>OY728126.1:2081296544-2082664401 GCA_963277665.1 Viscum album
TCAAATACTGACATGACCAATCACATTAAATATATTGTCGAAAATTTGAGTATTCCTCCTGTTACACAATCTTTCAACACCCAAGTTAAAAATATCACAAAGTTCACTTGTCTATGGGACATGTTTTAGGAAAAAAATGAAGACTTTGAGAATGATATGTATTATGGCAGAGTGATCATTGATAATTTTTCAAGATTCTGAGGCCTTATCTTCATGTACATAGTACAACCATTGTTTCTCCTGTGACTTCCCCTCTAGTTCCTGGTCTACCAACATTCAACTCTTCCCTATCCTCAAATTGTATGTCTGTCAGTCAGGCTCTGATTCAGATTAGGCCTGTGATCCTTGATCAATAACCACCTCGCTCTTCTACTACACCTACTCTGGCTCTATTTGGATTTGAATATCTTCCTTTACCTTCTCTATCAACAAGATCACTCCCTTCTTCTACATCCACTTCTTCTCCTATGGCTTCCTCTTCAACTGCTACTGTTGATAAGGGAAAATAGAATATTATCTAGTGAAATAAGGATAGTATTTACTCTATTTTGATGGGAATCATGTTTCCTTTGTTTTACATTTTGTAAAGCCATTATCTTTATCTAATACAATATGAACTTTTCTTGTCTCTTTTCTCTTTTTCTCCTGATACTTTTTGATAATCCCAAAAGGGGGAGAAATATGAGAAATATATGGGAGATAGAAATAATTATATATATATATATATGAGAAATATATGGGAGATATAAACCATTCTATATATGTTATATTCTCATTCAATCTATGTTCTTTGAACAAATGTACACTCTAATGTTACATGATTTGTGTTCATAAAAAAGGCGGATATTGCTGGAATCCTCATGTATAAAACATGTTTTAATGATCAGAAATCTTATTTAGTTTATAAACCATGTTAACTCTATTCAATCTGTCTCGCATAAAATGTTTAAAAGATTAGTAAAATCTATCCAAATATATTAAATGTTATACAATCAGTTTCGTTACTATACATGTCACATAAATAACTCATTTTAATTTTAAATTCCATTTAATTTCAATTCATGATTTGTTTTTAGGGTTTCCCAAGCATTTATGGAGGAATGGGTGAGTTTTTATGAATTGGGCCAAACCGTTAGCCTAAATCCTGATTTAAAAATAACTTTTGATTCTTTTATAACTCCTTCATTTTTCAACATTTTTCATCTGTTAAAATTCCTAATTGTCATCCCCTAAACTATTAAAACCACCATATTAATTTGGACCATTTATAAATCCATAATCATGGTGGATATGGGTTTTTATTTATGGGATTGGGCATGCCCGAAAGCCCATTTTCTACATTAAAAATAAATATTAATTCTTTAATATCTCCTTCACTATTTGCATGTTTAAGTGATTCCAACTCTCACCAGAGCCTACTTACCTAAGACGTGCCCCCATTCTCTCCTCCTATAATTTGGAGCTCGATAGAATCGCGAAAGTGGTCGAAACTTCTCTGGATTTCAGAAATCGTCCAGATTTGGAGAGGTAAATTGATCCATTCATAAATCATTCAATTTTTACTCTTTTAACCCATTAAAGTTCCTAAAATATCTCCTAATATTTTTTTCGAACCTCCCATGAATGTTTGGATGTTTTCAAATTCAGATGCTGGTGTATTTTGGGTCATTTTCTTCAAGATTATTTTGGGTATGTGTTTCTTTCTTCAATTCCTTCTTTCTCTTTAGGGTTTCCTCCCACATTCAAAAATTTATTGAGTTTCCAAAAGTTAGGGTTCATACCTAGAGTTTGATTTGGGTTATTTTTGGTTAAATATTATGGTTTATTGTTCATTTTTACATCCTTGAGGTGCATCAGATGTGTTATTGATGTTTCACACCAAGATTCAAGGGTTTTGACTCAAAAGGTTGGTGGTTCTATGTGTAAACAATCATTGATGAGTTATCATTATGTATTTAACCTTTTTTCATATTACTCATATGTTTGGTGTGGTGAGAAAAATGTTTATGATTGATTTGTTTATGAGTTAAATTTTATAGTCGCTTTTTAACTTGGAATTGGGTGTTTTCAGGTGTAACTCATGGGGTTTTATTTGGGTGTAGTTTATAACTTATAAAATTGGTTTATTGAAACTTTTTTGGCCTGCCAATTCTGTTTTATTAATTTATTAGTGTCATGTTTTCCAAAAAAGAAGGTTTTTGAATAGGTCTGATGTGTAAAACATTGTTATACTTCTTAAGGCCATTTTAGAAAAATCTGTGTTTTCATTTGTATCTTTTGTGGTATTATTCAAGGTTTTTTTATAACACTTGAATGTGTTTTTATAATTGTATCTAGGGCTACCAATTCTATTTTTTATAGGAATTGGTATGGTTTTGGTCTTAAATGGTGGTTTTTAAATTGGTTTTGTGTGCAAGACATAGTTACACTCCTTGAGTTGTTTTATGAATATTGTGAATGTTTTGTTTGGTTAAACAAAGTGGATAAAAGGGTGTATATGTACTGTTTGGGGGATGTGCTCACCTAATTTGGGGTTTTTAAAGGTATGGTGGTTATTTAATATTTCAAATATTTATTTAGAATGTTTTATAAACTGCTGAAATGTTTTGGAAAATGGAATGAGAGCTGCCAAACATGGTTGTAGGATGTTTTTTGTGAGTATGTTGTGAAAATTTAATGTTGTTGATGAAAGAGGTATTATATGTTATTTGAGTGGGCTTTGATGTGAGTTATAATGTCTTGGAATGGTTGATAAATTTTTTAAAGTATTTTTGGAAGTGTTAATGAAATGTGAAGAGTGTCGTGGGCTATTTTTCTGTGAGTCGGATTTCAAAATCAATTTGAATGAAAAGTGTAATTTTGTGACTTATGTGGTATACACGTGGGCTTTTTGGTGAATTTTTGATATGAAAACGATATTTTCATGTTCAAAGTATATTCCTTGACTTGTTGAACTTGTTTGATCATAAAGGGAAAACCAGGGTATCTAGGTGGGTGGACGTGTACTAGTATGCTAGTGAATCCGTGGGGTTTGGCCTCTGTTTCACAAATCAAGATTGCCACTTAAAACTATAACTAAACTATGATGATGATAATTGGGGACCACTAGGTTATGTTTATTTTCCCTACTAGTGGCTCGTGCACGAGAAAGGATATTTGTGATAGTTACTCTCACCGAGATACAAGGTACCTGGGAACCACAGCTAGCTAGTGCCTAGGGGTTATTTCCCATTGCTTGTGCTCACTGGAAATTTTCTGCATACCATCAGCATACGGTATGAGAGGGTGGAAAATTCAGTAGCTATGGTAATTATTTTAAATGTTTTTATTCTTTAAATTAGCCCACCTGAAAGCTGTTTTTATTTAATGTTTCATCTGTTAGAAATTTTAACTAGCATCTCATGTTTTTGAAAACTTGCATGCATTTAATCATTAAATGTTTATAACATGGAATCTATTAGTGGTGGTATCCTATTGGGCTTTCTCTCACACCCTACTTACACCTTTGGGTGTCAGTGGACTTTCTTATTTTATGTCACAGGTTTGGGTACGAGATGTATTCCTTTGGTTCGAGGTTTTAGCGGTCCATCGTGATGCAGTGTCAGGGAGATGGATTGAGGGTGGTGCCTCTTTCCATGTGGAGGTTCTTGGGATGTAATTTCATGGGTTTGTACCTTTTTAATGGTCTTCAAACATTTTTTAAAATTTGGTAATTTAGTTATGAATGTTAGTAAAAGATGTTTTGGTTTGAAAAATATAGATTTGATTTATTGGATTCATTTGTTGTTTTAAGTATAACAACTCGGGTAAATCGATACCAATTTTCAGTTTTTGATACCCAGGGACTTGTTCCAGACCGTGGGGATTGGGAACGCCCTTCGGGACTTGCCACAGGTCGGGTTGGGTGCTAGTTTTGGTGGCAATCAGATTTGGTTCGTGACAAAATGGTATCAGATGGAGGTTCGCTCTATTTGAGGCATGTTATTTGGGAAATAGTCGGGATATTCTAGAGTTAAAATTGTCGGGAAATGAAATTTTGGTTATGGGTAGTGTTCTTGATCACCACACCCTATTTTGGGATTTAAGTCTCCAGGTGAAGTCGGGATTTATCTATGTCTTTTGGTTTTCTTGGTCTGATGATTATTAGGGGAAATGAAAAGAGAGTTGGGTTAATGGTCTCAGTGAGCTCATAGGGTCTAGAAAACCTTGTGGTGATGGGGATATTCCCTAATACACTCTATGTGATAGTGAAGTGATTAAAATACGACTGCCAAACATATTTCCAAGTCACCCATTGAAACTAGTTTCCTCTCGCATTGTTTTGTGCTTTAGTATTGAAATCATGGAACATTGGTTTTAAAGTGACTTGGTTTTAAGAAGCATAATGTTTTTGTGAAATGATTTTCAAATAAAGATGATATGGTTTGATTTATGAAATGGCGGAACTGAATTTTTAGAATTGTTTTGAAATGAAAAATAGTGTGCTTACACCTCTTTTGAAAGCTAGAACCATATTGAAGGTGGTTTTCAAATGTGTTTCCAATATAGTTTTCTAAAAAATTAATGGATGTTTTGATGGGATGAGATGTTTTGAAATTGATTTGAATAACTTGAAATTGAGTTCCTTTAAAAATGTTTGTGTCCTTATGAAAAGTTTTGTAAGATGTGAATTGGGATTTCGATCTCATTGTTAGCTATTTTGAGGAAAAGGATGGGTTAGTTGACCGTTTTGTTTTTGAAAACTGGAAAGAATTTTCATTTTAACATTTGGTATTTCCATGAGCGACCACATGCATGGGGTTATATGGGATAATGGATGGGTGATGCCATGACTGGATGAGTGTCGGGACGAATATGAGGAGGGTGCCTAGTGTTGCACAGAAACATGCATGTGTGAGGTCCATGGGGTACCATTGGTTGATACGCTAACCACTGGACCATTGGTTTTCAAAGAAAAGTTTTTCAAGAAAACCATGATTTCAAGATGAATTTTTTGGAATGGTTTATATTTTGTGTTTTTGTAAAATGTTGATGTTGTGTGATGTTTTGAGTCCAAGAACCCATCCTGTTCGAACTGTGTTTTGGGTTTGTGTTTGGTCAGTATGCTGGGTAGAAGGACCAGTTATTTGTCTCATATGAGATATGATTTGGGAGCCCTTTACGGTGGTTCCATTAATGTGTTTGGATCTGTTTTGTGGCATTTTTTACCAATGGACCAGCTTGGTTGGGTCCTTGGGTTCTCTCATTGGATAAGGTACGCCACCATTAATGGTTAGTGCACAAATGAAGGGAAACCCAGATTATTTCACCGTTTGAAAATCCTCTAGTTGATCAATGTAAGGAATTTTTTCATTAGATTTGTAGAATTAGTCTAAATTATTTACATTATTGGTTTTTTTATCCTCTTGTTGCAGAAGAGTGCTTGTGGATGGTTTAAAGAGACCTCTTAAGCTGCCAGATTTGTCGAAGGTGGAAGTTGTCTGGGGTTGATCGTATGGATAGTGTCTAAGAGGGCCTCTGATTCCTTTGTAGTCTATTTGAAAAAGGGGTTTATGTTAAACCACCCGTGTGGGAAATCTGGCCATGAGAGGCTGTTATGACCAATTTCTGGAATGTTGTGATGTTTGGGGATGTTGTATAAGGCCCCCTCCTTGTATTACATCTTTCAATATCTTTTGTCATGTTCAGTGGCACTTTGTGATGTCATGTGCTTGTTTGATTGTAAAGGAAAAATTTTACAACATTTTGTTGGTATATATTTTTCAGAAGTGTTTCTCCTTTCGGGAGATCTCGACATCCTCTGTTTTAGGGGAAGGTGTTTATATGTGTCCTTTATTTCTCTTTTTTCTCAGTCGAAGAAACAAGGTGTGATGTGAGTGCATCCTCTAAACCCTTATATCAGTGAAATTCTATGTTAGGGTAAAGTGAGTTCTGGAGTGTGTTATGTATTGGTGAACCCATATGGGATTGCGTGTAGTTTTTTGTATTATCAGAAGAATAAATTCTATTCGGGGGTTTCCAAATCCTATCTGGGAGGCCAAAGATGCTTCAATCATTTCAGCTCGAGCCATAGGTCCTGGAGAGAAGCTATCACGTAGTCAGGGGGAATCCAAGTGTCGTTCATAACCTTGTACAAATAACTGTTCTCAGTATGAGAGATGAGAATAGTTTAAACATTTGGTGTTGTCATCTTGCTTCTGTTGTTCCCGTTTAGTGGAAGGAGGTGGAGGGCCTCATCCCCATGTTATCTCTCAATGACATTCTTTTCCCCTTTGGATTCCTTTGGGTTCAGGGCAAAGGTTTTAGATTTTTATAGACATGTTTAGTGAACATTTAGTAGTAACCATTCCCTAGAAAACCATGTTTGTATGAGGACCCACATGGTTAGTGCACAGTTTCCCAAACTGTGCGGGCTAACCGTGTTGCCGTCCCAACTCTTTATGTTTTGGGGTTTTTCTGTGCTGGCTCGTATTGGTCAGTTAAGATGGTTGGTTATTATGGTGGGGAGACCCAATACTAGTCTCATGTATATTATTTTGAAAATGCCTAATGGTATTCTACCTCTTGTACCAGGGAGTTTGTTTGGGGCCCCCCTACTAGTGTCTTGATTCTGTCTCAGAAAAATTTAAGTTGTCTCTTATGGTGGCGAGCCCATTTGTGTATCCTTGTACCGTCAACTCAATTTTGTCCATGGTATTGGCTTGGAAGTGGGTAGTCTCATTTGGAGCTATATAGTCACCTACATCTTCCTTGGGTAATATTTGGTATTGGAGAGTGCCCAATGGTTTAGTCATATCAAGGTAAGTGTAACCTTGTTCGATGTTCTTATTTGTTTGGATAAATTGCTTGAGCCTCGTTCATATAATGTTTTAGGAGTTTTCTATTAGGATAAATCCTGAATGTGCTTGATCATTTATGTAAAGAGATTTATGTTTTGGTTGTGAAGTATTCCTTCCTTAATTGATCACTCGAGGTGTTTTTTCCTTTGGGGGTGAAACTAGGCAAGGGAGTACCTGTTGGTTTCCCAGTTGGGTTTGGATGAAGCTTTGGACTTGATGTGTCTTTATGGGGCATAAATTTTTCATAGTGGGGATAATGTTTAAATAAATGAATTATTTTAAAGTTAAATTTCATTTAATTTCCATTCATTCTTTGTTTTGAGGGATTCCCAAGCATTTATGGAGGAATGGGTGAGTTTTTATGAATTGGGCCAAACTGTTAGCCCAATTCCAGATTTAAACATAACTTTTGATTCCTTTATAACTCCTTCATTTTTCATCATTTTTCATCCATTACAATTCATAATTGTCATCCCATAACCTATTAAAACCACCATGTTAATTTGGACCATTTATAAATCCATAATCATGGTGGATATGGGTTTTTATTTAAGGGATTGGGCCTGCCCGAAAGCCCATTTTCTACATTAAAAATAAAGTTTAATTATTTAATATCTCCTTCAATAATTGCGTTTTTTCTGTGATTACAACTCTCACCAGATCCCACTTAACTAAGTCTCTCCCCCATTCCATCCTACCACAATTTGGAGCTCTATAGGATAGAGAAAGTGGTGGATACTTATTTGGATTTTAGAAATCGTCCAGATTTGGAGAGGGAAATTGATCCTTTCATAACTCCTTCTATTTTTACTCTTTTCCCCCAATTCCAGTTCCTAAAAGATCTCGTAATATTTTTTCGAACCTCCCATGAATGGTTGGATGTTTTAAAATTCATATGCTGGTGGATTTTGAGTCCTTTTTTTCATGATTATTTTGGGTATGTGTTTCTTTCTTCAATTCGTTCCTTCTCTTTAGGGTTTCCTCCAACGTTCATAAATTTATTGAGTGTCCAGAAGTTAGGGTTCATACATAGAGTTTTATTTGTTGAATATTTGGTTAAATATTATGGTTTAGGGTTCATTTTTACATCCTTGTGGTGCGGTGGAGGTGCGGTTGAGGTTTCACACGAAGATTCATGGGTTTTGACTCAAAAGTTAGGTGGTTCCATGTGTAAATAAATATTGACGAGTAAGCTTGATGTATTTAAATTTTTTTCATATTCCTCATTTGATTGATGTGGTGAGAAAACTTTTTATGATTGATTTGGTTATGAGATAAATTTTATAGTGGCTTTTTAACTTGAAATTGGGTGTTTTCATTGTAACTCATGGGGTTTTATTTGGGTGTAGTTTATAACTTATAAAATTGATTTATTAAATATTGTTTGGCCTGAAAATTAAGGTTTAGTAATTTATTAGTGTCATGTTTTCCAAAAAAGAAGGTTTTTAAATAGTTTTGATGTGTAAAACATTGTTATACTTCTTGAGGCCATTTCATGAAAATGTGTGTTTTCATTCGGATCATTTTTGGTATTATTCAAGGTTATTTTATAACACTTGAATGTGTTTTTAAAAATTTATCTAGGGATTCCAATTCTGTTTTTGATAGTAATTGGTATGGTTTTGGTCTTAAATGGGGGTTTTGAAATTGGTTTTGTGTGCAAGACATAGTTACACCCCTTGAGTTGTTCTATGAATATTGTGAATGTTTTGTTTGGTTAAACAAAGTGGATAAAAGGGTGTATATGTACTGTTTGGGGGGGGGGGTGTTCCCCTAATATGGGTTTTAAAAGGTATGGTGGTTATTTAAGATTTCATATATTTTCTTAGAATGTTTTATAAAGTGCTGAAATGTTTTAGAAAATGGAAAGAGAGCTGCAAAACATGGTTGTAGGCTGTTTTGTGTGAGTCAGTTGTGAAAATTGAATTTTGTTGATCAAAGAGGTATTATATGTTATTTGAGTGGGATTTGATGTGAGTTAGAATGTCTTGGAATGGTTTATAAATTTTTTTTAAATTATTTGTGGAAGTGTCAATGAAATGTGAAGAGTGTTGTGGGCTATTTTTGTGTGAGCCGGATTTCAAAATCAATTTGAATGAAAAGTGTACTTTTGTGACTTGTGTGGTATAAATGTGGAATTTTTGGTGAAATTGTGATATGGAAATTATATTTTCATGTGAAAATTATATTTCATGACTTGTTGATCTTGTTTGAGCACAAAGGGAAAACCCGGGTATCTTGGTGGGTGGATTTGTACTAGTATGCTGGAGAATCCGTGGGGTTTGGCCTCAGTTTCACAAGGCAAGATTGACGCTTACAACTCAAAATAAACTATGATGATGATGATTGAGGACCAATAGGTTATGGGTATGTTCCCTACTAGTGGATCATGCATGATAATGGATATTTGTGATAGTCACTCTCACCGAGATACGAGGTACCTGGGACCCACATCTAGCTAGTGCCTAGGGGTTATTTCCCATTACTTGTGCTGACTAGATATTTTGTGCTTACCATCGGCATACGGTATGAGAGTATGGAAAATTCAATAGCTAATGTATTTATTTTAGATGTTTTTATTCTTTAAATTATCCCACCTAAAAACTGTTTTTATTTAATGTTGCATCTTTTAGAAATTTTAACTAGCATCTAATGTTATTGAAAACTTGCATGATTTTCATCATTAAATGTTTATCACATGGAATCTATTTGTGGTGGTATCTTATTGGTATTTATATTACACCCTAATTACACCTTGGGGTGTAAGTATACTTTCTTATTTTATGTCACAGGTTTGGGTACAAATTTTAAGACTTTGGATCGGGGTTTTAGCGGTCCATCGTGATGCAGTGTTGTGGAGATGGCTTGAGGGCGGTGCCTCTTTCCATGTTGTAGTTCTTGGGCTGTCATTTATTGGGATTGTACCTTTGTAATGGTCTTCAAACACTGTTTAAAATTCTTTAATTCAGTTCTGAATTTTAGTAAATGATGTTTTGGTTGGAAAAATACAGATTTTAATTTTTGGATTAATTTGTTGGTTTAAGTATATAAACTCGGGTAAATCGTTCCCAATTTTCAGCTTTTGATACTTGGGCACTTGTGCCAGACCATGGGGATTGGGAACACCCTTAGGGACTTTCCACGGGTCAGGTCGGGTGCTGGTATTGGCGGTGACCAGATTCGGTTTGTGACAATTCACTTTCTCCTGATTCACTTTATAATGATTTCTATGACAAATGATTAAGTTTATTTCATTTCATAAATACTAATGGTTAAGTCTGAATACAGATATTTTCCTAAGCCATGAGTCACCATGATATAATGAAACCATGAAGAAGGCACTGTGAATGAAACACCGTGAAAATGCACACACTGTGACCATGAGACACTGTGACAAGAAGACACCATTATATCCTTACATGGTGAACAAGACAGCGTGAACAAGACAACGTGAAAAAGTAGACAACGTGACCATGAGACACCGTGAAAATATGACACCGTGAACAAGACACTGTGAACGAGGCATCGTGAACAAGAAGACACCATGACCATGAGACACCATGAATAGGAAGACACCTTGACCATCTGACACCGTGACCATGAGACACTGTGACAATGAGACAACATGATTCTGAGACACTGTGACCAATCCAGACACCGTGTGGAGGAGACACCATTTCCATGATATAATGTGACAATATTTACTAATATATTTTTTTCCATTAAATTTAATCTCTAACGGTCATATTTGTATATTTTAATGCACTAGAATAGTTAATGTTTCTTTGTAGACATGTCATCGGACAGTACGAGGTACGAGGTGCAGAATACATGCATCCTATTGGCCCCAACACATGCATTTAATGATAGAAGAGTAATGCAGCCCAGAAAAATCATGAGGTAGGATAACACTAATGAACAATCTGGTGGGCATGAGGGTGAAAATAGAATACATTTAGAGAATTTTCTCATGAAACTCAACTATGTTGAAGAACACACAAAGCATACTGGAATCTTGAGAACATCTTTGCACTATAAAACACCACGTATAACATAAGCCGAATCCATCTAACTTGTGATACATTGTTTTCTATACAAGGACATGATTTCCGAATCTGCATTATCTTAGAAGTCCATAGCTGCAAAGACCAACAATTAGAGAACTTCTAAACCTATCTCAATATCACTACTCTATTGTGTATCATTTTATTAATTTTTGAGTAGATTGTGGATCCTTATAGAAACACGCTATGTCTCATGAATTATACTAAAGGATTCAAGATATCCTTACTGAAACATTCTTTTACTCTTGTGTATACCCAAAGATAAGTTTGGAAGTGGTCATGGTGTGGCCATGTTGTTTGTACCCACGAAGAACTGTGGAAGAGGTCCTTATATGGCCTGGACAGTATTGTTGTTAACCTAGATCCAGGGTGTGGATCAGGTTTATTTATATGAAATGATTGATGGAAGGTGATCACCAAGTGAAGTGGATTTGTTCTCATCTAGATACTGGACCACTTGATTCATATCCACTGTGCTGATTAATTTAGTCTTATATGTTTTACTACTTTACTGTATAATTCAAAAATCTATAAATTCACTTTGATAGTTACTCTTGAAAAGAAGTTATAATTGTCTTGAATTTATAAAATAACATCAAAAGTAATATTAATAACATATATTAATATTACTATGAACTAATCAATATTATAAGAAGTTATTCAAACAGTTAGATTCTTTTAATAGTATAACCTTGATTAACTGGGCTGTATTTATTCTTTTGGGGAAATTTTTTTGAAATAATTTTTAATCATAAATTTTTATAGATACTCAATTCACTCCCCCTCTTGAGTAATATACTGTGACCAATATATTTGTACTAGTAGTGAAACATTAGTGATTTGGTATTGAGTTAAAGAAAATGAGTATTAAAACATCAAAATAATCTTTGTAGGATTTGGAATGAGTAATTTTTTGTCATTTCTGTACTCATATTAGTGTCATATAAGGGTGTAGTGAGCCATTTTCATTACTGTCTAGAGAGAGGAGACCTCATCGTAGCCAGATGAAATGAAACACTATGTTTTTTTGGTGGAAAATAATTCTCTTTGTGATGGGAAACATAATCAAGGGGGTATATAAGGATTTACCCATCCTATTGGGCAATATTTTTGGATGTAGGTAGGAGATCATTTTTTGAATACTTTTGGTTATGGAAACCCTAATCAACATATTTCGGGCTATTACAAAATGGTTTCATATGATGCATGACCATAGAATACCACTATAGGTTTCTATGTCACATATATATAATGAAATCCACTACTGAAGGATGAGAGTAGCCCCCTACACTATAGCAAAGAGAGTTTTACTATAAGGCTGCATTAGTAATGTGAATTTGTTCTATGGAGAGTATGTAAATTTTATGATGGGTCCATTCTCTATTTATTGGGGGATGGATATGGTTTTTTAAGTGTTCAAATTTTAAATCCCCTTATGATCCCTTGGGTTTGACTTCTTGGAAGATATGTTATAACCTGTATTGGATCTCCCATTAATATCCTTTATTATCACTCTGATATGGTTCATTTATGGTGGCTTAATCATGTTTATTATTGGTAAATTCTTCTACTTTAACTCCTTTGTTATTGTTACCTTATTTTTTATGTTTCATTTTTAGATAATTAGTTATTTAGAGAAATTATTTCACCATAAAATGGGGAAATCAACCTGTACATGAAGAACTCTAGGGAGGTATTCTATCTTTCATTGATCATTTTAATCATGGTGTGTTTACCAATATATTTATTTTTTGGTTTTACATATTCAATATGATACTATATGCGAATTATAGTGTTTAATTTTTGGATTTTCTGTCTATTAGGATTGTGTTCTTATGGGGAGTAGACCACACACAATTTATCATTGTTTTGGTGTAATGATGTATTCCAATGAGGTTAGAATTAATCATTAATAATTTATATTTATTTTCAATGATTAGTTCACTAATTTAATGGTATTTGTCAATAAGATATATGAATATGGAGTCATATGATGGTTGTATGAGAAAGTGATGAATTAAATGTCACATGTGGATATAGGGGGGCTTTAAATTATAGGGTATATACCTAATTTGGTATTCTATGTTCATTTACGATATTTATTCTATTATCTTCATATTTCATAAGTTGTGTAATCTCACCTTTAAATTAGGGTGGGCTCACATCGACCTAAGTATCATCAGAGACTATATTTATCTCAAAAATGCATTTTGGTGGCGGTTTGGAAAAATGATTTATGGTGGCCTTATTTTTTTAATTTATTGGCTTTCAATGTTGGATCTCAACGATATCAATGATTCATTTTTATAGTTTATTTACAAAAGTTGTGTAATAGAAATTTAATTCCTAAGGAAATGATGTGATTTGAGAATGTTTCTTTAAAATGTTATTTAAAAACAACCGTGGCTTTTCCAAATTAATTTTTAATTTGTTTTTTTACTAAATTTTTAGAATGGTTAATGAGGTATATAATTCCATTTTCAATTTATTACGAAATAGGATTTTTCCAAAGGAACTACTAAAATATTTGGTTGATTTATTTTTGTCCATTTGAACTCATATGGGTGATACTCTTTTTCCTATAGTATGTGATCTTGTTTCGGTATATGGATGTTATTATTTGTGGTGTATATTGATTCATCATGATGCCTGTATCATGTGAAAATGGATCATCTTGATTTTTGGTATCAAATACATGGCACAGTAATGATGATATATTTATCCCCTTAGAGTGTAGAGATGGATTTAGAGGGCCCTAGGAGATTCCATTATGTGAAGGTCAACAACCTTATGGAATAGATCAAAAATGATTAGCTATCAAGTTATCATATCAATTTTTTACCCCATGTTTTTTGTGTGTGTTCCAACTATTATATTTCATCTTATTGTACGCCATGTATAATTATTTTAACCCTCATCCTATATGAGAATGTAATTCCTAAACCCCAGATGCCCAGTGTTGGTGTGTCAATTTATTACGTTGCAATGATTACAATGAATCAAATCCCAAATAACTAAACTATTTAATTGTTTTGAAAATCCAAATTATATACATGAAACTCATAATACATTGGAAAAATAAAATAAAATCATTATAATTATTAAAATTAAATAAATATAATCCTAGAAACTCATTACAAGTAAAATTCATCATAACCTATGGAAGAGAATCAAAATAAGGGTGAGTTGAAATGTATAGTAAGGGTATGTAATTTTTAAGAAATAATGAATTAATGAGAATAATAAACATAGAAAGGTTAGTAACTGATATCACATGATATTTAAAAATCGATTAGGTAATATAAATATAGAATGATAAGAAATCGAAACACATTCCATTTAATCAAAAAAATTAAATTAGAATGCATCAATTGATATCTAAATTTAAAAATATCATCGATGCATAATAAATTAATCCAAATGAGGGAAATGGTTAATTTTTTGGTTTTTCATTTCTAAGGAAAATCAAAACCTATTATTTTATTCACATTCAACACACGGTTTTAAATATTCATATTTTTCCAACATATTAGTCACATGAGTACATTTTGACGCATCAAAGAGTGATATAATGTCCAAGACCGATCAATCATTGTCTTAACAATGAATTAATCATTTCAAATAACCGAAATAAATAATTTCCTTATCATTTATCCATATTGAATAAAGAATACATATTTACCATTATTTCCCCAAAAAATCAAATATGTATCAAAGTAAACACTATATGTAAAAATGGTATATGGTTTAGGAAATAATAATATACATAAAATAAGAATAGAGAATATTTGAAAATATTTACATTGCTGAATTATTACAATATAGTCATTTTTTTAAGATAAATTTAAAAATCAAAAATACATGTGAGATTGCATATATAATCATTATGAAAATTTCTTGAAAAAAACAATCCTTAAACATTCCAAAGTGTATGATGCCACTTAAAAAATTTTGAATCATGATACCCATGAAGTAATAACCTTAAATGAAACATTTAATATCACTATTAAAATAATATTTATGATTTTTCATGTAAATTGTAATTATATGCACTATAAAAAAGTGAATTGGTTCATAACAACAAATAAGTCTCAATTGAATTTAAATTGAGACAGAATCCCTTACCTTGAATTTCAATTGTCATGTGTGTATTTATATTCATGTATAATAAACTTATATTAATTATTTAATTAATTGAAATAATTTAAAAAGTTTATTATTGATTTTACTTCACTTATAACAATAGTTTATACAACTACTAAAGCAATTATGTTTATTTCAGGGGTTTTCATCAAATTTGGTTCATGTCTAAAAAGCATTATTGGTAAATAAAATGTGGTCAAAGGTGTCATTATATAAAAATATAAATAATAATAATAATAAAATATACATCAATTTTATATTTCAATTATATATTAAAACCAACTTCAAATAATAGTTCTGAAAAATTAACCAGTGTTATAATCATGGAAATGGTAGGCTGTACGTATGCATTAGTAACATTCCCATTTTTCAATAATCATTATGAAAAAATGTAAGTAAAATTATGTTTTTAAAAATTTATAATTATATAATAAATACAATTTTTTCGGAATAATATATACTTATATATTAAATTCATGTAATGTATAAGGAATCCCATCATGTAGAGTAAGTGGTAGTCCTGCCACCAAGGAATAAAGTTATCACTTTTTAATGTGAGAAAAGAGAAATAATGAAATGGATATATTTGTTTTCAAGAAAGAAAATTATATAATTCATATAAAAAATTTGACATTAATTTTACATTTTATTAATTAAAACTATTCTTTATACATAACATGTATAGTGAAAATGAATAATATCGCATTGAGGAGGTGGTTGTCCCCACTTCCACAAATGATGTTATCACATTTACCAAAAATAGAATGTATAAGAGTAGGTGTTATAAAAATAATTAAATATGTATAAATACATAATGAATATCATATATATGATGAACTTATATAATTTCCATCAAAATTGACAACCATGAGAGGTGGAAATGAAAACAATGAACGATAAGGTTATGTGAGGCCGTATCTCACTACACACATACATGAAATATTCCTTTTCCATTAGATGGAAGTGTGTGTAAGTATAGGTAGAACCCATAGAATAAAAAATATCAGTATATTTATGATACTATTTTATTATATAATCATGTGATAATATTTGTTGAGGGGGTGGGTATGAAAAAAAAACTATAGAGCGTGAGGAAGGTAGTTATCTTTTATTCAGGTAACTCCTTTTGGATTTCACAAAAATGATTCATTAGATGAATTTTTTACAAATATGAGTATAATATGTTTTGAGAATGTATTTTTAGGATATTTTTGGGTAGAATTTTGTAGATCCATTATGTCTTGATAAGTGTTAGAATGTGGGAGGTGTGATTTCCTGGTTACATAGGGGAGGAATGACATTCTGGTAAATTTTTGGAATGGGAATTCCACCCATGCTTTTCTTATCAAATTTCACCCCAAATATGGTCCAAAATATATTAAAATTATGATAGGGTCTAAATATGGCTAGTAAAAGGAATTTGGACAAGTGTATAGGTCATTTTGGTCCATTAGTGTAATGTTTTGTCACTTATTATGTTAATTTTAATATTAATCATTATAATTAATCTTAATAAGTTTCACTAATAGTTTTTGGGGAAAACAAATTTAAACATATTTGATATTATAAAATATTCTTATTTCAAATATGGAATACATTTTTCTTAATTCAAATCTGTGAAATTTTATAAATTCATTTAAATTTAATCCGGAAGATAGGAGGACAATGTGGGTCTTTAAAGCATAGACATCCAAATCATTAATAAATTTTTATATCAAAATTCAAAATGAAATTGATTAAAATGACCTAAATTGAATCAATTAATAAAAATTTGACGTAATTAAATCTAAAAACCATTTTAAAATATAATTTAACCCTATAAATAAATTATATGAAAAATATGTTTTGATTTATAATTTACAATTTCCCACTATTCCTCAAAAAATGAGGCTTCCAAAAAATAAAACAAAAAATCTCCCTAACATAATTTTTATGTTCCTATTTAGCTTAAGATTTTTATTTTTACATATATAATCAATAAAATTACCAAAAAATGGATTTAAAATATGTTATCCATTAAGGGTTGGAAAAACTACTGTCATAAAAATATTTGTTTTATGCATAAAATTGTGTTTATTTTTATCTTATGATTATTAAATCTATTGTATGTTTGTCAAAAATATATTATTGTATATATTATATTTAAATATAATTAAAATTAATAAATAATAGTAATTAATTTAATTTATTTTGATAAAACATATTGTGGGAATAAAAAACAAAATATTTATCTATATTCAAGTGGATTACATTTCCGTTTCTAATTAATTGGAAATGAATGAATTATTATTTTGTTGGTATAAACCATATATTTTTAAAGTATGTTAATACTATTAAGAAATAATTATTTAACAGCTAGGATAAGTTTTATTATACTGAATAATGATATTTTAATTATATATTGTTGTCTAGAAAAATTTGGTTTTGCATGTAATAAAAAATATTAAATAAAGTAGTCTCCTTATATAATCAATGTGAACATAGTGTTTTTTTGAATTTTACTATATAAATTAGATACTTTTTTCTGATATAGTAAATATATTATAATCTCTTAGGATATTATACTACCTTTCAATGTTTGGGTTTCATTCCACACATGATGTTGAATAAAATATTCTGACTTTAGAATTTGCTGGGTTTACATTCTCCACACAACTATTAAATTACATCACCACAATTTAAACATTATCTAATTAATGAAGGGTTTTATATTTTATAACAATATTTCAGAAATCCCACATCATAAATAGGGTTAATAAAACATATTATTAACAACAGAACTAGTTAAGTGTGAATGTTACATAACTAGGATCCTGAGATGTAGAACATATGTGGGATAAAGAAATGTTGACATGGAAGAAAAAAATATTATAGTCACTAGTCACAACAAATTAATTGATCAATTCAATTTTATGGTAATAAAAATCATATATATTTGATAATATACATGACCATTTGATTTATTGGATTTTATTGTAATATAACAACATTTTTTCAATCCTTTTTTATAGAAGTTTAGAATTACATGACCCTCTAAGAATTTAATTAATTATAAATTTATATAAACATATTATTTTTTTTTATAATGATCTCAACTACCTATAATTTAAATCTTATCACAAGATGCTTCATATAGTATATTAGTATATTAATCACTAAAACAACATCAAATATTCACATTTCCTATTTCATAAAATGATAAATTTTAAAAAATACCATGATCCAAAACATTATATGAAAGGTCACCGAATTTCTAAAAAAGAACATAATATTATACATCAATAAACCTGATATTTTTGTTTATTCATCACAATAAAATCAACTAAACACTTCCATTATATATTTTAATAAAATATGGTAATAACTTGAATTTCCATAAAAATTTGTTGGAAACAAGAATTCAACCGAATTAGTTAAGTAAAAAATAGGTTATTAGATATATTCCCTAAATCCAAAAGTGCTGCAAACTCCATAAATTATATCATAAACAATTTATTTAAATCATTAGTTATTTTTAAGGTAGTTATCAAATTTCAAAATTAATCATTTATTTATCCAAAAGACACTGTCTTAATATTATTAACATTTTAAGGCTTATATTTCCATCATCCATGTATTTTCTAAAAATATTAACATACAATAGAATAAATTCTTCTTGTACCACTCAACATAAAACCTCAAAATTTTAATGAAAAATTATTATACTATAATCCTTATTTATTTCAAAATTCTTATGCTGATAAGTTGATAAATGATATACTTTTAATAAATATTTCCTTGATCCACATATATAATTACATTAATCATTCAAATTTGGTTGTATCAACAAATAATGTGTGACCTTGGTCCCATAACTACATATGACATATATTCTATTAATGATTGGGTAAAATTTTCCAAGTAACCCATCTTCAAACAGTTGTCACACTGAATAAAAGTATTTTAATTTTCCAATTTCATTATTTTTCATTGAAACCATTTTTTACGCAATTATAGAAAACACTAAATACTCAATGAAATCACCAAATTGATTCTTTCCATTGATATCACATATTAAGATATACTTCTTGCCCTTATTCTTCAAGGAGTAATTCCAAATTTTTTGGGGATTAGATGGACTCATTTAGACTTGGTTTCCCTTGAATATATTGAATATGTAAAATTTCTTCTCTTTATTGATGGAAGAAAAATATTTAATTATATGATAAAAAAATTTGGGAGACCAGTTACCTTTGGTGAAATGAATTATGAACTTCAATAAAGTGTTTGACCTTGCACATTTTGTTTTGTATAAAATATAGAGCACACCGTAATAACCTTATAATGGTTGCTTCATTCTATTAAACAATTTATTCCTTTTTTTAAACCATGTAAATTTATCTTTATGTTATTTGGTGATCACGAGGTATGTATTTTCCGAATAATGTATCATTTAATGTACGATATTCCATATGATCTATTTCTTCTTCCACCCTAATATTCTAGATCAATGACCAACATTGACCTAAATCACTATTCAATCATATAATGCATGTTTGACCCTTCCCTTTTCACCACATATTTATGCCATGAATATATTCTTAGAGTACTTAATCCATTTCTCATCCTTTATTTGATTATTACTCCAACTAAATGATGGGGGCCTCTATTTTATAAGGTGAACCAAAAATGGATAATATCACTGTCGAAGAAGTTTCTCTATCTAAGAAAGGTTATGTGTCATTACCTGGTTATGATTCCCTAATATTTACAATTTTTTTTCAATAATAGCTGTATTAGTTTCCTCATTATAGAAATCATGACATTCCCCATCAAGAAATAGCACCCACGTTTTTACTTTAACAAGTGGTTCAAATAGTCATCCAAAGTATAAAAAAGGGATTATAATTGAAAAATATGGCCAGAAAATGGATTTTGGACAACTATATAGGTTATATTGGGCCCTATGTTTGAGGTTCAGTTTCTATTAATGATAATATTCTTTTTTAATCATTATAATGAATTTTAATTTAATTCACTAATATTTTTTATCAAAAATATTGATAACTTATTAGAAATAATAAAATACTCTGAATCTAAATAAGGAATTAATTTTTTTAAATTCCAATCACATAATTTTCAGAAATTAATTTAAAATTAAACCCACAGATGGGATGACGATGTCCGTTTTAATGTAAAATCGTTCAAAAGATTATAATGTTTTTTTTGATACGAATGTTAAATTTATTCACATGATCTAAATTGTATCAATTAATAATATTATTATATAATTATATTTTGAAACCAATTTAAAATATTATTTATTCTTATTAATTAATTAAATGGAAAATTTGTTTTAAATTAAAATTCAAAATTTTTTAACTATTCATCCAAAAAATGAAAAGTCATCAAAAAATAAATAACATTCCATAACATATTTGTTATATAAAAATTTAAAATATAATGTTTCATTGTAATATATATTTAATTAATGTTTCATAAATATTATTTAAAATAGTTTCTCTATTAAAAGGTAGTAAAAATATCTTCACAAAAATATGTGCATTAGACCTAAAATTGGTTTTGTTTTTACCTTATATAAATATAATACATTGGAGGAGTTTAAAAAAATTATTTTATATTTAATATATATATATATTATTTACGTAATTCAATAAAATTTATTAATTTTATTTATTAGGATGAAACACCTTTTGGAACATATAAATAAAAATATTTCTTTAATGTTTGATAGGTTTTAATTTTTCTTTATAATTAATTATAAAACAAAGAATTAATATTATATTTGTGTGAACCACATATTTTCATAAGTTATTTTATATTATAAATAACCATTGATTTAACATATAAGTTATGTATTATTATATTAAAGGATCATATTTTAATAACATATTATTTTTGGTAAAATTTTCTCTTTCACATAAGGTATGATATTGATCAAGGTCATTTATACCTTTATGTAATGATGACATAGTGTTTTTTCATTGAAATTTATAATAGAGATTGAATATATTTAAAATAGTAAATATATTATAATTTATAGTGATATAATATTCCCTTACGTGCTTGGTGTTTTGTTTTAAACATGATATAGAATAAAATGTCCTTATATTATGATTTCAGGGTGTTATAGATGAAAAGGGAATATTTAATTTCCTTCCATGGGGGTATTATTTTATGATTTATATAAGTGGGATGTGATCGATGATTTATATCAATTCTCATCCTACCATGAGTAAAAAAGTATGGATTGAAACATGGCATGAGATTACTATGAGTGATAAGGTATCGGTTAGGTCAAGACAATGTGAAAGAGTATCAGTCCACTAGTCTTCATTGAGAACTACCATATAGAGATGGTGGTAGTTTGTACTCGATATGATGTGATGAATGTGTTAGATGAGGCATAACATAAGAGATAGGTTTGTGGGAAGGAAATGTTTTTGTGATTTAACCTACATCTTAAGGTATTGTCTAAGAATTTGTGGGACATCCTACACTGAATAATTGGATTAGTTGGGGTTCATGTATAAAGTTTCACATTTTTTTTCTAGAAGTATCCAAATATAGAATAGATAATTACTATTGTTGGTTGGTTATCACTCTATAAACTTTATTATATTTTTAATGTGAATTATGAGATATGATTCCCATGTTGGTGCATTTTATGAGTATAACAAAACACTTTATACATTTATTATATGAATATTCACTTGATAAAAGAAACACCCATATTTTTGAGGAATTTATTTGACCCTTATTGGTTTGTTAGAATCACCCCTACCAGTGTCCACAACATTGGATTCGATGTATGTGGGTATACCTTCTTTCTTTTCGTATGTATCATGTACACGATGTAGCTGAACATGGGGTTCAGTTATCATATAATCTAGGTAGAGGATTCTATGAATATATTATGTGGCTTGGTCAATGATCACATGTATTTTTTTTATATATTGTGGACCAAGAACTATCAGATCATAAATTAAATCATTTTATTCATCTTATAATTATCAATATAATATTGGGGATAGATAATGTTTTTATGTATCATATATTCTATTTACTAATTTTCATGCTGGACTTTTGGGGCCTTCATTGATTAGTATATCTTGTGTACATAACTTTTTCTATATCTATTACAGATATGTCATTTTCAATTTTTTTTAGATTTTGGAAAGACACCATGGGTGTATTTCTATTGGTCATGTTCTCCCGATGACAGAGTTAGTCACTCATCACTGATTGAGAACCTATTCTATAATATGAGGCTACCCTAATGTCCTGTAAAAATCACCCTATAGAGATTCATTTGATATATTTGAGACAATGCATTAATAAATTGTTTATGAATGAGTTTGTGATGAAATAATTTTATCTAGTCTGGGAGACAGGTTTTCAATACATGAGTGGTTGACCGAGTTCACGTCACGACAACATATAATTTATTTATGAAGATTAGTCATGTATAATATTAAACTTGTAATCCCAATGTGGGATAAGTGATACATGGGATCACTCATAAGACCCAAATAGGTATTGAGTGATATTATAAAAAATCATGATAGTTACATGATTTTTTAATGATTCATGTGCTTATAAGTGGTGATTTTTTGAGATGTTTCCAAAAATAAATTCATTATTAATTGAAAAAATGGATAAAGTAATAAATTTTTTATTTAAAACATTATAAGTGATTATTATATTAGACTTTTTGAAGGATATTATTTAAATTATTTTTATTGAAATTGTTATTATTCTATAGGGCAATTCTTTTTGGAATGGTTAGTTATAGAGGAAAATATAGTATTAAGAAGAAACAATATTTTTATAGTAAAACAATGTGGATGAAAGAGGTGAACATGAATTGTTTTTATAAGATGGTTTTCATGAAATGAATCATGGATTTGGTGACTTTTAAATGATTAAGGGTTTTGTGTTTTTAGAAAAAAAACAGGATTAAAATATGGTCTCTTGACATGGATTTCAAATTATAATTGAATGATATAGTGATTTTCAATATAGTGAACAATGAAGATAGGGATTTTTATAATATCAGTTTCGGAAAATAACTATTGTATCCACATGTCTATTCTGAAAAATTATCTGATTTTTTAGGTTCATCAAGTTGATCTGATATTTATTTTATGTATGAAATTATTATAATGTAAACGGGGATTCTATGATATTGGAGTCCAGTTTAGGAGAGACTAGGATTGATGGACTATATATTTAACCAATCTATCGTATTTTTTTGGCATTGAATTATAAGGATTGAGGGTCAAATATGACTTGGATTGGTATTTGGAAAAGAGAATAGATCCCATGTAGACCATGTTCTCTTACTCTTTATTTATTGATTGGGAGTTATCAAGGTTGATATATTGTGAATTAGTTAGGTGTTTTTGGGTTGTATTTAGAAAGTAATATTCATAGATTTATTAAACATATTATTGATGTTGGGATTGAGTAACTATGTGTGAGTTATTATTTGGTACATGGATTGGAATGTTTTTTTTGTTTTGGGATATGATTCCTATAGCGGTGGACCACTAATTATAATTAACCACTTGTAGTGGAGCCTTATAGTGGGGGGTACCGTATACCTCAAGATAAATATGTACATGGATCATTACTGTTCTGGGACTGATGTTTGTGACTATGAATCACCTCAAAATTATCCTTGACACTATTATAGTGGTTGACGTAGAGTGCATAATAAGGATTGCATATTTTAGTTTTGGGGTGGTGAAATGTGTACTCTTTATAGTGGTATGTATCCAATAGGTTGTGGGTGAACATTCATTTTCTTTGTAGGGTGATGGGTAAAATGAAACCAATCAATTTGTGGTTGAGGTGGCCTCAGAATATTGGTTTATTAGTAGGTCAATATTTATCTAGTTTCATTTCATACACAATATGTTGAATTTTAATGTAGTGTTTTATGTAGTTTTTGTATTGGAATTGAGATAAGGTTGGTAGTACATAAAACCATTATTAAATTACATCAGTGTTTTGTTGGAACTATTCTGTATAATGTAATAGTTGGATGGGTTAGTTGAGAATATAATGTTGGAATTACATTGATATTTAGGTTTAGATTTTTTTTGAAAACCTCTCTGACTCCTATAATTTTTAAGGAATCATGATTGAGTGGTTTGGTGATTGGGTGATGCATCGGTGTGTGAGGCTGATTATTTTAGGGAGAAGTTTGATATAAGTTGACTGACTAGTTCTTGTCATGGAAATTGATGTAATGAATGAGAAACTACACCAGGATCATCATATGTAGTGTATAAAGAATAATTTTTTAATGGAATATGTTTTCAATGGACAAAATGTGTATTCAAGTGTGGAGGTTAGTGTTTGACAAAAAAGGTACATTGTGAAATCTGTGATGGATCATAGAGGATGAAAAATTAATTTCTGATAACACATTTATGATAATGGTTTTTATAGGACTACTAGATTCATATAAATGATAATAAGCTTTATGGTTGGAGGGTTTATAATTAACATCATCAATTTTGTTTTCAATATTTAGGGGATGAGTTTTTTCCAGAGACATTGATTATTGTTTGAATAGGGATTTGAAAAGGGAATCTATGAATTGAAACATATCATGAATATGTTTCATGGATTTGAAATGATACCTACATGGTGGTTTAGGTTCATGGGTGAGAGTAGGAATGTGATTAGGTTATCCATTATCTATTTCTATCTGAATTGTGTAGATAACACTGTATCTTGATGAGTGGAACGGTGGTTGTTCGATGGGTGAGGAGAAGATTGAACAACACGGAGGGGGAACACCATAGTGGTGGGACTATCGGGATCAAAACCCTACTTTTTTTAGGCTGGTGAACCACACATCCAAGAGGTCCATGCCACAAAAAACATTGAGTAGAAACATTACCCTACATCTTAGGGGCTTCATCATGGTGGGTCATCAAGAGATAGGTCGTATAGTTTCCCCTGAGGTGAGATCCACCTTGGGGATCTATATTATTCTTTGGTCAGAGGTAGAGGTTGTTCTTATACACTGAAACACATGGGGATTCACTATACTGACCCAATAATAAGGGTTCTATTTAATATAACCCCTATAGACACTCCATAAAGGATACACAAGTGGGATTGTAGAGTTAAACATTGTTCTATTAATTAGGAGTCCTTTTTTCATCCCCATCAGGTTCTCATCTGTTTGGAGACTCGAATGAGTTAGGAGAGATAATGTAGACATTCCATTTTCCATTCATTGGTTTCATTTTTATCTAGTTCGTTTGATGGTGTTTTTTATGGATACAGGGTATAGTCCTCTCCCTTATCTACCCTTTTTATCCCTTATTGTTTTCATTTCGTTCTTGATTTCTATTAAGGGTTTTAGAGAGAGGATTTCACTAAAAGATTTTATAGAAGGACATATTTAGTCAATTTTTCATTTTTATTATTTTGTTTATGTTTATATTCATATATATTTATGTTCATTTGGAGATTTTGTAAGAATATGGCGATTCATATAGTTTTTTATGTTGGAAATTTGAGGTTTATTATGTTCAAGTGTGTGTTAGGAGGGAACCCTTCCCCATTTATAATGGTTTTTCGCTAAATGAGGCTGATTGGTGAGTTTGGTGACAGTTATTCCAAAATAATATTTTATTTTAAATTTTATAGATTTAATATTTATGGATTTTTATTGATTAGATAGGTTTTATTAGACTCACATGTAGTAAGTATGATCTTGTGATTATTTATAGATCACCAATTGAGGTAGGTGTCCTTAACACTATATATTCTCTTAAGAGTTTATTTGTTTTCTTGTTCCATAATTATACATATTATTCTTTGCGAGATCTCACCAATAAATTTTTGTGGGATCATGTTAGCATAAATATCACCATGGTCTGTATAAATTATTAAATGGTTAGATGATTGTGCATTTTCCAAACAAGTTTCAGTGGTCCAATTTATTGGTTTCATGATGGAATATATTGAATATCATAGATAAAAAGAATTAATTTTTCAAATGTATTTTTAAAAAATGATTCACTCTAATAACATATCAATTGATAATTATTTATTGGATAAATTGGTTAAGAAATTGTATTTCAAAGATATCATTTGGATTTCTAATGAATGTTCTCCTTTATTTTTTCCACAAACATAGAATGTGAAATATGACATGTGATTCCATTTCTAAATTGGTAATATATAAGAAATTGTATTGGATTAAAATAAATTAAAAATGGTATTAGTGGGGTTGTTTTGTGACATTTGACCTAATGAGGTTGATGCATGGTTTTTCAAATATTATGTTCTTGGGGGGATTCACTATTGTGGTTGTCCAATGTTAATGTTAATGAAATATGATTTATTCATTGTGTGATGGTCGAATACGTTGGATTACGGAGTAAAATATTTTGTTTGATTGTTTTGATGTACAAAACTATAAATAGGGAATAATGTGTTTTAATTAACATATAGTATGAAATTATGTGTTGGGTAGTGTCTCGATGGACAACAACCCTAGTGATGAGCGAGACAACTATGATAGTGGTTGTGTTCCTTGTAGTTGTGCTCATGTATTGACTATTTTCTCTATTTATATGGGTGTATATGAAATATTGGGGTAGTAATTATAACCTTGAGTGATAGGGGAGAGAGTTAAATCATTTTTATTTGATCACATACTAGATGAATCATTATGAGTGTGATGGTATCCTAGTTGTGTATAAATTCTATGCTTAACATGAGTGAGATGGTGTATCTTGAGACATGTAATGACCTTTACATGAGTGATAGGGTGTTTCATGGGACAACCCTATGTTTCATGGTATTAACCCATTGTTTTTCATTTATACATACCTTGTAGCAATGGTAGTGGATGAGACTTTGTACTATACGAAAAAGGTTTTAAATGAGAGATATTCTATGTGGGTGGTTGTGGAAAAGACATGATGTGGTATTCTATCCTACATCATGGAACTACATCTTTGACCGGTTGGACACACTACTCTAAATCATCATTAATGGGTAGTGTTTTTGTATAATCTGGTTGTCTTACATTCAGTATATATCTAATGCATGTATTTTCTAGTATCCTTGATTCCTGGTCTATACATGAGGACCACAGTTGTATGATTTTATTTGTTTTTGTGATATGTTATCAGGGTGGGTGTGTTTCCTGGGAATGATTGAACTCTTTATATTATATTATTATCAATATCAACATGATCACAGTGGTTCTCAATAACATACAAACATGGAGGATAAAATCTCAGCTATTTGAATCACCCTATCCTGCATACATGTTATGAATATTGATAAATATTGTTAGACCATTATTTCTTCACATAGATAATATTTTCGGTCTCGGTCTCTATACATAGTTTTTTAAGTTGGTCTTAGAAACAAAAAATTGTATATGATTACTATTTTTAGGACCCTATAACACTCTGAGATGGGGGGGGGGAATCATGGTGTCAAATTTCTCATTCAATGTGATAGATCTTGTCCCCACATTGGAAGGAATCCCTTAAATCTATCTGATGGAGTTTTTTATTTAATCAAACACCAATATTCATTAATTTAAACATAACAAAATACTTTTACTTAGATCAACACTAAATGTTATTCCAAGGATCACACACTGATTGTGTATCGATCATACCTGAATCCACTATGATTTACTAAGAATTATGGATAAATTGTTTTGTACATGGTCACTCCAGGCCAGGAATACTTATTTAAAATAAAGTTATGGATAGCACAAAGACTCCCTCAAGTAAAAAAAAATTAATCCTCATTGTTTACAACTTTAGGTGAACTATTAATCAGTTTAACTAGTTGTATTATTGTTCCATAGATTGGGGATATAATTTTTTGTCACTAATTTGAATGTGACTTTTAAAACACTATAGTCCTGGATTTATTAACAAGTAGAAACTATGAAATCAAACCATATGTTCAAACACTAATACACACAAAAATATTTCACTTTCATGCATCATTTGAATTTTCCACACACTTTTCCACTAATTCAAACCATTTTCACTTGTATACATATTTTTTAATTATGCACAACTGTGTGTTTTTAATTAGGTACAAGATAAATTCATTTCCAAACTCTAATGCATGAAACTCTATTGCATGCCACTCTTTTTTCAAGAAAAGTTTATAGATGTTTTTTAAAGTCATTAGTTGTAGAATATAGATATCATTCTATTTCAAGATGCTATAAATATTACATGAAACTATATTGATCACTATACACCTTCTGTATAACTTCTTTGATTGTCGAACATTAACATTTTGATGTCTCTTTTTTCACATAAATCTAAATTTATTTTGTGGGTGCACAAAAAATAGATGTTCATAAAAATATAATATTTTACATACAATACTATCCATAAATTATTTTTTATATAATGGAAATTTATATTCTATTTCATATATATTTAGATTTCTACATTACCATTATGACCAACTATTATACATTTGAAACATTATTTACTTTTCTAAAAACAACTTTTTATATACCCCAAATTTTAAACTCTAATTTTTTTACATACACTGGAAAACTATACCACCATAAACATCTAATCCACCTACTCCATAAGATCATTATACTTGTGATATTACTTTATTGACACTGAGAGGATTGGAAACAAACAAACAATACAATCATTTTTCAACTGCGAGAAAATATGTTTCTAGAAACCCCCACTATGGGTTTTTTAGAAATCAGTATATAAATTCATTAAAGTACCATCCTTGATAAAACATTTATATTTTGTGAAATAGAATATCCATAAACCTTATAAATCAGGAAAAATTATTAGTGTAAGTAATAAGTGTTACTAAAGAGACTTTAATTCTTTGAGATATCCCCAAACAATCCAAAAAAAAAACAATTAATTGAATTTCACTTGTCTCTCAATTTAGAAATAAACCCAAAGAACAAATATTTGAACATTTACAAATCAAAAAAATACCCATGGATAATATCCAACCATTAGAACAATATTAAATCCACAAACATATTGTAATAGTTAACTCAACTAGGGAGAGTGTAAAAATAAAAACCTCTTCAAGCAATGGAAGGTGGATGAACACTGAGGTTCAATGGATGTCACTCAATGATTTCATAGTGAATGTATTAAAATGAATTTAATCCACATAATCATTAAATCCAGCAAGGTCAATTTGAATCACACCATGTTAAAATTTCTCATTAATTAATTGATATCTAATAACAATATATTTAGTATAATAGTGATGAATGAGATTTTTCATATGATCATTCAAGTTATTTGTGTCATAGTATATCACCATTGGTTGTTTCATCTCATCTTTAATATCTGTGAGTTTGTTATTCATCCAAAATATTTGTGTTCATTCCTATTTCATAGTGATTTAATCTACACTAGTAGTACTAAGAGAAGTGATTTCATGTTTCTTTATTAAATATCCCACACATTTGCGTCAAATGAAGAATTCACCACCACTTCTGGAATTTATAGCCACCATATCTCTGTCATATACAAAATCAAAAAATTCCAATAATCTATTATCTCTTTAAAATGAAACGTATAATCCAAAGATAAATGTTTCTTGAAAATAACTTACTATTATTTTATCAATTGTATAATGA
This sequence comes from Viscum album, assembly GCA_963277665.1. Lineage (NCBI taxonomy): Eukaryota > Viridiplantae > Streptophyta > Magnoliopsida > Santalales > Viscaceae > Viscum > Viscum album. The sequence continues at coordinate 2,081,326,244 of OY728126.1, forward strand.
AATTACTTTCGATAACATTGAATGAACTGTATTAAACATGTTCAAAATACAATATCATTATTTGTTTCATTAAAAAAAATAATCTTCCAATGATCCTACGATACATGAGAGGATCCAAAAATTTCACATCCTATTGCTTTCCATGTTTTATCACATCCACAATCCAATATAAAATTGGTTTTGACTCATTCATGTTTAATTTCTTCAAAATATCTCTTTGGTACTTTACATTATAAATGAAGTTCTATTTTTAATTTTGAACCACATGTATACCCCAAATAAATGAGAGTTCACCAATCAAGTAAATTTGAAATTTTAATTTTATGTGATTATAATATTCTTTCAATAACCCAGGATTTATTCTGCCAAATATAATATCATATACATATAAAATCAATAGAAAATGAACTTTATATAAATTATTCACATATATATTAAGTTCTACACCTACTAAATTAAATCATAGCCTCTTCCGATAAGAATATGGATGATAATACAATGATCATTGTTCCAAAATATGACCATAGAGATTTTTATTTAATCTAAAAATCCTTATCTCATCATTTATAATCATAAAACGCCATGGTTTTTCAAAATAGACATCATAATCAAGAATTCCATTTTTGAATTGATTTCAGACATCCATATGATAAAACAGTTAAAAACTTTGAGTACCTATAAAAATGAATATTTTGATCCACTCTCATCAAGAATATAAGGATAATATTTATTCAACATTAGATCCATCAATCTTTACATAGACATCACACACCATGTGTTTTTTTAATTACGATCACATTTCCGAACTCATTAAATTTGTATTTGAAGATCCAAATTATTCCCATCACATTATTATTTAATGTTATCTTAAGAAAATCCCAAGACTACTCTTTATCAATGAGGTCTAATTCTTTTATCATGACATTATCCCATGATTAATCCTTTTCTTTTCCATTAAATGAGGGTATTTCCACAACTGATTTGATGTTGAAATGAGCTTAATTCCAAATTCTCCACATCCCTATATGATAATTCGAATGAAAAATGATATTAGATTTTTTATATTTTTATATTTAATTACTTTTTTGAAGTTATAATATTTTTTATTCCCCAATAATTTGCTCTTATAATTTAGATTGGGAATCATCATAATTTTTATTTCCCAGAATGTTATGAAATCCTTATACAATTTTTATATTTTAATATTCCCCTTTTCCAAATTATTATTCATCATAAATCATATCCTCATATGTTTTCCACTTGTTAAGTGTTGTTTCACACTTAATGATATTGATATCATTTCTCTTGAAAATCATTTATGATATTTTTATTTCATTTTTATCCTTTATTTCTTATTGAATATCCCATGAATATTCCTTCATCTATATTATCACCGTACTGACCTTGATTTCCATCAAAAATTTGGATGAATAATTTACTTTCAGAAAAATGAAAATACTCTACATAGTGAAATAATACATTCCATATCTCATAGGGTTTCATTTCTTCTTTTATAACAAGCCCTATATTATTTTTAGAATTAACTACAACATGGATAGCCTCCTTCCAATAAAGAAGTTAATCAATAATCTCAATTAGTATAGTTCTACCCGTATTATTCACACATCCGTTTTTATATTTAATGACTCCATTTTACTTTTTTGTTCTCATCAAAGACACCTCAATATTTATATGTTGTTTTTAAGGTAATTTTCTATTTCAATTGATGATTATTTTATTCCTTTTTGAAATCATGGTATCTTAATTGTTTGGCTAGTTTCAATCTCATATCGTTGACAATATATCCTCATGAAAGAAATAAATTGATACTTATTCTTCATAAAAATCACCAAATACATTCTAATATAATTATTAATTAATATACTAACATTAATTTTTTTTCTATGTTCTAACCACATTTATTATACAAATAACATCAATGTGGATGAGATGAGGAAGAATTAATGTCGTTTTGTTCTTCAGCCGATATAAAATCGAGATAATATTTCCTCACATGAAAGAATCACATGTATTTTCTTGGAAATGCTTCTGATTGGTAATATCAACAACATTACCATTGTTTTGTGTTCAATTATTTGATTATTATAGCGACCCAATGTTTTGATCCACAAGTTCTTTTTATTATCAATTGTTAAGAAAAAAAAATTTTCGTAACTACCTAAAAGGTATGAATTTCCATTTTTCAAATATCATTTAATGAGATAGTTACATGTATTTAATTTTATTGTTCACCCCTTCAAGTTAAATTTAACCACCAATCCTAATTCATGGCATTGAATCACACATAAGATATTGTGATGAAAACCTTCCACAAATAGAAATTTTGTTTTCATTATCACATCGTATACTTGTTCTATAGTTATAATATATTTTATTTTTAAGGAACCATAATTGCTAAATATCAATATCCCATAAACTCTTTTCGTAATTTTTTTAAAAAAATATTTATTTCTTGTCATGTGTGATCAGATTCTATTGTTTGGAATCATGGTTCCATTTTTCTCTAGAGCATTTGAAAATATTTCTACTAATTTGGTATTCTTCATCTGATTATTTTCATTCCATGAGATGCTGGATTGATTGATGGAGATAAGTGTAATTTCTAATCTATAATCAATATTAATGGGACCATAATAATAATAATATTATTCTCTAGGAGAATTATTAATTTTATTTGTAAGTTAAATTGGGTGATGGGTATAGAAAATTCATGATGTTCTACAGATATGTTCCCCACCATTCCATTTCCTGCAATGAATATATATTTTTCCTTATATATAATAATGAATAAATATCCATAGAAAATATTTCTTCAATAAAAAGTAATATATGTTCTAATTTTCCTTTAATAACTTCTATTTTTTTCTATATTCAGTTAGCCCATTAACTATTCATAATAATACATGATATGGCCTTCATTTCTACCTAATTAATATTCTACAAGGGCTAGTAACTTAATACTTCCATTCCTTCAAATGTACCGCTATTTTAAAATGGTAATTTTTTGGTTATCCTATATGAATACTTGAGGATTAATTATATCTCTCATAACTATTTGGATTAAAGCTATCCCTATTAAGAAATCTGGTGCCTTTGTGAAATGTCAAATTTTTTTACTTCCCATTACATTATCACATCCAATTTGAAGAATTTATTTTTTATAATATAAAATCATACATTTTCCAAAAAATATAAGTATTTTATCATACAAGGATTTATCCACTTTTTTTAGAAACACTATTATCTTTTTCTAAAATCATCAAATAATAGAATATTCTAAACAAAAATTTATTCTTTCTTTTTATTCATTTTGTTTTAGTTTCTAGTTTACTCCTTAATTTAATGAATAATTCATCATGTCTCTCGACTATCATATAAATTTCCTCTTATCTTAATTTATGTTCATTGATTACATTTTCATGCTCTTTAATCCTGACTTTAAACTGTCCAACCTCTTTCAGGTGTTCAATAGTTGCTAAATTATCTTCTACTTCTCATTCTTTTCAACCAATATCAGCTTCAACATAATACATACACATTGATTATTACCTTAACAAGGATATAATATTAAGTATTTTCCTTGATTGAATTTCATTATCATAATGAGAACCCTCATTTCTCACCTTGATATCTACAACACCATTTGATTTATTATCTTCATATATTATAGGTTCTACTTTTTAAACTATTTCCATCATGGAAGATTTAGTATAATTTTTAAAATATAATTCTAAATCCTCTAAAAATCATTATTATCATGTTCTTCTATGAAGATGAATATATTTAACTATAATTTTTTTTCTTATATTATCTGTCACTTTTGAGGGAACCTCTTTTGATTCTCCTCCATGATTTCTTCTTTAATTTCTACACCATCAAATATCCTTGCGAATAGATTGACAGTGTTCCCTACATTAAATCACCGAAATCAAATTAATAAAATCATTACTTAAAATAAGAAAATCCAAATATTGATATTCATGAATAAATTTTATTGTATTTCATCATCAATATCAACTACATAATCACAATCCTTAGAGAATTCGCTTGTTTAAACGGTTTTAAAATCTATATCCTTACTCTAATTTTTTATGAATTTTTCTTGACTCTCATTTCATAATATATAATAATACATATAAGTTTATCATGATAAATATTAGAGGTATCCTTTTACTCAATGGATGGATCTTTTAGATTGTATATATGTGGGTGCCTTCTCATTATTTTCTTCACATTGTCAATTCTATTCATTTCTCCCAGAAGTATTTCAATGTCTCTAACTGCATTTAAAATATGATTGATGAAAATAGATTTATTTTAATTGAGATTAATTTGTATATCCTCAAACTCATTGTACAGAACATTATGTTTGGACTCTATCAGTTTATTATCTCCTTGAAATATAAGTTTCACCTTCTTCAACACAGACATTGATAAAATGAAACTCCCCACCTATAAATAAAATTGATCTCATTGTGCTATATAAAAAGAATTTTTAGAAATAGAATTAAATTAACACATTTTACTATCTATTTCAACGATAGAAATATGCGTTACATTAGAGACCTAAATATCATGAGCTATAGAATACGGAACATCCTTTATAAGAGAATGTTGATGACATCTCATTCGCTTCTACCAACTCTTAATGTTTCTTCCATAAATGATGGTAACTCCCGTAATATTCACTATCTTCTCATTGAAAACATAAAAATATAATAAATATAATAATTATAACTTGTATACTCTGATACCATTTGTAGGGACCTAGAACACTATATGAGGGGGAGGTGAATCATGGTGCAATTTTTTTTCTTTAAATGAGTCAAATTTTATCCCTATATTTATTGGTAACTATTAAAACTATTAGATGAAATTGAGTAATTAATTAGTCTCCATGATTTATAAATGATTACATAACCCATCTGTGTTACATGGATCATTAATAGTGGTGTTCCCAAGGATTATATACTACTAGTGCTCTAGTTGTACTATAATCTTCTAGGATTCCCTTGGTATTGTGGGAAAAATTGACCAAACAAGGAAAATACATTCTAGGATAAAGATGCAAAAATTTAACGGAAAAAGAACTACCACCCTTGGATCACATCTTATGACTCAAAATAATCACTTGCTTATGTGAAAATATACCATTTTTTTCAACTTGAAGGTCTATTCAATATATTGGTCACATATTTTTCTACCCATGAGTTGAATTGACACTACATTCACTATATCCTAGAAATATTGAAATGGTATGAACTAATCAATATGAATATATTTTAAAAAAAAATCACACCCACAACTCTTTTAATTGGTCATAACATTTGTATTTGTGTGGAACTATTTAACTGGCACTCAATTTTTCAACTTCTATGAAACTTTTTCACTTATAAACAACATATGATCTTGAATTAATCATAATTTTACATTATAGGTACATGTAATATTTTTAACTATAAATTATTTTTTGTAACTCTAACACACTCAACATTGATGTGTGCAACTATTTAGCGCACAACTCATTCATGAAGTAGAGGTTTTGGATCATTGTTGAGAGTCTTGAGTTAATGTATGGAGGTAACCAAATATATATATATAATATTGGACTTGAAAAAAACTCTATTTATTACTATCCATAATCCATGAAACTTTTAATATTACTCAACATCATTATTTTTACACCTCTTTTTTTATACAACTCTATTTTAATTTCGTTGTTGCACACAAATCTGATATCTATAAAATTTAATATGTTGGGTGAAATTATTCACAAAAATGAATTTTGATTTGATTTATATAAATATATTATTGTTCTAAAATCTAAAATAATCCTTTAGCCCTGAGTTAAACTATATTATTTTCACAACAGAGTTTCCTTTTATAAAAAAGTTCCCCATCCACCAAATTTTAAACCGAAGAAATTGTAAAACTTATCAACCTTTAACAATGAAGCCACCAAGACAATAAGATAAATTTTCATGTGAACTACTTTGATCAACACAATTATTATCAAAAAAACCATAAATATAAAAACCATTTATATATATGAAAAACATTTGTTTTTTCATTATCTATGTTGGTATTGGAGGAATTGGATTTTACTTAAAACTATTGTTCATAAAATACCCACCAGTTTGTTATTTATTAATATGATTTATTTTTTAATTATAAACATACTCAAAAAATATGTTTTTAACTCTATATTTATAAAAATTTCTAGTTTATATTTTGGAATATGGATTCCCTATTGGATCTCCCTTTCAATATAATAGGTATTTGTGATGTTTTTTATACAAACTTGTCTTACAGATTTTTTTGGTAAATTTAGAAATTAACCACGGGAAGTATTTTTTCTGAATTTTATCCTTAAAATTATTATTTAGAATTTAAAATGTTCAATGGTTTAGAAAATATAAGGAGTTACTACTTATTTGAATTTAAAATTCACTTCTAAGGTTTCGTTATACCAATCGATGTTACAAAGATATAATTCCATTAAGACTTCTAGTTGAGAGTGGCTTGGTACTAGAGGACATGTGAAATACATATATACATTGCATTTCTAATCACATAATAGGTAATATGGAAATGTTAATGGGATACATCATATAGAATACAACCCTTTGAAAAATAATGTTTCATAGAGATTATAAACCATTGGTGAATTATAGCATGAAGGGAATATGTATCCTTAACTTAGATAGAACATATAGAATACAACCTTGAGGATTTATGGACTACATAAAACAGGCACCATTGGGGAATTATTGATGATATGGAATGTGAAAATTTGATGATGATTTCATAGAGGATAGTGCCCATTGAGTTTATTTTCTCTCTTAGACATGGGTAGAAAAAAAGTGTGCTTAAAAAAATTAGGGATTAAAAATAAAATTAGAAGATTTCCAATGTTAATTAATATGAATTAAATTTCATATAGATTCGGCTGCACATTTTAATGTCTTGTGTTATAAAAGAACCACGTATTTTTAATCATGTCATAATGATGAATTTTTTATAGTATATTTTCATATAATTGGGGATTCTCAAAGAATTGGGTCTTGAAAATTTTAATATAGGAATTATGTATGGGTAATCATGTATTGGGTTACTCATATGGGATCCTAATAATTTTTTAGGACATCTCAAATAGAATATAACCATTTGAGGAATTATGGCTCACAAGGAATATATCTCGTTAACTAATTATGGATTGTATAGAATAATTCAGTTCAAAAGATATATAATACGAGTTAATTCCCTTTACAAAGGATCTCAAGGAGGATATTGAACTTCTAGTATGGGTATGTTATTATGAATGGGCTCCCATATCCCAATCTCTACCTCATAGAATAAAATATAACATCCACTATGTTACATGGTGGGAAAAATAATTTTAAAAGGTATCCAAGATAGGATGTATGAGATGTGGTAAGTTTTACGGGTATCATTTTGATTGTAACTAACATTATTTATGGTGTACATGAACATGAATAGAGTGGGTTACCTTCCTTTTTGGAAGGGAAAATATCATATATTATTATATCAATTGAATACATTGTCAATAGGGTGAAATTGTTTCTTAAACATCAAATAATCTATCATAGTATTTCAGGGAGGGGCATTTGTATGTATAACCCTCGGTAGAAGACGTGGAAATAATTTTTCTTAATAATGGAGCTATTTGGACTTCTCCTTGACCATATATGATATCTTGGAAAGAGTTTTCTGTATTTTGGGTGTCTAGGTTAATGTTTAGTGCATTTTAAAAATATTTCCTATGGTTGGTATTTCCTATGATCCTATTATAAGGTAGCTAAAAGTTGGTACCCTGTTATAGGTGCTTGGGAGAAGGTTCTCCCTTGTATTGGGCCTATTAATGGGTAATCCTTACTACGGAGGGATGATAAAATATCCTCCCTATTAATATATGGGGAATAATTAATATAGAATCCTAATAAGGGTAAGGATATCTTTCCACAAATTTATGATGTAAGGATATTGGGTTATATTGGTTTATGAATTTAGAAAGGTGATATCTTTGTTATGAGGATAGGGTACGGTTTCATCCTAATAGATTAAATTGATAAATGTTTTTCCCAATATAGGGGACCTAAAATTAATATCATTCTACAAATTCATTGAGAATATATTGTATGTTGTGTTCATTAATATTGACATGCTTTAACCCTTTATTTAACTTATTTATCTTAATATAATTTTATTGAACTCCTGTTTTAGGGTTATTTAATATTCATGAAGGGGGTTTGGAGTCTTGGGTGTGTGGATGTAATTTCTCTCATTAATCTATTTTACTTCATCCTAAGTATCATCTATGTTATTAATTTCTACAATATATAAAATTAAACAGATACTTGTGGGTTCTATTTATAAAATATTTTGAGTAATTGGATGATTGTGATGGTTATAGGCATTGGTTCATGAAAATATTCTAGGGGTAATCTTGGTGCTTGTTCTTTTGTGTTCATTCAAGTGGGATTATGGTACACATAAACAAATCACATATTCCAAAGACTTTGTTAATGAGAAAATCATGGGGACCTAAGGAAATTGATTTTCCATTTATAAGAGATTTTATCATATCTATGTTATGTGTTCCCAGATTATAAAAATATATAAGACTAATAAATATCCCCCACAAAAATAGAACTCATTTGAATTGGTAGGATATAATTATAGGGAAATGTTACTCTATAATTATTATAGATATAAAAAATAATGATTTTCAATTAGTTTGGAATATGACATCATCTAGGCTAGTGGAATTAGAAATTGGCATGCATAGTCCCTTGGGAGAATTATATCATTCCACTATAAATAGTTCCCCATACTATTTCATAGATATCGTCAAAAAATAATAGGGCCCAATATTTATGGGATATATTCCCTTCCATGTCCTCTATTCCACCAAGGGTATGTGAGATACTATTCTAATTTACCTTTGCCATTGTGCATTCATATGGTGTGAGAATTATTTATTCCCACCATCACTAGAGTGAAATAATATAGGAAATGGTGGATAAGTGAATAAATATTGGAGAAGGGATATGAGATAACCTTCATGGGAGGAAATGTTTAAATTTTCTAATTTTTCTCATAGTGGAATTAATTCTTTTCTACCCTACCCTTCATGCATTTTGAAAATTGTTAAATTTCCCCCCCTCAACAGATCTTTATTGAAATACTTCAAATATGATTATTATTAGACCATCAAAAATTGTTTGGGATGTTGATGCATCTACTAAAATCAATATTGTTGTGTATTTTGATCTCAATATATTGTATTCTATCAAACCATATCATTACATCTTAATAATCCTCTTGGGATATTTTTACTCAAAAATACCCAAACAAATAATATCCCTCTTTATGGATTTGACATAATTATGAACATAAAGATCCAATAATCATAATTCCATCCCCATTTAAGGAATATATATTTCTCTAGAGGAGTATCCAATTGCAATATTTCTTTTTATTGGAAGATCACCTAGGTGGGTATCAATAATGTAATATAATATTTGGACCATTATATGGGAATGCTAATGATCTATGGTAATTGGAACCCAATATTAAAAAGTTATATTGTTTAAGTCATCCATACGGATGAGGTTTCATTTGGGACCTCCATAAGTGAGATAAATTCTCTATGTGTGTTCATGTATCTATTGAGTAAAAAATGTTTTTCATATTAGAGTATCTCCTATGTTCTTCCATACCTTATGAGGTTATCTTAGTATTATAATTTTTAGGTTACCATCATATCGATCTCACCCCCAAGTTAATAGACTGATTGTGATTTGGGAGAAACACATTTCATTTGACACTTATAGTTGTCAACTTCATGGATTATGAAAATTTTAATATTAGGGGAATAACTATTCTATGTGATAATTATAACATAACCCCCTCATATAAATGAGATAATGTCAACTGTACCCACATCCTATAAAGGCACCTACTAACACAAGTTATAGAGGATATATAATGGGATGTCATCCCATCTATCAATGTCCCTTTTAACATATGGATGAAAATATTCTTACTCCCACATGGGTCATAAATATTGGAAAATAGACCAAAGAACTACTTAACATAGTATTTTAATGGGTCATAAAACAATTATTTGAATAAATTTAATTATATCAAACTCATTTTAAGGGGATAACAAGACAATTTAAAGGTTATCCTAGATCCCTTATTGCTGGGTTTTATAGTGATGATTCTCAATGGGCGGTTTCTTCAAACCTGAGATGTTTGTATGAGTTATGGAAACTAAATTAATGAAATATAAATAACTTTTATTAGAGGAAATAGTGAATATTTCAATTCCTATACAATGGGGTGATTTATCAAGTGTTGGGGAATGTGAAATGGGTCTAAAACTATTACTGGACTTGTATCCTAATCCAATTCATACATTGTTGGATAGTGGGGCCCCATGGAAGCTATGTTCGGATGAATAAAGTCTCATCATTACATCTTTCTAATAGGCCTAACCCACAAGACCATGTAGGTTTTTGATCATTGGAAATGTGTCACCAAACATGGGTTTACATCCTATGATACCTATTTTATTTATTATTCTTCCCCAATGAGGTTTCATTCAAGATATCATCAATTTACATCAGAATATCAACCGTTTATTGTTCATATAGAATTACACTACAAGGAGGTGTACTAAATGTGTATGTTGAGGGGACACATATCTATGAATAATTTTGGATGTTAATTTTTATAAGCCAAAACTAGTGTGTAAGAGGTGTAATACTACCTCACTACTATAAAATAGGTAGGTAGTTACAATTTATGGTCCTTTGAAAATTATGGATGGGGATGGTGTGTATAGATAATAACATGGTAGATCTGTGAATATTTGATGCTCCAATAGGATTTATGCTATGGTAGAAGACCACATCAAATGAATGTTACCATAGTACATATTTAGTCGAACTACTCTATAGATTTATAGACATCCTATTCAAATTATAAAGGAACTAAAACAAGATTTTGGGTGGGAGGATAATGTTATGAATAATTGATTTTTAGATGCCAAAGGGGTGACATCAAAAGATGAGCATTGAATATTTATCTATAATATTCTATAAAAAGATACTGACATTGTATCTCTAAATGTATTCATGATTTCTAATAATCACAGAGCCTCTATTGGAAATATCTCCTTAGTCGATTCCCCACTCAAAAATAGAGTATTCAATCATGTATTGTGTTCATCTTCATCAATAACATATATATTCCACACGAGTGAACTAACACCAAATTAAATCCCATATAAAAATAATTATGAAATTCCAACTCAAAAAGAATAATCTATTAACCAACTAACAAAAGGGAGGGTTTGGTAGAATATTCAATCTCTATTCACTAAATTTTTACTTATTGATATGTTGAACAGGGTTATTAGGCTCGTACAAGTGTCTTTTGTTTCGGTGAATGGTGGCTTTGAATGCTTGAATTTATACTTTATATATTTAACAATAAAAACTACTTGAGAAAAATTAGGTATCAGTGATATGTATCTCTACACCTTTTATTTTATGTATCTCTAATGTGATTCCATGGAGGAAGTCTCCTAGCAACTGAAGTGGAAAACTATCGAGAAGGACTAACATCTAAAACTTAAAACCAATATATCTTTAGAGATATATGAAATATAGGAAATGATGTTATGAATTAGATAATGAATACTATAAATATCTATTAAAATGTATTCCATAAAAACATAAATTTGGAACTCATTGTGCTTATTGATGTGTTAATTCCACTGGCTTCTGTTGTATATACTATGTGGGGAAACATTCAATAGGTAATCAATATAACACCCTAGAAGTGTTATTCTCATTTACCTCTCTATGTTTCACTTAAATTAATTTTATTCATATATTTTTTAAATAACCAAAAATGAACTATAATAAAACTATAACATCTTAGAATAAAATATGAAGATTATAATATAGCTTCTAAATTATAATCTGTAAAAGGATGTAACCATATTACGAAACACATTAAAAAAATAAATTTTATTGCGAATCCAAATTATCTATTTTTAATCCCATTTATAAAATCATGGAAATGAGGTTTCTTATCTATTGGATTCTCCAGGTCAAAAAAATACAAATTTAAATAAAGACTAATTGAGTGAAATCTTACGCGATATAAATTTAGGTTCATGAAAATTTCCATGAGACATATGATTGCAAGATCGCCACCCTCGTATGCTACTAAAGAATACCATATATTATAAACTCATATGTAGATATTTAGTGTAAATTTAACAATAAATTTGTGTAATATAAAAAAGAATTTATTTTCATAATAACTTATTTATCATATGTATTTTAAACATTTCACCTTTTGACTTTTGTAGAAAATATGTGTTTTTATTTTTTTTTTGTATTTGGTAGATTATTTACATATCATATTCAGTAATTACATTTTTATTTATAAAATATAAATAAGATCAAAATAATTTAATTTATAGATGTAAAATGTAAACATTAAATTAGTAGGATATTTTCTTTTCTAAAAATATTGGTTTTTTGGTGAATAATGAAAAATTATCGATATTAATTAACCCATGAATTTTATGAAATTATCACAATAAAAAGATGAATTAAATATATTTAAAATAATTTTATATAAAATACTCGATTTCAATTAAAATAAAATAATTAAAATTATAGTTTTTTACTTATAAAACACATTTTCACTTTTAGGGAACAAAATTAAAATTTATATTTAATGATCATTTATATTCTTATATTAAAAACTATTTTTCATCAATATAATAAATTAAATAAAAATATTTAATTTAATATTTTATAAACATGATCATATAATATAATAAGTTAAATTTAATGTTTGGCCATTAAATTATAATAAATATTATTAAATCTAAATATCATAAAATGGAACAACTATTATTTTCATAGAATTGTTTTTCTAATATAATTTTTTTTTTAGATATATTAAATTAATATACACAAAAAAGTGAAATTATTTTGATTTAATGTATATTTTTAATTAAAATGTTAATAATTTAATTAGTAATGAAAATTAAATAACACTTAGAGCATTTAATAGTGAAAATAAAATTTTCCCTACAAATCGATTTTTGTACAAAACAGTTTTCTATATATAAAATATATTAATTTTCACAATAATGTTCTCTGAAATATAAATTGAATTTGATGAAATAGAGATTAGATATTGTTTTAGTAAACTCATGTTTAGTAAAATGGGTTATTTTATACGTTTTCTTAAAGTACATGTTTCTTGGGTAAAAACTACATACCCACATAAAAAAAATAAAATACAAGAAGAGATCACATTCAACTTGTTTGAAAAATTATTGAAAATAATTTATAGAATATTTATTTTACCAATATTTCCCACAATCCATAATTTATAAATTTTTAGTAATTTATAATTGAATAATGTAATATATCATTTAAAAATAATGGCTATTAACAATAATGAACTTTACCTCACCTATATAGTGGGACATATGCACCCCTTCATTAAACACCCATTTCATCAAATTCCTTCCAATGAAAATGTCATTTTATTAATCACAAAATCATATATCATGTTCATAATAATATTGTACGGATTATTTATCAGAATCCCTTTATTTAAAAGGATACCATAAAGAAAATGTTCAAGCTACAAAATATGTTATGTGAATGCACAAAATTTCTTAGGAATGTGTAAAGGTTTCACGTCTATATTTTCAAACACTGAGAAATATTATTTATACATAATTATAAATTTTTAATGGTATATCTAGACCATAATAAATTTGAATAATTTTCCCAAATATTTGATGATATATAGTGATATATTAAAATTACTTCCCATAATGGGTTTTTGAAAAAAAAAATCTCATGTTGTTAGGGTTTTACTTGATTCAACTTTTTTCTTGGGAAATAATAATTTAATTTTTAATATGGTTATAAAAGATTTATTTATTATTTTATATTATTATATTATAATTTATATCATTGAGGAAAGTAGAATTTGTGATACAAATACTAAGCATAAAGAATTTAGGTTAACCTAATTATCCTTTACAATCAATGTTATCCCTTTAACTTGGAAGCCTGATTATCTAATATTACATGTTACATTAATATTTCCCTTTTCTTATTTTCAAATAAATTTTTTATTATCTTTTGAATAATTTGGTAAATTAGTAAAGGTATTTTAGAAAAACAAACCAGAACATTCCAATTTATTATTTAATGTAATTTACCATCCTCAGAAATGTTTTATCCCTGAATATATTTTCAAAACTCTTATTATTTTATGAAAAGTTATAATAGATAAACACTTTTCTAATGATAACTAATAAGCCATTTCCCTCTGTGAATTACCTTATGGTAATTTTGAAAAGCATCACATATGTGACTCATTTATTTATTCAATCACTCATTGATCCATCTCAAAAATATTTATATATTGGATCTCAAGAATTTAGATGTATTTTATCTTATTGAAATATGATATTAAAAATGATTTAAATCATTCTTTACTGGAAATCCTAAAAATATATATTTAAATTATTCTTAGATACAAGGTTATTAAACCCATTTCCTTCTCATGGGTTTTGTCAAACTTATTATTTATATTTGTTTTCTTTTCCACATTTGTAACATGAATAGATATTATTATGATTAAATATATTGTATGATGCATTATCCCGTAATTATATACTTCACCAATATATTGGGTAATGTTTCCATCTTATGTGGTTCCAAGTATGGTGCTCGACTAGTTAGCCTTAGGACATGGTAATATGTGATGGGTGGGCCGGGAATTATATTGGCCACCAATGAATTGGGTAAATCAGTATATATTAAGAAATGTTTTTACAGAATTTTAGACTTAACATAACCCACTATAGGATTTTTGGAAATATGTTTATGGGAATGGTGAGCTAATCTGATCCATAATCAGACTTTTTTAAAAAAATTTTGAGTAATGATGTGTTAAATCAATCCACCATGGGACTATTCCCTCTATGATTCTGAGAGTGGGACTGAAATAAATGCATTGTGGTAATTATTCCCCTATGATGGTCTAAACAATGATCCTTGATTGATGCTAATAATGTCATTTAATATGCTGATTCTATATATTCCATTATCCCAATAAGATAAGAGGTCATTTCCTTATAACATTTTTAAATTTTTGTTTTTAACTTCTTGATTTTACTCAATAAGAAAGTTATATTTTATGTTCTGGGTAATTACTTATATTATCATACAAAAATTTTAATCCTCCACTCATATATTTTCAATTATTATTTTAACTTTTTCATTCCCATATGGATATTTTGACGTCACCCCTTCTTGTGGTTCATTTTTCATTGGTACAGAATAACAGTTATAGTCATGGTATTTCTAAGAGAAAATATTGTATAGAAATTTTTTGATAGATTTTGAAGACTTTTTCTGGATTAAGAGACAACTTTTATAATGGGAAAGTTTTTATTAGTTGAATAAGATATTGTTTTTTGATAACGATTAGTACTAACTCTATGAAATTATAATTCTGAATGGAATTGGGATAATATTGTAAATAAAATTATTCTGATTCTCCATTAAAAGATAAGTAAATTTTAAAGATATTTTTTTGTGGAATCAGTGTCTGTTTTATATAGCATTATAGGTTAGTAGGTTAGTTGAGGATAATTTTGTGGTTCATATGATGTTTTTGATAAATATTTCTATAAAATTGATAATACATTATAATATTTGAAGTTATATGAAATATGTTTTGGATTAGTGTGATATAAAATTAGTGAAAATACATTGGATAATTTAGTTTATTGGATAACATATATGAATTTTGGTAAATTATAGATTTTTTTTTGTGTATTTAGAAATAACATCAATGCCTATACACTACGATTTGATACATTATGTCAAACTGATTTACCAATCGGTAAAATCCCTAAATTGGGTTTATTAGGGATTTATAGAATCTCAACAAGGGTAATAACATAGATTCCAAACTACACACATTTTGAGACACTGCCAGGGTATATACTTTTGTTAATCATATCCAATTTACTAACCACATTTAAGGTTTGATTACAATATTATTTTAAGCTATTATAATAAGAGTAATGTGAAATATCATTTTAATGTAACTTAATATTAACCAGTAATGATATATGTGGAATTAAGAGTCATTTTTGGTTTAAATAAAAGATAATTAATATAGTGTTCAATTATCATAAATTAGTATATCTAGTTGTAAAATATTCAAAGGGATATTAATGATAGTAATTTAATAATTTTAATTTTACATCACCCATTTTAAACCCTTATTAATTAACGGCTTGGACTAGAAAGATCCCTAAGTGAAATGGAGAATGAAATGATTACCTCAATGAACTACCCATTAGAATAAAAGATGATGTGAGAAACATTGTTATTTTTTAAGACTAGTTATATTTAAAATATGATATAAAATATTAATATAGTAGGAGTCTCAATCACGTTAAAGAATTTATAGATGGAGTCTTAGGGATGCTCATGTTAAAATTATAATGATGTAATGAAGAATAAATTCCATAAATGTAAGAAATCTGGAATGAAAAATGGTGAAAACTACCAAAAATGGAAATTTAGATGCTATAATTATGGATATAAAGTCCATTTAACCCTACTATTTGAGAAAAATAAAAAAGCTGTAAAAAATATTTTTCTTCAATTTCATAAAAATATGAAATTATTCCAATCAATTCCCTAATACAAGCGATAATGAAAAAAAATTCTCCATCAACCATATATAGCATTTAAATGAGTATATGACTATCTAATGAATAATATTAATGTAGGAAGTCATTTTTTAGACTCGAAATAGATTTCCCTTACCTCTTGAATGTTTTAACCAATTTATTTTTTATATAAAAAAATTGTTTTTATAATTATTATTCCCATATTATAAGGAACTTCTTCATGTTTTTTAGAATATCAAACTTACAGATTAATCTCGTATTATATTATTATGTTTCTATAATGAATTGATTATATACTCTTAAAAAGGGCTCATATCATATTTAAAATGGGGAAAAATAACAACATATAATAAATCAATTAATAATTATCTAACATTTTATGGATCTCCCTATTCTAATTATCCTCATATTATGAGTTTTAAAATTACGCGAGTTCAATTTATATAATGGGGTAGAATCTAAAAACCTGTTATTTAACGAAGTATTTTACTCTAACAAATATTATATTAATTTATTTTTATAAACAAAAAATATTTCTCAAAAAACTGTTACACGATAAAAATTATATTTTAATGTTATAATATATTTATTATATTAAAGGATATAAAATAAAGTAACCTTTTCTAAAACCTATGATTGGATGAAACAAAATATAGTAGTGTAAATCCCTCAAATTATTTCCATTTATCCATGCTTTGAATGGATTTAACTTTTGTAGTGTTTTATTTATAAAATTCCAAAGAAGAACTCAAACCATTAAGAAAGACTGGAATAATATTCTATAGAACATTAGGAGTGTGGAAATAACCATGTCACCTCTGCCAGAAGAATCGTCACCCTCGAATGTCCTTTGATAATACCTTATCCATATATATGACATGGGGTTATATAGGGGATATGTAAATAGAAATTATGATGATATCAATATGTGTATATTGATACAATCAGTTATTTGTAACATGTATTTTACACATTTCATATTTTTCCATTTAATGGAAAATATGGAGTATATTTTTCTAGTGTAATAGTTTTTAATTTTATTTTACAATTAATAAAAAATCCATAAATTTTATAATCTTATGAAAATTAATTTGAATATATTTTTTACAATTTCAAAACAATCTTAGTATGGATTTATGGGATTTTTCTAGAATCAATTCTCTTTTTGTGCGTGTTGAAAAAATACCGAGTTTAAAAAAACTTGTAATTTATGACATTATCATTATAATACAATGAAATATTTTTTATAAACATATTTATATAATATATATTTTTAAATTAAAATAAATTAGTCAAAATTTAATTTTTATTTATAAGACCAATGTATATCATTTTGAACGAAATGCCATATTTTATTCTAAAACAAATTTATTTTCAAATACAATAACATAGTTTACATCAATTTTATATTGAAAATCCAAAACAATGGATTCAAAAATTCTTTTCAATTTTGTCATATTATGTAATAACGTTAATTTCATTTTTTAATACAATAAATTTTTACATAAATAATATAATTGACCCTGATAATTGTAAAACAATTATTTTCAAACAATTTTTTAACTAATATTGTGTAATTTTTATGTAATAGGATAAATTAATATATTATAAGAGGTGATATAATATAATTTTTAATCATATATTTAAATAAATAATCCATTTTTATATTGGTAATTTGTATTGAATAATATTAAGAACACTTAATTGAGAATGAAATATTTTTTAACAAAACAATATTTCTAAATAAAAATTTTATATTTTAAAATATATTTTCACATAATTAGATATAAGATTACAATAAATGGAGATTAAATTAAAGATAATAACTCATAATTATATTTATGTTATTATACATTATATGATCAATAAAACATAATTAACTTGGGTAAAAACTAGTTACCCAAATTAGATCCAAAAATAAAAAGCAAAATTTTATGAGTAAATTACTTCCAATATATCTAGAACCAATGTGGAAATAATTTTATGAGGATTTATGGACCCGATATCCCCACAAAAACAATATATTTTTTAACTTTTAGAGTCATTAAACTTTGAATAGTATAATAATATCACTGGAAAGTCAGGGGTATTTTAAGAATATTTTGTTATTCATTTATAATTGGGGAATCTTACACCATTTTATGGCACACTAATTCTATCAAATTCCTCCCAAATGAAATTCTATTTTTCTTCATATAAATTTATATATTAAGTTAATAATCCTTTTGACTAAATAATATATCATAATCCCTTTATTTTTAATGATTTATTCAAGATAATTTTTAAGATAATGAATAATTTTATCTTATGAACACAACAAATTAGGAACAATGTGATGATTTATGGTCTCAATTTTAACTCATTGAAATATATTCGTAAATACCAGGGAAGTTCATTTAGAAACAATCCTCTGAAAATTTATTAATAAAGAAAAAGTATCAAGCAAGTAAAATAAATAAGAAAAGACAACTACAGATCATAAAATTCAAACTCGTCACTACATCCATTATAGATTGCTTCCTCTGTAGTAGCTGATTCCCACTCTGAACATTCATAATACTTATAGAACATGGAATATTTCCTTTTAATATTCAATTTCTCCAATGATATAAACTCTTTCAAGGATTTCATACCATAACATTACTTTACAAGTGAAGATATGGTAGGCACATGCCTTGGGAGAAAAGATTAGTCTTTCCTTATCATTCCCTGTGGTGGGGCAGTCATAAAATCATCATTCCTGGGAATCTTCTTCCTCCCACTGTGAACCACATCGCAGATGGAAGGCCGAAGTACCCCACTCTCATTCTATTTGTCAATATCAGATATGTCTCCCCTCTTTCCAGGGATTTTCACCTCTTGGTAACTATCTACCAATATATGTTCCTATTGGGCTTGACTGTTAAAGTCAATCCTTGAAACATATTGTTTCTACTCCACAATATTCTCCATAACACCTTCTCTATTTACAGAATCCTTATAAGAGAAGTCAGACTGCAAAATTCCAACTCCTGCCTTGTATCATACTCATTTGCGTGAGAATTCTCCTCATTTTCATATTCTAGAAAACGATTACCAATGGAGGTCATGATTTTCATTCCTCCTGTATCATCCTCCCATCCTAGCAGCTCTTCCGAACAGGCTTCCCCTTCACTAATTTTAGAAACAACTGAGTCCAGATGATACTGAGTCATAAACTCCGACCTCAATGAATAAGATTCCAAATTATGCACTGTAATTTCATTATAAATACAAAGATCACCCATTAAGTGCTAAAAAATGTGACTAACCATTAGATGATGTGGCCTCTTTCACACATCTTTGTGACAATTCACTTGCACTGTGAACTCAGGGACGATATGCTCTGCAGTCCCGACCACAGTAACCCGAGATTGTTCCTCAACACCTTCCTGTCTAGTGGAAGTCACCTACCCTTCCGCGCCTTTAGTAGGATCACATGGTTGTCGAGTACACATAAAAAAATCCTTCAACATCAGCGAAGCGGATCCATATGAGACACAACCGAAACTACCCATTCTCAAAACCCCCGATGAATCCCCAACCAGGCTATTATTTTGATATACCGAATCTACATGCCTGAGTCGACCACATGAAACACAATATAACATCCATGACTTGAATTTGACATCCTGATTCCACCAAAACAATATACCATTTGTGATCCAAACCCAATTCACAGGTGGTCTCGTAACGTTATCCTCTACACAAATCCAGGGACAAATGGGATGAAAAACCACCTTCGTCTGACGATCAGAATATAGATATCAACCAATCATGTTACCAATGGAACAAAAAATGGAGGGATTTTGAAAGGAGAGAGGGTGACCAAGGTGACTCACCCATGTAGCCATCGTCGAGGGATCACCTCTCAGGTGAAATTTAATACTCCATAGAAACAGATAAAAGGGATATCCATTTTGTCATTGATGGGATCTGAACTAGGCGGTAATTAGCTCATCTTCTACCTTAAACCAGATCATCAAATCTGTCATATTAATTAATCTGACTACCACGAGCTCTTGAAGATCCCATGAATTGAAAACAATGCGGTCAAACTCATCAACAGATAGACACTGATGAAAAAATTGAGCTACAAGCATGAGGTTTCAGAGATTCGTTTCACCATTATGCTCCACTGAGGAAATATGGAGATGAGGCCCTAATTGG
This sequence comes from Viscum album, assembly GCA_963277665.1. NCBI lineage: Eukaryota > Viridiplantae > Streptophyta > Magnoliopsida > Santalales > Viscaceae > Viscum > Viscum album. The sequence goes on from OY728126.1 coordinate 2,081,347,248, forward strand.
AATAGTTAAAGGACATTAAGAGAGATCTTAAACCTCATCCATGAGATTGAGATAGTGGACCTCCCCCCTTTGATCGAGAGGCGGGAGTATGGCTCCCAGAAATTATGTTTAGGGTGATGTCGAAGTGGAAGTCTTCATCACGAAAGAATGCACCTGGGTAATATATTTATTATTATACACCATGAATTATTGAAAAAACTTATATTCATTAATTAATTATTCATGAATCATGTATTTATTATATCTAATAGTATTCAATTGTCTATCCAAATTTTATTCTCTCATGGTGTTTTGAATACAAAAATCATAAAATGTATGTGTTTTTGGTATCGTTGTTATTTTTTCTTGCATAATTTAATAATTTCATTGGTAAATTAATCAAAATGAAAAACATAAACAAAATATTCATTGATAGTTACATGAAGACTATAAAATTAAAAATTATTAATATTAATAACATAATTATTTAATAAATATATATATGTTTCAAAAAAATTAAAAATATATATAATTCACTCTTATTATTGATATAATTATTAAATATAAGAATCATATAAAATAATATCTATTAATGTAAATTTATTATATATAATTTTTTCCATGTTTTATATATTAAGAATTATAATGTTTTTTAAAAGAACAATTAATATGAAAAAAATGATTTCATATAAAAACTGGGTTTTCATGATATTTTAGGTTATTGTTTTAATGATAAATTTATATATTTTGTTTTTTGTTTTTTGAAATAATAACTTATTTCTTTTATTTATCATAGTCATATTATCATAGGATGAATTTTGGGGATTTTTTGGGAATATATAAATTTTAGGTGAATAATAAAAAATTGTTTTTTAGTGTTGTTAGTTTTAGGAAATTATTTCCTTTTATGAATACATATAAAATTATTAAAAATTTACTTATTAAGTTATATGTTATAATTTATTATTCACAATTTTAAAATCCTATTTTTAATTTATAAAGAAATTATAAACAATTTAATTGTCTTTTCGGCATGTTAATGATAACTATTTAATAGATTTTTTAAGAATTATAACAAGAAAAATTGAATTTAATTCTTTTTTCAAAAAAATACTCAATTAATGATAATAATTATTATAATGTCATTTAAATAATATTAATTGGTAACTCTACCATAAAAATAAAAAATTATTCCGAAAAAATATATTTAAAAAACAATGTTGTGTTTTCTCTGTTTGTATTATAATTAATATTCCATAAACATATTTTTATTCCATAAAAAAGTGGTAACAAATTAAGTTTCATGTACCCTTAATTATATAAAATTGAATCATTTTATTTTTAGGATCAGAGGCTAAATTTACTAGGTAAGAACTAGTTATCATGTTGAAAATTAATATTATAAAATATTGTAATCCAAGAGGTAAAGTGTATAACATTTTTACATCATTATATAATTATGGATGTGTCTATTGGGAATAAATTCCCTGAAAAACACAAAATATAAGTCCAAAATATTATATAAAGATCTTCTAGACATCTAAAAATTCCACCCTTAGATTTTAGTAATTCACATTTTATGTTTGAAAATCCATGAATTGAGATATAAGTTCTTAAACCTATCATTCATTTTTTTATTTATTTATACAATTTTATCCTTCACAAGATATTATTATACCACAATAAAATTAAAAAAACCATATAAATATTAAAATGGAATGTTTTTATAATTATTGTATAATCATTAATCACTAACCCATTTCCTTTATGAAAACTGAAAAAAATTGTGCATTGTGTGGACTATGACTTCCACGAATAATGGTGTTTCATTTAATCATTCACTTAATAACATTTATTGTTTAAGAAAATATTTCATAATAATATACATGATATTTATTAGTAATATATAAAATATTTTTCATTGTTTTTTAATAAAAAAAATTTAATGATCTTTTTATGTAAGTCTGTCAACATCATAATAATACTGAAACTAGTTCTTTAGTAACTTTACTTTCAATAAATATTTTTAAAACACCCATATAAAAAATCTATAACATTATTAAACATTGGAACTGATAAATTACACAAACTTTGTTTTATTCAAATGATAGTAATTATTGGATAAATATGAGTGCCAACACTTATTTTATCAACATGGTTTAAAATTATTAGAATTATTGAATCAATAAGTTGAAAATTGATTACAAAAATATTCAATATGAAGATATTTATTATTAAAAAGAGTATTAATATATATAAGAATATTTTTGCTAAATAATTTGTTAATTTGTTTACCTTTATGATATAGTAATATAATTATTCCCTTGGAAATTATGGGTAATGGTAAGTGACTTAGTAACACAAAATACCCTATTTGATTTGTGAAATTTATTATTAAACATTATTTTTATAGGGCTTACAATTTTGAATGATTTTGTTTCCTTATTTCTAGTGAAAACGTGTTTGTCAACAAAAATATTTTTATCTTATGGAATTAATTTTAGTTATAATAAAAACAATGAATTATATTTGAATGGGTACAAATAACAATGATTTTTTTATGATGAATACGAAATAAATTTAAGAAATATTTTATTATTTCAGTCTCATTATATTTAAATGATATAGATCAATTTAAGTGATGTTTTATATTTTATTATGTAATGAGAGTATTTTAATAATAATATTTTCATATACTATGATTTTATATGTTCATTTTATATGGTACTTTTTAGAGACCAATTATTTTCCATTGATTATTTATGTTACAATCCTGATTGTTTTTTTACTACAACACATGTGTAATGATTATAACAAGTCTAACCTATATAATATTCCTATTAATTGGTGTATTCTTATATGTCATGAGAAATTCAAGAATAAAAAACATGTTTTGTTCACATTATCATGGGTATCATAGATTGTCTTAGATTTTGAGACATAAAAATTATGGTTTTTTACACATAGGTGTAAGCCTAATGGGTTTGATAAATCAAGTCATCATGTGCTTTTGGATATCCAAAATTTCAACATTTATCATGTTAGTAATAATTTACATGTTTTTTTATAAATGTATTTAATGTTTAAATATCAATTTGATTTCCATGAAAAGAAATTTTTCATGGATATGCCTTTTTATGTATCCCACACCTTATATCATTTTCAAATGTCATGTGTTGTAAATTTATGGTTTCCATATAAATAAAAGGATATTATTATGTGTCTATATCATGATATGTGATTTTCATACATGGTGTTTTGATCTCATTTTAATATTTTTTTATTTTCATCATATTTTATTCATACATATAATCTAATAGTTTATGAATTGTAGTTTCCCTTTCTGAGAATTTAATACCACCAATTTCTTAGGATTCTATTCACAATGAAATGAATATTTTTATGTCCTATGAGATATATAACAAAGGATCTATATGACCATGATTTCAGGAAAAAAATTTCAACTTTCATAATAGAAGTCCATATAACTAATTTATAAGAAACTAAAAAAATAAAAACCTTATGTGACTATTATAGGATGAATTTTTGAATTTAGAGGATATTATATTATAAATGTAATGTTTGTCTTGGGACAAGAAATCATATTATTTATAGACTTGTAATGATTCATTTTTTACTACAGTTTTACAAGATATACTTCTACAATAAGATGATATTATAATTCCCCTATATAGGAAATTTGACCTTCGATATTTACACCATTAACTTGACTAATATATCCCCCCAAAAGTATATCATTGTTGACAATAATTCGCATATCCATTAATGGAATTTTCCCTTGCTTATTCATAGTTTTATATTTTATAATGTTATTATTTTTAATTGGAATGAAAATCATGTGTTATCTAACGTGACATTATGATTTCCATTTTCATTGTAACACCCCGACTCCAGTTACCCAGAGTTAGTTCTTTATAACATAATATTGGAATTAATAAGTTTATCATATCTCGAAAGACCGATCAATTTTTTATAATTGGAAACAAGATATATATAAATATGTTCAATATTACAACCTGAATAGAAATTCAAAACTAATTTATTCTATTAGAAACATCCAAGCCTCCTAGATTATGCCTGCAAGTCACTTGTAAATTACTTCTTCATATCCTGGGAAAATGAACCACAAGATAGGGGTGAGCTCAGACAGTCAGTAAGGGTATCAAATATAGAAAAAGATAACATAAATTTAGTCATAGTGAATAATTGAAAACACATGCCTTTACAAATGATAAACAAGTACACTTTATGGAAGGAATATGTGGTGAGTAAATAATTCCATAATAAAACATAGCCATGGGTATTCTACTAGTATAACAACCACATGAATCGTAAATATTATTTTCATAATGATGGAATAAATAATCATGGTCATTTTGAAACATCTTGTCAAGTCCTCGACCAAGATGTCGAAAAATGATTTAGGCCTCGTCCAAAACCATATATAAAATTGGGAATGGCCTCAGCCAATTCCATATCAAGTTGTCACATGAGACCTACTGATGCACCGAGGATCTATTGCGGGCTCCACCCATCACATACTGAGTCCAATACATTCCTCATATGAAAAGGATGAAACATAACATAAACATTCGCATTAAAACTATCATATGAAATGTCAATACTATAACTATAAACCATGAATGGTTTAAAAATAACACATCCACAATCAAATATATCACTAAACCTTCAATACAATATAAAATATTTATATCATAATAATTCAACCCCGATCAATAATAATACCCCATTAAATGATGTCGTCATTGTTTAAAATGATTTGTAAAAATCCTTGAGAAAAATATATTTTTTCATGAAATAATTTTAAAGTCACATAATTTTTAATGGATTTCAATTAAAATATTGTTTTGAATCAAAGTGTCCCATACATCATTGAATCTTTTGAAAGGAATTGACATTTTGAAACATTCATGTCCATATATATAAATCCTCAAAACCATTTTGAAATCACGGACAACAATTAAAAATGTTTTGAAGAATAAAATTTTAGAACCTTTAAAATTATCATTCATTAAAAAATTCACTTAAAAAATCCCTTTGAAAACTCATTTATGAAAAACGGACATGGATAAAAAATATGTCCTAGTAGATTCTTAAATAAAAAGAACCTCAGATAATAATGAGATTGTCAAATTAACCCGTACCTTGTAATTTTCAATGGTCAATGGTACGTTAAAAGCATGTATAATAGTTAAATAATTGTTATTAAATTATACAAGTACCATATACATAAATATGATATCTTATATGGTCCTTTAATATTGTTTTGTTAACAATATTTTCGTACTATCATCATTTTTGGTGTTAACTGATTCATTTTCCATTATATGTTTTGTTACATTAGCTATGTTGGTTATAGATAATATATATTTAATTCATATACAGAATGATATTAAGTTCTAAAACATTATTATAAATTATCAAATGAAAATTATTCTTGAATGGCTATGACGAGGAAATGAATCTCATCGTGTTCGTGGAAACAGTAATTTGTACGTACGCAGGAGCGACAATATCATTATTTTGATATTAAAATAATATGAAAATAGATGGTATATAATATATATAGAATCATTAAAATGATATATTTATTATTTACATTAGTTATACATCATTATTACACCCATCCAAAAAAATAATTTATTGAATAACAACTACACCAAAACATGGAGACGATAAGCCGTATGTACGCACGTTTGGTGACTTTGTCATTCATATGATGGATAGAATAATGAATATGGTTGTTCCATTTTTATAGTAACATCAAATTATATAATAGATACTGGAGTTATTATTTTATAATGGAAAAAGCAAAGTAATAGGAAGTGGTAGAATAAAAAAACATGAAAGAGGTGATGAAATATTTACCTCTTCTTCAGGTTCTTCCTTTTTGATTTGATCAAAAGGGCGCCATAGGTTGGATTTATGATCAAACTAAGGTATCTAGGTTGATTTTAGTGAAATTGTGAGCATATTTGTGCTGGGGTTTCTGAGAAAAATTGTTTTGGAGGTGTGATTTTGAGGGAAGGGGAAGTTCCATTTTATAAGAGAGGTGTGGGGCACCTTAGGAAATGATAGAAATATTATTTTTTAATAAAATCGTATTCTGTTTCTAATGGGATAAGAATATTTTATTTATAGGCTGAGGTGGGGATGGGTTGAAAACCTCTCAACCAATATGTTTTAGACAGGTTTGAGTCACCATATTAACCTTATCTTTTTTATTTAACTCTTAGTTAATTAGATTAACTTTTACCATGTATTCATGTATTATTATAATAATTGGTTATTAAAATTACTATAAAATGACATGAAAACCTCAAGTGGTTATTTAATTATATAACTATAATTAGTTATGTTCTTTGGAAGAACCTTATATTTTTAGGTCTGTTATATAATTTAATAATATAATATTTTTTAAGCACTTTTATGTCAATTTTGTAACTATTAAGTATTTGGTTATTGTGAAAGTAATATCAACATGATTAATTCGAACCAAATATATTGAATCAACCCGAACATGTCATATTCACATAGAAAAGTATTTTATGTCATAAAAACATTGAAAGTATATTTATTTTAATATTTATAATACAATTTATTTGATTCTATCATTTATAATGTCATTACTGCATCATCATTGTCTCAAATAAATTAAATTATTTAATGTATAAAAATTATAAATAAAATAAAATAACATAGGAAATAATTTTATATTTCTAATTAGTATTTATAGTTGAAATGATAACTTATATAACCCCATGTATATTTTTTTACTAAAAGATATATGTTTAGGTTATTTTTCTCTTTACTTTTAATTAATTAATATAATGTGCCATTATCACTCTAATGTTGCCAAATGGGGTCCCAAAATTGACCCAAGGATGCCCCTATTCAGAAATATATCATTAACTAGGAATAGAAAACATGTTAGGGTAATTTAATATTATTATAATATTAATTTGTTTTACCCTTATTTAACATATTTAACCATTAATTGTGGTAAATAAAATATTTACCAATGTAAATATTCATAATATATAAAAATAAAAGTTACCTATTTACAGAATTTGAACGTCCTGATTCCAAATATGTAATCTATTTTCCTACTTCAAAACAAAAATGTTGTATAAAATAATTTAAAATTAATTTATGCTGTCAAAATAAAAAGCATGTTTTTACAAAATAATAACTATCAAAAGATTGACAATTTTTTATGTCCATATGAAATGTGAAATTACATAAAATAACCTAAATTATATTAATTGATAAAAATATAATATAATTATACTTTAAAACCACTCAAATTTATAATTTATCATTAAAAAATATTTCTAAAAAAGGTGTTTTTAATTAAAAATTAGTATTTTCACTATTCATCAAAAATTGAACGATTTCAGAGAAGTACCAAAATTTAAACATAATCTAATTTTGATACTCTGAATTAAAAAATTATGTCCATTTTAAATTTTTTTTATAAAATTTCATTAAGTGGGTATTATTATTCATAATGGCTAGTTTGATTGGTCTAGGTGTGCTAGAATCTCAAAGTTGTGTACAATGCAAGCTATTGCATTATTCAAAGGTAATAGTATCATGGAAGCCTTCTGTGTTACATTCATCCTTCCTTAAAATTATTTATTCCTCAAAATTTCTAGAATACTACCGCACAAAATGATTTAGGTGATTCTTCATCATAAGTTTCTTTGGATCCCATGTTGCCTCTTCCATCTTATGGTTTATCCATATAACTTTTACCAGACAAGTCATTCAGTTTCTCAACACATGTTCTCTTATATCAAGAATCTTGACAGACTCTTCAAAATAAGATAGATCAGGTTCTAGTTCAATTTCTTCATAGGTGAGTACGTGTGTTGGGTCATGCATGTATTTTCTCAACAGTGATTCGTGGAACACATGGTGAACATTGGATAGACTTGGCGGTATTTCCAATCAGTAAGCTATAACCCAAATTAATTTAAGAATTTAAAATGGTTCGATTTACTTGGGACTTAATTTACCTTTTTAATGATTCTTATAACTCACTTCCATGGAGATACCGTCAAGAAAACATGATCTTCTACTTGAAATTCCAAATCATTCCTTCGATTATCAGCATAGATCTTCTACCTACATTGAGTTTCTTTGATGTGGGTTTGTATTACCTTTAACCTTTACATCATTTCATTAACAAGTCCTAGGCCTATGAGTTTTCTATCACCAACATCATCCCAACAAGTTGGTGTATAACATCTCTTTCTATATAACACTTTATATGGTGCCATCTGAATTCATGAATGGTAACGATTGTTATAGAAAAATTCTACAATAGATAAATACTAATCACATATACCTTGAATGTCATGTGAGAAAGATATCAACATGTCTTCTAAGGTTTGAATTGCCTGTTCTGATTGTCCATCATTTTTAGGGTGGTAGGTAGTACTCAAACGAAGTTCAGTATCCAAGGATTTCTAAAGAATCGTGCAGAATCTTGATGTAAAATAGGGATCACAATGAGAAATAATTGATAGAGGTACTCTGTGAAGATTTATAACTACATTAATATATAGTATTTCTAGACGTTCAAGTGTTAAATCTTCTCTTATATCAAGAAAATGTGATGACTTGGTTAGAAGATCAATAATGACCCATATTGCATCATTCTTTCTAAGGGTATTTTGATGTCCCATGACAATTTACATCGTAATATCATATCTTTTCAACACAGGTATGGGAAGAGTTTTCATGACTCCTCCAGGGTGTTCCCTTCTAGCATTTACATATTGAAAAATAATACATCTAAAGACCTAATCAACAATCTCCCTTTTCATTTTTTCTAACCAAAAACGGTCCTTCTAATCTTTATACATCTTAGAGCTACTATGGTGTATAGAGAAATTGGAGCTATGATCATCATCCAGAAATTCCATTTTTAGATCAGGTATATCAGGAACACAAAGCCTCTCCCAAATATTAAAACTTACTTCTTCATATATGATGTAATCCATCCTCCCATCATTCACAGCATTTATTTTCTTTTGAAACTTCTCGTCATCATTATGAGAACATTTAATCCTTTCTAGTAATGACGGTTTAGCAACCATTTGAAAAAGTATCAATGTTTCACCTTCCATGATTATTCCCATATCTGTCTTCACTAGACCCATGAACATAGGATCCCTTTCAACTCTCATCTTGTTAATAAATCCATTATCCTTTTAGCAAAAAGCTTCTTTCACCATATTTTCCTTCCTCGGGTGGTCGTATATAGTGCAATCATAATCCTTGAGTAGTTCATGCCATCTCCTTTTCCTCATGTTGAGTTATTTTTCTGAGAAAATATACTTCAAACCCTTGTGATCTGTATAAATAGCAAATTTTTACCATAGAGATATTGTCTTCATATCTTCAGTGAAAATATTATAGCTGCTAACTCAAAAATCATGTGTGGGATAGTTTTTCTCATGAATTTTTAGTTGTTGTGATGCATATGAAATTACACTATAATTCTGCATAAAGGCAAAACCAAGTCCTTTCATTGAAGGAACACTATAAATAACATACCCATCGTTCCCTGATGGAAGATAAAAAATAGGATCATTGACTTATCTTCTCTTCAGTTCTTCAAAACATTCATCACACTCTTTTTTTCCAGAAAAATTTACCCCCTTTATGTGTGAGTTTGGTTAATGGGTTATCCCACTGGGAAACATTTGGGTTGAAATGTCGATAATAACCTACTAAACTAAAAAAACTATGTACCTCAGTTATACTCATTGTTTCTATCAATTATTAGATTGCATTGGTTTTGACGGTTTAACTAGGATTCCATATTAAGGGACAACATGTCCATGAAAAAAATCTCTTAAAGATAGAATTCACAGATGTTAAACATCCCATATAATCCATTTTTCTCAGGGTTTTTAGAATACTTCTCATGTGACATTCATGATCATTGTATCTTTTTGAGTATACCATGATATCATCAATAAATACCACGTAAAATTCATCAATAAATTCCTTGAAATCACTATTCATTAAATCCATGAAGATAGAGGGTGAATTAGTCATTCCAAAAGACATTACTGTAAACTCATAATGCTCGTACCTAGTTCGAAATGCTATTTTCGGAATGTATCCCTTCTTCAAACACAACTAATGATATCCTGATCAAAGTAAAATCTCTGAAAAATATTTATCACCATGAAGTTGTTCGTATAAACCATCAATGCATGGTGGGGGATACTTGTTATTTATTGTTATAACATTGATATCCCAGTATAAAATGCACCACATCATAGATCCATCATTCTTCATAACAAAAAGGATAGAGACTCCCCATAGAGAAAAAATAAAGAGAATAAATCCATTATTACACAATTCCTCTATTTGTTTCTTTAGTTCCACTAATTCCACAATGGCTATTCTATAAGGAGTCTTCAATATGGGCCTTGAACCAAGAATTAAATCAATGGAAAATGCATATTCTCATTCTGGAGGATGTCTAGGTAAATACTCTAGAAAAACATCAATATATTCTTGTAAAATAGGTACATCCTCTATTTAAATATTCCTTTACTCACCCATATTTATTCCATTCTCTTCCTCCCCTAAAATTTTATTTAGTATATCTACAGGGGTGGATCTATATAAGAATCATATGGTGACGTTTTTTCTCTTAAGATAAGTTATTCCTTACCATCATTGAAAATTGTAACCTCCTTATTCTTACAATAAATTTTTGCATCAGGGTCTGAAAGCCAATTCATTCCAAGGATTATATCAATTTCAATCATGGGTATGCCAATGATATCAGTAGATAATGAACATTTATATGACCCAATGGGAACTAATTCACAAAACATTGTTGCAATGATACATTCATTAAGAGTTTTGACTGAAAAATCCCTTGTTAAATCAAATATAAAATATCTAATTTTCATTTCATACTCGAAAGTAATGAAAAATTTAAATGATCTAGAATCAAATAATGCATTGACTAAACTTGTGGAAACAATTAAATTACCTTCCACTGGGTCATTCAGAGCTTCAACCTCAGTAGTAGTGAACAGCTAACTTAATACTTCCTCCCTTTTCCTTTTCTGAGATATGTTTCCTTGGTGCTTAGTACTTTCATTTTCATAATGTCCCATCTCCATTCAATTGTAGAATTGATCATTGGAAGCTTCATTTTTTCCCTTAAAATCACCAGAAAGATGTCCTTTCTGTCCACATTTTAAGCATACTGCTTTCCTTTTAGATAGGCACCCAAGTGCTTCCTTCCACAATATTCATAGGGTGGAAATTAAACTCTCACCTTCTTCCCTGTTTCCTTATTTCCTTTCCCAGAGTGTTCAATAGATCTCTTCTTCTCTTGCATTGATTTAAAGTCATTATACATTCAGAATTTCTTTTTGTCTTGATACCACATGAAACAATATCGTCATACTATTAGAAGGATTGTGAGACTAATGATCGATGGAGAAATGGTTTTAACCCATCAAATAAATGATCAATCTTACTTCTTGGGTTACGTATATAATCTGCAAAATGCCTTGCTAACCTTTTAAAGTTATCTTTATACATTTCGACATTATCATCCTTCTTTTGTCTAAGACTCAAAAATTTCCTTTTCTTATCCGCTTGAGGGTCATGAGGAAATTTTTTTTATAAAAAAAGTCTCAGTAAACTCCCAACATTCCATACATGATACTTCTTCATACTCCTTTTTGTTTTGAATTAATGATCACCATTAATATGCATCTCCCATGAGGTGATAAACTGACATGAAATGTTTTTCCATTTCGCTACTCTCCAATGCATGAAATATTTTCTCTAAGGAAATTATCAATTTCTCAGTAACAATTGGATTTTTTGACCCATTGAATGTTGGTGTTTGTTTCTTCATGACGAGGTCTAACATTGATCCTCCACGTGGTGGATCTGGTTGATCTATACGGGTAAGGTTCTTATTCATAACCTGAGTGAGTTATCTCAGTATGTTGATAAGATGATCAACACTAGTTGCATCACCATCTCCACTATAATTATCATTAGTTGGAGGGCAATCCATATATGAATTACGTGCATTGATACAATTTCATTAATTCCACTATGATCCATTTCTAGATAATGGAATATGATAGATTAGATTATGAATTGCAATACATAATTCCATACATGTATAACACTTTAAATAAATTGAACAATTTAAGGATATAATACATATTAATAAAAAAAATGTTTTCTTTGAGGAGGTATGTACTCATAAATATTTCATAGTGGTTTGTAAAGAAAATTTGAATTAACATAATCATATCCACATAGAGTGTCATAACCAAGAGTGTAGGAAGGCCTATTTTAGTTCACCAAGATACCCCAGGTCAGGCCCGAAACTCATTTTCATAGTTTTCTCTACTAGGTACATTTGTGCCAGAGCCGCCTCTACCTGGTCTTATCTAGTCAGGGATGTAGTGCTTGCAAAATAGAAAAAATATCTACATTACCAAAATTCTAGGAAGTTCTTCTATACTAATCCTCAAAGTCTATATTAGGGTAGTGTTATCTAATCAGATTTTTTCTAAATCATGTTTCCATGGATGGTACTAAACATTCTCTGATACAAACTATAACGCACCGACCACAGTTACCAAGAGTTAGTGCATTATTGCATAATATTGGCATGATACAAGGAATAATGTCCCGAAATAATGATTAATTTAGTATTTTTGGAAACAATATATATATACATAAGTTCAATATTACAACATGAAATGAAATACAACATGAATAGATTCCAGTAGAATCACTTAATACTCCAGGATTATACCAGCAAGTCACTCACAACTAACTTCTTCATATCTGGGGAAAATGAAACATAAGAAAGGGGTGATCTCAATTGCTTAGTAAGAGTAAGAAATATAGAGGAATATAACAAAAACATTAGGCATGGTGAATAATTAAAAATAGATGCCTTTAAAAATAATAAACATGTACACATTATGGAAGGAATATGAGCTGAGTAAATAATGAAATAATAAAACATAGTCATGGGTATTCTACTAATCAAATAACCACAAGAACCATCAATATTATTTTCATAATGAGGGAATTTATAATTCAAGAAATTATGAAACATACTGTCAAGGCCTCAGCAATGACACATAAAAATGATTTATGCCTTGGCCAAAACCATATATAAAATTGGGAAAGGCCTCAGCCAATTACATGTATAATTTTTTCATGAGACCTACCTATTCACCGAAGAGCTATACCAGGCTCCACCCGACACTAACTACGTCCAATACATTCCTCATGTGAGAAGGTTGAAACATAACATAATCATTATTATTAGTAATATAATATGAAATGTCAATACTTTAACCCTAAACCATGAATGGTATAAAAATAACACATCAATAGTAAAATATATCCAAAACCTTCAATATAATATGGAAGGTTTGTACCATAATAAATCATCAAAGATCATGAATAATATCCCGTAAACGATGTTGACATATTTGAAACTGACAAGTAAAAATCATTGGGAGAAATATCGCATTTTATTGAAAACATTTAAAAGTTACATAATTTATAAAGGAAGTCATTTAAAATATTTATTTGAATCAATGTGTTCATACCACTTTGAAAATTTTGAATAGAATTTACATTTTAATTCATTTATGTCCATATAAATAAATGCTTAAAACCATTTTGAAAACATGGACATTAATGTGAAAGGATTAGAATAATAAATATTTAAAACATTTCAAATGATCTTTTAGTAAAAAATTAAATTAAAAAGAATCCCATTGAAAACTATTTTATGGAACATGGACCTGGATAATAAATAAGTCCCAGTGGATACTTACGTAGAAAAAGCCTCCGATAATAAAGAGATTGTAAAATTATCCCATACCTTGTACTTTTCCTTGGTCGAGGGTACGTTAACCTCATGTATAATAGTTAAATAATTTTTATTAAATAATAAAAGAACAATATAGATTAATATGATATCATCTACGGTCTTCTAATATTGTTTTGTTAATAATAATTTATTATTATTATTGTTTCAGGTGTTAAGTGATTCATTTTCATTTATATGATTTGTTACAAAAGCCGTGTTTTTTATGAAAAATATGTATTTAATTTATATCCAGAATCTTATTAAGTTATTAAACATTATTTAGAATCATAAAATGATAATTATTCTTGAATGGTTACTATGGGGAAATGAATCCCATCCCATTCTTGGAGATGGTAATCCGTACGGACGCACACGTGACAATATCATTCTTTTGATATTCCAATCATATGTAAATAGATGGTATATCATATATAAAGAATAATTAAAATGTTATATTTATTATTTACATCAGTTATAAATAATTATTATACCCATACAAGAAAATAATTTATTTAATAACAACTGCACCACGACGTGGAGACAGTTAGCCACACGTACACACGTATATTGACGTTGACATTCATATGATGGATAGAATAATGAATATGATTGTACCATTTTATAATAACATCACAATATTTATAAGATACTAGAGTAATTATTTTATAATGTTAAAAATAAAGAAAGAGAAAGTGGAAGAAGAAAAAGAACATGAAAGAGGTGATGAAATATTTACCACTTTTTCATGTTCTTCTTTTTTATTTGATCAAAAAGGAACCTTAGGATAGATTTCTGATCAAAACTATGGAGTCTAGGAATAAGTGAGAGATATTGAGAGGATATTTTTTCAGGGTTTGGTCGATTCATATGGTATTGGTGGTGAGATTATGATAGATGGGGAAGTTCCCTTTTATAAGAGAGGTGAGGGGAACCTTAGGAAAAGATTGAAATATTATTTAATAATAAAATCTGTTTTGGATTCTAATGGCTCGAAAATAATTTATTTAGAGTATAAGGTGGGTATGGGTCGAAAAAATCTCAATAAATAGGCTTTAGATAGGATTGGGTCACCATATTAAACCTATCTATTTTATTTAACTCTCAGTTAATTGTTTAACTTTTACCAAAGTATTCGTGTATTATTCTAATAATTGGTTAATAAACAAATTATAAATTCCAAAGAGAACCTAAAGTGGTTCATTAATGATATAACTATAATTATATAAGTTATATGATAGAACCATATATTTTTAGTACTATTATATAATTTAATAATATAATATTTGTTTTAAAAACACATTAATGTCACTTTTGACACTATTTAGTATTTGGTTATTGTGAAGGTCATCAAAACTTGATTACTTCAAAAAAAATCATTGAATCAACCCTAACATGTCTTATTCACCTTTAAAATTCTTGGATGTCATAAAAACAAAGAAACTATATTTATTTATATATTTATAATAGCATTTATTTGATTCTGTCATTAGTAAGGTAATTATTTCATATTCATTGTGTCATAAATAAATTTAATTATTTAATGTCTTAAAATTATATCTAAAATAACATTATGTATGAAATATTTTTTCAATGAGTATTTATAGTCGAATATATAACTTATATAACCCCATGTAAAAATTGTTTTACTATACTATTTATGTTTATTTCATTTTTATCTTTACTTAAAATTAATTAATATAAAGTATCATTATCACTCTCAAGTGGCTCAATGGGTTCCCAAAATAGACCCAAGGATGCCAATGGTCGGTCATGTATCAGCGAATAGGAATAAGTCACATGTTATAGTAATTTAATATTATTACAATATTAATGTTTTACCCTTATTTACTGGACTTACCCTTTAACCATGATAAATAAAATATTTACAGAAGTAATTATTTATATTGTCTCCAAATACAATTTATCTATTTAAAAATTTTGGAGATCCTGATTCCAAATATGGAATCCATTTTTCCATAATTAAAACACATAAATGGTGGAAATAAATATGAAATTAATTCCTGTTGTCCAAAAAATGTATTTTTATGAAATAATAACTATCAGAAGATTAAAACGAGTTTATGTATAGTTTAAATGTGAAATTATATAAAATGACCTAAATTATAATAAATGGTAAAAATATTATCTAAAAATACTTTAAAACCACTCAAATTTATAATTTAACACTATAAATTATTCTAAAAAAATTGTTTTTAATAAAATTTAGTATTTTTAGCTATTCATAAAAAATTGAAGGTTTTCAGAAAAGTACCAAAAATTTACCCTAAGATAATTTTGAAATTCCGAATTAAAAAATGATGTCCATTTTGAAAAAATATTATAAAATTTCAAAAAGTATGTATTAATATTTATAAGGGCCAGTTTGATTGGTAGCTGTGTATTAGAATCTCTAAGTTGCGTACAATGGATGTTATTGCATTATTCACAGGGAAATGTAAAATGGAATCTTGGGGTGTAACATTCAGATTTTAAAAATAATTGTTTCTTATCCTATTTTATTATGTTGGATTCCAACAAAGGTGTTTTTATAACATATACGAGAACTTATTAATTTATAATTTCATGTTTCGTACCAGTCACAAGAAAAAAATTAACTATGATTTGATTTTGAAAATACTCAATATATTATATAGAATAATTCTTGTATAATTTTTCCATGATGGGAAAAAATAATCTTTTTCCTTCATTGTAAGATCTATTCTAATTAATAAATGCATTGTATGTGGGATAATTTTTTGTAATTTGTTGTTTTACATTGTCCTATTAATACATTTTTATACATTGGACCTCAATGATGATTACCTATGGTTGTTTACTATAAAATTGAAATCAAAATACAGATCCTTATTTTTTTTAACTATATGATATTTTCATTGGTAATGCATTGAGAATTGATTATAGAATCCACTTCTTTATAAAGGGTTTTATCGTGATTATGTTTTATATATGATTTATTTTCCTCACATATCCCACACATGCATGTTGGTATTATAGATTTAATTAGGTTTCATGTAGGAATGTTGTTATATATCCCTCATTGTAATGGATAATGTGTCAATATCCTGAGATACCCTATATGCTACACGAGTACTTTTCCTAATCACACTATGAAATGTGACAGTTGGGTCTAAAATTAAATATCCCAATAATACATTTTGTAATGATTTATATCATGTATGATGTTATATTGGGGATTATAATGGAAAATTAATCTACCATGTGAGTTTTTTCACTCTGTTCATATGTATTATTTGTGAAACCAATCAACCAATGTACTCTTTAAAATAATATTATGGGGATGTTTAATTAACCTAATAAACCATTGGACTCTATACATAATATTTAATCAAATAGGGAGTGAACCCAATCCACCATGGGAGTTTTCCATCTTTGATAGTCATGTACATGATCCAAATATTATTCTTATGATTCCATGTCTAATGTTGATACCACATATTTCATTCTTCCATGATATTATGATATCACTATATTATTTCATTATTCTAGGATTATCATCATCTGCATTCTTTTATTAGGAATGAATTATTTATTTTAGTATCATGTACCATTCTTACTTTCTCATACCTATATGTTTATTAAATTCTTAGTTATGATAATTGATTTTTTTCAGTTATGTTTCCCATTACCATGAGTTGAAGGTCACCCCTTATTATGTTATATTTTTCCAATGTATTTAAGGAATTTAATACATGTTTTATTTATTTGATATTATCTTGTGGGATATATTTATGAAAGATTTTAAAGACTTATTAAATATTAATAATTTACTTATACAGTACAAAAAATATCAGTTATTTGAAAATGATATTGGTTTTATTAATTAATGTTTTTTCCTAACTACCAAAATGTATAAACCAAATATATCATTGATATATATTGTAAAAAACTATTTCATATGTGGCATGTAAGTAGACCATTATTGTATAGCTAATATAAGGTGTTTTTTTATTTATAGTAATATATTAATGAAAAATTTTGTACCACTTTTGATTTTTTTAATGAAAAGAGTACTATAATTTCCATATTCTCAATTATTATCAGATTATTGAAAATAACTACTCATGATAAATTAAAATTAAAATCATTTTCCATATCTAAATAAATAATTTATAATAACTATTGAATCTCACATGGAGTAATGTCATTAATGAAATGATTCTATTATAACCTTGAATGGATTCTATAATTCCAATAATTATTTTGGAATACGCATGTCAATGGGGGTTCCCCAATCAATGTGTGATTATGGATGCATATAAACCGAACATATATAGATTCATATGAACCTGATGTATTTCAATTCATTATATCATGATAAATATTTGGGAAAAATAAACTAAAAAAGGAAAATTAATATTCATTAATAAAACATTTAAATATTACAAAAAATACTGGGAAATAAACTACATTAATATTTAAAATTATATCATATATCTTCCCTATTCTTAAGAGAATATTTCACAAATATTATTTTGAGTTATAAATAAATGAAACATGCATCAAAAGTGATATGGTGTCTCAAGTCTCAACGATTGTATTCTGAGAATACTAAAACATTGAAGAAGTGATACCACCTTAAAATTATAATAAAAATTGTTTCAAGAAAAGATATTATCATCCCAGGAATAATGATATATTCACACCCAATAAGAGAGGATTATAGTCACTTGTATATCCATCATTGCATATATTCATTACACGTATTGGATAAACAATATAAAAAATGACTGGGTTCCATCAGTAGTTGCTGAAGTGTTACACATCTATTTCTGTCCATTCATTTTTTACTACATTGAATTTGTATCATATTCTAAAATAAATATTTCTCATTTTTGAAAAAAATTGAAAAAACATGTGAGATGATGGGAAAATGTGTATTATCTCATTTTAATGTTCATCATATGAAGTTATTCAACATGAGTATAATAAATATATCTTATGTTTACTATTAACATTATACAAAATGCAGTAAAAAACATATGGAATTTGTGTCAAACATACTATGTCTTTATGAATCCATCCAAAACCTCTAGGATAACATATCATCAAACACTATTCATTATTAATAATTAAACTGTCAACAATTTTATCTGTATTAAAAGGTATAAATATAAGACACTTAGAACCTTAGTATTTATGATAAAAATTATTAAAAAATACATATTTCATAGATATATGGAAACCAAAACATCTGGGATAGAATTATCATTTCTCAAGTGACTCTAAGGATTAGTGGGGTCTCCATAAAACATACTCACATGTCTATATAAACATTTACCGCACATTATTTATCATATAAATAATATTTATACCTTTACAATACCTTTTTCCAAAAAAACATTCACCACTATACATGGAACATGTCAATCATTTATTGACAACTGATAATTTTAATAATCCTTAAATGAAAGAAAAACAATGTTAATTAATTCCACACATGTCATTCATATCATATATGAGAACTTCTCATGTCTCTCATCTATGTACTCAAACACATCATCTTTGACACAACTAATCATGGACATACATTTTATTTTCCTAATTAAATCATGTTTTAGGGATCTTTAAAAATAATAAAAGTGTCGAAAGCCTATATTTTTTTTTATTTTTTTGGAAACATGATCCTAAAAATCATATATTGGATTTCATTGATATCTTCCAACTAATAGATTCACTATTTTTTAAAAACCTTAATCCATATAGGGATCTTAGATCAAATTTCATTCTATTATAAACTAGAAACTATGTATCCATTTAAAAAAATCAACCACTCTACTAAAGAGAAAAAAAATACCTACTTTGAACGTCCTATATACATAATAAATTTTTTTCATGTAGATCCAATGATTCTCATTATAATTATATTTCATTATACTAGTTATTTTTAAACTATATTAATAGTTGAGAAAAGAACATCATATGGAATAAACAACATATCCTATAGAAGGTGCATAACGAATACTAACCTTCCATTAAAACTATTTAGAAGGATCTTTAATATTATTATGATTTGATCCTTTAATAAATGTAAAAACACCATTTGTGGATTTTCCTTGTTAAAATTATTTAGATCGTAACCAATATATGAATTCTGACATTATTGTGACCGAATGTTTTATTAATGAAAATCCCCCCTTTATAGTTATTTCATATGTAATAAACACTTAAGAGAACATAATAAAATGTTTATCAATGTGTAATGAATGAAATAAGAAGTGATTATAGATGTTAAATAACTGATACTGATGAAATAGTATCGTAAACTTGGGAATTGAAATATGACATTTATGAATAGTAAACTAGCCAATTGAATAGTAACATCACCAATTATAGTATAAATAATATTTATCCATATTATAAATGAAAATATGATAAATTATATCATATTATAAGTATATAAATTTCCAAAAAAATTATTAATTATGTTCTGGAATTTTGGTAAGTCGTAAATATTTAATTTCAATATTATGACTAATTGAATAATTTAATAGAAGATGTAATTTCATAAATTTTTTTCATAAATTAGTATCATGATTTCATATTTTCATAAGATGATATTATGATACCTTTTTTAATTATTCAATGTTATATAAAATCAATTAGAAGTTAAAAATATGTATTTTTTAGATTATATTATGACTTTAATTAAAAATTAAATTTAACATATTTTTAAAATTATTGTCATAAAATCGAGTTTATTTTTTAATTATAAACATTAAAAAATTCTTAGGGGTAATTTTTTGGATTTATTTTAAATACGTTAATTTTTCGTGAATCGTAAAATATTGTAATTTATGGTACGTATACATTATAAGTTAAATTTACTATTCATTGAGTCCTGGATGATGAAAGAACAACTATTTAAAACTAAAATGGTCAAATTTTTATATTTAATCTCCAAAATAAACTCAATTTATTATCTTTTTCCAAATAGTAATATATTTAGTTAAATAATGAGAAAACATCCCTCTCCACCACTATAAATACCACCCAAAACCACCTCTTATACTCACACATCTAAAGTCTTGAGAATTTCCCAAATAAACCGACTACTATTAAAATCTTCTAACTCATGTCCAGGAACATTTTTTCTTAATAAACTTTCAAGACCAATCCCCTATACAGGTTCTCAAGAATAAGGAATCTAGAGGTAAAACCCTCATCTATTTTGTTTCAAATTTCCATTCATGTTCCTTTTATTTCTTTTTCTCTACTCACCTCCCCATATATAGATGTTATGAACACTATAGAATCTTAAATATACAATATTTTTTATCTTATTATTAATGATATTTTCCTCTATATTTTAATTTATGAATGAAAACATCGTCCACGAGGTGCCAAGTTTCCGCCTTCACGGTCGATGTAATTTAATATTTAAATTCTATCTTCATGGATGGTCTTGAAACCATTTTATGGTTGATCCAAATTATAATATATGTATAAAATATTTTTTAGTGTTTTGGAACCATGTTGTACACATGATATTAATTTAAAAAACAAAATGAGTCATTGTAATCATAAAATGATAAATTTATCTATACAATTTTAATTGATGATTTATCTAATTAATCATACTCACCTATGGAAAAATGGTATTTTAATATTATATTCGTTCATTAATAAAATAAAATTCCATTTATGGGAAACTATCCTCATTCTATGTGATTTCTCATAAACTTATACAAATAAAACGATCAGGAAAACCATGGAAATCAACGCTACCAAATGATGAAATTGAATCACATAACCCATAAAAAAAAGTCATAAATGAACTTAGTAAAATTATAATAAATAAAATAATTGTATAAATGGTTTCTAATTAATTAAATAATTATAATAATTTTTTTTATTTTTTACATTAAGATCAAGTGTAGAATCGTTTGAAACATACAGTATGGGATTCTACCAAAACCACCTTCATACCTTCAGGTTATTCACTCTCCCTCCTTTTATACAACTAATATTCTATTTTATATTTATCAAAATTTTATAAATTTGATGTATATGTGTGAATCTCTTGTATCTATATCCATTCATCCTAATTTTTTGGGGAAATACTTTATTTATAAAAGGTTACAAAGTCAATTCCTCCTAAAATACAAGCCCTGTTTAAGGGAACTTCCTGGATTCATACCAATTCACAAGTGTGCTACATAATATGTTTTATTCCACAATTTTTTTTCTAAAATCACTAAATTTACCATTAAATATTCCTTGATTCAATTCTGGTGTTATACAGAAAATTATTTCTTTTTCCATTTTAATGAATCTTGAATGATTTCCCTTCTCCCATAATAAAATGTTTTATTTCTAAATATACTTAAAAACTATTTTTCACAAAAATTTGAAATCATGTGTCATTATATATCCCTATATTCCTTCATTAATGAAAAAGTATGATTTAATTCCTCTCTTTCATGGACACTTTTTTGATACACCCATTTATTATGGTTTTTTCTTGAGTATGATACCCAATTCTTACCATGGGTAACCCTTAGGGTTAGGTTTTATTACTTATATATGATTATTTTTATGGAAAGAATATTCATGAACAAGTTATAATGGGTTTTCATAGATTTTGAAACAATGAATCGTGTAATTTTTATTCTAATAATACATTATGTGCAACAATCATGGTGGTTATCACTGTCTTGTGTCCCATGTGCCACAGACATGGTTTTTTGCCTTGAATTGGAAACATATTCAAGAAACAAACCTTGAATAATTATACACTATGTGAAATAACCCTTGAATCATTCCAAACGCTTTATTTGTGTTTCTTTCACATTACTATTATTCCTTGGTTATGTTGTACCATGCTCTATATGTTATGATTAGAGATGTTTAATTAGGTTGGATATATTTATATATATTTATGTTTTTCCTTCTAACCCATGATTTGTGCTTTATTTTAATGTTTATACCATTATTAGGGTTCTTAACTCATCTATTTGTTCATGTAATCCCTAGGCTAACCTATGAATATGTATGCTTTCAAATGATGTTATGATCTATTAAAGGATAAAAAATAATTAAATGTTTTATTATTTCCCATGTTTTAAGCTTTATTTACCAAGTATTCCATGACACTAGAAATTGTGGTTCTTGCCCTGTAAATATATTTTTAATTATTCATAAAATCATTTAATGTTATGTGTAAAAGGATTGGTTCACTATAGTTTGTTTCATAGGATTGTTTTTTATTTTTATAGATTATGAATAGGGAACATTATTAAGACCCTTTAGGGATAAGATTATGTCTAATGAAATGCCCATAAATTATAATAAGTATAGAGTAACTATTTTATAAAGAAAATAAATATATGTCTAGATTTTATAGTTTGATGTGGTTCTTGAACAGATATACCAAGGAGTAACAACTCAGACAATGTGTTTTAGGTCAAACTCGGGGTAACCAGTAACATGACAACATGCCTTACTGAACACCTAGTTTGAGACTCCCAGGTAGATATTCTTTGGTAAATTCCAAATCTCATTACAAACCATTATTTAGGGAATAATTAAAATTACCATAATAATATATGATAGGAAATAGAACACAGATAACCTAGATCGAGACCTAATAAATTACAAGTTAGGATATACTTTTCATTTATGTTATTAACCTTTTAGGTTTAATATTTTATTTTTTATGCTCGATAGATAATTATTGAAGACAAAACAATTGAACATTACTTTATAGTTAATGGAGCGAAATATAATAACATGTGACAAAAATCAATGTGATATGAAATGTAATGACTTCCCAAATGATATACCAAATATGATGGAAATGGATGCTTAAAGATTGATGATAAAGTGTTCTCAACCAGCAAATATTATTAATTATAACATAAATAAAGTGTAACAACATCATTCTCCTTGGAAATTTAATGTTGTCATTACATCCTCTATGCGGCAATGACCTCCCTTGTATAGTGAATCTTTAGATACCTGCTTCACAGAATAGTGGATTTAACCCATTAAAAAGATATTATTTTTCCTCTTCTGCACCAAATCAGATAAAGATGTTATGGTGGTATATTATTTTTATGAGGAAGATGATCAATAGTGGACACTGATAAATAATAAGATGTCCCATGATGAAATTTAATTCATGGATTGGGTGTTATTCATTAAAATGATTTTTTCAGAAAAAATTCCCTTGAAACCTTCGTCTCAAGATGCAATGGGCGTTCCTATGACATTATTAGAGGAAAGATGAGTCTATTAGAGCATATGAAGAATTACTAACAAGGCATTCAAGATATTCCAATGACATTGTCATGAATACCGAACGCATCTTGGATCAATTATTTATCACACTAAAGCCATGTCTATAGAAATCATTGTTGATTTGAGACTTTGAAAATTATGAGGACATTGCCTATTGTGCCCTCAAGGTTGAAATATAAATCATGTAATCCCAATGGTTTTGTGGTCTATGAGGAAAAAAGAAAAAATGGAGTCTAATATCAATGAATCAGTAAATAAATCCAATGATGAATAATTGAGAAAATATAACATATGTCAAAATTTTGGGAAGAAGAATCCTGGGAACTATCTAAAGGGGACTATGAAATGTTTTAGTTGTGAAAGAATATGGTATCTGGATATGAACATCCAAAGGGATATGAAGAATCCCAGTACTGATGAAGAAAAATGGATGGTTAATATCAATGCTCATCATGTTGTGCATTGTTTCAACTGAAAGGGAGATTGGTATTTTGAGAACCAGCCCTATGTCGAGGGTTGTTAGGGGTAATCAACAACAACCTCAAATGTAATAAGAAAGGGGTTATCATATCACTACTTCTAATGTGATGATATAAAATGATGTGGTGACAGGTACACTAGTTATTCATTCAATACTAGAGAACATAATATTTGATTATGGATTGAATATTTCTTACATATATTTAATGTTTAGTTGAACTATTCAAATACCACCTCCAAATTAGGAGATTATTAATCTCTGAGAATAGTTAATGGGGAAATTATTTTTACCAACGTATATAAATCCACCATAATTAATGTTTTTGGACTGAACCTCCCATAACTTCTAGTCATACTTCCTTTGGTAAAGGTTTTTTCAATTTTGGATACGGAATGGATATATTTATATAAATCCAACATAAAATTATTGGAAAGGGAGACCAATCATCGCATCCCATAGAATCATTGAATTCATTACTAGTATAAGGAAAAATATGAATCTCCTTCTGATTAATCATTTAAAGTGTTAGTATTACTACCTTATGAGAATGAATAACTTGCTCAATTGACTATGAAAAAGGAGGTGATCATGCTCGATGACATGGCCATCATGAGGATTACATTGATGTATTCCCTGGAGAGCTATCTAGTATTCACCCTAACTGAGAAGTTGAGTTATCAATTGAACTTATTCTTGGATATCTAATGATATCAATGACTCCTTATATAATTTCCACCATTGATCACGAGGAGAAAAAGAAATAGTTATAGGGGAATCTAGATAAGTGTTTTATTCACTCGAGTTCATAAATATGGGGTGTACCAGTCCTCTCCATCCAGAAAAAGGATTAATCAATGAACCTATGCATCAATTATCATGTCATCAATAATATAATGAAAAATAACAAGTATCAACGTTCATGGATAAACGTCTTGTTTGACTATCTATGTGGGGAAAACTATTTCTCTATGTTAGACATTCATTCAGGATATCACCAATTATATGTGATGAAGGGAGATATTACCAATAATGAATTTCGAATGATATATGGACACTATGAGTTAATTATGATGAAACATGAATTCAATAATTTATCCAACACATTTGATGGATTTAATGAATAAAATATTGAAAATTTTACCTTGAATTTTTTTTGTAGACTTTATTGATGGTATTCTAATATACTCCCTGAGAAAGGGGGGAACAAGATGAGTGTTTTAATACTATATTGACTACTTTGAGAAGGGAGAAACTATATAGAATGTATAACATAGATGAGTTGTAGATAGATGATGTATCATTATAATGGAATGTTGTCACCTATAAAAGGAATATTTTTAGACCCTTTCAAGATTATGGAAATCGAAGAGTGTCCTGGACTAAGATCTGTAAGGGAGATCCCTATATTCTTTTCCCTAGATGAGTATTAAAGAAGATTTTTGAAGAACATATCATGATTTTTGAACTCTATAACCAAGATAACATGTAATAGAGTGAATTTGATTTTTCTGGACTTAGGAATGTGAGGAAATCATAAAGGATCTCAAAAAGAGGCTTGTTACTATGCTAGTACTCAGACTCCCAAAAAGTGGATAACAATTTTTTGTATTTATTGATTCTTAAAAAAATATTAGGATATTTATTTATGAAAAATGATAATGTGATATACATCACCTCAATGTATTTGAAAATTCATTATAAAAACTATACTATGCATGATCTGGAGTTGGCAGTTGTGATCTTTACATTGAAAATCATGCAAAATTATCTCTAT
Organism: Viscum album; assembly: GCA_963277665.1. NCBI lineage: Eukaryota > Viridiplantae > Streptophyta > Magnoliopsida > Santalales > Viscaceae > Viscum > Viscum album. The sequence continues at coordinate 2,081,373,714 of OY728126.1, forward strand.
GCGGAGAAGTGTGAGTTATATTCTAATAAAAAACTATAAAATATATATTTAAATTGAATAAAATTATTGGGATATTGTGAATATTGTTAGAACTAATCGTTTATTACGGCTATTCAATGCACTAACATCCTGGTATGGAGAATTAAGTGGCAGAGGATCTAAGAAGAAATGATGATGCATATTTATCAATGATGAGAGTTGAGAAGGATCTATTTTTCATATACTTATAAATTAAAGAAATGGGAATCATTAAAGGAAGAACAACATGAATACTTTCTCAAATTATATCTAAACCATCACTTGTGTTGAAAATAAAGGATGCCTAATGTAATAATGGTGAAATTCATTAAAGGGTGGAATCTATCTGAAATGGTCAAATCCGCTGAGTTGAAAATCATTGATGATGGAGTCATAAATTTTTTTCCATTGTATTTTGTACCATCTAATACAAAGATATCTAAATATCTTGGGAATTATGCACATTTTTCAGCCTTATCTATTAAGCTATTGATCACAATGATGTTTCAAGATCTTTTGAAAAACATTTTTTAGGAATATATGAAAAATTAGAACACTGAATACACATCAAAGTTCCTGGTTTTTCAGCAAGTGAAAGAAGAATGGAACAATGTATAGACGTATGGTAAAACAATTATCTATAACAATATTTAAATAAGAAAATGTCAGAATGAACTTAGTAACTATACATCCAAATAGATCCCAAGAAAAAAATTCTATATGAAATATTTTTTTGATGTTTAAAAGAAATCTCAATTAATCATAATTTGAGAGTACTCATAACTGGATCTGCATGCATCGATATACATCAATGATGTGGCAAGGCATTATAGAGCACCACAATCTGTTATATTTGAACATGACCTATGATTCACCACTATGTATTGGAAATGTATCCAACATGGTCAAAAAACTAAACGGAAAAATCAATACGGCTTATCATTCTCAAACTGATGGGAAATATAAGTGAACTATTCTGACATAAGAAGATATATTGAGTTAATATATTATGCACTCAGCAAAAGATGGTAATAATATATTCATCTAGTAAAATTATTCTACAATAATAGTTTCCACTCAGGCGTCTAAATGGATTTATATTAATCCCTTTATGAGAAATTGTGACGAACAACAAAATATTGGGATGAATTCGAGGAACATAAGCTGCTAGGACCTAAAATAGTCTAAATGATAGTGAAGAATAATAAAACCAATCTATACCAAAACAAGTTATATCAATTCGACAAAAAGTAAATGTATAGAGTCATCAATAGGGCTTGGACAGTAAGGTATGAGACATGGTAATACTTTGAATATCTCTTTATAAGAGGATAATTATTTTTAGGAAGAAAGGGAAGATATGTCCCATGAGCAGTAACCCCTTAGAGATCATTGATCACATCAGATCCATGGCCTATCGACTAGAACTTAACCCAACCATGACTCAAGTACCCGATGTATTCCATGTATCCCTCTTAAGGAATTATATATCAGATCCTTCACATGTATTGACTACATAGGTGGTACAGTTGGATAATGATCTTTATCATGAGGAGAAACCAATGAAGATCTTGGATCGTAGAGATAAATTTCCAAACAATAAGAATATTCACCTAGTAAATGGACTATGGTGAAACCACTAGTATGAAGAGGCGTCGTGGGAGCCAAAGGAAGCAATGAGGTAAAAGTACACAGATATGTTTTCAATATAAAATGTAAAAAAAAATTCAAATATGAAATTATATATGGGGGAAGAATGTAAAAATCATAATTTTTTATCATTGCAAATTCCATTCTTATAATTATTTCATAGGCTATAAACACATAAGAGAACACAATACTAGATTTAAAAATGATGAATCAATTAAATAAGAAGTGTCTTTAGAAGTCACGGAACTGATACTGATGAAATAGTAACACAAACGTTGGAATAGTTATATGGCCCTAATGAATAGTAAGCTGGAAAATTGAATAGTGACCTCATCAATGCCTGTATAAATAAAATTTATCCATCTTATATGTGAAAATATGATATAATTACATCATTGTATAAGTAAATAAATATATTAAAATTTATTAATTAGGTGTCGATATTTTTATATTTATAAATATTTAATTACAATTTTATGGATAATTTAATATTTTAAAAGAGAATTAATTTTAATAAAATGTATTCATAAATAATATTATTTATTTATTTTAATTATTATTTAATTTTTAATATGTTAGTTTATTTTTCAACGTAATATAAGATCATTTATAATTTTTAATGTCAAATTTGTTGAGTAAAATATGAATTTAATTAAAAAAAAAATTATCGTATTTAGAAAAATATATTAATATAATTAAGTGCAATTTTTAATTGTACACATCATAAAATTGTTAGAGTGATTTTTTGAGATTTTCTGAAATACTTGAACTTTTGGTGAATAATAAAATACTATAATTTACACTATATATACATTATAAGTTATGTAAACTATTTATTGAGTCACAGATTATTTAATAACAACTAGATCAAACACACATGTTCAGGTTACTTCATTTATTCTAAAAAAATCAGAAATATTTCTTGTCTTGAGAAAAATATTAAAATATTGATTAAAAAAATGAGAAAACACCCATATAATCTACTTTAAATAACAACCCTCACCACCTATTTTCTTTACACCTATAAAGCCTTGATCCTTTTCCAAATTCTGATCACTACTATAACCAAGCCCCCTATGTCCTAGATCATTTCTTTTTAACAAAAGATCAATTTCAATCCTCTATGGAGGCTCTCAAGAAGAAGCAATAAATAGGTAAAAGCCTCTATCGTTTTCTTTTAATTTCTTTTCATGTTCATTTATTTTCTATTTTTATCCTAACATACACTAATACAAATGTCATGAAAACCCATGTATCTTACATATTCTATAATTTTATCATGTTGTTGGAATACTTCTTAATTAATATTTTCTCCTCTCTCTTTTGCTATCTAATTGAAAACATCGTTTGTGAGGTGCCGATTTACAACCTTAATAGACGATGTGAATTCATCATTCAATTCCATATATAAACTGGTCATGAAACCACATTTATCATTGAACTATATTATAAAATATGCATTATATATTATGTAATTTTATAGAATCTTTTTTTACACATGATATTAATTTATAATACAACTTGTGTCAATTGTAATAGAATAACAGTAAATTAATCTAAATGATTTTCATAATGATTTATCTAATGTATCATAATCAAATATGTAAAAAATGGTATTTTAATATTATATAATTCTATAAATAACTTATATGTCAATTTTTGGACAACTTTCATCATTCTACATGATTTTTTATACACTTATACATGTCATCCAATCATGAAAACCATGGAAATAAACGCTATAAAATGATGAAACTGATTCACTTAACCCATAAAAATATGTATAAATGATCATAATAATGATATAGTAAATTAATATATATATATATATTTAAATAGTTTTGTATATATTAATTATTTAATATAATCTAATTATTAAAGACATTAATATCAAGTGAAGAATCATTTCAGACATGGTGTAAGGGATTCTACCCGAACTTCCATTATTCCCTCGGTTTAATGTCTCCCTCTTTTATTTCCCACATGAAATTATAATTTATTTTTATGTAAATATTCTAAATTATGTTTATATTTTCCAAATTCATGTATCACGATCCATTCCTCATTTTTTCAGGGATATATATGTTTTTAAAATTTTCCATACACAAATCATCCCAATTAGCAAGTCTGATTTTGGAAAACATTTTGAATTCATACACTTTTTAAATTCAACTTCATAATATTGTTTAATACAGCTTTATATTTATAATATAACTCATTTTATAATGAAATAAATCCATGGTTAAATTATGGTTTTATACAAACAATTATTTATTTTACATTTTTATGAATATTAACTGTTTTCCCCTAAACTTTATTAAAATGGTTTATTTATAATTTTTCTTAAAAACACTTTTCACTTCAGTTTGACATCAAATTTCATGAAATATTCTTATATTCCTTTATTATTTCCCAGGTATTATTTAATTCCAATCTTTTTTGGAAACACTTAACATAATCCCATTTATTATTCATTTGTCATTTTTATGATACCCAATCATAACATGGGATTCCCTTATGTTTAGGGTTGATTGCATATGTATGATTATTTATGTGGAATAAAAATTAATGAACATGTTATGATGGGTTATCCTAGATGGAAATCCAATTCATTGGGTAATGATTAATCTACTAATATGTTATGTGAAATAGTCTTGGTGGTTATCCTTGACTCTTGCTCCATGAGCAACCGTCTTGGTGGTTATCCATGACTCATGATCCTCTATGTGAAGAGAGCATTGACTCATGATCCCCTTTTTATAATGATCCATTAATATTGATAAATTCATGATTAAATTTTATACCATATTACTTTGATTCCATGATTATGTGATACCATATTCTATATTTCATGATTCCATTGGATTAATCATGTTCCATTACTTTATATATATTTATGTTATTAATTATAACACATATATTAAGGGTTATATTAATGTTTATTCCCTAACTGGGATTTTTATATCATCAATATGTTCTTGTTATCCATAGGATATCCTATACAAATTTAAGGGCTCAAATTTATTTTGAATATTCTAAATAATGATAAATCAAAAAACGTTTTATCAATTCCTATGTATTCATTTTTATGTACCTAGTATTCCAAGACACTGGATATTACAATCCTTGGCTGTTAATATGATTTCTAATTATGCTTAAAATAATTTTATGATATGTGTAAAAGGATATATTTTCTATATACTTATTTCAATATTCCTTTTATATATATCTCTATAGATCCTCATTTCCATTATGCTGACTTCATGACCCATGTATTACATTGAAGAATATTTACCTATCCACGCATTCAAAGAATAAAGTATCTGGATTTCATTTCAGATAATCAGTATGGCATCAATATTAAACATAAAAATTTACAACTACATTCCCACTAACCAAATTATATTTAAAAAATAAAATATTGTTTTTGGCGGAACAAAACTCATTAAAAACATCATAAAATAGGTTATTCAAACTCAAATATTTTTTTCAATTCTTAATCCAAATATTACAATTTTCAAACCTCATAAATATGATATAGAGCATCAAAACCTTGGGATATATCCTACACACACCCTTGAATAAATTCCAATTAAGGAAAAAAGTTTTTATATCAATTTCTAATATCTCATAATCATAATAATAATCTATTTAACAAAATATATGAATCAACACTATCATCACAATAGTTGAAACTTTTTCATCATTATTAATAATATGAAATTGTCTGAATCCATTTTCCACTATCAATTCATTATTTGTATGCACTATACCATCCTCGATAGTTTTCATTCATAAAACCTAACTTACACCATGTGGGTTATACCCCTTCATGTACATAAACATGGGCTCAAATTTTTTTAGTGTACTGAGAGTCCTTCTTAAATTACATATATTAAAACCCTTTCTCTAAATAATCACTTTTAATAGACTCTGAGATGTAATTATGTTTATCTCCTATTAGAAAAACTCTATCATAATTGTTCACAGTAAATCATTATAAATTAGATTTTTGATAAATATATTATACGATTGAGGTAGTTTTGTAACACATGTTGTTTATTCATCGATATCTATTTATAGAACATGATCAAATTCCAGCATTTAAAGGCTTCTTATTTATTGCAATTGACCTTTTCAAAGCTCAAATTTCATCCCACAGACTCCAATACTGAATATTAATTCATAACAAATATTGATAATCTGGCTAAAAACACATTGTGCTTAGTATGTTGGGATAAATAACATCCATTAGATTCCTTTACATAAAAAATAATAATCAATTATCAGAAAAAGGGTCATTTTTATAAAAATAAAATCCTCATATGGGTTCTTTAAAACCCCAAATAATTATGAAAGGAAAACATGGTAATTTACCATGCCATATTTTAAATAGTTTTCTTATGAAATATTTATATGGGATGTGTATTAGTTAAAATAATGATGTTTTAGGGAATAACCCAAGAATAAAATAGAGTTGTAAAATTGAATAATCATCTATTGAATTATTTCAACCAAATTTTGATTCCTCCCCTCAAACATTCTATTAAATTGGTCTGTTCTAGGTGGAGTTAAATTTGAAACAATGCCACAAAAATATTGATGATTAGTGAATTCATAGATCAAGTATTCACTGCCCAATGTGATTGGAAAATCATAATACTTCCTATTACATTAATCAATACTAATTTCTAATACAACTAAATCATTTTAAATGTTTCATTTGTTTTCTATCAATAACAAAAAACTATTCCAATTAAAGTCAATATTAAAAGTAAAAATACACCAATAACCACAATTTTTGTCTATACTCAACTATCTAAATATATAACTATGTATGACATCCAATATCCCACATTTGGTATTGAAATTTTTCTCAAAATGTTTCCTTTTAATTTTTAGAAATAATCAAAATAAGTATATATCAAATTAATTATATTTTATTGAGTCTAGAAATCCATATATATGGAGTCATTGAGCTCATTTGTCATTTACAAGTACCAAATGACAAAATTGACACTAATAGTCTATATCATCATGTTATAAACCTAATTATCTATATATAGAATAAAATAACATTTATTAAATTTCAATATACAAAATATTTTAATTTTCATATATATATATAACAACTTTTCATCCTAATAATGAATAGAATCCACATTTTTATTTGACCATGATAGAAAAATCATATTTTTTGTTTAAGTAGAAAGATGATATAAATTTTCGATTACAATACTAATATAACATGTATACATATATCCAATGGATTAAATTCTAATATAGAAACCCATTATCTTTTACTTACAAGAATATCAAATTAACCTTTTATTGATTCCCTATAAAATATAAATCTATGTTTATTTACAAAAATTCCTGATTAAAAACTGTTATGTTATACAAATGAGTAAAAGGTATGAAAATTTATTTATTTAGAAATCATTTTTAGATTCTAGTAATGAGTAAATTGATGAAATTTTCTCAACCATAGATACAAATATTTATATATTTTATACGGAATGCCTATATGTGATCTCAAAATAATTATCATAACATATTCTATAATCTCTAACAAGTAATTTTTTGTTTGTATTATGTGTTATTTATTTTCATTAATGACCTTTAATGAATGTGATTCGATTAAGATTTTTTCTATGTACATTTATTGAACTAATATAGCCAAGATACCTATTTTTATTGGAATTACACAAGATTAAACACATAAATATTTGATAATTATTTTGGTAGTGAATCATCCCAATAACAAATGTTATGGTTCACGCATATTTTATTGGTTAAATCTGTATCCAATCCCACATTCTTATTAACTCATCTATATTCCTCTTGTATAGTATCAATGGTTCTTCACAACATGTTTCATTAAAGTCATGTTCAATGAATAATTTCACCATTGAAGATAATGGAAAATTATGATGTTATTAACTAACCCAATATGATTAATATTGAGTTACATATAGCTAGATTTACATAAATAAAATAAGTCATGGTCACTAATTCTGAGCTCACCAATGACTAATGGAAAGTTTGGGGGTCTTTAAATGAGTATCCTTAGAAGGGATATCACACTTTATATTTAATATTATTCTAAAATGTATCAACAATATAACTTAGTTCATATTTGTAATAACTAAATACATATTTCATCTTGGGAAATATTTTTCATTCTCGTGTTTCATTACTATTTGTGTACGAATGCTAAAAAAATTGATGTTTTTGAAATACATATTCAATCAAACAAATTGATGTGTTCCACTTTATAAAAAACTATTTTTTGTTACACAAAAAAAATTAATGATTAGTATATTCATATATAAATATATATATGAGTGCAACCTATTTATAATATTATAAAACTTTCTTGTAAATCCCCAGAGTTGAATGAGACTCAAAATCACCATTTGATAATACCTAGAGAGACAAATAGCCAACCGCATTCACCTTTCTATACAAGGAATTTCCTCTAGTATAGTAGGTTGTATCGCCCTTGTAACCTCTACCTAGGAGTACAATACTAAAGATACAATTAAATAATACATATCATCACCACATAATGTGCACAAACTATTCCAGACTAAAAAAATATAAGAAAATGTATCGAAATAAAAAAGTACATTAAAAGTAAATTAAAAATATAAGTTTTGTATAGTATTATATTGTTCATGTAGAAAGCACCAATCTCCAAGAATTCATATAAAATTAAAATAAATTATCCTCATTCATAATTAAATAAATTTAAATTAATGAATAAATTATGGTATATAATATAAATAATTGAACAATTCCTATATTAAATCATGTTATAATACTTTATTAAATATTTATTTAAAAAATATAACTATAAATTTTTTATAATTTAGTTAAATTCAATATACATTCCATTCTCATGAATATAAATATTGTATATTAATTTTAATATAAATCATTTCATATTGTTCATTATATATAATTTATTTGATATTTTATGAGAAAAAAATACATTATAATTCAATTTCTGTTAGGTAACCCTTCTACATAATCAAAATATAAAATATATTTTTTCATTTCATAAATATTTGATTAATATATTTAAAATGAAGTATAAATTATATTTGAATAATCCTCATTTAATTTTAACAATTTATATTTAATTAATTTCTAATATTTCATTATTTGAAATAGAAAAAATATTATATTTTTACAAACATTGTAACATGTAATCACTTTTTAAAAAATCCATTGTGTTTTTTAAATTAAACCATTATTTCATGATCATAAGATAGAACATATCATCATAGTGTAAGTTATTTTAATACCAACATTTTAAATTTAGAAAAAATGTTTCATAAAATCTTATTTATTAATTACTATAAAATTTATAATTATTTTATTATTTACAACATCATAGGTCCATGGTGGGTATAATTTAATGAAACATACAAACACGGATGTTAGATATCAAGACCTCTATAGCCCCCTTCCAAAATTACTACATGGGTGTAACCACTGAACTACACCAAATTTGGTAATTAGTTAATCTATATAAAAATGTATTATAATTTTACAGTCTAAAAAACCTTTTATCATTATTTATATTCAATTTATATATTATTAAAACTTTAAATTTCATGGAAAAAATTGAAAACACAGTGGTTTAACCTTGCAGAAAATACATATTTTATTAAACATAACCTAATACTACATTTATGTATAATTTATACATGACATGAGATGAATTAACCCATTACATAGAAAATTCCTTGTAAAGGAAAAATATATTAACCTCTACATGAAATTATTCACATAATGTTAAACATAAAACTACTTTTTATATGATAACATAACACAAGATTTGGTCCCATACTACCTTAATGTGATCCCTTTATGTAATAATTAGTCTCATGTTACCATTACATATATAAATAACAAATCTAAACACACACATGTATTCCATTATTTTAATTGAGTTATCATTCCATCACAAAGAATAGTCACATAAACAAGAGAACAAAATGTTTATTGTATATCAGTACTATACATATAAGAATCCCATGTGGGAATTTCTATATAATCGAACAAAAAAAGAATCCTTTAAATAATTCTCAAAGGGTACACACATTTTTTTCACATGAGCTAATTATTCAAAAGAATGGCGTGAGCTAAAATTATTACTACGAGAGAACATATCAACATGTCATAAATGGGTATATCATAATTATATGGGATACAATTGGATAAAATAAATATTTTAATTTTAAGAACATTCAATAATAAACATTTTTTATTAGTCATGACCACTTGAATTTTTATATTAAATGAACAACTATAAACCCTTACAAAATTATGTGGAATCATGAGATATTAAACATTAGTGTATGAAAATAATAATAGGCATATGAATCAGAAATAATATTGTTACATTAACATAAGAATATAAATTAAATTTTAATTAAAACCTCAAGTACATTCATCATATTGATGATTGGGATAATAATAGGTGATCATTATTATTTATGGGATAATCGTCCCCATTACACATTGTAATAGGGATCAAAAATATATTCTATACCATTAGTATTGGATAAGTCATCCAGTATATAATTTCAATTGCGATAAATCCTCTTGTGTACCCTTTGGCAATGGGATAAATCCACATGTGTTTCATTTACCTTGGGATAAATTATCTAATATAACATTTTTCATGAAATAAATCTTACGATGTATACCTTTTATATCCTAGTACATAAACTGAATCTAATTATTTGGAAGGATATACTAGAAGCCAACCATCATCATCTATAAAAAATTGTCCCATATAAAAAACATTATCCTATCATAAAAAAACCAAGTCAATAGAAGCCATTTGTAGTCCTTTTCAAATGGAAGAAAATAATTAAAACATTACAAATTACTTAAATTAGAGTTTGAATGATATAGACAAGGAAAATAAATGTGAATCAAAAGATATTCGATAACCTTATAGTTAAATATTGTTTAATCATGATAATAATTCTTATGGTACATACACCACATAAATAATATGTATATAGTTAAGTTAGTAATTTCTCATTTCAATCAATGTATAGAATATGACTGAACAAAATTCAGACAATTATTTTGAAAATAGGTTATTCACAATGTAAAATATTTTAAAGAAGATTTATTACTATTCAAAATTACTAGAATGGAAATAAAAAGGCTGTCATAGAACAAATAAAATAATATAATTGATCATCTGATAAGTAATCAATATAAATAAGGTGTATCGTTGAAAAAGAACATATCCCAAATTTTAAAAATGAATCCTAGAAGGATGTTGACATATATGAAATACATCCTTGTAAAATATTTTATTTAACATCACCACACAACTAGTGATAAAGAATCAGTTATTTATATCTCATGTTATAATTTAAAAATTAAAAATATACATAATTATTATAGGATAAATATTGTAACATAAATCCCTAGAGTGTAAATACATTTTGAATATGAATAGTACATTGGAAGTTGAAACATAAATGAGCTTTTAATAAATAATATTTATCATTCATTTATATGAAATAAAAAATCACATGTAACATGAACAAGTTAATTTTAAATGGTATGTAGAATAATTTTGAAAAAAAGTTACTTTTATAAAAGAATAATCAAGAATATAACCTTGAAATTAATATAATGTTTTTTATAGGAAATGTGGATCCAATGATAATACATTTCACTATAAAAGGAACCTTTTTAATACATTTAAATTATAATGGTTTAAAAAATTCATTGTTTACAAATTAATAAAATATTAATTATATAAAAATATCTTTTTTTAAATAGGACTACAATATTCAACATTATAATATATTGTAATTTGAGAACCTAGGAAGTTATGTACAAAGTAAAGTATATCTCAATGAATGGATCCTTATATAATTATGATCTATTACTAAAAAAACTACATAATGAAAGAAATATATGAAAATGATTTATATTCTAGGAATGTAAATTCTTAGAAAAAATAGATTGTAATACATAATATATTTAATGGAAGAATGTAACCAACTTATCTGAAAAAAGATCAAGAGAGTGATTATAAATCAATAAATGAAATTCTAATTATAGAAAAACCTTAATAAAATGATTAAAATGGAATTAATATCAATTTTAAAGAGGAAAATTTATTTTATTTTCAATATCACATGAAATAAAAAAAATTATTAATAAATGTACACATGGAGAAAAAATAAACCATACGAGGAAAACCTAGTGTAAAAAATTCATTTTGTCATATGGAATTAGAGTTGGAACCAGGAAAATCGTAAAGCATTATAACCATTAAAATCAAAATCCCATGAATCATATAAAATCAAATGGAACATTAAAATATACAAATACTGATAGAATCAAGTAATAAAATATTAAAGGGACACAAATTTCACCATACAATAGAAAACATGATGCATAATAAAAACATGGATCTATGAATTGAAATTTGAGAAAATAAACCCCTTCCCTCATTTCATTATTTTTCAAAATACGTTCTATTCTGATTTATATAAGTTATTTATTTTCAATTTTCGATATTGTGTGTGAGTAATCTTTACTTTTTTAAACTAGTTTAGTAATGTAATATTTTTTCATAATATCTTTCCAAAATATCATAATTTATTAACCATAAATTTTACAGAAATTTATGTTTTATTATTATTAATACAATTATAATTTCGTTCTAGGATATTTTGGGTTTTGATACTTAATGATGAATGATTTGTTGAGCATGATTTGATGATTCTGAGGTAATGAATGGTGTGTTTTTAAATAATGTGAAAATGTTTTATATAACCAATACAAAGAATAAAACTCACTATTCAGTTATTTATATATGATATGAACATGAATGAAATTCCTAACGTCATCCATGATATATATTCCATTTATTATTCATGTAGGTTTCTAAACCAACCCAAATAAGAACACATCATAATTAATGAATGATTATTTAATTCCTTTGTTGTAATATAATTATAACAAAATCCAAATGAATATAATTACTATTTAATATTTTTATATATAATAATTATAATGAATTAAAATAATAATAAAATCTATAAAATGTTGTTAAATAATAATAATATATCATGTTTCTCTTAATTATGCCCTTTTCGACCGTTGAATGTAGCATGATTATTTATGTATCACATTGTTAATAGGTTATCAAATTTGTATTTATAGAGTCTAATTTGTTTCATAAACATAATATTAATTCATTAAGTATAATTTAATAACATTACATGTAAGGAAATGATTATAAGGAAAGTGGAAATTAATCATTCCATGCAGGTGGTAGACAACATGTATTCATGGATCAGGATTTTTTATAGAATAGGAAAATAGTAACATAGGATATCATTTACGATTCTAAAATAAATATTAAATTTCATATATGGTCCATCAATGAATGTACGTGAAATAAAATGAAACATGTTTCATCATGGAGATATTTAAAATGTCCCAACATAGCTCACTTTTTATAGTAGCCAGACTAGACCACAACGTGTCCTTAGGCACACCTCCAAAAACTCCAGTGTCTCTCGACTAGTAGTGGGTATATTCAGAGTTTCCATGTGGAGGATATACCCCCTACACTTGTGTAATAAATGTATAAATAATCTAGTATCATACACAATATAAAATAACCCATGCAGTATAAGTAATTAAGTTATGTTATTCCAAATAAAATTAAAATGAAATATAAAAATTAAATGGTAGTGCATTAAAAATTATAATATATTTGAAATTAAACTTATTATGATTGATTTATACATTAGTATTACTAGAAAAAAAATTAATTCAGCAAAGACTCTACACAAAACTAATCCATACCTCATCCCAATCTCCATTCCAATTATATTTTTCTTGCTTTGCTATGATATCCCTTATCTCAACACAAAAACCTATGCATTCATGTGATAAACATGTGATATTTTCTATTGTACTTAATTATTGAAGATTTATTTGTAGTAAATGATTATAAAACACAACAGGCCATCAAAAATATTATCTCACGCTAAATTCTATGTATTTAGTTATACGAATGTGCATTGCTTAAGAGGAATGAATAAATAAACTATGTGATAATAAATAAATAAATTGAACATATCAATATTATCATCGACATGATGCAATATTTTCTCTATGTATTTTATCATAACCATTGCCTATTTATTATAACCAACATCCCATGGGAATTCAAAAATAACCTAGTCCATTTAAAATAAATTTTATCTATCCTCATGTCTAAGACCTCAACCGACCATTGAAAATTTAAACTATTATTATAGTGTATTTGGGTATGATAATCAGAGAATATGTACCTTTATTCACTCACTTTTGATCTCATTTATATGAATCCATTAATATATGAATTTGAACATAGGTCATCACCATGAATTCATCAATATCATGCCAAAATATAGAACCCCACAATTATACCATGGTGTTCTTATTGTTAGTACAATGTTTGATTGCTAGGACATTGGGGCCATAGGAAATACTATGCATGTTGGTGACACAAATTCCATGGTGTAAAAGGAAAAAATTGAATTTTGTCCTATATCTCATGCTCAATTACCTAGAAAACTAGCACCTCCCATCACATTAACCAATCCATCGCAATTTCACAAACAAGATCTAAGAGAGTAACCAAGACATTGTTTGACGGAAATAAAATATCACAACTATGATTTACGAAAACTTTTTTAGGGGATATATACCCACTCAGTACCTCATAATTTTGTTTTAATCCTAATAATACTATGTAATAACTATGGTCTACTTTTATCTTCATTTGAATTCCAGGATCTATGAGAATTTTCAATAGCCAAACTGATTTGAATAAATCCATATAATACAGGGGAATCCCTATATGAACATCATCTCAAATCCATGATTCTAGATCAAGAGTTAAAATCCGGGCATTCGCAATTATATTGACCTTATTCCCTTGATTTTAGTAAAACTAAGCATCCATCCCCAATAAAATGTATGTCCAGATCATAGACATACTGGGAATCCTAAGGTCTCATCCATGTAAATAGATGATCCATTAACCAAATTTTATCACAAAGATTCCAATACCAACAAAACATTCATAGGAATAAATGAAAATCACATGTACTATGTAACAATAAAAAATCATAATAAGGGGTAGCCAAATTCCCACACCCATCATTGTCATTGTAACCCCCAAGGATTATAGGTCGAATCTGGTTTTTTGTAACACCTATAACCCTCACTAAAAACACACACACCCAATATGTTCCACTATATAAATGGGAAACCCCATACAGTCCCCAAGGTTATAATATAATAGAGTCCACCTCATATGGGACATCATTCTCAATTAATGACTCAGGTCAACACTGAATCCCTTAAAAATGGTGTATCCAATGAAATCATTATTGAATAACATAAAATTGATGTCTACCTAGGGTTTTCCCCATAGAAAATAGTCCAAGAGATTTTAGATGGACCATTTCGGATATCATGGTCACTTTCAATTGGTCAACACACCTAACAAATCTCCCAACTACTATGGTCTATCTACTTAAGGCTTATTATATATCATGTGTAATCATGTGGTCTACTTGGGTTATCCATGAAAATAAATGTACCAAATACATAGGGAGGTATCCAATTTAATATTCTTAAGGGACATTAGGTCATACCAATCCCAATATCATATATCAAGGGGTATAAAACCCCGCTATTTCATAATGTAATCATTTGGGTCTTACTATATTGGAGAATGAGTAAACCAATTAGTGTCTAACATATCACAGTGGAACATGATTCCATTTTCAGTTCACCAAGATTCATTTCACTTAATTATACAAAAAATATAATTATTTATGAAATTTTATAAATGTTTAATTTCATTTGAGTATTAATTTTACTCTGAGGTCAATCACAATGGGGTGTAACTACAACAATATAAAACCAAAATAATGAAATGTGTAAACTATTGGGTTTGTATGAAGGACCACCTACATCAATTAGATATTTTACCTATTTATTAAAAATGAATTAATACTATGATAATTCCTCCAAATTCTCATACAATCACATATAAAACTACACCAACCTCTCTCGCACTTTGTTGTTGTGTCACACTTGATCTGATGCTATGTGAATATGTGAGGTCCATTGAAGAATCTGAAGACAATTCTCTAAAAAAATACTAACCAACGTCATCATTATGAAAATTATTTTAATTTTTAATTTTTATAAATATTTATACATCAAGACATGGAATTGGTGAGTCAATGAATTATAATAGAATAATTCCATCACAGAACATCCCCAAGTTGTTTTACCTAACTGTTCTGGATAAATCTTGTAATTGTAGAATATCTCAATGAAATTTTTGATTTATGAACAAGACCTAATCAACCCTTAATTAGTGTAAAATAGGAATTAAATTGATTTATGTAAATATATGATCCCATATCTTTAATTTAAAAGAAAATTGATTAAAAAAATCATCCCAAATAAATGATTTGAAAGATGGGGGGGGCACAACCAAGTGTTCAAGAGGAGGAAATGAAAATGGTGTATACCCCTTTAAAAGATAATGGGGTGTTATTTATATAGCTCAAAATTTCACCATCTAGCTGAAGAGACTAGAAGTCTAGTTGGGCATGTGGATAAACATTCATATAGATTTTGGCCAATAGGTGTCTTGATAGTGTTCGCAAGAAGTTTCCATAAATCAACCCATATGCCTTACGCTTTCTTCAACATTACTCTGAGACTCCCAACATCCATTATCATATATTTTCCATCCAAAATAATCCATTTATGGTGATCAAATATACAAAAATCCATTATAAATCCTATATAATTTTGCCTCTAAAACTAATTGATATATTCAAAAAAGTCTCTAATTTATTTAGAATATATGAAAACGATACACTCTAAAGGTATTCAACACTTTTCACAACTGATTGTTTAATTTTTCATAATATAAAATGAAAAGGTGTTTAATTCGTGTACCATTGTTATAATAAAATTTAAGAATAATATTGATATTGATTTTATTATTTTTATATGGTGTACATGAAATATAATAATAATAAATTAACACAATAAAATAGAATTGAGAGTGGTTCATTTTAATATTTATAGCTTTTTTCATGGATTATGTAATCTTAAATTGGGGAAAACCATTTAGGGTGGTTTTTTTGAGAATAACATAACCTATTGAATATGGAAATTAATTCAAAGGATATGGTCATATAGATTTTGGTCTAAATTAAATACGGTTTTCTATAAGTGGAATTGAGGAGAGATCTTCCCCTCTTATATGTGAAAGGTATTAAACATTTTTGTAAATACACACTTTGTTTTTATTAATGTGAATTCATACTCAACTATTCTCAAATGATGGAGTGTGGAATTTTTATGGGTGTCCAATTCCTTAATCTCCAATTTCCATATATGATTTAATCATTTTTTGGTTTTGTCCTCGTTTTTAAACCCTTTTTAATCATTATTTACCTAAGAAACATTTGATACAGGGAAATTTATCTATTATTTTTGAAAGGAAGTGGTCAATATTTATATAACACCGAAAAATTGATTCCAAACATGGAATCCATTTTATTATATAAATTTTCATCATGTTAAAAAAATTTATTTTAAAATAAAACATATAAAATATATTAAAAATATTAAAAAAAAAATCAATACTTCTAAAGAGTAAAATATGGGTTTACAAATTAGAAAATACATTTTCAAAATTATAATTTTTTTAAAAAATATATATATTTTTTCATTGAATTTGGTTTATTTATTTTTCTACTCACCCATATAGACTAATAATTTCCTAAAAGACATTTTAATTTTTAAAATGGTTTTCAGAACTATTTACCAAAAAATTACTTTTTATAAAAATACCAAAAATATAATCCGAAGAAAATATTCAAATTTTAAATACTAAAATGATTTTATAATTTTCAAATTAATATTATAAAATTTATAAATTATATTTAAATTAAAATAAATTATATAATAAAAAACTTTTATAAAAAAATAAAATTGCAAACTTCAATTGTTATTAATATTATTTGATACAAATTTCAAAACATATAATATTGATAAATTATTTTATAAAGAAAAATATTAATAATTGTAATAAATGTATAAATTTGATCAATTTATCTTATTAAAATAGAATAAATTATTTTTATAAAATATTTTTCAAATTGATTCACTTTAAATTATTAATAAAAGATGACAATATATAATTAGGTTAAATTGTTATTTCTTTTTTATCTTAATAATGTTATATTATTCATGAAATTTTAATTTGTCATGATATAAATTTTTTAGGTGTTGTGATAGATAATTGTTGTGTGTGACATAATATATTGAAGATAGTTTTAATTTAGAGGGCCTAAAAATTCAAGTCATTACATTTTACCCCTTAAATAAATTGGGTCCTCATGATATTAATTATTAATAATTGATTAATGTTGGAAAGATCATATTAATATAAATATCATTCATGATATAATATCAAATATGAATTATACCTCAATCCCTTAGTATACACCATGTTACTAATCATTCCTCATACAACATTAATCAACAATTCCATTATGTAACTCATTATGTATATAACCTATGATATATTATCCATAAATTTCCTTTCCCAATACTATTATATTCTCAAAGGAATTTAAATTAATTGAAATAAAATATTCCTCAAAAAAGTAATTATTATCATCAACTACTAATTTATAAATCCACAATCCCTTATCTCTATATTACGATCTCAAAAATGAAATAAACCTAAAAAAAGTATAATGATTCCAACTCTTTATTAAATAAATATTAACTTCCAGGTTTATCAACACTATATCATTTTTATTAAAATCAATCTACCCTTCTTTACCTCCACATAATGTGTATATTAACCTTAGTAATTATCTATTCCCAAATCACATGTTTTGAAATTGTTAATGATAAAATTATAACATGGTCATAAAATCAAATTTCAATATTATTTATTACATTTAATGGATAATCCCATAACATTAAATAAAAAATAAAAAATAATATTAATTAAATATTATATACAATCTTTATTACGATTGAAATGTACAAAAATATATTCATTAAATATCAATCACTAATGAAAATAGATATGTATATGATTATTTATTTTCTATTAATATAATCACCTCACTATATTTGGTAAGATAAGAATACTCACATTTATTCCATAATAAAAATAATAATGTAATTTTTTCCAATTTTTATGTATACTCACATATGGTGTAATAAGTAATACAGTTTTATAGATATATGCCATTCTCAAGGTCATTTTTCTTGATAAAGCTTCAAACAACAACTATATCCAAAATTATTATTATTATATACAATAAAATTATAGTATCAGATCATTTGAATATAAAATATCAAAACCACCCAATTCTTATCCAATTTCATATTCATTTTAACCTATGATACATTCATTTAAACTATGTCAAACAATGTTTATCCTATAATTTTCTTGATTCTACCAACATTACACTGTGTTTTGTTCTTTTATACATATTAACCTAATAAATTAATGTAATTTGGAAATAAATTGATCATAATGGTACATAGATATAATTTTATTAATTAATAAATATCCTGTTAGAGTGCTTAGCCTGATGTGTAGCCTTATAACTACTCATGATAAACTGGAGAAATGACTGTGTTAATGGTAATCCCACCTTTTTAAGGTTGTTATACATATTTGGAAGTGTACAACCGATTGACTAACATTTATGTATCTTTTTAAGGGATGTAATTATTAGAAGAAAAAATATATATACCTTAATAAAAGTACATGATTTCATCAAATACTTACAATTACTAATTAGCCTTCTCTATATGATATTCACTAAATTAATCATATGATATTAACTAAACTGACTACCCTAATCCTCATAAAATAACAAAATCCTCATATGATACCTATTATAGTGGACATACTAAAGAACCAATTGACTATTATATCTGAAGAATAGATAAATTTGTAATAAGGTTTAACATTTCCCATTAATCAAAACACACTAGACTCCGTTGTATAATTCATTAAACCTATATTAATCATCCAAACCTAGGGAACAACTATATAATTATATGTGTGTTTTTGAAATATCATTAATGGAAAACATGTCAACTTGTCATCAAATATTATATAACAAATTTTAAGAAACATGAGATTTTGAGAAATAACTTATTGAAAAACCATGAAGAAATAATGATTTTTATACTAAAATATAGAAATAAATATACTATCAAATTAAAATAATATAATATGGAAATATTGGTTATAATCATTATACGTTAAACCTTATTAAATGAGAATAACAATACGAACCTAATTATAAAATAAGAATGTTGGATAAAAAATATTATAGAAATCATATGCCAAGGAAACCCACTAGAACATTCATTTCATAGTTGTATTTCACTAATAATTAATTTACCTTATAGGGCTTATAGAAATCCCCTGGGTAACTATTTGTTTGAAATAAACCCTTTATCGTTCTTTATTTTATTAGGGTAAATCCTATTTCGTACAGTTTTTCTTGGGATAAATCCTACCATGTTCCATTTTTCATGGATAAATATTGATTTGAACTCTATTTCATTAGACAAATCCTTCAAAATACACTTTTTCTTGTGATAAATCTCCCATGTACCATTTTATTGTCTTGATACATAAAATAAAACCAAAGCATTTGATGGTGATAAAATACTCCACCAATCATCATCAACCCATTTGAGTTCTAAAAATATCATCATCACATAATAAAGATCTCATTTAAATAATATGTCTTTAATGTCCTTTTTTAAATGTAATCATAGTGGGGAAACATTCATAATTCAATTAATAATCATTAAAGGACATACACAACAGAAATAAGTTATCATCAAACTATGTTGAGAAACAATAGGGTAATATACCATTCAATCAAGATAATAAGAATATGTAATTTAACCTCTCTATATAACTGGTGTATGGATAATTCAAAAAAAACAGATAAATAATATATTAACATTATCTAGTTAGATAACTTAAAACCTATGAGATATGATGAATTGTATTAACTATTTAAATTCAATGAAAAAAGTTTTGTGATTTTTTACAGTTTATGGTCAGGTATGATAAGGTTGCGTTATATTATATATTCTGATAATAATGAGCATTTCATAACATATCCATAGAAAGAAGGAGTATGGTTTCAAATGAAATTGTCCTTAGTTTAATAATGAAAACCCAACTTACTTTTTATATAGAGGATAATTGTTCATAAAAAATAATGCTCCACATATCACATAATAAGAGTTGAATAATAAAATTGTTTTATACCACATGTTAAATATTCCAAATTATATATATATATTTATTAAAAGATAAATAATGTATCATAAATCCAATGAGGATAAATAAATTTTAAAATTAATAATTTATAATTGGAAACAAAGAATACCTTTTAGAAAACATTATTATCATTGACCTAAAATAAAATCATTCATGTCAAATTAAAATGATACATTTGAACATGTGTTTTGAATGTTTTTGAACACATATACATTTAAAAATAATTTACAACTACATAGGTATAAAAATGATACAATTTTTTTTCTCAAAATTTTTATCCAATTATAAAACATTTTAATTTAAAGGGATCAATTTTAATTCGTTAAAATATACTTTGTTGAAAAAATTCATTTTAAAAAGAGTAATAAATATTATTTTTATTAGAAGTTATCATTCAAAATGTTGAATATAAAAAACCTTATGCCATAATATTTGGGTGGGGACACCGAGTCATAGATGATCAATGTTCATGATTAAATATTATTACACAATGAAATTAGATTTATGTTATCAAAATCTTTTATAGGTAACAATGTCCATAATGAAGAAAAATTTCAACAAGAATTAATTGTGGTAGGATTTTAAATTGGTAGAAAATATTGGTATTATACCTCATAATATAATTAGATGACTACTACAAAAAAACATAAATATTATAAAATCATGAGAACGATCATAACTCAATGAATTAAATTTCAATTTCCAAACATCGTTATATCCAGTGTTACAATAGAATATATAGTTAATTGAATATAGGAATATGAATTGAATTTTTTTATTGAATGAAATAAAAAATATAATAAAATAAATATGTGGGAAATAATTACAAAAAATAAGAAGAACAATTTTCAAAAAATTTATAATGTCTCAAATAATTTGAATTTAAATTATGAAAACCATCACTAATTTTGAAACAATAAAATTTAAATCCCTTAAATCATAGAATTTCAAATGGAAATTTCAATAAATTTAATAAATATTAAAATCATAATATAAAATATTAATGATTTTAAAAATACATCATACAACTTATAACATGGTTCAAAACATAAAAATTTATCAAGGAATTGATATTTCAGATATTTAACCCTAGTAAGATTCTAATTTTTTTGTATGGTATAGACTCTAATGTTTCTATTAAAACCATGGTTTTTATGTTATCTTAGGATCTAATTAAAGAGGAATGTTTTGATGATATCTGTGACATTTTTGAGCTCAAATTTCATGATAATAAGATGATATATTGAGGCACATGGTTTGCACATGATTAGGGATAACCATGAGAATCAACCATGAGGGGTTCCCAGTGCACAGGGGTGGAGACACAGTTTTTTTAAAACCATCAAATGATGGATGCACTTCCATGTGTATTTGCAAACATCTTTCGAAGTGGATTTCTCATGGCTAGTGTTTGGATAGAAAAATTGTGTTGTTATCCTATACACGATGTTTCCTTAGACCATGTGGGGAATATGCTTGTTTCCTTGTTTGGAAATCAATGGATCCATGTGAATAATGGGGAGGTGACCTTTTTTACCTATTAGGTTTTAATATCTTAATCCCGTCTTAACTAATTGTTTATTATATTAGTCAATGAATGAGATCCCCTCCTCTTGTCATAATAGACTTCATGATATCTCCCGCATCCATTATACATTTCCTTCAACATCAGATGAATTGAAAATCCACGAGTAATATCATCAATCCACTTTCCTTCATTACTATTTTATCTTAAAATTTATTATTTCATTTTTTTGTTTTGTCATATTCAATATTTTCATGGAATTTTAGGATTCTATTGATATCTTTTATTATATCAATATTCAAGGGTCTAAACTGAATAAGCAGACAACATCAAACCGAAGGTATGTTGTCTAAATTATTTCATTATAGTTTCATCTATTTTATATCATGTGTCATATTCAACATGTCAGACATCCCCAATGAAACCTTGTAATGGTTAAATAATTAAATTAAAATTTTATTTCAATTATTAATAATGTATTACCTAGAAGAGAGTAAACAAACATTATTGTTCTCCATGATGGGAACCATACCATTGGTGTGACCATCATTAATGACCTAATTTCCATATTCATTGAATTATTAAACCACCCATTTTTAGGTTTGATCTTCTTGTTTGACATGAAATGGGATGACATTTAAAAATAAATTTGGATGATCCTATGTTGGGCCCTTATGCCTCATTATCAATACTTGAATAAAATGAATATATCTTATTTTTAATAATTTTATAAATGTTATACTACGATAATGTAATTGTGTTGTGACAACATTACATTTTTTATACCTATTCAATGATATATACTTATATCCTTATGGAATTTATTGGATGAACTCTTCATTCTATATAATTTTATTTTATATAGGTTGTATACACACCAAGATAAACACCAGTTATGCCATGGATGAGCTTGTTTTGTGTTATCCATACTACTATATGGTTGAAAATGGCTCCCTAGGGGAGGCACCATGAATGGACTCATAGATAGATCGTTACATGAGGTCACGGGTGATAAATGATCCCCAACATAAGATTTGTTGGACACTTTTAGAGGTGTTTTTACATGACTTACATATAGTGATAGTTGGGATTCCCCTTATGATGTTCCCCTAGGGAAATAAATTTGATTCCTTACAAATTTTCATAGATGGTATTTTAGTGGTTCATATTAAATTTTCATTGCTTTTTTAAATTAAGAAATAAAAATGTCTAACAGAGACTCCTACATGATGTCTACTAAGCGAAATCTCATTCTTTGTGGTTTTGCACTATTTTCCATTTTATTTATGATGACCATTTATTCATTTTTTATTACATTTTTTTGGGTCACATGGTTTCTATGAAATCATTTTTAAGTAACATAATATACACTAATATTGGATTACCATGAGAAACTTGGAATGATATTTATTATTATTTATTAGTTTCTTTGAATTTATTATTATTGGAACATAGTTCATTTCATATTCATAGTAATTATCAATCTAGAAACTATTGGTGGTGTCATACAATTTATATATTAAATCCATATTGGGATTACTTTGGTACAAAAAAGGCTTCATTGTTGTAGTTATGGATTAAGGAATGTGTCTAGATTCTAATACTAGAATTTCATCTCTAAGATGTATTACGAGAGTAAATGACCATGCCTATAATAGTGATGAAGGTTGTTATAGATTCTTGACCTTTTTATTTGTTATAGCATGTTTCATATGTACATATACCTTTTTTCTCCCATGTACTCATTTTGAATAACTTTAAATTCATCATCCTTAGTTTTTATGTATTTTTTTAGTTTTCTATAGTATATAGTTATTGGATGCTAATTTATTATTATAATTTTGATCATTTATTTATATTTATACTTTTTACTATTATTATTTACCATTCTAGGAACTTTGATCAATGCGGTCCTATTATCCCAATGGATACACCCAACACCCTCACTGTTAATCAGCATCCTCTAGCATGCGTGGAGGTGTTCTTGAGGTAATGCAGTCGACCATATCAGGGCACTAGTGAGTGGATTTTAGGGTGGGATAGTACGAAGTGGTATCAAATAATTTATTTTATGTTTACCATCATATTTGGGTGTTAAATAGGATACAAAGTATTATTAGCATTTATAAATGTTCCCATTCACAGGAGTAGCTAAACCACATATATGGGAATAAAAAATTACATTGGATGGGTTAATGTTGTATTAGTTGTTCTTATTACATGTTTATGGAATTGACACATGGGTGGTGCAAGTATTTTTTACATGTAATATTTTAGAATATATTATGGTGGGATTTAATAAGACTCTTCCTAGTGATAGGAGTATGTAATTGTTCATCCATAATACAAGGAACCTTATGACTTAAATTTCGTAGATTATGTCTTCCCATAACTATATTTATGTGTTTATTTCATATATTTCTTGTACTTATATAGAGTATATTGATTTTTGTTACATTAAATGTGAAATTATTTCATAAAGGGATGACCTAATTTTATTAAATAATGAGTATACATTAACATAATTTTTCCCACAAATATTGATTATAAAACATTTATTAATCAATTATCCTATATTTGAGCCATGAATATTTGGTTCTAAGAGACTAGATATTAGTTTATTTGATTGATGGATTCCAACTAAAATATATGAAGCATGTACTTATATAATTTTATTATGGTATATCATTCATTAAAATCACCATGTATAATTTGTTACATTCATATACCATTCATAAATTCCATGTCACAGTTACTTGATGTGCCAATTGTAGTTTATAATGTGTATTGGATTTATAAAATTTTTATTGCTGATGATATTATCTATATTGAGATGTAAATATCCTAATATATAAGAATAAATACTAATTTGTTGATTTGTTAAAAATTTATAATAAAATTGTTTCCACTAAATGTGGATTTCAATTGTAATGTAATCGGTTTTATTCACTATATCATTCAATTGAAACTCCTTATACCTGATCCTCTTCCACATTGTATGATTCCATAACCAAAACCTGACCATTATAGTGGGATGTATTCTGTGTTTATACTAATCTGTTTCAAACATTTTATCACAAATATCTGGACTAAGAGCATTCAGAGGGGTGTGACTCATTGTAGGAATGCCTTATGCATGCTCTCTACATTATCACATTCCTTATCTAATGTTCAATATAATGTAAGGAGTTCTGTAAATATTATTGCTATTCTGCCTCGATGTCCTTACATCATGCACCAATAAACTGGAAATGATTGTGGTCCATAGGTGGGGGACCTGAGTTACCCATGTCACCTCCTATAGTTTAATTGGAGGCACCTGTTGTTGATCTGCAGTGGTATTCTAGTTTTATGACAGCTTCATTAGTAATATAAAATATTAAAAAGGTTCAACCAACCAATACCACAAAAATAAAGAGCAAATATGTGAATTATAGCATGAATATCCTCCCTATAACTTTAGTGATTGTGGTACTCGGGTTATCGAGTCTTACCTAGAGGCCATGCAGTCCGTCTTTCAGCATTTAGAGAGACCTCCAGAGTAGAGGGTCAATCTCACTACCTATATGTTTCATGACTCTGCCAAACATTGGTGAGATGTCCTCACTTAGTTAATTTATCATCAAATTATGTTCTAGGTATACCTCACAAAAAGTTATTTTTGGATACTAATTTCTGAAAACATTTAGAAAATACCATGATTGAGATTATATTAACCAATATTAATATGAAATGTTTTTTATGGTGTATTAATCTCATTCCAACAGACAAAAACAATCTGCATCGACCATGACTGATGAAGACCAGATGGATGTGAAATGGTTCAAGGTTGGAATATAATATTCCATCTAACCACAAGTGAATGTTTTCGAACAGAACTCATTTTCTGGAATAGTGAACTAGGCCCACGTCACTGAGTGAAACATAATGGAATATAGAAAGTTGATATCGGTTTCTTCAACTTCTAGGTAGAGTTGTCATTTATACATCATTGAGAAATTTCATTTCGAGGATACACATTGGGGATGAAAAAATTTGATGGAATGCATAGACAATTATGTGTTTTGTCACTATTTAGGCAGGTCAGGACATAAAAAGAGCCATTTTATGAGTATCCTAATCAAGTGTTTAGCTTGTCGTAGGATGGGACACCATTATAATTTCTGTTAAACATTTTCTATAATTCTTGAAAAAATTTAATATTTACCAAAACTTATTTCATGTACAAGAAAATTGAATCCACATCTAGTTAAAATTTGGCCATCTACTATATGATTGGGCGTAGGGTGTGGTCCTGGATGAGGTAGTCATGCCTCAAAGGTTTATCACCTGATTACCTTACCTTCAATGTATAATTTGATGCAACCTTAGGTTCAAAGATCATTCCATGTATATTATGAATTGACAACCCCTTAGGATAAGATTTTCTATCCTTCTATAGTACAAGGTACTATTCTAGTAGACTCTATATTATTTTCTACCCTATTTGACATATTAGAATAATCGTCCCTTATATCATATTCAATTCAATAATGTTGGGACATAGAAATTGAGTACTATAGGGACATAATGTTTCTTGAAAAAGAGACAGGAGACCAATTAAAGTGTATTCTCTAGTGAAAGTAGTTCCACATTCAGAATGGTGCATTCCAATTCGTACTAAATTTCACCATCCTTGAGATTATAGGGTTTGACATCATCCTTGGTATAGACTAGGTAGCTCGTTATCATCCCCATGATTATTTCTATCTTCGATTTTTGTAGTTCATATTAAAAGAGGGAATTTCTTACACTCATAATAGAAAAATATATATCTAGAATATCTGAGTTGGACCTAATAAACTATGACCGGTAATGTACCATCCCATGAAGTGAATCACCTTATGAGTGATAAGAGAAAGCATCTTGTATAATTCCCTCCTATAGTGGATCATTTTAGTGTTGTACTATCTATAATTTTCTCTACCATAACTCTTGATCAAGGGGTAGAGATGATAGTCAATCTAGTTCTAGGTGTGTAATCAGTGTTTATTCCCCCTCTACAATGTAACTTACATTTCTCTTGGAAAATTAGACAAAATTAGAAGATCTAGAGGAAAATGGTTTCATATGACCAAGAGAATTTCCCTGGGGTTCACCAATCCTTTTATTCAAGAAGTCTTATGGTAATCTCATGATGTGTTTATATGAAACATGGTGGAACTATTACACAATGATTAATCAGTAAACATTTCATATTATATATGACCTCTTCAACCAGAACTATGAAGTGGAATTTTCTCTAAGATTGAATTGAGTTTGGGAATCTATCACGTGTGTGTATGGGAATCTGAAATACCCTATACATTATTATGAAGCAGGTACACATTTTCACATGTATTTTATTTTGATGTTTTGACATAGGATTGAACTTATAATTTTTTATATTTTTTGAAATATGTTTTCCACTCCAAATTTGATTCATTTATTGTATTGATAGATGAAACATTTGGGTGTTATTACACAAAAGAAAACCATTCAATCCATCTTGATATTATACTAAATACATTGAGATAACATTAACATTATAATAAGATAATTAATGTTATTTTTTGGATTCATATGTTTCACCTTATGGGTCATATCATTACACAAGTAGGTATACATATCGAACCAAAGAAGGTGAGATCCATTGATTACTTTTTGAATCCCAAAAATGAATTTTTTATACATAGTTTCTTTGGTCTGATTTTTTATTATAGTTGATTCAATCATGATTTATCACACCCAGTAGTTCCTATTTCTGGGCCTAACTAAAAAAGTTCTAAAATTCATCTAGTTTTAATCCTGTGAGAAAGAAATTAAGGATTTTGTATTGAAATTTACATGAGAACCAATCCTAATTATACTAGATCTAAGAAGAAGCTATATTTATTTATTATGAATCTCCAGAAATTTGGCTTGGAATATTTTTAATAAAGTTTCATTGAGTTGTAATTTATGATTCCCACCAGTTGAGGACTCAAGAGGGGAATTACCCTACACAAAAACTTGAGATTTGATCCACGGTTTATGTCTTACCAGATTAGAGGTACTACATATTGGCTGAATATTTTTTAACAACGGTAAAAATATTAACATATACATCTCCAAAAATAGAGATTGAATCTTTTGTAGCACATGTAGGTTGACTACATATAGTCACTCGAAATTTAGTATGATTATTAACTTCGTAATGGATTTTTTTTGCAAATTCATTGAGTCAGATGAACCCTACACAATCCTTCTATGATTCCATCATTGAGTTGTCATTGATAGATTTTTTTATAAGATGCACCTCGAGGTTCATGAACATCATGGGAAGTCAATTTTAGTATCACTAGAAGTGATATTCACTCTTCTATATTGGTTGTGGATGAAGAATGTTTTTGATCCTGAAGGATTAATTTCAAGGGATAGTGAATCAGTTGACAACCCAATAGCTGGTTTGTTTGCGGATGATAATTATATCTTACTCTTATGTGCGTATGTGTGTCTGACATAAGATATATTGGAATATTTATTTAGGAAATTTCATCCCATTTTTTGGGTAGTACACTAAAGTATTAACAAGATGTACTAAGACATAAATCGTTAGTATTGGTTTCCATGTATGAAGAGACAAATTTCAAGTTTCATCCTGTGGGGTTCCATCTGTTGTATGGTGAAACAGGAGCACTGGAGACCTAATATACATATAGAGGCTCTCCCCATTATTTAGTAGAAGTGGAATGAAATTAAAATGGTTTTCATGATGGGTCTAATGGTATCTACTTGTAGAAGCAATATATATTATGAGATCATTGCTAGGGTGACTATAGTCTCAGATATATTACAAATTTGATAGACTTTCACAGTTCATTAGATTTGGGTACATTATATTCAAATGATTACACACCTCTAGGGTTCATCCCATTCTATAATATTGTACCAAGACACACAGTTTTTTTTCCAGTTCTAGAAGGGGTTATTGGAGCTATTGTGTTTATTGGTTCTATTAAAACAGCATGTCACCCTCATATTGATTGGTAGTATCAGTGAATAATACATGTGTTGGAGGGAATGCTATTGGCATGTGTCCACGATTTCAATGGTTCAGGGGAAAAACATATACCCCTTAAGGATTTTTCGTACAATAATAAATTTAATGAAACAAATTATATGGATCTGTATGAGTCCCTTTTATGGTAATACACTCTTTTCACCTCTATACTCATTATAGGTAGGATAAGTATAAAAAATCGGTACTAATCTCATTGAGGACACTTCATAGAAAGTAAAAATGATTCAAAAGCATATTTCTAAAAATCATTGTAGGATGAATCAATATACTGAATGTCATAATAATCATATAGAGTTTGAGGTTGGACGTTAGGTCTTCTTGTGTATTTCATATTGATCTAATCATGGTCTAATTTTTAGGTTAAGAATAATAATGACCTACCATTTCAGGTATTTTTATATTTAGGATAGAGTCATAGTTGTATAATATCAATAGTTTTTACCTTAAAGGTGTCGTCCCAGGAATTAATTCATCCACGTATCACATCTTCAGCTGTATCAGAATTACCCTTCCCATTAATGTGACCTTAAGGATATAGAGGTTGAAGAGAACATACCATTTTTTTGGATCTGATATGCATCCTTGATCTAAAATCATAGGGTCTCCATTTTTGGTCAGTTCAACTTATTTTGATTCTATGATAGCATAGATGAGTACAAATGAGACATGGGAGAGGGAGGCCAGAATATAAGCATAATGATTGGATATTTTCTCAGATGATCCCTTACTACCATTATAAGAGAAAACTGGGGAGATTTGTTTTATATAAGAGATGTTGTATCATCAAATATTTTTAGGGAGGAACAGATTCATCATTTTCTACTCAAAGCCACACATTTCTATGTAATGATGGTCTCTAATGGCTATGTAATCGTTCAAAGAAATATGGGTCTCATCCAGATCCTAAACTTATATAAATTGGTAAGATAGAATGAGTCACATAGTTAAGGCGCATTTATCAATTATCATGCACCTTAACCATGTGGGGTACCTAATGCTCAGGGGAGGCCACATGGTTTTTCTAAATAGATACTAGGTGGGATGAATTCTGGTGAGGACATGCTAACATCCAGGAATGTGGATTTCAAATGACTTTTGAATTGTTAGTCAAAAAGTGTGCCTAACCCATGTGAGGGGTTCACATAGACAGTTTAGTCCACATAGTTAGAACATGGTTTGGACAACATAGAATCCAAAAAATGTTTCCAAGTAAATTAAGGAAAAATTATATTTATTACCATTAACTTTATAGATACCTAGATATATTTTCCCTTGATTATTTTGTCTAGAATCTAGTGAATGAAATTCCATCCTCAATACATCATGAGATTCTTGGTTTCCCCCTCATCTATCATCTATTTCATAAACCTAATGATTCCTTCAAAAGATTGTAATAATTTATTTAATCATATAGATTTAATTTGTAGTTTTTATTATTATTTGTTGTGCTATTTTGGTGATATCTTGTTTTATATATTTTTAGTGCATTTAATGATACTTTTGTTAAATCATGTTATGGATTGATACAGTGGTCGAAATTATATGATTTGAGCCTTAAATTATTATGTTATTAGTTATATATATTTTTACCTATTTTTGGTCACTTTCATATCATGTGTATTACGATAGACTTCTTTGAAAACACCTCATAATTGTTAAATAATTGAAATTAGATTTCATTCCCATGTTTATAATTTTTCTATATAGAGGTGAATCAATATCCTTGATTTTTATCTTTTATGAGAGCTAACCTATGGGTGTAACCTAATTAAAAAGCCTAATTTACATAATCCCTAAATTGATAAATGACTTATTTTAATGTGTTATCAAATTTTAATCAATAAAATAGGATGATATTTCATAAGTTAATTTGGATGATTATGAGTTTGGGCCTTAAGCCTCATTTTCTATGTAGGATATTGGCATTGTCATGTTTTTAATCATGCATATATAAAAATATTATTTATCCCTGATTTAGGTATACCATGAGTGGGGGTTTTCAAGGTGTTTTAGATGAAAATTGGTAAATTTTTAATGAAATGGGGTTGTGAATGGTTGGTTCACAGTTTTCCCAAGGCAGGTAGATACCCCTAGAAAGTCATGCATCACCAGTTAGAGGGGGATTTCAGGATTAACACATTCATTTTAAATCCATGTGATAACATAGTAGTAACGGTGTTACCCCTATCGGTGAAGCATAGTTAGGGAACATGTTTTGGAAAACCATGTTCCCCTACATTGGAAACTGTGTGTGCAAGATTTAGTTTTCCAAAAAATAATTTTAAATTTCTCAGACCACCCATCATTCAACCCTATTCACCCATAAATGACATAAATCATTGTTCCTTATTTTTTGGAGCATCCTAGATCGATTTCAGGGCGTTTGGAACTCTGTTCATGAGGAATCAAAGACTTTATTAACAAATTTCACCCTCTCTAGGTAAGATATATCATCTTGATTAGTTTCTACTATCTCTACCATATTTCTCTCATATTTTGGAAATATGATTTCATAAATTTTTATGGGTTTAGATATATGTTTTAATATCTACTAATTATTTTTATCTTGGATAAATATTTTGGTTCAATAACCTACTCTTCATTGTGAAATTGAATGGTCTACATTAATTTGGGTATTTTTAGTTTTCAAACAACTTGTCAACTATATCGATGTAGGTGGTCTATTACTCAAATCCCAGAGAAATGAATTCAATTATAAGAAAGTAATTGTGAAACATCTATTTCATGTTTAGTAAATTATTATTTAATTTAAATTGGTAAATTTATTAATTAATGGACTGTGGTATTAATTGACTATTGAGGTTATAGAATATTTTAATTTAGGGGGTTAAGTAATTTATTAATTAATTGGAATTGGGGAATTTTCAGAATAACATTAAAGGGTAAAAAATTATATTATTAAATATAGATAAGTTGTTTAATAGAAATGTTTTCATATTAATTTATTTTATTAATGTGATAAACCTGGTATGTTTTAATAATTAAAAAGGTAAACCATGACATCAAAATTTTATTATAGGGTTAATGATGATTAACCATGTTAAATGTGATTAATGTGATTGGATTATTATTGGGGTGTGTGACATGAAATAATGTTTCAAAATAAAACAGGGTGATTAAAATGGTGTTCTATGAACAAATTCTTCCATTTGATAAATAAATGTGGGAAATAGACTAAGGCTTTAAAATCCGATTTGTGTTTGATTGGTAAATGAGGATATGTACACTGACGGATGCTTCAAAATCGAACGAAATGTGAAATGTGGTGTTATTGGTAAAAAATGATGGAATTAAACTGTGGTTCTAAGTGGTTGTGATATTAACTAAATTAAATGAAAAATTAAATCCCTTGATATAATTAATTTTTATTTACTATGTGATTTAGTTTAGACTCTGTCATGGGCCAAAGATAGTACTGGTGGTTTGAGTTTTATAGTGATCATTTGTAATTTATTTGGTTATTTAATGAATAATATCCATATTTATAATAACAATAATAAGAATAATATAAGAAACACTTGATTTCGAAAAGAGGGATACAATATCAAATATAAATGGTTAGATATATCATTCTAAATATGTGTAATGTGACAAATGAAAACCTATAAAAAGCATAGACAACTCCAAAGTAGGTTTCGACACCATGTTTGGTTCCCTAACCCACTATCCATCCCAACATAGCCTTCTATCATGGGGATCATTCCCTTATCCTATCCTACAAACATGAATTATATTAGGGTATTGATTAAGCTTCCGATGTAGGGATTGACTATGACACATTAGTCCACCACCAACAACCTCTAAATAAATTTCCAGTCTATAATAGTATATGTAGTCATATAATGAATAAATTACAATAAGGTAAACAAGTGTCACACATATTTATAATTTAATTATCCCCATAAATTACCAAAGTTCATAATGAAACCAAAATATCCAATTCCTTCTTCATCATATATTGATGTTTGAAAAGCAACACTTATGTAATCATAATTCATTACATAGGGTCATTTATTAATCATTTAATTCAATCCATTTCATAGATACTTGAAAAAAATAGTTCAATACCATCATTTTTGTCGTATAATTTCATTTCTTTAACATTGATCGCTTTCTATGCAATAATACATCTCCCACACAACATTTATCAGCCAACCGCACATGGGATTTTAATGACTCAACCATGTCGCATAGAGTTTTATCACATGCATGCATTAGGCTCTATACAAACTTGTTGAAAACCCGTTGGGATTTTGATGAATCATTCTTCATCCCACACCCCTTTTACCATCAAATACTATAAATCACATATATATCAGCTAATAATGTTAATCACCATTAACCATCTAATTATTTTTTCACATCTGGGAAAATAATTTAAATTATCGAAACAAACATGGTTCGTAACATTAAAAAATGGGATAACATGAACAATCCACAATTACATCATTTTTCAACATTTAATCATATATTCCCGTAACCAATCATGATTAAGAAAAACATTCCCCAAATCACATTAATCAATTAATTCAACAAATTATTAATAAAACAATTAAACAACCCCATCAATTGACCACATCCATAACCCTATTAATCAATCAATTCCAGAATCCATTTATTTATAAATAATGAAGTTATTTATTTCAATTAAAAATGGAATGGATAAACATGAAATAAATTCTTCAAAATTTCATAATACTAACACTAGGGAAAAATCAATATTTGCGACGAGATTTCGTCTCCCGCCGCAAATAGTTTTGCGCGACTTGCGCACCAAACCGTGCGAATAGTATTTTTGACGGGGAGATGTCTCCCATCGCAAATAGTTCGGCGCGACTTGCGTGCCAAACCGCGCAAGAGTATTTGTGAAGGTACCGGTCGCAAATACCCAACAATGGTTATTAGCTTTTTGCAACGGGATGTCATCTCGTTGCAAAAAGAGTGTCAGCAGGAACTATTTGCAATGGGCCCTGTCTCAAATACCCTTTAAACCACCAATGGTAATTAATGTGGGAGAGGGTTTTTGCGAAGGGCCCGTCGCAATATCCTGGCACGGTAAATACCATTTGCGAAGGGAAAAGCCGCCCATCGCAAATAGTATGTCGGCGGGTGGTATTTGTGATGGGTCCCATCACAAATACCCTTTTAACTGCGTAACGTAATTAATGCGGGTGAGGGTATTTGCGACGGGGGTCGTCGCAAATACCACCATTTGCAATGGGTTTCCCATCGCAAATAACCCCATCGCAACTAATCTAACATATATGTACCCCCGCCTGTTTTTTTCAAATTATTCGGATCTTTTTCTCTTTCTCTCTTCATTGTCTAGTTTTAAGGGAAAAATTCCTTTTAGTTGATGTTTTTTGTACAAGAGAAATTGATGGCGTCAATATCTTGAGAATATCGATGATTAATGAATTTATATTTTGTTTTTTAATATTTATTTTATTTTATATATTAATTTTAATTGATGTTTATTAGTTAAAATTAAATTAGATTTAAACTGGTTTTTATTTATATATATTTTTAGTAAGAAATTGATATTGTTAGTGATAATTATATATAATTATAGTTAATTTTCAATAACTAGGGATTATTTTAGATAATTAACCGAATTTAGTTATAATTAGGGATAATTAGATATAATTAGTTTTAATTACATATAATTAGATATAATTAGCAATAATTAGATATAATTAGTAATAATTGGATTTAATTAGAAATAATTAGATATAAGTAGTGGTAAATAGATATAATTTGTGATAATTTGATATAATTAGTGATAATTTGACATAATTAGTGATAATTAGATATCATTAGTGATAATTAGATATCATTAGCTATAATTAGATATAATTAGAGATAATTAGATATAATTAGTTATAATTAGATATAATTAGTGATAATTAGATATAATTAGTGAGAATTAGATATAATTAGTGATAATTAGATATAAATATTAATAATTAGATATAATTAGTAATAATTAGATATAATTAGTAATAATTAGATATAATTAGATATAATTAGTAATAATTACCAATTATTAGATTTAATTAGTAATAATTAGTAATAATTAACAATAATTAGTAATAATTACCAATAATTAGTAATAATTACCAATTATTAGTAATAATTAGATATGATTTTTAATAGTATGTCGGCAGGTGGTATTTGCGACAGGTCCCGTCGCAAATACACTTTTAACTGCGAACCATAATTAATGTGGGCGTGGGTATTTACGACGAGGCCCATCGCGAATACCACCATTTGCGATGGGTTTCCCGTCGCAAATAACCCCATCGCAACTA
The DNA here is from genome assembly GCA_963277665.1 of Viscum album. Lineage (NCBI taxonomy): Eukaryota > Viridiplantae > Streptophyta > Magnoliopsida > Santalales > Viscaceae > Viscum > Viscum album. The sequence continues at coordinate 2,081,409,755 of OY728126.1, forward strand.
TTCTAACCTATACATACCCACCCGTTTTTTGTCAAATCACTCAGATCTTTCTATCTTTCTCTCTTCATTCTCTAGTTTTAAGGGAAAAATTCTTTATTTGATGTTTTTTATACAAGAGCAATTGGAAGGCGCCAATACCTTCAGAATTCCAAGTTTAAGGTGTTTATATTTTATTTATTTTATGTTTTTATATTAATTTTAATTGTTCTCTATTAGTTCTAATTATATTAGATTTAAATTGATTTTTATTTATATTTATTTTTAGTTACAAATTGATATTGTTAGTGATAATTATAAATAATTATTGTTAATTTGCAATAATTAGAGATTATTATAGATAATTAGCGGGATTTAGTTATAATTAGGGATAATTGGTAATAATTAGTAATAATTAGATGAAATTAGATAAAATTATTAATAATAATATATAATTACTGATAATTAGATATAATTAGTGACAATTAGATATAATTAGTGATAATTAGATATAATTAGTGATAATTAGATATAATTAGTGATAATTAGATATAATTACTGATAATTAGATATAATTAGTGAAAATTAGAAATAATTAGTGAAAATTAGATATAATTAGTGATAATTAGATATAATTAGTCATAAGTAGATATAAATAGTAATAATATGATATAATTAGTAATAATTAGATATAATTAGTAATAATTAGATATAATTACTAATAATTAGGAATTATTAATAATAATTACCAATAATTACAAATAATTACCAATAATTACCAATAATTACAAATAATTACCAATAATTAGATATAATTAGTAATAATTACCAATAATTCGATATAATTAGTAATAATTACCAATAATTAAATATAATTATTAATAATAAATAATAATTAGCAATAATTAGTAATAATTACCAATAATTAGTAACAATTGCCAATAATTAGTAATAATTAGATATAAATTGTAATAATTATTAATAATTAGATATAATTAGTAATAGTATGTCGGTAGGTGGTATTTGAGACGGGTCCCGTCGCAAATACCCTTTTAACCACGGACGGTAATTAACACGGGCGTGGGTATTTGCGATGGGGCCCGTCGGGAATACCACCATTTGGGATGGGTTTCTCATCGCAAATAACCCCGTCGCTACTAATCTAACCTATATATACCCCCACCCGTGTTTTTCAAATCACTCAGATCTTTCTCTCTTTCACTCTTCATTCTCTTTTTTAAGGGAAAATTTTCTTTTAGTTGGAGTTTTTTATACAAGAGCAATTGGAAGGCGTCAATACCTTCAGAATATCAAAGTTTAAGGTATTTATATTTTATATTTTATATTTATTTTATTTTTTTATTTTAATTCTAATTGTTGTCTATTAGTTCTAATTAAATTAGTTTTAAATTGATTTTTATTTATATTTATTTTTAGTATGAAATTGATATTTGTTAGTGATAATTATAAATAATTATTGTTAATTTTCTTAAATTAGAGATTATTTTAGATAATTAGCGGAATTTAGTTAAAATTAGGGACAATTAGTCATAATTAGTATTAATTAGATATAATTAGATATAATTAGTAATAATTATATATAATTAGATATAATTAGTAATAATTAGATATAATTAGTAATAATTAGATATAATTAGTGATAATTAGATATAATTATTGATAATTAGATACAATTAGTGATAATTAGATATAATTAGTGATAATTAGATATAATTAATGATAATTAGATATAATTAGTGATAATTGCATATAATTAGTGAATATTAGATATAATTATTGATAATTAGATATAATTAGTAATAATTAGATATAATTAGTGATAATTAGATTTAATTAGTGATAATTAGATATAATTAGTAATAATTAGATATAATTAGTAATAAATACAAATTATTACTAATAATTACCAATAATTACCAATAATTACCAATAATTAGATATAATCAGTAATAATTACCAATTATTAGATATAATTAGTAAGAATTGCCCATAATTACATATAATTAGTAATAAATAGTTATAATTACCAATAATTAGTAATAATTACCAATAATTACTAATAATTAGATATATTTTGTAATAATTAATAATAATTAGACATAATTAGTAATAGTATGTCAGCAGGTGGTATTTGCGACAAGTCCCATCACAAATACCCTTTTAACCGTGGACCGTAATTAATGCGAGAGAGGGTATTTGCGACAAGGCCTATCGCAAATACCACCATCTGGGATGGGGTTCCCGTCACAAATGACCCCGTCCCAACTAATCTAACCTATATATACCCCCACCCGTTATATTTCAAATCACTCCGACCACTCTATCTTTTTCACTTCATTTTCTAGTTTTAAGCGAAAAATTTCTTTTAGTACAAATTTTTTATACAAGAGCAATTGGAAGGCGATTATACCTTTAGAATATCAAAGTTTAAGGTTTTTATATTATATTATATTTATATTTATTTTATTTTTTATATTAATTTTAGTTGTTGTTTATTAGTTCTAATTAAATTACATTTAAATTGATTTTTAATTGTATTTATTTTTAGAATGTAATTGATTTTGTTAGTGATAATTATAAATAATTATTGTTAGATTGCAATAATTAGAGATTATTATATATAATTAGCAGAATTTAGTTATAATTAGTGATAATTAGTAATAATTAGTAATAATTAGATATAATTAGATATAAATAGTAATATTTAGATATAATTAGTAATAATTATATATAATTAGTAATAATTAGATATAATTAGTAATAATTAGCTATAATTAGTGATAATTAGATATAATTAGTGATAATTAGTGATAATTATTGATAATTAGATATAATTAGTGATAATTAGAAATAATTAGTGATAATTATATATAATTAGTCATAATTAGATATCATTAGGAATAATTAGATATAACTAGTCATAATTAGAAATAATTAGTTATAATTCGATATAATTTGTAACAATTAGATACAATTAGAAATAATTAGATATAATTAGTAATAATTAGAAATTATTACTAATAATTACCAATAATTACCAATAATTACAAATAATTACCAATAATTAGATATAATTAGTAATAATTACCAATAATTAGATATAATTAGTTATAATTACCAATAAATAGATATGATTAGTAATAATTACTAATAATTGCCAATAATTAGTAATAATTACCAATATTTAGTAATAATTACCAATAATTAGTAATAATAAGCAATAATTAGTAATAATTAGATATAATTAGTAATAATTAAAAATAATAAGATATAATTAGTAATAATTAGCAATAATTAGATATAATTAGTAACAATTATCAATAATTAGATATAATTAGATATAATTAGTAATAAATAGTAATAATCAGTAATAATTAGATAAAATTAGTAATAATTACCAATAATTAGTAATAATTACCAATAATTAGTTATAATTACCAACAATTAGTGATAATTAACAATAATTACCAATAATTATTAATAATTAGTTATAATTAGTTATAATTAGATATAATTAGTAATAATTAGATATAATTAGTAATAATTATATATAATTAGTAATAATTAGATATAATTAGTAATAATTAGATATAATTAGTAATAGTTAGATATAATTAGATATAATTAGATATAATTAGATATATTTCGTAATAATTCGTAATAATTAGGAATAATTAGGAATAATTAGGAATAATTTGGAATAATTAGGAATAATTAGGAATAATTAGGAATAATTATGAATAATTAGGAATAATTAGAAATAATTAGGAATAATTAAGAATAATTACAAATAATTATATATAATTAGTAATAATTAGATATAATTATTAATAATTAGTAATAATTAGATATAATTAGTAATAATTATTAATAATTAGGAATAATTAGTAATAATTAGGAATAATTAGTAATAATTAGAAATAATTAGTAATAATTACCAATAATTAGTAATAATTACCAATAATTAGATATAATTACCCATAATTACCAATAATTACAAATAATTACCAATAATTACCAATAATAACCAATAATTATCAATAATTACCAATAATTACCAATAATTTGGAATAATTAGGAATAATTAGCTATAATTAGAAATAATTACAAATAATTAGAATAATTATTTCGAATAAAAAAATTATATTATCAATATATATGAGAAAATAATATTAATATTATTAAATTAATAAACAAATTATAATGTATTACAATTATCGATTTTCTCAACAGGATTTGCTCTATTCTTAACATGTTCAAATCTCAATGGGTCGCCAATTATCAGGTCATGCGCAATAAAAAGTTCGTGTTAGCCATGTCCAATGAAAACTCTATAATTGTCCTTGATTTGTTGATCACCTTGTAAGTAGCTTTGCAATAAGACCACCCAAGTCATGCACTTCGCATCTATTAAAATTATCTCACATGACCCTTTATATAGACCATTCTACCTTGAAAATTTAATGGAAAGATACTGATGTCCCATCAAATTTTTAAGGAAGAATAATCTATGTAAAGGGAGCGAGATAATTCTTAGAGACGAGAGAGACATTACTTTGGTCATCTTATTACAACACTACTTGCAAGGTGATCAACCATGCAAGGACAATTATAGAGATTACATTGGACATGGATGACACAAAATTTTTATTGCGCATGACCTGACAATTGGAGACCCTTTGAGATTTGAACATGTTAAGAATAGAGAAAATCCTGTTGCGAATATTGATAATTTTAATATTTTATAACTATTTTATTATTTTAATAAAATTAAAATTTATTTTTCATAAATATTGATAATATAATTTTTTTATTCATAATAATTAGTAAACAAAATATGCTTGGATAATGAAGGGAAAATTTGTAATCATCTCTATAATGATGATTACCAAATTTACTTTCATTATTCAAACATATTTCATGTTGCTAAGCATTGCTACGTATTGCTAAATTAGTAATAAATTGTAATAATTAGTAATAATTTGTAATATATTGTAATATTTAGTAATAAATTGTAATAATTAGTAATATATTGTAATAATTAGTAATAAATTGTAATATATAGTAATAATTAGTTAACGAAATCTGCTTGGATAATGAAGGGAAAATTTGTAATCATCTCTATAACGAAATTTTCTTTTTTTAGATAGTGTTTTTATAATTTCATATTATTAAAAAATAGTGATGATTTTATATTTTATGTAGAAAAAAATGGAACAAGGAAGTCGACATCAGTCATTATTAGATGATCATGCTTGGATAAATCAGCATAGAAATCCAAATGGTTCTAGTTTAAATCCTGTATATATTGAGGGTGTTGAAGTTTTCTTACCATTTGCATCATCAAAACCAGAATATGTTTCAGAAGGAATAATTAAGTGTCCTTGTAAAAAATGTGCTCTGAGAATGTTTGACACAGTTGACAACATTGGGGGACATCTCTTACGGTTTTTTTAACAAGATTATGTTTTTTGGTATCAACACGCTGAATGCAGTTCCAGAGAAGATACTAATAACTTGATTCCGGATCCTTCACAGTATCAAAATTTAGTACGTGATGTTGCAGGTCCATCTTTGCAACAAACTGATACTCATGATGATATTGATTTAACTCCTGAGTTGGAACTATCCAATTTTTATGAGTTGTTGAGGTCCGCTGAGGATATATTATATCCTGGTTGCAAGATAAGAAAATTAGAAGCGGTTCCAAAATTAATGGATATTAAATCAGATAATGCAATGTCAAACAACTATTTTGATCAGATATATGTTTTGGATTAAAACACTATTACCTAAAGGAAATTTGTTTCCTGTAAATTACTATGAGAGTAAGAGGCTAGTTAATAATCTGGGCCTTAGTTATTAGAATATTCAAGCATGTTGAAATGATTGCATCTTATATTATGGAAAAAATTAGTAATTGGGAATTTGTCCCACATATGGAAAATCGAGGTAGAAAGAAGCTCAACCAGGGAAGTCTAGACTGATTCCAGTAAAATAGTTGAGATATTTCCCCCTTACACCCAGGTTGCAACATTTATTTATGTCTTAGAAGACAGCATCAATGATGTCATGGAAAAAACCAAGATTTCAATTTATAGAATCTTGAATAATCCATCTAATGGTGATTCATGTAAACATTTTGACCGTATGCATCCGTCTTTTTCTATAGAAGCACGAAACTTGCAATTGGGTGTTTCAACTAATGGTTTCTGTCCATTTGGTTCTTATGGTTGTCCGTATTCATGTTGCCCTATCTTTATAACTTCATACAATTTTCCTCTATGGATGTTGATGAAGAAAACTTTTATTTTTTTGACTCTATTAATCTCAGGTCATCCGAAAAAGAATATTGATGTTTATTTGAAACCATTGATTGATGAGTTAAATGAATTGTGGAGTGATTGTGTTAATACTTATGATGTTGCTGCGAAAAAAAAATTTAATATTGAAAGAAGCATTGATGTGGACGATTAGTGACTTTCCAGAATATGGAATATTATCTGGTTGGAGTACACATTGTCCAAAATCATGTTTTTACTGTATGAAAGACAACAAAGCCTTTATGCTCGTCAATGGAAAAGAACATGCAATTTTGATTGTCACCGTAGATTTCTTCCAACCTATCATCCTTTTCGAAGGAAAAAATCTCATTTTAGAAAAGGTACAATTGAAAGGGATGAACCTCCAAAAATTATCTCAGGTACAGAGTTAAAATCAGTTTTATTTTCATTACCTACCATCACATTTGGACTAATAGTAAACCAACAGAAAATTCATGGCATTGGGAAAGAACATAATTGGATAAAACAGAGCATTTTTGGGATATCTCGTATTGGTTTGATTTGTTGGTCCACCACATGTTGGATGTTATGAATATTGAGAAGAACTATTTTGATAATTTATTTCATACATTTTTGGATAAACCAGGTAAGACCAAAGATGTTGTAAAGGCACGATTAGATCTTTCCCAAATTTGCAGGCCACCAGAACATGAACAATTTGAAAATGTCAGATCACAGAGGTTAATGAAGACAAAAAAAGGTTATACACTATCTAACGAGATTCTCTTATTATTTTGTCAGTGGATTGCAGATTTGAGACTTCCAGATGTCTATGCTTCTAATTTTGGTAGAATTTTTAAGAATGGTTATATTACTAGATTAAAAAGTCATGATTGTCCTGTTATAATGGAAAGAATATTGCCGATTGGATTTATAGGTTTGTTGAATTATATGACTTGGGATTCGATAACAGACATATCATATTTTTTCAAGACATTTGTGGAGCGACAACAGACTACGATGCGCTAAGAAAACTCGAAGAAGATGTTGCTGTAACTATATGTAAATTGGAAAAAAATCTTCCCACCAGCTTTCTTTGACTCAATGGAACATTTGATATTACATTTTCCACATGAAACTAAAATGGAGGTCTAGTGCAGTTATGATGGATGTACCCATTCGAGAGATTCATGCAGAAATTATAGAAAAAAGTATGTAAAAAAGCATCAGTTGAAGGCACAATTGCTGAATCTTATTTGCAAGAGGAAATTGCTTTTTCCTTCTCTCATTATTTTGAATCTAAATATCCTTCTAAACACAATAGAATGGGACGAAATGAGGGTAATGTTAATGACAAAATGGAAAATAAATTAACAGTTTTTAATAAGAAAAATCTTGGTTTTGGTGGAGTTCATGAACGATGGCATTCAGGTTATGAACATCACAGAGATCATACATATGTTGTAATAAACTGTGAAGAAATGAAATCATTTGTCCTGTGAGTGCTTTTATAACTTATTCTATAATTTATGTTACTGTATTTTGAATGATTTTATTTGTAGGATATATGATAATCATATCAAGAAACAACTTCCTCAAATTATAGAAGTTGTTCTTGAAGAACACAGAAAAAACAAATTCTCAATGGTTTCAAAAACTGGTAACATAAATTATTGATGATTTAATATCAATTCCGTTTGTTAATTATTATATTGATAATTGTTTTAAAATTTTTTTGGTGTCTCAATATGCTGAATAATTTGATAAGCAACTATATATATTGAGTAACCCACCATCCAAAATAGTTAAATATTATAATTCATATGTGGTGAATGGTTTTCTATTTCATATACATGCATACAAGGAATCAAAATAAAATAATGAATAGTGGAGTTCTCTTGAGAGGATCACAACATAGAGTAACTAATGTTGACTTTTATGGCACTTTGGATTAAATTATTGAGTTGTGTTATCTAGGAAAGAAATAATTAAAAAAAATTAAATGTCGGTGGTTGGATACTAATAGAGGCTTGCGTGTTCATACGACTCATGGAATCATCAATAATAAACATAAAAGTCTTTTTTCAGTAAATGAACCATTTTTTCCAGATCAACAGGAACATAATACTTATTATGAAAATTACTGTGATACTTCAAGAGACTTCAGCGATTGGTGGAGCATAATAAAAATGAAATCTCGGGAAAATCAATTTACTCAAACTGAATGTGGTTCCGCTGATGTGGAAGGAATTGAAATATTTCAAGAGACTCCTCAAAATCCATTTGATTAACAAAGAGACATGAATATCTATGATGACACCCCACAATTAAGGATCGATAGTGATGAAGATGTTAATGATTTTACAAATGAATTTAAAATTACAATAGATGTTGAAACTGAAACTCTTATGGATATTGATGATGCTGAGGAGGAAAATGAAGACATTGACATTGATAGCTGTGGAGAAGTGGATGAATATGAACATTGACACAGTTAAATGATGGTTATAATAATAACTAATATTTATCTATATTCAATAGTTATTTTCATCTATCTGCTAACAACAATAATTTTGTGTTTCAGATGGAATTTGATATATTCCGTGAGTTGCAGGAGGTTGACCTACCATTGGATGAGGGAGATTTTGGATCATATGATCCCCAACCTACTGGTATTTTAGGGGGTATGCGGAGGGGGCATGGTCTTCCACGACTGATGATTCATGACCATATCCCCGAGTGACGTCCACATTTTGGTTTCGATCCACACAAACAGAGTTATTGTAACATGCATATTTTTGTTAGATTTCATTAATTTATTTTTATATATACTAATTGTTCGATTAGGGGAGTGCTATCTTGCACAATTATTTTTCTCGGCCATGGATCACATGGGAACAGATTCCCACTGATGTGCGACGCGACATGTTCCATCATTGGTTGGTACGTAAATAAAAAATATTTATTTTTAAATTTATTTTTTTAATAAATTGATATTTTAAATTATTTGTAAGTTTTATGGTATCCTATCGATGATAGCATGAACGACGCTGTCCACCCGGCATAGAAGGTTTCTATGCGTGACCGTTTCAGTCAGTTTTTGCACAATTTGAGAAGGACATCCATTAAGAATGTAGGAGTGACAGAATTTGATGACTCATGTAGAGCTCACCGACCATAGTACATTTAATCTCACATTTGGGATGGATTATGTTTACAATGGTTGGGTGGTAGATTTCAGAGGCGATCTTCAGTGGGATGGCAGAGCCAGGGGAGACTGGAGGTGACACATCGAGTTGGTAGCCGTACATTCAGTTAGAATAGAGATCATCTGGTAAGTATATTTTGTAAATATTTTAAATAACATTATATATAAACAGTTTATTTTATATTTATTTATGTAGTTGAGCATGTCGATATTATATATTTTGACGTTAATCGGAGGATGTACTGTGATCCTTCCACTGGAGAGATTAGAGGTGATCACCTGCGTCAGATTGTGGTCAGTGTTATTTTTTCACTTTGAAAATTAACTACATATAATATTTTCAAAATTTTAATTTTAAATTGGAATTGAAGGAGTGATATGAGGCTGAAACCTCTAAAACACAGGCTAAAGTTCAGAACGAGATGACAGAGCAGACCGGTGCTCACCATTTCGATGAGGCGACATGGATGAAGGCGACTCTGTATGGCTTTGAGAAGGGATGAGTAGTTGGTATCGCTTCTCATTTGACTCCTGGAACTTATTATGGAACTGCTGCGATGTTGGAATCATGCCCGAGAGGATCTCGTTGAGAGACATCATCTTCTAGCTCATAGTATCAGGAGCAGTTGCGAACTCATGGTGAGTTTATAGAGACTTTTCAGAAACAACATGAAGAGATGAGTCAGCGACAACTGCAGTAGGAGCTGTATAGCGAGGAGCAGATGCGTCGATGGCAGTAGCAGCAGCAGCATGAGGATGAGATGCATTGATGGAAGCACTAGTATCACGAGCAGATGGAGTACATGCGTCGTCTGACTCGTAGTTTAGGGATGGTGTTTCCTCCAACATCTCTTCAGCTCCTGCACCTCCTACAGAAGACGACCCCCCAGTGATTTTTTTATATTAAAAATATTTGAATTTAACATTTTAATATGAATTATTTAGATTTTTTGTCTTTTATATCGGTGTAAAAAATTACATATTTTAATTTATAATATTTTTTTATTTTTCTATATTTTTTGTGAATATTGAGAATTTAAAAAAAAAATTCTTTTTTAATATTTTAATAATATTAATATTTTTTCATTAAATATTTTTTTTGTATTATATTTTTTTGTTTATTTACTAATAATAATAATAATAGTAATTTTTTTTGATTTTTTTATTTTTTTTGTGAATATTGAGAATTTTAATATTTTTTATTTTTTTTAATAATAGTAATATTGTTTTTTCATTATTATTAATTTTATTATTATTTTTAAAATTAATTTATTATTTGTGAGGTGGCCTTTTGTGATGGGACCCCGTAGAAAATAGTCTAAATAAATATTATTAAAAAACATATTTGTGATGGGCCTATCACAAAACTATATATATATATATATATATTGGGATAGGACGACGGGCCCGTCGCAAAAACTATTCACGACGGGACCATCGCAAAAGTGTTTATGTATATTTAATGCATATAATCAGAGACTTATTTGTGATATTAATGTTTTCCATCACAAATACCATTATTTGCGATGGGCCCATCACAAATAATAGTATTTGCAACAGCGTTTTCTGTAACGAGATATTTGCGACAGGTCCCATCGCTAAAGCTTATTTGCGACGGGATTCCATCACAAATACCAAAAATTCAAGTAGTGTAAATGAAATAAAGACTATTGAAACTGAATAATTGACCACAAACCAAAATATAATTGATGAGGGTTTTCAATGCTCAAAATCCACAAAATGAAGGGGAAAAATAAATAATACAATTATAAATGTGGTCTAGAACCAAAATCAATATCCTAGGTTAAATGAATTATGATATACCAAAACCTAGTTCTAGACCCATCACCTGTAGACAAAAATCACTACATGAAATGATTATAAAAAGACTGGATAGATGGAGTAATGTAATCGTTATGAAATATCATACCCTGAGAGCTGCTGATTACTCTATATAGTCATAAATTCAACCGGAAAAACGTTTAGAAGGCCTTGGAAACCATACAGGAGCCTCCAAAATGAGGGATAATGAGATATACCGGGAGTGGATGAATGAGGGTGAATGATGGGGGTTAAGGAATTGTAAAATCATATTCAAAGAAATAAATCTCACCCACACAGTTTCCTAGAAAGGGCCCCATAGTTTTCTAAATGGGGTGCCTAAATCATGCACCTCTTTTAGGGGTCTTACAGTTACTAATAAACGGGAATACTATATGAAAAACCATGTACTATCCATGGAATCCACCTATATCTAGGGTTACATAGTTTTCTTTGGGTATGTGCACTATTTTGAAAAAACATGTGCCAACCATGCACTATCCCTTTTCTTTCTAAATTTCACAATTTTCAACTGAAGTACCCCAAAACTAAACCCCACTCAATTTATACAAAAACAAGAGTAAATGAATAACTGCATGAGTGAATGAGAAATCATAAAATGTGGGTATTATACAATCTACTCACCGTATTATATTTCTTCCTCGAGCTATACTCCAAATAATGTATAATATTCTGTGGTAAAATAGATTAGTCCACTAAGACCGCTTATATTATTCTATGCCACATGTTTCCTCCTAAACATGACCATGATTCCCCAATACATGAACTAAATGGATGGCCTTCCCTAAAACACATTCTCAATTCAATCCAGAGCAAATATAAAAGGCCCATTGAAGGATTTATCTAGAACAAGAATAAAATCCTAACCATTAATGACATGATAGGCGTCGGGGTGATACAACCAATGTTATCAAACATGAAAAATATCAAGATATTGTTATTTCTTTATAGAATATATTTTTTGTATGACACTTGCCTAATTCTCACTACAATCTAGAATGGTTCATGAAACCTGACTACTAATATTTCCTTCCTCTGAATCATATATTTTCCACATATTGGAAACACCTGAAAGAATACACAACCACCAACCATAAAATCAAAGGGTCATCATCATCTATCAAAAAATGACTTCGACCTAATCTAAGGTATTTTAAATCGTTTCCAAATCAATTAAACTATTTCTAATAACTCCTGAATGACACTAGGTACAATAAATATGACTCACCTTCCCCTTTCCAACATTGAGGTTGTATACATATACAACCATGAAGAGCACCATATGATTCAATATAAATTGTTTCATGATAACAATTTTTATATGTAAACTTAGCATGTGAATGATTCTTCTCCCATGACCCATAAAATTATAGAATTCATGATCATAGAATATCCTAAGAAAACCTATATGGTACATTTTAAATGCACATTTTTCTATATCATTATGTCCATACTAAGAAACATATGTATATCAACCACTTTTTTAGGAATTTCTTGAAACATGAGGTAAATATTTAGTCACGGTACAAAAAAACACTCCATCACACACTCTGTAGAGAGAATATCACCAGAAAATACATTTATAAAAACTAATCAATATATAATATCTACTAAATGGGATATAAATTTTATTTTTACCTCAAATGATCGATAATCTCTCAAATGGAACCATTCTATTGATGAATTCTCAAGAGACCCTACTTAATATCCCTTGCAATGTTGTCACACTTAAATTATATATTGCGTAATTGTTGTAGTAATCCACAAAGTCATTAAATCTTGTCCTTTGCCTATTGTCATGCGATGCATCATATCACGAACCATGAAATTGGCCGTCTCATTCCTAGACACTAATACTATCGATGTTAGTCAGAATACATTTTTATCAACACATTATGCACCGACCACATTAAGGAATTATATTCTTGCATCAGTGCCTCCTACATACTCATGGGAACAACAACATAGTTTATGAAATTGGTTATATAATCCTAATATAGGTTCTAATATGGAGGTTACACCCCACCATCATGTATTTAACTCATTGAAAAAAATTCTAGTATTGATAATTCCTCTCCCGGATATTGGTTAAAAGAGTAGACAATACGAATACTCTCATGAGGATAATATTATTCACAAACTCCTCATTTTAAATATTCATCTCAGCTAAAAAACCCATCAACATTCACTAATAAATGGACTCTATAATTTATTGAGTTTTAGTTTTTCTTCTCAAAGCCTCAAAATTTTTTTTCCCTTATAGGAAATGGTTTCTCAACTAATATCAGAGTAATCAGTGTATTTGATTTGGATTTTTCAATTGAGAATTAAAAAAAAATTGTAATGACATGATTACTTATTTATATTGCATATTGTATACATGTTTTGGTGCACATGTGTTATTATTTTTATTTAGGTTGTGGTTAATATAATTTTTGTTATTTTTATTTTAATTCCAGTATCATGTGTCTTTAATAAAAAGGTTATTTTTCCACATGTTATATATATGTCCCTAGCTACTATTCTAGAGCCTCTGGAATATTGGGACATGTGCTTGATTTCTGGTGAACAAGTAACCTAGTAGGCCAGTGTTTCGAATTTGGGTCTAGATGTTTCAGTTTATACCTCATGTTTTTTATTTATGACTTGTTATATAGTAACATATCTTTAAATTAATTATTCAATAATAATTTTTATATTCTCATAAATATTATTACCTGCTATAATAAATGATATGTGAATGCCTTATATACCTCATACATAATACATTATTGATATATTGATCTTTATGAGATACCATGGATATGATTGTCTTGTTTTATAATTTGTTTTGTATACAGATTATATACGTGCTAGGAGAAATACTAGTTATTTCTAAAAATGTATCATAGTGTGAAATCAATACCTCAATATGAGAAATATCGATTCCCCAATGGAGAGACTACTAAAAACACATGAAAAGATGGTTACACCATATCAGATGTGATTTTATGTCCCTTTTATAAGATATATGGGATGGTTTGATACTTCATATTCCTCTTATGGATCCCCATAGATAGACTCTTACATTATTAAACAAATACAGTTCCCCTAGATCGATACATCATATTTCTTTTAGATATCCATGTTTGGTATCAGTGTACCTCTTACTAACTTCCCAAATATCTATTTAAAAAAATTTAAAATGAGACTCCAAGGATGCATCTTCCAAGAGAAATATCATTCTATGGGATGGTCCAATATTGACAATTTTATTTATAATAACCATTTTTAAACATTATCATAATTGTGGTGGTTCATCTTGTGTCAATTAATTAACCCATAAGCTAGAGTAGGTAGAATCGGTTGGGAATCCCATGTGGAACATAGTCGGATTTATTTAATTATTTAATTGCGTTTTGGATTTATTATTATTAATACACTCATCAATTTATTTTCACAAATTAGATTGATCTATATAATGTTTTCGGTTGCCTACTAAGTATATATGACACCCTACATGGGCCACCTTCGGTTTCCATGAAGACTTCAAGGTTGTTGGTATGCATAATGGGATGTATCCATCTTCTTATTCCTGAATTGAAATTATATAATGAAACACACGATTAGAATACCAATCTTATGATCATGATGCTATTAGATGTATTTTTTGTCCCTTTTTTATTTTTGATATAATGTTGTATATAAATGATTACACTAATTCCACCATGTACACATTTCTTATAACTAATGATCATATCTATCATTTTGTATCAATTTATTATTCTGAATCCTTATGTTTATACTTATATGATGTGTATTTGATATTTTAGTAAAACTCATTATTTTCAATTTATGGTACACACTATCATTATTAATAGTTGTGTTGCAGTCTGATCTATGACTATATTAGCTACACATGGATAAACACTAGGCCCTCACTACTCGGTAGAATAATCTAGAGTCCAGGGAGGTTTGATTAAGATCATGTGGTAGACAATAATAGGGAACCAATTGGTGGATTTTGGGAAAGGATGTTACAACCCCTTACCTTAATTCTTGTATAGTTGAAATGCACTATAAAATCCATTATAAGAAAATTAACATTCTTAATCACCCATTTTAGAACCTTTTTCATTTCTATATTCATTTATTTATAATTTTTCTCTACATTAATATTCATTTGATGTTATCAAATTTTGATAATAGGATTGATTAATATTGACTGTTTCGAGTTTGTTTCATAACAGCAGTGTTGTTTTACATTCCTCTCCCAATAGTATTAATTTCAATATCATACATAGTATATGAACTGATGTTTAAATTTTATTGATATTATGATGATTTCATTCTGTTGGATATTTATTTGGATTCTTAATGAAGAATTTAGAAATGTGAATATTTTGATGATTTTTAGAGAATAAAAGCTAATTTCGTAAATAATGAGATAAATTTTAATAATACCATTAAAAACCAAAAAACCCATTAAATATTATCGTAAATATTATATTATAATATATTAAATTTATATAGTCATACATCAAATAAATTTATAAAATTGTTCAACTAATTTTCCAAACCGACCAAAAGAATAAAATATCATAATTAATAGATAATTGTAAAATGATTTACTTGTATTATAATAATAAATGAATAATAGTGGTCATAAATGGTTTTTTATTAATGTGATATAGCATAATTGGAGATAGTTACATGATTTATATAAACTATTCAATGTTTCCACATAATACAGTGAAATATTTTTCCCTTGGAATAATCCCATAGACCGCAAAAATTACCACAATTCCCTATTTCAAATATAATTAATATGTTTTATAATTTTCATTTTATAGAACCTTGAAAACATCCAAATCATAATATTTATCCATTAAATTCATATTCATGACTATCCTTGATGGGTGGTGAAGAAAATAAAAATGAATGTTGATCACTTTATGGAGGTTGTAGTCCACACCTATGCATCGATGATATTTATTAGTCAATAGAACAAGATATATTGAAATATTATTCTTGTTATATTAATCTAGAATATGTAATAAATATATTAATTATATAATAAATTGAATTTTATTCAAACATTTCATGTTTCTTAAGTATTACAAAACATAATGTGTCATGGTGGCATTTGTCTAAACAACATATGAATGATTGTTTTCTATTTATTAATAGAAATATTAAATTGGATAAATTCAT
Source organism: Viscum album (assembly GCA_963277665.1). Taxonomy (NCBI): domain Eukaryota; kingdom Viridiplantae; phylum Streptophyta; class Magnoliopsida; order Santalales; family Viscaceae; genus Viscum; species Viscum album. Next base: position 2,081,426,279 of record OY728126.1, read on the forward strand.
ATACCAATAACATAATATCCAACTATTATAATTATAACACATAATTTATATTTTTTATGATGTTTTATTTAATTTCATGAATCATAATGGCACATTATGATCTAGAAATTATAATGGAATCAATATATATTTATATCTTAATTTTTGTATTATATCCTTTGAAATGGGGTTAAGCCATTTGGGGATGTTCTTTTGAGAAGATAAAATTCTCATGAAGGTGCATATGAATTATTATGACTATATTAGATAGGTTTACTGAGAAAAGATGAATGTTTTGTGATGGGAATTTATGAGATTAGTTCCCCTTTTATTATTGAGAAACGATGAAGTTTTTATAAATACAGAAATTTTTTAATAATAATATGTCACTCTCATGGAATGTTATGATGCATGATATTTTGAAAATTTTGTGGATATTTTCATTATAATTACCCCATATTTAATATAAATTATAGGATATCTGTACATCATTGTTACATATTGTAAACTTCGAATTTATTTTAAAATAGGCTAACTCAATGTTTTAACAAACAAAATTATTTTTTGTTATTGAATGTCAATCCATAATCAAATAATGATTTTTATTTATTGATATTTCTTAATCAAATAAATTATTATATTTCACTAATCATATTAATGTTGTTTGTTTTCAAACCAGCTATACAAGTCTTCGTGTAGTTGCTAAGAGATCCTAGAATAATTCATCTATGAGCCTTCAACTGTGTTCCTTATACCATGAGTCTTGGGACATGGAAATATACATGTTCTTCAAATTATGTAACTAAAATGATGACTGTTTTACCCATAGTAATAAAACCAATTATATTTCCTTTGTATAGATACTTGATCATGATCCATTATATATGAATCTGGACTCCATTCATCTACCAACCTCTAGGGAAACTCTTACATCACATTCGGTATGGATCGATAATTCCTTAGTCAATATATATTCCCATTTAATTTTGGGACTAATATATACCAATTGTATTATTACATAGCTATATAATTCCTTCATGGAGGTCAATTTAAGGTTCATCCCTATCTATAGTCTATGATTTTGATTTGAATATTAACATCATAGTTGGGGGTGTTGGAATCTAATAAAACACAAAATAACATAGAAGAGATTGTATCCAATGAAATAAAAACACAATCTAGAGAAGGAATACACTATTAATTTTTATGAGGAAGATTATTCCTTAAAAACTATTCTCACGAATAGATATAAAAAGTGATGACGAGTTGATGATTGAAGGAGGTAAAGGTGGAATCATTAAATTGAAGGATGAATATCAAAGAAATATGGTGAGGAATGATCATTCATGGTCAAGAGTTATAATTGAGTCAAATTATATTGAATTTTTGGATTATTGATGATTAAAATAAACCTAAAATCAATTTATTTCACATTTAACATAGTACTAGACATTAAATAATAAGTATTATCTAACATTGACTCATGTTCAATAGAAACAGAAGATCATGCATGAATTGTTCACATGATATTTCCTTCATTAAAGATATAATAATACAAAATTGAATGAACTTGAATCTCCGTAAACCACCTATTAAATATAAAAATAAATGTTCAAATAAGTCCCTCATTTAATTTTTCAAATAAAATTCAGTCTAAAGGAATATGGTGAGAAATGACCATAGTTACTAATAGATGATATTGAAAATGAATGAATCATTTCCATTTAGTGAGACATTAATTATAACAACCCAATCCTTTAACAGATATAATTACATTATTTTAATCATAAATAAACATCAAATTATAGTCCATGAAACATAAAGTCTACTGTCTTTATAAAACAAGTTACATAATTAAACATCATAAAAGAAACTTTTATTTAATCTATATATTGTTATCTTAACATTGATTATGATGATATATCCCCATAGGATCACGTGGGGGAAACATGAACAATGGGATGAGTTAAAAATCTCAGTAAGGTAATGATAATAAGTATAAATCATATCACATGGGTTATAAGGCATGACATAATGATATAAAAAGGAATGGACTATGATTAAACATATGGAATCACATATAAAACATGGGATCATACAAACATAGTTTCATCGTAATGTTGTAGAAACATAAAAATTTAATTTATCAGGAGTAAAAGATCATTGAAAATATAATAGCATGAGTTATGGCTTACCACCAAGACCATTGCACATGGATCACAAGTCAAGGCTTAATACCCTGACTGTTGCACATAACGTCTCATGAGAATAATGTTTACACAATTCATTGGAGTGCTATCTGAGCACAACCATCCTAATATGTTCATAAATACTTTTTCCAAATAATGATTCATATATAATCAGTCCTACATAAACATAAGGGTACCTATGGACGGAGATATGTATCATAATCATGTCATAAATATGAATAAATAGGTGTATCTTACATGTTTCCATGAATGAAAATAATTAAAACATATATATACTTTCACAAGGGAACATATTCCTATATCATGTTATGTGATGTTAAATAAAATTGATAAAAATTAATAAGGGTATTAAATAAATTTTATCATTAAAACATTTTAGTACGGGTTTAATGAAAATAATTAAGAGTATCTAAAATAGAAAAGTGATTAATATTATATATAAACCAATAAGTGAACCACTAAGGATTTCATAAAAAAAATGTGATTTTATAAAAACATAGCGGTGGCTTAAAATAGACAATAGTATGCACTTAAAATTGGGTAAAAATTCCAGATGTTCCCTTAAAATGGGATTTCTTATCGAGAATAATTGAGCCGGGAACCACATAAAAATATGTATATCCACAAAAGAGAACGATTAATGGATATAGATACCTGATTTAGTAAAATATAAATATCATTTAATATATTTACATACAAATAAAAGATATATTTGTTTGTGTAAAATGAAAGATAGGGAAAACTGAAAGAATAATGTAGGATCGTGTAGAATTCCTTACCTTAAATCTGAAGGTGTTCTTATCTTGACCATAACATCGTGGATAATCATATTATATTTATTAATTAATATTTATAGAACCTATTTTTCATTTTATTTATTTATAATAATATTATTAAGTTCATTCATTTCCTTTTTATGGATTAATATGATCAATTTTATTGTTTGCGAGCATTGGATTCCTAAGTTTTCATGATCGGATTACTTTTTTAAATATTGGGATAATCAGTTAAGATGAGGGTGGTTGTCAAGAATTGAAGTTTTATGTTATTATATAACATACAGAAGAATATATTCATATAAAATTTATTTTTATAAATTTAGTGATGTTAAATCATTATATAAAACATTAATGATAACAGTTTGGGTTAATTGGAATCTTTTCATAACAACGAACTCATGTTACATTATAAATTTAAACAATTTGTAAAAATGAGTCTATAACATTAAATTGGATATATTAATTATATAATAATCCATTTCATTCATAAAAATTGTTTCATTAATGTAATTAAAGATGGTAATACATACTCAAAACTCGTCGTCCTTGAATGTGATATATTAACACATCTAAGATAGTGTTTCCTTTTATTTTATATAAGGATTGGAAAAGTGATATGATGTTTAATTATTCCATTATCATAAAATAATTATAATAAAATTAATTTAATGTTGTTATCTCACCTTTTAGGTGTTAATAGGAAACTGAAAAAAATTGAATTAAAATAGAAGATGGTTTTACCTCTTTATTCGTCCTGGTTGAGATCCTCCATAAAAGATTGGGTTTTGTCATTTCATAAGGCCAAATGATTTTAGATGTAGAAGAGAGTCTTAGGGAGATAGTTTAGCATAATTTGGCGAAGATACAAAGCTTGAGAGTTCTGAGGAGAATAGTTGGTGAGTTGTAGTTTTTATAGTAGATGACATGGGAGTTTTCCCAATATTTAATTCATTATATTACTATTTTTCTCAAGACAAGAAATATTTCTAATTCTGGTGAAAAAATAGTAATAAGTGCACGTGATATCACAATAATGTTCAGTTACATGATCAATTATTAATAATGTGTAAGGATTCAATTATTTAGCATATTTCAGTAATTATGGATATTGGTTATTCACCAAAAATTCATGTATTTTAGAAAAATTCGGATAAAATCACACTAACCATTAATCTATGCGATGAATCCAAAAATGAAATCCATATTATGATAATAATATTCTATATATGAGAAAATTAGTTTTTAATTAAAACCATAATTATTATGAAAAATACCTATTTGAAAATTAAAACTTCTTTTTTAAACTCTGTAAAAATTTAATTATGGTATCATAAAATTATATTATAATCATAAAAAACCAAAATATTATTTTACAAATATATTTTATGAAAATAAATTTTCATTTTATTAATTAAATTAATCAAAAAATTTAAATTAAATATTAATGATTTACCAAAAATATAAACACTATCATATTGTCAATAATAAGTTGAATTAATACTATTTATACATTCATTGGTAGGGTTACAATTCACATAGTTGATATACTATTCATAAGGGTATCATTACTATTCATTATGGTATGTTAGTATTCACTATAAATTATGTTGGTCCCATCGTACTCCAAACATCTTACTGATCACCACTGTGTATGATATATTTTCAAAATTCAAATCTCAAAAGATAAAAAAATTTGTGTAATGATAACATAGTAATTTAGTTGTTCATTTATGCATGATGTGGCATTATGATATGATATTATCTGGTCATAAAATATTACATTAATATATGTAGGTAATTTATATGGTTAAAATATTAGGTATTTTTATTCTTCACACCATACAAAATTTCTCCATTGAAATTTCATTTTGCACTCTAATATAAAGACATGTTTGGGTACTTTTCCATCATCGATTCCTCCAGTTCCCATGTTGCCTCTTTGTACTTAAGGTTCCTCCATTGTAATTTTACCAGTAGTTTAGTCTTTTTGTGAAGAACTCTATCTCTATGATCCAGGATCATCACTGGATGATCCTCATAAGAAAGATAATTTTACAATTGTACCACCTTTGAAGATTGAACTTGTGAATGATGTGGTATGTACTTCATTAATAGAGAAACATTGAAGTAATCATGTACTTTTGACATGGTATATGAATGTGGTAGTCGATAAGCCATAAACCTAACTCAACCAAGAATCTCAAAGGGGTGGATGTACCTGGGACTTATCATTCCATGCTTCCCAAATATAAAGAATTTTTTCTCGGTATATATGTGGAGGAATACCGTGTCTCCGACTTTGAAATCAAGGTCATGTCAGTAATTGATTGAATAACTCTTTTTACAAATTTAGGCTATCTTAATATGCTGCTTAATGGTTTTCACCATATCCACTATTTTATTGGCCATTTCAGGTACTAGTAGGTTATCATCACCAGCGTCATACTACCATGGTAGTGTTCCACACCTTTTACCATAATTGGCTTCATATGGATTCATTTGGATGCTAGAGTGGAAGGTGTTGTTGTGGGAGAATTCCACGAGTGAATGATATTGGTCACATTATCCTTTAATGTCTATAGAACATTGTCTCAACATGCCTTTTAGTGTCTAAATAGTTCACTCAGATTTTCAATCAGTTTGAGGATGATACGCCATAAAGAAGTTTAGTTTAGTGATTAGATTATGTTGGAAACATTTCCATAACATCGTGGTGAATTTGGTAAACTATTAACTAAAATATATAGATATAATCCATTCATCCTTACCACCTCATAGATATATTTCCATGCAAGTGGATCCAATGATATGTCCTCTCAAATTGTGATAAAGTGAGTTTTATTTATTGGATGACCCACAATGCTACATATAGAATTGTTTCCTCTGAATGTCCTTGGATGTATAGTGAAAAATTCCATGATTATGTTCTCCCACTTTTTTGTTGTTATGAGTCGTGGTTTCATTATACAATTTAAATTTTTTCTTTCATCCTTCACTTTATGACATATGAGACACATTATTATATATTCCACATTCTATTTTTTCATATTTTCCCACCAATAATTATCCTAGAGATCGCAATACATCATTATGCTCCATCGGTGAATAGAAAGAGTTTAGCTACGTGCGTCATTTAGAAGATCCATCTTTATCTCTATATAAAATGGTACAGATAATCCTGACCCAAATCTTATGACTCCATATTTTTCAATCTCAAACTCATAGGATCTACAATTTCTAATAGATTCACCCTTTTTTTATTTTCCACATCATTTGTTTGATCATCCATTATATTATCTAGGAAGGGATAGTTGTGAAATAATTTTAGAAAGGATTTATGATTTTCCTTCCTTGATGATTCCCACGTCCATCCTCTTAAAATCAAAAAAGACTGTATCCATTTCAATTATCATAATTGATAATGATGTAGGATTTAGTCTACAGATATCATCATCCACCTTACTAGCCTTACAAGGATGGTATTGGATTTAGGAGTCATAATACTTAATGTGGTCTAACTATCCTTGATGGTAATATTATACACTTTCTTTGAGAATAAGTATATTTTACTCTTGTGACCAGTATTTTTCTCACACTTATTCCCATAGGGATTATTTTGGAAGATTTTTAATGAAAATATTACAAGCTCCAACTCCCAATCATGCATGAGACAGTTTTATCGATGGAGATTCAGCTACCTTGAGGCGTAGGCCATAGAATTATAAAATTTCATCTGAACACAATATAATAACTTATTTGATGCACCATTGTACACAATGAAAATTTATCCACTTATTAGGGGAGTGAGAATTGGTGCAGTGATAAGCCTCATTTTTAGATCCTTAATGCTTTCTCCACATTATTGAGTCTAGAATTACATTAATTCCATCCATTTCAGCTTGGTCATCGTGTTTGAAAATCATTATAAGTTTTTGAAAAATCATCGATAATACCCAACTAGACCTACATTGATATGGATCTCCATTACAGATGTTAGACTGGGATACTTTTAGATTTCCATTGTCTTGGATGATTCTATATATATTCCATTTCTAGTGATAACCTTCCCCAATAATGATATTTATTTCATCTAGAACTAAAATTTTCTATACGAAGTATAATGTTTCGTTATTTTGAATGTCATCATCATAGTATTCAAATTCCCCTCATGTTCCTCCTTTCTATTAGAGTATATCATAATATCATCATCAAAGACTATAAACAAATTGTCATGGTATTCTATAATGACTCTATTCATCATATTTTGGAATATTTCTAGAGAATTAGTGAGTTCAAAGGGCCTAACTATGAAATCATAGTGTCTATACAACATTGGAAATTAATTCTTGGGAATATTTTCATTTCTCCCCATTAATTTGGGATAACCTGACAGAAGGTCCATCCAAGGAAAAATAAATAGTCCCACATTGCAGATAAAACATGTCATCTATCTATGTAAGGGGATACTTGTTCAATATCATGATTTAATTGAGAACACAATAAGAAATATAGAGGTACAATAATCCATCATTCTTATTTACTAAGTGGACTAATGCACCCCATGGAGGAGCACTAGGATATATAAACCCCTTTACTAGATTGAACAAAAACTACTTCATTAGCTCAACTATTATAATACTGGACATTCTATAAGGTGTCTTAGATATAGTTAGGGATCCAAAAATATGTTGAATTGAAAACTAAACCACTCAATAAAGAGGAAGACCAGAAATTTCTTCAAAAAATACATCTAAGTAACCCCTGACAATTTTAATAACATTGACAAGTATCATATCCATTATTTCAATCCTTCGATAAAGATATGATTTATCAAAAGAAAACATTATACACACATTAGATGATGATTCTGAAGGAGACTCATCTTCCTCCTAACACTAGTACAAGGATGGAGGATACTCTAGAATGTGAAGAGTGGTCTCCCTTTCTCGACATTTAATATTGATTTTTATAATGATAACCAATCAATTCCAAAAATGGAATCTAAATCTATTAGAGGAAGAATGACAAGATTTGATTGGATGTTTAGTCCAAAAACATTCACCAGGTCGGTGTTATATACCTTTCATGAAATAATTGCACCATTACTTATTCTCATAGAGAACTAAACCTCCAAATTTTTAGTTCGTGCATGAATAGTTCTATTAAACAAACAAGATATGAAATAATATGTAGAAGAAGAACAAAATAGTTCATTATCTATTCGAAAATGAATAAATATTGTACCAATCACTACATCATTGTCCAGATCCACCAAAGCAGTAGTGATAACACAATCCTTTCACTGTGACCTAGGTGGTTTCTATTGATTGCTTCTAAAAACCCTTCTCTTAGGAAAATGTTTTGTATAATTCCCATGATCCTTGATGTTGTAATACTTCAGTATAAGTAATATGTTGATTTTAATATTTCATTATTTTTCCACATTTGTGTTATTTTTATATCCCACTAGATGTTAATATCCAGGTGTCCCATTCTACCAAATTTTATGCAATTGTTGGTTCCCTTTTGATAGTTCATAGGATTCTTCTTCACCCAATTTTTATACATGGGATGTTTTTCTTCATTCCATAATGGGATTTCTTTAATGATACACCCATAATAGACTCTATTTTCCACTTTTTTCACTGGGCCCTTAAGACCATTAAGAGTTTCAAATATCTATATCTACCATGATGGAAAAATGGACAATCTCCTCATAACTGTTAAGGTATTGAACCCCTAATTAATTTCATAAACTCAGCATTAGTCCACTAAATATTTGATCCAATTTACATTCACTATTTAACATTGTAGTGCATGATTCATATTCCCTAATAGACTCATCATTCTTCTTCTTATGTTAAAGGAACTCTCTTTAATATTGAGTTGTTGGATCGGGGAAAAATTAATTGAATTTATCCCAATCCATGGAATCAATTTCCTCCCAGAACATTTTATTATTGATTAGTGTCCACCACTAATCATCTTCCCCATAAAAAATATAGTCATATAACATGAATTTTCCTTCATTTGTGCACTAGAGGACATATAATGTCTTTTCAATAGAGCTAATCCACTGTTCCACCTAGAGGGGATATGAGGATCCACTAAATATGGGAGGAATTTTCTTTATGAAGGATTCTATGAAAACATTCCATTTCCTTGGTGAATGTGGGTTTTTCACAAAAATAATGTTATTAATCATAACATGAGTTTGTTGAGAATGTAATACCATGATGTTTTGTGCACCTGTTCCCAAAATAATTTTTTCAATCATTAAGGAAATATTCCCATTCCCTATCACATTGATTTTTGGAATGTGTTATGTGATTTATATCCACTAACTATTTAAAAAATTGCAATTAGGTGTCTTTAATACATATATAATAAGAATAAAAGCGATCTTTTAACATTAAAGATAAAATTTTAATGTGAAATTTTATCCTAACTTTACATTGACTAGGATTAAATAATGGTAATCCTTGATCGATTTCATAACATATCTTATTATTGGCTATTTTTTTTCCCATAATAATTGTTCATAATGACCTTATGAATTTACAAAATCATATCCCATTGGAGTGATAAACCTGGAGTATGGTAAGGCCCATTTTTGTGTCCCAGGTTATGCCATGTCAAGCCAAAAACACCTTGTTGGAGTTTTAACTCTAAGGCATAACTCTTCATGAACCAAGTCCACTTGTAGTATCCATATGTGGATGTATTTCCATAATACACTACTAATCTATAATAACAAAAATTTAGGGACATTTTCTTTTACTTAGTACTATACATAACATTCTTACTAATTTTATCTATTCCTAATATCCATAAATAACTAGACCATTCTATGATTCCAAATACAGTGACCTTAGTCTTTTACCCATATCATTTTTTTATTATAATCATAATTATACTTCAATGTACATTCCAAGTACTATAATTTCTACTATCATTGGGAGACTAGGTGCATAATTAAACATCAAAAAATCAATGTTTATTTAACCTTTAAATTTAGCTCCTAACATCAATTATTCTCGTACATCTATATAGGATAATATGTGGATAATATGAACACAAGGGTGAGATTAATATACCAGTAAGGGATCAATCCTAAGAATATATCTCAACACATGGGTTATAAGGAATGACATAATATTATAAAAATCAACGGAATATGAATGAAAATATTGAATAAAATATAAAAATTGGGATCATAGAAACAATGAATCATATTAATGTGTAATTAATATAAAATATTACAATAAAACATGAAAAATTTCAGTGCACATAGAGTAACACAAGTCAAGGATAGCCGTCAAGGCCATTGCACATAGAGAACAAGTCATAGATAACTACCAAAACTATTTTACAAAACATTTCATGAGACTATACATTTCCCAAATAATTGTCACACCATCTCGGTGCACCTATATTAACATTTCATGAATATTTTATTAACATAAATCATAATACCTAAAAAACCATAATAAACATTAGGGTACCCATGGAAATAATTGTGTATCATATTCATGTCATAATGAATTATAACTGGGAATATCATACAAGTTTTCATGAATTAAAGGAATAAAAAAATCCATGGAAATTAATAATATAAAAAAGGAATATATCATGTTAATTTATTTCGAATAGACGTGATAACATGTAAGAAGTGTATTTATGAAATTTTGGCATTAAAACATTTTATTGCATATTTTATGAAAATACTAAAGAACATTTAAAATAGAAAAGGGGATAATATTTTAAATAAAACCAAAAGAGATGAAAAGTTTTTTTCCAAATAAAAAAATAATTTTATAATAAAATGGTGGATTAAAACTGTTGATAATTTGAACTTGAAATTGGGTAAGAATTCTAGAAGTTATTATAAAACGTACTTGCTTATCAGAAATAATTGAAAAGAGAACCACTTAAAAAAATATATATCCCTGAAATATAATGATGAATGGATCATGATACATGTGTTTTGAACATATAAATATAATTTATAATTTTTAAATAAAACTAAATTATATATTCATTTGGGTAAAAGGAAATATAGAACATCCTAAATGAATAATGGAGGTTAGGGTATAATCTGTTACCTTAAGTCCAAATTTGTTTTTCCCTAGATCTCAATTTACTATATAATGAAAATAGATTTATTAATTAATATTTCAATAAAAACTTTTACATGTAATTGATTTATTATAACCTTATCAAATACAGTCATGGAATTTTTTTATGGGTAAAGTGGTTCAATTTTTTTGTTTGGTAGCATTTTTTTCCTTGGTTTCATAACAAGATTAGTTGTATACATGTATATATAATCATGTAATATGAGGATGGATTTCTAGAATAGAAGTAAATTTTTATAATAGAAAATCCAAAATATTGAATTGTTATAAAATTAAATTTTTTGATGTAAGGATGAATCATTATATAAATCATTAATGGTAGCCATTTGGATTTATTGGCTTTTTTACCATAATGAACATATTTTTTTATTAATTAAAATTATTTGTAAGATATAATTCCAGAACATTACATAGGATATATTAAATACATAATAATATGGTCAAAACCATAGAAATGGTTTTATATATTTAATTGAATACGGTCATTGAAATTGAAATCTTTTCTTCCTTGAATGTGATACATTGACACATATGGGATGGTGTATCCATCTATAGTATAAAAGGAGTGGAAATGAGATATGGTGTTTAAATATTCCATTAAAATAGAAAAAAATCGAGTACATGTAAGGTACTAGAGTTATCACACATTTCTGGTGACATGTTGTGAGAATAGAAAAAAATAAAAAGGAACTTGAAAATAAATAGAATGAAAATGGTAGAGGGTTTTACCTCTTGATTCCTTCTCATAGAAAGGATTCATAATGGATTGGTTTTTGGAATTTTGTAAAAAAATCTCCGGGACATGGGAGAGATGTTTAGGAAGATATTTTAGTATAATTCATACAATACACCAGGATTTAGAGCTGCGAGGAGAAGATGTGGTGAGGGGTGGTTTTTATTGTGGATCATAGGGGGTTTTCTTAATATTTAATTCATTAGTTTATTATTTTTCTCATGACACGTAGTAGAGATTTTTCTTGTGACGAAAGAAGTAATAAGTGAATGTGAGATCTACCCAATTTCCATATACATCATCCATTACTCAAGATTGATGAAAAAATTAATTAATTTAGTATATTTTGTAAATTATCAAATATTAATATTCAAAAAAATTCAATCATTATAGAAAAAACACAAAAATTCACCCTAACCATTTATCATTGTGTATAATCCAAAAATTTACTCCATTTTATAAAAAAATATACGTATGATAAAATTTATTTTTAATTAAAATCATAATTTACTTGAAAATTACAAACTTTTAAATTAAATTTGTTTAAACGCATTTAAAAATTAATTATGATCTGATAAAAATATTACATAATTATAAGCTACCAAAATATTATTTGATGAATACCTTTTATGAAAATAAATTTTCATTTGAATTATTAAATAAATAGTAAAATTGTAATTAAATATTTATGACTTACCAAAACATCCAACACTATCATATTGTAAATTATAAAGTGGATAAATTTTATTTATACTTTTATCACTATTGATACTATTTAGATGGATGATTTTGTATTTATAGGGGTCATATTACTAACCATATGGGTAATATTACTATTTATAAGGGTTTGTTTCTATTCACTAAAAAGTATATATATCTTATCGGACTCCAAACAAACTACTGATCACAACCGTGTATGTCATATTTTAGAAACATAAATCAGAAAAGTGGAAATATTATATTTAAAGGCCACATAGTATTTTATTTGTTCATTTAAGAATGATTTTGTGTTGTGTTGTGAATTTATGTGATTATACTATATGATATAATTATATAGAGCTAATTTCCAATGATTAAACATTGGTTTGTTACATTTCATTAACATAGATTTTTATTTTGGATGAAGTCGTAATGGGACCAATATTTTGAGATTGAAATCTATTCCTTTCTTGGTAGACATACATTTTGAAAAATTTATAAATTTATATTGTTTAATGAATCCGTTGAAGAATACATTATATGATTCAATGATGGGGTAGAATAATGTTCATTATTGTTTGAGGCCAAATGAACCATGTAGACGTGTTTAATATTGTTCAATATAAAGGGCCCTTTATGAGAGTCACTCTTTATAGAATAATTAATACATGGAAACTGGGGAGAAATAATATATTTTCTATATGGTCTCTGACACGAACATATTAGGAATATTTGAAGTCGTGAATTCAGTGAGAGAGGGATTTTCATAAAAAATAGTGGAACCAATATTTAATTTATATTAACGGTGGATAATATATATGCATGGTATGGATATATTAATTCTTTTATTAAATAACATTTTCATGCATGAGTATCAAGATACTGATGGGATGTTTCATCAAACATGTGACAACTAGGATTGATTCTATCACACAAAATATGGAGCTTGAACCAAATCCATGCGTAAAGAATATGGTATGGATACAATATGCATAAAAACCCAAGATTGAAGATATTTCATTAAGATATAATATTCGAATAATGATCATGATTAGTTTGATAATCATTATTTGAAAAATGAGTGAAAGGGAACTGAATAACTCCATATGTTTAAAAAAGTCATATATGGAATGGAAGAAATCCCCACCATCCGTGTGGAATTTTTCAACCATGTATATAAAAAACTATTCTATATAGGGAATTTTTTCAAAAAACTCAGTGAATAACACTATAGAATTTATTACTCACATAGAGTACATTCATATAAAAATTAAAAAACTATATGGAGAAGATATCACATGATCACAAGCCATGAGGGTTGAAGGTATTGAAATCATGGGATGTAATAATTTACATATCCTTAAAAATCACTAGACTGTATTTATGAATATTTTTCTACAAATTATTAAATATTTTAATGTTAATATTTAAATGCATGTAGGAACAATGGGGTGCCTATAAATTAATATATGGATTTATGGAAAAGGGAGTGTGATACTTGTCGGAATGTTTGTGACATTATGATATTTTTCTTCTAAATTTATTTTCAATTTTCAAATTAAATTATTTTAATAATTATATATATTACATCGTTCATATTAATTACATTTATAATGGAGTGGTAAATAGTCTATTTTATTATTTTGGGGAATTCAGACCATGTTTAATGATTGATACAAAGTGTTTTATTACAATTCTAAATTTCATCTTAATTAATTTCATTATTTTGGGAATATTTTAATTATTCATGTTACAGTGTTTGATTTAATTCTTTATATAATTTGTGACCATTATTTTGGATCCACCATATTCTTCCACTTTATTTGAAATCATATTTTGTGAAATGGATCGTGCTACATGCTGTTGTGTTAATAATTCGCTGACAAATGAGTAAGTGTAAGTGGCTCTTCCATGATTCCATAGGAAAACATAACCTGATTGGGTATTGAATAGGTAAATTTTGGATGATTATGAAATAAAATTTACACATTGGAAGGAGAGTATATGAAATAAAAGGTTTTTTATCTAGTCTGAATATTACCATTCAACGAAGGGTAAAAGGGGAATGGTTACAAAGTTTCTTAATTATCAATTAGTAAGAATAATAAATCATTTATTTCAGAATAATATATTAATAAAATTAAAATGAAATAACATGATAGATGAATTAACTCAAAGAAATTAACGAAATATTTATTTCAAATTTAATTTCTTATCAAAATTATAACACACTATTTTAACCATTTAGTGAAAATATTTTTACCACACTACTCTATAGAGAAAACATAGGGCTTCCACTACCGGTACACTAACCTATGAAAGTAATTATTATTTAAACACAACATGAAAATATAGTTTCTAATAGTTTCTATTTATATGGGAAATAATGGATACAGCAAGTTGTAAGGTCTTGTAAGGAATCAATGACATATTCCAAAAAAAATTAAACACATTGTTGGAATTCCCCTCTTTGGTAAATCATTTCATACCCCTACTGATTATTACCCTTGAAATGAGATTTTACCATTTTCATTTATTCATTATTCACTAGTAAAAAATTATCCTACACCAAAAGTTTGATACATTTGGTATAGGACTCTAAACCGTTGGTATGTCATATACCAATAGTTCGGAGAACCGTGTCCAAGTAAGCCTTGGTGATAAATATCTACCAACGGTTTTCCCAAAACCGTTGGTATAAGTAATATGAAAAATCTATACCAATAGATCCATAAAACCATTATTATATGCATTTAAAAAAAATCATTCAGTGGGTTTTATCCCAGTACATTCATTTTATGATTGAACGACCTAACAACTAACCTAAAATGACTTTTTTGAACATAATTTCATAAATATATATATGTATTATCATAAATATTTTAATTTTTGATTTATTTAATGTACACTATAAGAATATTTTATAAAAAAACATGTAACTATACCAATGGTTCTCAAATCCGTTGGTATAGACTTATACCAACGGTTTTGAGAAAATTTGGTATAGATTCTTCAATTTTGGGACTTATCCCAACGGTTTTTGACAAACCATTGGGATAGGGTCTCTATTATGGACCTATACCCAAGGCTTGGTAAAAAACATTGGCATGGGTATGTATAAGTGATTTATAGTAACGGTTTTCCCCAAAACGTTGGTATAGGTTCCCCCCTATACCAAAGGTTTGTCAAAAACTGTTGGTATATGTCATAATTTGTTACTTATACCAAACATTTTTGCCAAACTGTTGGTATAGGTCCATATAAGTTAATTATACCAATGGTTTTCCCAAAAATGTTGGTATAGATCTCATTTCTAGTAGTGATGATTGAATTTAAATTTCTCATGATTATAAAATTAAGAACTTATGATTAAAAATTTCAAATAAATTTTGTAATTTTTATTTTCTAAAAGTGATATTAAATTAATTTAAAATTATACATATATAGTGTATAAAATTTTTGATATTCAGAAGCAATAATTCTATTCTGGAATATGAAATTTGGGTTTTTAGTAAAAAAAATTTAAAATTTAAAATTATCTTTTGAAAATAATATCTTTTTCTTAAAAAATAATTTATTGAATTTATAATTCATTCTTATTTAAAAATAATGACCTGAAATTAATTTTATTTATGAAATAAATGAAATTTTCAATTTATACATAAAAATATGACTTTAAAAATATCAAAAAATTCATTATATGATAATATTGTGATGTGTAGTCCCAAAACCAATTTATTTTATGGGAAATTAAAAATCTATGAATTTTAAAATATATTTGGAATGAAAATAAAATAGATAATGAATAATTTATTTTATTAATAAATTTCTCATTAAAACATCTGTAACAGTTAATCATTATGAACATTGATTATATTATTTATATAATTTTAATTTGTCATTTTTTGTTTCAGTAATGTCTTGGGTTACTATGGTGTTTCATGTAACACAAATTTTTGGTGATAGAATTAATTTTAATTGCCCAAAATATCCTATCAATACAATATGAACACTTAATTTGAATTGAAAAGTCATATTACCTTTAAATAGATAATTTATAAGTCACAAACAATACCGAATATTTACAATAACATTTTTCCTCAACGTCTACTAAATTTAAAACATTAATATCTTGATGAAACTCACTCTAATAACACCGATGGGTTTAGCTTGATTATCTCATGATTATTGGAACGGAATAACATCTCAAAAAACAAGTTAATATATATTTTAGAATAATATTCATGAATATCATGGAATAAATTCCAAATTAGAGTACGTCAACTATGTAATTTTCAATAACCATCTTCCTTGATTGTATGAGGAGAATTGTTAAATATCACACGGAGTAGTGAACAAATGAGCCCTGTAAGTGAGGTCGTACGTTATCTTATGAATATAGAATCATTTTTAGGGACAAGAAAATGATCAATGGGTGTTAGTAACTTCATTATATGAAAAAATTATTATGATGAATGTATTAGCTATTGAACAACAATAGTTTACCATCCAATAAGAGAAGACCACATCCACATGTATATCAATCATCAAATTAATTACATTCAGATGGGGGCCAAATGTGACACCAATTAGAGTATTTATTCCTTGAAATGATCAATGAATAATTATAACATTCCATAAATGATCCAAACCATATGGTTATAATGAATCGAGCATAATTTAATATTATTTGGTAATGCGCAGTAGCTCATGTGTGAATTCATCATAAACACTAATTTACTATGAATCAGAATCATAGGTTTTAGGAGCACATCAAATATCACCATCACCATACTCTAGAGTTATTCCATCTAGATGATAAGGATAATTTTCTCTTAAATGAGGGTGATTGGTTTTCAATGACCATTCTTTTCTATCCACGTAATAATAAATTTGTATTTAAAATGAAGAGGTAAATATACATATATCATGGTTTTATAATCCACCATCATAATGGATTATGATTGATGTAGTTTATATGAGTTCAATACTTAAGATTCCTACCTCTGAGGGATTACACTGTCCAATGGATCTAGGGTCATATGGTAATAATAATTTTATGTTGATAGGGGTGGAAGTGCCTTCATTGTATCCAATAAACAATGTTATAAAAAGAATATATTTCTAGAAATATTTTTATAAAATTGATGATCAAACTCACCAAAAAAATAAACATAGACTTGGAAGATCATATATATTTAATTTTTATCAGATACATGATTGATTTAATGAAGAATTTTTTGGTTATGGGTCAACATAAGAAGTCATCTATGAACTACATCCCATTGATGTAAAAATTTAACTCATTTAATGAAATTTTTCAATGACATAAATCTATATATAATGTTTTTATAACTAATGTAATACATGTGCAATCAAGGTGGCAGATACATGCACTAACCTAATTTTATATTTTGGTGTAATATTGTTTTTTGGTTTCTTCACATGAAACCAGTTAATTTTGGGTCCAATGTAATATATGGATAAGGAATAAAGGTAAATTGTCCATATCATATCTTTATATAATTTATATGTAATTCCACCTTTATTAAAATCCATTAGCTATCTATTTATAACCTCGCAACTCTTTATGAATCCATCCAGTTATCCATGTAGATATATTTTAATTGAACTATATTCAATTTGGGAAAATATTTTTTCTAAAACACAATCCTTATAAAAAAGAATAACTATGTGACACTATAGAACATAATATAACATAAAACCAATATGAAATTCTTACTTCATATATGAAAGAATGGTGTATCATCTTTATCTTAATATGTCCTACCCATGCTACTATTGGATATATTGTGATCTCCATCAAACATACTCATACCACTATAAACAGTTGTCCAAAAAATGATTTATACCATAAATCATATGTCTTTCTATACGAACCCTTTTACCATGACGTTATCTGACTAATAAATATGGAAAAATTTCAATCTAGTTTTTTCCATCTAGTATTTAATTGATTAAATAAATATACAGAACCAATAGATGACTTCAACATGTGTCAATCATCAGAAAAATGACAACATCATATTTAACACATACATGCAACTAAACTAAACATATATGACTCAAGAAATCATGGAACCATATTTTCTATTTATTATTCAATCATGGGATATTATTCATTTCGCATTATACAAGTGAAAAAATCCCATAATTAGATAAATCAATTTTTCCATATATAATAAATGTTATATAAGTGTTGAAGATTTTATTATAGGTATTATTTTAAAATTCGGTAAAAATGATTTATATTAGTCATATATAGCCAATGTATGTCAATTACTGTACGATAGTCTATGAGACATACATTAGAGAGTTTATCCACGTAATAAGTTTATACTTATTGCCACATTAATAAATAAATTTTATATCGTATAAAACCCTTTTTAATTAATTTGTGATTATAAAACTTCTAAATTAAATATATCATCCCAACACATAATAACCCATGATTTTCATGGGTTATGGAAAACTAAATTCAACAGTGATGGGATATTATCATTATACTATTCATTGATATTATATCATAGAAAAAAATTAATTGATGATAAAATGATATTTGATTTACTAGAGTAACATGTTACATTATGGAACCATTACATGAATATTTTGTTTATCATATACCAATTGACTCTATATAGTACTCAAGGGTTCTTTATCCTATTAAATAGTTCTATTTTATCACATCTCTACATGATTTTCCATAGATCCTAGGAACCAAATCGAGTTAAACAATGAACTTCCTCATCCAATCTACTGACTCAAAATCATCTAATATAGTCATGTAGTCCAACCCTATGGTCGATATTTCTTATGGTTAATTGATTGGAAATATTACAACTGATTGATTAAACTTTTAGAAGGAATATGAAAAACATTATATTGTATATAATCCATATCATATTGAAACTATAATTAGTGTAACCCTTTACACAAATCACATCCTACCCTCCATATACTAATAATATATTCTTAGTTTTTCTTATGTAATTAAGGATGTTTTTCATGAAAATCTAGTGATTCTAACTAGGATTAGATTGGTATATAAAAGCCATTGTTAGAGTATTTATAACATAAATTTCATTAAAAAAACATTTAATACATGGTAAAATTGATTCTAGATGTATATGGAGTTATTTTCATCATATGTAACTTATTCTATGTATACATTATTTTCTGAATTATCTTTCGATGTAACATTGGTATATAACCCTTCATCGATTTCTCCATGCTAAACAACATTATCACATTACAAATTCTAGTCCCATGATAGGGTCAAATAATCCTTCTATATCATTCTCTATAGATCTATATACCCTAGATATAGGTAGCTTCCCTAAATTATTTCATTGATAAACTTTTTTCACAAACATATTTTTATACAGTGATGTTTTTGGATGTCAGTTATGATATGTGGTATTTCATCCATGTACATTATCAAAAACACTACAAAGATCCCAGAAATACACTTACATACAAATAGAAAAACCCAATTTTTTATGAATCAATACTCATTGATTTCATCATCAATATGGATATTGATTCTCTAGAATAATTCATTAACATAGAAATGGACCATTGGAGCTTGTATAATATATCAGTCTTATTTTTCACTTATGAATCATATATACATATTCGACAAAATTACCATTTAGGATTTTTTTTTTGAAATCTATTTAGTTTATCTAATATTCTTATGAACTCATAGGGAATCAAGTATAATAATGGAATTTATCAGAAAAATGATTGAAAAGGCTTATTAAATGTCAATACCATGAATCTTCACATTACCATATTCTACCAGGAACCTACAATAAGTATACACTCTACTATTCATGTTTTGATTCATGATGAAACCCCACTTCACCCAATGGGTCACACCCCTTATAGTGCATTGACCAACATTCAAACATTATTTGTGTACTGACGACCCAACCCACAAGGGAGCCACTGAGACCATCGATAAGCCAATGGTGACAGCTAGTCCCAAATCATATAGTACAGAAGATGGAAACTGTAACCAAGATGGTATAAGAATGAAATTGGATTCTATAACCTAAATGTCATGTAGGATGTAAAATATTTAATCAAATAAGAATGACTACAATCATTAATGATATATAAAGGAAGTTGAATTTAAAAATATGTGTGAGTAAAAATATTATCCTTCTAGGGAAAAATTAGAAAACTAGTGTAGCGTAAATAATACATGGAACAAGAAATAGAGGTACATGCTGTAACAAATTCCATTTTTAAGGGATATCACGATGATACATCATCCTTAGCTCTGAGGACCGTCTATAATGAAATTTTTCAAACACTAAAAAACTATATCCCCACTATCCCCAATAGAAATTCTAACATTATGTAATATAAATAATTTTTTACAATTAAGTTTATTTATATATAATTACCATGTGTGTGAAATGAGGACCATGTAGGGGTGAGTATAAAATATCCCAAATGGACACCAGAAAAAAAGGGAAATCAGGGGAAAATCCATACACAAATAGGGCGGAATGGTATGACTACCCAACAGAACCCACAAAAACGTCAACATGGTTGAATAGATAAAATATATCACAAAAATTATCAACACACTATCAGGTAGGGAAACTAATATAAATTCCATCTAATTACCTATTCATACACATTATGGAGCCATAATTCCAATGATGATATCAACCATTAAACACAATGTCCTTTCCTGATAAACCACTAAACTTAAAGGCAAGTATCTAAAAAAACTCTCACACCATTATTCCATGAACAAGTAATTTTTCTATACAAGACATACCATATAACACAAAAAATAATTTTTAGCACACTCATTATGATTCATTCTACAATTTTCCCTAAACCATGGGGTGGATTCTATACATCTGATAACCTTAGGGAGTGGTACACTCAAACTATATAGATTAGTTATTGGTGACCAAACATTTCAAAAAAAATTATGGGTTAAGAAAACCACCTTATGTTAAAGAAAAAATACCTGATACATACACTCTCAAGGTGGATTGGGAAGGGAATGTAGGAAGACTTCATTATCAATATGCTTCGGCAAGGATATTTCATTTATGAATTTTAACCACCACTATCACTATGAAATGCAATTGAATGACCACATAGTAGACCCATTCCTCACCATTAGATTCAATATATGGATATTAATCAATCATTGCTATAAAATGGTACCAACACTAATCCAAATACACAATCATTTCATGTTTATGACACCACATCAATGGGTAAATATCTCCTTTAATACTAAGTATTGTCATCTATTAAGGAACATCTCATGCCATATAGTAGGAGGGGTTGGGATATATTATATCCTAGTATTTACGTAAAATAGTCAACATGGATAGGGGATTACTAGCAGGACTAAAGAAATGGTATACTCATACCTTGATTTGCAGAATATTATCAAGGAATGTATTAGATTACATACATCATATTGAATGAGCATCCTCATTGTTGACTCCGATGTTCAAATGAAAAGGGGTTGTCAAGAATTCACTTCAAATACGTCTTCATATCACATGGTCGTTACATGATATGCAATATGTGGGGGAGAAAATATATTTACCACTTGAAAATGAAATTGAATGATTTTATTCACAACTAACGGGAAATTTTCTAATTCCACTATTCTCTTAATCTAAAAAGAATGAACCAACTGAAAATATGTGGTCCTGGTGGAGTAATATGGACCATTGAAAAACTTGACTATGAAGAGTGTACCACTCAAACCTATCCAATAAAATGATTTTTAACCCATCATCATTTCATAACCCAACAAAAACTACCAAAACACCAAAGGGTACCAACTATAATAAGACATGAGGATTCCCATGTTTGAATTGAGATTACACTACATAATGTCCATATCCCTTGAACGTATTAGGCTCTATTATCAAAATCTAATCATTATCACTAAGGGGTTAATATCTACCACCAAACCCAAATAATATAAACAAAGACCTCAATTATGGAATACCACATCACCATCACATTCCTAATAGAATGATACTATGAATTGACCCTAGTTATTTCTAAATAAAAGTCCATCATGAGAAGAAGAGAAAACTCATAAGAGATAGAATTTAAATAATGATTACTATGAGTATATGGAATTTTCAACTGAAGACACAACCATGGGAATGTACTCCAACATATAATTGAGTGCACATCTACAATATATTAGGTTCCCATATATTACATCGGGTGTGTGGGTATATGGGTACCATACCATAATCCTAAACACAACTCATTTTATGGAACCCTACCTGGTTTGAAACACTACTCACACATATTCCACACGCATGTTTCTAGCTATATACCAGGATATATTTTCTTTTCTGCCTTTTGGGGACAAAAAAGACTAGTACGAGTGGCCAAAACTCCATGTGGGAATCATCCAAATTCCAAGACTACCTAATGAGGTACATGATAATTATTCTTCAGACCACACACCATGTATTAAAATATTTCTAATGCATAAAAAACAAAATATACTTCTTAAACCCAATATATAAGTATATCAATCAAAATATTTTAAAAGATAAATAATAAAAAAATGTGGTTAAAATGGTAATAATTATCCTTACCTATACGTATTGAAGTAAATATTTGATATTAATTATTTACATATGTTTTGATAATTATAATAATAATTATTTCATAATTATATATCTTATATATTTATTTTAATTACATTATTGACCCAAAATTATTTATTAATATTAATTAATACAAATATTTATTGTCAAAAATTAATTGTTTTAAATTAATTACTATTTGGATATTCATGTTTATTAGGGTATAAAATGTAATTGTATATATTTGTATATTTATGTATAATTGGTAAATAACATAAATTCCAATGGATAAAAATTTTCATACATGGGGAAATTTAGACGTTTCTTCAAGATTTTATGAGTTACATTTTTTACCAATATAAATTTTTTTATCAGCCTTGAATATTCATTGAGTAATAATTTATATACATGAGGAACTATTATAAAATACTTGAAGATTCAATGTTTATAAATTTTATTCCATGATAATATTCAAGTACTATAATTAGGGAAATATTAGATATATTTATCATTTTATGAAAATTATTTATTCTTTCATGAGTATGAATATATGTGTTATTTTTATCTTTTGTGAGACTAAATGTTTCTTCATTAAGTTTATTGGATCTCTAATAGGGGAAATAGATCATCTGTGAGTATTCATCCATCGGATGTAATGGATCTTCGGTTAGGGTTAATGTTATTCTATTAGAATATGATAATATTCTTAGAGAATAAATGATGATTTAGTGATGGATGTTACTTAATGTCTAATAGAGACTCTAGGAGGATATGTCCACGTATATTGTGAATGATCTTTCCTATATTAAACAGTCACTTATTTACTTAGAAATTTTTTTCGATATAATTTTACTGTATATTACATACTATTTTATAATTTTAATTACTACATGTCTACATCACATTTTAATCTTTGTTAAACAATTCATTAATTATTCTATACATATGTAATTTTTTTTCAAGTTATCTTTACTATATTCTAACTAAATTAAATATAATACTTCTTGAACATATATCTTAGAGCATGAACTATTAATGTATTAATTTTATTAAATAGAATTTATTTATATGTATCTTCTATGGTAATATTTAAAATTTATTTGATAATTGTTTATGGGTTTATGTTTTTTTATTAAATTCTATAACATATTGTGTAGAATATATAATTTATATTAATAGATTGTCACATAGAGAGCATATGGATAGTTGTTTCATGTACATCAATGGGAGATAAAACAACTATAGAAAATATTAAGTAGTTAATTATCAAATAAATTTAAAATCATGTGTTTATTCACAAGTGATGTTTTGTAATGTTATTCAAATATTTAATTTTTTCAACATTAATAAAATCAACATATTCAGTTCGAGAGATTAATAATAACAAAATATGTTTGACGATATTATTTAAATGAACTTTATAATAATCCATCATGAAAAAATACTATTCTAAACAAAAAATAATTCATTTTATAAATTTATTTTAGGGAAAATATTATTCCTTGAGACCCATATCATTTCATAGTCTTTATATTGTTGTAATTCCTAATTCATTCATTTATTGTCTTCTTAATCATTTCTTCTAATAAATCCCTATGAAAAAGACATGGTTTCTTATATAATCAATATACTTTAGGGGATTGGTTATCCCTTAGTTCATGTTGAATAAAATGATTTCTTATACCTCCACATAAAATGTTATATTCCATGTTGAGAATCCATGTGTGATAGAGGATGTTTGATTTGGTTAAGCCACTCAGTTTCCATAATTATCATCTTGGGTTGTGCCTCCATGGTATAAAAAGTAATGTGTAAAGGGATGTTACTCCATTAAAATGTATAGACTCAATTATAATTTTTTTCTTATATATTTTCATTTGATATGGGTAACTATTATTCTTGGATCATTTAGATCTAAAATAACATAAAAATCCATAATTTCATTTCAATTTAATTTTCAATAGTCTTATCATAACCATGGTATGTGTTTATGTTTTGTTTAAAAGAACATAAATTATTCTTCCTCTTGATAATTCAACCATTCTCATTTGTAAAAAAAATTGACATCAAATGAGATTTCCCATATTTAACATATTTTTATATTATTTCTTCTACTAACATAATATTATAAATAGTTATGGGGAAATGATGTATTTTGAGACGGTTAGAAAGAATCTAAATAATTTATTTACAACTCAAAAAACTTGAATCATTGATGGAACTAATTATAGATAATTTAGGTATTGTATGTAGTCTTTTCATAAAAAAAATGATATTTAAAATTTCTTTAATCATACTGAAACCATAAAAACTGTCTTAAATTGATTCTAAGACATTATTAGATATTGATGTAGTAATTTTTTTCTAAATTATATTATGTTGAATAATGTATAATGTGTAATTGATATGAATATATAGTCATATTATGCATGAAAAACATACCGTGTATTTTATAAAACTGTTACTTCACTTGTTTGTTTGCACGATGCAATAAGTCAATGGTTATTTTCAATTAAAAAATCCTATTTTATTAACATTATAGTCCAAAATAAGATAGTACATATTTTATTAATAGTTATGGGGTATATAATAAAAGAATACATGTTGATAAATTCTTGGGATATCATAAAAAATGTAGAAAATATTCAGTTGAATTGTTAAGGAATACAAATTAATATTTAGAATTATTAATAAATCAATCAATTAAAAAAAAATCTAATAAAAATGGATAACTATAATTTTTATCATTACAATACTTAATTTTGGAATGAAAATCTGGTAAAATAGTATAAAGAAATAAAAGGACTGTATAAAAATAATCATTTTCAGAAAAAAAAAAGTGATATGTCCGTTCTACAATGTAATTTATAGAGTCCAAGAAGGAAACACTATGTAATTTCAATTTTTTGGGGAAATAAAATAAATATGTTACCCCATGAATGATAAATTATAACACTTCAAGGAAATATTACATAACAAAATGTCATAAAATGGGATTCACACACTGATTAGACTCATTAAAGTAGAGTAATAAAGCACTTGTAAAGTGCAATAGTTTTTGAAAATTGAGTTCCATAGAAACATAAAACAGAATCAAAATTAATTAGACAAAATTCCATTAAATGCCAATTTTTCATGTAAGTGAATCCAAATCAGAAACATATCATTGTGAATATCCATCATAAAATCTATCGAACATGTTAACCTGTTGAAAAAATAAATAATTTTATCATTACATGAAACATGGTATGCTAAAAAGTATCACGTTTTAGTCTATGAAAATTACATATACAATTCGAAACCATAACTTATTGATGGAATAAACTATGATTTAATTTATTAGATTATTATTTTACCCCACATCCCACAAACACTAATGCTGGTGTAGAATAATATAATATTCAATCTAGAATATTTAATTACATCTTTTACAAAAAGAAATTATGCTGTAATTTATTTGAAATTATGAATTACACATATTTTGAAGAATTTATATGATTAATATATATAATTTTTAATATAACATAATACAATTCCACGAAAAGGCATGTTACAAAAAGGAATAGACATAATTCAATCCCTTTAAAATGAATACACATGAAAACCCACACACAAACTAATTAGAATACAAAAACTATATTAATATAATAAATAATGATTATATTCTTATTTAATATCATGATTATTAATTGTCAAATATAAATAATAATTAATGAAATAGATGAACATTATCATAGGTGAAACCTCACGACATAAAAAATTTCAAGATGAATTAGTGTAAAAAATAGTAAAACAGAACAAGTTAAAAAGAAGGTAAGGGGGACTAGATCAAACAAAATTCCCTTATTGAATAATTATATTTTGTTTCATATATTTAAATAATGTGTCCTCACAAAATGGCCCCAATGATAGTAATACATTATCTGTAAATATAGATATGAAGAATTTGATTATCCTCCAACTCCTCCATCTCTTACACTACATAAACCACCTCAATAGATTACAATGGAAGATTAATATGATGAAATATATAACATAAATTGAAATAAATATTTGAAACTACACATTTTAAATTATGTTTTTTATATAAAATATCGGTAAACAAATTATAACCCCTAAAATAAAATTATTTTGAAATGAATCATGTGTAAAAAATAACGTGTTATACTTTAGATACCAAAGTTAAAAATTAAAATATGAAATAAAAAATAAACTAAATAATTGTAATTAAACATTAACTTCTAATTGATTTACTAAATATATGTCATTTTATTCTATCATATTTATTATGTTTTCTTTTGTAGATATCATTGATCAATAAACATCACTTGTTGTAACTGTAGAGTCTCCATACATTACAATGTCACCTTTCACAACATCCTCTCCATCAAAATCATGCAAAATATTATTCATCAAAGATAATAGAGATAGAAAATTAACCATAAATTACTATTGAAAAATAAAATTATATAATATTAAATGAAAAAATTATCAAAATCTATTTGAAAATAACAAATGAAATGTATTTTTCAAAACATAGAAAAAAATTAAAATGAATATTTTTCAATTATAATGTTTTAATAAAAATAATAGTCAATCAACTGTGAAGTTATATACATGAGTAGATGAAATATATGTGGTACATTTTAGATATACTACATCATTGTTGCAACAAAGTAATAAAGTTCCACTACTCTGATGGTCCTATTAATTTTCGAAATAATGAACCATTTAATTTTGTGATACTTATTTATGAAAATGAATTTTATGTAATAGGAAACAACATTACTGTATTATGTCCAATAATGAGACTAAATAATAAAGATCCACTAATCTAATGCTTCTTATATGATTATCAAATAATGAATAATTCATTGAAGATTGTACATTCTATTTCTGCAATTTAACAAATTTAAATACATAGTTCTTGAAAATATTAAAAGGTGTCATAAATATTTCTGCTGTAATTTTCAATTTTATTTTTTAATGGAACAAAAAATTAGTTATGTTCTGATGGAAATTTAATGTTTTGAATGTTTTATTTTTTTCACATCAATAGGTAACAAGACACTAATGGATTTGTATATATTCAAATCGGGAGGAAAATTGAACTCATCAATGTACTACATATAAAACCTAAATAAAGTATTTTCTAAATTACTTATTAATTGATTAGAATAATGTAAATAGTTTCATACTTCTCTGAGTATAAAGTCAACACTCAACTATAAAAATATTTTAATTATACTTTTTAGTAATTTCTTATCAAAGAATATAATATAAAATTTGTCTTTGTGATTAGTCACTCTATGTTTCACTTAAAATCATATGGATTTAAATTTATGTTAAGAATTATTGTTATATCAAATAATATAACATATCAATAACCTATTGATAATGTAAAATTCTGTAGTAAATTTTATAGATACTACAAACCATTTAAAATTTATATTATAATATGAATTATACATTAATAACCAAATATTTCCACTAGAAATTTAATCTTTCCTCATGAAATTATTGAATGACTCATAATAACATCTTTTTTATTCAAATATTCTATAACGTATCTATAATTAAGAACTTTTAGGGATAAGGAAATGGTTCTATGATACTAATTTATTTAATATAAAAAACATATTTGATCATCATGTAACACTGCAGATTTATATTGCATAGTTCAGGACACAATAATTACTACTTGAAGGTTTTTGATATCACGAATAATAATTTTTATTCTAGTAACGCAATGGTGAAAAATGATTGTTTCGAATGAGTTCATGGTGGAAAAATGAAACTATATTGTATTGATATATATTGAATTGATAATTGAAAAGTATCCAACATTATCCATTATAAATATATTAGAGAAAAAATAGTTGATGTATAAAAAATGAAAAAATATGTGTAATTTTAGTTAAAATGAATCCTTCTTCTAAATCATTCAACTATTTTAATATCAGTCATGAAAAGTAACTTCGTTGTATTAAATTTTTTTTAACAGTAATAGAACTTATAGAAAATTCCAAAAAATAATGTAAGAATTTTTCGTTGATGACATTATAAAAATAAAATATAAATTTAATGAGACAAATGTTAATGAATATATAAAATTAGTTCTACTCTATCTAATCTACATGAAAAGTTGAATTATTAAAATAGTAGATGATCTGAATCCAAACTCTACGTAATTTTACAATTGGTAAAAATATTGTTCTTATAAACTAAATTTAACTAGTAAACCAATGAAAAAATATAAATAATAGTTATTTTTAACTAAAAATTATTAGGCATTTATATTAAAATGAAAAAATGGATAATGTTTTATCCTCTCGAATAATTGGAATCATTATGTGGGTATTCCTCATAGACATCATCTTAAGATAGTGGCAAAAATCCTAGTCATGTCTCTAACATTGAAGACGAAGATAAATGTTATGTTATTGACATTAAAATTATGTTACATATATTTTAAATGTAAATATAATGCAGTAAAATATTTTTTATAAATTTAAATTTAAACAGTACGAAGTGACTGAAAATTTTATACATGTATGTTTTTTATTCTATATAGAGTATTTGTGTGTGTTGACAATTCATAAGAAAAGAGAAAATTAATTGAGAATAATATTTACCTATTAGATGTTTTCATTGAACACATTATTGAATAATATTATTAATTGAAATAAAATTAAAAATGAAGAGTTACATATGAACATCACACAGATGGACATGGGTAGTTGATGTTAAAATAAATTTTCACCCATGACTTCTTTCCAACAAGATTCCTTGATTTGCATAAATTTGGTAATTTTATATAATAAAACACAAGCCTTCATGAAACAATAATTAGATATTAGATATTGATTGATGTATAGTGATTTTACACTAAATAGTTTTCACTACAAATAATATTGTAACATTTAGAATAGACTAATAATTATTTTTATCATGTTTTCATTATAGAATAATGCAATGTAATATATGTTCACATTTATTGAATAATCTTAATTAAAAAAAATCATGATTATTTATCAAAATCCCACTTTAATCACCAATAATTAGGTCTACCCTGAAGACATCATTGGATTTATTAGAAAATAATGATCACCACAAGTTGGAAACATTAAATTTTATTTAATTTTTTCCATATTTAAGGGTAATTTCATCCAATGGAGTTACTGATCATGAAATTTTTATAACATTCCAGCTATAAAATAAATTTACAGATAAATTTTAGAATGAAATAATTAAAACCATCATTATCGACACATTTATAATATAAAAAACACATTAAAATTTAATTAGTGTTATTTAATGGAAGCCTAAGACAATTTATCCAAAATTTTCTTTCTGAAAATTTTATTTGTGGAATTGGGGACCATGTTATTTTTATCATATAGTAATGTATTCTTACCCTTTTCTATGTGACCGTAAATAAATACACATATACTTTTATGAGAAAAAAACCAATCTATTAATGACATAACCAAATAGAATAAGGTGATTATTGTTGAATATTTTAATATTAATTATATATGAATAAATAAATGGATATTATATTTTGGGTAGGTTGAATATCTGTATAGAATCAATGTTTGTCATATTAATTCCTTAAATTAATGGAATATTCCTTAAATGAAAACCACTTAAGTTTTTTCCACCAATTACATGGTCTCCCAAGATCATAACAACCGTTAGAGTGCCATTATATAAACAAACAGATTGATCTACATTTTTGAGAAAAACAATAGGCACCCCAATATTCAATGTAATTTTGTGGGTATGAAAGTTGGATATAATGATACCACATAGAATTTACGAAATGTCTATGTTCTACAGTGTATATATATAAAAAGTATTTTTGCACATAGAATCATAGATAAAGTAATATATGGTTTCATAAGTATTCAAAAATAACATGTAATCATTTACTTACTGAATAATATCACTTAATGGTGCCAATATTTCATGCCCTTCAATATATGTCACATCTATATTGTTCTCAATGATATTAGGGTACATCATGTCACAAATTTCTTTCATTTCATTATATACTAATGTAAGGTGATATGTTTATTGAATTTGAATGACTACTTAACCATCATTAGGATAAAAATATTATCCTTCAACGATATCCAAAATCCGTCTATCAAATTATTTTATGTCTTCAAAATCATCACGATGGTTAGTTAATTGAAATCACAAGTTTTTTTTAGAGTTAAAATCTTATTGTATCATTACAGATATGATGAATTCATACATCAAAATATAATATGACTTCTGTTAGCACATTTTATCACATGTAATATTTTCAAAACATTCCATCCCAAGACAATAGTGAGGCCACCAAAATGTAAATTTTAAGCATTTCAACTTTTAATAACATTATATCTCGCATAAAATGATTAATACAATCAAAAATTTCCACGTAAAAATTTTCTCCATTCCAAATAATTAGTTATTTAATTTAATAACTTTTATAAGAACACTTATTTGGTGAAGATTTAAAACTGAGTTCCATTGAATAATACTAGAATAAAAAATATAGAGTGGTATTCCCTTAAACATGGAAGGATTAATGATGCAATTCCACTAGATTCTACTCCAAGAACAAAATTACCTTATGTCTGTAAAAGATATTTTAAATCTATCCAAAAGATATTTTTACCAATTCCTCCATATACATGAATGAAAAAAAGTATATGAAGAAGTTAATAAATACATAATGACACCCATCACCTATTTCATTCATTGGATATCATATGTTGTATAGATTTATACTCATTCTAATGATGTAATATTATATAACTAAATTATTCTATGAATAAAATATTTTGTTGAGCATCAATTAAGAAGAAACATCATGAATAGGAGTGAAAAAATATGATATCTACCATTGATGTTCAGAATGTGGTCTATTTCATATAAAGAAAACATTTTCCATTGATTATCATTGGGTGTTAAATGTAATAACTAGGAAAATAATATTATAGAGTAGTCTAATAATTGTTTTCAGAAATCATTATATTATAACATTAAGATCAAATAATAGGTATTAAGTTAAAAATTGATCTAAATAGTTTTAATTTAACAATCACGTTTTACTAGTCTATGTCACAATGATGCCCATATTTTGATGAATTTAATACTGTTAATAATAAAAATAAATACATTAAGGTAATAAGAGTTCATGAGACTAAATGATATTGAAGATATTTTAAATATCAATACCATGTTTCTCTATGGATCATATACCCCCCAAAAAATATTGTTTCATCAAATTCATAAAATTTTTAATGATATTAAATTAATGATTAGATTAGTCAAAAAATATTATGATTTTTTTATAAACAATATTTTAAATAAATTAATTATATGTATTTAAAATGTTCTATATGTCACTGGGTGTATGATAGATTTTTTTTCAATAACTAATGAAAATTAAAATTAATATTTTCAAGAATATGTTAATATATAAAATCCAAAAAACAATAATATAATGAAAAATTATCATATTATTGATATGTATAGATTTAATTAACAAAAATATAAACATTATTTGTAATTTCATGACATATAGAAGAAAAATTATATAAATATAATAAAACTAATCATTTATAGAAATCAGTTATTTATATATAAAATTATTAAATTTCATTAAATTCCA
The DNA here is from genome assembly GCA_963277665.1 of Viscum album. Classification (NCBI taxonomy): domain Eukaryota; kingdom Viridiplantae; phylum Streptophyta; class Magnoliopsida; order Santalales; family Viscaceae; genus Viscum; species Viscum album. The sequence continues at coordinate 2,081,459,112 of OY728126.1, forward strand.
TACATTGTATTTGCAACCTCTCTTTTTGGACATGTAGAGTATCTTAAATCACGATTGTCCTAGTATCCTGATTTACTATATTAGTAAGTGAATTATTATTTGAGAAAAAAATTCTATAAATGTTTATACACATGGTTTGTACAATCAAACAATTTTTTACCCCTTTAATAGATTCAATTAACATTCCTTCAATAGCTAATAATCCCAAATTATAACAGGTTTCTCTAAAGGTATGGTGAATAATTATTTCATTGTTTTCATTTATTGATATGATATCTCACCAATGTTCACTGAATGAAAAATTTTCAATTAATATATCTCATCAATATGGGGTTGAAAATAATATGATATAATAATAAAAAATATTTACTTATGAGGAAGCCATTTTTTCACAAATGTTAAACACTAGTCATATTGGGATTCTTCCTAAGTGATAATTTTTCATTCATAACACATTTAATTTTATTTGACCTATGAATTAAAAAATATTTCCAAAATTTATATTTTATTCATTATATCTTGAATATTGTCATGGTCAATGTAGGTTATAATGTTTTTTCTAAGTAAATTGTATTGAAATATCTCTACTAATGGATATCTATAAGGGATATCATAATAAAAAGTCATCAAGGAATATTTTCACAATGATATGTAATAACAGTCAAAATACAGTTTCATTTCATCTACATTATTGTCAAACAATGCACCACTATTGGGATTTTAAACTGTCATTGTAACACAATATTTACAGTTCATAATATATTTAAAAATTTATTATATTGAATATGATTGATTTTAAAAATCAATATTCATATGATCTTAGTACATATAGAAAAATATGATGAAATGTGTAGTAATCCGATTATCCAAATCAACACCATTCTTGAGGAATTTACATCTATAGTGTGCTCTTAGATAGAAAACATAACCATCATCAGCAAATATTGTATTCCCATAAAATATTTCATGATGAAACATTGAAAATTTTAGATTTCTCATATAAGGTGAATGATAGTTAGTGTAATCAAAAGGTCCATAAATTATAGAATTTTTAAATAGATAATAATGTCTTGGGAAGGTAAACTTATTTGGTATGTCTGTAGAAATGATTCTGTTTAAATCTATTGGTGTGTTGACATTGCTTTCATGACAAAGGAGATATAGAATGTTCACAGGATATAATCGTATTTCTGTGAATTCCATTGTATGAATAATTACATTAAATAGAGTTGGATCACTAAAATTACATAGAATATGATACAATATTAATGGATATTATTAATTTTAAGAATATTAGAGCCATGGTGCATTAATTTATCTAGTTTTTTCAAAAGAAACATCCATCCAAAAAATCTATCCCAATGTTGTAAAACATAATATTGGATACTCTTGATATTATTTATGTAAAATCATGAGGACTAAGACTGTGATTTTAAAAAAAAATATAGAACATTCATGCCACATTTTATTACATATAATTGTTTTAAAAAACATAGGTTATTATTCCCAATTACTAAATTAAATCAGATAATTGTAATTTTCAATCAAATACCTAGTACCATTAGTAAATAATAAACGTAAAATTATTCACATTCTTCATAATGACCCATCACTGTCACCTCGGTGGTAGAGATCATCCAAGTCATATTAATTTTTAACTATTAATAATTTTTTTATATTGAATAACCTCTATACATTGAGACTCATTAATTATATAATCATCTACTATAAACTTTTATGATATCCTTCATAGATAAATTAGATTTTATGCCTCATTGTTACAAAATCGAATTTGGTTAGAAAATTACTCCCTCATAGTTACATTTTTGACTTCAATACATATAGAGATGGATATAACATAATGATAAATTATCTAAACATATATACCCAGGAAACCTGTGAATATTAGTGGATATATCAATTGAACATACAAGGAGAAAAGAACTTTTATTCATTGTATATCTCTACATTTTCATCGAATGATTACAACCCTTTATGAATTGATATCCTCATTTTCACCAACTATAATCATTTAAATTTTAGATGTTGATTGTAATTTATATATGACTGAATCAATTCATAATCATTTAAGAAGACAAAGCATTACATTTGGAATTTCATAGCATAGAAAAACATTTCATACAGTTTTAGTAAGTCAAGCAAAATAATTGTTGTCATAAAAATTAATGTAGTTTCTCAAAAATATTATAATTAATTTCTCTGTTATAAAATGTTTTATAAAATATGAGGTCAGAAAATGTGACATGTTATGCAATGAAACATTTTATTAATGAATATGATAATTATTGTAATAGTTACCTAATTTAAAATATTTTGTAATGAGCCTCATTTGTTTTGTTGTATACATAATGTAGTGAAAAAATTAGTGGGTTTATTTTATGAGGACATAAACTATAAATGTTGTTAAATTTCATTTTATTTAGTCTCAATAATTATGGACACACCCCATTTTTTATAGATAATTCATCCTTCCCACCTATTGATGGGATTGAAAACTTTGGATGTGATGTTGTAATATTATTTCATAGGTAGAGGATAAATGGAAATCTGTGTTATAAGGTATTCAACACTTGTAATAACTATATGAAAAGAAATAATTCACATTGAGTAGCGTAATGTGAATTGTTTGTTATGTTGTTACTAAATTTTTTATCTCTCATGAAACTAATAATTTTTACTATAATATTTTAAAATGATAAAAGGAACCCAAATATTTGAATATAATATGATGAAAATGAAATATATTATAAGATATAAATAGAAATGTAATATTAATTTTGGAAACACTTTAATTTTTTTCATTATTAATGATATAATTTATATTATCAAAAAAACTTGGGTTTTCCAAAATTTCTATGAAATAATGAATTTTTTTCCACAGCCAATGTTACTATAAATTTTATTGACATGAATTTATTAATATTCATAATGATCATATTAATTTAGCTATCAACAACATGCCATTTTTTGACATAACTATGAATTGTGTAGCATGTGGTATATCACCATTTTTTTATTACCTGTCTTACTAACAATATATGGTTCATTGATCATTGAATATAATACAATTGGCCCAAACATACACACATTATTGAAGTAATTTCTGAGTACAGAATAAATCATACTTTAATAAAATATAATATAAAATTATTATAATTATATGTAATGTGTCCTATTTAAATTTATATTTGTAAAAATCCCAAACTAGAAAATTATGTGAAATTAAAATCAACATTATTAGTGAAATGATATTTATGAAAATTAGAATGGATATGAAATATTATTGAACTGATAAAGAATACATCATTGACTTGAATGAATTTAAATTATAGTTATGATGAGTTATGTGTTTTTTTGTTACAATATTAACATCATTCATCAAATATAGCATGAAAAATGTAAACACATTTAATGTCTACATACAATTTTTATCTATGGGGAATATTATTATAATAATTCAGTAACATCATACATACAAATTTAAATAATATGTTGTAACAGGGTATCTGTCCGTTGTTTTGTATAATTTTATCTAATATTTATGGATAAAAAATTATCCAATTGATAGGAACTATACATAAAAGGGAATCATTTTTTAGACATTTATATTAATTCAAAATTAATGATTAAAAATAATAACAAAAAATAAAATTATTATGAATGAACCATTTTAAGACATTGTTTATAGTGGAATGTGGGTTACAATCCATGTTCATTCACTTGGTTACATTTTTGTGAGTATATGACTACAAATCAATACATGAAATGTAATAAAGTAACATAAAATAGTTTTTAATCTAGTATTTTTTAAATGTAGTAAATGTATATAAATAACGAATCATAAATTTCAGAATATGTTCATCAAATGAAAAATTTATAGCTAAAAACCTATTTTCTATTGTTCCCGTAAAACTCTTATAATCATACATTCTTTCCTATAATATGAATCCATTTTCATATTTATATTTTTTAACTTAATAATTTATTATTATTTTATTTCAATAAAATCATTTTATGGAACATTTTGTCTATACATAATATACTGTAATTTTTAATCGAAAATAGAAATTACATTATTCTTGTACTACAACACATATATATAAATAATTAATCAAGAATACACAAAATAAATAATAGATAGAAATAATTAATTTTTTTATAGTAATCAATATATATAATCACTTGTTCTTACATAAAAAATTTCACGATTTTATGAGTTTGATTTAAGATGTATGACCCTAAAAATGAATTGGTAAATACATTTTGGATGATAAAATAGAAGAGATATTGAAATAGATAATTTGAAAATTAAATTTATTGTAATAACATAATATAATTTATAAAATAATATTAAAATAACATTATTAATAGATCTAATGTATATATGTTATGAAGATTAATTTACTGCATACAGTTAGATGGAGGCTTCCTTGGTTAGTGCCGACATTGTCAGAAAGTGTAAAACTGGGGAAGCCACACTTAGGTGAAAAATGCTCCATTAAATGTTTCATAATTAAAGGGAAGATAGATATATTGTAACAGAATATGAAAAAAGCGAACGAAAAAATAAATCATAAAAATTTATGATCAAATTATAATTATGTAGAGGTGGTGTGAGTAATAATTTTTTGTATGATGATAAATATACCTTTCATTTATTTGCATAGATTTAGAATTAATTTTTATAATTCGAGAACTACCACACTATAAATAGCTATTATACTAAAACATTAATACCATTAGTCAAATAAAGTACCTCATGTGGGATATTAATTGACATATGAAGGAATAACATCGATGAATCTGTCGTAGATGGATTTGGAATCCAAAATAATGTTCTTTAAGGGGATCACATAATACATTAGTGATTCTAAAGAATTAATAAAGATATACATTTTCCATTTAGTGTAAGACTACTAATTCAGTGAATATTGACATGTGTGAGTGGTCTTCCATTAGTGATGTGTTCAGAAAGAGATGTTTATAGAATTTGTGGGAGGGGATACTGAAAATAAATAAGTAGTATTTTTCAGAAGAGTAGATTATAGAGAAGGGAGGAAATAATTTATTTGTATTGGGAAGTGGAACCTTATCTAGGAGTGTAATAGGAATATGAGAGAGAAAGGTGTTCAGTGGAAGATATGAGGAAGCATTAATGTTATTGAGGGAAAAGAGTGAATGTGGAGATGACATATGTACACCGAGAAGACCAGCTTATATATATATATATATATATGAGATACTAAAAATTACTTATCTATGTGCAGTTTAATTGTAATGAAAAAAATAATATATGATAAATCTTGAGTATTATGAATAAATACTTGTAGAATAATAAATGTTCAATCAATTACATAATTTATTTTCATGTATTTTAAATGGAATGATTGATTTGTGAATAATAATTGATAATCATATTCTGGTTGAAATTTGATTATGTGTTTTACTAAATAAATTACAAACTAAAAAGGTAGGAAATTATGAATGAAATATTTTTATATAATATGATCCTATTATATCATTACTTCAATATTAATTAGAATTGGGAAATATTTCTTGGGTGAGGAATCAGAAAATGAATGGTATTATTTTTTAATCAAAAATACATGTTACCACTCACTTTAATGATTTAAAATTTAAAATTTATGAAATTGAAAATTTACAATATGTTTCCAAATGAATAATAAAATAAGGATACTAATGAATAAAAAAAGATTTATATATGTAATAATGAAATAAAAAGGAAAATGATGATTATTGAGTCAACTATTATTAATGTTGAGAAAGAAGGAACATTAACCCTAACAGATAATGTATCTATAGTGATATGCACATGATATAACTGGAAATAATGTAAATGAATTATATGTCCATTGGCTAGAGTTGAGATTTATATTTATATTCAAGTAACGAATATGATATATTTAAATGATCAGTAAACATATTCTAAATTTAATCACAAATATAGAGATGTCAATATAATTATTTTCCTATATTATAAATCTGATTTTTCTTCTTATAAATATGTGTGGAATAAATATATTTATTGAATAATTAGTAATTTTATCATGATTATATATTATTCAATAATCATTTGAAGAAACAGAAGCATCATCTTTCCTTATATGAGAAATTTGAAAACAATTCACCAAAGATCCAATAAATTATTACATGTTCATCTATAAAGTGTTGAATTTAATAATAACAAAACTAGCATTTTAAATGTTATTATGATAAGATAATTATGTTTGATTCTATATTATAATAAAATGTTAGTCTTTTCAATGATATTGAAGTATTAAAATCTAATATATCCATATACTTTCTATGGAGAAATATTTTTCATAAGATTTTTAGTGAGAATAAAATTATTAAATACAAAAATTTCAATAGACATGATAGAAATTTACTAAATATGTATAAAAAATCATTATAAATGCTTCATGTGGAATTGTTCTAAGTGTATCATTCCTAAGATTTCAAACAAAGGAATAATATGAAAATTATTATAACTTGTAATTTCCATAATATCATTGTAACACCATGTATTTTATATAAAAATCACTTTCCTATAGATTTTATGCAAGTTAATTATTCAAATCAATTTGGGTTACAAATTTTTTTATTTCTATTCAAATTAATCACAAATTTGTTTGAGTATATAGATCTTATAATTTTTTTTTCATAAAATATTCTTTTAGGAAAAAAGTATATGCAGTATATGGATAGATGAGGATTTAGAAAAATTACTAGTCATATTAAATAATATTAATCTATTAATATGAATGATGGTTGTTGTGTCACTTTTGATTAGAATTCAATGTTAATTGATTATGCCTTTAGGGAAGATAAAAATTAAAATTACGTTGGTATTTCAAAATCTTTCATGATGAAAGATTAAGAATGAATATAATATGTATCTCACAACATTTTTATGATAAAATTGATTTGAAAGTATAAAATTAAATATGTATTGTATTCAATGATGAATAAATGTGTTTCATGAGAAAAAGAAAAATAATGTATATCTAATAATTTTATTTAGGTTGACTATATAGAGTGTAAAATGGATATTTTTTTAAATATGGCTATGTTTTCTACAATATAGTATTACTCCAGGATAATATCCTGTTTTATCATAATAATTCTAAAAAACAAAGATATTGTATCTTATCAAATTGAAGGCTGACAAAACCAATTAATGTGACTCATTTTTAAAGGGAATGTAGTAAGAAATGAATCATTGAAATCTATCAATGTTGTACAATAATCTAGGATAAATGAAATTAATTATTTTTATGTTTTCATATAAATAAAATATAAAAGTGTTTTTGGTAAAATCAATGTATTTTTATTTTTAATGATTACAGTTGATTTACACGGAATTATTTTATTACAAAAATGTAGACAATATAAAAACTCATTTCCCAGAGTAATTAGTTTCAAATTAAATATAATATGTAATTTTGTTTCAAATAGTATTTATTGAGGGGGTTATTTTTCAAAATTTTAATTGGATATTTTTTTTAAATATAACAGGTATAGTAAATAAATTAACCCTTAGGACTCCACAAAAATATTTTGTTATAAAAAATATATAGCCTCAAATGAAATTACTATGAAACATTCAAATTTGTATTCTCTACCATAATATTTCTAGGAATAACTAATTAACACATATTATCATGTTTTTAATCAAACTATTCATTGAAAATTTTTAATGAATAAATCATATAAAATATGAGAAAGAAGGGAGCCTGAAATTTTATATGTTATAATATTTAGATACATAGTTCACAATATTAATAATGTTTATTCACTAGATAAAATTAATTCAAAATCATATGAAGGTATATTTTGAGCGTATTTCAATCCATGTATGATAGATATAGATTATAAAATTATAAAATTTGTGTACGAGGAATATTTCCTTGTTGTCTTTAATGGATTTTATTTAATGGTATGAAAATCCAATTTAGAAATTATTTGGGATGAATTTAGATATTTCAAAATTGGTGAATAATAAAATTCATAGTTCGAAGAATCTAATGTGTGGAAGTAATAATCCTAAATAAAAAATGAATTTACAAAAATTTCATATTGTTAAAATTATAATTTTTGATATAGAAACTATAATTGAAATGTAAAAATACTTAATAAATGATTTTGTTTATCAAGATTCTATTTCTGACTATGTGAAAAAAAAATTGAGAATTTATTTTATTCAAATAGGATTATGAAAATATTTGTTGAATGTAATCATTTTTACTAGAATAATGTATTAATTTTTTTTAAACCCAGTAATGATCAAAATAATTTTTCCTTGTAATGGTATTTCATGCCAACTAAGACCACCATCCATATAATGGGATCCATGCCCAATAGGCCTATAGGCCATGTATTAGATAAAAAATGATTGATCGGTGGTCTATCCCCTTGGGGTGGATATGTAATATCTTTTTATCCAATGTGTGAGGTGTGTGTGTGATTAAATGTAATTTTACCCCATGCACATAATATATATATATATATAATAAGTTGTTTACTTATATGATTAGTAAATTACATTATTTTAAAATATCACAACCATATTTATTGTCTTCAGTATGTAATTGTTATACACTTCTATATAATCCAAAATAAATTAATTTCATTGTTTTTAAAATAGTAATTAAGTATTTTAATGGTTGTTTTAATCATGTTTTATTTATTCCAAAAACTACTTCATTGGAGATAAATAGTATCATAGATTATTATTTTTTTGGTTACTGAATATAAAGAAAATTTATAACAGTTATGTTTCACTATTTTATTATCTGGGTTTTTTACGGAAAAATGGTAAGTTATTTTTCCTACTATTTGGAGTGAGTATTTTGATAATGCTTCTTGTAGTGAATAAACATTACGTATTAAAGAAATAGTTAATTATTTTTGTTTTATTTCTTATAATTTCTTAATTTATTATCATAATAAAACATTAATTTTTATCTATAAAAAAATGAAAATATTCTTCGACTAATCATATTGATGTAGGATTTCAAATTATTAAATATCATACACAAAAATGTAATATAATTTTGGAATCCACTTGCATATTTTGTTAGTTATATGATATATTTAGGAATCCCCTTGATGAAACTAAATTTTATAAAATATTATTTGAACATGGTATGACATAAATTCAGTTTTTTGGACTTTATTTATTTTTTTGATAATTGTTTTATTATTTTTCATTTCATCCAATATGTATGTTCCATGTGCTATTTTTCTATTAAATGTCTGATGTAAAAATATGGATATTATTTAATTCATTCAAAACTCATTCATAAAGAATAATGATGTTTTTAATGGCTTCATGATATTTTTATATCTTTATATACTATTTGAAAATTATATAATTTATTGTATACCATTTCTTCAGTGTGAATTTTAATGTAAGTATTTTTAGTAATCATTTAGGATGTCATTTTTTAGTCCAATTTTTTTTTCAATAGGTTGGCGGTAATTTCAACTTATTATTAAATTATGAATGAAGAAATTTAAACTATTTTGAGATGCAAACATGGCATGAACCCAAGTCCAAGGGGCCCAAATGATCATTACAAAATGATGTCATGAATGATTTTTGGTTGACTACCAATGACATGTACCTTAGGATCTTGCTGAAAATCCAGAATTCACATCGTTATATTTTTCTTCTTATTATGATCCCCCCTAACCAGTAACCATTTCATTCATTTCCCCCACCTTAATGCCCTGATTGATGACCTTTATTTATCCAATTTCTAGGTAGTGTGGTATATGATAGGTTTCAGTGCACCCGTATATCTTTTGAGTCACTCACACATCATTGCCTATATGTCTCCATGCAATAATACCTTCCAATATGTGTCACTTAACTTATATAGTCATCATCATTCACCCAATGTGTCTCCCATATGCCAATAAACAAAATGTTGTGATTGAAATTGAATAATAATGGCTGTGAAACTTTTTAGACCATGTGTTTAGAGTTCCAATTGAAATGTTCCAATATACTTATCACAATTTTTAGTTTCCCACCCAATAATTTCAACATGGATAAATGATGCATTATATACCTAAAAATCTACACTTATCAGACAGTCACTCTACATTACCTATTAATCAAATATGGCTTGAAGGACTTATTGACTAGAGGCCTATGGTGGCCTTATGTCCATGTGACTAGAACACCAAAATTTGTGTCCCAAATTCCCAAATTAGGTGATTTTCAATTTTTATGGTCCTGATTTTTAGGTGAAAAATGATATTCTATAGAAATTTCAATTATTAGAAACTTGGAAAATTCTTGAAGTGTCATAAATTTATAATTTACATTGATGTGATTTTTTTCCAATATCTCGATGCTTCCATAGGTGTGAACATTAAATAATAATAAAATATTGGAAAATTATTGAGGCGTTCAAGAGTACAAATATTCTTCCATGAGAAATTTTTGAAAAGCATTGACTCATCAATGAGTAAACATTATCTTCCATTTGAATATTTTTTAAGTGTAATTAATCATAAATAACATGTGTTTAACCATACATGAAATGTATCAGTTCTTTTATGACATTGATTATATAGGATATATCTAAAATTCGTCGAAAATGATTTTCAGAAATCATTGAAATGGATATTACAAAATTGAAATTGACCACAAATGAATATTCATCTATTGATGTAATGGATCATTGTTAAGAATTATTGAGTTAAATGAGAATATTTTAAACATATATCAGTATAAATGTTTCCTTAGTGATAGAGATTTAGCAATGAGAAATAAATATTCATTGCGGGGAAGTATTGATCATCAACCAATGATCATCCCTAATGTCCATGATCACTTACTTAATTTTTCAGTTTTCATTTCAAATCATTCTCTATTTTAAATCATAATTTATATTTTTAATTACATAAAATTCACTTCATATGTTTTTCAAGGTTTATTTATTCACTAATTAATCATTACTTATTACAATAATATATAATTTTATGTGGAAGTAATTTATTCTATATTCAAACTTCATTTAATATAATCAAGGATGCACTAAATTCTGGGAACTTGAACAATATATATTTAAATTTAATTAAATATGACGAGTGTTCCTCACACATGGTATAGGAGTCTTCCAATGAGATTTAAATTTTGTTATTAGAGATATTTTTTTTAAAATGTTCAAGCATGATATGGTGTTTGTCCTATTCATGTTTTTATAGATTTTCATAGAAAGACTACGTGAATATGTTTTTCGTGCATATTACATTGTCATACATAAACAAAAAAACATTAATAAAATATTTGACTAATAATAAAATAGAAAATAATGTGATTCTTTGGAAAATATAATATGAAATGTTATTTAAATCTCTATTATTATATGTATGAAAAAGGTATATATATATTGAGTTAAATTGATGTTGATTAAAATAATAAGATCAAGAATATTCTTGAATGGAATTATGGGACACAACTATAAATAAAAATACTACTCTCTACATAACATTAACCATTTAGTAATTTATTATAGCAGATAATATTAATCACATAGTCATATGGTTTGGGTATTTCTAATGTATTTTAATTATTGTCTCTGTTTAATCATATCAGATGACATAAAAAATAAAAGTACTGAGTTGGGGTATACTGCACTATAAAAAGGTATGGGATATTCCATAACAGGTAAATGAAAATGGTTTAAATTGTGAATTATTCTTGGAAAAAAGAAATATTTATTTCGACTTCCACTTCATGAGATAACTTCTGATTTATTCCTCTTGGTGTGTTATTTGTATGATGATATGGTATAACTACAAAATAAGGAGAAATCCTGTCAGAAGTTGTACCTCTATGGTTCAAAAAGTATTTTTAATGTTTTGAAACTCCATAAAAAATTTAGATAATCCTTTAGAGTTTGAATTAAATATCACTAATTTTTAGAGGGGTGATGATCATAATTGGATCATTTAGATAGAAACTAACCTAAAAGTCCATGTTATCATTTTTCTTTATTTTTCCACTATAAAAATTACTTCAATAAGTTTTTATTTTTTTTAAAAGGAAAATTCACCACTCTTAAATATTATAAATGTATACTATTGATCTAAAACATATAGTTTAATCAAAGCTTCACAATCACATTATTTTAATCTATGTTACATGATCATATCAACAAGATTATATCTTGTGATCTACTATGGATAGATCCTCAGAATCAGCTCTTTTAGACTCCACATCGGAATATTGGAAATCTGGAATGGGGATACATCCATGTGTAACCGTACATAGAGTGAGAGAGATGATATGTTATTTTTATTTCCCATATTTAATAAAAATGAAGAACCAATAAATGATCCAGATAAATAATTGGGAAAAAAATAAATTATCCTCACCGATGTAAAACCATCGAATCCAGACTAAACCTTAATGTCATAATACCACTATAAGGACTATTATAAGAGATATATCTACCCAAACCCATGTTAATAAATAATGTTCCTTAAAATAAAAGAAAATACTCCCAATAAACTTCTTCTTTGGAATGTCACCAAATTCCATCCGTTCGTTAAAATTAATATTCGATATTCAATGGAACCATCAGAAAAATATAATTTAGGTAGTTCTCTTAGGGAAATTGATATTTATATACTATAATAATTTATAATTCTCTAATATTACAAAAAGTGAAAAATATTATATATAGTGAAAACCAAATCATTGTAATCTCCCCTAAATATTATTTTACATTTTATCATTTAACCATAGATATTCTCTAGGAGTCCACGAATACATCTTTATGTGGAAAAATAGAAACACCACCATAAGATATCCAACTACTCAGATGTTCATGTCATACTACGATCCTAAACAGATACCATCCAAAAAGGTGATCCATACCAAATCCTACATGGTATGATGATAGATAAAAACTAATTTTTCTTTCACATCATTAACTACCATAAAAATCATATGGGAGATTCCAAATAATTTATAACTCCCCATGCACATTCTCATAAAGGCTTTTCAATGGTAGGCATTGTCCTCTAATGAATGAACTCCCAACAGTACCAGCACAAAAAATGTCCAATAACTAAAGTTATCAATTGGATATGGTTTTTTAAGCATGAAACATATTAGGGGAATCCCAATCACCAACACAAATAATGTAAAACACAAGACTCTATTCCATAAAAAATAAAATAACACCAAATTCTTCTATTCAACCTAAAAATTGGAGCACCATATCAAACATCTTATTCACCACTTTAATAAATAGAAAACAATGTAAAAACATTGAAACTAACTTCTTGAGGGTACTATAGTAACATCAAAAACCACATACTAAACTCATGAGAGACCACTGGGATGCCACATCTATAGCACTGGCCATATCAATGTCCTTCAACACACTAGAGGAACTGATATGTTCTCTCAAAAACTCATTGTAAACAAATTCTTGATTTTAATCACCCACTAATTATCCTTTTAAATGACTATCCACACTCACATATATAGAGAACGATTTATTAAAATCATCAAAAATGCACACAACACACCCAAAGGGAGAACATTAAAAGGATGAATGATTAAAATTCAATTCAATTCCCATGTCAACTAAACTCGCATGATCCAACATGTATCTTCAAATATAAAAATAAAATAACTTTTTTAGGTAATAACGACACAGTTCATGAACATATTCATTATATAATAGTCATGATATTGATCCATAGTTGATTCATTACCCCTTATCCATGAAAAAATCTAATGTAAGTCTTTTCCACGGAGTTAGGGATCAAATTATTTCTCATATCAGGAACACCATTAATGAAAATATAAAATTAATTATCATATATTTAACAACCGAAACTTTTTTTATAAACAATAATTTTCTTGAATCATTTCTTAACCTTAAACCACATACTTTTAGTGATGTATTATATACTATGAAAATATTATTATTTAAATGTTACTATGAAAACCTATTCATTAAATATGAATTATTAGCCAGAATAAATAAATTATCAAAAATATTCATTAATTTTGTCAAAATATAATTTTTATAATTAATTAAATATAAATAATTACTCAATTTTAAGTAAATTCCTCTTATGATTCAAAAATATATTTTCTCAGTAATTGTTTAAATTATAATTTTTTCACCGAAATTATAATTTTTTTAGAAAACATTTTATGTATTAATTTATAAACTTGATATCATTTTTGAAATTATCTAGTAATAATAGGATTTGGAATATTTGATTTGATATGTTGAATGAAAAATAATTTTTATCTAAATAGTGATAAATACCATTTTAATTAAACAATCATTTCATTTTATTAATTAAAAAAATTTAAAAGTCCCATTATGTTTTGAATTTGATATAAATGTAAAATAAAAATATATTATTTATTAATAATATATTTAATTTCATATTTTTTCTCATTATACTTTATTTTAGAATAATATTATTTTTTTTATTAAATTTGTATTTTTCAAATAAATACATTTATTTTTATTTTATGTATTTATATAATAATTTATTTTTTATACTTAAATAAATTTAATTTGAACAAGTAATTCAATATTTGGAATTTATATGTTAATATTAGATTGATATTTACATTATATTTTCGATCATCGTGAATTTTAACCATAGTAATGATTGTCACATTAGAAAAGGTAAAATAAGTAAAACATGGATGAAATAGGGTTTAAGGATTCAAAATACCTATAAGAAACTCAATGATTATATTCTATGATGGGTTCCCAACTAAATATATTTTTAAGGAGTTAAATAATATTTTTAATGAATAATATTTTTAATAAATAATTTATTTAATCAATAATTTTTTATTTTGGATATTTTGATAAACATCTATGAAAATAAATTATATTCAATAAAATATAAATTAAATGTTTCATTGAATTTAATGTTGTTGTTGTAAGGTTCATTCATATTTGTATTGATCAAAATTTCAAGAAACATATTTTTCTTCTATATTTTTTAAAAAATATTACATTTAATTCATCTGTTTTACTTTATTTATTTGAATATTTTTTTTTTATGAATTAATAATTAATTTTAAAAAACAAAATGGGTTTCTTGTGTATTTTATACTTATATTAAATGTAGTATATTACACCTACATATTTTTGATATGATAAAAATGATTAATAATATTAAATCATCAATAAAAAAATATGTGGAACTTTTTATTTTTGGTTATATTACTATCATATCATAGTAAACGTTAAGTTATAAGGATAATGTTTAAAATGGGTGTAATGTGATTTAACTTGAGGATAAGGGATGAAATATATACAAAACAATTATAAACATAATTATTTGAGTTTATTTATACCATATAACATATAATGTTAATATTTTTGATTCCATGGCCCCATGTGACATGACTATGAAATATATTATATTTAAATCTTTAATGAAATTACATGTCTCTCCTTTCCCTCAATTATAAATGTGTAAATATAATTTTTATTTGTCCAAAATTATTTATCATTATTGTTTAGAATATAAAAAACATAATACTTTATTTTCATCCTAAAAATGTTCTTATAACTTCAATTAATCCAAAAATACCAACCTTTGATGTTTTAAAGTGTCATCCAATGGAGGCCTCTCAAGGAATAGGTAATCATCTTACCCATCAAATTAATTCATTTTTACTACTTATACATCCAATAAATATGTTTCATCTATCCAAACATAATTAAACCTAATGATTTCACAATACTAAGATGTTAATATTATTATTGGACAACCATTTTTCACCTCATTTCCATCGGATGTGAAATGAATGTATCACTCATGCATATATGTGGACTACCACCTCCACATTTTGTTGTAAATCATTTTCCACCACCATAATTTATGGGTAGTAATTACTATGGATTTAATTTTTTATGTAACATTTTATAAATAATCTTGCTTTTATAGATATAATATTTTATCCTCTTTTTTTCCATAATATCTATTAGAAAATTATAGTGTCACTCGTGATTACGTGTGGACAACCACATCCATGATGTTATTAATTTTTTCATTTTTATTTTACTTTAATATTAATAATAAATTCCTAAATAATATATATGATATTTATGATATAATTATAAGTCTTGAAATACTGATTATTATACAGTTTTATTTTTCCATCCATCAAAATGGTAAAACATCACAATGACGTATGTACGTGCTACTATCACAAGGAATATTTTTATTTCATTTCTCATCACCAATATATATATATATGTATATATAATTATTAAATATGATACTTATATACAAATTAAGTATGTATATATTCTAAAACAATGATTAAGGTGAATGTTTTGTAACCATTGAATTGAATTATTCATTGAAAATGGTAATTTTTTCACCTAGATTATAATTTTAATGAATAATTTATTTATAAACAGATTATTATTAATGGGAAAGGAATAATACATAATATTTTATGTTTTTATATAGTTATATAATATATTTATAATTTTCGAATATTTATTTGACAAGAGTTTTGAACATGTATGGATGAAGATGAGACTTAAGGGTAGTGTTTCCCGTCTCACTTTTATTTTTATAAAGAATATAACATATTTAGAACTTTTTTATTTATAGTGGAATGTATACCTAACATTTTATATAATACATATTATTATTACATTTATATTCATGTACTTATATGTTTCATTTGAAATTATTTTTTTAATAGTGTTTACGATTCAAAAGATACAAAATCTATACGGGATTTATTTTATAATTTCATTTATTTTAGAATAATTAATGATAGATATAAATTGTGGGAAATTATAATGTTATTAACCTTTAAAAACTTTATATTTTATTCTCTAATGGTCATTCATATAATTTAATATGCTATTATCATAGTTTGCTTCAGTATATAAAATTATCGATAATTATTTGTTTAACAGAGATAGTGAACATGTCTCATAATTGGTTGATAAAATGATTTTTCCATGTACATGATCATAAAAATTGTTTTGTAGATGTTTTTTACTATAATTAATATTTCCTAAAAAGTTAATATTAAAGAAAATCTTATTTTTTAAAATTCATTGACATTATTATTTTTAATGAAACATTATCATAACATGTCAAATTTTAATATTTAAGATCGTGAAAAGATAATATTCTATTTGATCATATACTATATAAATGTATTTACCCATGATCATGAACATTGTTTTCATTAACTATATCATTAAATGATTCTGTGGATATTTTATAAGAATTTTATTTTCCCAATTGTGTTGTAATTGTTTGATAAATTTTTCATAAAAGTAACGTATATTTTTCTCATGTTTTTAATGAAATGACAAAATATAAATTTGAAGGAATTTTACATCTATTTAAACATAACATATTGATTGTTATGTTTTATAGGGGGTATGATCTTTTGATTATAATTAATCTTTTGTATAACATCTGATGATGATGATCTTTGGATGATTACATTTATCCCATTTCAGTCCCATATGTAAATTTTACATTTTTGAGATAACTAATTCCCTTATAATACCATCTAATTCCTTTATTTTTGTTGATTTTGACTATTTACCGGGGACCTCTTTATATTCAATTGGCCAAACATTTTTTTTGTTGGTGAATTTTGTTTGACCTTGTGGCACACATTTGAATCATTTTCATTATGTAGTTTGGGTTCCTAGAATTATATCTCTCTCTTATGAATTAGGTAAATAAAGATAACCTATATGATAATCATGAAAATAATGGTGAGTGAATAGTGTTTAGTAATGGAAATTTTGAACTACGATAGTATTGGGTGTGGACAATAACTTAATGAGTGACTAAATGAGTATTGAATCTAGTCCCCTATGGAAGCCATTGTATTGTGCCTTGACTAAGGAAATGATTTTATATAATTATCGTATCCCAAAAAAAATTATCTTATTCTTCTGATCTATTTTCAACATTCCTGATTGATTATTGTCGACTTTTTACTCTTATATATTATGTATTTTCGTGAAAAACATTATAAAATGGCTCATGAATATTAATATTTAATTGATAATGTATAAATTTCTTAAGATAGAATAATATTCCAATGAAATTATGATCAACTATGATCGTTGATTGATATGAAACATGTTTACCCTTATTAAGCCTTAATTGTCATCATTTACAATGATTCCATTTTCCCCATGTTATGAATAATGATTTTAAGTAGGGTATATCTAAGAATAGTATTATAAATGAAGAAATTTTTGGGTGATGTTTAATAACATTTATGACATATGATGTCTATATATCTAATCTAAAATGTTACTACACCTCTAGAGTCCTCGATCATGAATATTTTTATATATAATAAATTTTCATATATAATGAGATAATATTTATCTATTTTATGCTGATTTATCCTAACTAGAGCAACATGTAGGATCCACTAAAACCAGTATATTATAAATCTTTCTCACTAACCCCTAAAGGGATTTCCTAGAGCCCCCCAAGTGTTGTTCTTTCACATAAGCTAGGTATCACTCTTAATGATGTGAACCATGATCTGTCCACTCAAACAAAAAAAAACACCTTTTAGAAAGTAATCACACAATTTATCCTATTCTATGTCTATAATACATCATTATAACATCATTATTGTGTCCTTCTCACCACCATAATAGAGTCACTAGTAAGAATTACACCAAAATCATATTTCACATTCAATATAAAAGAAACACTATTATCACTTATAAAATATGGCTCTAACCTCACAACATGGGTCTATAATCCTTACTAGTATCTCTAAAACCCAAATCAGGACTGGAAAAAATAGGGAGAATATCATGAGACAATGAAAGAACACACACAACTGGAAAACACATTACTTGTTTCGTCCAAAAATTATTGGTAACCTCCACTTCCACCAATTTTCATAAAATGAAATGAATATAATGTCATGGAAATCAACATTTTTTAATCTAACGGGAGAAATTATACCAATAAAAAAGTTTTTTCAATGGACATGGGGATAACTATTACAAGTAGAGTCCCCAATATGTGTGTATTTATCTTTTTACACATTACCATCAAATCAAATGTTTCTGTCATGCTACATTTACCTAAATCAAGAATCATCATAGACAACACCAATGGTTTTGATATCATACCAATAATTTTCTTATGCTAAACATGCATCGATCATTTTTATATGGTGAAGGACCTGCACCACTTTTTGTTTTTAAAAATTGGTTAATGAGGTTACTAACCCAAGCCAATGTTGATGTGAGACACAAAAACCTGGGGGAAGTATCATTCCATAAGAGTCGAATTAAAATATATCATATCACACTAAAATCTAACCACTAATGATAGAGGACCCACACCCAGTCTCATAGGGTGTTACCAATCCCTGTGTAGTATATAGGGATCAATGCTTATCAAGTTCAAGTGGGTATAAACACAATGTTTGTATGTAAAAAATATTATCAAAACATTAAAATAACACTCTATTAGAGGTGAAACGCCCATTCCAACATGGGGTTTCACCCCCACATGGTCCAAGGGAGAACATCATGCATCATTAAATACACTGATCTCTACATAAAGAGAAACCACATCCTTTATTTCATGTTTAATTCAACCAATATTTTTTATATGGTTATCTCAAGACTCATCATACTAAAGGGGAGATTCCATATTCCTGATTGGATAATCCACACTCCTAGAATGGTGGTATATCCCCTTGTACATATGGGAGTAATGAACTAATTAATCTCATTTGGAGGAACCAAACCTCATTAGATAATACACAACAATAAGTGGGGTAAATACCCTAATGTAGTGTTTGTATCCCATGAAATCACATAGAAAAGAGAAATACAGGATCCATAGATTGAGGATCCCACATGATTATGAAAAAATAGGAGTCAAAGAAACTAATAAAATCCAAAGATTTTTTTGAAAACTAATTGAGGAAGTTATTCCCAAAAAACCCAGAAATATATGAGTAGTTTTGGGGATTTCATCATTTATAACATTCCCATTTATTGTCACTAGTGAAATCCTTTCAATGATGTAAACCTATATCATACTACACAATGTCTATATCATAGATATGATTTTACACCATGAAATAAAAAACTGCACATACCACTACATGATGAATAGACCTAGAGAAATGTATACTGATCCCAATGTAATACTAAGAAATATCATGATTACACAATGTCAATATCCTAGATATGATTTTACACCAGGAAATAAACAACTGTGCTGACCACTACATTATGAATGGACCTAAAGAAATGTACATTGAGCACAATGTAATAAAAAATCATGTTACTCACCTAGGTTATCAAAATAATCACATAGGAACGTGTTGGCCGCCATAACATTGTATAGTTCTTGGTCTAACAACTAGTCCTTAGATATTCCATCATTTTTGCCCCACGTTTGAAACAAAATTCAATAAATACATATAAACGTACTCTATCCCTAGTAATACATATTTTTATACCAATCTATCATTAACGGAACCACTAGGGTCCCACATAGATAAGTGGATAGAAAATGGTGACACCCCAATACCCTCTCCAATTTTTTAAGGATGGAGACTAGAAAAATATAGAAATAACACATGGATGGGATATATTATATTTAATATTTAATTGTAACTAAAATAAACAATCCATTAAGAATGTACATAACCAATAATTATATAAATAAGAAGATAAATGCTAAAAAATAATTATTATAAATGATAACAATTATGACGAATGAAAATGAGAATACATAATTGGGGGAAATATAAGGCCCAAAACACTATGGTGCATACACCCAAACCCACAAACATAAAGGGATATCACAATATCAAACCATCCACATCTCTAAGAAATACCCAAAATAAACTCTGTGGAAATTTTATATAATCAAACTATTTAAGATTTTTTTCCATGGTAGTTCCACAACCTCTGAATAAATCACTAACAAGAATGATATTTTCGTAGAAAATCCCAGTGTCCGGAACATGTCTCATTCAAGGGTTCATAAAAAAAGAACCATTATGATTCCCTAATGAAGGGAAAAAATTATTATGTTTAGAAAAAAACTAGACCAAACCATTTTACTACCTTTTGAAAAAAAACTAAACAATATGCACGAGGAAGATACTAAAAGGATCCTAGAGACAATTTCCACCCTGTCCATAAGGTATATTATGTTCAACTTCAACTTCTCTCTCATCTAAATCGTAATGGTGCCTAGAATAGGTCATATTCTTGAAGAGAAAACACATCCATACTGAATATAAACATAAAATAACTATATCAATGAATCATGGAAATTGAAACCCATAACAAAGAATAAAATACATACATGGAAATAATAGAATATTCAAATATTATGTTTCACTCAACCATTAACAAAATTTCTCTTTCTTGAACATATAATGACCTCAAAGATAGTATTTTAATCCACTAACATACTATATTCTCTTGGATGAGGCCCCAAACTACACCAATCCCACCAAATCACTCATCAAATAATGCTCAACACTCTAGTAAAAACACAAAGTATCCCAAAACCCAAATCCTGGGGAGGATTATACACATTAAAAAAACTGATGGGGTGGTTCCTGGTATTCCATCACCACACTAGGTATGAATAATTTCCACAATCAAAATACAGGGGTAATTGACACCACTATCAGAAAAGAACAATTTCTTGAACCCTCTCCTCTCTATGCAAAAATAGATTTTATGGAAAGGAAAAACATATTCCCCATGTGTTTTTTTAATGATGATCCATCCCAAGAGGTCAACCATTAGCTTCTAAATTCTATAAACTTGGATAACAATAAAAGGAGACCCACTCCTCCATAATACATGAAACATTTTTATGGGGGATCCAATCACGAATGATGACATATCTCTAATGATCACTTATTACAACATTGATCCATCATAGTAACTATGTCGATGATCATTTGATTCACCAAGGTAGAGAGATAATTAATATAGAGAGAAACAATCATCAATGATAGAATAAACCACACCTCATGAGAGTGTATTATATGAAATGGATATCTTATCATAGTGGAAAAGTTTCTTACCCATCAAGGGGTAGACAACCCTAACATTGAAATGGAAAAATAACACCTCAGCCTAGGGGATAGGCTGAGTTAAGGTATTTGAATCTAGATACATCATCACATCTACTAACTAATAATTAAATATAACTATTTGGTGAAAGGGTCCATCAAAAATTCATTGAAAATTCCTCCTAATCTCCCATATCCATTAAATGAGATCCAATGTGGATGGGAGAAAATATATATAATGTTCAAATAATGGCTAGTCGTGAAGGTCATCATGATGATGTAGTTAATATATATCACATCTTTTCCTGGAATGAAATCTACCTGCATCTACTTAAACATTGAAGTGCATGGTGAGAAGAATATTCCCCCATTAGTCTCGCTTATGAATAAGATCCACCAAAACACTATAATGTAACAAGGGTACTACTCAATCTTATTAAAACCTTAGAATATATGAACCTTGATTCTCTATGAATCCCATAAAAAATATAAAATACATGAGGGTTATCGACATATTATATAACATTATATTTTTCATATATGGAATCCAATTGTGCCTTGGGTAATCAACAAATAATGTAATTTTTCTATTACATCATCTGAATCACTTAATTGTGGCTAAGGGATAATGATCCACCATTAAACCCAAATAAACTCATTAAATAACTTAAATAGTTAATGGGTCCTCACTATCACATTCTATAAATAAATATACATAGAATGGAACCCACTTATTCATGGATCAAGATCTATAGTGATGAAAAGGGAAATCCTAGAGGAGTAAGTAAGTACACTATGTGTACTTAAAGTACATATTGGGACCAACTAAATTCAATTACTGTCATAAGTTCTCTAGAAAAAACAATGGGCACTTCTATAGTACATGGGTTGTTGTAGTATTATGTATTTTTTGGGATTAGATAAGTATATAGTCATGTACCCTATCTTATGACTTCACATGGCACTCAGTATGGGATGTACATGTTCACTCAATATTTTCTCAAGTGGATGGCTTTTAATATTCATGTATTCACATATTTTTATATATCCTAGATTTCTATATGGTGTGTTTTGTGGAAAAAATGTAGTCTGAACAATGTCTCTAATCCAAGATAGAATAAGGAACTAGATAATATTTGTACTTGGAACAACACACCATGTAGTTGGAAATTCTAGATGCAGGAACATTGTGTATATACCATTTCCACCACAAAAATATGGAAATAAATCCAAATATGGTCAAAACATAATCCATAGGGTTTATGGAGTATTGAATAATTTAAAAAACAATTTGAAATTTAAAAAATGAATGCAAAAATAATGAATCCATGAAAATGTGAGGCCATTGGATCTTCACAATCATATCCCATTGATCCACATTCCATGATAATCATAGGGAGATTATAGACTTTGACCTACATTGGCCATCTTTTCATGATTATCTCCTCTTTATTTCCTCTCACAGCCTCTGCATCAATAGGTTGGGAAGGGTGAAAGGGGTGGACATTATACAAAAATGTGGGGATATAATTTCTAGGGTATTTTTTACCCCAAATTAATTAAATGAAAGACCCAATAAATAGGATCGACCAATTTCCATAACCCAAAAAGATATTTTAGACCATATAGGAAAAATACCCCATTAGAAAATCACTAAGTATAAATTCCAATTTGATTATCGAGATAAGTTATATTTTTGTACAAACATAATAGAATAAATAATTTTTATTTAATAAATAATATTTATTTAATGAATAATATTTATTTAATATATAATAAATACTCCGAATAAACAAAAAGGCTTATAATCATTAAATATTCATTAATATGCGTAAGCATCACAAACTAGAATCAATGGAACCATATTTAAAATTTCGTGAGGTTATTATCAAAATTAAATTAACTATTTTACCATCTAAAAAGTCTTGGGATATAATGATCTGAAACCTAATAAGTCTTCAATGCATGAAAACCTATATAATTATAATTGCACAAAGATTAATTTTTATTTGTCATATATTTTAACCATTTTATAAAATATTAAAAATTTATCTCATACTTTTAGGTAGTATTTTTATCTCCAATGATCAATTCATCATCATTGTTATCTATAATAAATACATATCTCATGATCTTCACAAGAATCTAATATTACTATTACATTCTTGTGTAACATGATTTGATCCTTCTACCACAACGTATTGTAGAACTTCCTCATGTTCTATCTCATGAACAATTCTTGATTGATGGTATTTAACCTTTCCCAGTAAAACATTCTTCCAACTAACCAAATAATAGATAAATTAATTATCATGTAATGAAAAAAATTGAAACAATTTTTTTCTCAGTAAGATTATTGAAATACTAATCCCTTAATTTATCTAGAATATTCAATAAAATTATATTTATATAATTTAAAATCATGATTTTCAAAATAAAAAGTTCATAAATAGTTTTTTCCTAAAAAAATATAATTAAAAATCAGTATTATATAATTTATAGTCCATAGATGTTATTATTACATTATTACTAAATTATATTGAACATAGATTAAAAGTAATGGAGTAGTGTTCATATAATAACCAAAAAATGTAATATGAAGGTTAAATAGACTCATTAACGAACATAGTTTTTTCAATGCTAAAATTATTCTTTTAAGACCCACTATATCACTATTTTTTTAAAGTTGAGTGTAATGGGGAACAATTACCTAGTATCTCTAATTATGTGTGAGTTCTTTGTTTAATTGTTTACCATCTCGATCTGATCGGTGGATCTTAATAATTTTTCTGAGATTATTATTTACGTCTAAAACTCTTTAAACTTTTTAATAGTTTTGTACCAGTTCCTCATAAAAAACACATATCCATTCTTACTAAATTCACTAGTCAACGTTATGAGGTAAATGAAATTTCTATTTCATGAGTACTGATTGGTCCACATTGAACTCTATGAATGCAATATGATAGTCAACAATCCCTTTTACCTTTTTAAATAAAATGTTTTTATTAATCAATCCTAATAAAAAATAACAAGATTCTAACAATTCAAATTTGTAGGGTATTTGGATTCATTTCACTATTATGTGCTAAACATGATAATTCAAAAGATATTTTGGATTCTTACCAAACATAAATATCTTATTATAATCATTATAAATAATATTATCTATATCTATATTATATAAACTATTTATTATATTTTTTATTTAAAAAAAGTAATAATTATATATTGAACAAAACTGGTTATAAAAGTGAATGAAAATGCGTTCCTTTATAAGAAATAGATAAAAAAATCATAGAGGTAAAATGACTACATTATTATAATTTGGGAGTAAATTTTGTTGGCAATGTAATACCATACGTTTTGACTTCCAATGTAGAATAGTTTTCTCTATTACCATCAAAGAACATTGAATATCATTTTGTCAATTCCTTTTTATCTCAAATTTTAAATTTAATAGCACAAATGTGTACTGTGAAACTGGAATCTAATCCCCATGAGTTTGTGTCATTGAAATTTAACTCTATAAACTTCACAATCATGAGCTCAGAATTTGTTTAATTATAAAAAACTTATCGACTCTAGATAATAATTTAGAAATATTCAATTATTTCAAACTACCATGGATATTATTATTATTATCATAATGTTAGTCATTAAAAATAAAAATGAAATATATTTGTGTGAGTATCATGCATTTTATCAATTAATCAATATAATGTAATTAAATTTCACCCACTAAAAATTTTGACCTATAACAACTCATCTATTTAGTAATATAGGATCAATATTTCACCAAATAATGAGTACTCATTAGTTTTTCTCTAACAACATATTTATTTTGGTAGAAAAAACATCCCAAAAATAATTATTAGGATTCAATGTTAGTTTATTAGTAATAGATTTTAAAAATTCCATTATATGGGAAAACAAAACTTTCTTCCACTATTATCTTAACACTTAGGGATTCCTAGATAAGTGTTTCCCAAAGATGATTCCATGAACAACCATATAATTGAAAATATTGTGGAACTGTGTTCTAGAATGACCCTCCCAATAATGATAATGTGTGAACTATTTTTTCATGCATTACACTAGATAATCTATAGGAAACCACATGTGGGATAACATACATTGTTGAAGGATAAAAGACTAGAAACATTTTTATTTAGAATGAAAATCAAATTTATTAATATAGGTTTTTTTAAAAAATCTCAAAAACAAAATATATATAAAAATAATTAAAAATTATATATATTAAATATCATATAAACGTTACCATTTCATGTTTTACTTATTTTTATATTAATTATGCTAATGATTAAGTTACATAATCCCTATTCTGACCACCATATTAATTTTTTCACAACACATTAATGAGATCCTCTTTACTGAACAAATTTTTTTAATCACCAAAAAATATAATCCATGTATAAATTTCCTAATTCATATCGCACATATAGTACATGGTATTTTTCATATTAATTTAATGATTTAAATGGGATTAAAAATATTAATTTATATAAGAATAAAAAGATAGTTGTCAGGTACCTATCCATTCTAAAAAAAGGCACAATCCTCCAATTCAATGTGTGGTCTTACCAGAAGTCCCTCTCATCAGTTATTATTTACTCAATAGATAATTGAATTCTTGTTAAGTATAACATATAAAATGATAAAATAGCAATAAAAAAATGTCCTCATGATTTTTACTATGAAACAAAACTAAGAATGTGGTTGATGAAAAAATAATTCATAGGGAAACGTTCTATTCATAAAATTAAATGTTCTATCTCTTACAAGTAATTTATGTCATTAACACATTATATGAAATATAAAATAATAAAATCATTAATAATATAAACAATAAAATAATTAAAAAAATATTTTAATTGAAAACAATATTTTATAAATTCATATTTACTTTATGATTATGGGTAAAAAATTCATTACTCGTATAAATTATTCCAACATTAAAAAGTAATAATAGAAATTTACTAACTACCAAAATTTATTTATGTTATTGAAAAATACCACTTTATAGTATGTTGACCCTTATTATATTTCCATGTTGGTATAGTTGTATATTATTGGGTGACAGATTATATAAGAG
Organism: Viscum album; assembly: GCA_963277665.1. Lineage (NCBI taxonomy): Eukaryota > Viridiplantae > Streptophyta > Magnoliopsida > Santalales > Viscaceae > Viscum > Viscum album. The sequence continues at coordinate 2,081,486,375 of OY728126.1, forward strand.
CATAGGGTGGTGTGAGGAAGGAGAACCCCAATATAAGGATTCCTTATTGTATTGACCTTGTTGTAGGGCAGCATCATGAGAATTTAACTAAACCGATTATTTAATTTTTGGTGATAAAAAACTTCCCTCTCATAAATAATCATATCATATGACTCCCTCGATAGTGGTAACTCTATATCTTTAATCTCACAGAATATATATTGATATTGAAATCATGTTGTGTCACAATGTACTATCATATATTGTCATTACATTAGGTTTAATATCAATAAAACATTAGGTAACCTAAAAACAATTATCTTTTTTCATTGAGATAAATATTGTATATGAAGTATTTATAACATAAATTGTTATTCTATATCCACATCATAATTACAACATAATATAATGTTAAATTACTAATAAATATTTTGTTATCAAGGAAACATATCTTATCATCTATCTCGGCATTGTGTTGTCATATAATGTAATATTAACAAGGTAAAAACTCATTTACATTTCATTACAAGTTTTCTGAGAAAATTAGTAAATGAAAAATATTTATTCAATATAGAAAATGAATTTCTTCCTTTTATGGGTTTGGGATTTCATTATATAAAAATATTACAAAAAGAAAACACATATATGCAAAATTTAACTTCTATAGAATCAATGTGATTGAAAAATGAAACAAACAATGTACATGTATCACATATAGTGTAGAACATTCCATTAGAACATATTTTTATTGGTTAATATCATTGGTGTATTTAACATAGGATTCATGAAACCAAGGGATGTAATTATTGGTTAAATCTATGATATTATCATGATAAATCATCTAAATTAACAAGAGTAGTATGACCCCCATAGAATTCCATGATTGAATTAATGGGGATACAATATGACTAAACAATTTTAGGAGTCATAAGATCACCATCACATCAAATGATCGAACCAAAAGGGGTATTTCACCTTATTTATAGTCCTCCGTACCAAATTTGATTGAATATAGAACTCATCAGACATATTTGGTGCAATCAACTGACACTTTTCAATTACATCCCCCTGATGTAACCAATGATCCCATTCGATAATTTTTTTTAAATTGACTTAATAAATTCAAAATGTGATAATAATTGAATAAAACCTCATGGGATTAAGGTGGTGGATGAACTCACATTGGATGTATTATGTTTGTTTTAATGTAGAATCAGGATATATCAGATTGAACCACACTATGTTGGAACAAATTTAATCTTTGGATCAATATTGTGGATCATATTTAACCAATGCATTCTTTATTCATATGGATTAATATCAATATCTTTTTATTGTTTAATAATATTAATATTGGACATATTTCCCTATGTACCACCACTATACAATAGAGTAACATCATTTGGAAGTATATGATGATTTCATCTTGGATTTGATCTTGGGGATTGGTTTATATAGGGCAAATTTAGTGTGGTATGTTCCATCACCATAAACTATAATTAGTTTATTTATATTAAAGAGAGTAGTGAATCGATATAATGATAATCATGATGGGGATATTTCTAATGAGGATTCCATTTTTCAAGTGGCCTCTAACATCCCCAAACTATATTTTAAATCATTTAACATTAATTATCTGAAAAATATATAAGAGGAAAATAAGAGTTTTTAAAATTATTTTTATGTTGATGTACCAATAAAGTATATTTTTTTCAAGGGTCAAACAGTGGACCCCTAAAACATTGTGAATCATTCCATTTGTTCCTAATGTTTTCCCATGCATTGAATGGGGTTGAACTAGTAGAAATGAGATCAAATTTATTTATAACACCAACTATGTGTTTTCAATATAATTATTTATGTTCCATTTCCCTTATAAAACTCACAATTTTGTCAAAGACACATATGTTTTATTCTGAGTGATCTAATAATCTTTTTTTATCGAGGAAACCCATTAAATATTTTTAATATAATTTATATTGTGTCTCTTCTCTTGTGTAGTTTATTTTTCTGTAAGAAAGAATAATGTTTCTATTATTTAATTTCAGGAATATTTTTCTAGATGATTATGTGGTTGACATATAAACATGTGCAAGGAAAATTACAAGAATAAATATCTAAATATTTCAAATACCAATGACATTGATTAATTGATGAATGCTGTGTAAGGTTAGTTTGTATGGACTAAAAGATTATTTTAAATTAAGGTTATATGGATTAAACATAAAATGTTATGTCACACAAACATAAAAATACTCATATAAATGATCATGAGGTTTATGTACGTGATTCTCAATCTAAAAGATGTTGAGGATTAATTTCTGACAGATTTTACCATATGGTCAATATTGTGGTTGTTTTTCTATTATAGGTTCATTGTTCACATAACATGAATCAGTGTGGGTATATATTAGTAAAATAATCTATGAATGATTGTTAAAATATTGTAATATTATATTGCTCATAACATTTATTCATGTGTTTATTGTCACACAATAAAGGAAATCGATGTTTATTAATAGAAATACACAATCTTTAATCAAATATGGATATAATGAATGAATATTTGACATCAAGAATAATCAAATTTACCAAATAATATCATATATTAGATGTGTAAATCACAAAAAATTTGTTAATCAATCAATTATGGGATGAAAGGATACATAGGATACAAACATTGAAAACACCTAAAATATAGGTCTTGTTGATAAGTTATGGGGTGTATAGAGTTCATAGAGAATTCCCCTAAATGTGACAATACATTTAGTTAGAAGTGATGAATATGGAAGCATAAAAATTACCATAAAATTGGTATCTCTTGGATAAATATGAACTCAGTACCAATAACATATGATAGGTTCATGAATATTGAAACTATTGTTGACTCAAGAAGGAATATAGGATAAATGATACCATTGAAGGGTTTAATAACATAGATGGTTTTCCCAAAATGTAATGAACACATCCCCAATGAGAAAGTTCAAAACATTGAAGTGATTGAGCATATGTATAGGAGAAAAAATGTGGGAACACTCTATCTATTTCTTATAGACCTAGTTGAAGAAAGTATAACATGGAATTTGTTAGAGTTATTTTGTTGGTTTTATAATATTTTTTCCTTATAATATTTTTTCTCTATAAATTTAATATTTCATTTAGATGGACAGCTTATTAATTATACAAATTACATTTTATGTGGGATCCCATTGTGTGATTTTGAAAAGAAAAAGTTTTATGTATCCTTCATTTTTAGTTTATCATTCGGTAAATTTGGACCATGAGGCTTGGAGTTTGTGCTTGAATGAATTTCGCATAACAATTGTCGGGTTTGTATTAAAAAAACAATCAAAAAATGACATAGTCCAACTAAGAACAAAATATTTAACCCCAACATGAATAAGTATCCTGATCCTAGTAAATACCATGTTTAAAGGATAAAAATCATTTTTGATCATTGTTATTCAACCAATAATATGAGATAGGCTATATCCCACAAGAATGAAAAACCCATATATTAAAAGAGAGAATTTTTATACTATATACCATATCAAATAGATGACTATATAGGTAAAAATAATGATACAAGGAGTATTAATGTAGGGATAATAATTTGAATAATTAGATGCGTACAAAGAGATGACACATCACCAAAAACATTACTAGTGAATGAAGATGACATAAATAATTACTTGTCGTTTTTAATCATGAATATAATATAAGAAATTTTTTAAAACAATGACCACTGAAACCTATTTTAATGAACATTTCCAAGACAACGTTATACAAGGTGCACAATGATTTTATGAACATCCCCATGGGATTAAGATACCTATGGTTTGTACTGATAGATCTGGAGTAATATGCATTTCCTGGTATATGTTTCGAATATAGATTCATGAAATCATTACCAAAATACATGAAATATTTATTGTGATTCAGATCACCTATGGTATAAAGTGTGGCATATTGAATTGAATAGTCCAAAGTCATTGGAAAATTCAATTATTAGACATAGTAGGGTAATGTATTTTTAAGATGATGATGGGAAATGGAGATGGATCATGATTTTTGGGTTGGACTAAAACATATTGTTTAGTCCTTCCTATATATCCATAAATAATCAGAATCATAAAATTCATAGTTCTTTTGGATTATAGCCATATATTATATCTTTATCACATATAGGGAAGGGGTATTTTGCACTAATATAGAGTTAAATACAAATTAATCTTCTTTCATCGTGCCTTGGTCAATTCACTAAAATATTATAAATTATTAATGTTTAATATAAATGAAGATTCAAAATTCCATGATATAATTATTAAAAATATGGAGCCCTTATATAATAGTTTATGGATTTATATAAACATATATTATAGTTATACTTATATGGATCTTGATCACAAGTAAGTATGTTGTGTTCAAGTGAGATACACTACAATATATTGTATGAAATCAAACCTGGTGGACCATAAAACATTTAGTATAGTTTAATGTGACGTGTAATGATATGTTATACATTATAATTTTTTAAAATGTGGTATTGTTATAAATATATTTCATATATATCTTACTCATGAACAAAACATAATAGCTTTATCTCATAAATAGACTAATGAAGTAATACCCAGCATGGATGGAGATGTCTCAATTACTGTGATTGATGTAGAATTCAATTGAAAAATATTTTTTGCTAATACTAGAATAGAGGATCCATGAATCACTATTTTTTATAAAATAATAGGAATCAAGTCACACGTAGTGTTATAGTAGGTAGTAACTACATATATATATCATTCTTACTAGTGAAGGGAATATTCTAGTCATCGTTCATGTTTATCATGAAACTAGGATAGGAAAATATAACCATGAGGAAAAATATAGTTATAAATAGATCTCCCAATTATAGAGATATCTTATGTATAAAGGAATTTTATATTACATAGATCATCCTCTTATGTAAGTGTATATTTTACAACTACATGTCACATGAGAAAAATCATTCGGATTAATTTATTTTTTTATATTCTATAACACGTTGAATAATTTTTGAAATATATGTGAAGAATTGTATGTTTTGTAGTTAAAAAACATGCAATAAAGAAAAAATAGGATTTATTTTAAGTCTACATGGTATGTACTATATTAGGGTGTCCTTTTAGTTATATAGAGTTCTTGTGTAAAGTTAGATATCATTGTTTTAACGTTGAGGAAATGAATCAATGTTCAGGATTAAAAAAATTAGGGTTTATAGGAATCTAAAACATCCAAAAGATGGCGGATCACGGAATCAAAACACAACATGATCTAATTATATTTATTCCACATAGAGTTATTACATATGGTTTTTTCACTACACATAATAGTCTCACAAATGTGGTAGAAGAGAAAAATGAATTGAAGACATTGTAGGAATTAAGGTTGAATATATAATGTGAATAATGATAGAACTCATCCATATATTATGAGAGTGTCTTGAAATCAAAATCATAACTAGTAATGGGCAAGATTAGAAACATGTCACTATGTGTACTGAGTTTGTACAACTATATTCCATTATTCATGTGAATTTTATATAATTATTAGTAAATCTTGTTATAATATTTGTATTAATAAATAATGGGGATGGACCCCTATATATACAAAAATATTATATCAGTTGTGAATTTCCAATAGTGGTTATATTGAATAGACCCTCATGAGAAAATTTATTTTCTACAGTTTGGACTATAATGAATACAGATTAACATTGAATAAAAATTACATAGGGTCACTTCCTCTAATTCAAGGTCCATCAGGATGTCACTCTAAAAAAGAAATCCCTAATACTCAGATAGATCTCATGAATGTGGGGATATCTATATTTGAGAATTTATTTATGAAAAATAATCCCATGGTAATGATTTATATATAGATCTATCACATACTCAAGGGGATATTGGTTTTATAAAATAGATAACTCGAATTATTTTCTATTTTTTTAAAATAGACCATATGTGTTTTAGTTTGTGTTCATTTACTGAGGAATATTTTGTATAATATTTTATTATGATATAGATCCTGAAAAAATATGGCCCTCTTATATGATCATCAAGAAAGAATAGAAAACAAGACATGGCAATAATGTGGTCCTTAATACCATGGAAAAGTGGGGTCATAATTAAAATTAATCTTTTGGTTGGGTCTAATGATTAATACATCAATATGTATCTCATAATTAATGGAATTAAGAAAATGTTTGTTCTTATAGAATGAGAGAAATATTATTCATAGTTCAAATTAGCAATTTATAAGGACATGCATAAGGAATTCCTAAATAGATTTGGATCCCATGTACGAAAAATTGGTCTCAAGAATTGACTATCTAGATCACATTATAATTCAATGTATGGTAAAATATAATTCAAGAAAGTAAATTTTGTGTGGCTGAGACATTATCTATTGTTTTACATCATGCAGTGAGGATGATACACCACACTATTTAAAGTCATCATATTGGGAGATATTTTCTGTATAGTATATATTTATACAACATGATCTTTTGTGAACCAGTTAAAAATTTAGGATTTTTTTTTAAAAAATCAGTACCTTGGTGGATATAATGATATACTATTTATGAAATATTACCTATTTATTACATTATATTTAATACATAGTACAAAAATAGGATCTTTTAATGTTCAGTTTATTGGGAAAATGGGTACTTAAAACATAAAAATATATAAAATTATTATATTACACTTATAAATATAAGTCGTATGTTCATACTAAAAATATTTACTTAATATTATAACTAGAGGACATAAAAAAAGAGTGATCATAAGGCCTAGTAATGAAAATCCATGGAAATAGTTTATAAGTGTTCCTGGGAAATATAGGTATAAACTTAAAAAATATCATAAAGGCGTTAAAAATTTAAAAAATATGATTATAATTACAAAAATAAACTGAATAATAACTATAAAATTATGTTACTAAAATTAAACAAGATATTCATAAGTATATTAACAATGTTTTTTAAGGTTTTGTAAAAATTACCATGGTTATTCACCAAGTTATCGTAATACTTATCATCTATAGTGATTAAATAAGTTAAAAAATATATTAAGGAGCTATCAGGGTGAACTCATAACACGTATTATATCTCATGTGATCTATATAGATTATAATAAATCATTTCAAAAATAAATCATGCTGATTAAAAGAAACAAGTTTCATATAAAAATCATGGACTTTTAAAAGGTGTTTAAAGTCTATATCATAATGTTATTTATAAACCATAGAATAGGAATAAGGGTTTTGTGTATATAATTATCATAATCAAACAAATAAATTTTACATATTAGTGAATACCCATAGAAATTGAATATTTTTTGGTATTAATATAATGTAAATAAAAGAAAATTTCTTTATGAAAAGCGATAAATTTTTATAAGTAAAGTCGGCAGCATAACAGGTATAAAATGGGTTTCAAGAAAAGATTAAAAATATTTGGGAAAATGGTAATACATTAATAAAGGAATCTTATTACAGTAAAGGGATTAAATAAAATCTACAGAATAAATTATTTTTGAAATTTGGAAGTCATACAACATAATGAGGGAACTTTAAAGGAAAGGAGAAGTGTTGATTTCCCTTACCGTGAAGAGTTGATCCAAAAACAAAAGGATCATGACCCTGAGAGCTTAAGGACACCTTGGGTGGAATCATAAGAAGGATAAAATATCATTTGTTTTTATATGATTAATTTTATAAATATTTAAATGATAAAATGGTTAGTATTTATATCATATGTGGAGGCTTTTTTATTATCTTCATTGGATAGCATGGTTGTGGTAAATGCAAAAAAACATGTGATTTCCCATGATGTTTACCCATTTTATTTGAAAAATGGGAATCACCTTAGGAATTTTTAGTCCGAAAGATTCTACTAGTATTTTATATTACTTATTACACCATTATTAAATAATTAGTATTTCATTAAACATGCTAAAAACACACATGGTATTTTTACTATTCACGAAAAAATATTTTCTTATATAAAATTACCATAAATTAACCTTGACATAAATTTGATACATTCATTCAAAAAAATATTTTTATATTATCATATTAATTATATTAATATTATAATTATAATTTTTAATTATAAAAATTTATTATTTAATAAAATTAATTATGGATAGAAAATGAATATTGAGATATCATAAATATGAAAAAATAAAATTATTTAATCATTTATATTTAATTAAGATAGTCTTTGTAATAATATTTCATTAAAAACCATTATTCTTAATAAATTAGTTTATAATAATAATTAAAAATATTTTTAAAGGAAAAAATTCTATCCAAAAAATAAATTTCTCACAATCGCCATATTTTTATGAAAAATATATCTCAAAATATATTTCCAGGATCAAAAATATAATTTATAAAAATTTATTACAAATTATTAACTAATGAAGTTACACATAACCCTTTATAACATTTGAATATGATATAATGATAAGGTGTTCAATGGTGATAGATTCATGGGGTTTCTCAGATAACACCACCTGAGTGGTAATTTCCACTAAAATTATCTTCTCTCATATGAGATTTTGTTCATGCATCAAATGAATAATCTAGGTTTGTGACTGGTCAGTTGGGCACCCTAGTTACACTTACTCCCTCCCAAGATATAAAAAAGGGCTTCATATGGATTTACACTTTTAGTTGAGGCCACCCTTTTAGGTTTCTATAATAATAGTCCGGTATAAATTCTACATATATACACTAAATATAGCATTAAATGTTTCTCAAAATTATTTCTTTTACTGGTCATATTGACCAATAGTCATAATTTAACACTAATCAAATAATTTCCAAACTCGATGGCCACATCAAAAATTATAGTCCCTTCATTAATAATGGGATATAATTTTTCTAACTAAAAACTAATATAACACATATTTTAAGGAATAAAATATCATTCAAAAAGTGTGGGTCATTAAATTCTCCCCCCATTGAGAAATTTTGTATCCAAAAGTTCATTTCATTCCCTCAGTTAGGAATAGATATGGGTACTTTTCCCTCACTTTCTTCTCTATTTCTTACATATCATCATCACAAATATGGTTCCTCCACTATTATTTGATGCGGTGGGTAGTATGGTTTCATTTATCCTTTTATTTATGGTGTAATATCTCCACCAACTACTCCTCATATGAGATTTCATGTTCTAATTGTTTGACCTTAGGATTCAATACATGCGGTGGGTAATATATATACTTCCTCAAGAAAGATACATTGAATAAATCATAAAATAGAGGTATATTTGGAATAATTGAATGATGATAGGCTACTGATCTAATAAAATCAAGCATGTCATTTGGGTTAATATACATGGGGATAATCATCCATTTCTTTTGAAAAAAACATGACTATATTTCATAGTAAAATTCAGGGGAAAACATTATTTCCATCATTATACTTCATGTCCCTTCAATGTAAGTCAACATAGTTATTACACTGACAATGATATTCATTTCTGTGTCATTATATGGAATAAATATTTTCTATAATCTCTTATAAATTATCATGCCAAAAATGATTCTTTCACCATCTTCATCGTAACATGTAGAAGTTATGCATCGTTTCCAATATAGATATTTATATAGTTCCATTTTAATACTCTAATGAATGATAATGTAATATCATAACTATACTGATGGGAGATTTTGGTACCAATCACCTTTATATTCAATTGATCGTGTTCTCAATAAATCCTCTTGTGTTTGAGTGTTCCTTTTAAATTCTACATCAGTTTGGATGTGATATTCCATAATAAAATTCAGTTAGGTTCTCATGTCATATTGAAGTCTTCTCCAGAATTATTATGTGAACCTTGGATCATGATCATATACGACAGAATGCAGAAATACATGCAACCTAACCACATCCTTTAAATAAATCATGGAATTTTTTCCATGAGATAAGTAATCCCATATAAGGATCTAATGTGTATTCTTGGCGAGATGGCCCACTATAACCCATATCAAATAATTTCCATTGGATGTTATCAGGAGGCCATTTCCAATGACTTTAGAGATTTTTTCCCACATCCATTTTGATATGGGTAGTGGTAAGAATACCCCTTTAACAAGTTGTCTCTCTTCCCTAACTAATTGAAACACCATGAAACTTATAGTGTAGTAGAAAATTTATCAGTTCCTGTTAACCTACCAATAATGATCATGATGTTTCATATACAATTTATGGATTCCTGGATGTGTAGAGAATATAGAGCTATGATCTTCGTCAATAATCTCCCCCTTTATTTCTGGTAGAGACGGAACACATTGCCTTGTACAAAATATTATTCCTCCATTATGATCAATATTGAACTCTGGAAACTTCTCATTCATCACATATAATATATTATTTCTTAATAATGGATCTTCCCTTTGAGATTAATAGATATTTTCTAGTAATTATGGTTGATAAATAATTTGGGATATAATAATAAAATTCCCATGTTTAATTTTACTCGGTCTATGATCGAAGTATATCATTGAATCCATGTCATTTCTAGCATAACAAGTTCTTTCCTACTTAATGCATTAGCATCTTTTTTACTTCTCCAAGATGATACTAAATTGAAAAATAATAGTCATTATGAAGGTAAAAATGTCTTATATTTCTCATGTTTAATTAAATTTTCATTAAAATATAATTCAAACATTTGTGGTTATTGAATCTATAACATTTCTCCCCATAAAGATAGTTCTCTCATATCATGGGATAAAAAACAACTATAGTTAGCTCCAAGACATGTGTAGAATAATTCTACTCCAGAGTCCTCAAATGTCATTATTCATAAGAAATAACACTGTAATTATTCGTGAGAATGCACCCAATCCCTTTAGGGGATGAATCACTAAAAATAATAAATATTTCTCTAATACATGGTATGGTTAAAATGGGAGTTGTAACTAATATTTCTTTAGCTATTGGAAACATGATTCACACAAATTTTTCAAGGAAAACGTGGAATCTTTCCAGGTTAACATGAATATTGGATGGTAATATCATGATTGTTTTTACAAAACTCTTATAAAATCATTCTAAACCAAGGCAACTAAAAATCATTGTTAAATATGTTTGATGAGGCCACTCATCCACAACATGTCTCTTAGTAGTCTCAAATGATATTCCTTTAATTATTAAAATGTGCTCCATATAAATATTTTTTGTAATGAAAATTCATTTTTAATGAACATTATAAATAGGCTCTCCTTCATCAAAGTTTAAACTATAACCCTTGGATGATAATCATTATCCTAAAATATTTTGGAATATATTTGAATATTCATCAATATAATATACCATAATGTTATTATGGTAGTATTTAAATACTCTATTAATCATATCCATAAATATAGAAGTGTTATTAGTCAATCCAAATAGCATAACCAAAAAAATATAATTCCAATACCTTGATTGTATGGAGGTGTTTGTAATATCTTCTTTCATCACCTTTAATTGATGATAAAATGATATATGATCAATCTTCAAAACTAATTGTACCCCACAGAGCTGGTCAAATAAATCATCAATCCTTGGAAGTGGGTAAATATTCATCATTGTTATCTAGTTAGGTTCTCTATAATCAATTCATAGCCAAATTGATCCATCTTTCTTCCTCACAAAGAGAACGGGTGCTCCCCAAGGAGATACACTTGGTTAGATAAACCCCTTCTCTAAAAGGTCATGGAGTTACTCTTTTAATTCCCCTAGATACTTATTCATCATTATATACAAGGACATTGATATTATCACAGATCTAAGAAGGAGTTCAATGGATAAATCAAACTCTATTTATGAGGGAGGTCAAGATATCTCAACAAGAAACATATTAATGTATTCCTAGATAATAGTGACATTCTATATTTATATACATTCATTTCATTATGCATATTCATTGATAATATCAATAAACAAGGATATGAAAGGATTATCTTTACAAATATCAGGCCAAGAGATCTCTCATTTGATAGAAATATACAAATTTTATTCATTAATATAGTGATTTTATTTCATAAAATTTTTTACATTGTATTTTACATTAAGAGTGAGTCCATCCGTAAAATAGTATAGAATTATAGCATGGGAAAGGCTATTATTTTTTCAATGAGTTTTTCCTCACCAAATTGGATACTACAGTTTCTAGAAACAATTGATGACGGGATAATCTTCCCAGAAGTCTTGACTGATAACTCAACTTCTCGGAGATCAAGGATTGATTATATATTCCTTTAAAACATGGAGTAGATAAATTAATTTGTTGACCCAAAATTAATCAATTTACTTGATATATTTGAGAGAACAATTGTAGTACCACTACTACAAACATTGGATATTCAACTTTAGCCATCGTGACCGAAAAACAATCATATTTCTCCCTTGGCCTATGTTGAGGTTAATATTGATTCCCCTCCACTTTCTATAGATTTAGTAAATGGAAGGAAAATTCTTCAATCTTTCCACACTCAAATTATTGAACATTGGGATGGGATTTCACTATCTTTCCATTATCAATTTTATTGAGTAGTTAAGGCTTCACGTCCCTAAAACTATTCTAATAAATTTGGCCACATGTTGCGAAATTATAGTAGTCCCCTACCTCATGAATATCATTCCTCAAATGATTGTTCCCACATTTTATTTCATGTTGTACATTTACATTGTTTTCATCTTCTTCCATGATCAATTTTACTCTCCAATTTTGGATCTAATTATCAATAAATTTCATTCGATCTATGGGAACATTTTGTATCTCCAAAAACTTATTCAACCTATATATCACTTCACAATATCTTTTCATAACCATCATAGTCTCAATTGGTTATATTATTCCATATGTGGGGTCATAATTCAATGAAAAATCTATCAAACATTCTAATAGGATCCATGAAAAATCTAGTTGTTTAGAGATAAATATATGTAATTATCATATTAATGCTTCCAACAGATTCATTTTCCATATTCTTTAACACTTTTAATTCCTATATCTATTATTTTCTCATCTAAAAGTGAAACATTATTTGAAGAATATTCCCCAGGACTCTTCCCATTCCATTGTATCGAATACCCTCATGGATTCCAATTTTTAACAAGTGTCCACCAATGATAAGTTTCTCCCTATAACTTTGAATAATACATTATTACTATCTCTTATTAAAAAAAATTAGTATATAAAAGAAATTTTATATCGATATTATCTATTGTTCAAAAATCAATGTGTACATATATCCACTAAAACAAGGTGGTCATTGATTCAAAAAGGACTCAAGGGAAATTTGTTACCATTGAGGTGAATTTTGACTTTGAGAATGATCCATGATATTTTTCATTAATCAAGATGATTCATCTATGTCATGATGTTTTATAATCTATCATCCATCAAAGGTTCATCATCACATGGTCTATTATGCTCACCATGAAAGAAATTTATCCTATTCCCACCACTTTTTTAAAATTAAAACGTTGTGACTAATTTTTTTTAATAATATTATAATTATTTAATTATTTTATGAGTTATAAAATTATGATTAAATATTTTACTCAATAATAATAAATATTTATCGATATATCTTTAAAAATGGTTCAATAATCATATTATTAACAAAACATATCCCCCATGAAGGTCAAACTAGGTGTGCATTAATGAAAATTGACATGTAAAAGGTCAGACCAAGTCAAGCACTACACAACATGTTGTAATTTATCCAAATCGTATATCTATTCTATAAACACATCCACATGTTCATATCCAGATAGTGATTTCTTTTCCTGGAAACCACTAAATTATTACTTCCCCAAATAAAGTAGATGTATTCCTATATTTTATAAATGTCCATATGATTATTTCTAATTATTTCAAATCCTGATGTACACAAATTTATAAACCTTACCTTTATAAAAACTATGGAATCCCACCTTTTTATTACATATTATATCATTACATACTATAAATAAAAGACCTTTTAAATTCTAGTTTCCTAGAAAATAGGACATATCAAACATGAAAAAATAAAGCATTATTTAATTCCTTGTGAAATTATTAATTATGGGTTTATACTACATTAATTTAATTAATCTCATAACCAAGTGACATACATCAAATGAAAGGATAAAAATAAGGCCCAGTAAAATAATTCATCTGAAATAGTTTACATATGTTCATGAAAAATATGGATAAGATCCTGAGAAATATCATAAAGTCATGAGAAAAGTAATAATAGGAACATAATAATAACAAATAATGAATCATAGAAATAATATGTGGTTTAAACATTTAAATCGGTCATTTTGAAGATATCACCATGGATTTTCATCGAGGTGTTATAAAAATTACTAAGGTTATTTACCAAGGTATTATAAAACATGTAATATCTAATGATAAAATTATTTTCCAAATGCATTTAATTTCTATATGGTATCATCCTCCATAATTATTAATTTTCAGATGATTCACATAGTTAATAATAAAATATTTCATAAATAACCTATGTAGAATAAAATAAATGGGTTTCATGTAATAATCCTTGCATTTTAAAAAGTACATAATGAAAAGATCATTATGTAATTAATAGCCCATGGAAAGGGAACAATTTTTTATGAATATAATAACATGAATAAAATAAATCAAATATATATATTGGTGAATATATCTTTAAATGATTGTGGTTTGGGTATTCATATAATGAAATTAAATGATAATTTCATAAAGAGAAGTGAGAAATTTTGAGAAGTAAAATAGGCTGCCTAACGGCTATGAAGCATCATTTTAGAAAAGTGTAAAATAGATGGGAAAATCATTTAACATAAATAAAATACTATTAATATATAAAATGGGTAAAATAAATTAGGTATATGTACTTATTTTTAAAATTTTATAAGTCAAATCACATAAAGAGGTAACATGAATGGAATAGAAAAGTTGATATTTTCCATACCGTGAAGAGTTGATCCAAAAACACGAGGATCATGTCATTTGGGCTTGAGAAATACATTGGAGGACACATTGGAGTGTAAAAATATCATATAAGAGTGGGGGATGTATAATATGTGAATGGAAATGGATAGATTAATTTTTATTTATAGAAAAATATGATTATTATTTGTTAATTTTCTTCGACATCTAGATATTGGTAATTGAAAAACCATGGAAATTCCCATGGTGTTTTCCCATTGTATTGGGAACTATTGAAACCTATTATTATATATTATTAAAAAAAATTCAACTAGTAATTTATATTACTTATTACATAATTGCGATATAATTATGATGTCATCAAATGTATTGAAAATGTCAAACTGTATTTTTATTATTCACAAAAAATAATGTATTTTAGAATATTATCATAAATTAGCCCTAAACAAATTTCAACATGGTGATTTCAAAAACAAAATTATTTTATCTTATTAGTTCTTTAATATATGTGAATATTAAATTTTAAATATAAAAAATATTTTTTTAATTAAAAATTTTTATCAATAAAAAATATATAGTAAAAATTATTACACATGAAAAAAATAATGTTATCATTTATATATTAAGAATGGTGTTTCTATAATAAAATTTAATTAAAATAATCATCATTCATATCACTTTATATTATTATATTATTATAAAATTTTCTAAAAAGTATACTTTATATCCAAAAAAACAATTTATCACATTCCTCATATTTTTTTGAAAATTTAATCTCAAAATGGAATTGATGGAAAAAAAATTATATTTTTTAAAAGGGATTATAAATTAGCTAACTAGATCCATTACGGAAAGCCCCTTATAAAACCTTCATATAACCTGAGCGTCTGTTCTGTGACGGTGATTAATTAATGGGACGGTAAGGCTAACATCACCCGAGTGGTAATTTCTACAGTTGTGAACTTCTCCCATATAAAATTCTGTTAAAGATGTACACGACAAAGCTTATTTTGGTCTTGGTCAAGTGAGAAACCCAAGGATGCTTCCTGATTTCTAATATTTGATATAAGTTCTTCATATGACATGACTATATTGTTTGAGGCCAATTATTACCTTTTCTACAGTAATTATCCTTTTTTATTTCTACCAATAAAAAAAATATAACATTAAATGTATTATCAAAAGTATTATTTACAATTGTAGTATTGGCCACAGGCAGAATTTACTAGTTTTCATATAACCATCAAAAAATAATGGTCACATTTCAAATTATACTCACTTCATTATCAATTATTTATAGTTTTTTTGAGTAAAAAATAATATAACACACATTTTTAGGAAATAAATATAATTAAAAACATCTGGGTCATTAAACTCTTAATACATTACGATAATGAATTAATATCCATTTGGGTAAATATTATATATGATATAATTTTCCTCCAATTTCATCTTACATTTTAGAGGCTTCATTAGAGGTATCATGAGGGTTTAAAGGGATAAAAAAACTATCATTGGAGGAATGGATAGGGGAGAAACATCTTATTTAATTCATAAGAATCTAGATTATGATGAACTATATAGTTATTGAATTCACATAAGCCTTTTCCATTGAGTTTATCCGATTAATCTTCTCGTGTTTTTGGCATGATAATATTCATACATCTGATTGCAGATAAATATGAGGTGTGACGTTTGTGGACCTCAATGTGTAAGATGGGTATTATCCCTTATATAAACCAATGTTGACGGTGTCATTACATATTGATATTGAACAATTTAGATAGAGATGAATAAGGATATATCTACTTCCAAATATTCTATGAATAAAATTATCATGGTTCTATAAAAATATTTCAAAGAGAAGAATAAAATATATAATAAATGATTTTTCAAAGACATGATATATTCTATGATTCAAAGACGAATCCGAAAATAAGGGTTAATAATACATGTAGTTCTAATCTTCTGTTACAAAATGTGATAGAAAACCAAAATTACAATTATTTTATATATTCATTATGTTGATTGATTGAATAGTTTTATGTCTATTATTTGGTTTCATATTTTATGTTGAATAATTAGAGAATAAAAGTGAGAAGGTTATGTTGTTGATACATGTAATCTCATGCATCGAAAAAAAAAGAAAATAATCCTACAATGTATCTGTCACGACGAGCATTTACCAAGATGAGAGAAATTATAGTAGAATGGTAGGCCCTTTAATCCTCTTGTTGAAGTAGAGATAGTGACCCCAAAGACCCGCCTTCAATAGGCCCTAGATTGGTGACCAACACCATGGGTATATAATCACACATATTATAAAAGGCATTTCCATTTTTTTATTTAGTTGGATTGGGTGATAATATAGTAAATACAAAACAACACCAAAACTAGAAGTAAAAGGAAAGCCGAAATAATCCATCCCCATATGCATGTTCCAATAATCAGTTCTACAAAAAAACAAGAAAACCCCAAAGGTAAGTACCAATAGAAAAGAAAAGAAGAAACGTATACAGTACCAACGTCCAAACTAGTGGGGTCTCACATTTTCCTTGAAGTCCTCCAGGAAACCATAATGAAATTTTACAATGATACGGTGAGTATACAGGTTTAATATATAGGGAAAACCAAAAGATGTCATGCAAAAGTGGTGAGGCATTATAATGCCCTATGAAAAAAGTGATATCCAAATCACCAAGAAAGGAAACAATCATCCCAAAACTCACTAAGGTATGCTCCCCAAATAACACAAGTAATGTAATGTTGTAGTAAAAACACATCAATGTTTGGGTACCATGCACCACATTTCCACTGGTTCATGAAGACATCTTACATGTCAGACTACCCCCTTAATTTCAACTGTTGTCCCACTGACGACCCAAGAACATTCTTTTGGGCCACCACAACAACGCATCCCACCCACAGACTCCATGGCCATAAAAACCACACACAACTTCTCCTGCAGAAACATGTGCCATAATAACTACCACCATGCCTGAAGACACATGGGCTAGAGCAACTACCACCATGCTTGAAGACACCTGGGCCTCATCCCAAAGACACTTGGGATGAAAACCACCAGTACACAATTGGGCCAGCCACCAAAACCACCCCGCCCAAAGAATATTGATCTATAATGGACCTCAAGCCATCACATCCTTCCCGAAGACTCTTATACAACTCGGGAAAGGGGAGTAGAAATGATCCAAATAACAAGTCACTCATAGGAGTGTTGTGAAAAATACCCTACCTATGCAATGGGGTGTTTGAAACAAAGTGCATGACTTGGGTGGTCCATGAATAAGAAACATAAGAACTAAATTATTCATATAGATAAACAAGCTCTCATCCCAACTTAGGGGTTCCAAAACTAGCCTATACACAAACACCCTCATTACTATTTATTTATAACAAGTACAATAGCTACAACCGTGTCTCAAATTATTCAAAGAAAGCAATTCCCCCTTGAAAACATTCTTTTTATCCTAATCATGTTATTACATTTAAATAATTCTTCACTACTGGGAAACTAGCATGCATAGCCACATGCCCCAGAAAGAAAAACAGCCATGCAGAAAATTGAGCATTCACACCTGGTTCTCTTATATAGTCACAAAAAAAAGGGATATGTGAGATTCCGTAAAGTACATGAACCAAACCAAGCCCTAACATACTGCCCGACACTGACCCAAATCCAAAAACTAAAAACTATAAAATAGGGGATTCAGTCCCCATCCTTGTCACCACACAAGCATGAAGAAGTACTAACATAAACAACACTAAAACAAAGAAAGTAAGTTCTATGATTTAAACAGGCCATTCATTTAGTTTCATCTTTCTATTGGGTTAACCCTCGTGAACACACAATGATTCTTATTTATTGTTCATCCATTTAATCAACCAAGTTTACATGATTAACCGGTTTCCATGTTACAGCCAATCAATCCTAGGATTTTATAGAAAACAAAATCTCAATAGTGCACATGAAAGGAACACCAATATACACAATTTTTAGTGGACATAATCCCATACAATCCACAACATATAATCATTTATAAAGTAGTAAAACATCATCACTAAATACACCCCATCATTCGTTGAAAACCATATGTTATCTTTGTTATGATTTGGTTTAATCCATCCTTGATGGAGAAACATCGTACAATCCCCCCCCCCCACATGATTCACAGTAAAGATAGATGATATAAAAACCCCTACTTAGATAATAAATGATTATTGTTTTTCTCCTCGCACCGAGAACATGGGAATCACGACTTGCATTGGAAGACCTATGAGGACTACCATAGTGAGTAGTGAAGGATACAATAGAATAAATCCATGATCATTTTTCAGGGGGTCTCCAAACGCTCCATGGAAAGGAAAATAGAGAAGCCAAGAAGAAGAAATAACCCCTATAAATAAAAGCCGAGATCTTGGAGTTATGGTATATGAAATCTGGAATTACATTAATGGTAGATCATGGATTAACCACGCTATTGGATGGTTACACATGATATAATTAATTTTTAATTAATAATTCTCCTTGTAGAGGTATCCATAGCAGCTGTGAGATAAAAGGATTCATTTAAACAGAGGAAAACACGGAACAAAAACACATGTTTTGGGTCAGTCGAGGATCAACCCATTTTTATGGATCATAGAACATCATTTGATGGTCTTCAAAAACAGCCTCAAACCACTTTAAAGATGCATTAAGCCTTAATGAATGTGTTACCAGGAATGAAACCCCCAACAATCCCATGTAACTGATCAGGTGTTATGCTGATTGGTCAGACCGATTGGTGACTCACCGATCAGGGACACAGTGATTGGGAACACACCGATCGGTGAGACGGATCGGGGAAACTGAATGGTGACACCAAAATAATAACCTTCCACCCACACTACCACCCTCATGAATCACTAATGGGTCCAGGGTACCCCAACACATGAAATTGACAATGTAATGGACCAGGAGTGTCTGATCCATTACATCAGATACCTCTCAAACTATTCTTATCTTCAATAATCAAAACTAGACCCGAAGAAAAGGAAAGGGGTCTGAAACAACCATCTTGACGATACCCTTTAGGAGTAAACCTCCTTGACATCTGGGAACACTTCTCTTTTAAGAACACAAACATACAAAGGTCATATTGTCTCAAAATATGGATTACTAAGTCCCTTCCAACATGTCAATATACTATCCACTTTGTGTGACACTGACTCGCCTTCATGGGTTTAATCAAATCCACCCTAATGCAACTTTCATAAGGATAAGGTAATCTCCTCCCCACAGTTAGGACTCTTCAAACACATTCAGAGAAAAAGGAAAACAATACATTTCATGGTTAACAAGGTCCATCACTACATCACAATCAAGTACGAAACAAAGTAGAACAAAACTCAAAATAGCTCTTGGCACTAGGCATGCATATGAGCTTCTCTATCCTATTTACTCTCCGCTAGGCCACCATGACTCCACAACGCAAGAACCAAAGGAATGGTTCGTCCCTAAAGCACTTTTTCCTTTCGATCATTGATCCTTACTAGATTCTTCACAAACGTTTCATTTCCCCTTATATCCAACTCTCCCCTGTTAATGAAAAGGGAATCATTATGTATATATCAACGAAGTTGAGAGATGTGGAAAATGTCATGGATTCATTCCAAATGATGTGGCAAAGCCATCTAATATTCCACCTTACCGACTATCCCCAAAACTTCGAAAGGCCCAATGAACCTTGGAGAATGTTTCCCCCCTTTTTGATCCTTCGCTACACGTATCAAGGAGAGATATTCGAGAAAAAGTTGTCCCTGACCTTGAAATCCAAGGGGTCACCTTATGATCGGCGTACCACTTTTGTTGGTCGTGAGCCACCACCATCCTCTCTTTAATGATCTGATCTTTCTCTAAGGTGCTCTGCACCCCTCCAGTCCAAGAACACCAGCTTCCCCAACCTCTATCTAGCACACGGTTGAGAGACATGAACTTTCATAAAAGGCTTCAAATAGAGTCATGCCAATGGTAGAGTGATATATATTGTTATAGGAAAAATATATTGGAGGTAGGTGTTGTACCCATGATCACCCAAAACCCAAACACACATGATCTTAACATAACCTCCAATGTTTGGATGGTTCGCTTTGTCTGCCCCTTTTTCTGGGGGTAGAACATAGGGCTAAGGCATAACTGGGATCCAAAAGAATGCTAAAATCCCATCCAGACTTGTGAGGTAAACTGTGCATCCCTTTATAAGACAATGGACCATAGAACACAATGAAACCTCACTAACTAACCTGCATATCTTCATGATAAGGTATCCACTATACTCGACTCTTTGATCTCCCAGAAGTGAGCTGATTTCGTTAGCCGACCTACCACTACCCAGATATCATTGTATCATCCTTGATTCATGGGTAGTCTTGTGGCGAAATCCATCAAGATGTCATCCCACTTCCACTTGGGGAGATCTAAAGGCTACAAAAAACCTCCTGGGATGTGGTGTTTAGCCTTCACTTGCTGACACTCAAGGAACCATACCCAAAACTACTCAACTTCTTACATCACCTCGTGCCACCAAAACTAACTTTTTTAGCCCCAGTACATCGTGGAACTCCTAGGTTTAATGACCGGAGTGTGTTTTGAAACTCACCATGAATTCTACCAAGAATTTACACCAGGAGAAACAAAATTACATGATAAAATCTGATTTTTTTATATCTTCTAACCATCTAACCAGGGCATTTCTCGGGTTAACATGATCACACATTATTTCAGCCTCCAAATCCCCCCACTGAGACACATTCACCTTGTATAAAAGGGAGTACAATAATTTCATATTTACTAGACTGTCTCTACCATCCTCCACCCTTGCATCCAGATTTATGTCAGCTAACTCCTCAATTTCTTTCCAGCATCTGCCAATTCTCAGAAAACATAATTCTTTGACTTTCTACTCAAGGCATCAGCCACCACATTCCCCTTTCCTATGGTTTATGAAATCTCAAAGTCATAGTACTAAATAAACTCCAAAAAACTCCAGTACTGCAAGTTCAGGTCTTACTGAGAGACTATATATCTCAAGTTATTGTGATTCATGAAGTCCACAAAACACTCTCTGATGAGGTGGTGCTACTACAACATTAGTTCGAACACAACCGCTACATGCTACATGTAGTGGGAGGCATAGTTATGCTCATGGGGATAAAACTACCTAAACACAAAAGAGACCACCCCTACTATTTCATCATCACACACCATTCCTTGTCCTGAAACATCACAGAACACCTCAAACATCACCCCTTATTCTAGAAACCATAGCACTTGGGCACTAGAAATCTTCCCATTCATATAACTGAAGGCTTTATAACACATATCACTCCACTCAAGGGCATGTACCTTTCTGTTCAATGTTTTCAAATGAGTAGCCACATGATAGAAATCATGCACAAACCTCTGATAATAGCCTTCCATAAATAGGAAACTATGAACATCTAACACATTCTTGGGAGCTTCCCAATAAAAAACTGCTGTATCCATTTAGGGATCAACCTTTATCACTACTCAGACACCTCGTGACTAAGGAAGTGATCCTCTCATGTCCATAATATGCACTTGAACAACTTCATGTAGAAATGGCTCCATCATAGGACCTCTAAAATTGTTCTTAGATGCTTGGCGCAACCCTCCTATAATATTGAGTATATTAATATAAAATCGATGATCAAACTGAAGAACCAATTCAGAAACTCATAGAAAATGGAGTTTATGGGACCCTTGATCATAGAAGGTGTTTTTGTAACACCGAACAACATGAATATGAACTCAATGGGCCCATACCAACACCTAACTACAATATTCAGGATATCATTGTCTTCCACACTTAACTAGTGATTCCAAGACCACAAATTGATTTTATAGAACCATCATTCTCCTCATAGCTTGTCAAAGAGGTCGTAAATCCTTGGAAATGGGTAGTAGTAATTGACAGTTACCTGATTCAGTTTTTGGTCGTATGTGCATAGCTTGATACTGCTATATCCCTTCTTCGTGAACAAGACTCAAGCACCCCATGTTGACACGCTGGGTTGAACAAAACCCATCTTCATTAGTTATTCAACCTGAATCGGTAACTCCCGTAACTCTAAAGGCACCATCCGATCACGATCCATTGAAATCAGATGGGCCCTGGGATGTAAGTCTATCATGAACTCAACATCACGTCGAGGGGGTAGAGTCACAACTTCCTTGAGAAACACATCCAAGAACTCACTGACAACCCCTGGAACATCCATCATCTCAGCATCCACTAATTCTATAAAAAGATCTTCTAACTTTGACAGAAGAGTTACCACACTCCGTCTCCCCACCTGAAAACCCCATTTTCTAACAAAATGTACATGTTGGACACCTATATCAGAAAACATTACCCTTATCCCAATGATTTTGTTAGAGGAACACACTAATAACAACCTGTTGATGTCTAAAACAACATCATATGGCCGTATGTGCATCAATATAAGGTCCCCAAAGGATTGATTTGGACCCAACATCAGTCTGCATCCCCGGAAAACAAAAGGAAAGCTGGTCTAACCTCAGACTTGCATACTCAAAACTAGGTTAATAGGAAGTATCTTGGTTTCTAGACCCAAATCATGGGTTAGACTTGGTGAAAAAAAGGAGTGCGAAGATCCAGTATCCGAAAAGGCATAGGAAAAAGATCTAAACAAGTTGGTAATAACTTGAACGACAGCTGGACCTGGTAGAAATGATGCCTCTGTGTCGTGAAACTTCCCACACCAAGATTCTATGCCCCATGGCTATTGGTCGCCTCCCCAACTATGCCCTAGTCGTGGTCCCTAAAGAGCTACCTTTGGTCGGCCTCCTCCTGCAACATCTGCTCTTGGTAGAGAAAGAGCTCGTTGTCCCCACTAATGCTTCTGAAATGGCCTGGGTGGATGCAGTTTTTAATGGGGTGGGAGCTGAACATGCCCACCCCCCACTGTACTATACTCGGTCTGGGCACCAATACCGAAGGTACCCATGGCTTCCACAGATTATGAATCTTAGTCCTTGTCCTGTAATGAATGGTTGAGGACTGGGAGATCGAAACTGGAACTCCAGGGGAAATCTCCCCACTAGCTGAAACCAGGATGGCCCTGATGTTGGAGGCCTTCTGCTGAAGGAATTCATCATGGAAGAGAGGAATTCCGCACATAACTCCCCCTCAAAATCAGACCATGAAACATTAGACTCCCTCTTCTCCCTAAGATATAGCATCCACCACAGACATTCCATTCCATGCATCTGGCATACAACCAGTGGAATCCAGTACTCCATTGGTAACTGAATCAAGCTAAAAGCTATCACCAGCTCCTTAAGACAACTCTCTATCTCCATGTCTAAGACACTGCCCTCGTACTTCCCAGGGGTCTGCCGTTGAAATTTATGAAGCTTCCTCTACCACTGGTAATCGTCCTCCTCTCGACCTTCCCTTTTCTGATCATCCAAATCTGCCTCCTAGTCCTTTATTTCCCACACTACCCATGGTCACCATCCATGTTCCATAGCTTCAATGTAACAAGGAATGCCTAAGAATGAGTAGTGGAAAAGTTTGCATTTAAATTTTTCATATACATTTTATTTATTTTAAAACCCCAACAAACCCAAGACACAGAAGAACACAAGTCATTATGATTTGAGTAAAATTCCTAGGGTCTCTACCCAACAATCATTGTAGCCCCACATGATCGTTCACTAAGTCTAGAGTCCTTGCTTCGGATCACAGGGGTGGCCTAAAATCTTATGTCCCATACTGTCTTCCTGGTACTATTTCATGAGCTAATATTATTTACACAACTTCCCTACCATTCCATGAAATTCTCACTATGCCCAACTCTATACACCATCTTATATCTCAACCATCACCTCTGATACCATTCTATAATGCCCCACCTTCACAAAGATAAGGTAAGGGACAAAAAATGGCCATACCCTTCCTTCATCTTGATGAAGGAGTGATAATGACCCATGAGACCCACCTTCAATAGGCCCTGAAGTGGGAACAAGCACCAAGGGTATATAATCACTTGCATTATGGAAGGAATTACCCTTTTTTTATTTAGTAGGATCAAGAGATAAGATAGAAAATCCCAAACACACCAAAACTAGAAATAAAAGTAAAACCAAAACAATCCATTCCCATATGCATGTTACAATAATTAGTGCTACAAAAAAATAAGAAGACTCCAAAGTGAAGTACCAAAAGAAAAGAAAATAAAAATGTCAACAATCACAATGTCCGAAATAGTAGGGCCCCACATGGTCTTCGAAGTCCTCCTAGAAAACTTAATGCAGTTTTATATATGATGGGTGGGTATACAGATTTTCCTAGTAGGGAAAACCAAAAGCCCTTGTGAAAAATAATGGAGGAATTCTGATGCGCCATGAGAATACGAGCGAACCAAAGGACCTAGCAAGGATACTATGCACCTAAACATCACCAAGTAACTCTCCCCAAATAACACAATTCATGTAATGTAATAGTAATAACACATTGATGTTTGGGTACCCCATACAACTTTTAAACTGGTTATTGAAGACATCCTACGTGTCAAACCTCCCCCTCCATTATCATTATAGTCCCACTGCCGACCCAACAACATCCTTTGGGCTACCAAAACCATGCATCCTGCCCGTAGACACCTGGGCCACAATAAACACAAACATCCCCACCCAAAGAAACATGGGCCAGTGAAACTAACGCCATGCCCGAAGACACCTCATCCACTTCCGAAAGACACATGGGATACAAACCACCCACACACAGCATGAACAACCTCTACAACCACCCTACCTAATGAATATTGGGCTAAAATATAACTCACGCAATGAAAGCCTTCCCAAAGAGTCTTGGTCTAGTCGGTAAAAGGGAGAAAAAAATGAGATAAATAAACATCCACTCATAAGAGTGTTGGAAAAAACACCCACCCCCATGGAATGGGGTGTTCGACATGATGTTCTCAACATGGGTGGGATGAAAATAAGAAACATATGTAAATAAGAAACATAAGAACTAAATTATAAATATATGGGTTCCAAAACCAGACCATATATAAACACCCTCATTACTATTCATTAATAAAAAGGACTACAGCCACAAACATGTCACAACTCTTTAAAAAAATCAATTCCCCATTGGAACCAATCTGGTTATCACATTCATATGATTCCATTTAAATAATTCATCACTACCTGAAAACTGACATGCTTATCCACAAGCCAGGGTAGGTAAAATATCCAAGCATCAAATAAAGCATTCACACCCAGTTCTCATGTAGAGTCACAAAAAAATAAAAAGATCTATGAGATCCTTCAAAGAACTAGAACCAAACCAAGACCCAACACATGGCCCCACACGGACCCTAATCCACATACTAACAACCACACAATATGGGATCCTATCTCTATACTTGTCTCCTCATAAGAATCAAGAAAAGTAACCATAAAAATCACAATAACAGATTATGGTATTGTTCTGATTTAAACATGACATTCATTTAGTTTCATTATTCCATTTGGTTTACCGGGGCGACCACACAAGGAATATTATGCACTGGGAATCCATTTAATCAACTGAGTTTATGTGATTTAACCATTTTACATGTTATAGACAATAAATCACATGATTTTATAGAATATTAAAGGCAATTAGTGTGCAAGAAAGGACCACCAACAACCATGATTTTCAGTGGACATTATCCCAAACTATTCACAACATATATTCATTATTAAAAGAGTACAACAACATCATCAATCAAACCCCATCATTCTTTCAAAAGCATTTTTTTATTTTTTAATGTTTGGTTTCATCCATCCCTGAGAGAAAATCATCATACCCACCCCGCATGATACATAATAAAGAGAGACGAAGGAAAAAAACTACTTGTAAGATCAATGATTGACGTTTTTCTCCTCGTGCCAAGAACAAGGGATGAACAACTTGCTGAGGAAGAACTTTGAGGACTCCAAGATTGAGTAGGAAAGGCTCCAGAACAGGCGCACCATTATCCTCTAGAAGGGGGAACCAAATGCACCAAGGAAAGGAAAAGATACCAGCCATGAAGAAGAAATAATTTTTGTTCTAAAAATTCAAGATCCCTATGTTACGGGATCTGAAATCATGAATGGTTTTAATGGTGGGTCATTGTTTCACTATGCGGTCAGACAATTACACATGATCAGATTAATTTTTTAATAATTCCCATTGGAGAGGTGGTCCTAATAGCCATGAGTTAAAAGGTTTAATTTAAATAGAGGAAAACGAGTTACATTAGCTCAAGGTTTGGGTTTGTCGAGGGTCACCCCACTCATGGAGATATTAGAACATCATTCATGGTCCTCAGAAAAGCCTCGAACCACTTTGAAGAGGCATAAAACATTAATTAAAGTGTTATAGTGAAAGAAACCCCTGATGACCTCATGGAAGCAATCAGGTGTGGCACCGATTGGCGACCCCCCCCCCCCCCCGATCAGTGACTCACCGATCAGTGACTCACTGATTAGGGACATGCCGATTAGTGACCACAATGTGTGACACCACAGGGACACCCTACCACTGACACCACTGCCCTCACGACAAACTGATGGGTTTAGGATGCCCCAAAAATAGAAATTGAAAATGTAATGGACCAGGAGGGTCCATACAATTATAATATCCATATTTCAAAGTATGTGGAATAGGTATACACTCCATATAGATTATTCTTATCATTCAGGATAATAAAGAATCAGATGTAAGAATCTAGAATATGATATTTTTATATCATAAAGACTAATTCACACGATGTCTTTATGTCATAAGGTTTGAGATAACCCATTGACTAATATATCTTAAAACCCTTTGATCACAACATATCATCATACGAGATCATACATATATTTTCTTTAAATGACAAAATCTTACTATAAAACTATTATAATTTAATGTTGTTTTATAAAAAACTTTTACGAAAACAGATACAATTCGATCATTCAATATACATAGTTTTGTACTATATTTTTATTTCTCAGTTATTCTCTGTCTAGATCATTTCTAGATAATAAAAGAATAGTTTTTTTCTCATAGGAATAAACTATCATAAAAGGTTCTATATTATCCCATATTTTATTTAAACCTATTTAACATTCTTTGATGTCCTTTATTATGTAATTCCATATTTATTATTACAAAAATGAAACATGTGGGAAAATATAGTTATATATACATTCATCTAATTGGGGAATTGGTAAACAAAGGAACATCATTCAATTAATAATAATCTACAAAACAGTTATAATCTCATAGTGTTTCTAATATCCCATGAAATCATAAAAGTTATTTATTTATTATAAGACCCCTAAAATCTATAAAAACAAGGTTTTTATTACCAATATTGTTACTTGCCTTGGTAACCATCACAATCCATGATTCTTGGTGTGATGATAATAACAAAAAAACCAACCGAATAAATCCAATGATTATTTTGACTAATTATAACAGACCAGTAATCATGTTTATATCATCGATTGGATATCTCAGTTTTTCCAACAAATATCCCCCTTCTAAACAACATACAAAAAATAACACCATTTTATTTCAATAAATGTCATGTATATATCTGTAAAAATTTAAATATTTTATAAAAAAACTAATTTATAGATGTTATAATCCATGATTCAGGATGGGGACATCATAATACTTATAACTGAGTTCTTATCCATCCTCTCCCATTATTCCTTTTCCATCACATCCAGATTGATACAAATCAATGAAAAGTAATGATCCGACTACAATAGATAATTATTTATTCATTATGAAAAATTAAAAATTGATATCATTGAACTTCTACACATAGACCTTACTTTATCCTAGGCTGTAACTTCTAATACATAGTTAACTCCCATGAAATTTTGGAACTCATAACAAGGATTATATACTACTTACTGGAACTATCCTACAAGAATAATTGAAAAAATATTGTTATTGTAACAATCTTTGAAACACCCATTCCAAGATCTAGACATCTAGAAATCCTAAACCCAAATATTTTATACCATTCATTTCACACATGAATATCTAACATAACTACGATAATGGGTTTCTACTAGAACATACATTGAAGAACAATGTACATGAAATGATTCCATGCAGAGTTATTTGGAACAATGAAGATACACACAAAAATCATTGAACAATAATACAGAAACAACCATGATAAAAACCATTTAATAATCATGGATGAAAATAAAATAATGAAAACAAAAAAAAATTATGCAGTTCGTATTTGATTCCTACTCAATATGGAGAACAGATCTGCAATTTTATTAAATTAATCAGAAGATGATTAAAATAACTTATTATCTATTCAAATGATTCACCTTACCATTTATAGAAGGACATATCAAATTTAATAGGTATACATATCATCAAATCTAGATAGAAACTAGTTCCAAATCAATATGATCTTCATGGGAATTCTTTTCACTCATTTAAAAGCCTCCATTGCCTCAACTTCTCTTATTTATACCTAGTGCTCCATTTAAAAAAATTTGATTTTTTACCTGTAAAATTTTCATGGTTTCTCATATATATCCATTTACCAAAAAAATATCCAATGGATTTATTTATAAATAATATAAAATTTCTATAGACATCATGTATTTCATCCTTTTTCACTTTTTACATCCCCTTCAATCTGAGTCAAAATATATGTTCTTATAACCAAATTCTAATGACATCAATTAGTCTACATAACATCTGGTCTTCTAGGTTTCATAGCTTCTAATACACCATTACCAGTAGAATATATGTTATTAGTCTTCTGAAAATATACCATTCATTAAAATATGTATTATGCATTGAAAATATATTTCACACATGTATGGAAACTAATATGGTGTAAAATTATACACTTGAATATATATGTAGATTATATCTTATACATATTATTTCATAATGTTAAGATTTAATTTTAGTCTACCTTGATTAAATAACCATGGGTAAGGGAACTTTGGGTCCGACTAGTCACTAGTCTGGGGGAATATACTTTTTCTAAAAAAAATTGAGTTGGATACCTATCAATCATTTCCTACACATATGTGAATTTTTAGTTTCATAGAATAATATTGATTTATATGAAGTAAATTTCATAAAATATATGCTTGTGATTATTTTAGAAATATTTGGAAATATTTGGTTTCTTGTTTTGTTTATTAATAAAATCTATAAATTATAAAAAGAGTTAAACGATTTTTTGAATTGAATATGAATTCAAAAACAATATTTCTAGGAGGATACATTCACATATAAATAAAATATTACATAATAATGATATCATGTAATGAAATAGTTATAAATTTAATATTAATGAGATATATATTAAATTGATAACTGGATGAATCCCACTAAATACTATGTATGAAATTCATTGCAAAGAAATAACATGTAATGTCATCAATCATCTAGAAGGGTAGGTTTAAGATAAATAATTTCCTCGTGTATAAACTTGTGTAAATACTTACGGTGCTGAATAAATATAAAACATAGAAAAAAGATATAATATTATGATTTGGGTGGTAATTTTTTGTGAAACCAGATAAAACATAATAATAATGGAATAAAGTTGTATTAAAATTAATTATTAATTGGTCAAGGAGTTTCCCACTTAACTATCAAGGAATTTTATATGATATAATTTTCATGATAGACTTCCAAAAAGAACATAATTTAATGGAACACTAATGTAAACACAATGCAACACTAAATATGGATTTTTCCCCAAAAATATAATGATGCATAGGGACATCATTATAATGGTAAGAAATTCATTACATTTCATTAATACAATTATATAAAACATTTTAATATTTTATTGAGGTTTCTATGTTATATATTATAGAATACATCATTTTTATCATTATGATATATTTTATATGTATGTGATATATTATTATTCATGATTGGTATCTAGGACATAGAAGTTTTATCAAAGATAAGTATTCAATGAATATGGATCATAATGTTATAAAAATCAATTTCAATAATTATAATTCATTGGTATTGGATACAATGTGTGCATCACAAATTTATTATAATAAAAACATACTAAAAATGGTGAATTAATAAAATGTGAAATATATCTTTATTTTAAACATGGGGAATATTTTTTTTTGTTTTAATGTTCGACACATATGATCTATGTCATCAAAGTGTATTAATTCGGAAATTAAAAGAATATTATTATGCTACTTTCACAGATAGAAATTTTAATTCTATATCCTGTTGGGATAAGAGTGTATTTTCAATAATATTTATGAAAAATAGTTATTATAAACAAATGAATAAAAAGTTTCATGCCATACAGAAAATTTTGAATGGTTTATTCTTTATGGATATGAATATTTCAAAATATAATATTCACTATAACAAGGATATATTGGATTGTATCAGAAATTATCATTAGTATTGTAGCCTTGGGAATATAAATTATAATTGTATCTAAATAATTTATTGAGAAGATTTTGGGGATATAATCAATTAGATATATTTTGGCACATGAATTTTTTTTAATTTTAATAAACACAAAATAAACTTTTTTGAAAATATAAGTGGTCCTGTGAGTTATTGGAACTTATAGGAATTTACGTATCTGACCCTATGAGTACTCAATAAAGATGTTATTATTGGTATGTTGTATCCTTTTTAGATAACCACAGTTAGTATTGATACATGTTTCCCCTAAGAGAAATCACTAAAACCTTTTAAATATATATTGTCTTAAAAACTAATGTATACATTCAATTTAGAAAATGTAATAAGATTCTAAATTTTTAGTGCATTGATTTTTCCATGTAATATTTTTGAAAATTATATGGGATCATTTCAAGACTAGGAGCTAAGACAATTCGTGATTCTGAGGCTCGGGGTGCCTAAAATAAATGTTCGAACTATTTTTATGTTTATTTAATATATCATGCATGTTTCATTTTAATAACTATTAAATGGGTAACGAGATCTTAAATATGAGGGTACGGCTGTGTTTAGGATGTTGTGTCTACCAAAGGTGAAATATAAATTTAGTTGGCATAGGTATCCAGTGAGATGACTAGAAAAGGACGTACAAATATATAAGATAATATAATAAAATTGATTTCTTTTTAAAAACCTAATAACTCAAAAATGATAACTCGTATTGGATATCTGAGACCGCCGTTGATTTCGTAATGGTTTGTTTTCCATAGGCACAGATTAACCATAACTGCTGGAGATTAAGGGTGAATGTTAATTTCTAGATGTGAGCATCCTTAAAATATTTATGAAAAATGTTATAATTGATGTAATGTTGCAATGTATCATTGGTCGTCTTTTAATTGATCCATTTCAAGTAATCTATGGCTATCGTCATAACCCTAGATATTTCATAAAATAAGGACGAGAAATCCATCCATTGGGGAACACCAGATCGTGATCACTTGTGTATGGATCTCCATCAATAAAGAATCCCCTTCTTCAACTGATCACATCTACAAATTGGGGGGTTTATTTTCTTTATGATTTAATTACCTATTCTTGTGTTTAATGATGAAGTTGGACCAGCCCACGAATAGGTTGATCCTCAATTTGATCGTTGTTATGGGATGGATAAAATGTGGGATTATAGGTAATAGATCTTGGTGGTTATTATTATCATGTTCTTTTGTGATCTACTGACATGAATGGACCAAGGCCAATGAACATGGTCGTGTTCCATTCTAAAGGGTTTTCATGGTTCCTTTCCTATCAATGTTCTTATGTTCTTCACTGATGGACCCTCATGGTATCGTCATTGTTTTTGGGACATTTCAAACGTGATCGGACCCCCAAAGTGAGAGAAATATGATCTTGAGCCCACAATAGTGATGAAGGTGACTCAATGATAATGAAGGATTTCCCATTTTGAAACAAATTCCACTAAAAAAGGTGGTGGATTTTGGAAGTGGAGCCTTAGGTGGTGGCCTGCGGTGGTGGTGTGCAGTGGTGGAGTGCAACACCGCAACATTCTGGTAGGAGGAACCCACAACAACAATCATGGGAGGTGAGCAGGGAAGCTGACTCGAATTCTAGTGGTGGGTCTCCAACAGACATGGTATGGGGAACAACATGCAATGATGCATTGTGGTGTACTGGGATCATGTCTGGAATCCACGATAACCTCCATGGAGCAGTTCACATGGTGCCTGACTTTGTTGAATGTTTCAATTAACCGTTTTGATAAGGAGGGGATGTGGTTCCCACATCATCTCAGGCAGATGAACTGGCCTGCTAATGTAGGCCGAGCTTTGTTGGACCAAGTAAGACCTATCAATTAGGGATAAACCGATAGGTCGAGACGTGTCGGTTTAGTACATCCAGGTAGGATCTGACCCATACCCAACCACAACCTTTTTACATAAATGCCCATAACTCTCAAATAGTGTTTCTATTTGATGATTCATTTCTAGCATTGGTACCTCACAAAGATTCAGTCCATTCAGGATTCTATATGAAAGTATCCATGGAAGATGGCATACAAACTTTTGTCTTGAGGAGTTGGTTTTCTCAGAACGAGCGTGTAATGGAACAAATCCTGTGATTCACTATGACCTAGGAGATATGTGATTACATAGATTGTGAGTCTTACCAAGAATATTTTTTATCTATATTTTTTGTCTTACCACGACTGAGTTGGTACTTCCCTATCCCACCAAGGTATAGGACCCATAGTCTTTGATGACACTCCATATATTTCCTACACTCTTTGTCTTACCTACTCCTATTGTGTTATCTACACTCTGTGTGTTTCCTACACTCTATGTGATACCTACACTCCATGTCTTACCAATGCTATATGTTCTGTTACATTAGTGTATTGTGGTTTCATACGAAAATCCGATTTTAGGTACAATAAAATTATACTAGGTCTGAGATGACTTTAATGAATCACTTTATTATAATTCTTAGAGGCTACACCTAGTGTTCCACTATGGTTTTCTACTTTGTGTATTTCAAAGTGTTCATATATGTGGTTTACTTCATGTGATTCCTGGTGGTTTACTTTTTTTAATTACATTATGGTGAGAGGTTCTTAATAAAATTTTTACTCACCCATGCATGGGATTCACCGAAATGTGTCGTGTCTTATAAAGATGACCGAAATCGTTGACAGAGTCCTCAGTGGGTTGGAGCTAGGTGGTGTATATAGGGTTACCCAAATGACATGATATGCTTCAAGGACATTAAGAAATTTTAATACACCTACCATTTAAGCATGTTTTCCAGAATATAAGGTCCCGGAGTTTGTAATTTCTTTATTGTTAGTATTGTAGCCCATTTTTTTCAATTTCATACTTTACTCCCAGTGAGTATTCATAGATGTTTACAACCATGTATACTCAATATTTCTAGTTTTAGCATTTTCTTAGAGATGTGTGCATGTATACTCATACGTGGTAAAATGCCTCCCACTTGTGTGATATTCAATCTTGGTGCTAGTTTCCAACCCCTTGACTATGGGAGGCAGGGTTAGGGTAGTAATGGCACAAGCCTTGGGGATAGGTCATGGAAGAGTTGTATCAAAGGGTAATCTATTTTACTATTGTTTTGGGGAAACAATTTTAAGTGATTCGTGATTGGATTTCCGACCAGAGAACCCAGTGATGGTGTGGTGGCCGACATATCCATACACCAATACCTTGAATTCTACTTTCCAACATGGTACATGAAAACACTATTTGTATGAGAAATTAATAGTTTATGCCTCAAATAAAAATTGAGTGCGTCCTTATGTCCTTATTGAGCCGGAGTCATCTCAATAAGTAAACTCTATTGGTTATGGTAAATCGTGTTCTATTTTAGGATTATTCCCCATGATTATCTTGCGTTGATTTTGGGGCATGACAAAAATAATAGTTTGTAGATTGATGAGGCATCAATGTTTGGACTAATACAAGAGATAGATCCTCCTGGTGGTGTACCAGTGATTCCACCATCGGAAGAACATCAGTTCCTAATGGATTTACCGATAGATGATACACACATTTATAGGGAATTGTATGATTTATAGAGGTAGAAACCTCCCAGTATATGAGGTGAGATTAATCCCTAGTTAGCTAAGGATTTTCTAGAGTCGGTTACATGACTCTTATGCTTATTTAGGACGCATCCCAAACTGATACGAGTCCTAGCTGCGAGCCTTCTTTAGATATTGATGAAGAGATGGTGGAGCCCGATGACTCCGACTCGTGAAGAGGAAAACCTCTACTGGAAACTCTTTTAGCATCTCTTCATGGATGAGTTCTTTCGAGTGACATTATGCACCGTGTGTATACAGAAGTTGCAACACCTATATCAAGACAACTTTTTAGTAGTAAATTACTCAGTGGGATTTACTAATCTTTCTCGCTAATCAACAGACATGGTGATGGACCCATTCTTCCAAGCCCATACATTCGAGAAGAGATCACACTGGGATATCAGGGTGTCAATGATATCCCTTACCATCCCTATACATGTTGGGGTTCTAGAGAAATCTCTAATTGAATAGTGGTTACTTTCAATGAAGACAATGGTAGTGGGAGAAACTATCGGGTGACATGTAGCAGAGTCATCGGCAACATGTAACAGATATATGATGCATGGACCCAAGAGAGTCATGTATTCCAAGCGACAAACCTGGGATAGAGGGTCAAGGGTGTGAGCCTCCCAGGGTAGAGTGAGTCACCTAAAAGTCATACTATGTTACTCGTGCAGTGGTCAGGGACATATGGATAGAGGTTGTCTAACAAGCCATACAACTGACCAGAAGATGGTCGATGGACCATTGATGACGCAACAGAGGGAGGAACAAGGTGGTCTGTTGGGTGGAGAAAGTCGCCTAGGAGCGTAATGAGCGACTGAAGGTGGACTATGGTTGGAGGAACAACCAATACCACCACCAGGTGGTTCACCCCCAACATAAGGTGATATTAATAAGTGTGAGGCCATCTCCAGGTGATAGAGACATATGATCATGAGGCTTCTTGGATTATTATAGGTACGATATGTGTATTTCAACAATAACATCAGTTTTTATAGACATATGTTTGAGTCACACATTTCTCACCGCGACCCCTATTCAAGACACAAATATTCTCATGGAACCATTTACTTGATCCCTATGATTAAAGACTCCTACTGGAAAAATTTGACAATTACAAGGTGGTTCTGACAGTGTTCCCTTACTCTTGGGGGAAAATGTTTTGGGTGGGATCACTTTCTGGTAGCATTGAGGCCTTATGAAGTTATTCTATGTATGGAATGGTTATCCATTATTACTGAAAATATCAAATGTTTTTGGCACCCAGTGCATTGTGCCCATAGAGATTGAAGTGGCTTTTCCCTTTTTGGTGAAAAGGGGAAACAAACCACACATTATAAACTTTCAAATAGGTTGTTACATCCTATCACACATTATTTGGCTAAAATGACACTCGATGGAGTAGATAAAAGGAGTCCTCATTTTCCTACATAGGTGGATGAGTATGAGGACATCTTTCTTGAAGATGTTCCAAGACTACCTCCTTGTAGGGTGGTAGAATTATTCAATTACATATACACCATCATGGCACTGATATCAACACCAGAAAATCAGTTGGACCCCACAGAGCTTCGTGAATTGAGGGTACATTTGGAGGAATTGTAGAGGAAGGGCTTCATGAGACCTAGTGTTTCACCACGAGCATCCCTATTATTGTTTTCCAAAAAGGAAAATGGGAGCCTAAGGTTAGACGTGGACTTTTGATGAATGAACAAGGAGATAGTGATGAAGAAGTATCCACTAAAAAAGATTTATGACCTATTTGATCAGTTAAACGGTGTTACATAGTACTCAAAGATATACCATAGATCATACAATCATAAGAATCATGTGAATGACGAGGACAACCTGATAATAGCTTTCTAATGAATCTACAACCACAACAAGTACATAGTGATGGTTTTTAGTGTAACTAATTCTCCATTAGTGGTCATTGTACTCATGAATATTGTCTTCTAGCCTTACCTAGAACAGTTTGTAGTGGTCTATATTGATGATATCCTAGCGTAATCGTTGTCAGAGGAGGAGAACACAATACACTGAAGTATGGTCCTAGAGTGTGTATGAGAGAACCATATTTACAGGAACCTCTCAAAGTGTATGTTCTATATATGAGAGATTAACATTGTTGGACATGTCATTTATGAGGCTATAGTAGCTGTAGATCCAGTGTAGATAGAGGAGGTTCCTTCTTGGGAGCCACCCAAGAACATTAATGATGTCTGGAGTATAGATGTGTTGTCTTGGTATTATCATAGGTTCTTACCTAAATTATCCTGAGTACCAGCACCCATGACATCCTTTACAGAAAAGGGGAAACCATTATTATGGAAGGAGATGTGACAGGAGAGCTTCCATCACATGAGATAGAGTTTGTAGAGTACTGCAATGATAAGATTTCCATAAGAGGGTTTCCATTATGTGGTTTTTGGTGACACATCATGGAATTGTCTTGGTTTTTTCATGATGTAGGGAAAGCAGTGATTGCCTATAGGTCATAGATATTGATACCACATGAGAATAACTACACAAACCATGATATAGAGTTAGCAACGGTAGTATTTTCATTGATGATGTGGAGACACTACCATAAGGGTTAAGATGTTATCATGTAACACCCCAACCCTAGTTACCCTGTGTAGGTGCATTATAACATAACATTGGAATGATCACAAAAGATCGTGTCTCGAAAGACCAATTATTTTAGTAGCCTTAGATGTACTATATACATTCATAAGGTATAAATTACATCATAAAATTGAAAAATAATACAAAATTGTATCCATAGACAACACTGAGATCCCATAGACTATCCCTGTAGGTAAGTCATAATATACTTGTTCAGATCATGGGAAAGATAAAACATAAAAAGGGGCGAGCTCAGATGCTCAATAAAGATAAAAATATAGCAGAAACATTCATAAATAATCATAAACATTTAATGAAATGTATAGAACTAAAACAAAAGCCTTTTCAACATAAACTACATAATAATAATGAAAATATAAATATAAATAATTCCATTTACTGACTCACATGGATATTCTACTCATCGAATAATCACATTAAATATCAGTATCCACTTTCATAATGATGGAATGCATAATTCCAGACGTTCATAACCACATATTCAAGGACTTGTTCCATGACTACAAATAAGATTTTATCAAGGCCTTGTGCCAATACACTAGTTTGTCTCATTATTCCTACCGATGCATCGAGTAGCTACAGCAGGATCCACCCCTCATTTACTAAGTCCAATATCTTCCTTACATGAAAAGGTTTAGAAATAATATAAACATTCGTATTAAAACTATCATACGATATGTAAATAATTTTTCCATAAACCATTAATGGTGTAAAAATAACACATCCATAGTCAAGCATGTCACAAAACCTTCAATTCAATATCGATGTTTTGTATCATAATAAATTAACTTCAATAAGCTTAAAATCCATCAAAGGATGTTGGCATAGATGAAATCAAAACCTTTTTTATTGAAATATATCTTTATATTTTGAAATCATTTAAAAACATTTATTTTGAAAATATTCTTATAGAATTTTAAGGGAAACTTCAACGATGTTATAACGGTGGAAAATAACTGCACCCACTGTATATGTTAAAAAACATTCTTACCTTAATTTTGTCGAAAAGGTCAAAAAAACCTTATTTCGAAAACGACGTAAAGATTCCTTCCAAAACATATAAGGTCAAATAAGGGTATAAATGAGTTTCAACCAGTCTAGTAATTAGTAAAAATGTTTTGAAATTCATTTTTAAGAGTCATGGTTGTGGATGATAAAGAGGTCCCAATAGATAATTACATATAATAAACCTCGGATAATGAAGAGATTGTGAAATAAACCCTTACCTTGTAATTTTCCATGGTCGAGTGTAGGTTAACCTCATGTATAATGGTGAAATAATTGTAATCAAAATATAAAATAATAATATACATTAATATGATATCATAAATGGTATTTTAATGTTGCTTTGTTAATAATATTTTTGTATTATCGTCGTTTTGGGTGTTAACTGATTCGTTTTCCTTTATATGCTTTGTTTTGTAAGTAATGATTGTTATGGATATTATGTATAATATTCATATTCAGAATGATATTAAGTCTTTAAACATTATTTATATTCATATAATTGAAATTATTCTTGAATGGATTACGATGGGGAATGAATCTCATCACGTTCATAGATACGGTAGTCCATACGTACGCACAAGCGACAATGTCATTATTTTCATATAAAAATAATATATAATTGGATGTTATATAATATATAAATCATCATTATCATGTAATATTTATTATTTATTTCAATTACACATCATTATTATACCCATCCAAATAATAATGTATTGAATAACAATTACAGCACGACGTGGAGACGGTAAGTTGTACATACGCACTTATGGTGACATGTCAGTAAAGGATGGATAGAAT
Organism: Viscum album; assembly: GCA_963277665.1. Lineage (NCBI taxonomy): Eukaryota > Viridiplantae > Streptophyta > Magnoliopsida > Santalales > Viscaceae > Viscum > Viscum album. The sequence goes on from OY728126.1 coordinate 2,081,525,931, forward strand.
AATGAATATGGTTGTACCATATTTATAATAAAATCAAAATATATATATGTTACTGTATTTATTATTTTATAATGGAAACAACAAGAAAAAAGGAAGTGGAAGATGAAAGGAACTTCAACGAGATGATGAAATATTTATCTCTTCTTCGAGTTCTTCCTTTTTATTTGATCAAAATGGATACATAAGTAGGAATTATGATTAAATAAAGGGATCATGGATGAAGGGAGGACATTTTAGAGGGTATTCGGGTAGGGTTTTTTCGAGCCAAATGGCTTTGATGGTGTGAATTAGAGATAACGGAGAGTTCCCTTTAATAAGAGGAGTGAGGGTCACTTTAGGAAAAGTTGGAAATATTATTTTATAATAAAATAATTTTCGGTTTATAATGGTTCCAAAGTGGATTATTTAAAGTATAAGGTGATGATGGGTCGAAAAAAACTCAACCAATAGGTTTTAGACAGGTTTGTGTCACTTTATTAACCTTATCCTCTAGATTTAACTACTTGTTAAATTGTTTGACATTTACAATGTCTCTTTGTATTTTTATATTATATGGTTAATAAACTTACTATAAAATTCCAATAGAACCCCAAGTGGTTAATTAATGATACAACTATCATTATATAAGTATTTTTTCCGAACCATTGATTTTTAGGAATATAATATCAATTAATAATGTAATATTAGTTTTAAAAACTCTTATATGTCAATTTTGACACTATTTGGTATTTTGTTTTTGAAAAATTTATAACAGCATTATTAATCCCAAAAAAATCATCTAACCAACCATAACATGTCATATTAACCTATAAAATTAGTTTAATTCATAAAAAGTGTAATATTACATTTATTTGGATAGTTATAATATCAATTATTTTAATATTCCATTAATTAGGTAATGACTACATCATCATTTTGTCATAAATAAATTTAATTATTTAATTTTTAAAAATTAAAAATAAAATAAAATAATGCATAAAATGTTTTTAGTTTTCTAATGAATATTTATAGTTGAGTTTATCTTATATATAATCCTATATTAAAAATTATTATTTATTAATCTTTGAATTTTACACTTTTAACTCTTCTTTTATTTAAATATTAATAAATCTCCTAATCCAATCCAAGTGGACCTAAAGGGTAATATTTTATTCCTAATGTTTTTTTTTGGTCCAATTAAACTTATCCAATATAATTAGGACATGTTTTAGGGTAATAATAATATAATTTGTACCTTTAATTACCCTATTTACTTTTAATCGTGGTAAATAAAAGTCAAAAGATTCACGGAAAATTATTTTTATCTTATTGAACAAGAATTTACTTACTGATATCATCTGTGTCTCTTGGAATTTTGAAATTCCATTCACATAAGCGGTAAAATTATGTTTTATTCAAATTTGCAAATTCTCCTAGGAGGTGGGTAAAAAATGGTAAATAGTTTGATAAAATTTAATATGTCTAAAATTATTATAAAATGACTCTAATGAATTAAATTGAACATGTATATGTTTTATGTAACTATTTTGAACTAACATAAATTAATATAAAATAACTAATTATTTAAATAGAAATCCATTTTAACCAATAACTCATTGTTTTTCACTATTTATCAAAAATTGAAAGTTTTCATAAACATTCCAAAAATTCACCCTAAGCTTATTTTGATATTATTAATTCAAAAATGAAGTCTATTTTACCAAATTCAAAACAGATTAGTTTCCTTTATTAATTTAAAATTAATTCCCATTGTAAAAACCAAAAATCGTACTTTTATGAAATAATAACTACCAAAAGATTGACAATTCTTTTTCTCCAATTTCAATGTGATATTATTTCCAATGACCAAAATTGGATTAAATGGTAAAAATATAATTTTATTGTACTTACAAACCATTAAAATGTATATTTTAACAAAATAAATTATTTTGATTGAAAAAGTTGTTTTTGGTTAAAATTTATTATTTTTCACTATTCACCCATATATGAAAGTTATCAGAAAAAACACCAAAAATTATCAAAACTAAATTTTTATGTCTTGATTCCCAAGAAGATGTTTTTCTGTCAAATTTATTATATAAAAGTTTCAAAAATTGGATTTAAAAATGGTTTCCCATTAAAAGGTGGTGAAATTTCATTAAAAAAATACGTCTTTTATCTGAAAAAATATGAATTTGTTCTTATATTATGTCTAAGAAACTGATAATATGGATTCTAAAATTATAAGGATTATATAAAATTTAATATTTAGTTAATAATATTCATAACATCCTTTGAACAACTAGTTTGTAAGTCGTGGTGCGCTTGAACTCTGTGTTGCGTGTAGTGAAAGTTATTGAATTACAATGAAGAAATAATGTACTATGAAATATTGGGGTGTTACATTTCCCCCTCCTTAAATAAATTGTTTCCTCACAATTTGATAATGTTCTTCAAAAATAAGATGATAAAAATAGAAAAATACCATTGCGAAGAACCCACATCAGAAATTAAGTTAATAAAATTTAGTCTTAATAAGAGGGAAAAGGAAATGAAAATTTCACCACAAAATTATGAACTCAATTAGAAGAAAATTGGTGGCAATTAGAGACACATAATTTGAGGGAAAATATAAATATTTTTTGGGAGTGATTAAGTTCATCAATCATAAACAATTGTACAATTGACGGCTGCAAAGACAAAAATATATGATGAATTAAAATATCATTTGTTCAACAAAACATAAGGTATTAGGTTAACACATTTTTGGTTTTAAGATCCCTTAAATAATTATTATGAAATAATTTCTTTCAATAAACAGAGAAAAAAATATACCTGAAAAGTATAGTTCAATCCTTTAATTAATTTCTACCAAAAACTCATCTTTCACTATAAAATATAATTGAACATAAAAATACTCTATTTATCCTTATCGTAAATGGTTCAAAAAAAAGAAATTTATAATTCATCTATAAACCCTTTTAAAAAAATTATATAATCTAGTACATCAGATAGGCCAGTGGTAGGGGATGTACCCATGTTGACCTTCGGTTATGGGTTCAAGTCTCGCGGCCTTGCCGGATGTGACTGGTTGTCGCCGAACCATCGGGTTGTCCTTTTATAAAAAAATCCAAAAATATATTAAAAAATTCATTTACCTTAACAATAGAATCCAATGTCAAATATAATCCATTCCAACCTTTAGAGTTATCCAAAATACTTCTTTCAAACTCAAATTCGAAAATTTATAAAGATGTAAAACACAATGAAGATCCTTTTTTCCACGTAATAACATGTGGATACCATCATCTTGTATTATTTTAAAGGATGGTAACAACCTGAATTACCAGAAATCCTTATTGATTACATTCATGCACTTTTATTCCATATAGAATACTATATATATTCCTTATGTCCAAAAATTTTGAATACTCCAACAATTATGAAATAAACAAACCATAATCAGTTCCAAGGTAGTCAATAATATTGCATAGAATTTATCCAAATAAATCATCTCTTATTCCAAAATCTATACCTCAATTTAAAGATCATATTATAGTTTTGCCTTTTGTTCAACCATGTATCTTCCAAGAAGTTTAACTTGCCATTATGTCACTTTTATTGTTTTTACTAATCTAAAGTCATTAATGAAATAGTACTGTAGAACCATCCATATATAATCTATATTTATAATAACATGTACATTATTAATACAATACTCAAATTACACAATACATTAATAACAACATGAGAACTCTTAATTATTCCTCTTCATCTTTGGTAGTATCATAACTTTATTTTTGTCCATTAGCTGCATTTGGGGTATACTATAATGATTTCGACATTGATTCGCATAGTGTCCCAACTCCCTGAAGGTGAAGCATTATACATTTGAAACATTTTTCTCACCCATGCAATCACGTACATGGTGTATTTTTCCTCCATAGTAATAAAATATCCCATTCCCTTCAAGCATTTACAAAGGTGATTCTTTCCATAGTTGTCACATATGGGAAAATGCTTCTCTCCCTTATTCCATTTATCTATCTTTCTCTCTACCATTTTTTATTCTCTGTCTTCGCTTCAAATCTATAGTACTCAGAATATTATTAACGTAACTTATTAACACATGATACTATTTCATAAAATGATGATAATACATGGGAGAATATTTTCTTTCTAAATATTGGTTTAACACCATGAATGATATGATCTTTCTTATGCTTTGGATCATGCATATTGCAGGAGGTCTCATTCAATCTACTGGGCACCATTTCTATATAATGGAATAAAATACATTAGTTAATAAATCAAAATACATAATTTTAAACTTGTAAAATACTTAACATCAGTGGAGTAGTTTATGGATATAATTCATTATAATAATAAATGTTTTCTTTTAGGAAGTACATCCTCATAAACCCTTCATAATGGTTTGTAATGAAAATGGGAATTATCCTAAGAATATCCCCCGGGATTATCATAACCAACAGTGCAGAAAGGCCCATTTTCATGCACTAGTTCTCATTTGTGTATAGCTCAAAGCAGTGTTTTCAGGTTTTACACCTAGGCACATCTGTGCAAGAGCATCCTCTACCTGCTCGTATCCAGACATGGATGTATTTCTTGGAAAATTTAAATAATATCTACAATACCAAAATTCTAGGAAGTTCTTCTATACTAATACTCGTTGTATATCTTAGGGATATGTGCTCTAATCAGAGTTTATCTAAATATAGTATCCATGGTTTGTACTAAACTTCATATGATACCAATTGTAACACCCCAACCCCAGAAGCCTAGATTCGGTGCATTATTTTATATCATTGGAATGATCCCCCAAGATCATGTCTTGAAAGACAAATTAGTTTAGTAGCCTTGTGAGTACTAGATAAATTCATAAGGTTTACATTACCTCATAAAATGGAAGACTACAACAACATTATTACCATAGAAAACACAAAGATCCCATATACTATTCCAGTAGGTCATTCATAATATAATTCTTTGCATCCTGTGAAAGATAAAACATATAAAGGGGTGAGCTCAAATGCTCATTAAGGATAACAATATACCAGAAACATTCATTAATAAGCCTAAACATTTAAGGCAATGTATAAAATTAAAACAAAATCCTTTTCATCATAAACTTCATCATAATATGGAAAATATAAATCAAAATAAATCCATTGATTTACTCACATTTATATTCTACTAGTCTAATAATCACATACAATATCAATAGCCACTTTCATAACGATGGAATGCATAATGCCAGAATTTCCTAACTACATAGTCAAGGCCTTGTGCCAAGATTACAAATAAGATTTTTTCAAGGACTTGTACCAAGACACTAGTTTGTCTCATGACACCTACCGTTGCATTATGGAGCTATAGAGGGCTCCCCCTATCACTTACTTAATCCAATGAATTCCTCATATGAAAAGGATTAAATATAACATAAACATTTATATTATAACTAGAATATGAAATGTCAATACTTTATCCATAAACCATGAATGTTGTAAAAATAACAGATCCATAGACAAACATATCACAAAACCTTCAATAGAATATGGATGTTTTGTATCAAAAAAAATCTACTTCAATAAGCTTAAAATCCATGAAAGGATGTTGACATAGATAAAATAAAAACATTTTTTTAGAGAAATATTTATTTCTATTTTGAAAAAATTTTAAAAAATTTTATTTTTAAAATATTCTTAAATGACTGTAAGTGATGCCTCTACGATGTTATAATAGAAGAAAATAGCATCACTCACTGTATAAGTTAAAAAACATTCTTACCATAATTTTGTCAAAAAGGTCATAAAGTATGTTGTTTGGAAAACAACAGAAAGATTTCTTTCAAAACATATAAAGTCAAATAAGGGTATAATTGAAATTAACCCATAGTCTAGAAAATAGTTACAATGTTCTGAAATACATTTTTAAGAAACATAGATATGGATGATAAATAGGTACGAGAAGAAAATTACATATAAACAACCTCAGATAATGAAGAGATTGTGAAATTAACCCTTACCTTATACTTTTACTTAGTCGATGGGTCGATTATCCTCCTATATAATGTTGAAATAATTGTTATTAAATTATAAAAGAATCATATACATTTATATGTTATCATATATGTTATTTTAATATTTATTTACTAATAATATTGTTGTATTATCGTCATTTCGTCTGTTAACTGATTCATTTTATTTTATACACATTCTTATGTAAGTAATGTTTGTTATGGATAGGATGTATCTTGTTAATATTAAAAATGATATTAAGTCTTTAAAATTTATTTTTAATCATCCAATGAAAATTAGTCTTGAATGGATTACGGTGCAGAATGAATCTCATCGCGTTTGTGGAGATGGTAGTACGTACATACGCACGAGCGACAATATCATTATTTTGATATTAAAATTATATATAATTGGATGTTATATCATATATAAAGAATAATTATTATACTATATGCATTATTTACATCAAATACACATCATTATAATACCCATCCAAATAATAATGTATTGAATAACAATTACAAGATGACATGGAGACGGTAAGCCGTACGTACGCGCGTATGGTGACATGTCATTAAATAGATGGATAGAATAATGAATATGGTTGTAAAATATTTATAATAACATCACAGTATATATAAGATACATGATTTAGTATTTTATAATAGAAACAAAAAATAAATATGAAGTGGAAGAAGAAAGGAACTTGAAAGAGGTGATAAATATTAACCTCTTCTTTTGGATCTTCCTTACGATTTGATCAAAAGGGATCCCTAAGTGGGATTTATGAATAAAGGAAGGACTCTAGGATGAAGGGAGGAAAGTTTATAGGGTATTTGGGTAGGGGATGGTAGATCCAAATGGCTTTGAAAGTGTGAATTAGAGATAAGGGTGAGTTCCCTTTTATAAGTGGAGTGAGGGGCACCATAGGGAAAGCTAGAAATATTATTTTATAATAAAATTATTTTTGGTTTATAATGACTCAAATGATTATTAGTTAAAGGATAAGGTGGTGATGGGTCGGAAACCACTCAAAAAATAGGTTTTAGACAGGTTTGGTTCACTATATAAACTTTATTATTTAGATTAAACTCTTAGTTAAATATGTTGACATTTACCATATCTCGTTGTATTTTTATATAATATGGTTAATAAAATAACTATAAACATCCATTTCAACCCCAAGTGGTTCATTATTGATACAAATATTATTATATAAGACTTTTTTATTAACTTTATATTTTTAGGAATATAATATCAGTTATTAATATAATATTTGTTTTAAAAACTATTTTATGTCAATTTTGACACTATTTGGTATTTTGTTATTGATATATTCATAACATCATTATTACTTCGAAAACAATTCTTCTAACCAAACCTAACATGTTATATTAACCTATAAAGTTAGTGGAATTTATAAAAATTCTCATTTTATATTTATTTGGATATTTATAAAATCAATTATTTTAATATTTCATTAATTACATAATTATTGCATCATCATTGTTTCATAAATAAATTTATTTATTTTATGTTTAAAAATTATAAATAAATTACTAATATATAGGAAATCATTTTATATTTCTATTTAATATTTATAGTCGAATTTATATTATGTATAACCCTATATTAAAAATGTTTTAGTTATTAAATGTTGAATTTAACACTTTTAACACTTCGCTGAATTAAATAATAGTAAATGTCCTAATATAATCCAAGTGGACCTAAAGGGTAATATTGTATTCCTAAGGTTGTTTTTGTTCTAATTAAATTTATACAATATAATTAGGACTTGCGTTAGGGTAACAATAATATCATTTTTACCTTTAATAATCCTATTTAATTTTAATCATGGTAAATAAAAGTTAAAAGTTACTAATCACCAAAAATTATTTTTATATCATTGAAACACATTTTAATTACTGATATAAAATTTTTGACTTGGATTTTTGAAATTCAATTCACAGAAGTGGAAAAATTATGTTTTATTTAAATATGCAAATGCTCATAGGAGGTTGGTAAAAGACGATAAATAGTTCGATAAAAGTATATATATATATATATAAACTTATTATAAAATGACTCCAATTAACTATTTTGAACATATATATGTATTATTTATCTATTTTGAACTAAAATAAATTAATATAAAGAAACTAAATATTTAAATAAAAAAGTCGGTTTTAACCTATAACGCAGTGTTTTGCACTATTCATCAAAACTTGGACGTTTTCAGAAACATAAAACAATTCACCCTATAATTATTTTGATATTAGGATTTCAAAGAATAGGTCTATTTTACCAAATTAAATACATATATATTGCATTTTTTAATTTAAAATTAATTCATGTTGTCAAAACCAAAAACTGTATTTTTAAGAAATAATAACTACCAAAAGATTGACATTTGTTTATTCCCAATTTCATAGTTAAATTACTTCCAATGACCAACATTTGATTTAATGGTAAAAATATAATTTAATTATACTTCCAAACCATTCAAATGTATAGTTTAACACTATAAATTGTTTGGATTAAAAAATTATTTTTCAAATAAAATTTAGCATTTTTAACTATTCACCCAAATATGAATGTTATCAGAAAAACACAAAAAATTATCAAAATTAATTTTTATGTCCCGATTCAAAAGAAGAAGTTTATTTTTTCAAATTTAATATATAAAAGATTCAAATATTGGATTTAAAAATGGTTTTCCATTAAAAGGCGGTGAAATTTCATTTAAAAAATACTTCTTTTATCTGGAAGAATGTATTTGTTTTTATATTATGTTTAATAAACTCATAATATGGATTATTAAATTATAAATGTTATGTAAAATTTTAAATTCAGTTAATACTATTTATATCTACTTTTGAACTTCTAGTTTCATAAGTCGTGGTGCGCTTGAACTCAATGTTGCGTGTAGTGCAAATTATTGAATTACATTGAAGAAATAACGTACTATGAAATCTTGTGGTGTTACATATCATCTAATCAGACCAAATAATTATCAGGTCTATCTTTTCTCATAAGGATCGAAACCTAAGACAACGTCACCGGTTAGAGGTCATCAATGAATATGACTTCAAGATAGTTTATACTCCTCAGAAGGGGAATGTGGTGGAAGACACTCCCAGCCTAAGATAGAGTTCACAACTACTAGAATATGCCTCAGAGAAGTTTTCCTCCTACATATATCCTTCTTGGATAAATATAGATTAGATTGTCTTGAGTCGATGGTGGTTTACCCTTCACTCTTATAGTGTGTTTGGGAGGCACTACTTGGAGATGTCAGCTACGAGACAACACAAGCTCATTTTTCCTCAGGGAATTTCCCATAGGAATATTCTGTATATGGGGAGCACATCATCATTTTTTGATAACACACAGTTTCACTAGTGACATTATTGGAGGAGGTGTTGATGGAGTTCCATACATCCCATTTGAAGGCACGCCCTTTTTTGGAAAAGATTTACCAGGACATTAGATGTATGTTTTGGTGGTCGGGAATGAAGAAGTAAGTGGCCGAGTTTGTCCCTAGATTCCTCACTGGTCAGCAAGTGAAGGTCAATCATCAGGATTCATTGGTCTTGACACAACCCCTTATGGTTATAGAGTGGAAGTGGGAAGTAATATCGATGTATTTTTTGATGGGTTTACCAAATAACTCTAGAAATAATGACACGATTTGGGTGATTGTTGACCGATGCACCAAGTCGGCCACTTCCAAGTGATTTGGTAATTTGGTTCTGGTGAGATAATGTGAATCCTCTAAATATAAGGGATAGATTGACTCCATAATGTCCCATTGATGATAGTCTCGGAGCATGATTCTCATTTTATATCACAGTTGTGGAAGGATTTGTAGGAGGCGTTTGGTACATTTTTGTGCTTGAGCACAAATTTCCACCTAAAGACAGACTGCAAGAGGGTGTGGAACATTCATGTCCTAGAAGGAATTCTATGCGCTTGCATCCTCGATTTTGATCATAGTTGGGAGGATCGCCTAAACCTTCTGGAGTTATTTTATGAAAACAACTACTACTCCACCATCAGTATGGCACCATTGGAGGACTTGTATAGGTGACCCTATAGGTGTCTAATTTGTTGGAATAACCCTGAAGAGTCAGAAATCATGGTCCCAGAGTTGGAACATGTCACTACCGGGAAGGTAATGGTCATCCCTGAGGATAAATACTATATAGAGATGTTAAAATTACTATGCAGATAAGAGATGGTGACCCTTGCAATTTTAGGAGGGAGACCTTTTGTTTCATTGGGTTTCTCCTCAACTAGGGATACATAGATTTTTTTGGGGAAACAAATTATCTCTAAGGATAACTAGACCATTTCTGATACTATGTAGAGTGGGATAGGTGGTGTACCTCATTGATCTACCTTTGTAGTTAGTGAAGTTCATGGCGTGTTTCATGTATCCAATCTGATGAAATACATACATGACCCATCACACATCTTTAGCAGGGGTGTTCTAGACATTGAAGATGGGGTGACTATCGCATAGTACCTAGTGGTGACCAATGATTGACCACAAGGGATCTTTTATGGACAGTCGATTCCACTAGTGTATTTTTGGCAGCATCACATGAATCTCTAAGAGACCACATCAGAGTTGGAGGCTCAAATTCATGATCAATATCCCCATTTTTTTAGCCCTTGTTTTTTATTTTAGGGATGTAATGATTTAAGGTGGAGTGAATGTAATGTCCCTGATTTTCCATGTAGAAATATTTAAAATTATTTGATATAATTTCATGTCCAAGAACTTAGGTGACACATTATTCTAAGGCCAGGGGTTCACTGAATAAATGTTCACACTATTATTACAGTTATTAAAAATATCACATATTTTTTGTTTTAACAGCTTCTAAACGGGTTCCAAGATTAGAAATATAAGGACACTATTGTTCTTAAGATGGATGATTTACCCTAGGCACAACTTTACATTAGTTGGCATGGAACTCTAGTGAAAAAAATAGAAATCGATATAACCATAAGTAAAATAAATTAATAAAATTTGTTTTTTTAATCCTAATAAATCATAAATGGTATCTTGGATTGGAAACTTGAGACCAGAATTGTGTTCGTAATGGGGTGTTTTCCTTTAGTGTAGCCGAACCATGAATGGAACGGGTCGAGGCTGGATGTTAATTTTTGGATGTGAACGTCATTAAAATATTTATTAATAATATTTTCATTGATGTAATGTGGTTACATAGTTTTGGTATTATTTTTATATAGAATATTTAGGAAATATCGGGATATCTTCATAACCCTTGAGTTTTCCTAATGCAAGAAGGAGAAACCCTCTCATTGGTGAATGACAAAAAATGAAAGATCAAGATCGCACTTGGAAGGATTACAATGAATGATGAATCCTCTTCTTTATCTAATGGAAATTCATGTTAGGGTGTTTATTTTATTTGTGATTTCATTACCTATTCTTATGTTTAATGAATAATGTGGACCAAACCCGGAACATGGTGATCCAAAGTTTGATCATTCTTGTAGTATGGTTAAAAATGAGGTACTAAAGGGAATATACCATAGAGAATATTCATCATGTGTTCATTCATTATATTGCAGGAACTAATGGAACAAATACAATGAAAAAGACCATGCTCTAGTTTAAAGGATGTTCATTGTGACTTTACTATAATCATTCTTGTGTTCTTCACTAACAGATCATCATAGTCGCATCAGGATTTTTCTAGAGGTTCAGTACATGATTGGAACCCAAAGAGAAGATCAGATGATCCTGATCCTATGGTAGTGAATATGGTGACACATTGATTGTTATGATTTTCTCAGTTTGAAAAATGGGGCCCACATCTATGGTGGCATTCCATGAAAGGGGAGCCTATGATAATGTGTGTCGGCGCTAGCGATGGTGTGTAGCGGTGCAACCACCTGAAGAGAGGAATGTGTGGAAACTACCATGGGTGGTGAGAAGGGCCACCAACTAGAAAAACATTTTTGGGTCATACCTTGTTGCGGTAGGGGGTCATATCATGCGGTGTAGCACCACTGTCGAACAAGATCACGACTACTATTGATGGGTGGTTCAAGCGGTGCCTGGTCGAATCAGATGTAGCTGTCGGTCACATGGACTTGGAAGGGATGTGACACTGGTTTCACCATTGGAGGACGAACTGTCCTTCTTGAGTGGGTCGGTAGAGGGCTGGGCCTAGCCACATCGGGTCAGACCTAGTGGTCGAGGTTAACCAAGCCGGTTGGTTCAGACTCGACGAGTCTCGTTGGACTTAGAGGGTCAGGTCATGTGGGACTCTGGTCAGTTCAGTCCAACCGAGTCAGACCAGACTCAAACCCAACTAGTCCATTTTTACATAAATTCCCATCACTCTCAAATTATGTCTCCACTTGGAAAGATATTTGTGGTTTTGGGTCCCTCATGATGATGTTTTCCTTTTGAGATACTCTTTGTGGGTTTCTGTGAAAGATGGCATATAACCATTTTTCTCAAGGAGTAGGCTATTTTGGAACAATCATTCTATGTATAGAATCAGATGAATTTATAGGACCATTATTCTATGTGATTACCTAGACAGTGTGTCTTTCCTAGACAATGTGACTTATCTAGTCTATGTGTCTTACTAATACTAAGTTGGTACTCCCCTATCCCACTAGGGTGAATGTCCTATAGTCTTTGATGACACTTTTTTTGTTACTTGCACTCGGTGTGTTATCTACACTTCATGTGTTACCTACACTCCATGTGTTACAGACACTCTATGTGTTAACTAGACCCCATGTGTTACCAATTCACTAAGTGTTACTACATGATGGTACTATAGATTCATATGGAAAATATGTTTGCGTACCAATAACCTATACAAGGTGTGAACACACTCTAGTGACTCTATTGATTATACTTCTTAGGGGATACACATTGTGTACCTCTTTGGTTGTGTACATGGTGCATTTATTAGTGATCATCTTTATGGTATACATTGTTCAAAACCGGGTGGTTCACTTTGTGTTATTATTTTCTGGTTTGTGGTCCCTACTGAGAACTTTTTTACACACCCCTACACGGGCTTCTACCACATGGGTCGTTTCATGTGAAGATGACAGATAGCTTTGATGATGTGCTTATAGGGTGGGGATAGGTGATTCCTTGAGAGTGACTCAATATACGTTGTACGCATATGTGATATTCAGAAAGCATATTGTACCTACCCTTAAGGTAGGTTTTTCTTCATATGATATCTTGGATCTTGTACATTCCTTTTTAGTTGGGCTTGTATTCTATCCCAATTTTTTTATTTCATAACTTACTCTGAGTGGGTTTTCATAGTATTTTAAATCCATGATTACATAGTGTTTTCTGTTTCATCATTCTCATGGAGACAGGTTCATGCATACAAGAACATGGGAAAATTTCTCGCACTTGTGGAATATTCTTACTCGGTGCTAGTCAACAGCCCATGGATTATGGGAGCTGGGCTTGGGGTAGTCACAACATGGGAACTAGGGGATGACTCATGAAAAAACTAAGATAAGTCATGTAAATATGTGGGGGATAAATTCTTATATAATTGTAGAAATTATGAAATATTTTCAAAATGAAAACCTTATGGAATTCCATAATAGAATAGTGTGTCTATGAGGATAGATCGTACATTTTTTTGACATGGTTCGATCAATAATGGGTTATTATAGACCTTTTATATAATTATATTTATATTCTATAGAAATTATTGTTTTGATACTAATCTACAATCTATTCTATATGGTCATAAATATTCCATAAGAGATATGTTTAGGAGGAATAGAAAAATTTATTTATTAATATTTTGTCTTTTGAAGAATTTGAATGCTAATTATCTTCTAATAAATATTATCTATCATTCTATAAATGATAATTTATTTATTATCCAAAGTAAACAATTCAATGGTATTTCTATTAACAAATACAATAAAAAATTGTGGCATGATATATTATTTTCATAGAGAAGATATTATCAATAGAGTATTAAATGGGAGGAAATTAGAACTTGGGGAAGCTCATGACAAACAAAATGTAAGTGTTCATGAGGTGGAAATAAGTATATTTTAATAAATAGTTTTGGAATAATAACAGTCCTAGGTTACAAATGAATCCCAAAGGACACACATGATACAAAAAGCATCTAATAAATAAGGATTTTGGTTGAAAAATAATGATGACGTAATGTTCATAGATTTTGGGCCAACTACCTTCCATGAATACATTAGGATTTATAGTTATAATAACTTTTTATTTCATAAAGAAAAAACTGATTCCATATAAAACAACTATGGTTGGGGCTTGGTTGAGTAACCAAATGTAGAAATAATCAGGGGATGCAAGTGGTTTTTTTAATGAAAAATGGAATGGATAGTAATGTGTCCACCAATAATTATTATATACAATACAATTTTTATTAAAATTTAATTGTATTCAATATAAGGAGACTATTCCTCTAGTATTAATGACACATTCTATAATAACCATGCTCTTTATTACACACTTAGACACGATTTATTACATAAAATTCACCAGATAAAACAAAGAAGATCGAGAGTTCTGGTGTATTTGGGGCTCAGGATCACTTATTAACAACCTTAAATATGAAATTCAACATCTTTATTGAACATATATTTTACATGACCACAACATTCCCTTGTACTTATCATTGCATGGGATCTTCTAAGTATATTCCTAAGAAACAGATGAGCCCTAAAGCCCATTATGGGAATAAAACTGGAATTACTTGAGAAATAAAATACATGTTAGACAATAGGAATATCAATGGAGAACAAGAGAAACATGAACATAAAGGCATGATAATTCATGTTAATCATTACATGGAAATGTGGCAACAACACTTAACATGGAATTATCATGAGCCATGGTTCATTACACATGGTGCTTGAGTAAACCCTAATTTCACATGAAGCCTGAGTAAAACCTCATTTCACTTGAATTAGAATGATTCAACACCCATTACACATGACATATCATGGTATTATACTTAACCCAATGCATTGGAGTGCTATCAGTGTCCACCCTTCTCAAACATTTCATTTCATGAATAAGTGTGCCACATGTATCATAAAACATTAAATAAATCATCATAATTTATTCTACAATAAAGGGATGTGTAATAAATACAAGAATAATTATAATCAATATGTAAACGTGCATAATGGTGAATACCCATGATAGAGAAATGGGCATGGTATTCACTACACAATGACATTGGCTTGGAAAATCGTAATGCAATTTCGGCAGCATAACGACATGAAATAAGAACTAATAAAAATGGATTACGAGTGAAAAAGGGGTTTCTAATCATATTTACTTGAAAATTACAGTAATTTTGTCATATAGATACATTTCCCAACAAACATAAAATAATTTAGAAGCATAATTCAATATAATTACTTGGATGTAAAAGAGGAATGCAGAATCTCTCACAGAATTTCGTCATGGTAATGGGTGTACATGGGAGGTACTAACGAAAGAGAAGGGGTGTTTCATAATATTTAAATGAAATGGAATGTATGGGGGTAATATAAATACGTTTCCCAACAAACATAGTGGTATTTAGATGCATAATTAAAACGAATTACTTGGATGTAAAAGAGGGGAGAGAAATCGCTCATGGAATTTTGTCATGGTAACAGGTTACCTGGGAGGAATTAATGAAATATAAATTTGTATCCCATCATCAAAACACAAAGAGGGTAGTATGGGGGAGGTGAAAACACATACTAAAACATTTTTAATTGAAAAAAAGTCCAGTACAACTTAAAGAATGGAGAACAAAAATGAGAAAGGAAGTAATCCCTTACTTGGAAGTGCAATCCCAAAAGCTTGGGAGAGGATTGAGAGAAAATTATTGAGATATTGGGGCACCATTTTATGGTTACATAGAGAGGAGGGAAGAGTTTGGACGAAATAAAAAGGCTTTGAGAGAAGAGGAAGTGGGAGATTGGGTGGGTTTATATAGGAAAGGAGAGGGAATTATTTATTCGTTTCGTTTGGAACAACTCACATTACACTAGTCAAAACCCCAAACCTGCCCATGGTTTATCCCATGGTTTTTCTCAAAGGGGAGTGGAAAAAAGATATCTTATTAGAAAAATAGCCTAACCTCTAAAAATAACTGGGTTGCTTATGTGGAGGTGATTTACACTCTCATGGAAAACAATTTTAAAAGACAAAATGTTTTATAAGCCTTGAAAAGTCCAATAAAGCTGTGTAAAATAAATCAAACAAACCTAAAATCACATTAATTTATTGTTAAAACATATATTGGCCGGAAATATCATTTATAGTATTTAATTACATCACTATTGGGTCATTATGATGTCATAAAACACATTATATAATTAAAAAATATGTGATTTTTACCCAAAAATTGACTGTCTCGGAAAATTAAGAAAAATTCACCGTTGGATAATTTGGGCATCCTGATTCCAAAAATAATATTCATTTTATCTAAATAATTGTCTATATATAAAAATTTTTACTTTTAAAATAACAACTGTAGTTTATTAAATGTTCATGGGTTCTGAAAAAAATAGCTTTCAAACAATAATAAAAATTTCAATTGCATTCACAAAATTATATGATAATTTATATAAAATAAAAATTAATTTATTAATATTAATAATATTTTATTAAAATAGTATTTAATTAAAAAATCCATTAATTCATGAAAATATATATCTTAGTTAAATATTAAATAAAAATAGTATTTTAACCTTAAAAACTATTTAAAAAGAAAAAATAATAAAATAAATGCACATTCATTATAAAAAATGATGTACATAGTCATAGTGCTTGGGTATCATTACATAACCCCTTATAACACCCGCATAAGACCGAAGGGTATGGTGTGAGATGGTGACAGACTCTTGGACTGGCTTGGAAAACATTGCTCGGGTGGTAATCTCTATTAACTTCCAGTTCTCTCATAGGCGGTTCCACTCAAGCTTAATGTATTCAAGCTCAGCTTGGTCTTGGTCCAGTGTGAAGCCCAATAATGCCAACTCCTTTCCGAGCATTGAAAAATGTGCTTCGTATGAGGAAATCCTACTAGATGTGACCATCACTTCCTTGGTCAGAGTAAATTGGATTTGTTAAAGACCTATATTTATACTAATCATGTGATCAATGCTCAACGACTATATTAGCAATGGTAAAAATTCTTAACAATATTTTAAAATCCAAAACATAAAACCAAATATGTCCATATGTTTTACATAACCACAAGAAATCATTTAAATAGAACCAGGGGAATTGTTATTAATGAATTTTTGGGTCGTTAAAATCTTCCCCCCTTATGAAATTTCACCGTAAAAATTCCCTTTTACCACTCTAAATCTAATTCAGGTAACTCAGATTTGTCATTTCCTATTATTCTCACATCACCTCTTCCAACATGGGGTTTCTCCACAACACCTTGACGTGGGGCATTGTCTTATTTCGTAGAAAATTTTCTTTATGATCTAAGATCTTCACTGGTTTCTCCTTGTAAGAATGATAATCCTCTAATTGTACTATCTATGAAGAGAATACATGTGAAGGGTCTATAATGTACATCCATAAGAGGGATACATGAAAGAAATCACTTACATTGGCCATGGTAGGTGGGAGTTCTAGTCGGTAGTCCACAACCCTTATACAATCAGGAATCTCGAAGGGGCCAATGTACCTAGTTATTAACATCCCTTTCTTTCTAATCCTCATTACCTTTTTCCATATATATATGCGTAGAAATACAATGTCTCCAAATTTAAACTCATGTTATCATTGATGGTTTTCTGAAAAACTATTCTGTCGACTCTGGGATACCTTTACATACTTCTAAATGGTTTTCACCTTCTCCACTATTTCTTCGTCCATTTCTAGACAAAGCTGCTTATGGTCACCGACTTCATCCCAACATGCTAGTGTTCTATACCTCTTCCCATATAGGACATTATAAGGTGCCATTCAGATGCTCTTGTGGAAACTATCATTGTAGGAGAATTCATCCAGTGGAAGATTTTGGTCCCAACATCCTTTGTTGTCCATAGAACATGATTTTAACATACCCTACAATGTCTGAATAGTTCTCCTAGATTGGACTTCCATTTGAAGTTGATAGGCCATACTGATGTTCAGTTCAGTATCCATATATTTTTTATGATTCTTCAAAAACATAGGGGTGAATCATGGATAATGATCAGATACAATAGAAAGTGGTACTCTATTCAACCCAACCACTTCCCTTATATATACCAATTCCTGTTGATCCAATGAGAAATCCACCCGAATTTCAATGAATTGTGCAAACATTACAAGGTGATCCAAAACAATGCAAACTGACTTGTTTCCTTTGGATGTCTTCAGATGTCTGGTGACAAAGTCAATGGTGATGTTCTCCCATTTCCATGCTGGTATGAGAAATGGTTGTATCATCCCCTAAGGCTTTTTCCTCTCTGCATTCACTTGTTATCACACTATGCACATTGATGTATACTCACCAATTTCCTTCTTCATATTATCCCACCAATAATGGTCTCATAGATCTCTATAAATCTTTTTGTTTCTTGGGAGAATAATGAAATTTTAATTATGTGCATCATCCAAAGTTCCTTCTTCAACTCCAGACATTATGGAAGTCATCTTATTTTCCCAAATCTAAAAATTACTTATTCATTAACATTGATCTCCAAAGATATCCCTTTTTGATAGCTTGCACATTCTTCTGAATTCCCACGTCATCCTTTTTAGCATCCAACATTTCCAAAATAGACGGTTGAGAAATCATTTGTGATAGAATTGATGATGTTACCTTCTTTATGATTCCCATGCCCATATGTATCAAATATAACAACATTGGATTATTCTCAATTCCCATGAATGATAGAATCATTGGGTGCTTTCTTCTTAGATAATATGAAACCTTTTTCCCTTCAGAGGGTGGTAATGGATTGGGCATGCATTGTTTTTATTAGTTTTAACCATATTCATTGGTGCACGTTCAAATCTTTCTGTGTGAATATATACTTGTCAATTTTCTGATCCGTATATATTTCACACTTCTACCCAGATAGATAATGCCACCAAATTTATAAAGTGAAGATCACCGTAGCCATGTCCAGATCTTGGGTTGGATAATTCTGCTCATTATCTTTAAATTTCCTTGAATCATAGGCAATGACTTTTTAATTTTTCATCAACACACAGCCCACGCCCTTCATCAAAGCATAACTGAATACCACAAAGTGTTCTCCACTTGTGGGTAAGGTGAGAATGGGCACAATGATAAGACTCTTTTTCAACTCATTAAATCATTTTCACATTTATCACTCCAAGAAAACTTTACTCCCTTCGAGTTAGCTTTGTAAGAGGGTTTGAAAATAATGAGAAATTTCTCACAAGTCATCGATAATATCCAGATAACCCCAATAAGCTAAGGATATTCATTACCAATGTTGGCCTCATCCATCCTTCAATCGTATCTATTTTTGAGAAATCCATAAATAAACCACTGCTTGTGATGATATGACATAAGAATGAGGCCTCCTTCAATACTAACTCATGCTTTCTGTACTTTTCCTAGAGCTTCTTCATTCACAAGGTCTCTAGTACATTTCTTATATACTGCTCATGATTCTCCATGGTTTTAGAGTATATTATAATATAATCTATAAAGACTACACAATTTTTTTCGAGGTAATCTATAAATACTATTAATCAAGTCCATGAATATTATGGGAGCGTTAGTGAGTTTGAGAGGAATTACTATGAATTCATAGTTCATGTATCTTGTAAAAAATTAGTCTTGGGGGTATATTTCTTCTTCACCCTTACATGATAATTTTCTAACAACATATCCACTTTAGAGAATTATTGTGTCCCTTGTAGCTGATCAAATAAGTCTTCAATTCATGGGAGAGGGTACTAGTTCTTTGTTGTGATTTTGATTAGCTCATGATAATCGATGCAATGAAGCAATGACCCAACCTTCTTCACGATGAAGCGGACTTGTGCACCTCATGGTGAAGACCATGGGTATAAAACCCTTTATCCAAATTCTCCTATAGTAGTTTATTCAGCTTCTCAATATCCAAAACATCCATTATATACATATTCTTGGATATTGGCAATGCCACATGAATAAGGTCAGTTGAGAATTCAACATCTCTTTTAAGAGGAAGACCATAAAATTTTCAGGAAACACTTCAACAAATTCTCTCACTATATGAATGTCTTAAAGTATGGTTTCCTCTTTAGATTCAATCATATGAGCATGATACGCATGCTCAGAGGGAAGTAATATACACGCTTGATATGATGGTGAAAAAAAATATTCATCTTCGTACTTGAACTTGTATAGAATCTAGGGTTGATTCTCCATGTGGATAGTCATTTCCCTCTCATGGAAATTTATGTTTGATCTATATAAGGAAAGATAATTCATGGCATGAATTGCATCAAATTCCACCAGAGGGAGTACGCAAGGATCGCTGGGAAGATCAATCCACCGATTAAAATAGGGGAAGAATTATATTGATCGAATGCAATGATTTCATCATTTTTTTACGCACTAACATCATTACATCAATGATTTTTGGTGGTCCTGGGATTATTCTACTAATCATTTGGGATGTAAAAGAATGGGTAGAACCATGGATGATAACCCTACATTTCTTTTTTAGATTCTGGTTATACTCATTTACCTAATCCATAACAAACATCGAGAAGATTACTATTAATCACATAAATTGGAATCCAATGACTAAAAGGATTCCATATAAATTACATTTATTTCATTAAAAAATGTATCTATAGGATTCAATCTATGTTATCCATGATCTATTTCCCCTCATAAATTTTTACATTATTTTTTTATTCCATTAATAATGGTCCATACGAATCTTGTGAATTTACCAAAGAATATCCCCGGGAGTGTCATAACCAAGAGTGCACCAAGGCCCATTGTCACGTACCACGATACCCAAGGTCAAGAGAGAAACTCCTTTTCAGGGTTTTCATCCCTAGGGACATATATGCCAGAGCTGCCTCTACCCACTCGCATCAAGATAGGGAGAAATTTTCTGGATAAACCACTTACACAATACCCATAGAAACATAGGGATGTTTTTTATACTTTTTATTATCTCTAATTCTTAATAAGGGTTTTCTAATCCCACTCCCAAAAATAATTAAACTTATCCTATGATACCAACTATGTCAACTCTGTTCTTTATTACACACTTTGACATGATTTATTACATAAACATCACCTAATACAACATAGAATATTAAGAGTTCTAGTGTCTTTGGGGCTTCGGATCATTACATAACAATTTAAAACATGAAATAAAATATATTTATTGAAATATTACCTACATGACCACTACATTATCTCGTACTTAGCATTGCATGGGATAACCTGAGGACATGCGTGAAAAAAGTGTTAGTTATAAAGCCCAGTAAGGAATAAACATGGAACAACATGAGAAATACAATACATGTTAAACAATATGAATATAAATGGATAAAAATAGATATATGAACAATAAAGTACGATAAAGCATGATAATCGTTACGTGGGAATGTGGAAACAACACTTAACTTGGAATTAGCATGAGGTAAGGCTGATTGCACATGGAGCATGAGTAAACCCTCATTGAAAAAGAATAAAGAGTAACCCATCGTTTCCCATTAATTAGCATGATTCAACACCCATTTCACATGATGTATCATGATTCAATACTTTACCCAATGCATTGAAGGGCTAGCAGGGCGCACCCTTCTTAAACATTTCATTTCATGAATAAGTGTGCCACATGAATCATAAAACATGGAATAAATCATCATCATTTATTCCACAATAAAGGTATTTATAATAAATACATGAAGATTTATAATTAGTAAGTAAATTATCATAAAGGTGAGTACCCTAGATAGTGAAATGGGAATGGTATTCACTACACAATGACATTGGCTTGGAAAATCGTAGTGCAATTTCTGCAGCATAATGGCGTGAAATAAGAACTCATAAATAATTGTTGATGAAAGATAAAGGGGTGTCTCATCATATTTACATGTAATTGAATGTAATGGGGTCATATAGATACATATACCAACAAAAATAATGAAATTTATAAGCATAATTCAATATAAATACTTGGATGTAAAAGGGGAGAGAGAAATCTCTCACAGAATTTCAGTATGGTAACAGGTGTACATATGATGAATTAATGAGATATAATTGGTGTATAATAATATTTAAATAAATTTGACACTAATGGGATCATAAATATACCTGTACCAACAAAATTAAGATAATTTAGATTTGTAATTCAATAGAATTACTTTGATGTAAAAGAGGAGAGGGAAATCTCTCATGGAATTTCATCATGGTAATGAGTGTAAATGGGAGGAATTAATGTGAGAGAAATGGGTCTCCCATCATCCTAAACTAATTATGGTATTATGGGGGAGGTGTGAAATAATACCACCAAGATTTGTAATTGAAAAAAAGTTCAAAACAACTTAGAGAAAATAATACATAAATGAGAAAGGAATAAATCCCTTACTAGGAAGTGTGACCCAAAAAGCATGTGAGAGGCTTGAGAGATGCGTATTTAGAGATTGTGGCACCTTTGGAGGATTCTCAATTTTCGTGGGATGTGTTTGGATGATCTCCAAAGGCTTTGAGTGAAGAGTAAGTGGGAGCATGTGTGGGGTTATATATGAAAGTGAGGGAATTCTTTATTATTTAGGTTTGGGACACCTCACATTAATCTAATCAAAACCACAAACCTGCCCATGGTTTTATCCACTGGTTTTTTCCAAAGGTGATTGGAAAAAATATTTTATAATTCCATTGGCTGAACTACATAAAATAATAGGGTTTCTTACGTGGAGGTGAGTCCCACTCTCAAGGAAAATAATTTTAATAGACAAAATGATTTGAAATCCTTGAAGGGTCCACTAAAGCTTTGTAAAATAAATCAAACAAACCGAAAATCAAATTATTTTAATGGTAAAACATATATTGGCCCAAAATATCATTTATAGTATTTTATTACATCCCTATTAGGTCATTATGATGTCATAAAACACAATATATATCTAAATGGTATTTAATTTTTACCCAAAAATTTGACTGACTCAGAAAATTATGATAAATTCACTATTGGATAATTTTGACATCCAAATTCCAAATATAATATTAATTTAATCTCTCTAATTTTCTATATATGTTAATTTTTTTACTTTTAGAATAAAAACCACAATTTATCTAAAATTTACGTGTTTTGACAAAAACCAACATTCAAACCATAATAAAATTACAATTGCATTCAAAAAATTATATAATAATTTATAATTAATAAAAAGTACATTAATAATAATAATAATGATTTATTAAAATATTTTTTATTCAAAAATATATTAATTCATCAAAATATATTTTTTAGATGAATATTTACTAAAAATACTATTTTCACATTAAAAACTATTTAAAAATAACAATAATAAAATGAATGCATATTGTTTATACAAAAATTGTGTACATAGTCATAGTGCTAGGGTATCCTTACATGACCCCTTATAAGACCCGCATAAGACCAAAGGGTAATGCGTGTGATGGTGACAGAATTATGGTGTGGCTTAGATAACATCGCTCGGGCGGTAATCTCAATTAACATCCACTTCTTTTGTTGGTGGTTCTGCTCGAGCATAACGTATTCAAGATTGGATTGGTATTGGTCAATAGATAATTCCAATGATGCCACCTCCTTTCCAAGATCTGATAAATGGGCTTCATATGGGGAAAGTCTACTAGACGAGGCCATCACTTCCTTTCTCTGAGTAAATTGAATTTTTTAATGCACTATATATATACTAATCTCGTGATCACTGTTCAACGAAAATATTATATATGGTCATAATTCATAACAGTATTTTAAAATCCAAAACATAAAACCAAATAAGTCCATAAATTTTACATAACTAAAAGAATACATTTAAATAGTTCAAGAGAAATTTTCATTAATGAATGTTTTGGTCGTTACAAATTCCATGTGTAAATTACATCCCATAACAGCTCAATATGCCTAAAAAATATATTAAAATAATGTAAAATCCTATTTGATTAATTTTAATTCAGTGAAGGATGTGTATATAATGAAAAAAAATGTTTTTAGGTTCCAAATTTGCATGATAGGGATTCAAAGTTTCAATGTTTTTTTAAGGATTAGAGTAATATTCTCAGATATGGAATATCCAATTAGTTAATACAATTATAGAGTTTTCTTTCATGATATATTGGTATAATTTTAGTGTTTACAAGTTGTTTATAATGATTTATATGTTACATTTGATATTTTATATGGGTGACATAATAGCTATAAGAAATGATATCTAGAAAATAAATTCTTTATAATGATGGTATGGAAAATGTTTGTAGAATAAATAAATTGAAGAATCAACCAATATACATGGGGTGATGATTAATAGAGATATATAAAAGAGGTTTAATGGATTGATTCGAAATACATAAATTTATAAATAGAATAAGAGTTTGATAATGGAGAACTCTAAGAAGGGGACCATGATATTATTTTATTGTAAAAATCATGGGATGATTTAGTAACATTATAATTATATTGAAATTATGGTTATGATTAAAATTACATGTACCATAGGATCTATCAAGTATACCATGTAATTTAATCAACCTGATGTTGGTTATTCTTTGAGAATAAAACTCAAATTCCAATCCAATACTTATGAATGTCACAATATTAGTATAATGAATATTTTCACGTGCTTCAGAATAAATTAGAATATGATCTTGGTATTGGGAGTTCATGATTAAATCATTAAAACAATATACTGAAATTAGTTTAAATATATTGAAATATGATATGGGATTTCAATCTTTCTTCATTACTTTATGAAATGTTGGATATATTAGCTAATATAGTTTGAAACATTCCACCATGGTGGTGTCAAAATTGTGACATATAAGATCATAAATTTTTTTTCGTGAACGGAGCTATCTGGTTCATTCTAATAACTATAAAATTTATATTGATTCTTATTATTGAGGGAGAAAGTGTTGATTAATTTACCAAAAAATAGTGTTTTTTATTCGTACAATGAACCCTGGTCTCACTAACATACCTAAAAAATACCAAAAAATATTGTACCATTCTGTATAAAACTGGGATTGGTAATGAATATATCCCTCAGGTGTATATAGAGGATAATGTTCCAAATACATTGAAAATAAATAACATAGAAAAATAATTATGGTCTGGTTGAAATAACTAATGTTAAATTCAAAAGACAATTTTATTTTTATAAAATGTATCAATGTTTTATAATATTAGAAATATCTATTTATTATTCTTTCATATTCCCTAAATTAAATTTATTAAATAGGGTAATGAGAATATCACTTATAATTAAGTCTTTAATAGATCTATAGTTGATGATCATCAGATATTATTAATTGTTGGGAAGTGATGATAAGATTATTAGGAGTAGAATCTCAAATGTCATAAACAAAGACTCACAGGATAATAAGTGGAAACATATTTTATAAATTATCACATGAATGTATATTACATAAAAAGTTATAAAATTATTAATATACATTGTGGTTTTTGTTCCATATAAAATAATATTACCTAATGCCATCATGATACATAGAATTTGAAACATCATACGTTGATAACATTCCCAGGACAACATTGTGTAATATATAATAATGGTTTGGTTTAGTATTTTGTTGATCATTTCATTGGTTGAGTTTAAACAATATGGTATTTTTCTTCAAATATGTGAATTATAGTATCTGATCATATGAATTAATTAGTCTGATTAATATCATGATTTTACATATTTGAGTGACATGTGTTTCCCTTGGTAACACCCCGACCACAACAACCCAGAATTAGTAAATTATTACATAACTTTGGCATGATACAAGGAATCATGTCCCAAAAGACTGACCATTTTAGTATCCTTGGATGTACTAGATACATTCATAGGTTTTATATTACATCACGATAAAAAAACAACATTGTGTCCCCTTTGAACACTCTTATATACCTTAGCCAATTCTTGTAGGTTAATCATAATATACTTCTTTAGATCCTGTAAAAATTAAAACATAATAAAGTCATGAGCTCAGATGCTCGGTAAGGATAAAAATATAGCATAAACTAACATAAATAAGAATAAATATTCAAGGCAATTTATAAGACTAGAACACATGCTTTTTAAACATTAACTTCAGCATTTTATGGAAAAGATAAATAAAATATTTCCATTTACTTATTCACAGTGATATTATACAGGCCGAATAATCACATGTAATATCAATACCCATTTTTACAATTATATAATGCATAATTCCATACTTCATGACCACTTAGTCAAGGCCTTGTGCCAAGACTACAAATAATAATTTGTCAAGGCCTTGTTCGAAGACATTAGTTTGACTCCAGACAACTACCGATGCATCGGGGAGGTATAGCGGGCTCCAAACATCACTTACTAAGTCAAATTCATTCCTCATAAGAAAAGTTTTAAACATAACAAAAAATATTCATATTAAAACTAGCATGTTAAATGTCAATACTTTATCCATAATCCATGAATGTTATAAAAACAAGACATCCATAGTTTAACATATCACAAAATCATGAATACAATATGAATGATTTGTATAATAATAAATCAACCTAGATCATGAATAATATCTTGTTAAATATGATTATATAGTTGGAAATTATCAATAAAATTTTTTGATATAAATATCAGTTTTTCATGAAAACATTTAATATTCTCACTATTTATCAAGAAGCTATTTAAAATAGATTTTTGAATCAAAGTGTCTCATACCACTTTGAAACAATTAAAAGGAATTTCAATTTTAAAAAATTAATGTCCATATTCATAAAACATTAAAACCATTTGTAAAACATGGACATTAATGAGAATTATTTTGAAGAATAAATTATTAAATCATTTAAAATTATATTTTAGTTAGAGTTACTAACCAAATGAAAGATTCTTGAATAAAAATAATTGTGGTAATCAAAAAATTATAATATCATGAGAATAAAGGGATTCATGATATAGTATGTAAATTTATAGTATATACACCAAATAAAAGTGAATTGGTACAAAACAACAAAGAAGTCTCAATAGATGGTATGTTGAGATGAATTCCTTTATAAAGGTTGTATCCTTAGGTTAAGGATAAATCAATGAAATAATCACGTGTTAAAAATATAAATACACTCAATATTATTGAATATTAAGTGTAAATCAATCAGAGGAAATTCACAAATATTATTTTTAAAACAACACCAAAGACATGGATGTTTAACTTAATGAATAGAAATTGAGTTAAAATTACTCTTATCAAGTTTATATTGGTTACTTGAGAATTTATTAATGGAGTGATTATGTTTATCAAAATTATATCCCTAGAAAGGTTAGAGTAATGTACTACATATGTAAGCAAACAGTGATTTTCGCCCATAATAGTGGAGTAATGTAATCAATAATTTTTGTGTAATACCGAATGAGTGGAAATTGAAAATTGAATTTCCCTTACAGATTTGGTTACATAAAAAACATACACAACATAAAAGAAGGCTCATCCAATGATGATTTATATACCCATTAATTATATTATATTACTCAAACAATACAATCATGGGCAGTACATACACCACACAAAATGTAACAGTGGAAAATAAAGCATGAATCTCACGTGAATAAAAGTGAGATGAAAACCCCTTACCTTTTACTTTTTCTTTAGTATAGGGTTGTTTAACCTCCTGTATTATGGGGAAATAATTTTTAGTAAAATATAAAATAACCATATACATAAATATGATATCATATTTGATCTTCTAATATTGCTTTGTAAAAGATATTTCAATAGTATCATTGTTTAGGAAGTTAACTGATTCATTTTCCTTTAAATATTTTGTTACATAAGTGATTTTTGTTATGTATAGGATATATTTGATTCATATACATAATGATATTTAGTTGAAAAACATTATTTTTATTCATAAAATGAAAATTATTTTTGAATGATTGCGATGGGGATTTAATCTCATCACGTTCGTGGAGACGGTAAGTCGTACGTACGCACGAGCAACAATATCATTATCATGATGGTGAAATAGTATGTAATTGGATGGTATATTATTTATAAATAGTAACTAACATTCTATATATATTATTTAAATCAATTATACTCATTATTATACCCATACAAATAATGAAGGGTTTGAATAACATAATACCCCACGACGTAGAGATGGTAATCCGTACGTACGCATGTATATTGACATTGTCATTTATTGGATGGATAAAATAATGTATATGGTTGTAACAGATTTATAATAACCTCAATGTTTGTTAAAGGTAATAGATTTAATATTTTGGTATTTAAATAGAAAATAAGGAGTAAGTGGAAGAAGAAAAGAACTTGAATGAGGGTGGTGAAATTATTACATCTTCTTTGTGTGTTTCATATTGAATTGATCAAATGGGCTCAATAAGATGGATTTTTTTTTAAAAACATAAGGGCTCTAGGTTGATATGAGGTATGTTGGGAGGATATTTGGTCACGTTTTTTCCGACTCAAATATCATTGGAGGTGTGATTTTGAGAGAAGGGGAAGTTCCCTTTTATAATATGGGTAAGGGGAACTTTTGGAAAAGCTTGAAATATTATTTTATAATAGAATCATTTTCTTTTTCTAATGGCTCATACATGATTTATTTAAAGTCTATAGTGGGGATGGGTCACAAAACTCTCATCCAATATGTTTTAGATAGGTTTAGGTCACTATATTAACCTTATCTTTTAGATTTAACTCTTAGTTAATTAGTTT
The DNA here is from genome assembly GCA_963277665.1 of Viscum album. Classification (NCBI taxonomy): domain Eukaryota; kingdom Viridiplantae; phylum Streptophyta; class Magnoliopsida; order Santalales; family Viscaceae; genus Viscum; species Viscum album. The sequence goes on from OY728126.1 coordinate 2,081,554,900, forward strand.
TACATTTACATGTCTCTTTGTATTTTTGTATTATGTGGTTAATAAAATTTAAAAAACAAGCCAAGAGAACCCCAATTGGTTCATTTTTAATATATATAACAATATATATGTTCTTTGGAAGAACCTTATATTTTTATGAATTTTATATCAATTAATAAATTTGTTTTTGTTTTAAAAACTCTATTATGTCAATTTTGACACTATATAGTATTTGATTTTTTTAAAAGATATAAAAACTTATCACTTCGAATACAATTAATTTAATCAACCCCAAAAATTCATATTAACCTAATTTTTTTTTAATTCATCATAAGTCTCAATTTACATTTATTTGGATATTTATAATATTAATTCTTTTAATATTTCATAAATAAGGAAATTACTATATCATCATTGTGTCATAAATAAATTAAATTATATAATGTATAAAAATTATAAATAAATTACCATTATGTAAGAAGTTTTTTTTTATTTCTAATGAAAATTTATAGTCAAATTTATCTTATGTGTAACGCTATATTAAAAATCATTGAGTTATTAAACATTGAACATAAAAGTTTTAACTCTTCTTTAAATAAAATAATAATAAATGTCCTAATCTAATCCATGTAGACCAAATAGGATCATATTTTATTTATAAGGTTGTTTTGGGTCTAATTACACTTATTCAATAAAATTAGGACATGTGTTAGAGAAATTATAAAATCATTTTTACCCTTAATTACCCTTTTTATTTTATACAATGGTAAATAAAAGTCAAAAGTTACTATTTACCAAAAATTACTTTCATCTTCTGAACCACATATTACTTAATTATGTTAACAGTTCCTCTCAATGTTTTGAAACTCAACTCACAGAATTGGTAAAAAAAAATTTTATTCAAATTTTCAAATTCTCCTAGAAGGTGGGTAAATGACAGTAAAAAGTTAAATAAAATGTTATATATCTAATCTTATTATAAAACGACTCAAATGAATTACATTGAATATATATAGTTATTATGTATCAATGTTGACATAAAATAAATTTAAATAAAATAAATAATTGTTTTAATAAAAAGTCGGTTTTAAACAATAACGAAATATTTTTCACTATTCATCAAAAATTGAATGTTTTCAGAAAAATACCAAAAATTCATCAAAAGATAATTTTGATATTCCGAATTTAAAAATTAAATATATTTTAAAAATTTTAAAGTAGAAAATATTCATTAATTAATTTAAAATTAATTCTCATTGTAAGAACCAAAAAGCGGCTTTTAAAAAGTAAAAACTACCAAAAGATTGACATGTGTTTAGGTCAACTTTAAATTTGAAATTACTTATAATTACCTAAATTGTATTAAATTATAATAATACAATCTAATTATACATCCAAACCATTAAAATGTGTAATTTAAAACAATGAAAAAAATTATCAACATAATTGTTTTCAATTAAAATGTATTATTTTTCAGTATTCATCAAAATATGAAAGTTATCAGAAAAGTATAAAACATTTATCCAAAATAATTATTTATGTCTCAGTTATAGAGAAGAATATAATTTCATTAAATTGAATATATAAAAGTGTCTAATATTTGTTTTAAAAATGGATTTCTATTAAAAGAGGGTAAGATTTCATTTTTTGAAAAATACTTTGTTTATCTGAAAAAATGAATTTGTTCTTATAATATGTCTTGGAAAGACATAATAGGGATTATAAAATTATATTGATTATTTAAAATTCAAATTTTTTTTAAATACTATTCATAAACACTTTTTGAACGACTTGTTTGGTAATTCATGTGGCGCTCGAACTCGGTGTTGCATGTAGCACAAACTATTTAATTACATAAATGAAAATAACTTACTATGAAATTGTGGGGTGTTGCATTCTTCTCCCATTTTGGAAATTGCTTCCTCAAAATTTTAAAATTGGGCTACATAACATCATTGAAATTCCCGCATTAGAAAAAGAGTCAATAAATATTTCACTTTAAAAGGAATAAAGGGAAGTACAATGGTCATCTAAGATAACTCATACTAGGATTACATTTAATTAAACATGGATATGGAAGATAAACTATGTGTCATGATCTGATGGAGAGTGAAAAAAAACTTGATCAGGATAAATCTATCAATATGAAAACCACAAACATGTGATAGGATAAACGATCATTAGTTTCCCAGCAGGAAAAGTAAACAGGCAATTTTTTTTGTTTTAAGTCCCATTTCATAATGTTGAGGAATTTATTTATGAGATTCAATATGAACAAAAAGAGATATACTAACTTTTTATGTAGAGTTTCATCCTTTAATAAATTTCAACCACTAACTCATCTTTTTTTCAAATGATTAGTATTCAAGTAGACATGGCCACACCTAAATCACTAGAATAAACTTTTAGAAAATCACAAAATAGAAAATGTGAAAACAATATATTTACATTGTATTTAAAGATTAACCAATCACAAAATGGTTAGTACAAGATCAGATGATACCAAAGAAGGATAATCCTTTAGGGAAAGAAATACTAATCTTAATTTCTAAAATTAAACCAGCAATACCCAACGTACAATAAATACCATTCAATAAACAATTGTCCTTAAAATCCTTTTAATATAATCCAAACTAATATTAAAACCCCAAACATAGAAGAACTTTAGTATAAAGTCTTCCAAGTTAAATTGTATCTCCAAATAACATTGATTGCTCCAAATGTCACATACTTAAAAGTAATTCACCTTATCACATATTCTCTATTATAGGTTAATAACTTCCATCAATAACCCAAATCAATATAAATACACAATAACAACATAGATAAAAATCCACCATTACCCCTCTAATTAAATCCTATAGTATTCTATTTTCCTTATTCATATGGTGTTCCCAACAGAGCGAACATCTGAAAAAATAACATTTATGGCTTAATCATAAAATTATTTTCCTATAATAAGGATATACTTTTGATAAGACATAAGATCTCAAATATACTTATTATTGATCAATAAAATCATATAACTAAAAATAATTAGTCACACTAACTAGGGACATCACATAGTCCTGTGGAAAGTGATAAATTCCAATCACACTCTAGCTGTGGGTTTGATTCCCACAACATCGTCTGATGCGACCGGTTGTCACACGGTCTTCGTGTTGTCCTTATTCAAAAACAATATTTTACAAAATTCGAAAAATGAGATAAATTCCTAAAAATAACCATATAATAATTTCACCACAATTGTTATCTCATAACTCACATTTTCATCCCAAAATTTAATAACTTGTAATTTCCACAAATTCAAGGATAATATAAACCCAAATGGTTATTTATAACTATATAAACAATATTAAAGTTAATTTTTCCTAAAATAACATTTTTACATAACAAACTATAGGGTTACACATACAAGAGAAAAGTATTCCAATGTAATCATATAAACAAAGAGCACTAATACTTTTAAACATTTAACCACCCATATATTTCCACATAGGTTCTTACATGACCAAGAGGTTATCCTATAGAATATGTCATACACTCAGGTAATTCCTAGGTCCCCTATATTTACAACAAATTATTGTAAATGGATTCTTGGGGTCATTTTTATTTTTTTCCACATTACTCTTCCTTTTTTCTTGGGAATTATTTACATTATGTCTTTCTTTCCGACACATAAAGCATTTCTTTGTTCCATTGCGACACTTCCCTCTGTGTCTTCTCCAACATTTCTTGCATGATAGAAATTGAGCATTCTTTTCTCCAGGGTCTCCACTTCTAGGGACTTTATCATTCACCGCATTTCAATCCTTTATTTATGTAAATCCCGTAAAATTCAAGGGAAAGTGTTTCTTAATTTTCTCTGGGATTTTACAAGAACGCAGTTTCTGACGGCACCTGATTCTGAGGACCGGTGTGCCCAGAATCATGTTCCAAAGTTTAGCTCAGGTACGTTCAGTGAAATAATGAGCGAGTTTACCTATCTTTTGAACTGGTGCTTGGAATTGAAATCTGAGGTCACTGATGAAACCACAACACCAGTAATTTCTTAGAGCATGTTTTTCGAAGGTTCGTTTTGTTGGGAGGAGTTGTTAAAATTGTGGTATAAGTGAGGAATAAATAAAATTATATTACAATTTTATTTATTTTCCTCTAGGTAGTTATATCCTAATTAAGGGAGTTGGGGGTGGGACCCACATGTTGTTAACCAACCATGAGAGGATAAAGGTGGGGTGTGGCCCACATGAGCCCAACCCCTCACATTCCTAACTCCTCAAAACTTCCCCCCATTTAATATTGCCAACTTATCACCTCATTTAATTTTGACAAGTTATGTTTAATTGAATGAGTGAACATAATTTTGAAAGTTCAAATTTTGAAAAGTATTGGAAAAGGAAATTAAATAAGGCTAAAGCCTTATTTTATTGGGGTGACTTCGTTATGTTGATGGAGGGAGCGTTCCTCACTTTTCGGAAGATCATCATCTTCCTGGCCAAGAAATTTTCTACCTCGATGAAGAACGTCATCACACCTTTTTCTGAAGAACAACGACGTTCCATCCGTCATTCTTCTACCCACATCAAAGGAAAGGAGACACCGTTAAACCTCAGACAATCTCTGTCATCGTGTACAGAGCCTCACCCAGTGATGTCGCTTTCCACGACGCACTTCGAACATCAAATCGTTATCAAGGTATGGGTTTGGATTTTTTGTTCGTGATTGTTCTTTCTGTTCTTCGGTTTTAATTTGGGCCGCCTGTTATCATTTTAACGGGAGGAGGTTAGACCGCACAAACATGGCCAACCCTCCTTCCCCTTTGATTTTGTTCGTTGTGGCTCGAAAGAAGGCGGAGCGGTGCAACAGAACCATGCGGAAACATAGAGGAATGCGGCGAAGAAGCGTGGCATCGTCGCACTGCGCCATTGAGACCGAAAGAATCCGCGGCCGGAGTTAGGCCGCGGAAAAGGGGCACGACGCCGTCGCACCGCGGCGGAGAACCACGAAGGGCCGCGGCCAGGGCGGGCCGCGGCGGAGTGGCGGGGCGTCGTCTCTCTGCGCCGGTCAGACCAAGGCCGTGACCATTGGCCGCGGTGGAGCAAAGGAGGGCGGTCGGAGCCGCCAGCCGCCAGTTCGCTGAAGGGCGGGACCAACTGGTCCCGCATGAGGTGCTGGCCGGCCGTTATAGCCGGCCAGATTATGTAAAACCAGGGGTTGAACCCCCGGTCAACTCCAGTAGGGCGGACCCGTAGGGGTCTGCCATTTTGTCGAAGGGGGTGGTGGTTCCCCCCTTCTGTGCTCATGCACCGCGCGGCGCCCGTGCCGGCTAGGACCGGCCGCGCCGGCCGGACCTGCCGCACCGGGCCGGGCCCCCTTCGCCCGGCCGGGCCGCCCACGCCGAGCTGAGCCGCGGCGGTTGGGCCAAGCCGCGCCCATCGGGCCATGCCGCGCCGTAATGGGCTAGACACAAACCCGGTTCGGGTGGCCTGGTTCGGGACGACCCAGGGGGCCTCGGGCCGGGTCGGTCCGAGCCCAAAACCCCCTAAAAACGAACAGGTTCGTTTATTTTTCACATATCATGGGCTGCAGACCTCTGATCGATGCGCCGTCAGTTGTGATGCGATCCTTGGATCAAGACGGTCGGTTTGGTATATTACACTGAAGGTTTCAGAGAACTTTGGGTATGACCGGGTTGGTTCAAACACGAAACCAACCGGGCCTTCGGAGAGGAAACAATTATAATTTGAGATCCGGACGTCCGATTGACATTCCTTTGACATTGTTGGATTCCTCTTAGTGAGACAGACCTTTTGGTTTACTCCGCTCGAGGTTTGGATGCAGTTAGAGTGCGGTCGGGTTGATTTTGACTTAAAAACCAACCAGGAGCCTGGAACGAAAAAAGCCAATAACTGTCATATCGGGCGTCCGATTGACGCGTCGTCTATCAGGTTGAGTTCCTTTTGTTGAGACGGAACTTTGGGATACATCAACTCCAGACTACGTGTCAGTTGATGTATTGAACCCTTGGCTCGTGGAGCGGACCCTCCCGAAATCGAGCATGTTGTGTGCGGGAACCCTAGAGCTAGCTACGACTGCAACGACAATGATTACTGCACTGAAATTCTCCGTGGGTTCGGCAGTGCCAAAGACTTCACTGAAATCTTCCGTGGGTTCGGCAGCGATGAAGACCGTAATGAAATCCTCCGTGGGTTCGACGGCGATGAAGATTGCACTAAAATCCTCCATGGGTTCGGTAGCGATGAAGATCGTACTGAAATATTTCGTGGGTTGGACGGAGATGAAGACTGCACTGAAATCTTCCGCGTGTTCAGTAGCGATGAAGACCGTACTGAAATCCTTTGTGGGTTCGATGGTAATTACAACTGTTCTTGTATCCTATCTGGGTCTGGCAGTGTTTGACTCTGTTCTTGCTATACTATGTGGGTCTGGCAGAGTAGCTGGTCTGTATCCTATGTGGGTTCGACAGCTTAGTCGGTTTAGTATCCTACGTGGGTCCCGGATTTGATGAATCAGTGGCTATATCTGATAATCTCTATCACCTTACGAAGAAGTATACCTATGTGAGCTGAGTCTTGACTTCAAACAATATCTTCGATATGATTGACTTGCATTCCAAAGTGGATTGGGTTGTCTTATCCTGTGTGGATTGGGTTGTGTTATCCTGTGTGGATTGGGTTGTACTCCTATGTGGACGTGATCGAACTTGGGCTTGGATGTTGGAGCCGAACGAGAATTCATGACTTAGGTATATGTATGGGCATATACCTAAGTAGTGTTGGTTGTTACTTTGTGATTGTATCTTTCTTTTTTGGATTATCCTTTGTGGATTATGGGAGACCTTCGAGGGTCTCGGGGTCTCTACTGAGTAGCATATACTCACCCATGCACGGTCTATGCTCGCACTACGTTGTGTTGGATGCAGACGACGGACATCACTGATCGTGGTTAAGGCTTGTGAAGCAAGTCGGTACCTGGAGGTGGACCACTGGGTGGGGCGTACACAGAGCGGACGGCTGAACCGAGGAGCTGAGGAGGCTATCTGTACCCACCCTTCAGGTGGGACTTCCAGTGGACGCATCGACATTTCTTATTTACTTTCAGTTGCTGTACTTTTTCCAATTTTACCTTACATTCAGTTTGGGTTAGTATTTTTGCCCATTTACATTCCGCACTTACTACTGTACCCAGTCATACATAGAGATTACTTCTTCTTGCTTACTCTGTGGTGTTTGTTACTTTATAGAGGAAATGAATTCCCCTTTTTGTCAGGATTTATGCCTTGGTGCTAGTCGCCAGCCCCTGGCCTATGGGAGGTGGGCTTGGGGTAGTCACGGCACGGGTCCCGAGGACGGGTCATGACAAATTGGTATTAAAGGGAGATTCGATTTTACTGCAGAACTGAGGACTCTGATCATTATTCTATGTGAAGAAATAGTGTTAAGGGTATAGAGTGTGGTTATTAGTCCAGAGAGTCCAGTGTTGGTGCGGCGGCTGACGTATCCGTACACCAGGACCCCGACTTCTGATTTCCAACTCAATGCATGAAAAAATTGATTGCATGTGTGTTTCAAAAGTTTTCATTGTGATTACTTTTTGTCAGATGACCAGGTATACTATTTGACCATGGCGCACCAGTTTTTTTTAGTATGGCCTCACGACGGCAGCCATCTAGCGTTCCCAGTTTTGTGTGAGCCGACAGCCCATCGAGCGACGAGGCCTCGGTGCAGGGCCCTTTTTTAGCGGAGACAATGGCGGTACCTTTACCCACCGATCCATCGATGCTACCAGCCTTAGCTGCGGATAGTGCACGTCTCTTTGGTGAACTGCACGAGTTTCAGAATTAGAGACCACCTAGGTTCCCCGGGGAGACGGACCCTCAGGCAGCCGAGGATTGGCTGGAGGCGGTTGTTCGAGTTTTCAGGTTAGTAGGGACACCAACTGACCTCATGGTTATCCTCGCAGCGATCCTCCTACACGTGGTAGCAGGAAGATGGTGGAGCTTGATGCTGCAGGTGCACGACGAGGCATCACTCCTTTGGACGGACTTTGAGAGCCTTTTCTGCTCGGAGTTCGTCCCAGCCACCCTCTGTGCAGTGTGCATCAAGGAGCTTGTACAACTGTGGAAGGGAAGCATGACGGTCGCCCAGTACTCGGTGAGATTTACCGATCTCTCGCTCTATTCGACGGACATGGTACGGGACCCATTCTTCCGAGCCCAGACCATTGAGCAGGGACTGTGGCATGAGATCCGGGCATCGATGATCTCCCTCAGCATTTCGAGGCAGGTAGGAGTCATGGAGCGAGCACTTCTCATAGAGAGCTTTCTTGATGAACCTACGCCAGCAGCGAGACCTACCGCAAGGCGGCACGTAGTAGAGTCTTCTGCAACTGGAAGTCGATGGATTTCACAGGGGTCCAGGCGGACCGGACCATTAGGAAGATGACCTCAGGACACTGGCTCTAAGGTGTGGGGCACACGGCGCAGAGCCATCCTTCTGAGGAGCAGACAGTGCTACGCATGCGGCGGGCATGGCCACATGGCTCGTGACTGCCCGACCCACCGTGTAGAGGAGCAGTAGACAGTTGAGGAACTACCCAGGCAGAGGTAGAGGTTTGACCGTGGTGGTTCGCAGGGAGTAGGAGGACGAGGCTGAGGAGCTGGTCGAGCGGTAGGTGGTGAAAGACGTTTTGAGGCTCTACCACCACCACCACCAGGAGGTACACCCCGACCACAGAGGAGAGCACAGCTTCAGACAGCTGAAGCTTATGATCATGGAGCTCTGGAAGCGGGTGGAAAAGTTTGGGACTAGATCCAGGCATGGAGGCCTTTTCCCATAATGCCTCTAGCTTCGGTTTTTTGTGTTTCTTTGTTTCCTTGTACTTTGAGTTGCAGTAATAAAAGACACTTGCAATAGTGAAGTTTGCTTTCTTGTCTTTTGTATGTTAATAATAAGAGGTTCCGATTAAAAACTGTTGACTTGACCCTCACATACGAGATTCCTACTGGAGGAGACCCATTGACCACACACTAATTCCGACAGTGTGACTCAACCCTTGGAGGCGAGAGTAATGATTGGATCTCTTGGTAGCAGTGTTGAGGCCTTACGACATCATCCATGGCATGAATTAACTGATCATGATGGGTTTGACTATAATAGGCAAGGAATGTGGTAATCTAGGGGATGAGACTGGATTTCTATTTTCAGCAAAGGAGAAATCTTTGCATATTTGCAGAACATTAAGGAAGAAGGGGAAACCCATTGTGTGGTTAGACAGATGTCCGCATAGTTTCTAGGAGCTGAGACAGAGATTGACCTACGCACCTATCTTGAGGCTACCGAAGGAGGGAGTAGGGTACGTAGTCTACTACGATGCATCAGGGACCGGACTCGGATGTGTCCTGATGCAGGAGCGGGCCGTGATCGCCTATGGATCACGTTAGTTGAGGTAGCATGAGAAGAACTACGCTACCCATGACACGGAGTTAGCAGTAGTGGTTTTCACTCCGAAGATGTGGAAACACTATCTGATGGGAGAGCACATTATAGTCTATTCTGACCACCAGAGTCTTAGGTATGTCTTCTCACAGAAGGAACTAAACCTAAGACAGCGGCGATGGATCGAGTTCTTCCAGAAATATGACTTTGAGATAGTCTATACCCCTAGACCAGGGAACGTAGTAGCCAATGCTCTTAGCAATAGGATGGGAATTAAGCTACTCGGGGAGGCGACAGAGTAGCTAGCCTCTTTGCAAATATCTTTCGTGGATTGAGATGGAGCATCCTTAATTTAGTCACTCATAGTCACTCCTCCAATCCTTCAGCGGGTTAGAGAGGCACAACGTGGGGACGTTGACTGTGAGACGCGGAGTGCATGGATATCCACAGGACAGTCACCTGATGGATTCTTTATGGGAGGAGAGCATGTCGTGATTTTCAGAGGATGTACCATGGTACCAGCTGCTTTGAAGTAGGAGGTGCTGAGGGAGTTTCACACTTCCCCTTCAGCGGTACATCCAAAAGTGGTGAAGATGTACCAAGATCTTAGATGAAAACACTGGTGGTCGGGTATGAAGAAGGTTGTATCTGAGTTTGTTTCTCGATGCCCCACCTGTCAGTAGGTGAAGGCAGAGCACCAGGTACCAGCAGGTTTGGTGCAGCCCTTGGAGGACCCGGAGTGTAAGTGGGACGGGAAATCAACGAACTTCATGACTAGACTTCCATGTACTTCCAGAGGTCACGACTCCATTTGGGTGATTGTCGAACGACTCACCAAGTCGGCCCATATCTTACCCATCATAGAGCATGGATCAGTAGAGAGATTGGGACGTCTCTACGTTCATGAGACTGTACGGCTTCATGGTGTTCCATCATCTATCATCTCCGATCGAGATTATCGCTTTACTTTCCGGCTTTGGAAGGGGTTGCAGGAGGCATTCCGGACGCAGCTACGTCTGAGCACCACCTTTCACCCTCAGATGTATGGTCAGATGGAGAGGACCATTCAGACTTGCGAGGAAACGCTCCGTGCATGTGTCCTCAACTTTGGTCATAGCTGGGAGGACCACCTACCCATGGTGGAGTTTGCATACAACAACAACTACCACTCCACCATCAGGATGACACCATATGACGCATTATACAGTCGACCATACATATCACCTCTGTGCTAGACAGACCATAGGGAGTCAGCACTTGTGGGACCAGAGATGGTCTAGGCCACGACAGAGAAGGTCCAGGTCATCTAGGAGCAGATGAGGACATCTTAGATCCAGCAGAAGTCTTATGCTGTCAGGAGGCGGAGGCCACTGGAGTTCAAGGATGGCGACTGTGTCTTCTTGTGGGTCTCACATCGACGTGGATTACATTGATTTGGCCAGGGCGGCATGTTATCTATGTGCTTCATCGTACCGTTCTAGGTTCTCAACAGGATAGGCAAGGTGGCCTATCGCCTGGCTCTACCACCTCAGTTGCACCGGGTGCAAGACGTCTTCCACGTATCTCAGCTGAGGAGATACGTGCATGACCCGATGCATATCATCGACCATGGGGAGTTGGACGTTGACGATGGGTGAATTTTGAAGAGGTCCCAGTGGAGATCGAGGATCGACAGGAGCGGGTCCTATGTGGGAAGTTGATTCCTTTAGTATGCATCAGAGGGCAGCACAGGAACCTCCTGGAGAGAACTTGGGAGTGGGAGGCTCAGATGCGTGCTTAGTACCCTCATTTTTCCCCCTAGATTATGATATATCATTATGGGGACGGAAATCCCTGAGGTGGGAGTAATATGAAGACCCATAAGATTCAAGGGAAATTTTTTCCTAATTTTCTTTTGGGATTTTACAAGAACGCAGTTTCTGACGGCACCTGATTCAAAGTCCCGGTGTGCCCGGAATCATGTTCTGAAGTATAGCTAGGGTACGTTCAGTGAACGAATGAGAGAGTTTTCCTAACTTTTTAACCGGTGCTTCGAATTGAAATTTGAGGGCACTGAATAAACTACAGCGCTGGTAATTTATTAGGATCACCTTTTCTGAAGGTGCGTTTGCTCGGGAGGAGTTGTTAAAATTGTTGTTTTAGTGAGGAATAAATTAAATTATATTACAATTTTATTTATTTTCCTCTAGGTAGTTATATCCTATGTAAGGGTGTTGGGGTGGGACCCACATGTTGTTAACCAACCATGAGAGGATAAAGGTGGGGTGGGGCCCACATGAGCCCAACCCCTCACATTCCTAACTCCTCAAAACTTCCCCCCATTTAATATTGTCAACTTATCACCTCATTTAATTTTGAAAGGTTAAGTTTAATTAAATGAGTGATCTTAATTTTGAATGTTAATATTTTAAAAAGTATTGGAAAAGGAAATCAAATAAGGAAAAAGCCTTATTTTATTGGGGCGACCTCGTTGTGTTGAGGGAGGGAGCGTTCTTCACATTTTGGAAGAACTTCATCTTCCTGGAGAAGAATTTTCTACCTCGATGAAGAACGTCGTCATGCCTTTCTTCGAAGTACGACGACGCGCCATCCTTCGTTCTTCTTCCCGCATCAAAGGAAGGGAGACACCATTCCACCTCAGACAATCTCTGACAACGTGTACAAAGCCTCACCCCACGAAGCTGCTTTCTACGACACTCTTCGAACATCAACTCATTATCAAGGTAGGGGTTTGGAATTTTTGTTCGTGATTATTCTTGTCGTTCTTCGTCTTTTAATTTGGGCCACCTGTTATCATTTCAATGGGAGGAGGTCAGACCACACGAACACGGACAACCCTCCATCCCCTTTGATGTTGTTCGTTGCGGCTCAAAAGAAGGCGGCGCGGTGCAACGACACCGCGTGGAAACATAGAGGAATTCAGTGAAGAAGCGCAGCGCCGTTGAGACCGAATGAATCCGCGGTAGGAGTCAGCCACGAAAAAGAGGCACGGAGCCGTCGCACTGCGCCAGAGAACCACGAATGGCCACGGAGGAGGGGCGCGGCGCCGTCGCGCCGCGCCGGTCTGGCCATGGTCGCGGCCATGGGCCACAGCGGAGCAAAAAAGGGCGGTCGGAGCCGTCGGCCACCGGTTCGCTGAAGGGAGGGACCAACTGGTCCCGCATGAGGCGCTGGCCAACCGTTACGGCCGGAAAAATTCCGGAAAATAGGGGGTTGAACCCCCGGTCAACTCCAGCAGGACGGACCCCTGGGAGTCCGCCTATTCGTCGAAGGGTGTGGCGGTTCCCCCCTTTCTACGCAAGCGTGGCGTGTGGCGTCCGTGCTGGGCCGCTCGAGCCACACCCACTGGCCCGGGTCGGTCCCTAATGGGCCGGACCCAGACCTTGTTCGGGTCGACCCAGTTCAGGCCCACCCAGGGGGTCTCGGGCCAGGTCAGTCCGGACCCAAAACCCCCTAAAAACAGATAGGTTTTTTCTTTTGCCCATATCTTGGGTTGCGGACCTCTGATCGACGCACCGTCAGTTGTGATGCGATCCTTTGATCGAGACGGTCGTTTTGGTATATTACACTAAATGTTTAGAAGAACTTGGGTATGGACGGGTTGGTTCGAACACGAATCCAACCGGGCCCTCGGAGTGGAAACACTTATAACTAGAGCTCCAGACGTCCGATTGACATTACGTTGACTTTGTTGGATTCCTCATAGTGAGACGGACCTTTTCGATTACTCCAATAGAGGTTTGGACGTAGTTGGAGTGTGGTCGGGTTGGTTTTGACTTAAAAACCAACCAGGCCCCTGGAAGAAAAACCCAATAACTCTCAAACCGGGCGTCCGATTGACACACCTTCTATTACGTTGAGTTCCTTTTGTTGAAAAGGAACGTTTGGATACATCAGCTCCAGAATATGTGTCAGTTGATGTATCGACCCCCTGGCTTGTGGAGCGGACCCTCCCAGAATTGAGCATGCTGTGTGCGAGAACCCTAGAGCTGGCTGCGACTACGACGACGATGATAACTGCACTGAAATCTTTTGTGGGTTCAGCAGTGATGAAAACTGCACTGAAATCCTATATGGGTTTGGCAGCGATGAAGATCGTACTGAAATCCTCCGTGGGTTCGACGGTGATGAAGACTACACTGAAATACTCTATGGGTTCTGCAGCGATGAAGACCGTACTGAAATCCTCCATGGGTTCGATGACGATGAAGACTGTACTGAAATCCTCTGTGGGTTCGGCAGTGATGAAGACTATACTGAAATCCTCCGTGGGTTTGACGGCAATGACTTCTGTTCTTGTATCCTATGTGGGTTTGGCAGTGTTTGAATATGTTCTTGTTATCATACGTGGGTTTGGCAGAGTAGCTGGTCTGTATCCTATGTGGGTCCGACAGCTTAGCTGGTTTAGTATCCTACGTGGGTCCCAGCTTAGATGAATCAGTGGCTATATCTGATCATCTCTATCACCTTACGAAGAAGTATACCTGTGTGAGCTGAGTCTTGAATTCAATCAATATCTTCAATATGATTCACTTTCTTTCCCATGTGGATTGGGTTGTGTTATCCTATGTGGATTGGGTTGTGTTATCCTGTGTGGATTGGGTTGTACTCCTATTTGGACGTGATCGAACATGGGCTCGGATGTTGTAGCCGAACGAGAATTGATGACTTAGGTATATGTATGGTCATATACCTAAGTAGTGTTGGTTGTTACTTTGTGATTGTATCTTTCCTTTGTGTATTATCCTTTGTGGATTTGGGAGACCTTCGGGGGTCTCGAGGTCCCTACTGAATATCGTATACTCACCACTGCACGGGCTATGCCCGCACTACGTTTCGTTGGATGCAGATGATAGAAAACGGTGATCATGGTTGATGCTTGTGGAGAAAGTTGGTACCTGGAGGTGGACCATTGGGCGGGATGTACACGGAGCGGACGGCTAGACCGAGGAGGTGAGGAGGCTATCTGTACCCACCCATCAGGTGGGACTTCCAGTGGATGCCTCGATGTTGATGCTTTTCTTTCAGTTGTTGTACATCATTCCAGTTGTACCTTACATTAAGTTTGGGTTTGTATTCTGGCTCATTTACTTTCTCCACTTACTACTGTACCCAGTCATACGTAGTGATTACTTCTTCTTTCTTACTCTGTGGTGTTTGTTTACTTTATATTGGCAATGACTTCCCCTTTTTGTCAGGATTTACACATTGGTTCTAGTCGCCAACCCCTGGCCTATAGGAGGTGGGCTTGGGGTAGTCACGGCACGGGTCCTGAGGACAGGTCATGACAATTTAGTCTGGGAGTTGGTTAATATATATTTTGTTGATCATATTTTTGTAAATATGATTTACCATGAACATGATATCTTTTACACCTTTCAACATTCCATTCGGTTGCTCATTTCCACCACTATTCCCACCTTGTGCATCATGTTCAATGTTACTATAGCTTCTTTAGAATCTATCAATTGACTAACACAAGAAAGCATAGTGTGAGTAATAAAATCATCATGAGAATATCATAACACCTTATTTTCAATCTAAAACAATGTACGATTAACCATGGTTATTTATTATCTTATTATAATAAAATCCTTCAAATCTATTTATAAAGAAAATTTGAATTATCCTAAGCATTTCCCCTGGGAGTGTCGTAACCAAGAGTGCAGCAAGGCCCATTGTCATGTACCAGGAAAACCCAGGTCAAGCTCGAAACTCATTGTTAGAGTTTTCACTCCTAGGTACATCTCTTCCAGAGCCACGTCTACCTTCTCGTATCTAGACAAGGAATTATTTCTTGGAAAACCCACATAATATAAACATTACCAATATTTTTGGATGTTCTTCTATAATAATCCTCAAAGAATTTCTTAGGGTAGTGTTTCCTAATCAGATATTTTTATAAATATAGCTTCCAAGGATTGTATTAAACTTCCTCTTATATTAACCGTAACATACTGAACTTAGCTACCCATAATTGGGGCATTTTTACATAACATAGGCATGATACAAAGAATCATTTCCCGAAATACTGATCAGTTTGGTTGCATTGGATGTACTAGATACAAACATTAGTATTACATTACATCATGAAATATGAAAAAGAACGTTGTGTCCCATTTGAACACTCTTATATCCCTTAGCCTATTCCTGATAGTTAATCATAATATATTTCTTTCCATCCTAGAAAAAATAAATCATAAGAAAGTGATGAGATCAGATGCTCGGTAAGGATAACAATATAGCTGAAACTGCAATAAATAATAATACGCATTTAAGGAAATTTAAAAGACTAGAACACAAGCCTTTTAAACATAAACTTCAGCATAATATGGAAAAGAGAAAACAAATAATCCGATTTATATATTCACATGGATATTATACTAGTCGAATAATCACATGTAATATCAGTACCCAATTTAATAATGATAGAATGTATAATTCCAGAATTCATAACCACATAGTCAAGTCATTGTGGAAAGACTAAAAATAAGATTTTGTTAAGGCCTTGTGTCATGACACAAGTTTGTATCAGGAGACCTATCGATGAATCAAGGAGCTATAGTGGGATGCACCCATAACTTACTATGTGCAATGCATTGTTCATGTGAAATGTTTTAAACATAATATAATTTTTTTTTATTAAAACTAGAATACGAAATGTCAATCCTTTATCTAGAAACCATTAATGGTATAAAAATAACACATCCACAGTAAAAAATATCAAAAAACCTTCAATAAAGTAGGAAATATTTGTATCATAATTAATTAAACACGTTAAAAAATAATATCCCATGAAATATGTTGACATAGTTGAAAATGATCTGTAAAAATCTATGATAGAAATATCTCTTTTTCATGAAAAAATTTAAAAGTCACACTATTTATCCAGAAGCTGCTTAAAATAGATTTTTAAATCAAAGTATATCATACCACTTTGAAACATTTAAATAGAATTTATATTCTAAAACAATAATGTCTATATAAATAAAATGTTAAAAACATTTTTAAAACATGGACATTAATGAGATCAATTTAGAAGAACACATTTTTAAATTATTTAAAATGATATTTTAGTTAGAGTTATTAACTAATGAGACATAAATTAATATAAATAATTGAGGTAATAAAAACAGTAAATTATCATGAGAATAAATGGATTCACAATATAATCTATCCATGTATAGTATGTACAACAAATAAATGTGTAGTAGTGGATAACAATAAAGGAATCTCAATGGAATGAAAGCTGAGATGAATTCCATTATAAAGACTCTATTCTTATGATAAAGATAAATCAATTACATAATTATTTGTGAAAAATATAAATACAATTAATATGATTGGATATTCATTGGAAATCAATCATAGGACATTCACACATATTCTTGTAAAAAAACACCAATGACATGGATGTTTAACTCAATGAATAGAAATTCAGTTAAAATTACACTTATCAAGACTATATCGATGACTTGAGAATTTATCAATACAGTGATTATGTGTATCAAAATTATATCCACACAAAGGGGAGTGAAAATTACTAAATAAGAAAATAAATAGTGATTTCACACATAATCTTGCAGAAAAGTAATCATTGATTATCGCGTAAAACCAAATGAGTGGAAATTGAAATTTGAAATTCCTTTACCGATTTGATAACTTAGGAAACATATACCGCATGAAAGAAGGATCATTCAATGATGATGTAAATACCCATAAATTAAAGTATATTATGCAAAAAATACAATCATGGGCAGTACAAACACCAGACAAGAGGTAATAATGGAAAATATATCATGTCTCTCATGGGAATAAAAGTCAGATGAAAACCCCTTACCCAGTACTTTTCCTTAGTATAGGTTAGGTTAAACTCATGTATAATTGGGAAATAATTTTTATTAAATTATATAAAAACAAAATACATAAATACGATATCATATAATATCTTTTAATATTGCCTTGTTAATGATATTTCAGCAATATTATTGTTTTGGTTGTTTACTAATTCGTATTCCTTTATATGTTTTGTTACGTATGTATTGTTTGTTATGTAAAGGCTGTATTTGATTCATACCCAGAATGAAATTGTGTTCTTAAACTTTATTTTCAATCATAAATGAATATCATATTTCAATTATTACTATGGGGGAATGAATCTCATCGTGTTCGTGGAGACGGTAAGCCGTACAGACGCACGACTAACAATATCATTATATTAACGGTGAAATAGTATTAAATTGGATGATATGTCATATATATAAAATAAATAACATGTTATATTTATTATTTAAATTATTTATACTCATTAATATTCCCATCCAAATAATGATGTGTTTGAATAACAAACTACACCACGACGTGGAAATGGTAAGCTGTACGTACGCACGTATGCTGACTTTGTCATTTATTGGATGGATAGAATAACGAATATGGTTATAACATATTTATAATAGCATCACAGTCTGTTGAAGGTAATTTATATCTTATTTTGTTATGCAAACATAAAATAATGAGGAAGTGGAAGAAGAAAATAACATGAAAGAGGGTGTTGAAATTATTACCTCTTCTTTGGGTGTTTATTTTTGATTTGATCAAAAGGGCTCTGAAGGGTTGCTTTTTGATAAAAGTATGGGCTCTAGGTTGATAAGAGGTATGTTGGAAGGATATTTGGGTAGGTTTTGGCCGACTCAAATAGCTTTTGAGGTGTGATTTTGAGAGAATGGGAGGTGACCTTTTATAATTGGGTTGAGGGGCACTTATGGAAATGTTTGAAATATTATTTTATAATAAAATAATTTTCAATTTCTAATGGCTCAAAAATGATTTATTTAGAGGGTAAAGTGGGAATGGGTTCAAAAAATCTCATCCGATATTTTTTAGATATGTTTAGGTCACCATATTAAACTTATCTTTTAGATTTAACCCTTAGTTAAATAGTTTGACATTTATCTATATTTTTATATTATATGGTTAATAAAATTACTATAACCATCCAAGAGAACACCAAGTTGATTACTAATAATATATATAACTTTATCTATGTCCTTTTAATGATCTTATTATTTTTAGGAATATTATATCAATTAATAATATAGTATTTGTTTTAAAAACTCAATTATGTCAATTTTGACACTATTTAGTATTTGGTTTTTTTAAATCCATAAATACATTATCACTTTGAATAAAATTTATTTAATTAACCCTAACATGTCATATTAACCTAGAAAATTATCATAATTCATCAGAAGTCTAAATTTATGTTTATTTTGATATTTATAATATTAATTATTTTAATATTTCATTAATAATGTAATTACTGCATCATTATTGTGTCATAAATATATTAAATTAGATAATGTCTAAATATTATTTATAACATATTATTATGAATGGAATATTTTTATCATTCTAATGAATATTTATAGTCAAATTTATTTTATGTGTAACCCTATATTAAAAATTGTTTAGTTATTAAACATTAAATTTAACACTTTTAACACATATTTAAATATAATTGTACTAAATATTATTATCTAATCCAAGAGGACCAAAGGGGGTCATATTTTACTTATAAGGTTAATTTTGTCGAATTACACTTAACCAATAAAATTATGACATTTTTAGGATAATTATAATATCGTTTTTTACTTTTTATTACCCTATATATTTTTAACCAAGGTAAATAAAAGCCAACAAGTTACTATTCACCCAAAATTATTTTCATCATATTTAACAAAATATTACTTACTGATGTTATCCATGCCTCTATTATTTTTTAAATTAAAATCATCGAAGTGGTAAAATTATGTTTTATGCAAATTTTCAAAAGCACCTAGAAGGTGGGTAAAAGACAGTAAATAGTTTAATAAAATTTTATATATCTAAAATTATTATAAAATGACTCCAATTAATTACATTTAACATGTATAGGTATTATTTATCTATATTTACTTAAAAAAATTTAAATAAAATAAATTATTTTTTAAAATAAAATGTTAGTTTTAAACAATAACGCAGTGTTTTTCACAATTCATAAAAAATTGGATGTTTTCAGAAAAATACAAAAAATTAACCCTATGCTAATTTTTATATTCTGAATTCAAAAATGAATTCCATTTTACCTAATTAAAAACATAGAATATTAATTAATTAATTTAAAATTAATTCCTGCTCTCAAAACTAAAAGTGGGTTTTTAAAAAGTGAAAACTATCAAAATATTGACATGTGTTAATGACAACTATAAATGTATAATTACATATAATTATATAAATTTTATTAAATGATAATAATATTATCTAGTTATAATTCCAAACCATTAAAATTCATAATTTATAAATATAAATTGTTTGTATTAAAAAAATTGTTTTAAATTAAAATTGAGTATTTTTCAGTATTCATCAAAATATGAAAATTATCATAAAAGTACGAAACATTTATCTATAATATATTTTTATGTCCCGATTGTAAATAATAATTTAATTTCATTAAATTTAATATATAAAAGTGTCAAATATTGGTTTAGGAATGGGGTTTCTATTAAAAGGTGGTAAAATTGCATTTTTTGAAAAATACTTCTTTTACCTGATAAAATGAATTTGTTCTTATATTATATCTATGAAACCCAGTATATAGTTTCCAGAATTATATTGAGTATATAAAATTAAAAATTAATTTAATACTATTGATAACAACTTTTTGAATTTCTAGTTTGGTATGTCGTGGTGCGCTCGAACTCGGTGTCGCGTGTAGCGTAAGCTATTGAATTATTTTAAAGAAAATTACATACTATGAAATCCTCAGGTTTTAAACTCTCAACTACATAAGAAATTGACATGTGATGTATTCATTCATACATTTTAGTTTATTTTATAGAATCATGGATATATAGGATTGATTATAATATATTGAAAAGGTTACATGTCTATTTGTCATTGGGTGTCTTGGAATAAGGGATTATTTAAGAATGAATACAATAGATAAGATACATATTTTATTTGAAACTTTATTATGGATATATTATATTGTTTTTTAAGATCATAATAGATTAATTTAGATATTCTGTATCATTTGGTAATTAATAGAGACATATATTTTCATAAAATTATTGACTTGGAAATTAATACTTATTTTTGATGTTACAATGGATTATAAGGTAAAAATAGTTTCTTAGAATTAAGATTAATTATGATATAAACTGTTTTATCAAATTTGATAGGGATTATTATATTCATTTCCAAAAGAATTTGGATAGATTCGTAAATAGTTGTTATTTTTTTCATTAAAAATTTTGGTCTTTAGTAATGTGGGATGTTGATGTACTTTCTTGGCTAAAACATTGAACAAAATATAGTGAAATTAATTATGTCATATCCATTATATTATCATTTTCTGTGTTACCACATCATGAGACATATGATAATTTTATAATATACCATTTAGATAAATCATCCAATTTATCTTTCATATGATCATCAGTTTTCAACAGATCATTTAATTTTGTGTAAAATAAATCCCTATATTTAAATTGTTTTAATATTCATATTAATTAATGTTGGGGAAACTGATCATTTTCCCCCTTTTATAATTCCTTGAATGTAATGAACTCCACTAACAATTTTAGTTAATCCATGTGTCCTCTATAAGAATTTCAAACAATTAATTCATATTATATGGGGTTAATTTTTAATAGATAAAGGCCTAGAAAACTCTTTGTTATACCTTTTCATTAGATTAGGATATATAACATGACTCAATAGAAAGAGGTCATGCCAAAATGATTGGTGATTTAACTAGTTGATTTATACTATTTAGGGAATGAACAAGTTTGGTTGCTTCATGGAGAAAATCATAAAGCACACATTGGAATATATTTGAATTTATGGAAATTAAATTATGAATGTATTATTGTTTTATTTTATAATTTTATCTAATAGGATATTATAGTTGAGATTTTTGTTTTCATCCACTATAAACATGAATTATTATTCCCCAAAAATCAGATCAAGTGATTTTTTTTATTTGATATGTTGATCACATAGAAGAAATTATAGTATATAAACATTGGTGTTTATTTCTTGATGGTTATATTCATTATATTTAGTTATCAACATTTATCATTCATGATATTGAGAATATAGCCTCCAAAAAATGACCATAAACTCACACAACCATTCAACACCCTATGGAATATGTTTGGGAATGCCTAATGAATGATAACACCTCTATCGTAGTCACTATTTGGGTCGCACATATTAGGTAATGGAAAATGGTATTTGAGAATTGTTTTGGATTTCATAAATTTTATGACATGATTGATTAAGACAGAATGGATTAAAACATGGGATGAATTCCAAATTTGTTCCTATAGAACATATGTATTGTAGAATTAAAAGTTACAAAGGATGTGGGATTTCTATTATTACATTTCATTAATATAGTTTTTCACCTTGATTATCTATTATTTTATGTGTAATGATTTATTGTTTTACTTCAGGCATGAGATGGTCTGTGGAGTGATTATATACTTCATAGTTAGAACAAGTGATTAACAATCAGGTTCATTCATACATGTGATTATAAAATCGACTAGAATATGTTCTAGGGATAAATAAAATATTAAAAAACATTTTAAAAAATGGTTTACAGTAGAAATTTTAGTGAAATTCTTGTAGTTAGTTAAATTTCAAAAATATGTTATATGATTCTTTTCTCAAATAAGTTATTAGTAATATTTTAATTATCCAAACATCATTGTGAAGAATTATATACATGGTTAATACATTGATAGTTAATAATTGATTTGTATTCACATGTTTGGGATTATCTCGATAAAGGGGGTTAGTAAAAGCATTAGATGTAACAAATGGAGTAGTAATGTATTTTATGATTTGGTATAGATAGGGATTTCTGAATTTCTAGAAACCCTTGATGAGGTATGGATTTTTATGTAAATTATGTTAGGTATAATTAAAATATGTTCATAGAATTTCTCGGTAGGTGTGTGAGTTTTTATAAGGGTAATATTCTTATAACAATAACTCTCTTTTCTAGGTATGCACCATGTTTTAGTCATATTGTAATAAAAAAATGTGACATCTGTCTTTTATTAGGGTATTTCGCGATTGTGTGATTATTTTTTCATAAAAATTTTGAAGTCATCGAGTCTATATGGGTTAGTTTAAACATGCATTCTATTTTATACTAATTATTTCATTTGTGTAATGTATAATGTATTTGAATGAGTGAAGATCATTTTTGGGTGTATGTTTTTTGATTCTCATATTCTTTTAAAAAATAATCCTAGGAAAAAAGGAAATACAATAATTATTGTGACGAGGTGGAGAGTAGTATTATTGAATAGTGTTTCAATGTCTCTCTCCCCAAGGAAATAACAGGGTAGCCAGTTTAGTATAACACTAAGGGTGAGGTATGTTATTAATATCTTTTTCCATTGGGGGTAATTAGGACTCTGTTATGGTGTCATGTGGGATACAATGAATTTTGTGATGTTGTAACACCCCAAGCTTCCACGGTACATGTAACACCCGATATTTTTATGAGTAACATTTTGTTTTTATGTTGTCAAAGGAATATTTCACTACACACTAGCTTGGCTTACTTTACACGCAATCGCAACCTTCCTCGATAGCTTGCGTCATACGCAATACTGAGTTTCACTAAACAACGATATGCTATTAAAATATTATTAAAACTAGCCGTTATGAATAGTAATAACCACTTTTTGAAATTTTATAAATTTTATTTTTCAAAATGGACTTCGTTTTTGGATTCGGAATTCCGAAATTAGCCTAGGGTTAAATTTTGGTATTTTTCTGAAAATTTTAATTTTTGATGAATAGTGAAACCACTAAGTGGTAGGTTAAAAACTGAATTTTGCATAAAACATAATTTTACCGCTTCTGTGAATGGAATTTCAAAAATCCGATAGAAATGGTTGATATTAGTAAGTAAAATGTGGTTCAATGTGATAAAAGTAATTTTTTGGTGAATGGTAACTTTTTACTTTTTTTTACTGCGGTTAATAGTAAATAGGGTAACTAAGGGTAAATATGATATTACTATTACCCTAACACATGTCTTATTTCTATTGGATAAGTTTAATTCGACCAAAAACAAACTTAGATATAAAATATGACCATTTAGGCCCACTTGGATTAGATTAGAACATTTATTATTAATTTATTTAAAGAAGGGTTAAAATAGATAAAATCAATGTTTAATAACTAAATCATTTTTAATATGGGGTTATACATAAGATAAATTCGACTATAAATATTCATTAGAAATCTAAAAAGATTTCCTACATAATGGTATTTTATTTATAATTTTTAGACATTAAATAATTTAATTTATTTATGACACAATGATGATGCAATAATTATCCTATTAATGAAATATTGACATAATTTATGTTATAAACACCAAAATAAATGTAATTTGAGACTTTTTATGAATCCCACTAATTTTCTAGGTTACTATGAAATATTAGTGTTGATTTAATAAACTTGTTTCGAACATATAATTCTGTTATGACTTTCACAAAAATCATATATCAAATAGTGTCAAAATTGACACAAAATAGTTTTTAAGTAAAATATTATATTATTAATTGTTATTTTATTCCTAAAAATACACGGTTCTGCCAAATAACTTATATAAGGATATATATATTAATAATAAACAATTTAGGGTTCGTTTGGCATGTTATAGTATGTGTATTAACCATATAGTTTAAGAAAACAAAAAGACACAGTAAAAGTTAAATTATTTAACTTAGAGTTAAATCTAATTGATAAGGTTAAAATAATAACCTAAACTTGTCTAAATCCTATTGGTTGATATTATTTCGACCCATCACCACTTTAGCTTTGAAATAAGACCCTTTTTAACCATTATAAACCGATTTTGACTTTAATATAAAATAATATTTTGAGATATTCCTAAGGTGCCCCTCTCCTCTCTTATAAAAGGGCACCTCCTCCCCCCTCCTCCTCACACCAATGTGAGAACTCAAGCTCGGCCAACCCCTGCAAAAATCCCTTCTCCACTTCCCTAGAATAATCCTAGGGGTCCTGGTCTTCTTCAAAGACCAATCTTAGTTCCCTAAGTGGAGGATTCAAAGAGGCGTTCCAAAGAAGAGGTAATATCCATTACCGATCTTTTCAATTTCTTTCTTCTTCAACTTCTTCTTCTTTAGTTGTTTCATGATAGAGTAATAACATCAGTATTACTTACATACTGATATGTTATTATAAATATGAAACAACCCTAATTAACCTTCTATCCATCCTATCGAAAAATGAAATCACCACGCGTGCGTACGTACGGAATACCGTCTCCACGCCGTGGTGTAATCTATTTTCCACCATCACCTTACAAGGATGGGTATAATGGTGTAATGAGTAAATATTTATGATTATTATAAATTAATATTGATACTGAAATAATATATATATACTCCAATACAATTCCACGATCATAGGAACGATATCATCACTCGTGCGTATGTACGGAATACCATCTCCACGATGTGATGCGACTCGTTCTACATGATTTTCATTTCATAATGATTATATAAATGAATTGAATGATTGAATATGATATATAATACAATAATACCATTCTGGAAATGAGGTATCTATAACCTAAAGATAAGAATAAGAATTTATTCGACAAAACACGCATAAGAACAAAAAGTTATAAACACCAGAATAACAAGTAGCAATGAAATATTACTACTAAGAATCTAAGAATATGACCATATATGATATCATAAAAATAAGAATGATTCTGGAATAAGTCAATAACATTATTTAAATCATTATACAGGAGGTTCGGACACTTAAAAAGCAAGTCGAACCTAAGGTAAGGGAAAATATCACAATCTCATTTTTATCCGAGATTGTTTTTACTTTGGCATTTACTGGGGTGTATTTTATCATCCACATCCATGTTACCTCAATATTTAATATTGTTTCCATCCACTTACAATATTTTAAATCCAATTTTACCCATCGGTGAGTTTTTAGTAAAGAATATGAAAGGAATCTTTTGTCGTTTTTCGTACGAGGCACTTTTTGACTTTTCTGAAAAAAGTACGAAGAATGTATTTTTTTAACTTATACGGCATGAACGGATTTTTAAAACATTATTTCCAAGAAGCTTCCTTTACAAGTTTTCAAGTTTATTTTTAACCAACTTCTTTTAGTTTATAATTGTATGACATGTTAAGAAAAGAAAATTTTTTTTGAAGAATAAAGGATATTTTCCTCAAGAATGGAGTTCAAGTGTTTTATCAAAATTATTTTCCATCTAATATAATAAAGGGTTATGTTTTTATCCCTATTATTACATTGATTTGATTATGTTGTGAGGGAATTATTTTTATGAAGTCATTTACCTTATATGATTTGTTTTATGATGTCATGATGTTTCAAGAATCCCATTTTTGTTACATGTGTTATGCGATGATGTATGATTTATGATTATGTGGCACACATAAGAAAGGATTCATTATAAGATGGGTGGGACCTATATCTCCCTCCAATGCATTGGGTAAAGATTTATATCTCATGAGATAGACATGTCTGGAACGAATGGTTATTTCGGTTCAGTGATACAGGACTGAAACGAGGAGTGAACTCAGTTTAGAAATGGACTTTGTCTGCTAAGATAGTCTTGGCAATGAGTAATGACTAACAAGAAATGATTTTCCATGATTATGTGTGCATGCCACAAGGTTTCAAATTTTATGTTATGATTATGGGGATCTCATTTTCACTTCTATGATTTATTCCATGTTAAGATATTATGATCTCTTTTGCAGATTATGATTTTCAAAAATATATGATATGATTTTTATTTCCTTTATTTTCCCTTGCTGAGCATTTGAGCTCACCCTTTTATGTTTTCTTTTCCCCAGGTCAGGAAGATGGATATTAAGTAGAATATGATAAAAGGGACCCTATATATGATGAAATAAATGGGAGACACTGTAGAAGATTTATGAACCAGTTGTTTATGTTTCCCAGTTTCAAAAGACACTATACCTATACGGTCCTTTGTGGTTTTGTCATATGTTGTAATAAGTGTGCTTCAATTTTGAAGTATTAACAATGTATGTAAAGTATGGGTCATTATAGTTGGTATCAGAGGAAAGGTATATTCAACATTTGGAAACTAGGATGTGAAGGCCTTAGTAAGAACCCTAAGGATAAGTCTAAGCATAGAACACAATCTTAGTGTTTTAGAAATGGCCATGAATAACCTAGGATAATGCGGAATGTGATGGGAAATGCAACGATTGTCCCCCTGAGCAACCAAACGACATGGGAGAAGGAATGAAAAATCGTGTAGCCAGGCTCACACAACTTTCTCAAGCTATGAATCATGCAGGACTTCCAAACGAGCAAAGGAAGGAGCAACATTCTGTTGAATCCATCATAAGGTAGCGTCCACCTTCTTTCAGCGGGTCTACTGATCCATTAGTTTCTGAACAATGGATTAGTACTACTGAAAAGATATTTTCAGTTCTTCAATGTTCTGAACATGATAAAGTCATCCTAGTAGTGTATCGTTTGGAAGGATATGCTGATCAATGGTGGAATCTTATTAAGAATATGAGGCAAAGGGATGAAATTGAGTCCATGGAATGGGACGAGTTCAAGAACTTATTTTTCAATAAGTACTTCCCTCGTATTCTCCAAACAAAGATGGAGAAAGAGTTTCTTGAACTGAAGCAAAGGGATGATGAATCTGTTGGTACCTATGAAGCAAATTTTACAAGACTTTCAAGGTACGCTTCTGGTATTATTATCCAACCTGAGAGTAAGATCGATCGATTCTTTAGTGGCTTAAAACCAAGTCTTCGAAGGGCGTTAGCCATAAAGGACTTCAATAGCTACGAGGAAATCGTTCGATGTGCTCTCAAAGTCGAGATGGAGATTGGAGTAACCCATCAGTCATATGGGTTTGATAAGAAGAGGAAAATGGAATTCAAAGGAAAATCTAAAGAGCACACTGAAAAGAAGATGAGCTTTCCCTTATGCTCAAATTGTGGAAAGAAACATGGAGGGAGTTGTCTTAAAGGGACAAGTAAATGTTTCAAATGGGGAAAGGAAGGTCATCGGGAATTTTAATGTCGCGATAATGGGAATAAGATGTCTAATGATACAAACAAAGGAAGGGATACACAGAATGAACCTACTACACTTCAATGTTTCAAGTGCAAGGAGATGGGGCATTATACCAATCAATGCCCAAATCCAAGGGTTGATGATGATGGTCGACGTCAACAAAATCTTAAGGCTAAAGAAAAAGGAAAGTCACATGCAATTTCTATCAGCGATGTGGAGTACGATAACGATGTGGTGAAAGGTACAATTACCATCCACTCTAAATAAGAAAATGTTTTATTTGATTCTGGATCCACCCACTGTTTTATTTCTAAAGAATTTTCTATGGGTATCACCGTATTACCTCAACATTTAGATGTTGAGTTAGCTGTGACAACACCTAATGGCACAACAGTCGCATAAAAAGTTTATAATTCTTCTCTGATCGAAGTTTGTGGGAAAGTGCTTCCTGCAAATCTGGTGATCCCTCCTATAGTAGAATTCGATGTGATTCTTGGCATGGATTGGCTTTCTTTATACAGAGCTCATATCAATTTCCAAAGAAGGGAAGTCACATTTCATATTCCAGATCAACCTATTATCATCTATCAATGCAAGGATGAACATAACCTTCCAGTGGAAATTTCTTCCATTTTATGGGTATTGATTCAACTAAATGAAGGTTATTTATCTCAAATGGTTGGTGAGAAACTCGCGATTAAGAATATTCCCATCGTACGGGAGTTTGATGATGTCTTTCCGGAGGAATTACCGGGTCTTCCACCAAATAGTGAAGTTGTGTTTTCCATAGAACTCGTACCGGGTGCTTTGCCTATTTCAAAGACACCTTATAGAATGGACCCAATTGAGTTGCAGGAATTGAAGAAGCAACTCCAAGGGAATCTTGATAAGGGATTCGTACACCCTAGTGCGTCACCTTGGGGAGCACCTGTTCTATTTGTTAAGAAGAAAGATGGATCAATGAGACTCTGCATTGATTATTGAGAACATAACAAGATCACTATCAAGAACAAATATCCCCTCCCACGCATTGATGACTTATTTGACCAACTACGCGGAGCTGAATACTTTTCCAAGATTGATCTTCGTTCAGGGTATCATCAATTAAGGGTCAAAAGGGAGGATATACCAAAGACGGCTTTCCGTACAAGGTATGGACACTATGAATTTATAGTGATTCCATTTGGTCTTACTAATGCCCCTGCTATCTTCATGGATCTAATGAATAGAGTATTTAGAGACTATCTTGATCAATTTGTGGTAGTCTTTATAGACGATATTCTTGTCTATTCAATGAGTAAGGAAGAGCATGAAGATCAATTGAGAATTATATTGAAGACGCTGAGAAAGGAGAAGCTTTATGACAAATTTACCAAGTGTGAATTTTGTCTTCAAAAAGTTGCATTTTTGGGTCACATAATCTCAAAAGAGGGGATATCTGTGGATCCAGCAAAAACAGAGGTTATCGAAAGATGGTCGATACCAACAACAGTAACTGAGATCCGAAGTTTTCTTGGTTTGGCTGGATATTATCGACGTTTTGTAAAATATTTTTCGCGATTATCTAATCCACTCACCAAGTTGACACGGAAAGGAGTTAAGTTTGTTTGGACAGAGGAATGTGAAGAGAATTTCAAGGAGTTGAAAAGAAGGTTATCCAGTGCACCTGTGCTCACACTACCTTGTAGTGGAGAAAGGTTTGTGATCTACAGTGATGCATCCAAGAAGGGATTTGGGTGTGTTCTTATGAAAAATGATATGGTGATAGCTTATGCCTCACGACAGTTGAAAATCCATGAGCAAAATTACCCAACACATGATTTGGAGTTGGCTACGGTAATCTTTGCATTAAAGATTTGGAGGAATTACCTTTATGGTGAAAGGTGTGATATTTATACTGATCATAAAAGTTTAAAGTATATTTTCACACAAAAGGAGCTGAATATGCGTCAAAGAAGATGGTTGGAGCTGATTATGGATTATGACTTCTCAATCCATTACCACCCTGGGAAAGCAAACAAGGTGGCAGATGCATTAAGTCGACAAGACCATGCTAGTTTATCCATGATGAGGATCACAAAAGATCCAATATTTATGGATTTACAAAGGATGGATCTTTAAATTATAATGGAAGGGAAAAAATCATATCTTTCTCAAATGAATGTTCAACCATCTATACATGTGAAGATTAAAGAGGCACAGAAAGAAGATGTCGAGTTACAAAAGAATGTGAGAAATGTTCCAGAATTCAACCTTGATTGTGATGGGATAATAAAGTTCGGGAATTGGGTTTGTGTTCCTCCCATCCCCGAATTAAAGAAGGAGCTGCTGGATGAGGCTCATAGTTCTTCATTCTCTATTCATCCTGGAAGCACGAAGTTGTATAAGGACCTAAAAGAGTACTTCTGGTGGGATGGCATGAAAAGAGATATTGCTGAATATGTCTCTCGATGCTTGGTTTGTCAACAAGTTAAAGCTGAGAGACAGAAGTCTAAGGGGATGTTACAACCATTACCCATACCCAAATGGAAATGGGAAAACATCACTATGGACTTTGTCACAGGACTTCCTAAAACATCCAAAGGCAATAATGCTATCTGGGTCATAGTTGATCATCTTACAAAGTCTGCACACTTCATTGCTATTAGAGAGTATTTCTCTCTAGATCAGCTTGCCAGGATATATGTAAAGGAAGTGGTAAGATTGCATGGAGTACCACTTTCTATTATATCTGATTGGGATCCGAGATTTACCTCGATGTTCTGGAGAAGTCTTCAGCATACTCTGGATACAAAGTTGAGTTTCAGCACTGCTTATCATCCTCAGATAGACGGTCAGTCTGAGAGAACAATTCAAACCCTAGAAGATATGTTGAGAGCTTGCTCTATGGATTTCAAAGGAGGCTGGGATCAACCCCTACCATTGGTGGAATTTTCTTATAGTAATAGCTTTCACTCCAGTATTCAAATGGCTCCTTATGAAGCTCTCTATGGAATGAAATGCTGGACTCCAACTTGCTGGGATGAAGTTGGGGAAAGAAAGCTATTAGGACCTGATCTCGTTGATGAAATGGAAGAAAAAGTCAGATCTATTAAACAACACATTAGAGCAGCTCAGAGTCGACAGAAAAGTTATGCCGACAACCGAAGAAAAGACCTAGAGTTTGAAGTGGGTGATAAAGTGTTATTACGAATATCTCCCTGGAAGAGGGTTATGAGATTTGGAACGAAGGGGAAGTTGAGCCCTAGATATATCGGTCCTTTCGAAATACTGGATCATGTTGGAAAGGTAGCTTACCGATTGGCGCTTCCACCGAATCTCTCTCAAGTTCACGATGTGATCCATGTATCTCTCTTGAGAAAGTACATACCTGATCCTTCACATGTACTCAACTCAGAAGTTGTACCGCTGGAGAAAGATCTTTCTTATGAAGAACAACCGATAGAGATTCTGGATCATTGCGAAAAAGTCCTACGAAACAGGACCACTCGATTGGTGAAAGTTTTATGTAGGAACCACCAAGTTGAATAAGCTACATGGGAGCTTGAGGATATGATGAGGGAAAAGTATCCTCATCTGTTTGTTACAAAGTGATGAATTTCGAGGGCGAAATTCATTTTAAGGGGGGTAGAATGTAACACCCGCGATTTTTATGAGTAACATTTTTTTTATGTTGTCAAAGGAATCTTTCACTACACACTAGCTTGGCTTACTTTACACACAATCGTGACCTTCCTCGATAGCTTGTGTCGTACGCAATACTGAGTTTCACTAAACAACGATATGCTATTAAAATATTATTAAAACTAGCCGTTATGAATAGTAATAACCACTTTTTGAAATTTTATAAATTTTATTTTTCAAAATGGAATTCATTTTTGGATTCGGAATAACGAAATTAGCCTAGGGTAAAATTTTGGTATTTTTCTGAAAACTTTCAATTTTTGATGAATAGTGAAACCACTAAGTGGTAGGTTAAACACTGAATTTTGCATAAAACATAATTTTACCTCTTCTGTGAATGTAATTTTGAAAATCCAACAGACACGGTTGATATCAGTAAGTAAAATGTGGTTCAATGAGATAAAAATAATTTTTTGGTGAATAGTAACTTTTTACTTTCTTTTACTGCGGTTAATAGTAAATAGGGTAACTAAGGGTAAATATGATATTACTATTACCCTAACACATGTCCTAATTCTATTTGATAAGTTTAATTCTACCAAAAACAAACTTATAAATAAAATATGACCATTTAGGCCCACTTCGATTAGATTAGGACATTTATTATTAATTTATTTAAAGAAGGGTTAAAATAGTTAAAATCAAAGTTTAATAACTAAATAATTTTTAATATGGGGTTATACATAAGATAAATTAGACTATAAATATTCATTAGAAAGATAAAATGATTTCCTACATAATGGTATTTTATTTATATTTTTTAGACATTAAATAATTTAATTTATTTATGACACAATGATGATGCAGTAATTATCTTATTAATGAAATATTGACATAATTGATGTTATAAACACCAAAATAAATGTAATTTGAGACTTTTTATGAATACCACTAATTTTCTGGGTTACTATGAAATATTAGTGTGGATTTAATCAACTTTTTTCGAACATATAATTCTGTTATGACTTTCTCAAAAATCTTATATCAAATAGTGTCAAAATTGACACAAAATAGATTTTAAATCAAATATTATATTATTAATTGTTATTTTATTCCTAAAAACCTAAGGTTCTGCCAAATAACTTAGATAAGGATATATATATTACTAATAAACAATTTTTGGTTCGTTTGACATGTTATAGTATGTGTATTAACCATATAGTGTAAGAAAACAAAAAGACACGGTAAAAGTTAAATTATTTAACTTAGAGTTAAATCTAATTGATAAGGTTAAAATAATAACCTAAACTTGTCTAAATCCTATTGGTTGATATTATTTAGACCCATCACCACTTTAGCTTCGAAATAAGACCCTTTTTAACCATTATAAACCGATTTTGACTTTA
The DNA here is from genome assembly GCA_963277665.1 of Viscum album. Lineage (NCBI taxonomy): Eukaryota > Viridiplantae > Streptophyta > Magnoliopsida > Santalales > Viscaceae > Viscum > Viscum album. The sequence goes on from OY728126.1 coordinate 2,081,587,526, forward strand.
ATATAAAATAATATTTTGAGATATTCCTAAGGTGCCCCTCTCCTCTCTTATAAAAGGGCACCTCCTCCCCCCTCCTCCTCACACCAATTTGAGAACTCAAGCTCGGCCAACCCCTGCAAAAATCCCTTCTCCACTTCCCTAGAATAATCCTAGGGGTCCTGGTCTTCTTCAAAGACCAATCTTAGTTCCCTAAGTGGAGGATTCAAAGAGGCGTTCCAAAGAAGAGGTAATATCCATTACCGATCTTTTCAATTTCTTTCTTCTTCAACTTCTTCTTCTTTAGTTGTTTCATGATAGAGTAATAACATCAGTATTACTTACATACTGATATGTTATTATAAATATGAAACAACCCTAATTAACCTTCTATCCATCCTATCGAAAAATGAAATCACCGCGCGTGCGTACGTACGGAATACCGTCTCCACGCCGTGGTGTAATCTATTTTCCACCATCACCTTACAAGGATGGGTATAATGGTGTAATTAGTAACTATTTATGATTATTATAAATTAATATTGATACTTAAATATTATATATATACTCCAATACAATTCCACGATCATAGGAATGATATCATCACTCGTGCGTACGTACGGAATATTGTCTCCACGATGTGATGTGACTCGTTCTACATGATTTTCATTCCATAATGATTATATAAATGAATTGAATGAATTAATATGATATATACTACACTAATACCATTCTGGAAATGAGTTATCTATAACCTGAATATAAGAATAAGAATTTATTCGACAAAACACGCATAAGAACAAAAAGTTATAAACACTCGAATAACAAGTAGCAATGAAATATTACTACTAAGAAGCTAAGAATATGACCATATATGATATCATAAAAATAATTATGATTCTAGAATAAGTCAATAACATTATTTAAATCCTTTTACAGGAGGTCCGGACACTTACAAAGCAAGTCGGACCTAAGGTAAGGGAAAATATCACAATCTCATTTTTTTCCGAGATTGTTTTTACTTTGGCATTTACTGGGGTGTATTTTATCATCCACATCCATGTTCCCTCAATATGTAATATTGTTTCCATCCAATTACAATATTTTAAATCCAATTTTACCCTTCAGTGATTTTTTAGTAAATAATATGAAAGGAAACTTTTGTCGTTTTTCGTACGAGGTACTTTTTGATTTTATGACAAAAGTACGAAGAATGTATTTTTTTAAATTATACGGCATGAATGGATTTTTAAAACATTATTTCCAAGAATATTCCTTTAAAAAAAATTCAAGTTTATTTTTAATCAACTTCTTTTAGTTTATAATTGTATGACATGTTAAGAAAAGAAAAGTGTTTTTGAAGAAGAAAGGATATTTTCCTCAAGAATGGAGTTCAAGTGTTTTATCAAAATTATTTTCCATCTAAGATAATAAAGGGTTCTGTTTTTATCCCTATTATTACATTGATTTGATTATGTTGTGAGGGAATTATTTTTATGAAGTCATTTACCATATATGATTTGTTTTATGATGTCATGATGTTTCAAGAATCCCATTTTTGTTACATGTGTTATGCGATGATGTATGACTTATGATTATGTGGCACACATAATAAATGATTCATTTTAAGATGGGTGGGACCTATATCTCCCTCCAATGCATTGGGTAATGATTTATATCTCATGAGATAGACATGGCTGGAACGAAAGGTTATTTCGGTTCAGTGATACAGGACTGAAATGAGGAGGGAACTCAGTTCAGAAATGGACTTTTTCCGCTAAGATAGTCTTGGCAATGAGTCATGACTGACAAGAAATGATTTTCCATGATTATGTGTGCATGCCACAAGGTATCAAGTTTTATTTTATGATTATGGGGATCTCATTTTCACTTCTATGATTTATTCCATGTTAAGATATTATGATCTCTTTTGCAGATTATGATTTTCAAAAAGATATGATATGATTTTTATTTCCTTTATTTGCCCTTGCTAAGCATTTGAGCTCACCCTTTTATGTTTCCTTTTCCCCAGGTCAGGAAGATGGATATTAAGTAGAATATTCTAAAAGGGACCCTAGATATGATGAAATAAATGGGAGACACTGTAGAAGATTTATGAACCAGTTGTTTATGTTTCCTAGTTTCTAAAGACACTATACCTATAAGGTCCTTTGTGGTTTTGTCATATGTTGTAATAAGTGTGCTTCAATTTTGAAGTATTAACAATGTATGTAAAGTATGGGTCGTTATAGTACAATTCTCATTGAATAATATAGTATCTTGTGTTGTACACAAATTTATGTTCTATCACACCACAACCAATCAAACTAGCTGTTATGAATAGCAATACCCACTCTTTGAAATTTCATAAATTTTACCTTTCAAAATGGACTTCATTTTTTGATTCGAAGTATCAAAATTAGCTTATGGTGAATTTTTCGTATTTTTCTAAAAACCTTCAATTTTTAATGAATAATGAAAAAACACTGAGTTATAGTTTAAAACAAAATTTTAATTTAAATAATTATTTATTTTACATAAGTTTATTTTAGCTCAAAATAGATAAATAATACCTATATAAGTTCAATGCAATTCATTGGAGTCAGTTTATAATAATTTTAGATATATAAAACTTTTGTTGAACTTTTCAACAACTTTTACCCACCTCCTAGGAGAATTTGAAAATTCACATAAAATTTATTTTACCACTTCTATGAGTGGAATATCAAAAATCCGAGAGTCATGGTAGATATCAGTATGTAAAATGTGGTTCAATAAGATGAAAATATTTTTTGGTGAATAGTAACTTTTTACATTTATTTACCATGGTTAAATGTAAATAGGGTAATTAAGGGTAAAAATGATACTATTATTAATCTAACACATGTCCTAATTCTATTGGATAAGTATAATTCAACCAAAAAAACCATTTTAATAAAATATGAACCTATTTTATCCACTTGGATTAGATTTGGATATTTATTCTAATTTAATTCAATGAAGAGTTAAAAGAGTTAAAATCAATGTTTAATAACTAAAACATTTTTAATATAGGGACGAACATAAGATAAAATTGACTATAAATATTGATTAAAAAGATAAAAATATTTCCCACATAATGGAATTATATTTATATTTTTTAGACATAAAATAATTTAATTTATTTAGGACACAATGATGAGGCATTAATTTCCTAATTAATGAAATATTAAAAACATTGATATTATAAATATCAAATTAAATTTAATTTGTGACCTTTTATGAAATAGGATAATTTTTTAGGTCAAAATGTCAAATTATGGTTGGTTATATGAATTATTTTTGAAGTAATAATGTTGTTATTAATTTAGCAAAAACAAAATACAAAATAGTGTCAAAATGGACTTTAAAGAGTTTTTAAAACAAATATTATATTATTAATTGATATTCTATTCCTAAAAAAATAAGGTTCGGCCAAAAGACTTAAATAAGTATAGGTGTATCATTAATTTACCACTTGGGGTTCTTTTGAAAGTATATAGTATGCTAATTAACTATATAATATAAAAATACAAAGAGACATGGTAAATGTCTAACTATTTAACTAAGAGTTAAATATAAATGATAAGGTTAATATAATCACCCAAACCTATCTAAACGGATTGGTTGAGTGGTTTTAGACCCATACCCACGTTATCCTTCAAATAATTCTCTTTATAGGCAATATAAACTGAAAATGATTATATTATAAAATAATATTTCTATCTTTTCCTAAGGTTCCCCTCAACGTCTTATAAAAGGGAACTCCCCCTTCTCTCTAATTCACACCTTCATTTCCATTTGGATCGAACAAAACCTGAAAATATACCCTCTCAACCATCCTCAATTATTTATAGAGTCCTTCCTTTAGTCAGAAAGCCAACTTATGGTGCCCTTTTGATCACAGCAAAAGGAAGAACCTGAAGAAGAGATAATATTTAATCACCTCTTTCAAGTTCCTTTCTTCTTCCGCTTACTCTTTCTTTGTTGTTTCCATTATAAAATAATAACTCCAGTATATTCTATATTCCATGATTTTATTATAAACATTTTACAACCATATTAATTATTCTATCCATCCTTTGATTGAAAAGTCAACATACATGCGTACATACGGCTTACCGTCTCCACGTCATGGTGTAATTGTTATTCAAAACATTATTATATGGATGGGTATTATAATGATGTCTAATTGATGTAAATAATAAATATAGCATGATTATTATTCTTTATATATGATATAACATCAAATTATATATAATTTTAACAACAAAAGAGTCATATTGTCGCTCATGCGTACGTACGGATTACTGTCTCCACGAACATGATGAGATTAATTCCCCATCGTATCCATTCAAGAATAATTTTTATATGTTGATTAAAAATAATGTTTAATGACTTTATATAATTCTAGATATGAATAATATACATCCCATTCATAACAAATATGACTCACATAACAAAGAATATGAAGGAAAACAAATCCGTTAACACCCGAAACGAAGAAAATACACAGATATTATTAACAAAGAAATGTTAAAAAAATATTATATGACATCATATTAATGTATATGATTCATGTATAATTTAATAACAATTATTTCCCAATTATACTAGAGGATAACCAGACCTCGTCCAAGGTAATGTACAAGGTAATGGTTAATTTCTCAACTTCTTTATTATCTGAGGTTGTTTTTACGTAAGTATCTACTGGGAGCTCTTTATCATCCACTTCCATGTTTCATAAAAATTATTTTCAAAACATTGTTAATATTTTATAGAATATAGGTAAATTCATTTATACCCTTTTTTACTTTTTATAATATTTTTATAATGGTATATTTCTGTCATTTTCCACACAAGGTCCTTTATAACCTTTTCGACAAAATTAAGGTAAGAATGTCTTTTTTTAACTTATACGGCAGGTGCAGCTATTTTCCACCATTATAACATCATCAATGCTTCCCTTAAAATCTTATAAGAATATTTCCCAAATAAATGTTTTCTTTTATAAATATATGAATTTTAAAAGATTTAAAAATAGAAAGAGATATTTCTATAAAAAATGGTTTTGATTTCAACTATGTCAACATCCATTAAAGGATTTTAGGTTTATTTAAAGTTGGTTTGTTATGATACAAAACATCCATATTAAATTGAATGTTTTCTGATATGTTTGACTGTGGATGTGTTATTTTTATACCTTTCATGGTTTATGGTTAATTTATTTATATTTCTTATGCTATTTTTAATATGAATGCTTATGATATGTTTAAACCTTTTCATATGAGGAATGAATTGGACTTAGTAAGTGACGGGTGGATCCCGATATAGTTTCTCGATGCATAAGTAGGTCTCATGAGACAAACTAGTGTCTTGGAATAAGGCCTTGACAAAATCGTATTTTTAATCTTGAGACATGGCCTTAACAATGTGGTTATGAAAGTCTGACATTATGCTTTCAATCATTATGAAAGTGGCTATTGATATTGCATGTGATTATTCGACTAGTGGAATATCGATGTGAGTATGTAAATGGTATTATTTTGATTTTATCATTGCCATATTATGCTAAAGTTGACGTTCAAAAGGATTTTGTTTTATTTTTATACATTGCCTTAAATGTTTATGTTTATTTATGAATGTTTCTGCTATATTTTTATCCTTGTTGAGAATATGAGCTCACCCATTTCTATGTTTTATTTTTCTCAGAATGCGACGTACTATATTATGAATTGCCTACATTGATAGTCTATGGAATCTCAATGTTGCCTATATAAAAAATGTTTTTTTAGTTTTATATTTATGATGTAATGTAAACCTCATGAATGTATCTAGTACTTCCAAGGCAACTAAACTAATCGGTCTTTAGAGACTTTATATTTTGTGATCAAGGCAATGTTATGTAATAATGCAACAACTCTGGGTAACTGGGGTCGGGCTGTTATAGTTGTTATCAGAGGAGGTTTTGTACAATCCTTGGAAACTATATTTAGATAAACTCTGATTAGAGTACATAGCCCTAAGATAGACTTTGAGGATTAGTATAGAAGAAATTCCTAGACTTTTGGTATTGTAGTGATTTTGTGAGTTTTTCAAGAAATACATCCCTGTCTGGAAAAAATTAGGTAGAGGAAGCTCTGGCACAAATGTACCTAGGGGTAAAACCCAAAAACACCACATTGAGCTTGACTCAAACGGGAATGGGTGCACAACAACGGGCCTTGCTGCACTCTTGGATATGATACTCCCAATGGATATTCTTAGGATAATTCTTATTTTCTTTACAAACCATTATGAAGTGTTTATGAGTATATACATCCTAAAGGAAATTTTTTTATGATTATAGATTATATCCATAAACATTTCAATTTAAGTTAAGTGCCTTACAACTTTGGAATTATGTATTGTGATTCATAAACTAATCTAGTGTATGCCATTGTTTTGAAATGGATCTAGTGGAAGGAATGGAAACCATATCAATGCATTCACTCTAGGTGTCATGACCCGCCCTCGGGGCCCGTGCCGTGACTACCCTAAGCCCGCCTTCCATAGGCCAGGGGTTGGCGACTAGCACCAAGGCGTAAATCCCAACAAAAAGGAAAGGCATTGCCTTTGAAAAGTAAACAACCACCACAGAGTAAGCAAGAGAAATAGTAAACACTATGAAAAAACAGAGTACAACTGAAAGTGCGGAAAAATAAATGGGCCAGTATACAAACCCAAACTGAAAGTAAAGTACAACTTTAAAGGGAAAACAACAACTGTAAAGTAAAAGCCTCTACACCGAGCCGTCCACTGGAAATCCCACCTGAAGGGTGGGTACAGATAGCTCCACTGCTCCTCGGGTCCCGTCGTCTGCTCCGAACACGTCCCGCCTAGTGGTCCACCTCCAGGTACCGTCCTACTCTGCCAGCCTCAGCCAAGATCAACGCTGTCCGTCGTCTGCAACCAACACAACGTAGTGCTGGCATAGCCCGTGCAAAGGTGAGTATAAGCTACTCAGTAGGGACCCCGAGACCCCTGAAGGTCTCTCAAAATCCACAAAGGATAAACCACAAAGAAAGGTTCAATCATGAAGTAACAACCGACACTGCTAAGGTATATGCCCATACATATAACTAAGTCATCAATTCCAATACGCTCCAACCTCCGATCCCAAGTACAACTCAGTCCACACAAGAATGTAAACGTATTCCACACAGGAAAGCAAAACGAAATCCCCACAGGATAGCACAACTCAATCCACACAGGAAAGCAACAGGATTCAGCTCACACAGGTATACTTCTTCAAAGGGCGACAAAGATGATCTCTGATCCATCTAAGTCGTCGGACACACGAATGATCGATAGGTAACTAACCCCCGCAAAGACCCACACAGGATCGGGCCAACACAGGACCTGTAGGCGCTGGTTCACACTGGACCGCTGAGTGCAAAGACCCACACAGGATCGGACCCACACAGGATCGGGCCCACACCGGACCTGTAGCACTGATCCACGTAGGATCGCTGAGTGTTGTAGTCGTCATCGTCGAATCCACTAAGGATCTCTGTACTGTCGTCGTCGCAATCACAGTAGCAGTAGCTGTAGATGTAGCAGTATCAGTCACAATCGCAGCCAGAACTAGGGTTACCGCACATAGCAAGCTCGTTCAGGAGGGTCCGCTCCACGAGTCGAGAGGCTGATACATCAACTGTCAGAAAGTCCAGAGTTGATGTATCCTAAAGTTCTGTATCGTCAACAGGAACTCAACGCAACAGACGCCGCGTCGATTGGACGCCCTGTCTGAGAGTTATTGGCTTTTTCGTCCCAGGGGCCCAGTTGGGTTTTAAGGAAAAACCAACCCGAACGTACTCCACCTACGTCCAAACCTCGGGCGGAGTATTCCAAATGATCCGTCTCACTAAGAGGAGCACAACAAAGCTGACGGCATGTCAATCGGACGTCCGTAGTTCAAGATATGAGCGTTTTCGCTCCGAGGGCCTGGTTTGTTTCGTGTACGAACCAACCCAGCCGAACTCAAAGTATTCCGAAACATTGAGTGAGATATACCGAATAGACCGTCTCGATCCAAGGATCTCATCTCCGCTGACGGTTCGTCGATCGGAGGTCCGTAGCTCAAGTTATGAGAAAAAGACCGAAGTCGTCTCGAAAACGGGGGGTCCGGGTCCGGGCCGACCCGGCCCGACCCCCCCTGGGTCGGCGCGGCGGCACGGCCCGGTCGGCTGCGGCGCGGCCTGGCGCCGCTCGGTGCCACGCGCGGGGGGCAAGGCCCCCACTTCTTCTTAGCTGGCGGCGCGGCTTAAGCCGCGCCTTTGGAGAAAACCAGCCCCCCTCGTGGGGGCCTGCCTTGAGGAAAACGGGGGGCCGCCTGCCCCCCTTTATGAAACCGGCCCCCCTCTTAAAGGGGGGCCGTCAAGATGGCCGGGGGAATTAAATTCCCCCGGTTTTTCCCCTTCCGTCCGGCCCACCTGGCCGGCCGGTTTTTCTTCAACGGGACCGGCAAAGCCGGTCCCCTTTCCGGCTTCCGACGCCGGCGGCCCGGCTAGCTGCCGGTCTTCCCGTTTCGCCGCGGCGCGGAACCGGCCATGGTGTTCGTCATCCGGCACGGTGCGACGACACCCCGCCCCTCCGCCGCGGCCCCTCTCCGGTCGCGGCGCCTTCGGTTTCCTACGACGCGGCGCGACGGCGTCGAGTTCATAATGATCCTCCCACGACGTGGTGCGACGGCGTCGCGCAATATAACCGTGCGAATTTCCGCGTGGTGCGACGGCACCACGCCATCTCGTTCATCCAAAAGAAAATCATAATCAAGAACAAAGGAGGGGGAATTCGGCCTTGTTTGTGCAGTCTGACCCCCCCCCCTCTCGTTAGACGATAACACATAAATAATTATCTTCACGTTTGTCATGCTAGAACCAAGAACGAGAATAAATAAATAATCAACAACAACCCCTACCTCGGTTACAAGATCGATGATCGTCAATGACCCACGGAAGACAACGTCGCGGAGGTCGGGCGTCCCAGTAATCGTTCGTCAATTCTGTTGACGAAGAGTTACGTCCGAAGAGGTACGTCGTTGGTGAATCTTCGTAAGCCGACGAAGGAGGTTCGAGGAGGAAGCAGTGTTCCCTTTCGTTGACACGGAAGGCGTCGTCGATCTTCGGAACAACCGGCTACGAAGAAGAGAGAAGCGGCGTTCTTCGTCGGAGCTCGAAGGTTCTTCGCGTTCTTCGTCAAAGTTGAAGAAGAAGAAGGAGCTCCCAAATCCTCTCAAGATGGCTAAACAAAATAAAATAAGCTAAGGCTTATTTTATTTACACAAACATCAACATGAATTTCAAAGGTTTGAAATTCAAAACAACCCACCTTAATTAAATAAACCAAGTTGTCAAATATTAATTAAATGGGGTTATAGGGGAGTTTTGAGAGAAGATGAGGATTTGGGGTTCGTGTGGGCCCCACCACACTTAATCCTCCCAAGGGAGGTTAAGTGTATGTGGGTCCCACCTTTAACTCCCTTTGGGATAAGTTAACCAACAAAATAAAAAAAAAGTGTTTCCACATTTCTATTTAACTTCTTATAATTTCTCCCAAAACTAACTTTCGTCCCGCATAAAACGCCACCTTAGAAATGGTCTCCTTAAGCGAATATCGGGGCTGCGAGTTCATCGGTGCCCTCGGATTTTGATTCCGGGCACTGGTTCAAAAGTTAGAAATTCCCGCTCGTTCGTTCACTGAACGTACCCGATCCAAACTTCGGAAATTAATTCCGGGAACTCTGGGCCTCGGAATTAGGTGCCATCAGAAACTGCGCTCTTGTAAAATTCCAAAGAAAATTAGGAAAAAATTTCCCCTGAATTTTACGGGTCTTTACATTACTCCCACCTCAGGGCTTTACGTCCCCAAAAAGATACAAAAAAAACTAGGAGAACAAATGAGGGTATTGAGCACGCATCTGAGCCTCCCTCTCCCATGTGCTCTCTTGGAGGTTTTCGTGCTGCCATCTGATGCGCACAAGAGGAATCGATCGCCCACGTAGGACCCGCTCCTGTCGATCCTCTATCTCCACCAAGACCTCCGTAAAAGTCACCCCATCGTCAATGTCAAGCTCCCCATGGTCAATGATGTGCGTCGGGTCGTGCACGTATCTTTTCAGCTGAGACACGTGGAAGACGTCGTGCACCCGATGCAACTGAGGTGGTAGAGCCAGGCGATAAGCCACCTCGCCAATCCTGCTGAGGACCTAGAAGGGTCCGATGAAGCGCAGAGATAACTTGCCGCCTCGGCCAAATCTCCGTATAGCATGTCGAGGTGAGACCCGAAAGAAGATGTAGTCGCCATCCACGAACTCTAGTGGCCTTTGGCTCCTGTCAGCTTATGAATTCTGCCAGCTCTGAGCTGTCCTCATCCGCTCCTAGATGATCTGGACCTTCTCTGTCGTGGCTTGGACCATCTCCGGTCCCACAAGTGTTGACTCCCCTGGGTTTGTCCAGCACAAAGGAGATCTACAAGGTCGGTCGTACAACGCCTCGTACGGTGTCATCTCGATGGTGGAGTGGTAGCTGTTGTTGTACGCAAACTCCACCAAGGGTAGGTGGTCCTCCCAGCTATGACCAAAGTCGAGGACACATGCGCGGAGCATGTCCTCGAGAGTCTGAATGGTCCTCTCCGTCTGACCATCCGTCTGAGGGTAAAAGGTTGTGCTTAGACGTAGTTGTGTCCCGAACGCCTCCTGTAACCTCTTCCAAAGCCGGTAAGTAAAGCGAGCATCTCGATCGGAGATGATAGATGATGGCATGCATTGGAGCCGCACAATCTCCTGAACGTAGAGACGTCCCAAGCTCTCCACTGAGCCCTGCTCTATGATGGGTAAGAAGTGTGCCGACTTGATGAGTCGGTCAACAATCACCCAAATGGAGTCGTTACCTCTGGAAGTGCGTGGAAGTCCAGTCACGAAGTCCATAGATATGCCATCCCACTTCCACTCTGGAACCTCCAAGGGTTGTACCAAGCCTGCTGGTACCTGATTCTCTGCCTTCACCTGCTGGCAGGTGAGGCATCGAGAAACGAACTCTGCCACAACCTTCTTCATGCCCGGCCACCAGTGCTGTCGTCTGAGATCCTGGTACATCTTCTCCACTCCAGGATGTACCGCCAAAGGAGAAGTGTGAAACTCTCTCAACACCTCCTCTCGCAAAGCGACTGGTACCATGTTACGTCTTCTGAAAAGGATGTCGTTCTCTGCTCCAAGGGAGAAACCATCAGGTGTCTATCCCGAGGATATCTGTGCATGCCGTGTCTCACAGTCATCGTCCTCACGTTGTGCCTCTCTGACCTGCTGCAGTAGTGGAGGGGTGACTGTGAGAAACTGGAGGAAGGCTGCTCCATCTCTATCCACGAAGGATATCTGCAAAGAGGCTAGCTGCTCTGTCGCCTCCTCAAGTAGCTGAATGCACGTCCTCCTACTGAGGGCATCGGCTACTACGTTCCCCTTCCCGGGAGTATAGACTATCTCAAAGTCATAGTCCTGGAGGAACTCGAGCCATCGCCGCTGTCTCAGGTTCAGGTCCTTCTGCGAGAAGAGATACATGAGACTCTGATGATCAGAAAAGACTGTAAAGCGCTCGCCCATCATGTAATGTTGCCATGTATTCAGAGCAAAGACCACTGTTGCCATCTCCAAGTCATGGGTAGCATAGTTCTGCTCATGTGGCCTCAACTGAAGTGATCCATAGGCGATCACTGCCCGCTCCTGCATCAGAAGGCATCCAAGTCCGGTCCCTGATGCATCACAGTAGACTACGTACCCTACTCCCTCCTCAGGAAACCTCAAGATAGGTGCGCTGGTCAATCTCTGCCTCATCTCCTGGAAGCTGTGCTGACATCTGTCTGACCACACGAAGGGTTTCCCCTTCCTCCTTAACGTATAGCGAAGCTGCAAAGATTTATCCTTTGCCAAAAAGTGAAATCTGGTCTCATCCCCTGGATGAACCACGTTCCTTGCCTAATACATTCAATCCCGTCTTGATTAGTTAATTCATGGAATGGATGACGTCGTAAGGCCTCGAGGCTGCTACCAAGAGATCCAACTGTTACTCTCGACTCCAAGTGTTGAGTCACACTGTCGGCATCCGTGTGTGGTAACTGGGTTTCCTCCAGTAAGAATCTCACAAATGAGGGTCAAGTCAATAGTTTTTAATCGGCACCTCTTAGTAAAAACAAACAAAAGACAGGAAAACAAAAGTCACCAAGGCAAGAGTCTTTTATTACTTCAACTCAAAGTACAAGGACACAAGGCAACACAAACTATGAAGCTAGAGCCATTATTGGAAAAGGCCGCTATGCCTGGAGCTAGTTCTGCACTAGTACACCCTCTTCCAGAGCTCCATGATCGTAAGCTTCACCTGCCTGAAGATGTGCTCTCCCCTGAGGTCGGGGTGGACCTCCTGGTGGTGGTGGTGGTGGAGCCTCAAAGCATCGCCCACCACCTGCTGCTCGGCCAGCTCCTCTGCCTCGTCCGCCTCCTCCCTGCGGACTGCCACGGTCAAACCTCTGCCTCTTCCTAGGTGGTTCCTCAACTGTCTGTTGATCCTCTGCATGGCGGGTCGGGCAGTCACGAGCCATGTGGCCCTGCCCCCCGCACGAGTAGCATGTCTACCTCTCGAAATACTGGCTCCGTTCTGTGTGCCCCGCACTGCTGAGCTAGTGTCCTGAGGTCGTCTGCCTGAAGGTCTGGTCTGCCTGGACCCCTGAGTCATCCGTCGACTGGCTTCTGCAGATGACTCTGCCATGTGCCGCCCTACGGTGGGTCGCGGCGCTGGTGTAGACTCAGCAGGGTAACTCTCGATCAAAAGGGCCCGCTCCAGTACTCCTGTCTGAGTCTGTATGCCGAGGGAGATCAGCGATGCCTTGATCTTGGGTCTCAAACCCTGGTCGAAGGTCCGGGCCCGGAAGAATGGTTCCTGTACCATGTCAGTCGAGTAGCGCGAGAGATTGGTAAATCTCGCCAAGTACTGAGCGACCGTCAAGCTGCCCTGCCGCAGCTGAAGAAGCTCCTGGATACGCACCGCATGAAGGGTGGCTGGGACGAACTCCGAGCAGAAGAGGCTCTCAAAGTCCGTCCAAAGAAGAGATTCCTCATCGTGCACCTGGAGAATCAAGATCCACCATCGGCCCGCTGCTGCGTGCAGTAGGCTCGCAGCGAGGATTACCATGAGGTCTGCAGGTGTCCTCACTAGCCTAAAAACTCGTACCACTGCCTCCAGCCAGTCCTCTGCTGCCTGGGGGTCCGTCTCCCCACGAAACCTGGGTGGTCGCTGGCGCTGAAACTCATGCAGTGCGCTGAGGCGACGTGCAACGTCAGCGGCTGGTACTGGAAGCATCGGTGGCTCGACGGTAGAGCTACCGCCAGTGCCACTGCTGACAAAGGGCCCTGCACCGAGGCCTCATTGCTCGGTGGGCTGTCGTCACACTCGACTCTCGGAACCCTAGCTGGTTGCCGTCGTGGGGCCATCCTGAATAGGAAACAGGTGTGCCACGGTCAGAACAGTATACCTGGTGAGCTGATAAAAAGTAATCACAAAGAAAACTTTGAAACACACACGCAATCAATGTTTTTGTGCATTAAGTCGGAAATCAGTAGTCAGGGTCCTGGTGTATGGACACGTCGGCCGCCGCACCAACACTGGACTCCCTAGACTGATAACCACACTCAATACGCTAAACATTATTGCTTCACATAGAAAAGATCAGAGTTCATGGTAGAACCAAACTGCTCTGATACCAATTTTTCACGACCCGCCCTCGGGGCCCGTGTCGTGACTACCCCAAGCCTGCCTTCCATAGGCCAGGGGCTGGCGACTAGCACCAAGGCGTAAATCCCAACAAAAATGGAAGGCAATGCCTTTGAAAAGTAAATAACCACCACAGAGTAAGAAAGCGGAATAGTAAACACTAAGTAAAAACAGAGTAAAACTGAAAGTGCGGAAAAGTAAATGGGCCAGTATACAAATCCAAAATAAAAGTAAAGTACAACTCGAAAGGGAAAACAGCAACTGTAAAGTAAAATCCGCTACACCAAGCCGTCCACTAGAAATCCCACCTGAAGGGTGGGTACAGATAGCTCCACTGCTCCTCGGGTCCCGTCGTCCGCTCCGAACACGTCCCGCCTAGTGGTCCACCTCCAGGTACCGTCCTGCTCTGCAATCCTCAGCCAAGATCAATGATTTCCGTCATCTGTAACCAACACAACGTAGTGCGGGCATAGAATATGCAGGGGTGAGTATAAGATACTCAGTAGGCACCCCGAGACCCCTGAAGGTCTCTCATAATCCACAAAGTATAAACCACAAATAAAGGTACAATCACGAAGTAACAACTGACACTTCTTAGGTATATTCCCATACATATACCTAAGTCATCAATTCCAATACGCTCCAACCTCCGAGCCCAAGTACAACTCAGTCCACACAGGAATGTAAACGTATTCCACACAGGAAAGCAAAACGAAATCCACACAGGATAGCACAACTCAATCCACATAGGAAAGAAACAGGATTCATCTCACACAGGTATAATTCTTCAAAGGATGATAAAGATGATCTCTGATCCATCTAAGTCGTCGGACCCACGAAGGATCGATAGGTAACTAACCCCCGCAAAGAACCACAAAGGATTGGGCCCACACAGGACCTGTAGGCGCTAGTTCACACAGGACCGCTGAGCGCAAAGACCCACACAGGATCAGACCCACATAGGATCGGGCCCTCACAGGACCTGTAGCACTAATCCACATAGGATCGCTGAGTGCTGTAGTCGTCGTCGTCGAATCCACTAAAGATCTATGTGCTGTCGTCATCGCAGTCACAGTAGCAGTAGCAGTATCAGTAGCAGTATCAGTCACAGTCGCAGCCAGAACTAGGGTTCCCGCACACAGCAAGCTCGTTCGGGAGGGTCCGCTCCACGAGTCGAGAGGCTGATACATCAACTGTCACAAAGTCCAGAGTTGATGTATCAAAAAGTTCCGTATCGTCAACAGGAACTAAACGCAACAGACGGCTCGTCGATTGGATGCCCGGTCTGAGAGTTATTGGCTTTTTCGTCCCAGGGGCCCGGTTGGTTTTTAAGGAAAACCCAACCCGACTGTACTCCACCTGCGTCCAAACCTCGAGTGGAGTATTACAAAAGATCCGTCTCAATAATAAGAACACAACAAAGCTGACGGCACGTCAATCAGACGTCCGTAGTTCAAGATATGAGCGTTTCCGCTTTGAGGGCTTGGTTGGTTTCGTCTATGAACCAACCCGGCCGAACACAAAGTATTACGAAACTTTGATTGCGATATACCTAATCGACCGGCTCGATCCAAGGATCGCATCGCCGCTGACGGTTCGTCGATCGGAGGTTCGTAGCTCATGTTATGAGCAAAAGAACGAAGTAGTCTCTAAAACAGGGGGTCCGGGTCCGGGTCCGGGCCGACCCGGCCCGACCCCCCCTGGGTCGGCGGCACGGTCCGGCGCGGCGGCGCGGCGCGGCCGGCGGCGGTGCGTCCTGGCGTTGCTTGGTGACATGCGCGGGGGGCAAGGCCCCCGCTTCTTCTTAGCTGGCGGCGCGGCTTAAGCCGCGCCTTTGGAGAAAACCGGCCCCCCTCGTGGGGGCCTGCCTTGAGGAAAACTGGTGGCCGCCTGCCCCCTTTATGAAACCGGCCCCCCTCTTAAAGGGGGGCATTCAAGCTGGCCGGGGGAATTAAATTCCCCTGGTTTTTCCCCTTCCAGCCGTCCCACCTGGCCGGCCGGTTTTTCTTCAACGGGACCGGCAAAGTCGGTCCCCTTTCCGGCTTCCGACGCCGGCGGCCCAGCTAGCCGCTGGTCTTCCCATTTCGCCGCGTCCCGGAACCGACCGTGGTGTTCGTCGTCCGGCACGGTGCGACGGCACTGCGCCCCTCCGCCACGGCCCCGCTCCGGCCGCGGCGCCTTTGGTTTCCTACGACGCGGCACGACGGCGTCGCGTTCATGATGATCCTCCCACGACGCGGCGCGACGGCGTCGCGCAATATAACCGTGCGAATTTCCGCGTGGTGTGACGGCACCACGCCATCTCGTTCATCCACAATAAAATCATAATCAAGAATAAAGGAGGGGGAATTTGGCCATGTTTGTGCGGTCCGACCCCCCCCCCCCCCCCCCCTCTCGTTAGACGATAACACATAAATAATTATCTTCATGTTTGTCATGCTAGAACCAAGAACGAGAATAAGTAAATAATCAACAACAACCCCTACCTCAGTTACAAGATCGATGATCGTCAATGACCCGCGGAAGACAACTTTGCGGAGGTCGGGCGTCGCGGTAATCGTTCGTCAATTCTGTTGACGAAGAGGTACGTCCGAAGAGGTACGTCATTGGTGAATCTTCGTAAGCCGACGAAGGAAGCCCGAGGAGGAAGCGACGTTCCCTTTCGTTGACACGGAAGGCGTTGTCGATCTTCGGAACAACCGGCTACGAAGAAGAGAGGAGCGGTGTTCTTCGTCGGAGCTCGAAGGTTCTTCGCGTTCTTCGTCAAAGTTGAAGAAGAAGAAGGAGCTCCCAAATCCTCTCAAGATGGCTAAACAAAATAAAATAAGCTATGGATTATTTTATTTACACAAACATCAACTTGAATTTCAAAGGTTTGAAATTCAAAACAACCCACCTTAATTAAATAAACCAAGTTGTGAAACATTAATTAAAGGGGGTTATAGGGTAGTTTTGAGAGAAGATGAGGAGTTGGGGTTCGTGTGGGCCCCACCACACTTAATCCTCCCAAGGGAGGTTAAGTGGATTTTGGTCCCACCTTTAACTCCCTTTGGGAGAAGTTAACCAACAAAATAAAAAAAATGTTTCCACATTTTTATTTAACTTCTTATAATTTCTCCCAAAACTAACTTTCGTCCCGCATAAAACGCAACCTCGGAAAAGGTCTCCTTAAGCGAATATCGGCGCTGCGAGTTCATCGGTGCCCTCAGATTTTGATTCCGGGCACCAGTTCAAAAGTTAGAAATTCCCGCTCGTTCGTTCACTGAACGTACCCGAGCCAAACTTCAGAAATTAATTCCAGGCACTCCGGGCCTCGGAATCAAGTGCCGTCAGAAACTTCGCTCTTGTAAAATTCCAAAGAAAATTAAGAAAAAATTTCCCTTGAATTTTACAGGTCTTTACACTAGGTAGGGATTTCAATCCTGCTCAAGATAATTATAGTGGAGCTAGTGATTCAACTTGTGTTGATCAGCTTATCACCATACTGGGACAACTCACTCATCTTATGAATAATAACCTCACCCGTATGGAGCAACCTGATCCACAACATGGAGGATCAATGTTTTATTGCTTCATGAGGAAACAGCCACCAACATTCAATGTGATTATAAATACATTATTATCTGAGCCATGGATAAATTCCTTAGAGAAAATATTCCATGCATAGGGGATTAGTGAAAGGGAAAATGTTGTCATGGCAGTTTACCACCACACTGTAGATTCTGTTCAATGGTGGTCATTGATTAAAAACACCAAGGAAGATGATGAAGTATCAAATATGGAATGAAGGTAGTTTGAAGATATTTTCAAAGAAAAATAATTTCCTCGTGACCATCAAGAAGATTTGGAATAGAAATTTCTGAGTCTGAGGAAAAAGGTGGATGTTATTGTCATAAGGTATGAGGCTAACATTACAAGGTTAGCGAGGCATGTTGCAAATTATATATGTAAGCCATGATGCAAGATTGATGGTTTCTTTGATGGGTTAAAACCATTTCTCTGCCGAGCATTAGTCTCACAATCTATCTCGTCGTACGATGGTATTTTCTCATGTGCTACCAAGACGGAAAAAGAATTCTCTAAGTCTTACAACTTTAAAGAAAATAAAGAGAAGAAGAGATCTACTGAACACTCTGGAAATGGAAATAAAGGGAATAAGGGAAAGGTTGAATATCCATCCTACGGTAAATGTAGGAAGAAAAACCATAGTACTTTCCTGATGGTAATGAGAGTCTATTAAAAGTGTGGTGAAAAGCCACCAAGCCCATAATTACATGTGGAAGAACGAGGTTGTCGATGTTGAATGCTACAATTGTAGAGAAAGTGGGAATTATCCGAATGAATTTATTAAGCGTCCGGGGACCATACATCAGAAAAGTCCAAGGGATCACTGTCAAGCTTATTCTATCACTACTAATGAGTTTGAGGCTCTGAAATATGTAGTGGCATGTAATTTAATGGATTCCTCAAGTTTAACAAATGCTTTATATGATTCTGGATCATCGTATTATTTCATATCTTCCCAGTTTTCTATGAAAATTAGATATTTCCAATTTTATTTAACATGGGAGTTTCCAGTCGAAACTACCCAGGGAAGTATCATCACACAATGTTTTGTGAATCAGTTCCCATTAGAGTATATAAATGTCCTTTATTTGTTGATCTCATCGCCATACACATGATTGAATTTGCTATAATCATTGGTATGGATTGGGTTTCAGACCATGATGAGAAAATTTATTGTAAGTAGAAGGAGGTTAATATTTTTTCAGATGTTGATAAAGAACTCATTATCTTTAGAGAGGAATCGTCACCATCTAATTTTTAATTATATCCACCCCCAATAGATCAACTAAATTCGATTATTAGGGAGGAAAAAAATTAAATAACTATGGATGAGGAAAAGAATTTTCAAATAAAGGATGTAACTATTGTGAAATAATATATTTATGTCTTTCCAAATGATTTACATGGACATCCTCCAGAACAAGAAATTGAGTTTTCCAGTGATTCAATTCCTAGATCAAGGCCCATATCGAATACCACTTATTTAATGGCCATTGTGGAATTAGTGGAATCAAAGAAAAAACAAGAGTAATTGAGTTACATGGTATTTATTCACCATAGTTTTTCTCCATGGGGAGCACCTGTCCTTTTTTTTAAGAAGAAAAATAGATCTATGAGGCTGTGCATTGACTACAGGGAGATGAATGATATAACAATAAAGAACAAGTAACCCCTTCCTTATATTTATGATTTATTTGAGAAACCGCATGGAGCTCAAAAAATTTCAATGATTGACCTTCGATCAAGATACCATCAGTTGTTCATGAAGAAGGAAAACATTTCAAAGACAACATTTCGAACTATGTACGGGCATTACGAGTTTACAGTAATGCCTTTTGGATTGAGTAATGCACCCTCTGTATTCATGGATCTATTGAATAGAGTTTTCATGGAATATCTTGATGAATTTGTAGTGGTATTTATTGGTGATATGTTGGTATACTCCAAAATCTATTAAAATAATGAAAATCACTTGTACATTATCCAGAAAACTCTTAGAAGACATGAATTATATGGGAAGTTTAGCAAGTGTGAATTCTGGCATCATGAGATATATTTTCTTGTCCATATTGTCTCTAAGGATGGAATCTCTGTTCATCCTTCTAAGACATAAGAAATCCAATAATGGACAGCACCGACATGTATAACTGAGGTATGCAGTTTTATTTGTCTAGTAGGTTAATAGCGGCGTTTCGTTGAGAATATTTCCCGATTGGCTAACCCATTAACCAAGATCACACGTAAAGGGCTAAAATTTGTTTGGGCAAAAGAATGTGAAGAATGTTTTGAATAATTGAATAGAAAATTAGTCAATGATCCTATATTGACTCTACCATCGGGGAATGATGGGTTTGTTATTTATAACGATGCTTCAAAGAAAGGACATGGTTGTGTCCTTATGCAAAATGATAGGGTTATTTCCTATGCATCATGACAGCTAAAACTTCATGAGAAAAACTATCCTACTCATGATCTTGAGTTAGCTTCTACTATCATTACTTTTATGATTTGGAGACACTATCTCTATGGAAAAAAATTGAGGCATATACAGATCACAAGAGTTTTAAGAATATCTTCTCACAGAAAGAACTCAACACGAGGAAAAGGAGATGGCATGAACTACTCAAGGATTATGATTTCATGATACACAACCACTCGGCGAAGGAAAATAAGGTGGAAGATCCTTTGAGCAGAAAAGATCATTGTGTTTTGAACAAGATGAGTGTTGAAAAGGATCCTATATACATGGATCTAGTAAAGATATATAGGAATAACCATGGATGATGAAACATCAATGATTTTTAAAATGGTTTCCAAACCATATTTACTAGAAAGGATAAAATGTTCTCAGGCTGATGATGAGGAGTTTCAAAAGAAGATTAAAGCTGTGAATAATGGGAGATTGAGTGAATTCGTATTTGAAGATGTAATTTTGAAATTTGGGAAGAGGATTTGAATTCCTGATATACCTGAAATGAAAATAAATTTTTTGGTGATGCTCATATCTCCAATTTCTCTATACACCCTTGGAGCACCAAACTATATAGAGATTTGAAAGAAAATTTTTTGTGGGACAACATGAAGAGGGAGATTGTAGATTTTTTGTCAAGATGTATGGTATTTCAGCAAGTGAAAGCTGGAAGGAAACAGCCTAGAATAGTCTTGAAACCTCTTACAATACCTCAGTAGAAAAGTGATAATATTATGATAGACACTGTCATGGGACTACCAAAGACTCATAGAAGGAACAATGAAACATGGGTCATTTTTTATTGTCTTACCAAGACATCACATTTTCATGCTATAAGAGAATATTTACAACATGAATTATTAGCAAGAATATATATTAATGAAGTTGTAAGACTTTATGGAGTACCACTATCGATTGTTTCTTATTTTGATACCTCTTTTACCTTAAGATTCTAGAAAAGTCTTCAGAAAACCCTAGATAATGAACTTTGTTTGAGCACTGCCTACGACCACCCAAATTGATGGATAATTATAATGGACTATTCAAACCTTAGAAGCCTTGTTGAGATCATGCTCACATGACTTTCAAGGTATGTGAGATTAATGTTTACCTCTGGTAGAATCTTCATATACCAGTAGCTTCGATTCAAGTATTCAGATGGAACCATATAAAGCGTCATATGGAAAGAGATGTCGCACATGAACCTGTTGGGATGATGTTGATGAAGGAAAACATGTAGGCCCATAACATGTGGAGGAAATGATGGAAAAGTTGAAGGTAATCCAAAACCACATCAAACCAGCCCAATGAAGGCAGAATATCTTTGCCGATAACTGAAGGAATAATTTGGAATTTTAGGTTGGAGATCATGTTTTATTTAAGGTACCTGAATGTAAGGGTGGTATACGTTTCGGTAAGAAGGGAAAATTGAGTCCCCAGTACATAGGACTTTTTGAAATTCTAGGACGAATTGGTGTTGTAACTTACCATTTGGCAATGCCACCATGTCTCTCCAAAGGCCAAAATGTATTCCACCTATTACTATTGAGAAAATACATGCCTGACCCAACACATGTATGAAAATATGAAGAATTAGCACCGGAACCTGATATGTGTTATTGTGAAGATCCTTTCAAGGTTCTCTATACAAGATAAAAAGTGTTGAGAAACAAGACGACTCATCTAGTAAATGTTCTATGGAGAAACCATAAGATGGAGGAGGCAACGTGGGAGCATGATGAACTTATGATAAAGAACCACATGAGTATTTTTATGCATTAATACTCTAGAAATTTTGAGAACAAAATTATTTGAAATAGGGGAGAATGTAACACCCCAATCTTCCATGGTACGCTTCTCATTGAATAATATAGTAGCATGTGATGTTCGCAAATTTAATTCTAACACAACACAACCAATCCAAATGGCCGTTATGAATAGTAATACCCACTTTTTGAAATTTTATAAAAATTTTCATTCAAAATGGACTTCATTTTTGGATTCGGAATATCATAATTAGCTTAGGGTGAATTTTTGGTATTTTTCTAAAAACATTAAAATTTTGAAGAATAGTGGAAAAACACTGAGTTATAGTTTAAAACCAAATTTTTATTTAAATAATTATTTATTTTATTTAAATTTATTTTAGGTCAAAATAGATACATAATACCTATATATGTTCAATGTAATTCATTGGAGTTAGTTGTAAAAAATTTTAGATATATAAAAATTTTATGGAACTTTTCACCATCTTTTACCCACCTCCTTGGAGAATTTTCAAATTCACATAAAACATAATTTTCCCGCTTCGGTGAGTGAAATTTAAAAACTCAGAGAGAAATGGTTGATATAAGTAAGTAAAATGTGATTCAATAAGATGAATATTATTTTTGGGGAATAGTAACTTTTTACAATTATTTACCATGGTTAAAAGTAAAGAGGGCAATTAAGGGTAAAAATGATATTATTATTACCCTAAAACATGGACTAATTTTATTAAATAAGTATAATTCGACCAAAAAAATCTTAGGAATAAAATATGATCCTCTTTATTCCACTTGGATGTGATTAGGACATTTATTATTTTTTAATTCAAAGAAGAGTTAAAAGGGTTAAACTCCATGTTTGATATCTAAAATAGTTTTGTATAGGGTTACACATAAGATAAATTAGACTATAAATATTCATTAGAAAGATAAAAATATTTCCTACATAATGGTAGTTTATTTATATTTTTTAGATATTATATAATTTAATTTATTTATGACACAGTGATGATGTACTAATTACCTAATTAATGAAATATTAAAATAATAGATATTATATATATCCTAATAAATGTAATTTGTAACATCCCATCTAAATAAAGAATTAGAAATTTTCAATTTTTTTAATATTTGTGAATTAAATATTAATTTTACTTTGAAGGGGTTTTTTATGTTAGATAGCATACCTGATACGCAACAACGAGTTCCTTTGAAATCTTAATTTGCACACTAATAATATAATATTACTATTTTAAATGGTAGTTAACACGTTTCCATTGTATTGTCGGGAATGAATAGAAATTACTTATATATGATTATATATGTTTGTTAAATGTTTTTACATTTATCCAATAAATGATAAAGGCTTAAAATAAGTAAAGAATTCAATTTTTGGCATAGATACGCTAATATTCACTAAATGGTCGATTTATCACCTTTTGATGGTGATCCCTCTTTAAAAATAGATTTGGTCACTATTATACTTTCTATTGGACCAAATTAAATCATTATTTAGAATCTGGACCTCATAATTTACTTTCTGTATGTTTTTGTTATTTTTTTCAATAAAGTTCATTTTTAATGAATAAGTCAAAAATGTTGTATTTTAAATCAAAAACTCAATTTAATATAATTTATTTATATGATTAGATTATATTTTGAATGTTTTTAAAGAAAAAATAGAATATATTTTTTCCATTTAATCCAATAGTTGTCATTAGAATTAATTTCACTTTGAAATTGGACTTAAACTAGTGTCAATCTTTTGATATATATTGTTTCATAAAAACACGCTATTTGTTTTGACAATGGGAATTAATTATGAAATTAATTAATGCAAATTATATGTTTATAATTTGTTAAAATAGGAATCATTTTTGAATTTTTAAAATCAAAAATAGGTTACTGTGAATTTTTGGTATTTTTCTGAAAAACATCAATTTTTAATTAATAGAGAAATCACTAAGTGGTGGTTAAAAAATAGATTTATCATTTAAATGAAATTTTACCGCTTCTGTGAATTGAATTAAAAAAATTCAACATAAATGGTTGAAATTATTAAGTAAAATGTAGTTTAATGGGATGAAACTACTTTTTTGGTGAATAGTAACTTTTGAGTTTTAATAATCACGATTAAAGGTAATTAGTGTAGTTTATGGTAAAAATAATGTTATAATAATATGAAATCAGCTTGACACATGACCTAAACTTATTAGATTAGTCATGTCCGACCAATACAGTCCATGGGTCAATTTATGGGACCCCATGGAGCCACATGGGTAAGATAATGACATTAATACCTTTTATTTTAAGTAAAAATAAAAAGATCACAAACATGTATTGTTTTACTAAAACAATTTTTACATAGGGTTATATAATTGATATTTTTTACTATAAATATTAATTAGAGATATAAAAATATTTCCTAGAACACGGTAACATTTTAATAAATTTTATACATCATATAAATAAAATTATTTATGACATAATGATGATGCAGTGTTTACGTCATTAATGAATGATTTAAATAAATAAGAAGATAATGTTTAAAATAATATCCCACACTTGTCCAGTTCTTATTGGATGATTTTATTTCGAACATGGTCCACCTTATCTTTGACTTTAATAAATTTTGGACCTTTATAAACCGAATATCATTAAATAATAAAATAATATTTTCAAACTTTCCAAAAGAGCCCCTCCTCTCCCTTATAAAGAGACCCCAATTCCTACCTATTTCACACACTTCTCAAGCCCTTTGGATCATCCAAACTGTACTAAAATAAGCTCCCAATATCCCTCTTTTCATCCTATAAGCCTTACCTTAGGCATAATGAACTTAAAGAAACTTTTTTGGTACAAACCAAGGCGAGTTACCTGATTTAAAGGTAATGTCTTATATTATGATCTTTTGTTTTATTTTGCTTCTCCAACCCGCTAAACAATTTTTATTACTTTATTTTGTAAAAACAATAGTATATTAAATATAATATATTTTTTAATGATAACTATTAGATCTACAATTACACACACCTCGGTCTAATGGTTAAGGAACACACTGTTTCGGTGGATGGCGAATTACTGCCTCACGAAACAATGATTGTTCAATCTTCTCTTAACACCTTTCATGGTGACCATTAAGATGTCATGGTATTTATATATTATATATATTATGTTTATGTTTTCTTTATTCTTCTGAATTTTTCATTTATGGAATACCTTTATAGTTTCTGTAATGGATAAACACGATAATTTCATTTTTGGAAGTGCGGACTATCGCCCCCTCAAAGAGATTTGAATCATTAATGCCATATGTGGGACGTATAAAGGATGGATTAATAATATTTTATATTATTTTTTACTGGAATTATAATATACCTTTATATCATTGTGATTTCATTCAATTATATCTGAAATAGAAATGAAAGTAGCAGTCATGAATATATACGGCTTACCGTCTCTAAGAACGGTGCATTTCATTTATTACATCTATATGTTATGTACTATTATAAATACATTTATATTCTAGATATATATGATATATATGATATCCAAATCATGAATATCATTCTGGATATAATGAACCTTTGACCACATGAACATCATGTAATTTTAAAAAGTCCATTTTTGACTTAAGTACCAAATATCGACAAAATGAAAATTATTAACTTAGATGATTACATAATGTTTATAACATGGAAATAAGGGAAATAAAAGGAATAATAAACTTGAAAAAGGTTCTTAAGAAAGTATAAATTAAATTTATTTTATTATTCGGGATATTAAAGAGCAATCGAGTCTAGTCGGACACGAGGTTAGGGACTTTCTCTCAATCTCCATTCATTGAGGAAAATTTAGTTCTAATACAAGACTTTCTTTTATATGCGGTATAAACACCCATGAATATTCAAATGGAATATTTTTCTATGAAGAGTTTTACTAATTGAAAAAAAAGGAATGATTCTTTTAACGTAAGTGGTGACAATGACTTTTTTCACCGCCGTGAGTATTATTTGATCTTTCAGTTCCTCAACAAGCCGTAATGTTTTTAAAAGTAAATAAACACCATATACTCTTTTATGTATTTTGGTTTTCAAAATGGTATTGATAATGGATTTTTATGTCAATATAATTAGGTGATATGTTGCGATTGGAATGTGGAAATGTTTTCTTTCCTTTATAATTGTTTTATGTGTTATGATTTTATAATGGTAATTGGACAATTGATGTGTGGTTCCGTGATAAACCAAATGACGGGTTGTGTAGTGAATACTAGGACGGGTGGTTACGTTATAACCTCTAATGCATTGGTTATGGAAGTCGGCCATATGGCTATTCCAATTAGTGATATGTGTGGAAGTCGACCATATGGTTATTCCATTTATGTATGTTTATTTCCCATGTTACCTTTATATGTTATGTGTTCATTATATGGGTTTTATGGTAATATTTTGGTTACAAAAGAGTATGTAATGATCCTTTATTTAGTGATGAGTATTTACTACTTCATTAAGTGAAAATTATTATTTATGATAAAGTATTCTTGGTTTACCAATTGTTTTGATTGAAACTAGCAGTTTTCCTTCTTTGTGTATCCCTTAATGAGATTTTTATGCTCACCCCATGTTTTTGAAATGTTATTCACAATATATAATGTAGAATAGGGTGAAGGATTGGATCAAGGAAAAGTCATGTTGTCTTAAACATGGAAGTAGACATGACTCTTTTTTCAACAGTTCATGTTTTGTAAAAAAATGGAAACTTTTTGACAAATTTCTACTTTGTAATCATTTGATATGAAATAGTTTTGTCCTAGTTCTCAAAAACTCTAAACCAGAAAAGATCCTCAATATGAATTATTCATTTAATTCAAGATTAAGTAAGGTTTTAAGGCTGTGTCTTTATAGTTGGTATCCGATGTCGGTTTAGACAACATTAGGAGTTAGAAAATTGTTAAATTTATGTAAATAAATTAATTTATGGTATGGTTGAAATGATATAGAATTTAAAGATTACCATGTTGCTTCGACTTAGATATTTCTATGTTGAGAATGGCTTTCCAAAGAGGAACCTAGGCAGCTATGATGGGATGACATCAAGAGGAAGACAACCTTCCAAATCAGCATCCTGAGATGGTTAGAATCAGAACTCAACAGTTTGTTGCTGTGATGGCACAATTGACTCAGGCTATAAATGGTGGTGGTATCCATGCAAGAGATCGGCCAGATCAACCGCAAAGGAATATTTTAGGGGTGGAATATTTCATGAGGCAACATCCCCCATCATTCAGAGGATCATCTGACCCTATGAAAGAAGAAGGGTGGATTAATGCACTAGAGAAGATTTTTGATGTCATGGGGTGTCCAGAACATCAAAAGGTTAGTCTTTCTGTTTACCATTTTGAAGGCGAAGCTGATCAGTGGTGGTCGATGGTGATAATTATCAGTTATAGTTATGAGATTGATGATCTTCACTAGGATGAATTAATAGGTATGTTTCTTGAGAAATATTTTCCAAAGGTTGTTCGTCTTAAGATGAAAAACAATTCCTATAATTGAGGTAGGAGGATCACTAAGTGGCTGCTTATGAAGCAAAGTTCACTCGACTGGCAAGGTATGCTCTAAATTTCATACGAGATCTTGATAGTAAATACAACCATTTTTACTCAGGGTTAAAGCCAAAGTATCAAAGGTCTTTAGCTTCTCATGAGTTAAAAAGTTATAAAATACTTTTTTGATGTGTGGAGAAGGTGGAGATGGAGTTTTCTGATGATCAGTTGTTCTTTGAAAAATAATAGAATAAGAGGTCCAGTTGGCAGGAAAAGTGAAAGAATTCATCAAAGAGGCCTGAAGGTAAGAATACCAAATAACCTTCCTATGAGAAGTGTGTTAAAATGAATCCTGGAGATTGTTTATCCAAGTCTAGAAAGTTCTTTTGGTGTGGTAAGTCTGGTCATATTACTCGTAACTATAAGAAAGATGATCAAGTAGGCAATGAAAAGTCATCAGTAAGATGTTTTAAGTGTAATGAAATGGGTCATTATGAAAATTAGTGTCTAACGAAGAATTAAATTGAGGTAAAGTAGCCAGACTACAAGAAGAAAGGGGTGGTGGAATCCTTTGCAACTACTTCAGCAGATGTTGTTCCATCGAATGAAGTAGTATCAGGTATACTATTTGTTTGTTCATATTATGCCAATGTGTTGTTTGATTCAGGGTCTACACATCCTTTCATTTCTAATAATTTTTCTAGTTAATTGGGTATTCTATCTCATGATATAAATCCTTACCTTGTGGTAAAAACACCCGGAGGGAATGTTGAGAAAAAAAATTATAAGAACCTTTCTATCCTTGTCTGCAAAAAGAATCTACCTGCAAACCTTATTGATTTTCCTCTAGTAGAGATTGATGTTATTTTGGGCAAGGATTGGATTTCTATTTATCATGCTATGATTGACTGCAGAGCTAATGTGGTTTCTTTTTAGATAGATTTTCAGTTTGTGTACAGGAATGAACCCTTTCTTTTGATAACATATCAAAAAATTGTGAAACTAGTAAAATATGGAAATGAATTTTACCTTGCATATATTGTTGAAAATAAAATAACTGTTTAGATTAATGGTGTGCCAATGGTAAATGAGTATCTTGATGTTTTTCTTGATGATTTTGCTGGTATTATTCTTGATCGGTAAGATGAATTTACTGTTGAATTAGTTTCTGATTCTAAGCGAATTTCATAACCCCCTTATCGAATGGCTCCAGTAGAACTTTTAGAGTTAATGATGCAATTGCATGAGTTATTTGATAAAAGGTTTAATTTGACCTAGAAAAACACCATGGGGTGCGCCTGTCTTGTATGTTAAGAATAAATATTGTTCAATGAGACTTTTCATTGATTATAGTGCATTTAATAACCTCACTATTAAGAATAACTATCCTTTGTCGCATATCAATGATTTGTTTGATTAGCTCCTAGGAGCTCAGTATTTTTTGAAGATTGACTTGAGGTCGGGGTACCATCAGTTGAAAGTAAAAGAAGAAGACGTTCGAAAGACAATGTTTCATACTAGATATGACCATAATGAAATTGTAGTTATGCCTTTTGGGTTATCCAATGTACCAACTGTATTCATGGATCTAATGAATATAATTTTCCACAAGGTCTTGGATAAGTTTTTCGTTGTTTTAATTGATGACATTTTGGAGTTTTATAAAAGTAAAGTGGAGCATGAAAGTCATTTATGGGTTATCTTTAAAACCTTAAAAGAAAATAAACTGTATGGAAAATTCATTATGTTTGAGTTTTGGTTACAAAACTTTATTTCCTTGGTCACATTGATTCAAAAATTGGCATAACTGTTGATCCTCCTAAAACCAAAATTGTTGAAAAATGGCCAAGACCCACAAATATAACTGTGATCCTTAGTTTCCGTGGTTTATCATGTTATTACTGGAGGTTTGTTGAAAAGTTTTCATGGTTGTGTAGTCCAATGACTATGTTTACTTGAAAAGGTGTTGAGTTCATCTGGACAATAGAATGTGAGGAATTTTTTTCAGGAATTGAAAAGAAGATTGGTGAATGATCCAATTTTGGCACTACATTCTAGAAATGGTGAGTTTGTTATCTACAGTGATGATTCTTTGAAGGGAATTTGTTGTTTCCTTATGAAGAATGATCAGGTAATTTATTATTCCTAACGTTAGTTGAAAAATGATGAGTTAAATTACCCTACACATGATTTGGAATTAGCTGCTATTGTTTTTGCTCTAAAAATTTGAAGGAATCATTTGTATGGTGTAAAGTGTGAAATATATACCGATAAAGAATGATAAAGTATATATTCACTTAGAAATAATTGAACATTAGACAGAGGTGACAGTTGAAATTAATAAAGGAATACTATTATACAATTCCTTACTATTCGGAAAAAGAAAATAACATTGCTGATGCTTTGAGTCGAAAAAGTAATGCTTCATTAACCATGATAAATTTGGAATTAGATATTTTGGTTTTTGATTTGATGAAATTTGGAATAGACGTATTTGGTGCAGGAAGTTCTTCTATTTTGTTTCATGGGTAAGTGAGATCATCTCCATTAGACATAATTAAGCAAGCACAGATGAAAGACAGTGGGTTGTAGAAAAAGGTAGATCTGGTTCAGAAGGGTAAGTTTCATGAACATAACATTGATAATGATTGTGTTTTGAGGTTTGTGAAGAGATTATGTGTGCCTTGTGATTCACAGATGCAGAATTATTTGTTATGTGAGGCTCATAGTTCCTCTTTTTCAGTTCATTTTAGCAGTACTAAGATGTACAGAGATTTATGGGAGTATTACTGGTGGGATGGAATGGAAATAGATATTTCTGTTTTTACTGTGAAGTGTTTGACTTGTTAGCAGGTTAAAGTAGAGCTGTAGTTATGGAAAGGGATGCTTCAGTCATTACCGATGCCAGATTGGAAATTTAAAAATATATCAATGGACTTTGTTTTGGGATTACCAATGACATCTCGAGGTAATAATTCAATCTGGGTTATTGTTGATAGATTGAATAAATCTTCTCATTTAATTAATATTCGAGATATTTTCTCTCTAGATAAACTTTCCCTATTGTATCTTAAAGCGATAGTCAGGTTACATGGTGTTCCCCTCTCAACTGTATCTGATCATGATTCTAGGTTTACTTCTAAATTTTAGAAATTCTTTCAGAAGTCTTTGGGTACTGAATTAAATTTTAGTACATCTTTTCATCCCCAACCGGATGGGCAGTCAGAATGAACAATTCATCCCTTGGAAGGTAGGTTACGTGCTTGCACGGTGGATTACCAGGAAATTTGGGACCAACATCTTTTCTTGGATGAATTTTCATATAATTATAGTTTTCATTCCAGTATACAGATGGATTATTTTGAAGAATTATATGGTAAATGGTGTCGAACTCTAGGTTTTTGTGATGAATTTGGGGAAAGGAATCTGATGGGACCAGAATTTTTAAAATAGATGGCATAAAACATTGAGTTGATTCAGAATCACATGAGAACAGCTCAGAGTAGGTAGAAAAGTTATGCGGATAACCGGAAGAAGGATCTATCTTTCGAGGTAGGTGATCATGTTTTTCTCATAGTTTCTCCATGGAAAAGTTTGATGAGTTTTGGCAAGAAGGGAAAGTTGAGTCTGAGGTTCATTAGACATTATAATATCCTAGAGAAAGTTGGATTAGTTGTATACAGAGTGGATTTACCTCCATGTTTTTCCCAGGTACACAATGTTTTTCATGTTTCGATGTTGAGAAATTATATGCCAAATCCATCTCATGTTTTGAGCCCAGAGGTAGTTCAGTTGGAAGAGAATCTCCCTTATGAAAAACAACCAGTCTAGATTTTTGACCATAGAGGGAAAGTGTTGCAGAAAAAGGTAATTCATCGGGTGAAGGTTTTATGGAAAAACCATGTGGTTGAAGAGGCAATGTGGGAATCTGAAAATGCTATGAGGGATAAATACCCCCACTTATTTTGATAGGTGAATAAAATTACAAGGACGCAATTACCAAAATGGGGAAGGATGTAACATCCCAGGTAAATAAAGAATAAGACATTTTCATATTTATTAATATTTGTGAATTAAATATTAATGTTACTTTAATGGTATATCTATGTTCGATAGAGTACCCAATACGTAACAACGATTTTCTTTGAAATCTTATATTTCACACTAATAATATAATAATATTATTTTAAATTGTAGTTAACATGTAGCCATTTTAATTGTGGGAATGAATATAAATAACTAAAATATGATTATATATGTTTGTAAAATGTTTTTACATTTATTCAATAAAAAATAAAGGCTTAAAATAAGTAAAGAATTCAATTTTAGGTATAGATACTCTAATATTCACTAAAAGGTCGATTTATCACCTTTTTATGGTGAACCCTCTTTAAAAATATTTTTGGTCACACTTATACATTATATTGGGCCAAATAGAATCCTTCTTTAGAATCAGGAAATAAAAATTTACTTTGTGTATGTTTTTGTTATTTTTTCTAATAATGTTCATTTTTAATGAATTAGTGAAAAATGTTATATTTTAAATAAAATACTCATTTTAATATAATTTTTTTATATTATAAGATTATATTTTGAAAAATTTCAAAGTGGAAATAGAATATATTTTTACCATTTAATCCAATGGTGGTCATTGGAATTAATTTCACTTGGAAATTGGACTTAAACTAGTGTCAATATTTTGATATATATTGTTTCTTAAAATTATGCTATTTGTTTTGACAATGGGAATTAATTATGAAATTAATTAAAGAAAATTATATGTTTTGAATTTGGTAAAATTTTTATCATTTTTTCATTTGGAATATCAAATATTTCTTAGGGTGAATTTTTTGAATTTTTCTAAAAAACTTCAATTTTTGATGAATAGTGAAACTATTAAGTGGTAGTTAAAAAACTGATTTTTTCGTTTAAATGAAATTTTACCACTTCTGTGAATTTAACTTCACAAATCTAACATGGTTGTCATTAGTAAGTATAATGTGGTTCAATGGGATGAAAATACTTTTTTGGTGAATAGTAATATTTGAGTTTTATTAATCCCGATTAAAGGTAATTAGTGTATTTTAAGGTAAAAATAATGATATAATAATATGAAATCACCTTGAAACATTTCCTACACTTATTGGATGAGTCATGGATGACCATGAAAATCCATGGGTCAATTTATGGGACCCCATGAAACCACTTGGGTAAGATAATGACATCAATACCTTTTATTAAAAGTAAAAATAAAAATATCACAAACATGTATTGTTTTACTAAAACAATTTTTACATGGGGTTATATAATTGATATATTTCACTATAAATATTTATTATAAATCTAAAAATATATCATACAACATGGAAACTTTTTTATAATTTTAAGACATCAAATAAATAAAATTATTTATGACATAATGATGATGTAGGGTATACGTCATTAATGAATGATTTAAATAAATAAGAAGATAATGTTAAAATAATATCCAACACTTGTCCAATTATTATTGGATGATTTTATTTATAACATGTTCCACCTTATCTTAAACTTTATAATTTTTGGGCCTTTATAAACCGAAAATCATTATATAATAAAATAATAGTTTCATGCTTTCCAAAAGATCCCCTCCTCTGCATCATAAAAATACCCCACTTCCTACCAATTTTAAATAATTTTCAAGCCCTTGGGATCATCCAACCTCTACTCAAATAATCTCCCAATATCCCTCTCTTCATCCTAGAATCCATACCTTAGGCATAAATCTCTTCAATAAACCCTTTTTGTTCAAACAAAAGAGAGTTACCCGATTTAAAGGTAATGTATTCTCTTATGTTCATTTGTTTTATTTTGCTTCTCTAACCCCCTAAACTGTTTTTATTCATTTCTTTTATAACATTACCAGTATCTTAAATATACTAGGATTTTTTATGAGAAGGATTTGAGCTAAACATACACACACCTCTATCTAATGGTTAAAGAACATAATGTTTTTGTTGATGGCGAATTACTGCCTCACGAAACGATAATTATTCAATCTTCTCTTAACAACTTTCATGGTGGCCATTAAGATATCAAAGTATTTATATATGATATATATTATGTTTATTTTTTCCTTATGCTTCTGTATTTTTCATTTATTGCATACATTTATTTTTTCCATAAAGGATAAATGCGATAACTTTATTTTTTGAAGTGCGGACTACCGCCCCCTCCAAGTGATTTAAATCGTTAATGCCATATGTGGGACATATGAAGGATGGAGTTAATAATATTATATAAGATATTAAACTAGCATTATAATGTACCTTTATATCATTACGATTTCATTCCATTATATACAAAATACAAATTAAAGAAGCGTTCATGCATACGTACGGCTTATCATCTCCATGAACGGCGCATTTCATTTCTTACCTCTAAATGTTATGTAATATTGTAAATACATGTATTTTCGGGATATATATGATACATATGATATCCAAATGTTGAATATCGTTCTGGATATAATGAACCTTTGACCACATGAACAACATGTAATTGTAAGAAGTCTATTTTTGACTTATGTACGAAATATCAACAAAACAAACATTATTTACTTAAATTATTACATAATGTTTATAAAATGAAAATAAGTGATATAAAAGGAATAATAACATTTGAAAAAGGTTCTTAAGAAAATAGAAATTAACTTTAGTTTATTATTCAGGAGATTATAGAGCGATCGAGTCAAGTCAGACATGAGGTAAGGGACTTCGTCTCAATCTCCTTTCATTGAGACAGATTTTGATCTAATACAAGACTTTCTTTTATGCGCTGTATAAACACCCTTGATTTTCAAAGGTAATATTTTTCTACAAAGAGTTTTACTAAACGAAAAAAAGGAATGTTTATTTTAACGTAAGTAGTGAAAATGACCTTTTCCGCCACCGCGAGTATTATATGATCTTTGGCATCCTCAATAAGCCAAAATGTTTTTAATAGTAAATAAATACCATATACTCTTTTATGTATTTTGGTATTGAAAATGGATTTGATAATGGATTTGGTATGTCAATATATTTAGGTCATATATTGTCATTGAAATGTGGATATGTTTTCTTTCCTTTATAATTGTTTTATGTGTTATGATTTTTCAATGGTACTTGGACATTTGACGTGTGGTTACGTGGTAAACCAAATGACGGGTTGTGCCATGAATACCAGGATGGGTGGTTACATTATTACCTCCAATGCATT
The DNA here is from genome assembly GCA_963277665.1 of Viscum album. Classification (NCBI taxonomy): domain Eukaryota; kingdom Viridiplantae; phylum Streptophyta; class Magnoliopsida; order Santalales; family Viscaceae; genus Viscum; species Viscum album. The sequence goes on from OY728126.1 coordinate 2,081,621,909, forward strand.
GGTTATGGAAGTCGGCCGTATGGCTATTCCAATTAGTGATATGTGTGGAAGTCAACTGTATGGTTATTCAATTTATGTATGTTTATGTCCCAAGTTACCTTTATATGTTATGAGTTCATTATATAGGTTTTATGGTAATATTTTGGTTACAAAAGAGTATGTATTGATCTTTTATTTAATGAAGAGTATTTACTACTTCATAAAGGTGAAAAGTATTACTTATGATAAAGTATTCTTGGTTTACCTATTATTTTGATGAAAACTAACAGTTTTCCTTCTTCGTGTATCCCTTAATGATATTTTTATGCTCACCCCATGTTTTTGAAAAGTTTTTCACATGATATAATGTGGAATAGGGTCAAGGATGGGATCAAGGAAAAGTCATGTTGTCTTAAACATGTAACTAGACATGACTCTTTCTTCAAGAGTACATGTTTTGTAAAAAAAGAAAACTTTTTTAGAAGCGTATACTTTGTAGTCATTTCATATGTAATAGTTATGTCCTAATTCTCTAAAACTCTAAACCTGAAAAGTTCCTCAATGTGAATTATTCATTAAATTCAAGATTAAGCACTGTCTTAAGGCTGGGTCATTATATAATTTGATATTGTTTATGAATTACACTAATTTTCTAGGTTAATATGATATATTAGGGTTGGTTAGATGTATTGTTTTTGAAGTAATAATGCAGTTAGAAATTTAGCAAAAACAAAATAACAAATAGTGTCAAAATTGACATAAAAGAGTTTTTAGAAAAAATAAAATATTATTAATTGGTATTATATTCCTAAAAATATAAGGATCCTTCGAAAGACTTATATAATGATAGGTGTATCATTAATTAACCACTTGGGGTTATTTTGAAAGTATATGGTATGTTTATTAATTATATAACATAAAAATACAAAGAGACATGGTAAATGTCAAACTATTTAACTAAGAGTTAAATCTAAAAGGAAATGTTAATAATACTAACCCAAACAGGTCTAAAAACCATTGGTTGAGTTTTTTTCGACCAATGACCACCTTATAATTTAAATTATTCTCTTTGGATCCATTAGAAATAGAAAATGATTTTATTATAAAATAATATTTCTAGTTTTTTTCTATGGTTCCCCTCAAACCTCTTATAATAGGGCACACCCCCTTCTCTTTAATTCACACCATCAAATCCATTTGGCTCGACCACCCCCTGACCAAGTACCCTCTCAAATATCCTAACTTCATCATAGAGGCCTTCATTTAGTCATAAATCCAACCTATGGATCCCTTTTGATCAAATAAAAAGGAAGAACCCGACGAAGAGGTAAAAAATTTCATCACCTCTTTCAATTCCTTTCTTCTTCCACTTCCTCTTTCATTGCTGTTTACATTATAAAATAATAACTCTAGTATATTATATATACTATGATGTTATTATATATATGGTAAAACCATATTAATTATTCTATCCATCCTCTGAATGAAATATCACCATATGTGCGTACGTATGGCTTACCCTCTCCACGTCATAGTGTTATTTTTATTCAATACATTATTATAGGGATGGGTGTAATAATGATGTTTAATTGATGTAAATAATAAATATAAAATGATAATGATTCTGTATATATAATATAACATGCAATTATATATTATTTTAATATCAAATGAAAGATATTGTCCCTCGTGCTTACGTACGGATTACCATCTCCATGAACACGATGAGATTCAATCCCCATCGTATCCATTCAAGATTAATTTTTATTTGATGATTAAAAATGATGTTTAAAGACTTGATATAATTATGTATATGAATATTATACATCCCATACATAACAAATACGACCCACATAATAAATAATATAAAGGAAAACGAATCTTTTAACACCTGAAATGACGAAAATACATAGATATTATTAACAGAGCAATGTTAAAAAAATAATACATGACATCATATTAATGTATATGAATATTGTAAAATTTAATAACAATTATTTCACCATTATACATGAGGTTAACCTACCCTCGACCAAGGAAATGTATAAGGTATGAGTTAATTTCAAAATCTCTTTATTATCTGTGGTTGTTTTTACGTTAGTATCTACTGGGACCTCTTTATCATCCACATCCATGTTTCATAAAAATTTATTTCAATACATTATTGCTATTTAATAGACTACGGGTTAAATTAATTTATACCATTGTTTTACTTTTTATAAGATATTTATAATGTAATATTTTTGTCGCTTTCCAAAAAAGGTCCTTTATAACCTTTTTGACAAAATTAAGGTAAGAATGTCTTTTTTAACTTATAGGGAAGGAGTGACTATTTTCCACCATTATAACATCATCAAAGCATCCCTTACAAGCTTATAATATTATTTCCAAAATAAATTTTTTCTTTTATAATTATATGAATTTTAAATTATTTCAAAATAGAAATAGATATTTCTCTAAAAAAAGGATTTGATTTCATCTATGTCAACATCCTTTGATGGATTTTAGGTTTATTTGATGATGATTTATTATGATACAAAACATCCATATTGAATTGAAGGTTTTGTGTTATGTTTGACTATGGATGTGTTATTTTTATACCATTCATGGTTTATGGATAAACAATATACATTATTTATTCTAGTTTTAATATTAATGTTTATGTAAGAATAAAACCTGTTCATATGTTGAATGCATTGGAATTATTAAGTGATGGGTGGAGCCCGATATAGATCCTCGATTCATCGGTATGTCTCATGAGAAAAACTACTTTCTTGGCACAAGTCCTTGAAAAAATATTATTTTTAGTTTGGAATAAGGCCTTGACTATGTGGTTATGAAAGTCTGGAATTATGCATTATATCATTAAGAAAGTGGCTATTGATATTTAATGTGATTATTTTACTAGTAGAATATCCACGTGAGTAAGTAAATTGAATTATTTTGATTTTAAATTTTCCATATTATGCTAAAGTTAATGTTTAAAAGGATTTTGTTTTAGTTTTATTAATTGTCTTAAATGTTTATGCTTATTTATGAATGTTTCAGCTATATTTTTAACCTTACTGAGCATCTGAGCTCGCCCCTTTCTATGTTTTAATTTTTCCCAGGATGCGATGAAGTATATAATAATTGACCTGTAGGGATAGTCTATGGGATCTCATTGTTTTATATGGAAACAATATTGTTGTAGTTTTCCATTTATGATGTAATGTAAACATTATGAATGTATCCAGTACATCCAAGGCTGCTAAACTAATCGGTCATTCGAGACTTGATATTTTGTGACCATGACAATGTTATGTAATAATCCACCGAATCTGGGTAACTGGGGTCGGGGGGTTACATATGTGAGCATGATCCTATTTCGTTTTCTTATTAAATTCATTAGATATGACTTTTGTTAACGTATGGAATAATATAAAAATAGATTCAGTTTTTTGAAATATCATTTCAATATTAGGTTCATGACTTGGAATAATCATTTTATTCAAATAATATGGATTGATATGTATTTTATTTTTATATCTCAAAGTCTGAACATAGAAAATGAAACCCTTGTGAAGAGTTGGGTCATATTCATTTATGTGTATATGAGAAGAGGAGATGTGATGGTATTGATGTTGGATAATTATGATTAAATGTGTAATATGATTTTGAACTTGTATCATGAGGTAAACGAGCATGGTAGAAGTGGACTTGATGACCCTTTATGGGTATATATGTTTTGGTATGAATAAAAGAGATAGTTAAGTGATAGAGAATAATTTCACAAAGTAATTATCTCTTTAATTATCACAGTGATGTTTAGGGATTGTTGAATGATTGGCGGGACTAAAAATTAAATGTATTACGAATAATATGAGAAAATGGGGATTGTGGGGAATTAATTGCTGTATGTGAGAAATTATGGTGGGTTGTTATTGTTTTTGATAGATTCAATGGGTATTACTCATTTGACGATTTAGTTGAGAGAATTTTAAAAAATAATTCAATTCAGATGGGACATAATGAATATTAAGTTTGATGATGAATTAATAGGGTACAATAAATTGGTAGTTTGGAGCACTAAGATTCCCTCATTGTTCTATAGTGTGGTTTATGATGTGAGATTGTTATGGATACTGTGTGGAGTTCTTGTGATTGGTATATTTCAATAGATTTTGGAAATTTGTTAGGTCATATTAATATAAAAATGATATATATAATATTATGGAAATATGAGACCATTTATTTATTAAATTGTGTGACTATTATTTTTGTTGGTTTAGGATTTTTAGGGATTTTTTATTAAACAACATAGTCAATGTGTGACAATGTTTCATTTTATTTGGGAAGGTAATATTTTTTATAGTTTTATAATAGTTTAAAAAATTAAATAATTCAATATGGTTTTTAGGTAGATTAGTTTCGTGGCAGTTCGCCCAAAGACGTGAATGAAAAATTGAATTATTACATCCTAGAATAGTGTAATGTTGACACTCACAAACACTGTATGTCATCAAACTAAACAATTGGGAATATTTTAAGATAATAATGTGTTATATTATGACTTATTAAGTTGTTGTCGGTAATTTTTATATCATTGTAATAACATGAATCTAGAATAATTAAATCATTGACTAGTTATATGGATCACCATGTTTAGATGTCACCTAGGAAAAGATATTTTTATGAAAATAGGTATTATCTTAGGATGTGAGGTTCGACGATGGTGTTTTGTTCAATTAGATTCTTGTGTAGGCTAATTTACTAGGGTACCAATAGGTTCTTTAAATAAATTATTGGATAAAGAGTTATGGAATATGATTTGAGTATATCATTCAGTAAACCGGATATGGGATTCACATTTTATAGAGAGGATATGGGATAATGACTTTGGTTTTTATCAGGTGTGTGGATTGCATGATAATGTCTACTATAGAGTTAGAATGTAAGTTAAATCATCTTGTTTCAGTGTGGGGTTGATTAATTAATACATTTTTAGATTCCTCTCAAATTTTAGTTGTTTTATTGTTGGTATTTTTTAATACCCCTATTCACTATGTTGAATCATTGATGATTTTACTGTATAGTTTTAGAAATAAATGATTATTTCCTTAATATCATGTAATACACACAACCCCAGGTCCAAATGAACCATGATATAATATACTATTATAAACTAGATGTTAAATTATTAAGTATTAAGAGAAATACCTATATTATAAAAATATATCTTTTATGGAGAAATTCATTAGTTATGAGATTATTAAAATTAAAAAAATGAGTAAGTGAAAGATGTGTTTTCTAAAAAAATGTTTTTATGAATACAAGGTTCTTTTTATTTAATTGCGAAAATTGTAATCTAAAAGTGACTAATTTTATTTTTATCTGGTTTTTAATCAATAATACGTTTTAACATTCATTTAATATTTATTATATGAATAATGTAAGAATATATATCCAGTTTTATGCATAAAAAATGTTTTTATAAAAAATGGATTTGGTCGCATTCTTCATTCTTATTTTTTAAAAAATATTATTCCCCCGACATAAATTCAATCTTGAAAAGTGTAATAAATATTTGGAATCATTAGGTAAAAGTTTTTTTGAAAATTCCATGTTATTTCTACGTGTTTTGAATGGAAGCCATGGTAAAATTTAACACATCCTCAAAAAATAAATTAAGTTAACCAAGGTTAAAAGTTTATGTTATGTTCCCCATTTTTCTTTTATAATTAGTATTGTATGAAGGTAAATATATTTTTATCATCATAGCCTGAAATTTAAGTTCTTAATTGTAAAATATTGTTTGAAAATGACTACAATAATATTTAACAAAATGGAAATTACAAAATGTTACTCTTTTATATTAAAATATATTTTATGCATTCATATAGGAACAAAAGAAACATATGGATGAATATAAAAAGTTAAATTTAGAATAAATATATCACTTTCATTATGGTAATTTGTTTAACTTTTTTTAATTATATAATTACCTTAAATTCATACATACAGCTGATGAAATGTTTCTTTAATATATAGAATGATATAATAAATTATTTTGAAAATATTAAATGTAAAATAATTTGAGAGAAATATTGTTTTTAAATAAGATTATAGGTGAATATAAAGTATTATTTATGTATCACTAGATTATATTCGAATTCCATCAAATGTATTGGGGTATTTAAATTCAGAATAAATTAATATTGTCAAAAATGACATTACTGAAAGATTCATAAAATAATATTTTATTACATTATTTAAAATTATTTAAAAAATTTATTTTCAACATTTTTTATAATATATAGTCAAAAATGTTATCCATTTTACATTTATGGGGATATTTTTACCTTTTATGTTAAATTATACCAATTTCTGATTGAAAATTTTGTTACCGTATTTAATGTTTCTATAAGATAACTAAGGGGTTAAACCAAAATATAAGATTTTTGAAATCATATTAACCATAAAAAATTAATTTTTTATAGTATTTAAACAAAATACCACCTTATCATTGAATTTTTTTTTGATGAATTTTTCTTGATAATTACTTTTTTATTTAATCTGTTATGAAATTCCACATTTTGACTTCACTTCACTTCAAAAATGGCATTTATTCCCTCCCTTATTTACAGGAATTTTAGAAAAAAATATTTACCAACACCTAACCATTTCACTTTTAAATGAATTTATACAAATTCTATAACTACAGGTATTCCCAAAATACCAACCCTATGTTTCTTAAGAGGACATATAAGTGAGTTATTTCATTAGAGAGGCAATCACCTTAATGGATGACAATATTTTTTACTTATTCTTTTAGATTATTTAAATATGTTTTATTTACCCAAAAATAATAAATTATATATCCAAAATATATTTTAATTATATATTATTTTGAAAAAACCATTATCCAAAATCTTTTCAATTTGAAAAATGATAATGTCGCTCGTGATTATATGTGGACTACCACCTGTATGAATCGATGTTGTTAGTTATTCATTACAGATTTAAATGGATGGCAATAAGTGTAGATTTAGTAGATATATCTGATATATATGATATAATAGTTATTTTTTTTGGAAAATTATTATTTTCCTCTATCACATTCCATCTTCAAAAAGTGAAAACAGTGTTCATGCATAAGTACAACCTACCAACTCAATGAATGGTGTAATTAATTTTCATTCCCTACCCATTTTTTGGTAATTTTAATACATATATTATGAATATATTGGATTATCATTTCATTATTATCATTGTGGATATGATTTAACCATGATCAAATTATATGGATTAAAACAAACAAACTAAAACACACATGAAAAATCAAGCACTTATTACCCAAAACAGTGATTTTAACAAATAATTATTTACAAAACACTGATAAAAAATATAACTAAATAACATGTGTTTTGATATGTATTTTTATGGTTCTATAATATATTATAAATAATTAAATATTAGTATACTATATATTTTAACATGTATGATATAATGCGAACATGAGGTAACGGTTCGTTTCACAATCTCACCATTATTCAGGATTATATATGTTTAAATATACATCGTGCGACATATTTGATATTACACTATTAATAAAGATATGTTATATTCTCCAATTATTATTTTTGAAAACACATGTTTTTGATTAAATCTTATTAAGTACAAAATATTCCTTCAGAATGTTTTTTTGGAAACCCAACTTTTGTTTTCTACATGGTCAAAGAAAATTCTTCAATGTCTATATCTTTATTAAATATTTTTGTAGAATTTTTTTAATATGATATAATAATATATTCAATTAATTTGTATCAATATTTTTATGTTTATTAAAATTTAAAATTCACTCCTCTTTTTTACAATTATAGTACTATTACTAATTTGTAAATAAAACCATTGTTTTAACATACTCTGCATGATCAAAATTTTAGAGAATCATAAAAATTATATGATATGAAGACATATTTATATGATTATAGGGTTGTTTAAAAATTAAATTTTCTATAATGTTTTAAGAAAATATGAAATTTCATGTAAGTGAATTCATATTAAAAAGCGTATTTTCCTCGTGAAAATTTTCATTTATCAAATTTAATGTATTTTCACCTACATAAACATCTATAGATAACTTTTACTATTTAATGAGGATATAATATAAAGATACATTTCAAAATGTTCCCATTGATTTTTTATATTCATTAGGACTAATCATTGTATTCATATTTCATATTCTAGTTCTACCAATACAAATTTATTTTATTATTATGACATGTCAATTGAGTTGAATTATTTGTTAATATGTTTAATTCAATAGACATTAGATGTGATGGGTGGGGCCTATAATTTCATATCCCTTTAATAACTTATAGATAATCATAAGACTATCTAATCTGGGTATTTAGATTAGGGATTATCCATTTATATAATATTTCCATATCAGAGGCCTTGATGGTATCTTTTAAAACACTTGGAACAATGCCAACATGGATCGTTTTAGATGGCTATCATTATGAATACCATCATTATGAAATAATTTATTTGTTTCCATGGGATTATTTGAAAAGTTATTATATCTATGAATAATTTTAAATCTTTTGTGATTATTGATATGACATTATTTTATTATAATTTCTTCTTGGAATATTCTTCAGGTATTACATAATTTACACTCAACACATAACCGTATTGAGTATATTATATCTCGAGGTATTTGTTTTTAACTTCACCCATGATTCTATGAAGTGTATTATTATTTATAATCTAGGATATTCTAAATGGAAAAATAGTGTTCTTAAATATAATATGGAATTTTATTTTATGTTTCCCAATGTAATATGAGATTCAAGTATGTATCTATTTTCCCAATACTAGCAATCTATTCACCCCTTTGAGATATGATAAATTGAATCTAAAATAAATAAATTAAGTAACAAGTAACTTTGGGCTACTAGATTGTGGGTTATTATAGTTAGTATCTGATTTAGGTTAGTGGAAACCATCAGAACTAGATTTATGAAAATTTATATTATGAAATATAACCCTATGGATGAATTTTAGGATAGGTCAAATTATAGGATAATTTCCTGTTGTTTTTTTAAGATATAGGTTATTTGGTTTTCCATGAAATACATCGATGTTTTTATACTATTAGTGGGATGGTTTTATCACATATGTGTCTAGTATTAATAACACCAAAAATATTTGGTAATATCTATGTCATCCATAATTATTCTACATGATTCTTGTTCCCTTACTATTTACAAGGGAAAAAACCCCCACGAGATATCCATGGGAATATGAAAATTTTAATTGAAATCCATTATGAATGATATATATTTTTTATTATTTGAAAATATTTTTCATGAATCCAAGATAATGATACTGAGATTAGCTATGCATAAATTTTTCAATTTTTGATTAATTGTTTCAATAATTTCAAAATTATTCAATACAGTTTATATTTTAATGATATAATATAGAAAATTAAATTGTTTGGAAATGCATCATTGAATATGGAATGGATAAATTATCAATGAACATAATCATTATATGTATATCTCTACTTATTTAGATAATGAAGTTAGAGATGGATTTGGGGCTAGGGATAAATTATTTATAAATATATTCTTGAATCTAACCTATGTTATTACTAATACCCTAACCTATATATTAAAGCATGTTTATCTACACGGAAACGTAAAAATTATAGGTTAAATCATTTTTATGGAACATTAATAATTCAATGGTACACGAAATCTATTTGTACATGAGAAATGTGTAAATAACATAGTGAATCTATTTATCACTTTGGGATGTAATGGATGAGACAAGGTTGTCATAGATATTTAACCTATCTCTATGGATAAATATAAATGGAGGTAATTGAATCAAAAATCAAAGGAAGATGAGTACATATCAGAAATATACCTTAAGAGTTTAAGGATGTAATCTTGAAAAAAAAATGTCATGTACAGTGAGCGTATATGGAGTGAAAATTATGGACTCTAAGAAAAAAAAGAGGAAAGTGTTTCTTATTATGAAGCTGAATTTACAAGTATTGAAATTTATTCTTCACACTAAGTACATAATCCTAATATCATGTTTGACCTTCTCATTGATGGGATTAATCCAAACCGTTTAATCGAACTAGTCTCCAAAATAATTTTTTTCATATGAAGATATTATATAATTTTGTATCCTGAAAATGAAATAATTCTCCATGTCTTATGGCTCTGATAGAAAGAATGTGACTATGATGATGATATAGAAAAAATGGATAAGTTGGTGAAGAATATGGGTAATTTTAAAAAATATGATACTTGTGGAAAAAAACACCATGGTACACGATTAAATAGAAAATGAATTTTATTCAGATAGGGAGAAAAAGGGTTCCATGATTATGATTTGAAGGATAATGGGGAATCCATAAAAGTAAACTATATTAAATATAATGTAATGGGAATATATACAAACCATTTCCCCAAACATCAAGAGAATATACCATGGTTTAATCCATGGGGAGAAGGATAAACTTATTCAATTTATATATCTAAATATGAAGTTCTTTTACCTAAGGCGGAAGGTTCAATTATCATACACATTATAATTTAAAATGTTTTATTTGATTCTTTGTATACCCAAGTTTTTTTATTTGAATAGTTTTCTATGGGTATTAGATCTCAACCACAAATAGTATATGTTTAGTTAGTAGTGAATTCATAGAATTTTAAGATGACCACATCACATGTTAATAGATCATTTATGATAGAATTTTTGGGGAGGATTCTTCCTCTAAATCATGTTATTATTTCTCAAGTTGAATTTTATGAAATTATGTATATGTATTGGCGGTTATAACATAGAATTCAACTCAATTTTTATAAAATATATCTTTTATTCAATAATAATAATCAAGTTTCATTCATCTATCACTGTGAGGATATACTTGAACTCATAATGAAAATTACATTAATCTTATGGGTTTGGATCACTATTGAAGGTGTATATTCTTCTCAAATTGTTGAAGAGGAACACAATATTTAAAATGTTATAATTTTTTAGAAATATGATACGTCTTCCTAGATGTTTTCTAAGGTATTCCCAGGAATCATTTAGTTGAATTTTTATCATTACCCATATATGATACTACACTAATTTCAAATACTCCATATATATTGGAACAGATTTAGTTTTATTAATTAACATTGAATCTCTATAATATTTTAGATAATTGATTCATTCACCCTATTAATTATTAATTGGAAGAACATGATCATTTTATAACAATGATTGTTTAAAAAATGCATCGTTTTATTTATTATCGATAACTCAACCAAATTATTAATAAAACATTACCATCACATCCATATCATTGATCAATTTAGAAAATTTTGTGGATCTCTAATTTTTTTATATTGATCTTCGTTCTAGATCTCATCATCTAGGGACCAAGAAGGAGGATACACCCATGTTAACTTTTTTGTTTGATGTATGGTCATTATAAGTTAATATTAATGTCTTTTGGAATTATCATTTCAAGTGAATGATTCATGTATTTGTTGAATATATTTTATAGATGATACAATAATTATTTTTTAATTATTTATAGATTATTGTATTATATATCATATGATAACTGAATATGATGAAGAATATTTCAAAATTTTTATGATGACCCTGAGGAAATAGAATATGTATTCTAAATTTACAAAATGTAAATTTTGGATTCAGAAAGGCTTATTATTATTTCATATATTCTAATGTGATGTTATATCAATGTATCCTTCAAATATATATGTAATTGATTAATTTATTAGACCAACAATAGTAATTGAGATATATAGATTCCTTGATTATGATTTATAATACTAATAAATTTTGAGCGATTTCTCACAACTATATATGAAAATCACACTGTTTATTTCAAATAGGGTTAAGTAATTATAAATAGATGAATTTGATGATAATTACAATGAATTTAATATAAGTACAGTTTGTGAACTAGTTATTAGACTAACGTTTACATAATATGGGTTTATAATCTATAGTGAATCATAGAGGGAACAACTAAGATGAGTCCTCACTTATAATGACATTTTTATATCATATGAATATTGATAATTAAAAATTATTTTGAAAAATTTCCCTACCCATGCATTGCTGTATGTTGTAGTAATTTATAAATTTTTAGATACAGAGGAACTATATGTACATTGGATGGTGTAATATATATATTAATCATAAAATATTTGTGTATATATTTCCACGGAAGGTGTTGAAGAGGTGCCAATGAATATGATTTGACATAATCAAATATTATGCTTTCAGAAAACATTTCAACACTAGAAATGTAACAGACGTGGAATATTTTATTAGTCAAAAGGATCTAGTAAAATTATTTATAATGAAGATCAAAAAAGATAAAATATTTATAGAATTTATAATTTACGGGTATATATATCATTATTTAAGTGGAGTAGTTTTATCATTATCAAATGGGTATTCAACAATCTATCTAAGTGATAATCCAAGTGTAAAAATAGAAAATTAGGGGAAATAAGAAGAAGGTAATTTTTTTAAAACATCAAAATTTATTATGATTGATTGATATGTTTAAAGAACCATATAGGTATTTAATACATATAATTTCTGATTAAGGAGTTTTTGTATGATGTTACTAGTTTATTATTCTATATTTATCCAAGAAGCACCATGATTTATAGATATTTAAAAGATTATTTATAATGGTAAATCAGGAAGATAGTTATTTAAATATAGGTATATCACTTAATGGAATGTATTAATATTAATAGATAAAAATATACATTAAAGAGTTTGTCAAAAAAAATACCCATACATGAATTGAAATTGGAAAACATCACAATGGATTTTTTCAGTGGCCTCTCCAAAACATCTAAAGAATACAATGTATTTTTGGTTTAATTTTATTTCCTTATGAATTCAAAAATATTCGATTCAATTATAATATGTATTTCTCTTTATCATCATCCCATTATATACATTAAGAATGGTTTGTAGTTTTCTGGAGTATAATATTCTATTGTATGTGATAAAGATTTGATTTTTACCATGATATCTTAGAGAAGTCTCTAGAGATCTCTAGATTTAGAATTATAATTAATTTCTATATATCAATATGGTATATATATATATATATTTATATATTGAGAGAAATATTAATACCTACTGGTTATTTAGAGATCATGTTCTATAGATTTTATAGGTTTTTTGGATCAATGCCTCCCTCTAGTCTAGTTTTTTTACAATAGTAGCTTTCACATGAACATTGAGATGGGTCCTTGTGAATACATATATAAAAAAAGAGAATAACTCCAATGTGTTGGAATAAAGGTAGAAAGTTAAATCTATTAGGACCTGAGATATCTAAATATATGCTAGATAATTTCATATTCATTCCATAGCATATTGAGTCATGTCAATGTTAATAGAAAAATTGTGCAGGTAATGATCAATGGGTTTTGGTGTATGAAGATAGTGAGATTGTTCTTCTATATAATTTTTCGTTAAATAATGTTATTATATTAGAATTTTTGGGGAATGTTGATACCTATGATTATTGGACACATTGAGATTATTAAATGATTAGGGATGGTATTTTATCAATTGCCCTTCCATGGATCCTCTCTCAAGATCACAATGTATTCAATGTGTCTCGCCAAAGAAAATAAATAATTTATATATCATATATGATTAACTTGGAGGTCATCCCACTAGATCATGATCATAATTATGAAGAAACAACAGTGTAAATCATGTATTTTAGAAATAAAGTGATATGAAACATTACTAAATGTCCTATTAGTATTCTCTGTAGGATTGAAAAATATGATGTGGATACATGGAAACATAAGGATGTGATGAAAAATGTTATATCATCAATTTTTTTGTATTAGAATAATGTTATTTAGGGTGATAAATTCATCTTATGTGGGTATAAAGTTACCCCTAAAAATTAATGGCATGGTTTTATTAATAACATTTTATTTCTCTGATAGCTTGTGATAAACAAAACCCTAGGTCTATATAAACTAGGATATAGTATATAATTTCAAAATAGATTATAAATTGATTTAAATTATAAAAAATACATGGTTTATGAAATAATTAAGTATTTATTAATTCATTTCAATGAAATGGAAAATAATTTTTACGTAAAGGATTAGATTTTTTAAGAAAACTTTTTAATACACACAATGTGTTTATATCATAATAAATTAGTTGTTAAATATTTAAAAATTATTGAAAATTTAATTATTATTCATTATTTTAAATTCTTTAACATCCATCTAATATTTTCACTTGTAATTAGATAACATTTTATATCCAATTTTATATTTAAAATATATTTTTGAAAATGTTGGTTTTTTCTATTCTAGTGTATATTATTTTAAAATAAATTTCATCTAATTAAGGAAAATAAATTTTGAAAATTTAATTCCATGGTTTGAATCAATAAGTAAAAACATGGAAAATTTGTCCCTATTATTTTTAGGCTTTATAAATAGATACCATGGTAAAATTTACCTCCTTTGTAATGTGTAAATATTGTAAACCAATATAAAAACAATGTGTTAAGGAATCAATTTTCTTATTAATTATTTTTCGATGATGAATCTTCATCACATATCACCATAATCTATAAATTTAATTTATTAATAGGCACTTTTCTATGAAAACGACCTATATGATATTTAAATAAATGAAAATTCAAATTGTCCATGTACTACATTAATATATCTATTATAAGTTCATATAGAGATAAATGATTGTTTTCATGAATATTAGTGGTCATATTTAGAACAATTAATCTTTTTTTATGATTTTCATATATTAATAATTTCTTGTGACTATATAATTACCTTAAATTTATAAGTAATGACAACACAATACTTTTGTAATTAATTGAAACATAAAATAAATGATTTCATTTATATTCAATGTAACATAATTTGAGTTATTTATAGTGTTACATGAATTTTAATGACCAATATATCATACTAGTGATTTTTTAAGGATTATATTAAAATTCTATTTTTTCTTAGTTTCATTAAAGTCAAATGAAAACAATTGTGCTAAAAATGAAATTAATGATAATTTAGGAAAATATTATTTTATTAAATTATTTATGTATACTAATAATATTAAAAGATAAAAATTAAAAAATATATTTACTAACCTTATAAATTTATAATCCTATTTTCACCTTATAAGTAACATTATAAATCATTATGTTTGAATTTTTTTACCAATGTTAATATAAAAACTGATTAACTGATGGGTTAAAAGAATATAAGTTGTAAAAGACAACATAAATGTATTAATAATTTTTTTATGGATTTTTAAATATATAAGTTTGTATATTTTAAAATATAGGAATTATGAAGCATTATTCTAGAGAAATGATTTTTTATTATTTTAATATTTCACGAAATTCTAGTAGTACCCCTCACGTCACATATAAATGGAAACATCTTCCTTCTCTTATTTTTACCATTGTTTCCTTCTGGAATTGGGGATGACCTTGTTGGTTTAAGGTTCAAACATTCCAAGTAGTTTCTAACGGGTCTTTTTGTAGAACTGGAAGTATCCAATGATTCCATATTCATTTGGACCTACTTTCCAAAGGTAGGAGCTCATTAGTTATGCACTGATGCGGCTTAGGAATTTGTATTGGTTGAGAGGATGGGAGGTCAGACTCATCACACCTTTTTGAGGGGAATTAATTTCTACTCCAGGACTCTCTTTAAATATTTATGTTAAATTCGTGAATCCTTATTACATTACCAAGTATTAAAATGAGTGTTCCTTTAGATCTGTCAATCAATGATAAATATGTATGATATTTAGAGAATATTTTATATGTATTCGAGGTTCATCATCGATAGAGAATCATTTGTGTTTGTTTAGATATTCTAAGTCAATGGTATCCTTTAATAAATTATATAGAAGTATCTTGGTTATTATGATAACCGTGATGGTTTTAAAGCCACTCAGCGGGGCACATGAAGTTTATTGTCATTCAGTACGATGTAGATTATTTCAGAGTTGGGATCGTACCCGCAGATGGGCTTCCTACGTATCCTTTATTTAGAAAAGGAATCAGAACCCACGTAGTTCGAGTAATGGAGTATGATGTTTATGTATGATAGATGGCTCAAAAAAATATGTCATAATTAATTTTACACTCTAAGATCATGTGAGTCATGCTCGGTGTGTGAAAAAAGAGGTATTGGTAAAACCAGACAATTGTGCCATGAAATATTCAATCATAAGAAATGATGGGGGGATTATGTATGTATGACTTCCCTAAACAGATGAAGATTAATATTTACAATAGGGAAGAAATCCAGGAATAGGGTCCGTAAAGGTATATGTACTTTATGGATATTTGAATTCTCTAATATTGGGGCTTTCTCCTATGGAAGATGCCCAAGTTAGGAGGGAACTTGTGTTTGGGTTTTACTCCTAAGAAGGAAGCCCATATAAAAATTAAATTAGGACTGGTTAAGAGAAATTAAGACAAGGGCTTACTCTTGAGAAGGAGGCCCAGGTTAAGAGACATGGGGCTTACTCCTAAAGAGGATTCCCATATTTGTAATCTTGGAGACTGGGGCTTACTCTAGAGAAGGAAGCCCAGATTAAAAGAACCACGGTTTTGACTTACTCCTGAGGATGATGCCCATATTTGAGACTGGGGCTTACTCCTAAGGAGCATTCCCAAATTAAGGAACATGGGGCTTACTCCTGAAAAGAAGGATGAGGTAAAGGGAATTATGAGTTGGGGATTTCTCCTAAGGAGGAATCCCAAATTAATGAGGGCTTGGGGCTTACTCCTAAGGAGGATGCACAAATATTAATGAGAATTTGGACTGGGTCTTACTCCTGAAAAGGTGGCCCAGGTTAAGGGATATTATTACTGGGGCTTACTCCTGAAAAGGAAGCCCATATTAATGAGGACTTGGGGCTTACTCCTAAGGAGGATGCCCAAATATTAATGAGAATTTGGACTGGGTATTACTCTTGAAAAGGAGGCCCAGGTTAAAAATTATCTCATCTTTAAAGGATGAGGTTGAATGAATGAACTTTCTAACATTAGTGATGTAATGATGTGTGAATCAGTAGGTTTTGAGAGAGGTACCACCGAATTCCATTCAGATAAAGAAATCCAATAAGGAAATCATTCCATAAATGGCTTTGGGGAGAGTTCTGAAGTCTTAATCCTAAAGAGGATAGGTGGATAGATGTAAAGAGAATTGAAATAGGCAGGAGAGGCACCGAAAAAGTTAGGGGCGCGCATGTCCTGGCAGGCGCGCAGGTACTGTGTGGGCATGCAAGTCTTGGACGCACAGGTATACCTGTGCGACACATGGTTACTTGCGTTATTTTCAACTGTTAGGCTAATAATTGGGCGAAACATGGCTCAAACCCTTGGTATTATCCCTATAGGCTTTCTAGAAGATAGCGCGCAAGTTCTGGTGAAGGGGTAGGGCGGCGCGCAAGTCTGTCCATTTCCCTTAAGGGTAAACCACTTAGGTGCGCAAGTGTTAGTGAATTCTAACACTTAGACCTTACTCCGCTATTTTAGACCTTCCATTCTAGGTATATAATTACCTTAGAAGTGTTCGTAATACTTGAAGAAAAGACTTGGGTGATCAGAGCACTGTATCTGAATTCTGGAAAAAATCCTCTTTAAATGGGGGGCCCACTGGGGGTATTTATAGGCTAGAGAAGACATCGGGTGGTTTTCAAGGAGGGTGCGCAAGTCACTTGTGCGACCATTAGGCGGCGTGCAAGTGTACTTGCGTGACAGTAAGGAGACTTGCGCGACCCAAGGTCCATTGAATCCTTTTTCATTCCGTTGCTGATTTTTGATGTTTTCTTCAAAGGATGAATCAATTTTTGCTAAGTCATTTCCCTTTCCATTCCTTTAAACAATGTAACGAAAATGATCATTAACAAAAGTCCTCCCTATGAGTTGGATCTGAAAGAATAAGGATGTGACTCTGAGGAAACGAATAAAACCAAAGGGAAAGAGGCGTGCAGGTGTTCACCGAGAAACAGTCATTGAGTAGGTGTGAGTTGTGCAGGGATAGAGCGTGCTGGTTGTAGGCACATAGGTGGCCGACCTAGCATATATATATGCGTTCATTTTTCGCGCATTGCACAGAACTTCGGATTTTTGAGCTCTCGCCTCGTAGGTCATCTCCGCAGCACAAGTTGCTCTCTTTTCTTCTTTTCCATTGTGGTCGCGCTGCTGTCAAGGTATCTGGACCAGCACGGTGATACTTGTGTGCTAAATACTTGCGCAACAACTTATACGTGCGCGACACATCCACACTTGTGCGCCAAGTTTAGACTTGCGCGCCTTAATGCCTTTTCCATTTTTTTGAATTCTTTCACAAATTTTCTGAAAAAATTAACTTTTTTAAGAGTTAATTATTAAACTTTTGTGCAGATTCAATGGCTCCAAAAATAATTTGAACGAATGATTAATTGGAATGAAAACATCTTGATGATATGATGGATATCATTTTCCACAATTATTATACTGTCTGTTATAGCACTCTTCCGGATTTGGCTATTTATTTGAAGAAGTATCATCACAAATTCCCTCAAAGCATTTATCTGCCTTCGTATGGCTATGGTCATCTGTGAGAAGTTACTATTCTAGAAGCAAAGAACTATCTCCCAATTTCTTGGTTTCAGAATTATAACTACTTTGCATCAGCAAATATCTCATGTGGATGAGGATTTATAAATGCTGTAATAGTGGAGAAGGCCAAAATGATGAAGCATAGTCCTTGTATGCCAGATTGTAAACCTCATAAGCCTAAGATGCAACCACATTGTAATCTTTTAATCTTCTAAAATGCTCAGATGGATCAATCCAATGGCTGAAAGAATAGTTGGGACTTCTGTCCTTGGGGAGTTGTGAAGCCAACTTGGATGTGGGCATACTGGGTGTGACAAACTTGTGAAGAGTTTGTCGAGGATATGAAAGGAGTGGCGATATATGAAGATGTCTGGGTTCGACAAACATAAATTTACAGAAATGATAACTTCGTGCAGGAGATACTCAACCATTGGAACCCAGAAACCAATTCTTTCCATCTGACTCATGGAGAAGTAGGAATCAGTTTGTGGGATGTCCACAGGATCTCAGGGGCTCCAATTTAGGGCGACATGTATGATGAATTCATTTCTCCAAAGGTGACTTGGAATGAATCAGAGAAGACTCCTGCTTTGGCGCAAGAATTATTTAAAATCTTCCATAGGCTCAAGAGTTCAGAGACCTCCTTAAATAATTCTAGAATGAATATTCATCTGGAGGAGTGGATGAATATATTTCTTTTTGAGAAGAAAGAGAAGGATCCAATGGAGAAGGAGCAGAAGGAGAAAGGATCCATGAAAACGAAATCCAGGGATAAGAGGCCCACTAGTCCTACCACCTGCCCAAAAACAAAGAAAAGGGGTGCTCCTAGCACATTCTGGTCAACTCTAGAAGTAGGAGAGTTTGAGAAATGGGGATATGAGGTGAATTAAGGGATCCCAAAGAAGACTCATATGGAGGGATTCTTGGCATTGTGGCTCAGCATTTATCTCTTGCTAGTTGGGGACTCGAAGGGAGGCGTCAGGCCAGGGACCTTCGTTATTACAGCAATGTTGGCTGAGGGAAAAATTGTTGGGTTGGCTAACCCCATTTTAGCAAAGATTTGCAGGAGTTTTCTTCATGTCTTCATGGGTAAATCTCCTTTGAGAATAGTGGGACCATTCCATGTTTTATGGGGACGGATCGCCACTCACTTCAGGACTTATAATGTATAGAATGGAGTACAAATTCCTATAAGTTCTTTCAGGACATCAGTGCAAGCATTCTATGGAGTTGCTCCATTAGATCTTAATGCCTATGATATGAATGTGAGGTTGAGAATGTTTAAGGAATTCAACTTCTTCCCCTATGTAAATCCGCCTACTGGGTAGTTTGTTGATGATGGAACAACCCACTTGGAATTTAGGGCATACATTCTAGCTTGCAGTGATGGTGTGCTCGTTGCTAGGATTGACAGAGAAATTATATGAGAGGATTATTCTCCATATATATTTGCATGTCAATTCATATGTCTGCAACAGATTTATATATCTCCCCCAACACATGTTAGGTTAGAGAAACATCTGATGGTTTCTCAACATCTATGGCTGCTGACGTCATGGGAGAAGACTGGGGCAGTATCTATTCTACTAGTCGAAAGGGCAGCACAAAATTTTACTACATGATATGCGGAGCACTAGATAGAATCATACCCTAAAGGGGTGCTGAATCAACTAGTTAATCAGGTGGGGTAAAGGAAGAGGACTGTAGAGAATGAAACCCTTCCTCATTAAGGTGATGCTTCCCCACCTAAAGCTGATTCACCAGATTCCTCCTCTATGACTGATTCACCGGATTCCCCTGATGGGGATGATGAGGCACAACAAGTGGCAAAGTGGCCTCGTGCCCGATATAATCCCTCGGTCAGAATCAAAAGACCTAATCCATCAACTCCTGGTGAGTTATTTCATTGTGGTAATTTAATCACCATCATCTTATAAAGCAATAAGTCTTATTTTCTTATTCCCTATCTGTAGTTTCAAGAGCTGGTAAGAAATTGAAGTCGAAGATTGTAGTACCTTCCTCGCATCCTTCTTGTACACGCATTGAGTATCTACGACCAGAGGCTGTCCAGAAAAGGCAGAGTTTATACTGTGGTATTGAAACTGCCTGGCTGGATTTATGCGAGGGGATATATCTCCTTGGAATATGAACTCTTATGGCTTCTACCGATATTAATTTCTAAGATATCCCTGATGAAGTGCGAGATTACATCAGAGAGCTATAAATGAGCATATATTCCACCGATGACTCCATTCCTGTCACCAAGCGGGTGAAGGAAATGATAAATCATGGCATCGCTGAGGGGACTGATGAGGAGTGGAACGATTACGTGGCCCCTGAAGATTTAAGTTTTCATTTATTATTTGCTTTTAAAAGTGGTTTCAGTCGAAGCTTTCATACTCAAGGAAGTTATTTTCTTCATCTTAAAGCTTGTAAGGAAAGGAACTACTGAAGATCTTTCACCACAGCATAGCCCTGGTGGTACTACCATCAGTGCTGCTACTGAATCACCTTGCCAGTCGGGTGAGATATCTCTAGGACAGCAGGCCATAGATGAGGAGCTGGAAATGGCTTTCCATTCTCTAATTCAAGTACCTATAATGGAGACTACTGACACTTCCAAAAAGCCAAAGAAGAAAAAGAAACAAAGGAGGAAGTCCACAGATAAACGCTTCATCAGTAGTGGTATGTCCTTTGGATAATCATGAGTCTTAAATCATGAAAGAGATTTCTCATTTTTCATGGGATTGTAGGGGCTTATTCAATTTTCCCTCTGAGGGAAAGGACTGATCCTCCTCTGAAGACCACAGAGGGTGCTATGGAACAATCGCAAATTCAGGTTGACTTGGCTACTCCTGGAAAAGAGCCAGTATCTATTCCCAGTATCCCTCCTGCTGCTGTTGCAAGAAGAGAAGAACCCACATCTAGTAAGTTAACAATGATTCATAAAATGTTGAATTAAAACATCTACTGACATCCATTATGTGCTACATCAGGTTCAACCCTTGCATTGGAGCTTTTGGCGGCTATTGCAACTGATGCCATGATTTTATCCAAAGATGATGTCCAGGGTCTGGGACCGCAGGATGAGGGTCGCCAAGAAGACACATCAAATGCTCCCACTGGTGAGACTAACCAAGATTCTGAGATGACATTAGATGAAATGATGAAACTTTGCGCATATTTCGAAGATTTTATAAATCATGATAAATTACCATGTGATTTAGAAGATTATGGATGTGACTGTTATCCTTCATCCTATTAAGAATAATTTCTTATTACATGTCTAATCATGATTGGTTCAAATGTGCAGTTTTGTCTGAGCAAGCTACTGAGCTACCCATGCCTGAAGGGGGTACAGAAAACCCTACCATTGCAGAGACATTAGCACAAGTGGAGATGAACCCAGTAGAGCTTCCACAAACTCATCCTGAAAATCCTGTCGAAGCTAGGAAAGATGGGGAGGATCATTCTCAGTTTTCCGATCTACTGTTGGGTAAGGAATAACAATATTTGTGATTGTACATAATTTTCAAGACAACCGGTTCTTTTTTTATCCTTTGAAACTAACCAAAGCTTTCAGTTAATTATGCAGGTCCATCAATTACAGTGGCTAGATCTGGAGGTGAGGCCTCATCCTCCACCCCAAATGGAATTGAAAGTGAAGAAGCTCAGGTCAGGGGGAAGGAGAAGAACCGGGCACTTTTCTAAGTGCATTAATCCCAGATTATACTCCCACCTGTGACAGTGGCGCTAAATTAGACCCGGAAGTTCAAAAGGAGTTCCAATTTTCACGACGCAAGGCATGGCAGAACATATGGAAAATCATATCTAAAGTGCCTCTAGAGGAGATGACATCGAAGATTCCCTGGATGTCATCCCTATTTGTCATATTGGGACTTGATGGCTTTGGATATGAAAATATCCATGTTGCGGTGAAACAGGTCATTTTCAGGAGGGATTAGGAGAAAAAGTGTCGCAAAGATCTGAGAAGGGTGAAACTGTCAGCCAATATTGGTGAATTTGAGGCTGCGGTATCCCGAGTTGAGGCTGATTATGTTTCCAAGATTAAGGAGATGAAAATTAAGATCAAAGATAAAGTCGTCCTACAAATGCACCTTCAGCAACAGTTAGACGCTGTTACTGGGGAACTTGACCAACTCAATAATTCATTAGAGGGAGATCAAAGGAATGGTATGAAAGCCATTGCAGATGCCAAGAAAGCTTTCCATCAGGCTGAAAAGAGTAAAGTTGGTCGGGTTCATGAGCTTCAAGTAGCTACTAATGAAGCTCGGGATGTTTTACATCAAGTGAAGGCTTTTGTTGACAGCCTCTTGTAATTTCATAGAAAAGTGAAGAGACTCCAATATGTGGATGTCCTTCTAATTCTTGTGCATCAAATGGAAAGAATTCTTTCATCTTCAATCACATGTGCACATATTTTCCTACTACCTGCTTTATATATTACCTAAGCCAATGGGCCCAGTAAGAATAGTTTGAATTTTATTAGGATTTTTAAAAATAACCCTAAAAACTTTGAATCTTTTAATTGCTCAATATTACCTAAATCATACAAAATGTATGTTTAGTGAGCTCGAACTTGACTCTTATTCATAGTTCCCTTGTCTTTTGTGGGCAGTTTAATGTCACGCACGTAAGACATAAAAAAGTATAATGTTTAAGGTCGAAATAGCTTTGACCGAATAAATTAAAAATTGACTCAATTCTTTGATAATTTGTTTGAAAACATATTACCACACTCATGTATGAATGAAAATATGTAAACTAAGACTTAAGAAATTTTGAATCTAAGGAATGATATGAAAAAAGGGCTAAAACACATTTATAAGTAGTTCCCAATAATGAAGTTACCATTATTTAACAAACCCGTTATAGGGTTGAATTATGAAGGGCCACCTAAGGGCATTGACTGCATAGTCAAATAATAGCATATTTTGGCTGACAGGTCTGTTATGTAGAAAACTTATGCAAGGCTGCCTAAAGGAACATGCTACATTATCAGGAAAAAGAACTCTCAGAAATTTACTTTACAAGTGATAAAAATCCAGTGTATGTTTATGGAGATTCAAATTTTCCAAAGTATAGAGTTTTCTGTATGGAAAGAGGTACTTGAATATGAAGAAGATATTTACAAACAAGATTGTTTAAGAATTGGATGAATGTTACTCTTACGAAGGTCTGACCTAAATGTAGGGAAGGGAAAATATAAACCATAGACTAGACTATTTTCAGATCATGAAAAAGAAAATGAGACAAATATGTAAAGAATGGCTATTTTTGCGGATCCCTACATATCGTCATTTAAGAAAACGAAGTAAAAAAAGAGGTTTTTGTCCTAAGAATGAAATTACCATTATTTAACAAACCCGTTAGGGGGTTGAATTATGCCGGGCCACCTATGGGCATTGGCTGCATAGTCAAATGATAGCATCTTTTGGCTGATAGGTCTGTTATGTAGATTTTTTATGCAAGGCCGCCTAAGGGCACATGCTGCATAGTCAGGAAAAAGAATTCTCATAATTTTGACATTTTGTGATTAGATGTCAGGAAAACAGTGTTATGAAGATCTGAAAATATTTAAGGATAAGATTATGACACATAAACATGGGTATTGTTCAATGTATGTAAATATACATAGATCAATGCTAACCATAATCATGTTCTGGCTGGATCCTGAATAGAAATGTTGGAATTCACTACGTAACCCTTAAATATGGCAATAAATCCATACGTAGTTCTTAAAATACAGTTTAACGTTGTGTGGGATGAAAGTATGGGAGATCTTAGTTTAGGGTCATAGAGCTCGAACCATTATAAGAAATACACAATGTGTGTTTTCATGGGGACTTTTCAGCCAAGGGACTGAAAGTGGAATTTGGGGTTAGGCCCAAAAGACTTGTGGTAGGATTCAAGGGACACTCAAACGTTCATACGTATCCCATAAGGATGGGAATCAAGCCCACGTAGTTCTATAAATACCCTCTGTACAGATTTAGTTCGTACATGTGAATGGTGAAAGGGGACTTTAGTGAAATGATGGTTTAACCCAAGATAAAAGCTTCAGTTATTTCAATGTTTGTACATAGTCTCTTGAAGATAACATGATTGAAAATAAATGTAAATAATGATTCCATATCAGGTGAGGGTATCAAATAATATTGTATTTTATTGTCGTACAAGACAATGTGTTGTACAGATTAACATCATATAGCAAGGACGAAGGTAAACCGATGTGAAGAGATTGGTTTTGGGATTTATCCTTGAGAGATTTCCTACATAGCCATCCTAGAAGGCGAGGATCAAAGTACGCGTAGTTCAATAAAATAATGAATTAGTGATCAAGTTGTTCTTGGTGACAAAGACCTATAAAATTGGTGTTGGGACTTATACATGGTTAGCGGCCCAGAGAGGGTGTTATGGTTGATGTTTTCTTTAAGATCACGTGAGTCATACTCAGTGTGAGAAACAAGAGGTTTCAACAACCATAATGATGCATAGTTTAATGTCATGTAGGACATATGAAATGACTATGTAGTTTAAAGTCTTTCAGTTAGAACTATTGGGGCTACATTGTTTAGTGTCATGTAATATGGACAAAATACAGTTTAACGTTAGGTAGGATGTATTAGAAAATTTCTGTATAGTTTAGCATCATATTGTTAGAAAGATGGGGACAATACAGTTTAATGTCATGTTTGGACAAAAGGGGGACAATGTAGTTTAATGTCATGCAGTAAGGACAAAAGAGGACACATTTTAACGTCATGTTGGACGTATTAGGGACATTTTCATAGTTTAACATCATGTTAGACATAAGGGACATGAAAATAGTTTAAGGTCATATTCTTGGACCATAGATGGTGCAGTTTAACGTCGTTCTAGACATAGGAGACTTCTGTACAGTTTATCATCATGTAGTTAGGACGTCATAGTTTAACGTCGTGTGGGACGAATGTAATACAAATAGTTTAAGGTCATATGTATGGACAATAGATTGTGTAGTTTAACGTCATGCTGGACGTAAGTTCCAATAGTTTAATGTAATATGCATTGAACCTAAAAATTTATTTTTTTTATAAAAAATACTTCTTCAGAAATCTGGCATTGGTTGGAGTAGTGATGAGTTCTCCATCCATTAAGATTAATGAATATGCTCCATTGGAGTATACCTTATGTATTGAATAAGGTCCTTCGCATTTTGGCTCAAGCTTGGGAGGTTTCTTTCCTGGTATCATTGGAGTTATGAGAACCAATACCAGTTCACCCTGAATGAATGAATGAAGATGAACTTTTTTGTTGAATGCTCGTGCTATTCGATTCTGGTAGACTTCTAAGTGGTACAGTGTGCACAATCTTTTCTCATCTAACTTTTCAAATTCATTAAATCGCTATTGAGATTTTTCATATGTAGATGATTGATGTCAAATGGATACTCTGAGCGAGGGTAGTTTAACTTCAATAGGAAAGACTGCTTCTGTTCCATATACCAATGAATATGGAGTTGACTGTATTGTAGTGCGGGTGGTAGTCCGATAAGCCCATAAAGCATGAAAGAGTTTATCAGGCCATGACTTCTTATCTTTATCCACCATCTTCTACAGTATGTTTGACTAAGTCTGGTTGAAGGCATATATATGGCCATTTGCCGCTGCATGATACCGAGATGAATGGTTGGATTTGATGTTGTATTCTTGATACAACTTCTTCACCTCAGATGAATAGATGTTGGTGCCATTGTCTATCAGTATGGTATGAGGGACACCAAATATGGTAATGATGTTAGACTTGATGAAGCTAACAATTCTTTTAGAACTGACTTCCATGAGAGGTATTGCCTCTTCCAATTTTGAAAAGAAATCAGTAGCAGTAATAATATACTTAAACTTCATGGCCATAGCTGAAGGGTAATGTCCCACCACATCCATTCCCCATGTGGAAAATTTTCCACGAGTACTTAGTTGTATGAAGAAACTCTGGAGGTTGATGAATGAAATTGGCATGTACTTGGCATTAATGAAACTTCTTTGTGAAATCAACACAATCGTGTATCATTGAAGGCCAAAAGTTTCCAAGCCTCCGAATCTGATCAGACAGTCTATATCGAGGCTGGTGGGCACCACAGACTCCTGCATGCACTTCTTTCATGATAGCCATTATCTCTTCACCATCAATTCATATAAAGGGAACTCCATTAAAACCATGCTTGTAGTGAATTTTCTCTTGGTGACCTGGGCTATCATAAGGAGTAAAATTGACAACATGTCGCCAAATTTGTTCTTTCCCAGCTCTATCAGGTGGAAGTGTTCCATTTTGAAGGTATTCCCTAATAGGTATCATCCATCCAGTAGTATGACCATACAGTTCATGAATGGGACTAGTTTCATTGATTTCCTCTATTCTTGTTCGAACATAAGGTGAAATTGTACGACGATGGGCAATACTGGTGGTTGTTTTGTCCCAATTTGGATCTGCCAAAGTTGTGGCTATATTAGCCAGTGCATCAGCTTGAACATTTTATAATCGCAGGACATAAGAAAATGCCGGTTCTGTAGGAAATTCCTTCATTAACTCTCTAACATAATCATACAAAGGGATCAATTCTTCTTTTCTGATTTCATAATCCCTATTGACATGTTTGATTACCAGGCCTGAATCACCTTTCACCCTTAAGTGATTCACTTTTTTTTGAAGCGCCAACTCCAAGCCTGCAATGAGAGCTTGGTATTCTACTTCATTATTTGTACCACCTTCCCACAATAAGAAGTAATAAGGTAACACTACCTTTTTTGGGGAAATAAGAATAACTCCTAATCCAACCTTGTTGAATTTAGGATCATCCATTTTCTTCCCTGTTGGACTTCTGGAAGATCCATCAAAATACATTCCCCATACCCGAGGACTATCCTGAATAGAGAAGACTTCCTCATCAGGTATTTCAATATCTGAAGATGTGTCTTCCACTGATGGATGTTCAGCAAAGAAATCATCCAAATCGTGGCCCTTTATTTCCTTTTGAGACACATACTGAATGTAGAATTGCTACAAAATTACTTCCCACCTTTCCAGGCATTCTATAAGCATTGGACGACTAAGGATTTATTTGAGCGGTTTATTGAGAGATACCAATTGGACCTCGTGATGTTCCAGGTAGTGTCTCAACTTCTGAACTGCAAATATTAATTCCAGGCAGCACTTCTCAATACTTGAATACTGGGTTTCTACTTCAAGCATAGTCTGACTGAGATAGTAGTGGATGTTTTCATTCCTAGCATCATTCTTCTGAGCAAGAAAGGAACCCAATGATCGATCTAAGGCTATCAAGTAGAGGATAAGTGGCATTCCTTCAACAGGTGGAATTACTACCAGTTGGCTCAAGAGGTATTTCTTGAGAATATGGAATGCTTCTTGACATTATTCAGTCCAAATATAAGTGACTCCCTTCTTCATCAATTTGGTGAAGGGTAAACTTTTTCCTACCAAATTGGTGATGAAACGCCAAATATAGTCTAAATGTCCTTGAAGTCCCCTTAATTATTTCAAATTTCGAGGAGGTGACATACCAAGGATTGACTTGGTCCTCTCAGGATTGACATCGATACCACGATGGCGTACAAAAAAGTTGAGGAATTTTTCTGAGGTTATCCCAAAAGCACATTTTAAGGGGTTCATCTTCAAATTATTGTGCCAAAGTTTGCGGAATATGACATCCAAACCAACCAAGTGATTAGAATGTTGTTTGGATTTGACCACCAAATCGTCTACATAACATTCACCAAACTTCCTTAAAAAGGGTTTGAAGATATGATGCATGGCGCGCTTATATGTTGCACCTGCATTATTTAACTGAAAGGGCAATACCTGATAGAAAAACACACCCTGAGGGGCTTTGAAGGCTGTGGATTCCTCATCTTCTGGAGCCATTCAAATATGATTATATCCCGAAAATCAATCCATGAAGGAAAGTGATTCATATCCTACTGTTTCATCGATTATAAGTTCTGTAATTGGAACCGGAGAATCATCCATAGGACAATGTCGATTAAGATCTATGAAATTGAGGAAAACCCTAATTTGTCTATTCTTATTCTTCAAAGGGACAATATTAGCCAACGACATGGGATATTGAACTTCTCTGACGATGTTATCTTTGATAAACGTATCCACTTCAGCTTCAATTTTGGAAGCATAAGTTGGGTGTGTTCTTCTTGCGGCTTGCTTAAATCCTCGATGTTCTTCTGGTAAACCCAAATGATGAGTAGAAACATCGGGATCAAGCCTGAGCATATCTGTATAGTTCCAAGCAAATATGTCTCGATTTTGATTTAAAAAGGAAATATACATCTCTTGTTCTTCAAGAGTCATGGATCCACTGATTAATGTGGGGAGTGGATCTTCTTTTTACCCATATTTATTTCTCTGAGTTCATCCATAGTGGTAGATATATCCTCATCAAATGTTGGAGGAGCATCCCTGAGATCATCCTCTTCTTCTTCAACATGTGTTACTTCTTCTATTTCTAATTGCATAGTAGATGATGAAGTAGAATTTCCATGATTAAGAGAGATATTAAAATTTGAACATCTTGAAGAAGAGGCTTCCATTTCTGACTCAATTGATGATGAGGGGTCTTCCATGGGTAATAAAGAGGAGATGCTGGATTGAGAATCAACATCATCGTTCACCTCTAGTATTGCTATGACTTCTTCTGTCCTGGTTGGTGAAGTATAGACTTGCGAGATTTCAGCAGATGAAATTAAGACATCTCCATTTGAGCTTTCATCATTGCCTGGAGGATCACCAATTTCTCCCATGTTGTCTGGCTCAATTGTTGTAATTGACATTATGGATCTTTCTATGAAAGTATTTTGATTTGGGTGTATCCTGTCAATTTGACTGATATGCAACACATAATCTGTACTCACATGCACAAATGGAGTTACTGGAATCTTCCCCAAACTATATGGAGCATATACTTTGTTAATCTCCCTTATTGTGGATTTATCCTTTCCCTTAATGTGATAGAATTCCGCCTCAATGTATTGAGATTCACATGTCTTGAAAGAGGCCTTATCACCATACAATGTCCCAACTTGACCATTGACACAATATTTGAGACATTGATGGTATGATGAAGGGATAGACGCATGTTGATGTAGCCAGGGTCTTCCTAGAATGATGTTTAAGGATGAGTCTTGATCAAAAACAATGAAATCTGAATTGGATACAAGATCTCCAAACTTAGTTCTGAGCGTAATCTCGCCCAGTGGTTCTTGTTCATTTTTATCATATCATTGTAACATCATAGTAGAAGGAGATAAATTAGATTCCTTGAGCCCCAATTGACGAAGTGTACGAATGGGGATTAGGTTGACTCCTAAACCATTATCAATGAAAGTCCATCGGATGTCCACACCATTTTCCTTTCCAGATAAGTACAATGGTCTAATATGGACATTCATGAAATCATCTTCATCTTCATCTGTGAAAGATATCACTGCATGGAATTCTGTAGGATTATTCTCTATGTGGTAGACTTCAGCTGTAGCAATTTCAGTTTCAAACACATAAGGACTTGACAAAGCCTTGATGAGTGCCTCCCGAAGATCTTTTGATAGATTAAAGGCATCCAGAATTGATAACATGGCCGATACATGGGCCAAGTGTTTCAATACATCATAATTTTGATCCAGAGGTCTGCGTTTCCCAATAGGAACATTTGGTTTACCAGGTTCCTTGGATGTTTATTCTTTGGAAGTTGATGCATCTTGTATTAGGATAGGAGTTGGAAATATTCCTGGCTTTGGAAGATCAGACCGATTAGACCCATTTACTTGTTGAGAGGATGCAGGTGAAATCCCCAACCGATCCTCCAAAATAACTGTGCCAAGACAGAATATTCTATTGGTGGAAGAACTCGCTTATTCTTGTTGAGATTGCTAAAGGGCTCTGCCATGAGTTTCTGCTGTATTCACATTTCTAGTAGGGGTAGAATTGGAATAGTGGATTCTGAGCTATCCACGTATTCCTCTGTATCCCAGACCCCTGGAACTCCCTCTAATTCCACTTTTTGATATAGGGAATTAAGGCTCATCGAAATTGAAACCGCTATTGGCATAAGGATATGTTAAATGAACCATATTAACAAAACCGAAGATCAGTTTTTCATCTAATGAAGACTCTGACTGACTAGCCAATTTCGGCTATGTCGTTTGGTGGGACGGTGCCCATTTCTTTGAAGTAGATGGCAAGAAATCTGCCAGTGTCAAAGATATCTTAGGCTTTGAGACATACTCATTTTCTCTTGATTCTTCTTCCTTCCCTGAATTATGTTGTCCTTTTGAGGATTTTTCATTTGATGGAGGTTTCACTACAGTATTTACAGTAGAAGACACAATTGTATTCTTTAATTGTGTTCGCAAAATTTCATGAGTTCGGTTGATCATTTTTCTGACCAACCAATCATTATATTTCTGCGCACTTTTAATTTTGAGTTCTTTCCACTCGCCTCCTTCCTTCAGATCTGTAGCAGTAACACATGATACCTGGGCTGAAGAGCCTTTTAGTTTGACTTGCCCTGAGTCGAACATATTTTACAGGAGTTCATTGAAGACAAAACATTCCTAGATGGGATTCCCCAACATTTGATGAAAGGGGAAATAATTGGGACGGTCTTCATCTCCTTCCTAGTTTGGCTTTTTGGGCCTTGGCAACTAAACCAAATTATTTTCAAAGCCGAAATGATGTAGCCATGAACTTGTTCATTATGGAAAGAATAATCTTTACTCTTCAACTCATCAAACTGTTTTCTTCCTTAATCTCTTTGACTGCCTTAACTAATTTACCTCTGTTTTTGATGCTCAAGAGGTGGAGACCTTCGGGAAGATGATGTTTTTGAAGTTGAAGCAGGTACAGAAGCTTACTTAAGCATAATTGTAGTAGTCTCTTCTTTACCCATTCTCTTTCCTAGAACTCATGGAATTACATGAGATTTAGCCTTAGTCTGTATAAGGGAATCTTCAATATGCTAAGCGATTGAAGTAAGGTCTCAATACCCTCCTTTGTATTTCATAGGGATCAATGGCGTGCATAATTCGTCATGAAGATTTTCCACACAGATTGGAAACAGTTCTTCTTGAGGGAGTGCTAAGATTAGGGAATATGTTAATCCCTTCCAGCGAGCAATGAGATCTAAAAACCTTTCATTCTCCCTTTACATACAGCTTGTAAGATAAAAAACTGTTGTCTTTGGAAAAGTAGAGCTGAATTGAAGAAGAAATCGTTGACAGAGATGTTCCCATCCGTTAATTGATAGAGATTGCAAGCTTGTATACCAAACAAATGCTGGTCCTTGCATTGTTCACACGAAGAATCTGAGTTTCACTGCTTCTTGCTGTTCTGGAGTTCCCATCATAGGATTTCAACAAGACACGTAATGCATCAAATTCTGTTCAGGATCGCCTGATCCATTGAAAATAGGGAATACAGGGTTCCCAAAACATAATGGGGGAGGGATTGAACCTACCCATTCAGGGTAAGCTTTCTTTTCTGGTTGAACCTTCACACACTTCCCTTCCATAGTCTCTAACCAAGCTGTTAATGACTCAATGGTAGTTATTAACTTTTTAGAAACATCCGGTTGAATTTGGACTTGGGCAGGTGCAATGAATGGATCATAGATAGGTATGACAGCTAGAACTACAACCGATGGTAGCACTGCCGATTGTTTTTGCACTTGACCCATAGGATTAGACCTGTGATGGTGTACTGATAAAGGAGGATATTCTTGATCCATCTCAGTAACTACAACAAATTCCCTTGGCTGACTGACTCTAACACGCTTATGAGGAAGACTGCCCTGATGTAGTTCTGCATTCATCCTTCTTAATTCCTTCATTTCTTCCTCTTGTTGTGAAAATCTTTTTTCTAATGAGAGCGATTGGCCTTCTCTAGAGGAAGTGTATGTAACCGGATTCTTTCCTTTCCCCTTGTTGGATCCCTTTTGGAGAGGGGGAAATGGGTTATTTGAAGTATTACTTAGGTTCTGAGTAATCCTTTGATTTCGTGTACGCACACCTTCTTCATTTGTGTCTGTGCGTACAACATCTTGAGCAGGAACCTCTTCATATGATACCTCTAAGTGAAACTCATCTGGTGTATCAACACCAATGACATTGATGACATTAATTGATGCATAACGCATCACATCCCTTCTATCAGCATTTCTGTGATATTGTCTTCTTCCATGTCTTTGATGAGTTATTTCCTTTTGTTGATTTGATCCCTCAGGAACTTCTTGAAGAACCTTAATTTGGGTAGAATCTCATGATAATTTGGCTCTTCGTTCCTCTTGTCGTTTTATCCACAATAGGGAGTAGACCAACTTTCACTACGGAGGGGATTGATGATTTGAAAAAGTCCCCAGTCTGGTGGATTGGGGTTGTTCCTACTATCTTTTCTCAACTCCTCGAATCCTATTTGTTGACTCTGAGGGTTGGTTTAAAAGAGTCCCTAGTCTAGCAAGCTGGGGTGGCTCTTGACATGCTATTTCTGAGACTTTCTTAAAATCTCTCCTTATTTTGCAGACTTTGGTCCAAAAAATAGCTGAATGCATCAACCAGTATCCACTTTTATCACCTGGCTCATATGAACACTGGTTGATTTTTGACATTTCTGTCACTCAATGATGTACTTGATCCATAGGAGAGGAATTTTCAATATTCTAGTTCACTTGATGCAGGAGTAATTAAACAACTTGTTCTCTATATTCTTGATTTTTAGAGGAAGTAGTTGAAGCCTATTCTTGGGTAAGATTTTGATTACAAGAAAAACCCATTGACTGTGGCTGACCATGGGCAATAACATTGTATGAAACCATTTTCGGAGGGTTTTGTTGTCTTGAGAGAATAGTGAAATGTAGTACTCCATGAACACCCCGTACTATGATATGAATAACAGATGGGGAATTGCTAATTAACTGGGGGAATCTCCTTAGTGCACCAAGGAATGAACGCTGAAGGGCTCTCTGCTTCTTTTCAGCCTTCGGATATCGAGATACTGATAGAGATGCCAAGTCAATTTGATGTTGTAACCCTTCTATTATCTTGACATGATATTCATAGTCATTATAAGATAATATTTTATTTTTCAACTAACAAAGAGTTTTCCATATGTTGAGATGAATATCATGAATACAATCTTCCGTCAACACTTTTGGAATGTCGTACTGAGAGTCAGCAAAGGGCCAAAACATTACTGGCACTTCACCTTTTGCCAGTTTTTTTTCTCATTTTCACCACTTCCTCTTTATCATTCAATGAAGAATCTTCTACCTGATGTGACCAGATCTGGTGCTTCCTTGTTGCTTCATTGGATTCAACAGGATTGGTAGAGAATTCACTAATCAAAATAGAATATGAATGACCCCGAGGTGGTTCGGATAATGACCTACACCCCAGGATATCTTCTGATCAAGAAAGTATTTCACCTGATAGCGATGAAGCATCTGACATGACTGTTTTCGCATTTTCAAGTACCTCAAGATAAGATGGCTTTCTCTGTACTACATTGTCCACTAGAGAATTTTCCGGGCAATGTGCATCACTAATGTGGAGAGGACTTTTGCAGTGAAATTCATCATCATGGGGAGGACCACCATGGTGGGTTACAACAAAAGATGAGATCTATTGCTCCTTGGTCTTTTGGCCACAGAGAGGGTTATTGTAGCTCTCATCTGAAGATGAAACTTCAAGATCAACTGAACTGTCATGAAGCAAGCCTTCATGAGGAAGTGTCTGTTGAATTCCTTCAGAATTAATGTTCCCACTATTGGAAAATGAGGGAGTATAATATTCGATTCCAATAGATAACTGTACGAGGGCTTCAAGAACTCCAATATAGAGCAAGGACTTATTATAGATTGCATCTTGATTTCATGACTGTGCTGGGTGGGTCTTCTTCTTAGACGCCTTCTTACTCACCTTGGAAACCACTTGTTGACGAATGTGGCTACTCTGAGAAAGTGTATGTTCTTGTTCACGAGAGATGGCCAGGTTAGGATGAGAATCTCCACTCAAATCAGGTGTATGTTCCGGACTTGGTTGTCTATATGATATGGGGGAGTACGCCCCACAACCCTCTTGGACTGGAACAGAGGTGTGTATCTGCTCCGGAGTGAACAGATGACGTGTCACTGCACTGGTAGGGATAGATTTATCAGACTTTCCCGGAGATGCTGCTGAATCTGTTATAATATCCTGGAAGGCATCCAAAATATGAGAATGGATTTTCTTATACTCTTTCACCATTGATAGAATATGCTTGGTGACTTCAGCTGCTGGAGCGGGGATATATTTCCATTTCATGCTTGGAGTAGGTGTGTGTTCTTGCTCCTGTCCTCCTTTTCCTGTTAGTGAATTATGATAGTAGTCAAGTGTAGGGGTAGAGAGTTTTGTCTGCATCATGTTTGTCGCCGGAGCTTTCCGACTAAATTCTCATGGTGCTACCAAGCGAGACTGTTGGTAGGATTGATCAATACTAGCATGTGTACGTGCCAACTGAATGTACTCTGCCAAACGTGGTTGGTGAGATCCATCATATGTAGTCAGACGAGCCTGGTGACTAGCTGATGACATATAAACAGGTGTATGTTCCTACCTATAGTACTCCGCCAAAATTGCCTGGCGGGATTGGCGTGCTGCTTCCAGATGAGTGTGCTGGACAACGAGATTAAAATGGATGGGTGAATGTGCTCGCTCGTTGCTTACCACCATGTTAGGTTGGTGTACTTCTCCAGAGATGGAAGAGATGAGAACCTACTCACTGTTGACCGGATTTTTCCTCTGGCGATTCATCTTGCCTGCTCAGGTTCGAGGAACCTGAGCCAAACGCCCGATGATTATACCCTCATCAAGTTGAGGGAGCACTGCCGCACGAGTCTGGCGGCGATTGTTGATGGGAGCCCTCAGGAAGAACTCTTTTCTCCTTGAATTAAGGCCCTGAGGGGCCTGCTCCTTCACCTCCCTAGAATATTGGAATGAGTGGTGATTGTGTTCTGGGGATAGCGACCCAAAACGGTTAAAAATGGTGGTTGGAACCACCTACTTCTTAATCACTGATCGTCATTCTCCGGACGACCGGTGTGAGTTGTTCACTTGGAGGGCTTGTCGGGTAGCCTCCAGAGTTGGAATGGTACCATGTTGATGGTACTCCATAACCGGTGAATTTCATACCCAACATTGAAGATGCTGAGTAGGTGATATCATCCTCAGGGCGGACGACGATATAGCAGGAGTAGCAGCAGTTTCATTTGTAGGAGAAGTTTTCACAATATATGTATTCACGGTTGTGAACTTAAGAGAAGCCATTTGGAAATGCAGAATATTTTGGAAAATAGTGCATGTTTGATATAACAGATGTAATCAAGATAATTCCAGCCACTATATCTTTTTTATAAGAACATATGTTATTGATTGTATTGTTGGACCTCTCAATGAGTTTTAAATAGGGGCCTAATAAAGAAGTAAAACATAATTTTAACTTGGGCAAGGATTCACATCGGGTTCACCATTTTTTGTTTCCTTCTAGAATTGGGGATGACCTTGTTGCTTTAAGGTTCAAACATTTGAAGTGGTTTCTAATGGGTTTGTTCATAAAACTGGAAACATCCATTGATTCCATATTCATTTGGACCTACTTTCCAAAGGCAGGTGCTCATTAGTTATGCATTGATTAGACTTAGGAATTATCATTGGTCGAGAGGATTGGAGGTCAGACTAATCACACCGTATTGAGGGGAATTATTGTCTACTCTGGGACTCTATTTATAGATTTAAGTTATGTTTTTGAATCCTTATTACATTACAATGTATTAAAATGAGCTTTCAATTAGATCTGTCAATCAATGATAAATATGTATGAAATTTAGAGAATCTTTTATATGTATTCGAGGTTATTCATCGATAGAGAATCATCTGTGTTTGTTTATAGATTCTTAGTTAATGGTATCCTTTAATACATTATATAGAAGTCTCGTGGTTATTATGATAACCATGTTGGTTTTAAAGACACTCAACGGGGCACTTGAAGTTTATTGTCATTCAGCAGGACATAGATTATTTCAGAGTTGGGATCGTACTCGCAGATGGGATCCCTACGTATCCTTTATTTAGAAAAGGAATCAGAACCCACGTAGTTTGAGTAAGGGGGTATGATGTTTATGTATGATTGATGGCTCAAAGAAAGATGTCATAATTACTTTTACACCCTAAGCTCACGTGAGTCATGTTCGGTGTGAGAAACAAGAGGTATTGGTAAAACCATACAATTGTGCCATGAAAGATGCAATCATATGAAATGATGTGGGGCTCATGTATGTAAGACTTCCCAAATAGATGAAGATTAAGATTTATTTCAGGGATGAAATCCAGGAACATGGTCCATAAAGGTATATGTAAATTGTGGAGATTTTAATACTCTAATCTTAGGTCTTACTCTTATGGAAGATTCCTAAGTTAGGAGGGGACTTTTGATTGGGTTTCACTCCTGAGAAGGAAGCCCAGATCAAAAGTAAATTAGGACTGGTTAAGAGAAATTGAGACTGGGCTTACTCCTGCGAAGGAGGCCCAACTTAAGAGGCTTGGGGCTTACTCCTAACTAGGATGCCCATATTTGTAAGCTTGGAGACTGGGGCTTACTCTTGAAAAGGAATCCCAGATTAAGAGAACCATGGTTGGGACTCATTCTAGAGGAGGATGCCCATATCTGAGACTGGGGCTTACTACTAAGGAGGATGCCCAAATTAGGGAACTTGGGGATTACTCCTTAAAAGGAGTCCCAGGTTAAGGGAATTATGAATTGGGGATTTCTCCTAAAGAGGATGCCCAAATTAATGAGGACTTTGGGCTTACTCCTATGGAGGATGCCCAAATATTAATGAGAATTTTTACTGGGGATTACTCTTGAAAAGGAGGCCCAGGTTATGGGAAATTATGACTTGGGCTTACTTCTGAATAGGAAGACCAAATTAATGAGGACTTGGGGCTTACTCCTAAAGAGGATGCCCAAATATTAATGAGAATTTAGATTGGTTCATACTCCTGAAAATGATGCCCAGGTTAAATATTCTCTCATATTTAAAGGATTAGGTATAAGGAATAAACTCTCTATCTTTAGTGATGTAGATATGTGTAAATCACTAGGTTTTGAAAGATTTTCCCCCAAATTTCTTTCAGATAAGGATGCCAACAAGGAAATAATGCCATAAATGGATTTGGAGAGAGCTATGAAGGTTTAATCCTAAAGAGGATAGGTGGATAGGTGTAAATAGAAGTGAAATAGGCAGGAAAGGCACCCAAAAAGATAGGGGTACACATGTCCTGGTAGGTGCGTAGGTACTGCGTGGGCGCGCAAGTCTTGGTCGTGCAGGTATACATGCGCAGCACATGGGTACATGTGTGTTTTTCAACTCATTGGGTAACAGTTGGGGCGAGACTTGGCTCAAACCCTTGGAATTATCCCTATAGGATTTTTAGAAGATGGCGAGCATGTTCTGGTGAAGGAGTATGGCGGCGCGCAAGTGTTTCCATTTCCCTTAAGGGTAAAACACTTAGGCGCGCAAGTTTTAGTGAATTCTAACACTTAGAACTTACTCAACTTGTTTATACCATCCATTCTAGGTAAATAATTACCTTAGAAGTGTTCATAAGACTTGAAGAAAAGACTTGGGTGTTTAGAGCTCTGTATCTGAATTTTGAAAAAATTCCTCCTTAAATGGGGGGCCCACATTAGGTATTTATAGGCTGGAGAAGACCCCGATCGGTTTTCAAAGAGGTCGTGCAAGTCACTTGCATGACCATTAGGCGGTGAGCAAGTGTACTTGCACGACAGTAAGGAAACTTGCGCGACCCAAGGTCCTTTGACTCCTTTTTCATTCCTTTGTCGATTTTTGCTGTTTTCATCAAAGGATGAATCAATTTGTGCTAAGTCATTTCCCTTTCCATTCCTTTAAAAAATGTGATGAAATGGAGTATCAACAACCACATAAATAAATGTTTATCGATAAATATCTATCAATTTATATAAATAACATATATATCCACTTTATATAGGATATTTTCTTTATAAAGACCTACCCCATGGTCTATAAGAAGTGAGCTAAAGGATTTCATTCAATGAATAGGTAATCACCATAACCGATCACATTATCATTACATCATATTTAACCTCATTTAAATATGTGGTATTGATAAAAAATAAAAAAATAGTATCATAAAAATTCTAAAATATTTTTATGATTTTTAAACAACCATTAGCCACCATTTCCGTAAAATTAAAAATGATAATATCACTCGTATGTATGGGTGGAATACCACCTCAATGAAGACTTCTGAATTTTTTTAATTTAAATTTTACCTAAATAGGAATTAGAATAGATTCTATAAATATGTATTATATAATCACCATTATTTAAAATATGAATTATTCCTACTATCCTTAATTAAATCCATGAAACGTAAAAATAATCATCATCTGTAGGTATGACCAACTGTCTCCATTAAGGTGTAACTAATTTTATGTATATGTAGATAATAGATTACTTTAAATACACATATATTGAATTTATGTGATATTTATATCATATATCTCATTGTTTTGATGATATATCCATGATAAATGTATAAGGAACAAAACTATCAAACTGAATGAAAAATGAAAACCAATGCAGTTATCACTAGGAATACTGATTTTATCAATGGATTTTTAATAAATGGATGATAAAATATTATATGTAAATAATATTATATATATATATACTGCAAATATATACTATATATATAATAATTGTTTATTGATTATTTTTAAGGTTTTAACATGTATGGAGGAGATGGACCTGAGTTAAGGGTTAATTTTAAAATGTCATCGTTATTTAAGAGTATTTATTTTTAAGTCTCCATATGGGATAATATTTTATAATTATATCATTAACCGAAACTATTTATTTATTCTATTGACATTTAATGAAATTACATGTTTTCCTTTAATTTTCATTAATCACTCAAGATACCAAAATAATTTTTTAATGAATAAATATCTTTGTCTTTATACTTTGTTGGGCATATTTTTCTTCCATGACCATATTTTACATAAATAAATTTAAAGGATTTTTTTTTAAAAATTCAATGGTTTATTTTATTCATTTTTATTGATGAATTCATTTTTATAAAAAAATAGATTTTCATTTTAATTTCTAAATGAGAATCCTTTTGCCCAATGTGTGAATAAAATCATTATTTTAACATAGTTGACAATATCAAAATATCAAACTGTCATGACATCTTATTACATTGATTAATCCATTACATGTTTATATGGTAATTTTCAATTAAATTGTTTCCCATAATATTTTCTCAAAATTTTTTATTTTAATTATGTTACTTAGAATTGAAAATTTAATTTTCATCAATAAAAATAACAGTGATATTTTAAAGTATTTTCATCTATGTAAACAAAAATTGATAAATATTATCCATTTATGAGGTTATAATCCATTGATACCAGGAAAAATATTTGTCTTAATTGTTTATATACAGTGTGATAATTGAAATTAATGATATTCATTATTCTTGTTCTACAAATACAGACATTTGTTAAATATGATGGCATGTAGATTAAGTTGTATTTTTTATTCATATGATGAATGAATTAGACTTATAAAGTTATGGGTGGGTACAAGAATTACTTAACCCCTTGATTCATTGGTATTAATCATGAAACATACTAGATTAGGTATATAGAAAATTTTATACCCACTTACGTAATATGTATTTTGATAAGGTCTTGATGGTATATTTTAGAAGTCCTGGAATAAGGCCTAAATAGTGAGTTTGAATTTTCATGTATTTTCAATACCATCATTATGTAATCATTTATTTATTTAAATATGACTATTTGAATTGTTATGATATCCATGGATATTTTTAAATATATGGGGATTATTTACGTGGAATTATTTGATAATAATTTATTCCTACCACATTATTCATGCATAATTTAATTTATGTTGAATGGATACCCTTACTGAGAAGTTGAGATCAACCCATTAATTTTTTTTCTATTCCTAATATATGAAGAATTATATTAGGGCTTCTATATAGGCATGTGATAAATGAGATAATGGTGTTCTCAAGGAAAATATAATTTTTTATTTTATTTTTTAATACCTAATAATAGATTAAATTATGTATCCTATATTCAAAATAATAATACATTATTTTGTCTTTTGAGATGTGATCAGATGTATCTGGTACCAATGTTAAAAAATAACCAATATCATCCATAAAATATGGTGGAGCACATTACATTAAGGGTCAGTTCACTTATTATTAATTTGAATGAAAAATATTTTGAATTAAGGGAGTTATGAAGTATTACCTCTTATGTCAATTTTTTTATTCATTGTATTTAATTTTGTCCTTATGTCACCATAAATCCCTAATTTCAATTATTTTGGGTATTAATCATAATATATTATTATTGGTTAATGGGGATGAATCAAAAAATGATAAAAAGGGGATACTCTAACCACTATGATATTGGTTGTCTTAATCATATAGTACAACAAATTATGTGTTTTTACACCATTT
Organism: Viscum album; assembly: GCA_963277665.1. Taxonomy (NCBI): domain Eukaryota; kingdom Viridiplantae; phylum Streptophyta; class Magnoliopsida; order Santalales; family Viscaceae; genus Viscum; species Viscum album. Next base: position 2,081,663,237 of record OY728126.1, read on the forward strand.
ATTGTTTTAGGTTTTAAAAATTAGGTTAAGAATAAATTTAAAATGGATGAGATGTTGTGGGTTTGTTAGCTAAAACAAATAGGACATTTTAATAATCAAATAGGAATTCTATCCTTTTACAACTGATAAAATAATCCCTTAGTTACCACATTTCTAAGAGGATCATGTTCTAGACTCAAATAATGGATCCTGATGGGTCTTCAATTTTATGATAAATCATAATGTTCAAGGATATACTCTTTTGATCTATATAGAGAGTTCAAGATCATGTTGGAATATAGTTTCTTTCTTGGGGGATCATCTAGTTAAGGGTTTACTTAAAAATTGGTTAAACATGGCTAATGGGCCATAAGATATCATATAGATGGGATATACTAGGATTAAAACAGTGATTAAGAGAAGTATGGAATGGTTGATTATATATTTAATTACAATTTTGGGAATGGATTGGTGAGTGAAACTCTTAATTTGGGAGTTGAGTGTGGGGACAACATAAAGGACATTTAGATGCCATTTATTTTTTATCAATCCAACAATGTATATTGAATTCAGTTTATCTACTCGTATGACTGTGGGGAAAACAACTACTTTTAAAACATCTGCATTTATTCTTAGTGGAGATGGTTATCTTGATGACTTATTTAATATAGAGATATCATGATTTTATATGATTATATGGATGGATTGTTTGATATATTTTGATGTATGCATTGATTACTAATAGAATTTATTCAAATTATTCCATTATTTTAGATAATATTATGTTTTATTGGGAAAATATTTTTACCATTCTAGGCATAATGGCACAAATTTTGGTTAGATAAGGACGTTTTCATCTCATATTTTATGGATGGTACTTAAATTATTTGAAGGAGTATATTGTGATTCTTTTTATTCTATGGTGATTCCCCTTTAATGTGTTTATTATAATGTTTTTTAGGTTTACAACCAAATAAGGAATTTTTTTATTTTATACTTTATTCCTAATAACAAGGTAATAATTATACCTCATTACTATATGAATATATCTTCGTTTATAAAAATAATAATTTGGTAATAATATCATTTATATAAAGTAATAATTCAGAACATTATGTTGTTTAGAGTGATATTTTATTTTTCATTGAGAAATATGATGGGATCATGAGATTTTTAGTTGATTACTATTGGTTATCTAAATTAACTATTAATAATAAATATCTATTTCTATGATTTTATAAGGCATTTGGACACTTGATATGATCTCAATTATTTTATAAGATTGATCTTTTTATAGGGTATCATTAAATTAAGGTACAATTTATGTACATAATGAATATAGTGTTTAAAATACATTATATTCATTTTTGATTTACATATAATAATTATTTATAAAAAACGTTCTAGTCATCGCCACATATTTTATGAATCAAGACTTCAACCCATATTGGGACTGAGTAATACTCATGTTTGTTGATCAATACTAATTTATTCATTATATTCCATGTTATATGATGATGTATAGAAATTATTTTGGATATTATATGGAGTGCATGAATATATGATAATATATGAAAATTTTGTTTCATGATTTGGTTATAAAACTTCATAAAGAATATGGCTTTTTAACCTAGGATATCTGTTAATCATAATAATGTAGTAATAGTGATATCTTATAATGTTATCAATATCTTTTTTAGATTCAATGTTTCGTTAAAATTTCATGGTATTATGAATGATTCATTAGGGATTCATCTAGGTTGGTATAACCAATAGTGGACCTAAACTATAATGTGGAGAATTATTATGGGACGATCATTATGATATATATTTTCAATAATTTTAAAGGATATTTTCTTTTATTCCTATTATCATTTATCATATACTTAAGTGATATAATGTTTTTAGTATGTGTGAGATCTAGTCATGAGATTTATAATTATAGAATATGTTCAAGTCTTGGAATATTGTTCATAGTTTCATAGACCTCTTGAGGTGATTTATGGAACTTGTGATATTGAGTTGGTAATAGTGGTGAATGTTATTAAGTGTTGGATTCATTATCTATTTATTAAGATATTTATTATTTATTATTCTTATACAATTTGATATTATATTTTCATCCAATTTTATTAGTTCTTTGGAAGAGAAGATGAGTTGAATATATCATATAATTTTATATTTATTTGATATATACTATAATAAATGAAACAAGTTTGCTGATATTCAGTTCATGAAGGCTTAGATTAATATGATAAATGACTCAAATGATTAGTGAAATCAAATGTATATTTTCATAGATTTATATTTGGATGGGTTTGAGGATTTGATTCATGTAGTTTTATCACCATTGATAGTCACATCCTCTCTAATGGAGCGATTAATGGACTGTTTTGTAATAGATTTTGTTTATCATAGTTTTCAAGGAAGAGTTTATGCTTGTAAGTAGATACCCAGGTGGACTCCAAATAGTAATTCACATTAATATTGTTATAGATGGATTTTGATTATATATATATTTTTAGAAGTGATTATGTATGAATTTTTATATTAGTCATAGTTTAATTATTTTTAACATGAATAAATTATCCATAGCATTTGATGAAATATTTTAATATAAGGATAATAAGAGATATGGATGTTTTTTAGTGGTTCATTTTTAATAATCAGTTAATGATAAAGAATAATTGGTCAATGGAATGTTTTAAACAAATTTTCTATACTATTATGGAACTGGGATGGGTCTGAAATAGATTTTATGTTAATTATTTCATGATAAAATCAATTGAGTATTATTATATGAGTGATATTAAGTCAATTGAATAATATTTCTCATTACAGACAAAATGGATAAATTTATAAATAATATGACCTAGGTGATATTTTTATCTAGGATATTTTTCAACATCATAGGGTACCTATAAATTCTATATTTTATCTTGATAAAATATTAACATTATATTTTTGGTATAGATTAGTGAAAAATCTTGGTATTATTATTAATATGATTACTTCTTATCAACCTTACAGTGAAAATATGATTCAGGTCACTATACATATTCAATAGGATATGTTTCGTGAATATATACTTTATTTTAGTTTCAAATGGTAGATTTATTTTCCATAAGTGCAGTTTATGTGTCATAATATCTTCGTAGAGTAGATATGGTTGGATATGATATAGGAATAATTTTAATGTCCATTTTATACACCAATTTTATAAATATATTTTATTGAGGAAACATAGATTGGGAATATCCTAGTTTATGTGACTACTTGTTGAATATAATTGATTAAAATGGGTCTTGTTAACGTTCCAAGAGATGAAATAATACATTTATAGAAGATGGAAATAAAACAATTTTAGACTAATATTTTCATTATTCATCACCTTTAATGGAACATCAATGTTTGGTTTTGTATGGGATGTTGAAATCATAATTTATAGTACTATTTGTGATCTGAGAGAAGAGTAGAAATAATTAGAAATAATTTTTAATTTAATTTAATGTTTATTGGAAAACAATGTTTCCCTCATATAAATCATGTGAAAAAATATGAATCATATTTTCCCCATGTGACTCATTATTATGATGTGGAATTAAAGAAACTTCATCCTATATATAGGATATAGTGCATATCATTGAGTAATTTTGTTAAATCGATATATAAAATTAATTCACATCTGAATTTTCTTGGAAACTCAATCATAAGTTGATTTAAACAATAAAATTATAAAATATTAACATTTTACTTGATAGAGTATGTGGGACTCAAAATTGAGATTAAAAAACCCATAAAACTTATTTCATTAAATTTAATCTATTTGAGAGCTTTTGGAACATGCAACACCTAGTGTGTCGGAACTATAATATAGTATACATAGTAATTAAATTATTGGTATTGAATATTACTAATATATTATATATATTATGATTATTGATATATTATAAATATGATAATAACTAAAAAAATAAAAATAAATTTCTTCTAAAAAGATTACTTTTTCTAGAGGGACATTTAGTCATACATTATGTACAAAATATAAATTTAATTTTAACCAATTTTATAATATTTATATTACAATATTTAATTAATTTTTTATATAATAGTATTATAATTACATTATAGTGAAATTTGGGTATCTTTCTGAAATATTTCTTTTTTCGATAAATATATTAAAGTACAGAATTTTAACATAAACTACCTTTCAATTTACATGACATATGAAGATAAATTATATTTTGAAATTTTTGAAATAAAAGTGGGTAAAAATATATTTATATTAATTAAAATATTTTTATTTTAATCATTTTTATATTGAATTATGATATGAAAACTTTATAAACATTAAAAAATTTCTCTTTGAAAACCCTTTTTCACATTATATATATCATATTAATTTTCAAAAAAAAATTCCAATTATATGAATGTAAATTTGAAAAAATGTATCCATATTAATTATAAGAATAATATATATCATATATTAATTTTATTATTAATTTTTTACCAAAATGAATATGTAAAACGACAATTTTTTTCAAAGATAATGAATGAATGGGTTTTCCAGGGTTTAAACTAACATGATAATGATCTAAATGACTTAAACACATGGTCAGAATATATTTTATAGACATAAATAGAACTATTCTTGTATAATACTATATAATAATACATTTTATACTCTATTGGTGGGTAAGAAACATCAGTACACCTTTTAAAAAAAAATTACATCTCTGACTGTCACCTCACTTATATAAGGTCGCACCCTCTTCTCTCTACATCACATCATCACACATTTTTGGTTAATAAAATACTTTATAAAAAACATCCCAACATATCTACTCTAATATTATAATCATTATTTTGGACTCAAATACAACCTATGAAGGCTTTTCCTGAAAACCTAATGAGGATACCTGGAGAAGAGGAAACGTTCTTCAACAACCATTTTTATTATTTGTCCACCTAGTAATATTTTTATTAAATAATTATTATATAATAAAATAATAATATTTTATATATAATTAAATGTTTTATGTTAATTTAATTTTCTAATAATGTCAAAAATTCCTTAAAATCTGTTCAAAAGTCTTAATTCGTGTGTATGATAGACTACCACCCCACGAGCTGGTATCATTCATTTTTCACTACTAATAGTCACAACTGAGTATGATAATGGATATTAAGTATATATATATATATGATATTTTTTAAATATTTATACCTATAGATTCATTATATCATATATATATATACCTTTTTTACATTCCACTTTATAGAAGATACGATTACTTTGCTTGTGTGGATGCCAGACTACAACATAATGAAGCAATGTGATTATTTATTAACTAACACATTAAATAGAATATGATAAGTATAAGATTAATTAAAATATATTTGTATACAATAAATAATAATTGTATTCATAACATGTTTATAATTCTTAAATGATAATATATGTAACACCTTAAGACATAAAAATATTTTCCATTTAAAATTAATTTACCTTTTGTTTTATATGAAATAGCATGTCAATATTTTTTTTATAATAATAATAAATTTTTTACGGATCTACAAAGAAAAATTATTTTACATTTTGATATATGAAAGACTGAATTTCCTTTATCGCTTTCGTAACACACAAGACCGAGTTCTAATGAAAAATAATGTATTATTAAAAAATTTATTATTTTAAAAAATATGATACAAACATATAACTAAATTGATGTTTAAGAATATGATTAATTAACTTATAAAATCATATAGTCATATTTTTTGGTTTAAATTTAATTATTAATTAATATAAGAACTAATTGAATATAATGCGACTGTTTTTATAAAAAAACTATTTCCATGCTGACAATGTCATTTTAGCCAAATAGATTAAATTAAGAACAATTAGTGAGTAATTTTAATGTAATATATATATATATATTATTCAAAAAAATATTTTTTACATTCATAAAATTGACATTATAATCATTATATAATAACATAAACACTATTACCAAGAAAAACATATACATTTATAATGGAAATTTTACCCCCTTTTAATAGATCACTTACATTACATATAAATTTTGAAACATTAATGAATTTATAATTTCAAAATAAAATTCATTTTTGAATGATTAATGTCATAATTAGATTAAGGTTGCCCTTTGGTATTTTCCAGTGAAGATTCATTTTTTATGAATAGTGATAAATAATTAATTTTAATTCAAAACTACCTTTTATTTTTCTTAATTAATAATGTTAAGTTTAACATTATATTGGTATTAAATATTAATTTGATAAAATATATATATATTTATCTTATTAAGTTCATTGAAATCAATTTATAAATGAAATTGGGTATAAAGTCTTAGAAAAGTTTTAAGTGTTTTTACATTAAAAACACAAAATGTAGTCTCATCTTCAAGATTAATTTTATATTAACTCATACCACATGTGAAATTGGAATTATGAAACAATTATTCCAAGTATTTAATAATAATAATTTATTATTTTTAAAAATTTAAAATTATATTTTGATGAAAATTTATAGGGAAAGTAATTAAAATTAATTTCAGTGATTAAAAGGCAATTTACCTTAACAGTGGACTATATGATATATTTTAGGTGGAAACTGAAATATAAAATTGTCTAAAGTCCATTGGATGTTAATATTTCTAAAAAAATACTACCTTGGATTTATTTTGGTCCATTATTATAGCAAAATGACAGATAAAAAACATGTCTATAATTCCTTTACAAAAAATAACAATTAAGTCACTCCTCCACTATAATGATGAAATCACCCTCCCATTTATTCAAACCTATCAATACTTTTTTCTAGACCAAAATATTCTTCAAATAACCTCCTAACATCCCCAAAAGCCCACATACTATGACAAAAATATTGGTAGATATACTTTCATGGAATCCCCTTGTTGATAACCAAAATGAGTTACACAAAGAACATTTATCATACTTCATCAAGATCTATAGTTTAATTTTCAATCTGAACAGCCTAAAATATTCTTATTAAATGATTATATAATACCATATGTATCATAAATATACTTACATTTTCTTTTAGACCTACTATCACACACATTTCAACTAATGGGTGACGAACCTACCATTATGTGTATAGCGAACTACATGCTCACAGAATGAGGATTGTATGTTTTTAATTTAGCAACAGTCATGGTCAGAAATATAATGTAAAAAATATTTATTTAATATATATATGATAATTATAATATATTTATTCTTCTATAATATTTATTTAACACTTATCCTTTTTCATTCCATTTTATATAAATACTATAACATCGTTTGTGGACGTGTGGACTATTTCATCCTTAAAATGATATGATTCGTTCACAATATACATGGAACATGTAATGCATGGATTTAACAAATATATGTTATATATATGACATATATATGATACTTAAAGTATAATATAAAAATAAATTACTTACTTTTAATTCTTTTAATATGGTAAAGAAAACAGTATAGCATTCATGCATGCATATGGCCTATCGTCTTCATGAATAGTGTATTTAATTTATCATCTCCAAATATAATGGACTATTCTAAATAAATATGAAATAAATATATATTATAACTAAATCATGTTTAATATTCTTTATTTGATTAAATCATTTAAATAAGTGAGAGTAAAAAACAAATAACAAGACCGACTAAATCGATAAACGAAGCTTTTAACACCTGAATTATTGAAAATAATGAAAGATTGTTAAAAAACACGTAATAAGATATCATAAGAATATAATATATGATATTTTAAAAATTATTATTCTACTATTATAATTATTTAATATGTTTATAACCCTTATATATGAGGTTATAGGATGTTCACCCAAAAAAAACACTAGGTAAGGGTTTAATACTAAATTTTAATTCCTTTGAGACTTACTTTTCACTATAAAAAAATCACATAATTATCTTTTATATACTACCAATTTTTCATTTAATTTCATTATTTAGGGACACATAATATTATATTTCCTTTTATTTTTAATTAACTAACCCAATGGTTTTAGTTTGAATGTTTTTATATGGTAAAGGTTACATTTTACACCCTACATTATATTTAGAATTTTAGCTTCTTCCTGAGATAGTCACATTAATGCAATCATATCACATTTTATATACTGCTAAATATTCAGATTTCTGGGATATGGATATCCTTTTTTCTTAACCCATATACCATATTAATATGTGGTGTTATGTTTTATATTTATTTTATTAATTGGATAATTATTGATAAGTTGATATCATATATTCAACACAAATATATTGATAAGGCACATTGAATATGAATTTAATCAATTATTAAATATATGATTGTATGTTCATCAATGAAATTCATGGATTTGGTACAAAAAAATTGAAGCCACATGGGCTGGGGATTGTTTAATGAAATCCCTCTGATGCATCGGCAGTCTCATTAGATGAATCAACTTCCAAAATAAAAATATTTTAAAATAAATTATCTTGTTGATGAGGGTACCATGTACCCAAGAATCAAAAAATAATATAATTAATAATTTATTTTAATGAGAATATATTTTTTATTATTACACTTAATATTTTTTATTTTTTAATCCTTTGGACTCATTTTATTCCATATTCAGTGACTAAATTTCATGTGATAGAGTTTGTCATCATTCACTATTGATTTTTCCATATCTAGTTCATTGAATGAAATTTGTTATAAGTTATTTACCATTCCATGTTGGTTTACTATCATAAATTTTTTATTTATTCTTATTTAGTTTACCATACATATCATTTGGGATCTCCATTATTTAGTTTCCTTTCCCCATGTTATGATGATGAAATATTTGAATATGATTTCCTAGATTCTGATATTTTATTTTAGATACACATTATTTATTTTATAAACTTATTATGTGTATCATGTATGTAATATTGTTTTAAAAACAACATAAATGTTAAATGCCATGGTATTTTAAGCCTATATGTAGAAAAATTTAATAAATTAATGTACTGAATCTGGGATTCTAGGATCATTGCGTTATTGTTGGTATCTGAGATGGTTTATCAGCAACCATGGAAACTAGATTTAGAAAATATATATGAGGGAACATAACCCTATAATTTAATTTGATGATAAGTATTTAAGGATATCAGAGAATATTATTAAGGTCGATATTATGTTGGTAATCTTAAAAATACATCTATTTATGGATACTACAAGTGGATGTGGTACTTGTAAAAATACAGATATAGGTAGAAACTCAAAAATTGTTTTTTTGGCCTGGCTCGAGAATAACCTAGAACAAAACTATAGACTGTACTAAACAACAGGTTTGAAACACCTGGGAAAAAAACTTCAGATAATTCACATTCCCTATAAATACCATTATGAATTATTTTACGGAAATGATTTCCACAATGAAACATTGTTTATCATTATAATATTATCTAAGAATAAGGTTTTCAATAGTTGTCATGTGTTTCACAATGTTTACTATTATAATAATTTTATAATTTTGTAAGATATTCTATTATATTACAGTTTTTTAGAAATTTCACGTGAAATCAATAGCGGTATCAATACTCCTTGAAAATGTTCAAGTTTCCATAACGACAAATATAATATACCTAGTATTGGAAAAAATAATGTTATGTATATATATTAGTAATGATTAATTAGGTTATGCAACAAAACCATGATTGGTAGGGTAATTCTATTCCATAATGAGATTCTCTAAAGTTAGATAACATTAGGCAGATGTTTCCCCCGTAATTTAGTGAGACTAATAACCTAATGGCAGTTGAGTAATGGATTAAGTATTCATAAAAGTTATTTATGGAATAGGGATATCGTGAGAGGAAAAGAGTTATGGATGCAATGTATTATCTCAATGGTGATGCTGATCAATGGTAGTTGTTGATACAACATTTATGGTGGAAGAGGGAATAAAAATCATTAAATGGATAATTTTTAAGGAATTGTTTTTGAAAATATTTCCCTCGTGACTAAAAAACAGAGATGAATACAATGTTTCATAGTTTAAATAATTTTGGCAGAATATGTTATGGAGTATGAAGACACCACTAAAGAGATAGAAAGGTATGATTCCAATTTCATACACATCACGGTGTGATATATTGACATGTTAATTGAAGGTCTTAATACAAATCTCTAAACAGTTCTAGTTTCTCAAAAAAAATTCATCAAATGACTGAATTTTTTAATATTATTTTAGAATTATAAAAGTAATATCCAAGAATTATGGATTTAATGGGAAGATAGAAAATAATATAATGTAATTGAAAAATTATTATATAGAGATAAAGGTAAAGATGGATTTTCCCACATGTGATAACTATTCAAAGAATCACCCTGATAAACTCATTAATGGAATTGGAGTTTGTTATTCATGTGGACAGAGGAGTCACTATGAAAGATAATGCATTGCAAATGAGTAAAATGTTGTTATTAATTTTTATAACTTCATGGATATTGAAAATTATGGAATTGAATGCCCCAAGCGTCACATTAATAAACCATGAATTAAGATAAGGGATCAAAGTCAAGTTTATGATATTGGAAAACCCGAAGGAGAATGATAAATGATATTTTATTGGGATTCATTAATTATTTTATGCCATAATTTTATGAAATTAATGGTTATATGAATTATATAATATTTTAGGATTGTACGGAAGTAATTTTTTGTTTTGGATTTGGGGTCATATGTTTAATGGTTCCATGTAAAGTGATTTGGTAGATGTTTTACTTCTTTCAAAACATGTGTTTGAGTGAAAAATAACCATAGATATACTCCTAATGTTAAAAAAAAATATATTGATAATGAAATTATTGGTTTGGATAACGTAAATCGAATATGTGATGACTACCTTGGAACAGAGTAATGATTTATTGATAATGTGAGTTATACTATCATTGATCTAGTTTACATAATTTTTAATTTATGGAATATATCCAATAATCAATGTTATATTAATGGAAAGAATAATTCATGTTCTTATTAAGGTTTTATGGTAATTTATGTTATTAACATATTCACATGATTGATATGTGATTATTAAAGTCCAGTTAATGTTATTTGTTAACTTTATTTTTGCAATTTGGTGAAATTTCATCAAATTTTTTTGATCATATGCTTTTGGAAATAATACCCTTTTATGAAATGTTTTATGTTGATCATTAGACATGGTTTTTGACGTAAATTTTTTAATTTAACATATGATTCATCATGTTTTGAGAAATTATTATAAATATATCAAGTTACTTCCAAATAATATGATCATGTTTATGAAATAAAATTCTTATTTAAATATATTTTTATGGAAAGAAATAATTCCTAAACTATTAGAAAAATGGTCTGGAAACAAAAACAATATAATTATCATCAATTTTTCATGATATAAATGTCCTTTAACATAAAAATTGTTTATGTTATTATAGACATTATCTTTATATGAATTTTTTCTCTATCACTCTCCATTAGAAATTAATTGTAGTATTTTCCTTCCATATCAGTATTTCAATTTCCCATATCTATTCTCATACTACGAATCTTATTTACTTGACCATTGAAGTTCCCATGATCTCTTATTAAGAAAATTTTCATTCACCATATTCCTGATATCAGTTTTTTAAAAATATTTTATTTTCAAATATCAATCCCTTGATTATCAAAATTATTTTTGAATTTTAGGGATGTGATTTTTTAATGGTGGTGAGAATTTAACTCCCCAAGACTACAGATTATTTTCCTTTGAGATTAAATTTAATTTTTTTCTTTATAAAAAACATCAAGTTAAGATTATGTTACACGAAACATAATGTTTATCTTTGTCTACCTAGAAAAACAATGTGGGCATGTATTACATATAAGATTGGAATTCCTTGATGGATTGTGTAACATGAAAGGCTGTGTTTTACATAACAATAATATATTACTAAAAATATTAGTATTCAATTGAATAAGATAAAACATAGCCATTAGGATCATGCTTATGAATAATATTAACTAAATTTTGAAAATATATGTTTGAAGTAATTTATTTTAAATTAACTAAAAATGAATATAATAACAAATTGAATATAAATTTATTGTTTTTATAAAAAAATATTTCAGTGACCACATAGTGATTTTAAAGTAATAAATTAAATTAATTAATATCAGTGACTGATATAATTGTAATGTATATTATATATTCAATCAAATATATTTACAATTCACCCAATTTATTTCAAAATTATATGAAAATAACAGACCCAATATTACTCATAAAATCCTATATTTTTCTAAATACAATTTTACTGCCTTTCAGTGGTGCAAAAAAATTAAATATTAATTTTTAAAAATTAATACATTTCACATGAAACCATAGATTTTCATTTTTTAAATATGTAATTTAAAATAAGTTTATGGTGAATTTTTTTATTTCTCTATGATGTTTTATTTTTTGATGAAGAGTGAACAATAATAAATTTTAATTAAAAATAACTAATTTGTCTAATTTATTTATAATTTTAAATTAACTATTTTATTTTTTAATGATTAATTAGAAAAATTATCCAACTAATTTTTTGATTTCGGAAAAGGTAATCAATTTATCATTGAAATTTGATGAATCAAAATTAGAAAACCTTTGACCATTTTTACGTTAAAAACCTGCATTATCATACCATCTACAATATTAATTTTAAATTAATTTAATCCACAAATGTTATTAGTGTTTGAAAAATTAGATTCCATATTTTTATTTAGAATAAAATATAATGTATAATAAGTTCATATTAGTTGTTGAACAAAATATTATTAAATGTAATTAAAATTAACTATAGGCGTTAGAAGGAAATCTAACTTAACAAGGGAATAAATGTTAAACATAAGTCTTATAATGACCTAGAAACAAGTCCAAAATAAATTGGCTGTTAATATATCAACAATATAATACCATGAATCAAATTGTTTCTATTATTAGAAACACATTACAAAAGAAAAAACATGGGTCGTATTCCCTTTTCAAATATTACAAAAATACCACTCTTCCTCATCTATAAAATGGCACTCACCCATCCCATTTATTAACAGCTCTCAAGACCTTTGGTTCCAAAAAACAATTATAAAATAGGATTTCAAAATCTATACTATAATTATATACATATATCATGGGGAATAAATCTATCCAAGGAAGCCCTTTGGTGCAAACCAAAAGGAGTTACTCAAATAAGTGGTAACATCCTTCCTCAAAACATTTTTTTCATTATCAAACTACTCATATATTATTATTACATGATTATATATTTACATAAGTAACCTGAATATAATTATATTTTATATGGTTTTTACTTACACTTACACACACTTCCATATTATTGGTAACAAACATTCATTTATGTGTACTGTGAACTTCTACCTCACGAAATGATGATTGTTTGTTTTTCGTCTGCCAACTATCACAGAGTGAATTATGATAGAAATGTTAAGTCAAAAGTATTATTTTTATTTTTATGTATTTTTTTTGAAATAAAAAATCACTTTATACATAATTCTGTTGAGATGGTATGTCTGAGTATAATATACTCTATAATACCAAATGTAGGATTGAAATAATAGAGATACTGTTCGTATTATCTAATGGTGCTCAATCTTCAAGAGGGGGGGGGGGGTGAATGTTATACTTTAATAAATTACGTTGGAACTTTTAATGATGATTATGTTTAAAAAGATTAAACAATCTAATTCACAAAACCTCTAGTTCTACACACTTGATAGAATCAGGAACTATGATTCCGAGAAAGAAATTCTGGAAAAGATGGTTCCGGAAATGTAACTTAATGAAAGATTACAATGATGAAGATTATACCATAATTCATATAGAATTTAAATAAATTAGAGCCCAAGTATAACGATTTATAAGATAGTTATTCTTTCCTCAATAAAACAAATGTAGTAGAAAACTTGTAACAAAACAAGTAACAAGTATCAAATATTTTAACCCAAAGAGAAGGGTATCCAACAACCATTGATAAAGGTCCCTAGATTTATACTTTCAAGAAAGTTTGTCTTACCCACACTAGGATAAGACCTCTATATAAATATTGGAGTTTGTATTGCTATCCCTACAATCCCTCAACTTTATGGTAGTTGTCACCTCTGTCTTCCTCAGCAAGGCGACCCATAACTTTAAGGTAGTCCGCACCTATGTCTTCCTATCCACGGAAGCCCTAGAATGTACTCAGAAAAATTCGAAGTCACACAATGAAAATCTGAACAATAAGTTTAGTACTCACAAAGAAATGAGAGTCTCTCTCTAGAAATCACTTCAATATCATGTAATCTCTAGATTCATAAAACTGTTCATCAAAGTTGGGTCAAATTTGTGAGCTCTTTTAAATGAGCTCCAATTTATATGCATGACTTCAATGGTTGGCTCCCTCCTCTAACGGTCATATTTTTCATTGAATTTTGTAGGGACTTGTACATGTGTAACACAATCAACTGTTAGTTAGTAACAGAATGCATGACATCATTTTATAACAAAATAAGTGTAAGAAAAAATATGGTTACATAACTAAAATAAAATATTCGGAGTGTAAGAAAATATGAAAGTTCAGAGTCTAACCTAAAAATAATTCACAGTCTATAATACAAAGATATTCAGATTCTATTTTCTAGGAATTCAGAACCTGATTTCTATATATTTCTAGTGTCTGAATTTCAGAAAAATTAGGAATCTAGATTAACAAAAATTTGGAACCATAACATACAATGTTGGGAGTCAGGGTTCATGAGAATTCGGAGTCAGAACTCATAAGTGTTCGGAGTCTATATTTAGAAAAATCGGAGTAAGAACTCAGAGAAGTTTGTAACTAGAATTTTTATTTGGAATTCATATCCATAACTCATAAGAGTTCATAACCATAATTCTGAATCTGAATTTGGAGTCCGAACACAGTAGAGTTCCTAACAAGAATTCGCAATCAGAATTCGAAGAATTTGGATTCTTAAATACAATGCTTCATATCAAGGTATGGATAGGATTCCAAGGATTTGGTTTCAAACCAAATATTACACTTAGAAAAATTATGATATGAACAATGAAAAAGTGGTAAGGATAAATTTTTTTGGGGAAGGAAAATTTTCCTATTTGAAGTAAATAAAATGGTAACATGAAATTTTACAAAAGATGAGGTGTTTGTGATTTTCAAAATAAGAAGGAATGGTAAATTCATAATGAAACTATATTGACTTAATAATCTCCCCCAAGTATGAAGGAATGGAAAATTCACAAAGAAAACATTATGGACTCAACAATCTCCCCATTTTTGGAAAGCACAAACATCCTTACGAAAAATAATTTAAGGACATAGAAAAAAATAGACATTGAAATGAAACTTATCTCCCATTTTACATTATCAATGATGAATACGGATAACTCCCCCTTAGGCTTTGGAACACTAAAGATCATATTTTGGATTTCCAGAATGATATTTTTCATTATCTTGTGTACGGAAATCTCTGTATGAAAACTCCTGCTTAGATAAACTCCCCCTTACTTAGGGGTATTTCTTCTTTTCTTAGAATTCATTTTTCCTTATCCCCCTTTGTGATATTTAAAAAGTGTTTGAGGGAATGGAAAAAATATGGTACCTGAAATATTAGTATAATGCATTAAAACAGAAATGAGCAACCCAAAAATTTCATTTATATTGGAAGAATTTATACAAGGGAAAAAATCAACAAAAGATCGGGTTGACTTATTTTACTTCCTTGGGTATCAACTTCTTTACTATGGTTTTCAGCTTCTTCAGCTCCTTGTGATCTTCCTCAGCTTGTTTTTCTAAGGCTTTAATGTTATCATCCTTATCCATCAGAGTCTCTGCCAGCTCTTTCAACATGTCATCTTACTTCACTAACATCTCTTGAATCTTGATCCGGAGATCCCTTTCTATTTTCCAACATTGGACAACCTAATTAAACATCCCATTTATATCTTTGACATCAAAAAAAATGATAATTCGTCTCATGATTTAGCTTTTCCTCAAATTTATTTGTGAGATCCTTGATTTTTCTATCTTGAGTATCAAAAGTTTCATTAACATCACCTTGAAAGTCATCATGCACTCTCAAATCTTCCAATAAATTCATTGACAAGAAGACCATTTTCTTACAAGGTTTTTTGTGGTAATCGTAGTTGATAAGGAAAGTCTTGTAATCAACCTCAATCTTTATGCACCTATCCATAACTATGGATACAAAATCAGATTTTTGATTATACTATGTTGAAGCATTTGGCATCTAGAGTCAATGGTTTGAAAGATCGTAATAGTGTCTATAAGCTTTTTCAGAGATTGAATGACAAAATCATGTCCTAGAGCAGAGGATCCCGAATCTGACACTTTGATATGTAATGGTTCTTCCTCTAGCTTGAAACGCTTCCTCATAGAAGATTTATAATCTTCCTTCTTTTTTATAATTTGATTGGGGTATCAACAACCACTTGTTTCCCCATGTCTATTTTCAGAACAGCTTCTTCATTTAGAGAATCATGCCCACTTTCAGATAACTGAACAATATTATCTTCATCAATTTTTTCTTTCTCTGCTCCTGCATCAATATCAAGAGGATGAATAATGTGATTATTATATATTTCTTCCTCAGATAACTTGTTCACTTCCTCTTCATCCTTTTCATCTATTCTAGGAGTAGCAAGTTCCAAAGATCTGGCTTAAGACGTCTGGATTGATAATTTTTCGGAATCACTTCCATTATCATGAAAGTCTTCAACTTGATTCATTAGATCTGTTGTATCATTACTGCATTCAGCTTCTTGAACTTATTTTAAACTTTTATTTTCTTCAAAAACCTTCTCTAGTACTTTTTCTGGAGTCATGATTTTCTTCCATGGTGTCTCAGGTAATGGTTCCACTAAGAATGTTTTTAGTACATGAATTATCTCGGATGAAATTTCAGTATCCATTAGAATGGATTGAAAAACATCAGCATCATACATTATATTATTACACTTATTCTCTTTGGATTTCTTTTCAAGATCGTTCGTAGTATTTTCTTTTAGATCCTTGGCCTTAGTAGGATCTAGAACAAACTGTGGTTCTCCTTCCTTCTGATTCTTTTTATCCTCCCTCCATTTGGAAACCACCACATCCTGACAGGCTTTCTATTTCTTGGTCTTTGGAAGTTAGTTTTGAGCTTCCATTGCTTTATGAGTTTCACTATCATCTTCTACTTCCTTCAATTTTCTTTTCTTTCAAGCCTTCTTTGACAATTCATCCTCTTCTACATTTTTCGGATCGGGTCCGGCTTCTCCCACTGGTAAATCAAAAAATTCTCTAGAATCTTTAGAAAATCCATATTTAATTCTTTTTAAAGTATCATCACTTACTAGCATAACTTTTCAATTCCTCGGCTTGGAACTGGAAGGAATCTTGAAGGACTCAAGACATCAAACAATCAACTTGGAGAGTAGGGAAGAATACATGATTATCTGTGCTATCAAATTCCCATTCTTGATGTTCTCTAACATAACGAGAATATGATTCATTAGATTGATCATCCATAGATTTAGACAAAAAATATAAGATATACTTATCACTTTTCTTCAGGGTTTCCTTGTCACCCATTCCCTGTATGATAAAACCATAAACCCATAACTCAAGGATTCAATTGTAGGATGAAAAATGAGCAATTTTCATTTTCATGACATCTGTATGTCCAAGAAACTACATAACTTTTACCTTGATAAAACATCCTTGAACATCTGGCATCTTGTTGGAACAGAACTCTACTTCTCTTTCATAGGATTGACCTACCAAGCTTGCAGCCTTGGTATAAGAAAGTGCATAAGTTTTACCATAACCCATTAATTAAAACTTGTCTCTACCTTATTCCTTAATGAAACAAACTAAATCCTAAAACTGAATGAGAAGATCTGGATACAAAACATCCTGAGCTCCTATCTTTGATATGTATACACTCTCCAATCCATTAAGCTTGATATTCATTAAAATAATGGAGTCATATTTATTGAAGTAGTTCAGATTCAACAACCTCTCCCTGTAAACTTGCCTCTCCGAAATCGGCTTGATAGAAGACATATCATGAGAAAGATCATCGCCAGACATTCGTAATTGAGAAACTTTTAAATATCCGGAATGGGCTTTTGATGTTGGGTAGGGCTTCGACACACAAAATCTTTAAAACCAATGTGGGGCCACCATCGGGGGGTCCCCTTATATAGGTGTTGATGCGATGATTCAACTTCCCATCTCAATCAAATGGATAGAAATTATTTGGATTAGATTTGATGGTTGAAATGATAGCCACAAGGAAAAATTTTATAAGATCCGATCTTTTGAGGTTTTAAAGGAAAATAGTCCGATTTAAGGAAACTAGAATCCGAAAAATTTTAAAAGAAAAAGTAACCTCCACTATGTAATATTTGATTACAAAACACACAAGAAAGAATCATACCTTTCAGATTGTCAGGAAAATTATTCGTATTGAGGAAAATTCTTCGTGAATAAATTTGGATTCCGAAAATTTTTATTAGTAATAAAATCAAAAACAAAGATAAATTCCTTACAAAAATTTTCATTACGAAAATTTCAAATATGAGAATTTTCATTAAAAAAATTTCAAATACGAAAATTTTCATTACGAATAATTCATTTAATAAAATTATCATTACGAAAATTTCATGAATGAAAAATTTCATTATGAAAATTTCACATATAAAAATTATCATTAAGAGAATTTGAAAAGAATCATTATGAAAAACATGAAAAACTTCATTACAAAAAAACATGAAGAAATTCTTCACGAAAAACATGGAAAACATCATTACGAAAAATATGAAAAATTACACTACGAAAAACATGAAAAAAATCATTATGAAATACATGAAAAACATCACTATAAAAAATATAAAAATATAATTACGAAAAATATGAAGAACTTTTTTTAAAAAAAATGAAAAATATCATTACAAAAAACATAAAAACATCATTATGAAAAATATGAAAAACATCATTATGAAAAATATGAAAAACATAAAATTAAATGTACTCCCCCTATGAAAAGTAGTTTATTATTGTAATGAGACTGGTTCCACAGGGAGTTAAAAAGGAATATTAAATTAAGGTTATCATTCCTAACTTCTGTTTAATATATTCAAATCTAGCGGAGGGTAATGATTTTGTGGAAATATCACAAGTTGATCTTGAATTCCTATAAAATGAAGAATGATTTTCTTTTTTGTGTGTGATCCCTATGAAAGTGATGCCTAATATCTATGTGTTTGGCACAAGAGTGATGTGTAGGGTTTTTAATAAGTTTAATGGAACATGTATTATGACACAAAATTTGTGTTTTGGTAACACTCAAACAATAGTCTGTGAGTGTATGTTGTATCCAAAATACCTGAGCACAAAAACGTCCAGTTGCTACATATTCATCTTCAGTAGTGGAATGTTCTACTGAGTGTTGCTTCCTGCACGACCAAGAAACTAATGAATATCCTAATAAATGGTAGGTTTCAGGTGTACTCTTTCTATCCATTCTACATCCCCCAAAGTCAGCATCAGAAAAACATTTCAAAACAAAATCATTTCCAGAAGTATAGAAAAGTCCCAAATCCATGGTTCCCTTTATGTAGTGACAAATTATTTTCACTTATTTTAAATGAGATTCCTTAGGATTTAATTGATATCTAGCACGTAATCATACTGAAAACAATATGTCTGGATGATTATCTGTCAAGTAAAGTATAATTCCTATCATTCCTCTAAAAGTTGTTTGATCTACTAGTTTCCCGGCATTATCAAGATCAAGTGAATTTGAGGTACCAATGGGAGTACTTATACTCCTAGTGCTGTCATATCCATACTTTTTAAGAAGATATTTAATATAATTATGTTGGGATATATAGATTCCTTTTGGTTTTTGAGAGATTTTAAAACCAAGGAAAAATGTTTACTCACCCATCATACTCATTTCAAACTCATATTTCATTAGATCCACAATGGAACCAAATAAAGATTGCTGAGTTGAACCAAATATAATATCATCAACATAAATTTTAACAATCAAAACAATTTTCTTATCTTTATTTATAAAAAGGGTTGGATCTTCATTTCCATTAATATAATTATTTTGTAGCAAAAATCTTGTAAGTCTATCATTCCAGGATCGATGGGCTTACTTAAGTCCATAAAAAGCATTGGTATGTCTAAAAACATGGTGAGGATGTTTTGTATCTTCAAAACTAGGAGGTTGTCCATCAGAGACTTCTTCTTGAACATTACCATTAAGGAAAGAACATTTCAAATCCATTTGAAAAAGTTTGAAATTGAAGAATGCTGCAGAGGCATATAAGATACGAATAGATTCATGTGTAGATACTAGAGAATAGGTATACTCATAGGCTATTCCCTCTTGTTGATTATATACTTTAGCAACTAATCTAGCTTTATTTCTTAAATTGATTCCATTTTAACCACACTTATTTTGGAATACCCATTTTACAAAAATAATATAAGTTTCCTTCGGTATTTCTACCATGGTTGATACTTTATTACTTTCAAATTCATTTATTTCATCTTGTATTGCTTTAATCCAATCATCATCACCTAAAGCTTCATCGATTCTTTTTTTGTTCTAATTGGGAAAGGAATGCAAGATGTTCTACTTCATTTATTAAGGAAATTCTTGTCCGTACAGGTTGATTCACATAACCAATGATACTATTAGTAGGATGATTCTTAAGAAACAACTGATTTGGGTTTTGTAAAACCTCTTCATCAATATAGTGTAGAAAATCAATAGGGGTAAATGCTTCAGAAATATTTTCATTTGAATTTTACTTATCAACAGGTTCTTCTAACAATGGTTGATAATCAGTTTTTGAAAACACATCCAATGATGTTGGTAGGGGTTGTTTAAGAACCAAAGGATCAGTTTCATCAAATTTTACATGTACTTCCGCTTCAACCGTACAATTGTTTTTGTGGAAAATTCTATAAGCCTTAGATATTGTGGAGTAGCCTAAGAAAATTCCTTCATCAGATTTTAGTGTGAATTTATATAGATTATCTTTAGTATTAAAGATTATTACCTTGCAACCAAAATCCTTAAAGTATGAATTTCTATGTTTTCTGCCATTCCATAACTCATAATGAGTTTTTTATGAAAAGGTACAATTAAACATCGACTTATTGTATAACATGCAGTACTTACAGATTCAACCAAATAATTATTGGCTACAAAATACACACTCAACATAGTTCTAGTTATCTCTTGAATAATTATATTTCTTCTTTCAACAACACCATTTTGTTGAGGTGTTCTGGGTGCTGAGAAGTTATGAGTAATTCCTTTTCTACTACAAAAAGTTTTAAAAACAGAATTTTTAAATTCACCACCATGATCACTATGAATAGTTTTCAATGGAAGGTTTTTCTAATTTTTAACATGGGATCTAAAACATTTGAAATATGAGATGGATTCAGACTTATTTTCCAAAAAATAAACTAATGTAAATCTAGTGTAATCATTAACTAACACAAATATATTATACTTTCCCACAATGCTTCCATTTTTTTAGGACAAGAGAGATCCATATACACTAATAGTAATGCATCAGTATTTGAGACTTCACCGACTGATTTAAAACTATATTTATGTTTCTTTCCATATTGACACGGGTCACTAAATTTTTAAGAATCAAATCTATGCTCCAGTAGATCCATAACTAATCTTTTCGTAGACTGTTTGCACATGTTCCTAAGGTTAGAGTGTCATAAACTTCTATTATATAACTATGAATTATTTTCTAGTGCACTATGCCATGGTAGATCTTGGCTCTTAAGATCTTCTATGTTTAGTGTGTTTACATTCACTTACCTATGGGCAGAAAGAAAATATTTTTCCTCAGAATTGTGTACTAAGAACTTATCATTCCAAAAATTCACAAAGTAACCTTCATCACATAATTGACTTATAGTAATGAGGTTATTCTTAAGACCCTTAATTAATAAAACATTTGAAAAAAAAATTTCCAAGAAGAAAAATGTTACATATACCAAAAATTTCTCACTGAGCACTATCTCCAAAAGTTACTTTCCCTCTTTAAGTCTTGATAATCTTTTCAAAACATTGTTTGTTACCAGTCATATGCTGGGAACATCCACTATCCGTGTACCATGTATTACTGTTGGTACCTTCTCTATTTTCTTGAAAATAATAAAATGTTAGGTTTTTATAACACAGACTTAATTGGATCCGGAAATCTCAGAAAGAAAAATATTGGGCACCCACATCTTTTTAGAAAAAATAGGATTTATGAAATCCAAAAGACTGGGTTTTTTTAAAGGATCGATTTTTTCCCACTGTCCACCATAATGACACTTAGTGAAGAATGGATCACTTTGAAGAATAAAATAATTGTTACAAAAAATCGGGTTGGAACCAGTGTAACCAAAACCATAACTATTCCTTAAAGGTTGGATTTGTGAATACAATTTATGAAAATTTTCCTTACCTAAGGTAATGTTTAAAAACTCATCGTTAAGGAAAAGATTTCAGATTTTAGTTTGATAACCATGTTCATTTCTTCTAAAACATTTGATTTTGAACTACAGTTAGGCTAGAAAACATTTTTCTAAGAAATTACATTTTCCAGATCTTTAGAAAACTTATTCTTCTCAGAATTTACTTCCTTGATATTTTTTGAAATACTTTAAAAATCTTCATTTTTATTATCATGATCTTTAGAATGATCTAATATTTCCTTAGTAAGAACAGTATTCCTAGATTTTTCCTTATCATTGGTTTTGATGAGTTCTGAATTCTCAAACTCAAGATGTCTGGAAAACCTAGAAACTTATTCATATGAAGGAAAAGTATCGTATTCATCAGAATAAGATTATTTATCCTAAGAGTTATTATATTTACTATCATTTGCATTCAACGATATATTAGACATAGATTCAGCATTGTGTACCTTAGTCATAATGCAGTGATTTTCAATTGGTAGTCTGGCTATTAGACCAATATTATTCTGTCCGGAAGATTCATAATCTGATGATTCATCTGAGGAGTCTCCACCAATGGCACTCGAGGTGTTATTAGATTTCAAAACTATCTTAGCATTAGCCTTTTAATACTTATTTCTATTTTTCTCAGAAATTTTTCCTTTAATTCCTTTCTTTTGAGCATGGGGCTGTCAGGCCTTATATGTACAACTCTCTTGAATTCATAACATGTATCTTCTAAATCTTTCTTATCTCTCCTTTCTTTATTCATATATCTGGATTGAATGTTCCTTTTTCTAGCTATCTTGTTTATCCTTAGAGAAATATTGGCTAATTAATTATCTCAGTATTCACTTCCACTAGATTCGGATTGGATGAAAACATTCTTAGATTTGTACCTGGTAACTCTCTCAGGAGTCTTAGCTTTCATATGATTAGAAGTTATAGTAAAAGCAACAATTCCATTTTCATTCTTCTTCTTTACATTATCAGAATCTCTCTTCATTCTAGTCTCTTGCTGTATAAGTGATCCAATGAGTTCATCAAGAGTAATATGAGTAACCTTTCTGTTCTCATCAATAGTAGTTGTCTTGGATTCCCACTCACTGGGCATAATATCTATGCTCTTATCAATAAGAGCTTCATCATCTAATCCTTTTTGACCCATTGATTTTAAACTATTCACAATAGTCATGAACCATTATTGTACCTTACATATGGGTTCTCCATAAGGAATGTTAAATCCATGGTATTCAACTCTGAGAATGGATCTTCTTGTTTCAATTACCTTGGAAATTCCAAAATGTGTAACTTCAAGTATCTTCTAAATAATGTTTGCTGCTTCACAAGATGAATTTTGGCTATATATATTTCTAGTAATTGAGAAAAGAAAAATATTGTGTACCTTATAATTCAGTTGATATTCATGGTTTTCGTGATAGGTAAAGGTACTAACTTCTTTATAAGGGATTTCGTATCCTCCAGTAAGCATAAAAAAATTATCAACACCATTATTGATAATAAATGTATTCATTAGATCTCTCCAATATTTATAATCATTGCCATCAAAAGTAGATGGTCTTGTTGGATTGAGATTGTCTATGGAACCAACATTGATTCCTTCCATCTTATAGAAAAATCATTCCACAAAAAACTTGTTCATAGAAAATGTTTGTAAACAAGAAAAATATTCCTCAGCAATGTAAATAAAACTAGAGTAACTCTATAAAAAAATTATTCTGATCTTTATGAGTCCAATCACATTTGATTCCAAAAAATAGAAGAAGAAGATTTTTCTTCTGAATCCCATAATGTGATTAATTCAGAATGATCCAAAATTCTGAATCCAATTGTTAGATTGGTTCATGATTGAAGGTCACCTCCTCTGATACCATGTGTTGAGATTGTATATCTGAGTATAATATACTCTATAATACCAAATGTAGGATCTAAATAATAGAGATACTGTATGGAGTATCTAATCATTCTCAATATGCAAGAGGGGGGGGGGGGTAAAAGGTATAAAATAATAAATTCCATTGGAAAATTTAATTATGATTATGTTTAACAATATTAAACAAGGTAATTTACAAAACCTCTAGTTCAACACACTTTCTTGAATCATGAAATATGATTCTGAGAAAGAAGTTCTAGAAAAGATGGTTCCAGAAAAGAAACTTAATGAAAGTTTACAATGATGAAGATTCTACATTAAAGCATATATAATATAACTAAATCAGAGTACTAGTATAAGGATGTATAAGATAATTATACATTCCTCAACATCACATATGCAGCGGAAAACTTGTAACAAAACTAGTAACAAGTAGTAAATCTTTTAATCCAAAGAGAAATGTATCCAATAACCATGGATAAAGGTCCCTAGATTTATACTTTCAAGAAAGTTTTTCTTACCCACACCAGGGTAAGCCCTCGGTACAAAGATCGGAGTTTGTCTTGCTATCCCAGAAATCCTTCAACTTCAAGGTAGTTGTCACCTCTGTCTTCCTCAGCAAGGAAGCCCTCAACTTCTAGGTAGTCGGCACCACTGTCTTCCTATCACCGAAAGCCCTCAAATGTACTCAGCAACATTTATAGTTGCAAAAATCAAATATGAACATGAATTTCAGTACGCACAAGGTAATGAGAGTCTCTATCTAGAAATCACTTCAACAAAATGTAATCTCTAGAGTCATAGAACTGTTCATCAACGTTTTTTCAAAGCTATGAGATCTTTCAAAAGAGCTTCTATTTATAGGCACGACTTCAACAATCAGCTCCCTCCTTCAACGGTCATATTTTTCCTTAAATTTTAGAGGGCCCTATACATGTGTCACTCAAACAATGGTTAGTTATTAACTGAATAAATGAAATTGTTTTATAAAAAAATAGGTGTATGTAAAAAATATGGTTTCATAACTAAAATCCAATATTTGGAGTGTAAGAAAATATGAATGTTCTGAGTCTAACCAAAAAAGAATTCAGATTCTATAATACAAAGATATTCAGATTCTATTT
Source organism: Viscum album (assembly GCA_963277665.1). NCBI lineage: Eukaryota > Viridiplantae > Streptophyta > Magnoliopsida > Santalales > Viscaceae > Viscum > Viscum album. Next base: position 2,081,688,816 of record OY728126.1, read on the forward strand.
TCTTGGAATTTAGAACCTGAATTCCATAGTTTTTCAGATTCTGAATTTCAGGTAAATTAGGAATCTGGAATCACAAGAATTCAGAACCAGAACATACAAAGTTTGGAGTTAGAGTTCATGAGAATTCGAAGTTAGAACTAGTAAGAGTTTGGAGTCTATATTCAGAGAACTCAGAGTCAGAACTCAGAGAAGTTCGTAACCAGAATTCGTAATCGGAAATCGGTGTAAGAACTCAGAAGTGTTTTTAACTAGAATTTGTAATCAAAATTCGGAATCAGAACTCAGAAGAGTTCATAACCAGAATTCATAATTAGAATTCTATGAATTCAGATTCTAAAACAAAATGCTTCATATCTAGGTATTTATAGGATTCCGAGGTTATGGTTTCATAATGAATATTACACATATAAAAATAATGATATGAACAATGAAAACAGGGTAAGGAAATTTTTCCTTATAGAAGTTAATCATAGGGTATGATGAAATTTTCCTTAAGATGAGGTGTTTGTGATTTTCAAAACCAGATGGAATGGTAAAGTCATAAGGAAACCTTATTAACATAACAATCTCCCCCAATTATGAAGGAATGGAAAAGTCACAAGGAGAACCTTATTGACTCAACAAATTCTCAAGTTAATTATTAACTTTCAATATGGTTAACATTTTATCGTACTCACTATTTTATAGTACACACTATTACATCGTACCCACTATGTTTATTGTTCTGACTCTGACTGTCGTACCCACTCTATTTGTAGTACAAACTCTAACCATTGAACCCACAAAGTGCATTGTAACCACATTTCATCTTATAAATATTTTCCACTACATTCGTACTGACAATATTACTCATACCTATCCTCATACAAGTGATATTAATCATACTCATGTTATACTGTTATCACATGCATATTTTCATTATTTTATCAAAACACATGTTTTATATCAATCATATTGATGTTATCATTTTCATATATCTATTTTATGTACAAAGATATGTCAGGGAGTTAGTTATAACCTAATAAAAACGATGTCAATTTTTTAGTTTCAATATGACTGTTATAATTCCAGGTGTCCAAGTCCTTCTGAATATTAAAAAGAAATATGTCTGTTATAGAAAATATGATTGTTGGAACCTGAGGCCTATAAATAAGAGGACATTTGAGAAAAATTTTGCAACTTTTTTTCTTCCATGTTTTAGAGATAGACTGTGTGACATCTCTCATACTTCATTGGAAAGCCTTGAAATTTAAAAAAGTTAATGTCACATTCATTGTTTTTGAATTTCAATAAGTTCTCGGTTTTTCATTATGAATATGATAATGTGATAATGATCCAGGGATGATATGTATAAGTATATGGTGAGAGTTATCTTCATGTTGAGAGATTTCAGGAATTTGAAAGACAGAGGTGCTGATTACCTATAAAATGAAGGGCTTGCATGGATAACAAGACAGACATGACGATCATTGTACTGAGAGATTACTAGTGTTGGTAAGATATATCTATTTTGTTAGTCAAATGATACTCACTTATTTGGGGTAAAATAATTGTAATACCATTTAATTTTCTTCTTTCCATTGTAATAGAAAGAGAAACCTATTATTTCTTCTTTGTATTAGTATATTTTTATATTGTAATTATTAGAGTTACAATTTGAAATTTGCAGTATAGATTCTATAAGATATATGGTATAATCATTTACACATGATAATATCTGGAATTTTTATTCAATAGGAATATAATTGTTTTATAACCTATGGTATTGTAACATCAGACTAAGAGTTAGTCTAATCATTTGTTTTTATTTTATAAAAGGTATTGAGATTTGCATTATCATATTTCATTTTAAAAAAAGAACCTTTCATAAGGGTTTTAATATATTTTTTTAAATATTAAATTCACACCCTTCTTGTATTTGTGTCATATATAATCCATTTCGATCCATCAATTAATATAAAAGGCGGTTCTCCACACCATTTTATATTATTAATTTCTAAATTCACTAACCTAAATATGTGGAAAGATGATTTTGTTTCATTATAAAGGAAAGAACGATGAATGTTGGTTAAAATGATAATACCAATCCTACAAGACCACCTATATTTGATGGAAATGATATTGAATATTTGATAGATCAGATGAAAACTTTTATGATAAATACTAGAGTAGATAACATTGTTATGCTTAATGGTGACTATAAGATACCCAAGAAAGAATTCATAACTTTTACAGCCCATGGAATACATGAATATCAGTTAAACTATAAGGTACACTATAATTTATTATGTTACATGACCTGGAATATTTATAGTAAAATATCTTCATGTGAAGCTGTGAATAGAAAATGCATGACATTAGAGATTACACACTTTGGTACATCCAATGTTTTTAAAACAAGAAGGGAAATATTAATAGATTTATACCAAATTTTTGAATTTTTTTATATAGAACCTATAGTTATGGTTGAATAATGATTCATGAAGATTATTAAAAGTCTTCAAGCTATGGGAATGAAAAATTTAGAAGATTTTTTCTTATTTGAGAAGATAATAGACATTATGCCTAATGAACTGTAATCCAACCGAAACATAGTTGATGAGTCTATAAAGATTACAAATCATACTATTGAAGATCTCTTTGGAACATTATTCAAATAGTAAGACATAAGATATAAGTAGATAATGTGAAAAAGAAGAATTTTGTAGTAGAAATCACTAATACAAAAAATCCTTCCATGTGTTAATCACCTGTGAAAACTAGGTCAAGAAAGAGAATGGTTGAAGTATAATCAAATGACAGTGATACAGAGTAGTCATAGAAGGATCTTCAAAATCATTATAGAATACTTATAAAAATGGAAAATAAGGATTTCAAATATATACAAAAAAATACTTATAAAGGTAAAAAATATAAGAAGGATTCTGAAGTCACATGCATTGAGTGTAAGAGATCATGACACATTCGACCTGATTATCCTATGAAAAAAGTAAAAGATTGAAAGGAAATACATTTAGAGAAAAATATAAATAGATATTGGAAATCCAAGGGTAAGAAATCATGGAATATAAATGACTTCTAGACTGCCCGGGTTGGTGATTCTTCTTAATACTCTTTTGATAGTGATGCATCAAATCACAAAAACATTAGTCTCCTTGCCAAAACTCTTTATCATTGCTTAATGGCCAAGTTACATAGTTTTTCATCGCTTACTAACATTTCATTGAGTAAAAATTATCCTGATAATGATCATTCTTTTGATGAATAATCATCCTCATTATATAATGACAATTCATTACCTTCTTCATAAGAAGTATTTGTATTTTCTAAATATTTAGAAAATGAAAATTGTAATGTTTCTTGGAAACATGAAAAATAAAATAATATTATTGATACTCTAACAACATATGTATCATATCTCTCTAAATATCATGATACTAAAAATAATGAAATTGATTTTTATTTTCTAAAAACAATGATAAAGTGAATTCTTAAAATAACCAACATTATAAATATTACGATAATATTGTTTCTGAGAAAACTATTCTAGAATAGAAACTCAATTATAAAATAGAAAAATTGAGGATATTAATTTTTTCATCAAAATACAATATGATATAATTTATTTGAGAAAAATATTATGTAATTTTACATTTGGGAAATAATATTTTGAAAAAATTTATTCCCAAATACAAACCCATTTTAATAGTCAAGGAATATGTTATAACTATTCATGACCTGTTTTAAAAAATAACTATTTTGTTCCATAAAAGTACCCATTCTGCACTATGTGTCAATGTGTTGGTCCATAGAATTAATATTATTCTTATAATAAAACTCAATCATTGGGTTCCTCATATCATACTTTTAAATGAAAACTTAGATTCCAAAAATCATTCTTTCTAACATTTCTTGATCAAAAAATGTTTGGATTTGATATTTATAATTTTTTATGATTCAGGAAAACAATGAAATAAACAAAAATGATACATGGTACATGCATAGTGGATGTTCGAGTCATTTGACTAGAAATAGAAACATCTTTGACAAAGTTAACAAGATAAATGGTGGAAACGTTACCATGAGATACAATGCTCAATGAAAGATTCATTATATAGGTCATATGGTTTTCCTTGGTAAAATACTTATTTCCAATGTTTTATTTGTTGATTGTCGTAAGAAAAATCTCATTATCATTTTTCAATTATGTGATGAAGGTTACCTTGTGAATTTAAGGAATGATAACTTTATAGATCATAATTCCAAAAATGAATTCATTCTATTTTCCCAAAGGTATGAGAATATTTACATTTTAAAATTATAATGCTTTATAATCCAATACATACCTTGTCTAAGTGTAATATAATACCAATAATAGTTATCGAATAGATGGCCAGGACAGTGTAATTTTAGAAACTTATATAAACACTCTATGAAATGACTTGGTAAGGATTTACCAAATCATAGATTTGATTCTTATAAAGATTGTGACCCATGTCAATATGGAAATACACTATAGTAAATATTTAAATATATTAGTGTGGTCACAAAAACCAATGCATTATTGTTAGTGCACATGGATATTTTTGGTCCCACACAAACTAGATGTGTTGGAGGAATGTATTATGTATTTATTTTAGATGATGACTATACTAAATTTACATGGGTGTTTTTTCTTTCTAAAAAACCAGAATATTTTTTTGTTCATTAATTTTTTTTTGTTAAAATTAAAAATGAGAAAAACATACCATTAATAAAAATACAATGTGATCATGGTGGAGAATTATTAAATTTTGATATTTAATGTTCTTATAGATAGAAATGTATTACTCACAACTTTTCTTCACCAAGAACACCTAAGAAACATGGTGCTATTGAAAGATGAAATATAATTCATTAAGAGATAACAAGAAAAATGTTGAGTGAATACTCATTAGAAAAACATTTTTGGGAAGAATATGCTAGTACTTATAGATATACTATAAATAGAGTTTTAATTAGACCTTATTCTTAATAAAAATCTTTATGATTTGTGGACCAGCCAAAACCCAATAGTTTAATATATCAAAATATTTGGTAGAAATGTATTTATTTTATAAACATAAGATAAATTTCATCTATTTTCACCTAAATATTATAAAGGAATATTTTTTTATTCCACCACTTCTAAGTCTTGTATAGTTTTTAATATAACCTCATGTGTTGTTGAAGAAAAAAAAAGTTATGGTTTATAAAACAGATCCATTTGTTTTAAAACGACCTCAAACTATTGCTTCTGATGGTTTTTCCAAAACTGATTATCAAACATTGATAGAATATCCTAAATATATTGTAAATAACAATGAAGTTTTTCTGAGACATTTAAACCTGATGATTTTCTACCTTATGTTAATGAGCGGGTTTTACCAAATTGAAATCAATTATTAAATTTTAATAATCAAAGTGATAACATCATTAGGGATTTAAATCAAATATTATGGACTATGAATATCATAAGAAATGAAACAGAACATCTTTCTTTTCTAACTCAATTTCTACCTAAAACACCAAGTGAGGCTTTAGGTGATTAGGATTGGATAAAGGAAATGCATGATGAACAAAATGAATTAAAAAATAATAATGTCTAAACTGTGGTTAAAAAACCAAGGATACATCTATAATTAGAGTAAAAAGGGTTTTCTAAAACAAATGTGATGAAAATGGTATCATTGAATGAAATAAACATAGAATTTTTGCTAAAGGATTTAATCAACAATAAGGCATAGACTATGAAAAAACCTATGATCCAGTAGACATACTTGAATATATTATAATTCTATTTTCCTTTGCAACATTAATTAATTTCAAAATCTTTAAATGGATGCATATTATGCATTTATTAATGGGTATGTACAAGGGGAAGACATTGTAGAAAAACCCCTTAGTTTTGAGGATACAAAAATCTTGAATATGTTTACAAACTTCTCAAAGCCCTTTATAGACTAATACAATCCCATAGAGCTTGGTATGATGGGCTTACAAGATTTTTGTTACAAACCAATGATACAGAACGACTAAACCAACTCATTTTATCAAGAAAGAAAACAAACATCTTATGATTGTTCAAATTTATGTTGATGACATAATTTTATGATCAACTAAAAAGTATTTAATTGATTCATTTCTAAATCTAAAGATGTTTTAATTTGAAATGATTATGATGGGTGAACTTATACCCGTCCTTTGTTTTTGAATTTCTCAAAATACAATTTTGTGCTTATATAGCTCAACATAATTTTATCTAAGGCTTACTCAAAATGTAAGAAATGACAATCCTAAAAGTATTAGTACTCCCATTGGAACCTCATCCACCCTTGATCTTTATGAAGATGGGAATATATTTGACCAAAAAAATATTAGATGTATGATTGGATGTTTAATATAATTAACATATAGTCATCCAGAGTTAATGTTTTTTGTATGCTTATGTGCTAGAGATCTTGAAAATATCAAAATCCAATTTAAAAGATGTGAAAATATTTTTCCTCTATTTAAAAGGAACTTTGGATTTAGGCCTGTTTTATTCTTCTAGAAATTATTTTGAACAAAAAAAACTACCAATACTGAATTTTGTGGTAGAATAATGGATTGAAAATTTACGTATATAACTTTTCATTTACTAAGATATTATTCAGTTCTTAGTCTTGAAAAAATCTACACTATATTTCACTCTCCACTGCTAAAGTAAAATATGTGGAAGGTGGAAGTTTTTGTCTCATGTGTTGTAGATGAAACACATACTCACAGACAATGGAATGAGTTTTACTAAAACTCAAATATTTTGTGATAACAAAAGTTCTATTTATTTAAGTAAAAAACCATGCACTTCACTCCCATGATAAATACATTAACATTACTAGTCACTTTTTTAGGGATACACAGATAGAAAGAAGATATCATTTTACAAATTCATCAGAATAGAAGAACAACTTTTTGATATTTTTAAAATAAAATTATCTTCTAATTGAATTTAATATATTAAATATAATCATCAAATGATTATAATAAAATAATCATTCACATTTATTTCTTGTTTTTTTAAATCTTCATACATTAAAACACTTCTCTACACAGGGGGATAACAATATTTTATTATCATATTTTAATAGTTAAATTTTTGTATATATCATCCTTTTTGTTTCATATTATCTTTTAACTATTATATTTTATTTTCATTCCTATAATAATTATTAAATTTATTTTTTATGTATCTGTTTTATTATTTTGTTTATTTCATATATTTTTTATGTCAATAGTCTTCAGTTTTGTTAATTTGTTGTCTCTGCCTATTGATTTTACATTCTTCATATCGTCCTGACACTTTCCCTATCAGTTTGACACCCTACCCATCTACTTGAAAACCAAGAGTGTTCACTCTGTTTTTAGTTGGCTTGAAATACAATCCTATAAACATTGTGTCTGGTTTTCAATGATGAATTTGATATTTATTTTCAACTTTACAATCTAGAATAATGAATTGTTTTCTAATCGGTCTAATAGAATATTGTTTATTGGTATGAAAACACAATCTATTGACATTGCATTCCATCAGATTGACAACTTACCCCATTCAATTTGTTTTCCATCAGGTTGAAAACCAAAAGTATTCAATTTCATTGATATCATTTTGGTATTTAATTTTATTCACATTTTTTATTTGGAATATTTCTTTTCTATTTTCTATTTTGTTTTTACTTTCATAATAGTATGACTCCAATAACTCACTTGAAATATTCAAAAGATATGTTTTCTTTTCATTTTGTATCACTTTTATTTTATAATGATTTTTCCTCTATTAATTTTTTTATAAAACCTAAAGAAAAAATTTATTCACCAATGTTAGATCTGTAAGGAAATAGCCTTAATCATTACCTAATCGTGAATTATGTTAATAATTCACATTGAGGATATTTTCAAGTTTATATGTTCGGAGAATTATGTCATTACTTATACAAAACATCTTGAATATTACTTGTAGGGACATCAACTCACAAACTATTTTTTCATAAAACAAAAACTCATTAAAACAAAAACTCATTAAAACAAAACAGGACACTATTTCATTTTCTAATATCATAAATTTTCCTTGATCCTATCCTTGGGTCTATTTTTTTGTCTTGTGAATAACATTTAAAAACCTAGGATTTGTAGAAGAAGCTCTTTAAGCGATACATAAAGAAAGAAAACTATTAGTTCTAAAATACCATGAAAAACATGAATTATTTATTATAGTGTAATAATTTTCACATTTATGAAGTAATAAATACACTTCACTGAATATATTCTCATTTCATACGCATTTTGTAACCAAAATATTACCACAACCCATAGAATTCAAAATATACCATATAATTTTAACATGGGACATAATCACACTTAAATGGAATAACCATACGATCGAATTCTACACCTATCAGAAAATGAAATAGACATACCGAAAACTTACATACCAAATGCCTAAGATGTTATAATATATCCACCCATACTTGGATTATCACAGAACCACCCATCATTTGGTTTATCATTTAACCACCCATCTATGTTCTATGAAACATTATATGATCATTACTCATAAAATATTTAAAATTTAAAAATTTCACTAAAAAAATTTTATTTGAAATTGCACAATATCCTTTCATGATATTGAAATACTCAATCAATTTCAAAAACTATTTCCAGTACCAAAAATTCCAAAAACTGAATAGGGGGTTTATTTTTTCCTTTTAAAAACAATAATCCTTATAGAGGAGGCCAAATAATGATCACGTTGGCGAAGAGGTCATTGTTTCCGAATTCGTAAAAAAATTCATTCTTATTTATTAAATCACAATGTATAAAAAATATTCCCTTTGAATGAAAGTAAAATTCAATGGGTTTTATTATACAATCCATAAATGAAATAGGTCTATATTATCAAAATATGCCTCAATGAAAGGAGATTGAGAAGAAGTCTCTTATAAATATCATAATGGAAATAGATCAATTATGTGTATTCACTATATGTAAACATAATTTAAGTATAAATAGAAGGTAATATATCAAAATTCATTTGTCAGATAATCATAGAACGAAATAAACAAGAAGTATAAGATCATCCCATATAATGGAAATTGGGTTAAGATGTTCCCATACCTCGTGTTCGACATGAATCATTAGTTCTTTAATTTTCTAAATTAAAAAACATAAGTTAATTTATAATTTATTAATAACATTATTAATGTTTATTAATATTTTTATATCACTTATTACCTTGTAGTAACAATCAATTATTTGAGTTCATATCGGACATTTTGTTGATGTTTAGGATTGGAGTAAAAAATATACATGTTATAATTAAACATTTCCATGTGGTAAAAATTCCATTATCTCTAGAAAATAGTTCATATGTATATCATGTATATCATGTATATTTATTTAGAATAGTCCATAATGCTTGAAGATAAGAAATGAAATCCACCGTTCATGGAGATGGTAAGATGTATGTACGCATTAACGCTACATTCATTTCAATTTCATATTTAATGGAATGAAAACATAATGATACATAAGTATATTATATTTAAATTATAATTTATATTTTATATACTTTACATATTATAATTAATTCCATCCATTAAAAATTCCATGTTTGTCATGAAGGAGTCCTACCACTTTTAGGGGGCGGTAGTCCGCGCTTCCCCAGATGAAGTTATCGTTTTTTCACATCATTAAAAGTATAAAAGTTGGTTGTAAATAAAAATTATATAAGCATAATGAAAATATAACCATAATATATATCATATAAAAATATTTCCATCATAATGGACACCATGAGAGTGTGTAGAATATAATTGAACAATAATTGTTTCATGAGGCCGTTGTTCACCGTCCATATGAAACAGTATGTTCTATACCCATTAGATGGATGTGTGTGTAAGTGTAGTTATAATAAATCTCATAAAAACAACCTAGTATGTTCAGGATACTGGTTTTCATATATAAAAAATGTATAAAAAGATCATGGGTAGTGGTAAATGAAAAATAATGGAATGAATCTTGAGAGAAGTTGATACATCAAATCAGGTAACTTCTTATGAATTGAGTCAAAGGTCTCACTTAAATTATATTATGCCTAATTAAAGGCCTCTAGGAGGAATATAGGGATGTTGAGAGCTTATTTGGGAAGGGTTTGGAGGATCATGGGGGCTTGATAGGTGTGAGTAATGAATTAGAGGTGATGGAAGTTTATAAGGGGGAGGAGGGACTCTTTTGGAATGCTTGAAATTATTGTTTTATTATAAAATAATTTTTGGAGTCGAAATTTAAAAAAACACATTAAATTAGAATATAATATTACTATTGTTCAAAATAAAATCACCCAATAATAATTGGACTGGTTTTGGATATTTTATAATCCTTATCTATTTTATTTAACCCTTCTTAACTCTTACCGATTTATGAAGCATTCAAAACATTGAGAATAAAAATATTGACCAAAACATGATGAATATATAATTAAAGAGTTAATAAAAGAAATTACGGATTTTGATAACTATTTTTCATAATATTTTATTTTTTAGAATTTTAAAACATGTAATAACATATTTTATATTTTAAAATACAAATTATGTCAATTTTGACAATATTCATATCATGACATTTTCAACATCCATAACAACTTGAATGATTCCAAAAAACTGTGTTAATAAAAATATAACATGTTTCTAATACAAAAAATTCATTTAAGAAATAAAATAACCAAAATTAAAGTTATTTTAACATTTATAATTTTATTTATTGGAATCCATTATTAATGATGCAATCACAACATCATCATTGTGCCGTAATTAAATTTAATTATTTAATGTTTAAAAATTATAAATAAAATACCATGATGTAGGAAATATATTTATTCTTCTAATAAATATTTTTAGTCTAACAGATTGATTATATAACACCATATAATAAATGTTTATTAAATGATACATTTTTATGTTATATTTTCCTCAACATTAAATTAAAAGTAATTAATTTTCCTTTTCACACACAACTCTCTCTATGGGGCCCTAAAATCGACCCAAGGATTCCCATGATTATAAATATCTCATACAATAGGATTAAGACATGTGTTAGGGTCATTTAATAATATTATAATATTATTTTTTACCATTATTTACAAAATTTACCAATTAACCATGTAATTAGAATATTTACTAACGTTTCTATTCATAATGCCTAAATATAAAAATTAACTATTTACACATTTTAGATCAATTGATTCCAAATATGGAATCCATTTTTCCAAATTAATAAAATAAAATTTCCAGAAATTAATTTAATATTAATTCACATTGTTAAAACCAAACAACGTATTTTTAAGAAGTAAAAACTATCAAAATATTGACATGAATTTATGACCAATTTCAAAGTGAAATTATTTCCGATGAGAAAAATTTTATTAAATTACAAATATATAATCCACATACACTTTAAAACCAATTAAATGGAAAATCTAACAATATAAATAAATTATATGAAAATATAGTATTGACTTAAAATGCAGTATTTTTCATTATTCATTTAAAAATGAACTTTATCAGAAAAATACCAAGAAAAATACCCAAAGTTAATTTCGATGTCCCTGTTCTAAATTATAAGTTTATTTTTTAAAATTTAACATATAAAATTAATAAATAATAGATTTAATATGATTTCTCCATCAAAATGTTGTAAATTGACCACGTAAAGAATAATAAAGTATTTCATGCTTAAAATTGGATTTATCTTTATTTTAGGCCTCTATATTTTATTGTATAAATGTAAAAAGAATTAAAATATGTTTAATTATAATATGGTTTGTTATGTTCATTTTCTCCAATATAATTCCTATGTGTAAACAACTATAATAATTTTATAATATTATTTATCAGTATATCTCAATGTTTTGTGCAAAGTAAGATTTCAGAGAAAACCCTTATTGTGCATCGAGTATGATATCGAGAAAGTGTCACCATTAACATTAAATTAATATATAATTCATGATTTTTAATAAAAATTAAAAAGTATTATTCTCTAAATACATGGTTCATAACATTCTTTCCCCTTTGGAAAATTGTTTCCTCACAATTTAGAAGTTGGGATTGGAAACTTCATTAAATGTACCAGATCGAAAAAGAGTCAATAAATATATCTCTTTAAAATAATTAAAGAAAAGTAAAAAGGCCAATGGAGATAACACACACTAGGAATCCATGAAAACATGGATATGGTGGAGAAACTAAGTGTCATGTTCTGATAGAGAGTGATAGAAAACATGATCCAAAATTGTTAACCACCAGAAAAACAACAAACTTGTGATAGGTAAATCAGTCTTTGATTCCCCATTAGGAAAAGTAAATGGAAGATGTTTTCTATTTTTAGTTCCCTTTTATAAATTTAGATATTTTTATGAGATTGACTATGAACATAAGTAAATATAATTATTTTTCAAGTAGAGATACATCCTCTAATATATCTCTACCAACATTTTATCTTTTCTCCCAACAATGTGTACTCATGATGGCATGGTCATCCATGAAGGGATAAAATCAATATCTATCATATAACATAATCCATATCAGATTAAATATTTATTCCCCTTGTCTTTATAAATTATCCAAAACCAAAATGGATATTATGAGATTAGATAATCCTCAAAAGGATAACACTTTATAAAAAGAAATACTACTCTTAATCTCCAATATTCAATAAACAGTACCCAAAGTTCAACAAATAACATTTAATACACAATTTTCCTTAAAATTATTATACATAATCAAAATTATTTTTGAATACAAAAAAAATCATAATAATTTATTCACATAGTCTTCCACAGTAAATCTTAACTTTTATCTCCAAATAACATCAACGACTCTTAAAGTCTCAAATAGAAGTGTAATTAACATAATCACATATTCTCAATGATAGGATAATAATTTCTATAAACAATACAAATAAATATATGTCCAAAATAAAAAAATTTATCTTCCAAAATAAAATTTCATCATTACTCCTCAAATGAAATACCATAGTATTCTTTTTTCCATAGGCATATAGTTTTCCTAAAAGAGAGAACATCATCTCAAATTATATTTATCACTTAATCACCAAATCATTTTCCTATACTAATGATATCCATTTGATAATTTTTTCCCAAAATCAATTTCATCATGATCCATATAATCATTTAACAAAATAATAATTAGTCATACTAGGCAGGGAAATCACGTAGGCCAGTGGTAGGTGATAAATCCCAATCGCACTTTGGTTATGGGTTCAATTCCCATGGCCTTACAGGACAAGATGGGTTGTCACCCATCCTGTGGGTTTTCCTCTTTCTCAAACCATATCATTCATATAAAATTCCCATAAATATGATAATTTCATAAAAAATAACCACCACATATTTTATCCTCAATGTTTATCTAATACCTTTGATTTTGTATCCAAAAAAGTTATAACCATTTATCTCCTCAGAAAAAATATCCTATGAAACCTTACGGTTATACATTATGTGCATACAAGAAAAGTTAATTCTATATTGAATAACATTTTAACATATTAAACATCAGGGTTACATATAATACATAAAGTCTTCCAATATAATACCTTCATCAAAAGAACCTTAATACTTTTAAGCATTTCATTATCCTAAAATATAACATTTCTCTTGAATCCCTTATATGTATACTTCTTAATCATTCAACGTTACTCATGACCCATTAAACATTATTTTCCATCTTATACTGTAATATATCCTTCTTACAGACAAAATAATTAATCATATATTAAGATTAAATAATTTTAAAACATTAGTTAAGAAATAATCCATACCATTCATTGGTCATTGTCAGTTTCCACATCCTCAATTGGAATGGGATTAGGCATTGGTAAACATATATTTTTATGGTACCGTTAATACAATTCCTGATCCTTATTCATTGGAAATCTATTTTAATAATGACCATGCAGAACACATTTAAAATATTCATTTGGTCCTTAGGAAATAACATCATTCCCTTTCCTGTAGTCAACTACATGCTTCTTTTTTCTATAGCAGTTTATTACTTTATGACCATAATTACCACATCTGAAACACATTCCAATCCCTTTGAAGTATCTTCCTCTATTTTTCATTCCACATATTTGACACATAGGTTTTTGAATATACTTACATTTATGAATATTAGATGAAATTTTATTGGGATTCGTTTCTCTCATATATGGTGCCTTTGAAAAATCACCAAGGTTCAAGTGGTCAATCAGGACTCCAAATAGTTGGTTAAGAATAACCAAAAGATTTCTAATTGAAGATCCAATTTCATTTGGTTACTCTTTCAAAAAACAACCATAGATTCCTTTACATCCATTGTTTCATTGGTTCTTGCTAGATTAAGCCATTTACTAAAACCAAAATGGCCAGTGTGAGTTTATCAGTAAAATCATTATATATACTATATTATGAGGAGGGTAAACACAAAGATATACGTATTTAGGTTATCATAAAATCATTCTATTTATCTAAAATTATTATGAACATTTATAATATTATATCCATTATGGTTATATCACATAGGCATAAATAACACCCTAACCTCTCAAGTTATCCAAATCGACCTCTAATACCAATTGTAAGGCCCTAACCATAAACACTACATAATATTGAATTAGGTTAGTAATTCACATTTAGGATCTTTTCAGGTTTAGATTTTTTGATAATTAGGTCCTAAAATATAGATAACATCTTTAATATTACAAGTAGACACTTCAACACACTATAAATATTTTTCATAAAACACAAACTATTTAAAACAAAACATTACATAATTCCATGTTTTAACATCGTAACATTTAATTGATCACATCCTTGACTCTATTCTTCTTCATGTCATGTGAAAAACTTTTCAAAACATGGGATGAGCATACAAATCTTCATAAGGGATACACAATGAAATAGAATTGTTAGTCATTAAATTATATTGAGTCCATGACGACATTATTATAAAGTAATAATTATCAACTTTCACAAGTACTAAAAACATTTCACTAAATATAATCACATTACATACCCCTTTATATCCAAAATATTACCATAATACCATAAAATAAAACATTTAACATATAAAGGTTACTTGGGACTTAAACATACTTAAATCGAATAACTATACCATTGACATCCATACAAATCACTAAATGGAATAACCATTTGACCGACTTCCATACCCAATGCATTGGAGTTTATAATGTAACAACCCATCCATGGATTATCAGGGAATAACCCGTCATTTGGTTTACCACATAACCACTCTTCTAATGTCCATGTAGAATTATATAATCATAATATATAAAATATTTCAAATATAAACATTTCACTTATAACATTTAATTTGCAATCAAACGAGATCATTTCATGATATTTAAATACTCAATCAATTTCAAAAATAATTTTCAATACTAAAACCCCAAAAAATTGAATAAGGAGTTTTTTTCCATTTAGAAGCATTAAGGATTATTTAGGAATCCAAATACCGACTAACGAGGTAGAGAGGTCACTATCACCGCTTACATTAAAAACATTCAATTTGCCATTTAGTAAAATTATTCATAGAAAAAATCATCTCTTTCAATGAAACTAAAAGGAAAAATGTTTTATTATACAACATATTAAAGAAGAAGGTATATATTATTGAAATATGCCTCAATGATAGGAGGTAGAGATGAAGTCCCTATCAATGATCATTTTGTAAATCGATAAATTATGGTATTCATTATAAGTAAAAATTAAGAAAGTATAAATAAAATAAAATATAATAAAATTATTTTCTCACATAATCATATCACAACATAAACATGAAGTATAATACCATCCCAAAGAATAGAAATTGGGTTAAGAGGTTACCTTACCTCCTGTCCAACTTGACATGTTTGTTCTTTAATTTCATCAGTAATATAATTGAGATAATTTGTCTCTTCTTAAGAACCATTTTCAATTTTATTATTCCATTTATATCACTTACTATATTTCAATAACAATTAATTATTTGAGTTCATATCATACATTTTTTCGATGATTGGAATTTGAGTTAAAAATGAACTTGTTATAATTACAGGTTTTCCATGTTGTAAAAGCATATTATCTCTAAAATATTATTATTAAATATATAATATATATGTATTTATAATTGTCCATAAAATTTGTAGATATGAAATGAGTGGCACCATTGATTGAGATGGTATGCCATACGTATGCATGAACACTACTTTCATTTCCACATATTATTTTATGGAATGAAAAAATAATGATACATTGGTATATTATAATTATAGTATTATATATATCTTATATATGTTAGATAATTTCATTAATTATATTCATTATATGGTCCACTTATACAATAAATGAGTAATATCACTTTGAGGGGGCGGTTGTCCGCGCTTCCTCAAATGGAATTATCATGTATAAACATCAATAAAGGTATGTTGTAAATAAAAATTAAAGAATAATAAAGACAATATAATCTTAATATATATCATATAAATACATTTCCATAATAATTGACACCATGATAGGCGGTATGAGATAATTAAACATTCATTGTTTCGTGCGGGAGTAGTTCGCCAACTAGAAAAACAATATGTTCTATACCCATTAGACAGAGGGGTGTGTATGTGTAGTTTAATAAATCTCATAAAAAACCATGTATATTGTGGATAACAGGTTTTTTATATATAAATGAATAATAAGAGAATTGGGAGAGGATAAGAAAAAATAATGGAAAGAATCTTGACTGAAGTCATTACCTCAAATCGGGTAACTTCTTTTTATTTTAGTCAAAGGGATCTCTTGAATCGCATTCTTCCTAGAGGAAGGCTTCCTGGAGAAAGAGGGGGATATTGGGAGATTATTTGGGCTGATTTTGGACAATACGAGGGGCTTGAGAGGGGTGTTTAATGGGACAGAGGTGATGGCCTTTTATAAGGAGGTGGAGGGACTCTTTAGGAATGTTTGAAAGTATTATTTTGTTATAAAATTATTTTCGTTTTCAAAAGGTCCAAAACAAATTAAAGTATACGATAAATTTATTATTGTCATAAATAAAATCATCCAATAAAAATTTAATGTGGTTTTGATATTTTCTAATCCTTCTCTCTTTTATTTAACCATTTATTACTCTTACTGCTTTATCAAGCATTTAAAACGTTGAGAATCAAAATAGTTACCAAAACATGAAAAATATCCAATTAAAGAGTCAATAAAATAAATATACACTTATTATTACAATTTTGAAGAATATTTTATTTTTTTGGAATTTTATAATATTTAATAAATATTTTATATTTTAAAATATGAATTATAACAAATTTGGCAGTATTCATATCATGAATTTTTAAAAATCCATATCAACTTGATTGATTCTAAAATATAACATTAATACAAATATTACATTTAAAAATTATCCATAAAATTATTGGATGAAAAAACAATAACCAAATTCCATTTATTATAACATTTATAATATCATTTATTTGAATTTATTATTATTGACGCAATCACTACATCATCGTTGTGTCATAATTAAATTTATTTATGAAATGATTAAAAATTATAAATAAAATACCATGATGTAGGAAATATTTTGTTCCTTATAATTACTATATATAGTTAAAGATATCATTTATATAACCCAATATAAAATTGTTTTAGTAAAAGATAATGTTTAAGTTATATTTTCCATAACATTAAATTTAAAAAAAATAATTACCATATTCACACACAATTGGCTCCATAGGGTCATAAAATAGACCAATTGATTCACATGGTCTGAAATTTCTTACCCAATGGAAATAGGACACGTTTTAGGGTAATTTAATATTATTATAATATTAGTTTTTTACCCTTATTTACCTGATTTATCCATTACCCATTGTAAATAAAATATTTACTACAGTTACAATTCATAATATCTAAAAATAAGAGTTACTTTTTTACAAAATCTGTAAATCCTAAATCCAAATATAGAATTAGTTTTTTAAAATTAAAAACACATAATTTATAGAAATTAATGTAAAAGTAATTCACATTCCCAAAAGGAAAAGCGTGTTTTTAATAAATAAAAACTACCAAAAGACAAATGTGAATTTATGTCAAATCTCAAAGTGAAATTACTTCTAATGAATAAGTTGGGATTAAATGATAAAAATATTTTCCAATTAAACTTTAAAACATATTAAATGGAAAATATAACTATATAAATAAATTATATAAATGGAATGTTTTGACTTAAAATGCAATATTTTCACTATTCATTAAAAAATGATCCTTATCAGAAAAATACCAAAAATTTCCCCAAAGAGATATTGATGTACCAATTATGAAGAAGATGTTTATTTAGGAAAATTGAACATATAAATGTGAAAAAACTGTATTTAGAAATTGTTCCCCATAAAAATGTGATAAATCGACCTTTCAAAAAATATTAAATTATTTTATGATTAAAATCGGTTTCATCCTTGTTTTGAGCCTCTATATTTTATGGGATATATGTACAAAAAATTAAATAAATATTTCTTCATAAAATTTCTACTTCTATTCATTCCCTCCAACAAAACAACAAGGAGTTAACTACCATAATAATATTATATTTTTAATTTTTAGTATATCCCAATGTTGAGTACAACGTATGATTTCAGAGAAACCCCTCGTTTCTTATTTAGTATGCTATAGGAAAATGTGTCCAATTTAACAAAAAATTAGTTTATTATTCAAACGTATTAATATAAATTAAAATTTATTATTCTATAAATACTCGGGTTGTTATAAAATATTTCACCTTCAAATCTCAACCATAGAAGACCAACGGTCTCCCAAATTGGCCAAAAAATAAGGGACCTTCTTCATTATCAAACCCCCAAATATTATTAAAAATTTCATGTTGAAGTAGTTTACATCCTCTTTAGCCTCAGTATGATTATTTCATTCCTCAATCATCTTTATTTCTCTATGTTCTACATATAATCCTACTGACACCTCTTCAACGACTTTCTCAAATATGAATTGTTTCAGAGAAAGGTTAGTTACTCGAGATTTATTTGATAGTTTTGATACTTCGATTAAAAGAATAATTTTTTTCCAAGGCATGAAACCCATATGTGTTGTGAAACCTATATCTCAAGACATGATTCTTATTAAATAGGTTTTAAAATTCTATAATATAGTGATATTTAATAAAGATATGATGATTAATTTAGTTGTGTATGATAGAAGGTTTTCATTTTAAGTGAAACAAGCAGCACATTTTCTCAATGTATATAAGAAAGGCGAATCATTATATCCATCTCATAAGATACTTGAGGATTTCAGTATTTTTAGTAATGATATAACTGATATGTCACTCTTTTTTATCAATGAGGAAAAAAGAAAGGTATGCCATAACTCTCCAGAAAATCGTTTTATCACCATACAAATGCAAGGGTTTCGTATTCCAAAAAATGGGGTAGAAAAACTCCTAACCTTTCTTTTATGTTTATGTTTGATTATCTTGTGAATATGAAAAATGTAAATATCATGGGATATATTTACGAACCAATTAATAATGTGATGTCAGGAGAAAATAATTCTCATCAAATCATGTATCTAACCATCCTTACAAAGTTTATTCTCAATTGTTTTATGTTTTTCAATCATCTTGTGAAAGGAGAATTAAATGTGTTGAAGGTATCATGAATTATCTGTGATACAATAAATGAAATTGACCCTTCATTTTGATACTGAATCATGGTTTTTTTTAAATATGAGAAGAATTGGAAGAAAATCAATCAGCACCACTTTTAGTTTAATCATCTCCAGTAGTTATAGCTTCTCAAAAGTCATATCCTCAAACCAGTGAAAAATATTAAATGAAATTAAAATATAGTAAAGAGGATGAAGATATGTGTAGAATGGAGAATTAATAAATAAATGAAGGTGATTCTCAGTTTGTTCTTGACCCAACTTAAGCTCTAGCTAAAAAAATAAGGATATAAGATACCCTTGAATTTGAGAATAAGAAGAAGAATCTTTTGAAAAGAAAGGATGTGTATTTTTTTGTCTCCATGATAATAAATGATGAGTAGTTTGATAGTGATCAACTGAATGAATAAATAGTACAATACCCAATCAAAAATAATTTTCTATAGGAAGGTAATGAAATAGTGCAACAAGTTTTTCACTCGGCTTCATTACAAAAAGGTGAAGATGACCAAGAATATGAATTTCATATTTCATATCATCTGATTCCTAAGAAAATTAGAGAACAACCTTCTCTAAAAAAATAAAGTGAATGAGTTCAACAATAGAATGATCAGGATGACCTAGCACTAATAAATCCTTTGGAAAGGTAATATAAAAGAACTCCTTCCCCAGTTATGAAAACGGATCAAATTTCCCATGATTAATGGGCCATTATCATTAGTGATAGAGTAGAAGAATACATAATTGAAAATTAGAATGATAATGAAAAATGAAAACTACATACTCAAGACTCATGCTGAACTCCTAAACATCAATCATACGATGATGATACCAATTCAGAACACACTATTTCACTTAAGAAAAGTAATTAAATTGTCCATGTTCAAATAAATATTGAGGAAACTATTTCATACCTTCCTATAATAGAAGTAATGATTGATTTCATTACAAATAATCATTGTAAGAGATTAGGTTCCTTAAGAGAGAATATAAATAAATTGATATCAATGGAGGCTTCTCTTATATTTTTAAGTGATAGCTCCATTTCTCATAAGAAGGCTTCTAATATGATGAACAAATGGTCATACAAAAAAAAGTTCAACAAATGAAAATGAGGAGACCTTTGATGTCATAAGGATGATTTAAAATTAATTTTCTATATCTTTTAATTGGATTGATAAGGATACAATTGAGAGTCTAAAACATATTTAAAAAATCCCATGGAGTAGCTAGTGATTTAGTAAAAGAGTTGCAAGAATGACTTAATGTTTTCTAGTTATAGTTTTCGAAGGTATATTATTTCAAAGATGAAATTGTATTGATAACAAAACAAAAACCATTGTTGGATAAATAATATAGGAATATAAAAGAAATAATTTTTAATCTCGAAGAAGTGATCAGAATCTATGAAGTCACCATCATAAACCTAGATCAGATATTTACAGTCCAAAATGTGCATCTAAAATCTTTAAAACATTATATATCAGAAGAAAAGAAAGCGAAATATAATATTAATTATAATATTGTTGTTTTTATTGATAAATACAAATATAAACAAAATAAATGAATGTTTTTTGTTTTATTTTTTCATTCCTGATTGTCTTTTGAAAATTATTGAACTTTTGACAATTCTATGAGATTTATGTTTTCATTAATATTGTTTATTATTCTATTTCTCCCTAACCCTTTTAGAAAATTCAAGATTACCCCATTATTTTTGTAAATAAAAAAGTGGGAGAAGGTTTTATAAAAGAGGATAATGATTTAAAAAGGGAGATATTTCCCAAAGGGTATATTCCATAAGGTTTTACTATAATTTAATACATTAAAGAAAATAATAATCTAAAATGATGAAAATTAAAATAAATCTAATCCTTATGAAATTGTATACCTAAGGGGGAGTTATTAGTATTCATTTATTTCTTCAATAGAGTTTTTAAAACTCAAGAGATATAATTATTTATTTCTAGTTTTACATTGTGTTTTGTTCATTCCATGAAGGGGATATTGTTAAGTCCGAAGTTTTATTTTCATTTTTATGTTTTTTGAGTTGGAAATAAAAAATCACTTTATACTTAATTCTCATGTAACAAATTTACATTGAATATGGTTTTCATTTTATTGAACACACTATTTTATAGTACTCAATATATCATCATACCCATTATTTTTATCGTACTGACTCTTACCATCGAACCCAATGTGTTTATAGTACTGACTATGACCATCATACTCGCATGTGCATCATACCCACATTGTATCATATCATTATTTTGTATTATATTATTTCTGACAAAATAAATAATACCTATCATTATACAAGAGATATTAATTGTACTCATGTTATACTTTTTGTGCATTAATTTTTTCAGTCTTTTATCAAAACTCTTGTTTTATATTAATCATAATCATATTATCATTTTCATATTTCTATTATTATAAACATAACTTTGTCATATAGTTAGTTTTAAACTAATAAAATTATGTCGTGTTTTTTTTTCAATATAAACTTTATATTCCCAAGTGTCCATGTCCCTCTGAATTTTTCATAGAAATATGGCCATTGGGGAAAATGTGACTATTGGAACCTGATTCATATAAATAGGAGGTCATTGAAACCAAAGAGAACAACTTTTTCTTCATCCAATTTCTTTAGGGAGACTGTGTGACATCTCTCATGATTCGTGTGAAATCCTTGAAATTAAAAAAAATGTGAAAAACTCGTTCTTTTTTTTTCTATTTCAATTAGTTCTTTTTTTCTTTGTTCATCCAATCAATTAATAATGATTAAGGGAATATATGGATATGTAGATAGTGTAATGGATCTTTTTATCGAAGGATTTCAAGCATTTTAGAGAGAGCAGTGTTGATTACCTAAGAAATCGATGTCTTGCGGGGATAATAAGGTAGACCTGATGATCATAATATCGAGGGATTATCGGTGTTGGTAAGATAAACCTATTATCCTTGGGGAAAGGATACCAAAATCATTGGGATAAAAGATTTGTAATAAAATTTAATTTTATGCTACAAATTTTAATATAAAGGGAACCATTTTATATCTTCTTTCTATTGGTATTATTTTATATTAAAATTGATTGAGTTATAATTTATACTTTTCAGTATTGACTCAATATGATATATTGTAGAATCACTTACTCATTATATACTCTAACATTTTTATTCAAAATTAACACAATTATTTCATAACATGAGGTATCATAACATCTGACAAAGAGTTATTCAGATCATTTTTTTATTTTATAAGAGGTGTTGTGAATTTTTTTAATTTATGTTGTATTAAACTAAGAACCTTTCTTGAAGGTTTTAATATAAATTTTTAAACATACTATTCATACCCTCTTGTATATGTGCCAAATCATATCAATTTCAATCCATAAGTAATTATTTTTATAGATTATATTTATGATATTAATAATTTTTTTAAACTTAAATAATTTTTACATAACACATAAGCTTATGCATTCCATTTTGTGTTAATATGATAACATCATCTGTGGACTTGTGGACTACCTCCTCATCAAAGTTATGGGATTAATTTACACTTTAAATTGAATGTATATTGAACGGTTATAATAAAATTATTTTACATATATGTAAAGTATTATATACTTGAATTATAATATAAATATATATCATTTTCTTTTAATTATTTTAATATTTTAATGAAATGAATATAGTGTCCCTGTGAACGTATGACCTACCGTATCTATGAATGGTGCATCTCATTTCTTGTCTTGAAATATTATGGACTATTATAAATACATATATGTGGAGTATTAATGATCATTATATTATCAATTATATTCATCATGTGATGATATCGTGATCTAATTTATAGGAACAACAACTGACAAGTTAAACTTGCTCATGAAACTAGGAGATTAACACCCTAAATAATGAAAATTGTAAATTATTATTTACAAAAAGGTTATAAGATATCATATAATACAATAAATTAAATTATAAATATGATTATTGTTCTTGTATAAGTATTTAACTTGGTTTAAACAATTATACCTATCACAAACCAAATCTCATCCCCACCAGAACTGGCACTAAACACAGCCCATTGAAAGACCTGATGGGGGTTCCTTATTTCCACGATATCGCTAAGGTTACCAAAAATCATAAATATTGTTTGTGAATGATTTACTCAAGTTTAAATTTTTTTAACAACAAAAAACAATCAATAATCCAAATATGTACATTACCAACCAAACAAGAATTAAATAATACTTCAGTACTTAATAAATGGTTCTTAACATGACACAATGGGTCCCAAACTACAAATGTAGTAGAAAAAACAACCCAAATTAGACCACATGACAGGGAGCCATCACCCACGAGTCTTCTCCACAACACCGCACAACGAGTGAAACTAACAACCAAAACCACCATCCCTAAACTCCTTTCTCTTAAATTTTTTCGATCATTACTATTTCTACTTAAACAGAAAGGTGTAAGTAGGGTTTGATCGTCATCCCAATAGGGTAAACCAAAATGATTTCACATGATTAGAATGATAATATTAAAAACATGCAATTGTTATAAATACATAATAGTACCGATACTCTCTAAAGGTGCATCTTTTAAATGATAATAGTTTTCAAAGTGGGTAAATATGAATAATATGTAAATTTAAATAAAACATGTAAGCTAATGAATATTCCAGCCAAAAACACCATAATCGAATGAAAAATTCCAAATACACAATGATCACTCAACATAGGAACACTTTTAGGCAGAAGCCTGTTTTGATCACCATGTACCTCACATCTCAGTGTGAATGTAAACATACCAATATCTGTTCTCATTCTCGATCCACTAGTTGGGGAATCACCCATGAACTAGTGGTCCCCAACATCATCATCATCATAATTTTTTTAGTGTTTTCAATGTCAAATATTCTATGTAAAACATGGAAAAAACCACTCTAGATCACTAGAATCCTTGTACACGTCCGGCCAGCTAGACACCCTGGTTTCCCTCATTTTCCTCAAACAATTACCACATGATAGCAAATCCATTTATACAGAAAAATAGTAGTTATGGTCATACACACTCAAAATAGTATCTAATCTTACATTTCAGTATTTTTATAACTCAAACAAATGCTTAGAATTTCCATAAAATAATTACACAAGTTATAACAAAACCTTGCACATAAAATCCATTTAAACCCCTCCCTTAATAAAAAATGCATACCAATATTACACAAAATTATAATTTAAAGCACTAAATAATTTTTATTAATAAATTACAATAATTATAAAACAACAACAATTGGTACAACTTGGAATGCACAAGTAAAACACTCATTTCCACACCAAATTGGCACATTAAAAGAATCCTCTTAACAAATGCTACAAAAAAAAAATTTTCCGCTAAAAATATTGAAATAGGAACATAAAAGAAATTCATATCCATCAATATAACTCATTATAAAGTTCTTACACATGGAATAACCTACCACATATGTCAAAACCCTCAAATCCTTGTGTGTAACTTCAACCGCACCACTGCCCCACTACAAGGAAGTGAACAGAAACCTAAAACCACAATATTGGTCCATGAAAATATAAAATAGACCCTAGGTTTGATTCACTACTTCATTTATATTAGTAATATAAAAAATGGAAGAAACCCCAAGATAATGGGTGAATCCCTAAAAAAATGTGGGTAGGAAGGAAACCCATTTACATTAGGAATATTGAATAAATCACCCCAAATCCACCAAAGGTTGAATCTCCAGGCATCCAAAACATATCGGGGGGCTCGAATATGGTTTAATATGTCCTATGAGACTAAAATGGGTGGAAAAGAGTGAATATTGAATGATTTATGGGTGAAACCAACTTCCTTCTCAAATCCAGACGATTTATAAAACCCTGAGAAGCTTCACCCCAATTCCTGATGCCAACAATCCCCAATGGGGTACACACAACCATGGGGGCACACCTTGGGATGTTGTATTCGATTAGGAGGTGGAATCACTAGAAAAAATCATAAAATGAATGAGATATTTAATAATTAATTTTTTAATATAGGAAATAGCCTTATGGGTTAGCCCAATGCATAAATAAATAACAGAAATACAAAATGATAATGAGTTCCTAAGGGGTCAAAATAGACATGGTGATTTTAATAGGTCATGAGAAGCCATTTAAGAAGTTTAATTGGTGAAATATGTTGAAAAAAGATGTTATTTATAAAACTATTTTTTTTAAATCTAGAAATGGGCTCCAATTTTGGCCAAAATCTTGAAAAATCACCCTTTCCTCTAAAAAATCCAAGGATATCCTTAAAATGAAAAAATAATGGAAATTATCTGAAAAATAAAATAAAAATAAGTCATGGATGTTACAATTCTCCCCACCATGAAAGACTTTCCACCCTAGAAAGTCAATCTGAAGCTTGATCAGAAAACAAGAATGGGTACACTTACTCAACCCATGACTTCAGCACCATTGCCTCAAGTGTATATTTACCATAATGCCAAAGAATCAGAACCAGTGAAATTGGATGTCCCCAAAGCACCCTCTATGGTAATTAACTATTTCTAAAGGCTTGTCAAAAATATACAAATGGTGTTATATCTCTAGTTGTTTCCAATTATGCACGTGGTACGTATCCGAGTTGTACATTTTGAACTGAGAGACATGGAAAACATCATGAATGGAAGTAAACTAATAAAGAAAGGTCAACCTATATGTCACCCTAACAAAATGTTCTGTGTTCTCAAAAGGACCTACATATCGTGGTGTTAGCTTCACTTGCATTCCAAATCGATGATGTCCCAGATGAGGGGTCACATTCAATAATACCTTGTCACCCACAGAAATCTCTAGGTCTCGTAACTTCTAGAAATCATAAGATTTATAGAGAACATTATCTATCAACAAGAACTTCCTAATAAACATGACCTTTTCAGACATCTTCTGCACAAGACTCATCCCCAGTAGTGAAGTCTAACCAACCTAATCCCAACATAGGGGGGACTGACAGGGCCGACCAAAGAATTCTACAAAAGGAGCCATTAGAATTGAGGATTGGTATATATATTTATAAGATAACTAAACCAATACCAAATGGCTATCCCAAGAACCTACAAAGTCCAAAACACATGCATGAATAATGTCCTCCATAATATGATTCACCTGATCTATCTGACCATCCATTTGAGGATTGTAATCCATGATCATCGTAATCTATGACCAAAATGCCTTCTTAAGGCCTTTCCAAAACCGAGAAGTGAAATAAGGTTCACTATCTAAGACAACTGTTGTTGGCACAACATAATGTTATACCACCTCTTAGAGATACAAATGGACCAACTCATCCACGTTAGTGTTATCTTTGATTATAATGAAGGGGGATGATTTGGTTAAAAAATCATTCAAAACCAAAATTTAATTCTTACCCTGAGTTGTAAGAGGTAATCCAACAATGAATTCCATGAAGACCTTATCCCACTTCCAAGTAGTTATGGGTAATGGCAGGAGCAAACAACATGGCCTTTAGTGCTCTGCATTCACCTGATGACATGTGTATTATCTCGACACAAAGCTAGCTATGTCACGTCTCTTACCTAGAAAACAAAACTATCATCCCACATCATAATACATCTAGGTGGCACCTAGATGGATAGCCCACTGAGACTAGTGGCTATCTGGTATCACCATATTTCGTATAGATGATGACACTACCAAATGAACATTGAAGAAAATGATTCCTTCAGGAGATGATGACCAATCAGAAGACCTATCCCCACCATGATGTAACTCCCTCTTCCTATAACAGAGCTCATAATTTGTTAGTTCTAACTAAATAAACCCAATGAGATTAGGAGTCAACTGAATTCTTGATAAGAACACACCTCCACTGTGCTAATTGGTTACCACATTCATCTAAGAAAAGGGCCCCATCAGAGTCCACTCATCACTGGACATACTCAAGGATTGCACTAGTACCTCTCTACTCAGTGAAAGCACCACCACATTACCCTTCTACATGGAATAAAAATTCCAATGTTGAACCCCTGCTAATACTCTATCCAATGGAACTACCTTCGATTGAGGTCCTTCTGTGAGAAGTTGTTCGAAATATTTTGTGATCAGAATAGACAATAAATGTCTCCCGATAGAGGTAGTGAATCTATTTTTTCATATAATGCATCACATATACTTGATCCATTTCGTGGATTGGTGATTTATTTTCATGTTGTCAGAGTTTTCAGGATCCATACACCACCACATGATCATCATTTATAAGCATGCACACGAGACCCATACCTATAGTGTCATAATAAACCAAATAACTCTTTCCAAATTCTTTCAAGATCAATGTAGGGGATTTATTCATCCACTTATTTAGCTTCTGAAAGGATTCATGACATTCTAGGACCCACTCAAACTTCACCCCATTCCATGTAATTGTGGTCATGGGAGAAGAAATCATAGAGAAATCTCGAACAAATCACTTGTATTATCCTACCAAGACAAGGAAAATCTGAATCTCAAACATGTTCTTCAACATCTCCAATGAAATCAATACATTGATATTATCATAATCCACCAAAAAACTATGATCTGAGCTCACATTCCCTAGAAAGATCACCTCCCTGATCTCGGTGGTGCACATGGACAACTTTTCATAAAGGGATTGATCCCTCAATGTGCCCAACACAATCTGAAAATGATGTTCATGTTTCTCCTCGAATCTAGAGTAATCATGGATTTCATCCATGAACACCATGATGAAGGAATTGAGATACCTTTGGAAAAAATATTCATTAGTTCCATAATGAAAATTGGATCAACTAAATATCTGAAGTGAATGACCAAATATTCAATGTGTTTGCGCCTACTTAGAAAAGCAATCATTAGGATATATTCATCATTTACACTAAGTTGATGTTAACAAGAACACAAGATTATATTAGTGAACAATGTTAACCACTTCAACTATTCAAACAAATCATATATTCAGGGAAAACGAAACTTTTTTTATGGTTACTTTATTCAGATTTCAGTAGTCAATAAACAACTGGAGGAATCTGTCAGCCTTCTTCACAAATAGAATAGGAGAAACCCAAGGAGTGACGCTCATGTGAATGAATACTTTGGATTCTGAATTGTCCAGTAGAATCATTAATTCCCTCAACTCGGTAGCGTCTATATGATACAATGGAAGAGATATAGGTTTTGTTACTGATTCTAAATCTATCAAAGAGTCCACATCCCGCTCTAGAGTTAATCCTGTGAACACATCTTGGAATACCTCTGAAAACACACCCAATATATGCGGTAATACACCTTCAAGGGAAAGACAATCATCATTTAAAATGATTGAGAATAAATGGAATACAATATTCCCCAATTCTTGGAGTGGAGGTCTTGCATGACCTGATCGAGGATCCCAATACCTAAGGAAATCCCAACAACTCCCATCGGTTGAAGTGAAACTAACTCATCACCTATAACAATCGATCTGTGCATGAATGTGTACCGATAAATCCATTTAAATTATCACTTCAAAAAGATCCATTTCTAACACTAGGATTTCTTACTCAATCTCAACCACTATCCTATAAAGCGCACATAACAGACATATGAGGCCATGTTCTTTATTCTTCCCATCGGTGTCACCAACTCCATCGCAATGGAAAATGGTTTAGTTATCAAGTTTACCATGTTCATAGTACCAAAAGCGATGAATAAAAAACTTTAACCTATATCAATAGAAGAATATATAGAAGAGGAAATAAAAACGGTACATTGAACAGTTGACGATCTCATCTCTGATCCCGTTACTGCATGATCCACCGCAAGATGATGCCTAGTCTCTAGATGAGAAAAATTGCTCACCTATGGCTCTGCTGTGAACTCGATCTACCCAAAAAATGATCTGTCACTATAGACATGGCCAAAAAACCAATATCACTCTGTCCTCAATGGTTCAAACTGAGCTGGAACTCCCCTGGAATCCACTGATTCTTCCCCACATTGTAGTGGAAATTAAATCCTAAAAAAGAACAACAAGTGTCCCATACCACTAAAATAATAACAATTCTTCATGGGAAAAGTGAATACTGGACAATCTTCCATGGCCTCCCACACTGGTGGCACATGATGGACCTCACATCAGAAGACAGAAAAGAAAACTTCCAGGAAGGTTAGTCTGAGTAGCCACCCCATTCTTTCCATACTCCTCCCACTACATTTTCTTCTCAAAAGAGCAAACACTTCCCCGACCTGATATCATCCTAGAAAACATTCCCTACCCTTTTGGTCAATCTTCACTATAAATGACCAGTCGACCACCTATGCATAGGTTTTCAGCATGAATAGGAAGACCTAGGAATAGATCTCTGGATGTAGACACATCTAGATCTTCTTGGCCTTCGTCTGCTCATTATAGACCATTTAAAAACATACCAGCTCAAATAAATAAAATGTTTATAATTCTCCCTCATAGAAATATCCCCCGGAACAAGCTCCCTAAACTCTCAATATCGATCATATGCCAAAACATCAGGGTATTACTGGTTGTTGATGATAACATTGAAGTCCTTTCAGCATATCTTCTCATGATTCCTAGATTGATGAAATGATTCCCACCACCTATGGGTGGGACTCTCTAACTGGAAATTGGAATGCTTCACCTTGAACTCCTAATTTTTTTCTGGTAACTCAAACATGCACTTGATATTTTCAAGCCACTCGTCGACTTTGTGGGGTTTTGTGTTAACTTATAAAGTAGTAGGATATTTTTCGAAACACCTCAGCTTTGTCCTTCCTAGGACCATTATTGTCCTCTCTAATAGGAGCTGGAATAGGATTTGGTACCTATTCTCGAGCTTTCACTATAGCATCCCGTCTTTTTATAACATAACTTTCATTTCATTACACGGAACTGAGGATCTTTAAGGTTTAGTGTCTTGGAAACAAGGAACGTAATACATGAAAAGAACAAAAAAAAATTCTTATTAAACACTTGAAGGGCTTCTTCGTAAGTTCATCCTAGGTTCATTACTGCATCTCATAACCTGGGGACATACATCAAAAGAAAGGGTGAGAAGAAGGCCCAGAAAGGGATACAAGAGAAACATTTTACATGTGAACTTGAGATACTTCAATAAGGACATGAAAAGAACTTTATGGCATGAGAAAGAAATAATGAGATACATCATAATAAAAATAACATTTTTCATAACGTGAAGTTGTGGCTACAACATTCATTATTGACAATCATTTAGTTTCACCAAGGTCCATCCCCAAGGTGTCATTAAAATTTACCAAGGTTATTCACCAAGGTATCAGTCTAAAAAGTCATCTTTAGAGATTAAGTCGTTACCCAATTCATTGGAGCTATATCTGGGCGCAACATTTACATGTCTTTATTATCATGTGAGACACATATATCATCATCAATAATTTCATAAACAACCCGTATATCATAAAAGAAATGGGTTTCATTTCATAATCATAACATTTTTAAAACTGATTAAAGACATGATCTTTATGTCACTTTAAACCCAAGGAAAGGGGAAGCAGGTTTCATGTATGTAAATCCCATAATTTAAAATAGTAAATTTTGATATATATGTGAATACCCTTGTATAAATAAGAGCTTTGAGTATTCACTTTATAACATAAAAATAATTTTGAGAAAAGAGAGAGTCATTTTCAGACGAAAATTCTGCAGCATAACGGCTATGTTATAAAGTTTTAGAAAACATTGAAAAGAGAGGGAACATGGGTCACACACTCATAAATGATCCATAAAATAGTAGGGGAACATAATATAAGGGATTTAAAAACATGGTAATGAAATGTAAAAGATATACCATATGAAATAAAAAACATGGAAGTGAGACAAAAATAAGATTTCTCTTATGAAAATTCGGCAGCCTAACGCTGTCACTTAAACTTCAGTAAAAAATGATTTGACAAGATCAAATAAGGTCTCTCATAATATGATCATAAGAGATCAGTATTATAGATAAAGAGATCATACCCCAACATAATAAAAAGTAACTTGAAAGACTTGACATGAAAATAGAATTTGAAGAATGAGAAGGGTGAAAGAATCCCTTAAGAATTCAGCAGCCTAACGGCGTCACTTAAACGTTCATAAAATGAAATGATGAGAGTAAGAGGGGATATCTCATCATATAAACATGAAATGGGAAGTCAGAGGAATATAAAAGAACATCCTCTCACATAAGAACATGGAGCATAAAAGGAATGACATAAAAGAGATTATATGAAAAGAAAGAGAGAGGTCGGATCCCTTACCTTAAAACATAACTCTTAAAACACAATGGTTTGGACCTTGAGGGCCTGGGGGCACCTTGGGATGACTCCTTGGGAGGTAAGGAGACCAGAACTTCGTTTGTAGAGAGTTGGTAGTGAAAACTAAAGGAGGAAAGGGTGGGTATTTATAGGGAAAGTGAGGGGACAGGGCATTAATGGCCAAGGGACACCTCACAAGTTCTTTTCTCAAAACCATGTGCTCACCCTTGGAATTTACCATGGAGTTAGGCCACATGGGGCCCCCAAAACAATAATTCATCACCCTTTTCCGGAAAACCCTTAAAATATCTCATGAAATCATCATGACACAGTTATGATGTCATTAAACATACTAAAACCCTACAACTGCATTTTTACTATTCACTGAAAAATTCATCTTTCTCAGAAAAATCCCAAAATATCACCTTAACCAAATATAGATGCTCTAATTAAATTTATGAACTCCATTTTATAAAAATAATTTTCTAAATATTTTTAATTTAAATTTTAAATAAAAACACTATTTATCGAGAATTCGTTTTTGTCCAGAAAAATCCCCAAAAATTACCATAACATAATATCGATGCTATGAGTTCAAAAATAAAGTCCTTTTTATAAAAATAACATTAAAATTATTTTTAATTAAATTTTTAATTAAAAAAAACTATTCACCAGAAAAAACTAATACTTGACTAATAATTTATTAAACCATTATTTACCCATTTATTGAATCACATTACTTAATCTAGGTATCTAAATTATATTAAAGCTTTCTTTGAGTGAAATCACTCATCCATTTGGTCACATTACTAATCCTAAGAGTAAAATCACTATTCATAATTTACTATTCATAAAATATTATGTTGATATTATTAGACTCCAAATTCCTTACTGAACACTTTCGTAGAAGACCATTTTTTGAAAATCATTACACATCATTAATTATTTAGGGTTTACATAAATATTTTAAAATATCCTTTTTTAAAAATTCATCAATAAAATACATCGTAAAATTATCTGGACATTTGAAATTTCACAAACATCACTAAAGGAAGAAATCTCAATTCATTCATCCCAATGGATTACACAAAGAAGCTAGGGTCTCATCACATAACCCCTTATAACACCGGCATATAACCTAACTGTAAGGTGTGTTATGGTGAGAGAATATGAGGGAGGCTTAGATAACATTGCCCTAGTAGTAATCTCTACTAACATGAACTTCTCCCGCAGGCGTTTCCGTTCAAGCATGAAACGCTGGAGTTCGGCTTGGGCTTGGTCCAAAGCGAAGCCCACAGAAGCTACCTCCTTCCTAAGATCTGATAAGTGGGCTTCATAAGGTTCGAGTCTACTGGATGAAGCCATCGACTCCTCATTCTATATTAACCATTAACAACATATTAAATCATTAAGAGTATATTAATATACTACCCAAAAATATTGGGTCATTACATTCTTCCCCACTTAAGAAATTTCATCCCCGAAATTTATACTTGAGGCCTAGTCGAAAAGGTGAGGGTACTTTTGCTTCATTGTTTCCTCAGGCTCCCAAGTCTCTTCTTCATATTTATGATTCCTCCACAACACTTTCACAAGGTGGGTAGTCTTGTTTCGTTGAACCTTGTCTCTACGGTCCAAGATCTCCACTGGCTGATCCTCATAAGAGAGGTCATGTTCCAGTAGTACCACCTCTGGGTTCAGTACATGCGAAGGGTCGGGTATGTACTTCCTCAAGAGAGATACATGGGAGACATTGTGAACTTTAGCTAGGTTTGGTGGAAGTGCTAGACGATAAGCCACTGCTCCTATGCGATCAAGGATTTCATAGGGGCCAATGTACCTAGGTTTGAGCTTCCCTTTCTTCCCAAACCGCATAAATCTCTTCCAGGGAGAAATTCAAAGGAAGACTTTGTCACCCACACCAAACTCCAAGTCACTTCGACGATTGTCAGCATAGCTCTTCTGCCGACTCTGAGCAGCCTTTAGGTGTTGTTGGATGGCATGAACCTGTTCTGTCATCTCTTGCACAAGATCAGGACCATGAAGCTTTCTCTCACCAGTTTCATCCCAACAAGTAGGAGTTCTACATCGCTTTCCATACAGAGCTTCATAGGGTGCCATCTGAATACTCGAATGGAAGCTGTTGTTATAGGATAACTCAACTAATGGGAGGTGTTGATCCCATCCACCTTTAAATTCCATTGAGCATAATCTCAGCATGCCTTCAAGTGTCTGAATAGTCCTTTCAGATTGGCCATCAGTTTGAGGACGATAGGCTGTACTAAAATTCAATTCAGCATTCAGAGCATGTTGAAGACTTCTCCAGAATTTTGATGTGAATCTTGGGTCATTATCAGAAACGATGGATAGTGGTACCCCATGCAGCCTTACCACTTACTTCACGTATATCATGGCAAGCTAATCCAGAGAAAAATATTCCCGAATAGAGATAAAATGGGCTTTCTTGGTGAGACGGTCCACAATAACCCATATCGCATTGTTTCCTTTGGATGTTTTCGGGAGACAAGTTACAAAGTCCATAGTGATATTATCCCACTTCCATACGGATATGGGTAGCCGTTGTAATACCCCCTTTGGAAGTTTTCGTTATTCCTTTATTTGCTGACCCACTAGGCACCTTGTAGTGTAATCAGCAATCTCCCTCTTCATGTAATCCCACCAATAATGACCAGGAAAGTCTCTATACATCTTTGTGGTTCCCGGATGTATAGAGAAAGTAGAGCTATGAGCTTCATCCATCAGTTCTTTCTTTATCTCCGGAATAGATGGAACACATAGTCTTGTACGAAATTTCAATACACCTTCTTGATCAATATTGAAATGAAGGAACTTCCCATATTTTACAGCCTCCAACTTCTCCTGCAGCAAAGGATCTTCTTTTTGAGCCTTCTTGATCTTCTCTAGTAATGAAGGTTGAGAAATAATTTGGGATAGGGTTGATGATGTCCCTTTCCTTATAATTCCCATGTCCATTTTTACTAGGTATTTAATCAAGGGATCTACTAGGATTCTTATTGATGCCAGAACAACATGGTCTTTCCTGCTTAACGCATCCGCGACTTTATTTGCTCTTCCAGGGTGATAAGGAATTGAACAATCATAGTCTTTAATAAGCTCCAAACATCTCCTTTGTCTCATGTTCAATTATATCTGTGTGAAAATATACTTTAGACTTTGGTGGTCAGTTTATATATCACATTTCTCCCCATAAATATAGTGCATCCATATCTTTAGAGCAAAAACAATTTCCGCCAGCTCTAGATCATGCGTAGGATTATTATGATCAAGAATCTTTAACTCTCGAGATGCATATGCAATTACCTTGTCATTTTGGATGAGGACACACCCAAGCCCTTTCAGAGATGACTCGCTAAAAATAAAGAATCCATATCCGATAGAGGGTAGTGTTAACACAGGTGCAGTAACCAATCTCTTCCTCAGCTCTTGGAAACTTTCCTCGCATTCCTTTGTCCCAATGAACTTAACACCTTTTCGAGTCAACTTGATTATTGGATTAGAAAGCCATGAAATTTTTTTCACAAACCTCTTATAATATCCCGCTAAACCAAGGAAACCACGAATCTCAGTTACTGTTGTGGGTGGAGGCCACTCCTCCACAACCATTCTCTTTGAAGGGTCAACCAAGATTCCTTCATTGGTTACGATGTGCCCCACGAAAGACACTTGTTGTAACCAAAAATCACACTTGATGAACTTTCCAAAGAGCCTCTCCTTCCACAGTGTTTTCAAAATAACCCTCAGATGATATTCATGCTCCTCACGAATTTTTTATTATATCAAAATATCATTAATAAAAACTACCACAAAGTTATCAAGGTAGTCCTTAAAGACTCTATTCATCAAATCCATGAAAATAGCAGGAGCATTAGTCAAACCTAAGGGCATAACAGTAAACTCATAATTCCCATATCTTGATCGGAAGGCAGTATTTGGAATATCTTCCTTCTTCACCCTCAGTTGATGATAACCAGATCAAGGTAAATCTTAGAGAAGAATTGAGCCCCATGAATTTGGTCAAATAAATCATCAATTCTTGGAAGAGGGTATTTGTTCTTCCCTGTGATCCCATTCAGTTCTCTATAATCAATGCTTAGCCGCATTGATCCATCCTTCTTCTTCACAAAGAGAACTGGTGCTCCCCAAGGAGACACACTCGGATGGTTAAATCCCTTTCTCCAATAAGTATTGGAGTTGTTTCTTTAACTCTCCTAGCTCCACATTTTCCATTCTATACGGAGTCTTTGATATCGGTTGAGACCTAGGTACGAGTTTAATGGAGAACTCTACCTCTCCTTCGGGGGGAGGTCCAAGTACTCCTCAGAAAATACATCCATGTATTCCTGAACAATTGGAACATATTCTATTGGTATGCTCCCTTTTCCTTCTTCATCATCACTGATTAACTCCATAAAGAAAGCTATATGAGGTGCTTCTAGATAAGGATCAATTCGGGATATCTCTCCTTGGATGATAACTGTAGGTTGTTTATTCAAGACTACTAAGATTTCCTTACTTCTGCATTTGATCTTAGAATTATACTTTGAGAGCCAGTCCATCCCTAGTGTAACATCGAATTCCAATATGGTAATGACTACTAGATTTGCGATAAGATTGTGCTCACTAAAGTAAACACTAGAGTCTCTAAACACTGTTGATTCATGGATAATCCCACTTGGAGTCTTGGCTGACAACTCTACCTCAAGCAATTCCAGGATTGAATCTATATTCTTTAAAAACTTGGAGGAAATAAAGGAATGCGTAGAACCAGAATCAAACAATGTAGTTGCTAGTTTTGAGAGGACAACAAGAGTACCTGCTACCACATCATTCATAGCTTCAACTTCAGTTGTTGTGATAGCAAAAGCACGACCATGCTCCCCTAGACATTGCTGAGGTTTATGGTGATTACCCTCCGCTGCCCTTGGATTTGGACAAGGATTAACATAGTTACCAGGCTGTCTATACTTGAAGGAATAGACTTCGGGTAAGGCCTGAACCATCTTTCCTCTATCGTTAGTGTTGGGGAGTTGAGGCTTCACCTCACTACGACAATTCCGAGCAATATGGCCTCCTCTTCCGCACTTGTAGCACTTGCCACTTCCGACCAAGCAGTTCCCCGGATGCTTCTTCCCACATTTATTGCATGTGGTAAGTTGCATTTTCTTTCCACCTCTTCCCTGATCAAAAGTCTTCCCTAAAATAGGCTCCAATGATCTCTTCTTTTCATTTGATTTATGAGACCATTGTGTCTCACCAAACTCTAGCTCGACTTTCATTGCACTCCGCACGATCTACTCGTAGCTATCGTAGTCCCGGTTGGCTAAATTTTTCCGTAGATGAGGTCTCATTCCACCAAAAAATCTATCAACCTTCCAACTTGGATCCATGGAAAAGCTAGAGGTATATCGTGAAAGTTGGGTGATGTTCATCTCATAGCTTCCGACAGATTCGTTCTCCTTCTACTTCAGCTTGAGAAACTCTTTCTCCATTCTCGTTCTGATGGAACGAGGGAAATACTTGTTAAAGAATATTTCCCGGAATTAGTCCCACTCCATAGCTTCCATATCTCCTCTAGGATTCGTGTTTTTGACCAGTGACCACCACTGATCATCTTCTCCCTCTAGGCAATAAATAGCAAGGGTGACTTTTTCTTGTTCCGAACAAAGGAGTACAGAAAAGATCTTTTCAATGGATCTTATCCATTGTTCCGCAACCAAAGGGTCAGTAGATCCACTGAATTATGGTGGTTGTTGATGCATGAAGGACTCAACAGAGTGTTTTTTACCTTCGTGGTGAGGTCGGCCTCTCAGCTTGATTCAAGTTATTACTCATAACTTGAGTAAGTTGGTTCATCATTCGCATTAATGTTTCCATTCCGGCTTCCATCGGAGGTCCATCAGCACATGGTGCATTGCGGTCACCATCGGCACGGTTCCTCCTATTGCCCACCATTTTCTAAAAGAATAAAACCTTAGTGAGAAACTTAATTCATTTATGAATCTTTTAACTAAGACTTCATGCTTAGACAATTACACTTCTCTATAATTCCTTCATAATGATTCATAAAAAGCTTGTGATTAACCAAACATATACCCCGAGAGTGTCGTAACCAAGAGTGCATCAAGGCCCGTTATCATGCATCAGGTCCCGTTTGAGTCTAGCTCAAAGTGGTGTTTTCGGGTTTTACCCCTATGTACATTTGTGCCAGAGCCGCCTCTACCTGCTCGTATCTAGACAGGGATGTATTTTTTTGACAAACCACTTACTCAATACTTACCAAAATACCAGGAAGTTTTCCTATATTGAAAATTTTCTATGGGGTTCTTCCTAATGTTTTTATATCCTAATTTCCACAAATAACTAAACCATCCTTTGATAAAAACTATAGCATCACATCTTTTTATAACATAACTTTCATTTCATTACATGAAACTGAGGATATTTAAGGGTTAGTGTCTTGGAAACAAGGAACATAATACATGAAAAGAACATAAAACATTCTTCTTAAACACTTGAAGGGATTCTCCTTAAGTTCATCCTAGGTTTATTACTGCATCTCATAACCTGGGGACATACATAAAAAGAAAGGGTGAGCAGAAGGCCCAGTAAGGGAAACAGGAGAAACATTTTACATGTGAACTTGAGATACTTCAATAAGGACATGAAAAGAACTTTAAGGCATGAGAAAGAAATCATGAGATACATCATAATAAAAATAACATTTTTCATAACTTGAAGATGTGGCTGCAACATTCAATATTGACAATCATTTAGATTAACCAAGGTCCATCCCCAAGGTTTCATTTAAAATTACCAAGGTTATTCACCAAGGTATCAGTCTAAAAAGTCATCTCTAGAGATTAAGTCCTTACCCAATGCATTGGATCGCTATCTAGGAACACCCTTGACATGTCTTTATTATCATGTGAGCCACATATATCATCATCAATAATTTAATAAACAACACATATAGCATAATCTAAATGGTTTTCATTTCATAATCACAACGTTTTAAAAACTGCTTTAAAGACATGATCTTTATGTCACTTTAAACCCACGGAAAGGGGAAGCGGGTTTCATGTATGTAAATCCCAGAATTTTAAAATAGAACATTTTGATATATATGTGAATACCCTTGTAGAAATAATATCTTTGAGTATTCAATTTATAACATAAAAATAATTTTGAGAAAAGAGAGAGGCATTTTGAGACGAAAATTCTGCAGCATAACGACAATGTTACAAGGTTTTAGAAAACATTGAAAAGAGAGGGAACATGGGTCACCCACTCATAAATGATCCATAAAACAGTAGGGGAACAGAATATAAGGGATTTAAGAGCATGGTAATGAAATTTTATAGATATACCATATGAAATGAAAAACATGGAATTTAGACAAAAATAAGATTTCTCTTATGAAAATTCGGTAGCCTAACAGTGTCACATAAACTTTAATAAAAAATGATTTGACAAGATCAAATAGGGTCTATAATAATATGATCGTAAGATATCAGTATGATATATATAGAGATAATACCCCAACATAATAAAAAGTAACTTGAAAGACTTGACATGAAAATAGAACTTGAAAAATGAGAATGGTGAAAGAATCCCTTAAAAATTCGGCAGCCTAACGGCGTAACATAAACATTCATAAAACGAAATGATTAGAGTAAGAGGGGATCTATCATCATATAAAAATGAAAATGGCAGTAAGAGGAATAATAAAAGAACAACCTCTCACATAAGAACATGGATCATAAAATGAATGACATAAAAAAGATTACATGATAAGAAAGAGAGAGGTCGGATCCCTTACCTTAAAACGTAACTCTTAAAACTCAATGGTTTGGACCTTGAGGGCTTGGGGGCGCCTTGGGAGGACTCCTAGGGAGGTAAGGAGACCAGAACATCATTTGGGGAGAGTTGGGAGTGAAAACTAATGGAGGAAAGTGTGGGTATTTACAGGGAATGTGAGGGGACAAGGCATTAATGGCCAAGGGACACCTCACAAGTGCTTTTCTCAAAACCATGTGCTCTCCCTTGGCATTTACCATGGAGTTAGGCCACATGGGGCCCCCAAAACAATAATTCATCACCCTTGGCTGGAAAACCATTAAAATATCTCATGACATAATCATGACACAGTTATGATGTCATTAAACATACCGAAACCCAAAGACTGCATTTTTACTATTCACTCAAAAATTCAGCTTTCTCAGAAAAATCCCAAAATTTCACCTTAACCAAATATCGATGCTCTAATTACATTTATGAACTCCATTTTATAAAAATAATTTTCTAAATATTTTTAATTTAATTTTTAAATAAAAACACTATTTATTGAGAATTCATTTTTTTAGAAAAATCCCCAAAAATTACCATAACATAATATCGATTCTCTGAGTTCAAAAATAAATTCCTTTTTATAAAAATAATTTTCTAATTATTTTTAATTAAATTTTTAATTAAAAACACTATTCACCCAAAAAAAACTAATACTTGACTAATAATTTATGAAACCGTTATTTATCCATTTTATTGAATCACATTACTTAATCTAGGTCTCTAAATTATATTAAAACATTCTTTGTGTGAAATCACTAATCCATTTGGTCACATTACAAATCCTAAGCGTAAAATCACTATTCATAATTAACTATTCATCAAAAATTAAGTTGATCTTATTAGACTCCAAATTCCTTACTGGACACTTTTGTAGAAGACCATTTTTTGAAAATCATTACACATCATTAATTATTTACGGTTTACATAAATATTTTAAAATAACCTTTTTTCAAAATTCATCAATAAAATACATCCTAAAATTATCCGGACATTTGAAATTTCACAAAAATCACTAAAGGAAGAAATCTCAATTCATTCATCCCAAAGGATTACAAAAAGAAGCTAGGGTCTCATAACATAACCCCTTATAACACTGGCATATGACCTAAGTGTAAGGTGTGTTATGGTGAGAGAATCTGAGGGAGGCTCAGATAACATTTCCCTAGTAGAAATCTCTACAAACTTGAACTTCTCCCGCAGGCGTTTCCGTTCAAGCTTGACACGCTGGAGTTTAGCTTGGGCTTGGTCCAAAGCAAAGCCCACAGATGCTACCTCCTTCCCAAGCTCTGATAAGTGGGATTCATAAGGTTCGAGTCTACTGGATGAAGCCATCGACACCTCTTTCTGCATTAACCATTAACATCTTATTAAATCATTAATTGTAAGTTAATATACCACCCAAAAAGATTGGGTCGTTACATGCACAGCCTGAAGAATAGCCTTTACTAGCCTCTTATCTAGTAGTGAGGGATATCTCTCTTTGGGTTCCTCTCGTGGGTGCATGGGAGCTTTCTAGGGGAGCATGTTGCTAAAAAGGAAACAATAAAAAAATAAAAAATCAGTACAACCATTATGAAAAATTTCATCAATAATATAAAATATAAATATGCCAAAAAACTTACAGAAATAAAATAAACTTCTTCACCCCCACCCGACTTCCTTGTGTAGTCTGTAGCCCACACGTATCACATGGAAGTTATGTAAAATAAACAATTCCAACATCCCACGGTGACTTGAGGTCTATCACAAGAGGTGCGGGTGAGGAACCCTACTCACTAAGAAAACATAGATACCCAATAGTCCTAGCTCCAGTCTAACCCGTCTCATCCCAAAATAATAATATAACACGAATATTAACCTCTTCTAACAACATTTTATCATGAACCAAATCTTGTCACCATCAAAACCGGCACCAATCCTAGCCCATGGAATGACCTGATGGGATTTCCCTATACCCATGGGAGGAAAAAGGTGCTTGATTATCATAAATATTATTATGGTAATTATGTACCTATGAATATAATCATTTAACAATAGAAAACAATCAATAAACCAAATCTTAATATTACCAACCAAATAGCATTGAAAAAATTTAAAAACTTCATACATGTTTTTTAACTTGAAAAAGGAGTCCCAAGAAAGAAAAGTAGCAGAAAAAACCCCAATGACTGCCACACAACATGGGTCCATCCCCCACAAGTCATCTCCACAGCCCAACACAATGGGAGCAACTAACAGCCCGAACCACCCTCTACAAAATACTTTCCTTTTACAATGTCAAACATAACCATGTAAAATTACACCCAAAGGTTTATATAGGATGTGCTCCTAAACCCAATAAGATACCACCCAATTATTCTATATGACAATCATTAAAAGGTAAAATTCCTAAAAGTGTTATAAAAAGAGATTGGTAGAAATAATATCTAAAGGTCTGTATTTGAAATGAAAATTGTTTTCAAATTGGGTAA
The DNA here is from genome assembly GCA_963277665.1 of Viscum album. Classification (NCBI taxonomy): domain Eukaryota; kingdom Viridiplantae; phylum Streptophyta; class Magnoliopsida; order Santalales; family Viscaceae; genus Viscum; species Viscum album. Next base: position 2,081,731,283 of record OY728126.1, read on the forward strand.
CTTTAATGAATAGTTATATTTAAATAAAACATGTGACCTACAAATTTTCTATACAAACACACCATAATCCATTGATAAATTCCAAATCTTGAATGAGAAATCAACAAGGGAAAACCCCTAGGCAGTAGTTTGTTATGATCCCCATGTACCTCGCATACTGGTGTGAATGTTTCCAAAACAATATCTATTCACATGCACGTGACAATATTTGGGGAATCGCCCGAAAACTAGTCTTCCAAAATATCATGATCATTAAAAAATTTTATTGCATTCAATGTCAAAAAAGAAAAACCCACTCTGGATCACTAACCTGCTAGTACACCTTTATCCACCTATATACTAGTGTTTCTCCATTCGGGTATAAAAATGTTCTACAAGCTACCAAATTCCATTAACACATTAAAACACATGTTCTGGTCATACTAACTGAAAACATAACTACAAATGATTTTCAGAATTTTTATAACTCAAAAAATGATTATAATTTCTATAATATAATTTCACAAGTTATAAGAAATCATTGAACATAAAATCCATTAAAACCCCCTCTCTTTCCACAAAATTCATATTATTATTAAACACAACCAAAATTTTAAGCACTAAAACATTTTTTAAAATACATTACATGAATTATAAAACAACACCAATTGGTAAGACATGGAAATCACAATTAAAACACTCATTTTCACTAAAAATGGCACTTAAAAATTAGCCACTTAACAAATGCTACAAAAAAAATTTAATAAAAAATTAGAATAAGAAAATAAATAAATTTAAATTCATAAACTGTACTCATTCTATATTTCTTACATATGTAATCACCTACCATATATTTTAAAACCATAAAATCCTTGTGTAGATCTTCAAATGCACCACCGCCACACGAAAAGGAAGTGAACACAAATCTAAAACCACATTATTAGATCAGGAAACTCCAAAACATACCCTACATTTGAATCCAAACATTACTTTCATTAGGAACATCTTGTAAAAATGAATAAATTCTATAAAAATGGGTGAAACCCTAAGCAAATGGGAAGAGGAAGGATGTAAACCCACTTACATGAGTGATCTTTTAGAAATTGCCCCAAATCCACCAATGTATGAATATAAAAGAAATAAAAACACATAGGTAGGCTCAAATGAGGTTGAGTGGGTCTGGTGGGGACTGAAATTGGAGAAAAGAGTGAAAATTGAATGACTTATGGATGAAACATATTACCTTCAAAAATTTGGATGATTTGAGAAACCCTCTGAAGTCTCACCCAAATCTGTGATTCCAGTGACCTATAATGAATGAGAAATTCACATGGGGGCCATTCCTAGGTATATTTTATTCGAGTGGGATGTGGAATCCAAGAAGAAAAATAAAAAATGAATTAGATATTAATTAATTAATTTCATTAGAGCAGGATGTGGGATTATGGGTTTGCCAAATTTCTAACTAAATCAACCAAATCCCACATGATAATGAGTTACAATGGAAACTAAATATACATGTTTGTTTTAATATGTTAGGGGAGTCTAGGTAGGAAGTTTAATGGGTAGGAAATGTTGAAAAAATAAGGATTTTTTAAATAACCAATTTTCTATTTTAAATCAAGAAATGGGATTACAGCTTGTCCCAAATCATTATAACTCACCCTTTACTCCAAAAATGGATGGGAAACCCCACAAAAAATAAATAATGGAAATTAGATGAAAAATATATTTAATGTAAGAAATGGATGTGACAATACAAGATGTTAATGGACATTAATCCTATAAAGCAAATACAAGGTATGGATTTTCATCTCAATATACATTCGATTGATACTTATTTGTTATTATAAAACAAATCAATTTATTGTGATATATATATAATGACCCATACATTAAATATAATTGATTTTGATTCATGATTTATGTATATTCAATTCAATTTATAACAAAACCATGATAGGTCCTTATAGGTATAGTGTCTTTAGAAACTGAGAAACATAAACCACTAGTTCTTAAAACATGTACAATGTCTCCTGTTTATTTCATGATTACTAGATTCATTTTTTAATATCATACATAATACTATTATTTTTGGCCAATATAAAATAAAAATATGAAATGGGGGAGCTCAAATGATCATAATAGGTAATTAAACGATTTAGAAATCATATCATATTCATAAGAACATAACAATTGAAAATTTTATCATGCATATAAAAGATCATAATATCATGTCATGTGATAAATCATAAAAGTGAAATGTATTCCCAATAATCATAACATACGAAATTAAATTTGGTGTCATCCACACAAATAATATAAATTCATTTGATATTATTCAATGATCTTTGTCGAGACCATTATAGACGATGAAGTCCTTTACTGAACCGAGTACACTTCTTGTTCAAGCCCTATACAATTTTAATTCATTTACTTTTCATTCTAGCCATGTCTATCTCATGAGATACAAATATTTACCAAACTAATTGGAGGGAGATATAGTTCTCACCCAAATAATAATGAATCCATTATTACGTGTTCCAAAAAAACATAAAAACATTCCCCATAGCATATCCCAAGAAATAAAATGTGTTTCAAAAACATCATTCTATCATAATTGATATAAATAATGGATTTCCTCACTAGAATTCAAACATAAACCCAAAACATTAATTGTAATAACATGGATATAAATATATTCTTATTTATGTAGTTTAATCATATATTGAAAATAATTTTTAGAATACACTTGAAATTCATTCATGATGAAAAATTTCTTTTCTTATTCAACAACATTTTCCTTCCGCAAAATATGAAAACAATTTTGAAGAAAGTATTTTATTTGAAAATAAAATTATATTTTTATAGGGGAATAATCAATGTAATAAGTCATTATGATAACATTAAAATCTTATCATGTCGTACAAGTGAAAACAAATATTTTTCTCGTACTTTTGTTAGAATGTCAAAAAGTACCTCTTACTGAAAACAAAAAGATATTACATTAATACGATTGGATAAAAATTAACCAATGGTTAAATTTGACTTATAATAATTATAGAAGTATATAAAGAATATTTTGAAATACATATTTAGGATACATGGAGATGGATGATAAATAACCCCTAGTAAATACTTACGAATAAACAATCTCGGAGAAAATTGAGCTTCGAAATTGTATCCCTTACCATTGGTCTGATATCTTTCGTATATATCCAATCCTCTTAATAATGATTTAAACAATTTTATGTATTTATTCATGATTTGTAATCATTTTTATGATAACATTTATGGTCATACATTAATTTGTTTGTTTGCACCATTTCATTGTTAGTTGTTATTCAGGTTTTAACTACATTATGTTCTTATGTAGATTAAGTTCATATTCATATTTTAGGTTATATTTATATACTTTAAATCATGGTATTATTATAATATATCATTTTTATTCATTCAATTAATTTATATAATCATTATTTAATGATGATTATGTAGAACTAATCAAATCGTAGAGTGGAGATGGTAAGCTATATGTACGCACGAGCGAAGATATCATTTCAATAATTGTTGAATGATTTTGTATTGGATGGTATGTAATAACTCATAATTAGTATCATTGTATAAAAATAATAAGTATTTATTTTTTCAACCATTATACCCATCCATGTAAGGTGGTGGTGCAAAATAGATTACCCCACGACGTGGAGACGGAAAGTCGTATGTACACACGTGCATGGATTTCATTTATCATAGGATTGATAGAAGGATAAATATGGTTGTCTCATATTTATAATAACATATCAGTATATTAGTGATACTTATGTTTTTACATTATAATGAAACAACTAATGAAGATGAAGTTGATGAAGAATTAAATTTGAAATAATCGGTAGAAGATATTATCTCTTCCTGGAGGTGCCTCCTTTAGATTTCCTCTTAGGGTACTAGAGTTGGACATTGAAAGAAACTGAAACCTCCATAAAGAAAATAGAGATGATGATAAGAAAAAATTTCATGGGTTTTCTGATATTTAAGGAACAAAATTAACTGAAGATGTGAGGGAGGAGGTTCCGTTTTATATTTGAGGTGAAGGGAACTTTTTGAAACCTCAAAATATTAATTTATAATAAAATCCAAACATATCTAAACACCACCAATGTGACCCAAATTAGAAGATGATATGATATAGGGATGTAATAGAATCAAAAAAATAAATTTTTGGGAACTTTTTTGTACATTTTATGCATTTCCATTTCAATTAACACTTAGTCATTTGATTTAATTTTAATTGTGTTAATAACATTCTAAATATTTAATGGTAAAGCAATTTACTTATGTGTTGTTAATTGAACATAAGTGGATATTCTATGAAATTTTATACCTTATAATTTTAAAAATTTAATTTTAAATATTTTTATAGTTTTTAACCAATTTAATAAAATGTTATTATTATGAAATATCAATAGAGTCAATTTTGACACTATTCATTTATTTGACATTAAATTAAATCCAAACTGATGATAAATTCGAACCAAAATATTTAATACACTCCTAACATTTTATAGTTTCCTCGAAAATTATTTTATTACATTAATTAGTTCATATGATATTTATTTTAATATTTTAAAAACAATTTATTTGATATTATTGTTAATAAAATAATTTATACATCACTATTGTGTCATCATTAATGGTAATAATTTAATCAATAAAAATAATAAATAAATTTCTATGATGTATTTAATTATTTTATACTTTTATATACTATATATAGTGGACATTGTTGTAGAGACCCGTAGCTTGACGTACATTGACATTACATTACATTTGCGGAATACTTAGTACATAACAAAAACACACACACAAGGATCGTAACAGTTTAGTGTCTTTGGAAACTCGGAGTATAATCTTCTAATCGTGGTGAAAGATCGTCAATATCTCCCATAAAGATCTTCTTTTTTTTTCTACCTAAAACCTTTCTTTATATCCTGGGGAAAAGAAAACATAAAAGGGTTAGCTCAAATGCTCAGTAAGGGTAAACAAAATAAATATCAATCACATCATATTCATAAGAACATAACATTTTGGAAATCTTAACCTGCAAAAGAGAGCATAATTTCATAACATGGGATAAATCATAGAAGTGAAATGTAATCCCAATAATCATAACTTAAAACATGAAACTTTGTGGCATACACACATAATCATAGAGAATCATTTCTTGTTAGTCAAGACTAATTGCCAAGACTATCTTAGTGGACAAAGTCCCTTTCTGAATCGAGTAACCCTCGTTTCAGTCCTGTTTCATGGAACCGGTATAACCTACCATTCCAGCCATGTCTATCTCATGAGATATAAAATCTTTACCCAATTCATTGGAGGGAGATATAGGTCCCACCCATCTTATAATGAATCCTTTCTTATGTGTGCCACATAATCATAAACCATACATCATAGCGTAGCCCATGTAATAAAAATGGGATTCTTAAACAACACAACATCATAAAACAATCCATATAAGATAAAGGAATTCATAAAAATATTTCCATCACAACATAATCAAATCCATGTAATAATACGAATAAAAACAGAACCCTTTTATTATCTTAGATGGAAAATAATTTTGATAATATACTTGAACTCCATTCTTGAGGAAAATATCCTTTCTACTTCAAAAACATTTTTCCTTTCATAACATGTCATATGACTTTAAAATAGAAGAAGTTGATTAAAAATAAACTTGAAAACTTGTAAAGGAATATTCTTGGAAATAACGTTTTTAAAAATCCATTCATGCCGTATAAGTTAAAAAAACATTCTTCTTACTTTTGTCGGAAAAGTCAAAAAGTACCTCGTACGAAAAAAACGACAAAAGATTCCTTTCATATTCTTTACTAAAAACTCACCAAAAGGTAAAATTGGATTTAAACAATTGTAGGTGGATGGAAATAACATTTCATATTCAGGAAAAATGGATGTGGATGATAAAATACACCCCAGTAAATTTCAAAGTATAAACAATCTCGGATAAAAATGAGATTGTGATATTTCCCCTTACCTTATGTCCGATTTGCTTCATATGTGTCCGAACCTCCTGTATAATGATTTAAATAATGTCATTGACTTATTACAGAATCATATTCACTGTTATGATATCATATATGGTTCACTTATGACTTTATATTACCCGTTCTTTTGTAAATTCCATGTTAAAGAAGCGTTTTGGGTAAAATCGTTTCATTTATCGTAGGTGTTTTGACTTGTTGTTCTTGACATTATTAATACTTATATCATGATTTACTTACTTCCAGAATATAAAATATGATTTATATATCATATATATTCAGTATATATATATATAATAGATAGATAAATGAAATTAAAAACACCGTTCATGGAGACGGTAGTCCATACGTACGCATGAACGCTGTTTTCCTTTCCTTATTGTCTTGAATTGAAGTAAGTAGATGACATACATATATATATACATGAATCCAGTATCTTTATAATGTCATATATTTCATTATTATTTCTTATATATACTTTATAATCATTCTTAAATGGTTAACATGGAGAATGAATCTCATCGCGTCGTGGAGACGGTAGTCCGTACGTACGCACGAGCGATGATATCGTTCCCATGGTCATGGAATTGTGTTGAAGTGTATGTATACTATTTCAGTATCAATATAACTTTATAATAATTATATATAGTTACCCATTACACCATTATACCCATCCAATTAATGTGGTGGAGGAAAATAGATTACATCACGGCGTGGAAACGGTATTCCGTACGTACGCAGGCGCGGTGATTTCATTTTTCCGTAGGATGGATAGAAGGTGAATTAGGGTTGTTTCATATTTATAATAACATATCAGTATGTAAGTAATACTGATGTTATTACTTTGTCATGAAACAACTAAATAAGAATAAGTTTAAGAATAAAGAAATTGAAAAGATCGGTAATGGTTATTACCTCTTCTTTGAAACGCCTCTTTGAATCCTCCACTTAGGGAACTAAGATTGGTCTTTGAAGAAGACCAGGACCTCTAGGATTATTCTAGGGAAGTGGAGAAGGGATTTTTTCAGGGGTTGGCCGAGCTTGTGTGCTCAAATTGGTGTGAGGAGGAGGGGGAGGAGGTCTCCTTTTATAAGGGAGGAGAGGGGCACCTTAGGAATATCTCAAAATATTATTTTATATTAAAGTCAAAATCGGTTTATAATGGTTCCAAAGGGTCTTATTTAGAAGCTAAAGTTGGGATGGGTCAAAATCCTATCAACCAATAGGATTTAGACAAGTTTAGGTTATTATTTTAACCTTATCAATTAGATTTAACTCTAAGTTAAATAATTTAACTTTTACCGTGTCTTTTTGTTTTCTTACACTATATGCTTAATAAACTTAATATAACATGCCAAACGAACCCCAACTTGTTTATTATTAATATATATATCCTTATATAAGTCATTTGGACGAACCTTAGATTTTTAGGAATAAAATAACAATTAATAATATAATATTTTATTTAAAAACTATTTTGTGTCAATTTTGACACTATTTGATATATGATTTTTGTGAAAGTCATAACAGAATTATATGTTCGAAACAAGTTGATTAAATCAACAATAATATATCATAGTAACCTATAAAATTATTGTAATTCATAAAAAGTCTTAAATTACATTTATTTTGGTATTTATAATAACAATTATGTCAATATTTCATTAATAAGATAATTACTGCATCATCTTTGTGTCATAAATAAATTAAATTATTTGATGTCTAAAAATTACAAATAAAATACCATCATGTAGGAAATCGTTTTAGCTTTCTAATGAATATTTAAAATCGAATTTATCTTATGTATAACTCTATATTAAAAATTCTTTAGTAAATAAACATTGATTTTAACTCTTTTAACTCTTCTTTGAATTAAATAATAATAAATGTCCTAATCTAATCCAAGTGGGCATAAATGATAATATTTTACACTTAAGGTTGTTTTTGATCGAGATAAACTTTTCCAATAGGATTAGGACATGTGTTAGGGTAATATTAATATCATTTTTACCCTTACTTACCCTATTTACTTTTAACCGTGGTAAATAAAAGTAAAAAGTTACTATTCACCAAAAATTATTTTCATCTCATTGAACCACATTTTACTTACTGACATCAACTGTGTCTCTCGGATTTTTGAAATTCCATTCACAAAAGCAGTAAAATTTTGTTTTATGAAAAATTCAGTTTTTTTTAACTACCACTTAGTAGTTTCACTATTCATCAAAAATTGATGTTTTTCAGAACAATTCCAAAATTTCATCCTAAGCTATATTTCATATTCCAAATTCAAAAATGAAGTCTATTTTACCAAATTCATAACATAGAAGTTTCATTAATTAATTTTATAATTAAATCCCGCTGTTAAAACAAAAAGCGTGTTTTTAAGAAACAATATCTATCAAAAGATTGACACTTGTTTATGTCTGGTTTAAATGTAAAATTACATCCAATGACCAACATTGTATTAAATTGTAAAAATATATTCTAAATATATTTTAAAGCCACTCAAATTAATAATTTATCACTATTAATTATTTCAATAAAAAAAGTTGTTTTTAATTAAAATTTAGTAATTTTCACTATTCATTAGAAAATGAAAGTTATCCGAAAAGTACCAAAATTTCACTCTAAGATAATTTCGATATTACAAATCCAAAAATGAAGTTCATTTTGAGAGCTAAAATTTCTAAAATTTTAAAAAGTGGTTATTACTATTCATAACGGCTAGTTTTAATAATATTTTAATAGCATATGGTTGTTTCGTGAAACTCAGTATTGCGTACTACACACGCTATCGAGGAAGGTTGCGATTGCGTGTAATGCAAGGAAAGTCAAGGATTCATGTTGTGCAAGCTCCTTTTGGTGTAGCGTACAACAAAAGACTTTAATAAAATTAAAAAGAATAGTTTTCATAAAATCTCGGGCTGTTACATTCTACCCCCCTTAAAATGAATTTCGACCTCGAAATTCGTCGGGGTTATAAATAGTTTACTATTCGAAAGTTTCTTTAATAGAAACCCACATCATAAAAAGGAATACCAAAACTTGGCTTTAAAAACTAAAGTATGAAATGTAACGATTACCCAAATAAACTAATCACTGGGTTTCCACATAGGTGAAAATATGTATATGGAAGAGAAATCTAACCATCATGTTCTGATAGAGAGTGGTAGAGAACATGGCTATGGAAAAGCCAGCAATCACAAAGCCATAAATTTGTGAAGATCTAAGGTACCATCTGATTCATCAGGTATAAGATCACTAGGACAACATTTTTGGTTTTCAAGATCATTTCCCTAAAGTTGAAAATTTGAATTAGAATAAATACATACTTTATTTTGGAACAATCTCACTGTTGTTCGTGCCTTGAACAATTTCCACTTAATCTCTTAAATAAATGAAGTTGAATTTGTTATTCGTGAAGTGTTAGAAAATTATGTGATAGAATGACGGGTCATTCCATCTGTCTCAAACAAAAGATTAGAAAAAGTTATTATATATACATAAGTCATTCTATAGTGAGATTAATCATATATGGTTCCTAAAATGGACTTATACATCATATATTATACTGTTTAATATAATAAAACTAGTTTCTACTAAACAGGGACTTCCTGTAGGCCAGTGGTAGGCAATAAAGGCCAGTCTCACTTCGGTTGTGGGTTCGATTCCCATAGCCTTGTCCGACGCGATGGGCTGTCGCCCGTCCTGCAGGTTGTCCTTTTTCTAAAACTACATTACTATAACATCCCATCAATAATATCGAAAAAAGAACTTATATCCTTAAACAATACTATTTTATGTCCAACATAATCCATTCTAGTCTTTAGGCTTATCCATCATACTGCAGTCCACTTTCATAACATAGTGAAAACGATTACCAGAGATTTAACACCATCGTCGATCCCCATATATCATAAGATATGTTTTGTTGGTCACATTACAAAAATTCAAAGTCCTTAATCACGTATTCTATGGAATACCTTATTGAAAACATGAATTCAGTTAAAAGTTAACACTTTCCACATACCAAAATCCTCAAAATTCTATATACTCAAACCATGATATCACTTAGTCCTTATATCAATCATGAACTCATGAATACTGTTAAAGATTTCGTTTTCTCATTTTCCCTTCATTATGTGCATATAAACTTATTTCCAAAAATATCTCAATTACTTTGAATACCACATTATACCAATAAATAAATATTCCAATACTCCATGATACAATATTATTTTGGAATCCCATTACATAAACACTTAATCATTCCACCACATCGTTTTCATATTCAACATTGCCAATAGTGATCGCATGTGACTTCCCTTTGTCCTTTGCCTTCAGTGGTTGGTCATGTTGATCATCACTAACCCTTGGATTAGGGCATTTATTAACATAATGCCCCATTTCCTTGCACTTGAAGCACTGAAGTGTTGGTGGTGCGTTCTCTGCAGTGTTTGATTTATTCACATCATTTGAAACCCTTTTTCCATTACATCGACACTCAGCTGCTCGATGACCTTCTTTTCCACACTTAAGACATTTTCTAGTCCCTTTAAGACAATCTCCACCATGATTCTTTCCACACATTGAGCATAAGGAAACATTCATCTTCTTTTCACCATTATTCTGAGATTTCTCCTTGAACTCCATCTTTAATTTCTTGTCAAAACCATGAGATGGATATGTAACACCAACTTCCATTTCTACCTTGATTGCACAACGCACAATTTCTTCATAGCTACTGAAGTCTCTTATAGCTAATTCCCTTCGAAGACTTGGTTTTAAGCCACTGAAAAATCGATCAACTTTACTTTCAGGTTGGATGATAATGCCAGATGCATACCTTGCAAGCCTTGTAAAATTTGCTTCATATATACCAACAGTTTCATCATCCTTCTGATTCAGCTCAAGAAACTCCATTTCCATCTTTGTTCGAAGAATACGAGGGAAGTACTTACTAAAAAACATGTTCTTGAACTCCTCCCATTCCATGGACTCAATTTCATCTCTTGGCCTCATATTCTTGATAAGATTCCACCATTGATCAGCTTCACCTTCCAAACGATATACTGCTAAGATGACTTTATCATGCTCAGAACATTGAAGAACTGAAAATATCTTTTCAGTAGTATTGATCCATTGTTCAGCGACAAGTGGATCAGAAGACCCACTGAAAGAAGGTGGATGTTGCCTCATGAAGGACTCAATAGAATATTGTTCCCTTCTCTGCTCATTTGGAAGTCCAGAATGATTCATAGCTTGTGTAAGTATAGCAATTAGATTTTGCACTCCATTTCCCATAACATTTGTTTGTTCAGGAGGACAATCATTGCATTGTCCAGTGCGTTGATCAACACGGTTCCTTCGGGTTCCATCCATCGTCTAAAACCCAAAAAGAATAGTGTGAGAGGCAAAAATCATGCTAGGGAAAACAACATAATAAAGGGGCAGTACCTTCAATATCTAACATCTTAGGTTTAATTCTATGATCTTTAGCATAATTCTAGTACTATAACCTATACATATACTTAACCTTAGGGACATCCCTAGACATACCATAGAAATATCTCTAGGGATCTCACTAATGTTTTCGCATCCTAGTTTCCAAAGGTTGACTAAACCTTTCCTCTGATACCAACTGTAGAGACCCGTAGCTTGACGTACATTGACATTACATTACATTTCCGGAATACTTAGTACATAAAAAAACACACAAACAAGGATCGTAATACTTTAGTGTCTTTGGAAACTCGGAGTATAATCTTCTAATCGTGGTGAAAGATCTTCAATATCTCCCATAAAGATCTTCTTTTTTTTCTACCTAAAACCTTTCTTTATATCCTAGGGAAAAGAAAACATAAAAGGGTGAGCTCAAATGCTCAGTAAGGGTAAACAAAATAAATATCAATCACATCATATTCATAAGAACATAACATTTTGGAAATCTTAACCTGCAAAAGAGAGCATAATTTCATAACATGGGATAAATCATAGAAGTGAAATGTAATCCCAATAATCATAACTTATACATGAAACTTTGTGGCATACACACATAATCATAGAGAATCATTTCTTGTTAGTCAAGACTAATTTTCAAGACTATCTTAGTGGACAAAGTCCCTTTCTGAATCGAGTAACCCTCGTTTCAGTCCTGTTTCACTGAACCGGTATAACCTACCATTCCAGCCATGTCTATCTCATGAGATATAAAATCTTTTCCAAATGCATTGGAGGGATATATAGGTCCCACCCATCTTATAATGAATCCTTTCTTATGTGTTTCACATAATCATAAACCATACATCATAGCGTAACCCATGTAATAAAAATGGGATTCTTAAACAACACAACATCATAAAACAATCCATATTAGATAAAGGAATTCATAAAAATATTTCCATCACAACATAATCAAATCCATGTAATAATAGGAATAAAAACAGAACACTTTTATTATCATAGATGGAAAATAATTTTGATAAAATACTTGAACTCCATTCTTGAGGAAAAATATCCTTTCTACTTCAAAAACATTTTTCCTTTCATAACATGTCATTCGACTTTAAAATAAAAGAAGTTGATTAAAAATAAACTTGAAAACTTTTAAAGGATGCTTCTTGGAAATAAAGTTTTTAAAAATCCATTCATGCCGTATAAGTTAAAAAAAATATTCTTCGTACTTTTGTCGGAAAAGTCAAAAAGTACCTCGTACGAAAAAACGACAAAAGATTCCTTTCATATTATTTACTAAAAACTCACCAAAAGGTAAAATTGGATTTAAAAAATTGTAGGTGGATGGAAATAACATTTCATATTGAGGAAAAATGGATGTGGATGATAAAATACACCCCAGTAAATTTCAAAGTATAAACAATCTCGGATAAAAATGAGATTGTGATATTTCCCCTTACCTTAGGTCCAATTTGCTTCGTATGTGTCCGAACCTCCTGTATAATGATTTAAATAATGTCATTGACTTATTACAGAATCATATTCCCTGTTATGATATCATATATGGTTCACTTATGACTTTACATTACCCGTTCTTTTGTAAATTCCATGTTAAAGAAGCGTTTTGGGTAAAATCGTTTCATTTATCGTAGGTGTTTTGACTTGTTGTTCTTGACATTATTAATACTTATATCATGATTTACATACTTCCAGAATATAAAATATGATTTATATATCATATATATTCAGTATATATATATATATATAATAGATAGATAAATGAAATGAAAAACACCGTTCATGGAGACGGTAGTCCATACGTACGCATGAACGTTGTTTTCCTTTCCTTATTGTCTTGAATGGAAGTAAGTAGATGACATACATATATATATATATACATGAATCCAGTATCTTTATAATGTCATATATTTCATTATTATTTCTTATATATACTTTATAATCATTCTTAAATGGTTAACATGGAGAATGAATCTCATCGCGTCGTGGAGACGGTAGTCCGTACGTACGCATGAGCGATGATATTGTTCCCATGGTCGTGGAATTGTGTTGAAGTGTATGTATAATATTTCAGTATAAATATAACTTTATAATAATCATATATAGTTACTCATTAAACCATTATACCCATCCAATTAATGTGGTGGAGGAAAATATATTACACCACAGCGTGGAGACGGTATTCCGTACGTACGCACGCGCGGTGATTTCATTTTTCCGTAGGATGGATAAAAGGTGAATTAGGGTTGTTTCATATTTATAATAACATATCAGTATGTAAGTAATACTGATGTTATTACTTTTTCATGAAACAACTAAAGAAGAAGAAGTTGAAGAAGAAAGAAATTGAAAAGATCGGTAATGGTTATTACCTCTTCTTTGAAACGCCTCTTTGAATCCTCCACTTAGGGAACTAAGATTGGTCTTTGAAGAAAACCAGGACCTCTACAATTACTCTAGGGAAGTGGAGAAGGGATTTTTTCAGGGTTTGGCCGAGCTTGGGTGCTCAAATTGGTGTGAGGAGGAGGGGGAGGAGGTCTCCTTTTATAAGGGAGGAGAGGGGCACCTTAGGAATATCTCAAAATATTATTTTATATTAAAGTAAAAATCGGTTTATAATGGTTCCAAAGGGTCTTATTTCTAAGCTAAAGTGTGGATGGGTCGAAATCCTATCAAAAAATAGGATTTAGACAAGTTTAGGTTATTATTTTAACCTTATCAATTAGATTTAACTCTAAGTTAAATAATTTAACTTTTACCGTGTCTTTTTTTTCTTACACTATATGGTTAATAAACATACTATAACATGCCAAAAGAACCCCAAATTGTTTATTATTAATATATATATCCTTAGCTAAGTCATTTGGACGAACCTTAGATTATTAGGAATAAAATAACAATTAATAATATAATGTTTGATTTAAAAACTATTTTGTGTCAATTTTGACACTATTTGATATATGATTTTTGTGAAAGTCATAACAGAATTATATGTTCGAACCAAGTTGATTAAATCAACAATAATATATCATAGTAACCTAAAAAATTAGTGGAATTCATAAAAAGTCTTAAATTACATTTATTTTGGTATTTATAATAATAATTATGTCAATATTTCATTAATAAGATAATTACTGCATCATCTTTGTGTCATAAATATATTAAATTATTTGATGTCTAAAAATTAAAAATAAAATACCATCATGTAGGAAATAGTTTTATCTTTCTAATGAATATTTACAATCGAATTTATATTATGTATAACTCTATATTACAAAATTTTTAGTAAATAAACTTTGATTTTAACTCTTTTAACTCTTCTTTGAATTAAATAATAATAAATGTCCTAATCTAATCCATGTGGGCCTAAATGATAATATTTTACACTTAAGGTTGTTTTTGGTCGAGATACACTTGTCCAATAGGATTAGGACATGTGTTAGGTTAATATTAATATCATTTTTACCCTTAATTACCCTATTTACTTTTAACCGTGGTAAATAAAAGTAAAAAGTTACTATTCACCAAAAATTATTTTCATCTCATTGAACAACATTTTACTTACTAACATCAACCGTGTCTCTCGGATTTTTGAAATTCCATTCACAGAAGCGGTAAAATTATGTTTTATGAAAAATTCAGTTTTTTTTAACTACCATTTAGTAGTTTCACTATTCATCAAAAATTGATGTTTTTCAGAACAATGCCAAAATTTCATCCTAAGCTATATTTCATATTCCAAATTAAAAAATGAAGTATATTTTACCAAATTAATAACATATAAGTTTCATTAATTAATTTTATAATTAAATCCTGATGTTAAAACAAAAAGCGTGTTTTTAAGAAACAATATCTATCAAAAGATTGACCATTGTTTATGTCTGGTTTAAATGTAAAATTACATCCAATGACCAACATTGTATTAAAATGTAAAAATATATTCTAAATATACTTTAAAACCACTCAAATTAATAATTTATCACTATTAATTATTTCAATAAAAAAAGTTGTTTTTAATTAAAATTTAGTAATTTTCACTACTCATTAGAAAATGAAAGTTATCCGAAATGTACCAAAATTTCACCCTAAGTTAATTTCGATATTACGAATCCAAAAATGAAGTTCATTTTGAGAGCTAAAATTTCTAAAATTTTAAAAAAGTGGTTATTACTATTCATAACGGCTAGTTTTAATAATATTTTAATAGCATATAGTTGTTTCGTGAAACTCAGTATTGCGTACTACACACGCTATCGAGGAAGGTTGCGATTGCGTGTAATGAAAGGAAAGTCAAGGATGAATGTTGTGCAAGCTCCTTTTGGTGTAGCGTAAAACAAAAGACTTTAATAAAATTAAAACGAATAGTTTTCATAAAATCTCGGGTTGTTACAATTATCTCCCAGGTATCCATATATGAAAATTAATATACTAATATAAATATAGATTTTGACATTTTGTCACATTCATTAGTTTTTATTACATTCATGTCATATTTGTAGGTAATATGACATAATGTGAGTCTATTTAGGAAAATAAATGATAAGGGTCAAATTTACTAATCCAAAAAGATCTTTACAGTTTTTACGGTAATTTTTTAATATTATTTTTACCATTAATTATCTTGTTTACATTTAAACATGGTAATAAAAATAATTACCAAAGAAATTATTCATAATTCCCAAAATTAAATGTAGCCAATTAACATAATGCAGACACACTTATTCCAATTATGGAATAAATTTTTCAAAATTCAAAACACCAAAGTTATAGTAATAAATTTTAAATTAATAACTTTGTAGAAATGAGAAAACATTTTTTAAAAGTTAAAACATTGTAAACGATTAAAATGTTTTTTCCTCTGAATTAAATGTAAAAATATTTGAGGACATACATTGTATTGAATGATAAAAATATATTATATTTATAAATTAATACTATTAAATGTTATAATTTAACCAAATTAATTATCACTATGGAAAAAGTTGTTTTTAATTACAATTTTTCCTATTTTTACTATTTATCAAAACCTGAAATTTATCAGAAATTTATATGAAATTTATCCTAAGTATATTTTTATATCCCGCTGAAAAATAGAAAATTTATTTTTTCATAAAAATTATTAATGTGTCAAAATATTTATTTAAGATGGTTTTATCATTCAAAGGTATAAAAGTATCCTCAAAAAATAGTTTTTTATATATCAAATTTGGTTTTATTCAAACACTACAAATAAAATATCCATTAAATGAATATATATAATATTTTTTTAATTACATAACACATATATAACTTATTAATTTTATTAACAAAACTAATTCACTCAAAAATAAAAATATCTACTTGATTTATATTTTCTATAATTAATTAATAACCAATGAATTCATAATGGATTTTCATAATTTAGTCATAACTATTACCACTAACCTAACAGCAAGGAAATAATGATAATTTTATAATAAAGGAATCTCATAGTTTTTTCAAACTCACGATTGCCTGAAAAGAATGGTACTTCCGAATAAAATTTATTCAAATAGTATATTTCAAAAAAAACATTCAGTTGTTACATTATAACCGCCTTAAATTGAATATCTACATTGAAATTGGCACTTGAAAAAAAACAAATGAGGTTACATCTTCTATATCGTATCATCATGTTCCCTTGTAGCTTATTCAAATTGGTTGGTCCTTCATAAAACATTAACCTATTGACTGGTCTTGTTTCGTAGAACGTTTTCTCTACAACATGGAATTTCTATCGGTTATTCTTCATAAGAGAGATCTTGATCCAACAGTACGAATTCTGAGCTTATTACATGGGAAGGATAGGGTATGTACATTCTGAGGAGTGATAAATGGAACACATCATGAACATTAGAGAGATTCGGTGGAAGCTCCAATAGATAAACAACCATCCCACCATGATACAAAATTTCCAAAGGACCGATATACCTAGGGCTCAACTTTACCTTCTTTCCAAATCTCATTACTCTCTTCCAAAGAGATACTCATAAGAACGACTTATCTCCCAATTATAACACTATATCTTATCTTTGGTTGTCAGTATAATGTTTTTTTCATCTTTGTGATTTTTTTTCATAGATGTGACCTTTTCTTCCATTTCATCAAAAAGATATGTCCCTAATATCTTTCTTTCCCAAACTTCATCGCAAAATGTTAGAGTTCTGATCTTATTTTATTAGAGGGCTCCATAAGGATCCAAGTGAATACTATATTGAAAGCTATTATTTTAAAAAAATTCCACCAATGGTAGGTGTAGATCCTAACCTCTTTTTAAATAAATGGAGAAAGTAGTCAACATGTATTCTGAAGTATGAATTTTACTATCAGACTGACCATATGTTGGAGGATGATAGGCAATGATAAAACATAACATCTTATCTAGACCATGCTGAAGACTTCACTAGAACATTGAGGTAAAACTCAGATCCTGAATGAATATAATGGAAAGTGGTACTCCATGTAATATACCCACTCCCTTTACATATATCACTGCAAGATGATCAAGATGGAAATCATCTCTAATAGCAATGAAGTGTTGTGACTTTTTAAGGTGATCAAATATAACCTAGATAGAATTATTGCCTTTTAATGTTTTTGGTATGTCTAATGAGAAATTCCATAAAGTTATTTTATCATTTCCATTATGGTATGGGTAATGGTAGTAACATAACCTTATACTTATATCTCTCAGCCTTAACATTCTAACAAACCAAGAATCAAGAGATATATTAGGTGAAATCTCATTTTATGCCTTCCCACCAGAAGTAATCCTTTAGATCCCTATACATATTTTTACTTCTTGGGTGAATAGAGAATGATGAACTATGATCCTCATCTAATAGCACCTACTTTAATTCTAGTATGGGAGGAATATAAACATGGTTCTTAAATGTTAATATTTCAACACAATCAAGGATTAATTCAGGATTATTTCTCACCTTATTTTGTAACTCTATATCTTCATTATCTACCACTTTAATCGTCACTTGTATATACAGTTGAACATTCATTTGAGAAAGATACGATTTCCCCCCTTCTATTAAAATTTCATCATCTGTCCTTTGAAAATGCATAAATATTTGAATTTTAATGATACTTATAATGTATAAGATTTCATGGTCTATTTTACTCGAAGTATCTTACACCTTGATCGCTTTCCCAGGGTGGTAATTTATTGAACATTTGTAATCTTTAATCAAATCAAACCATCATCTTTGGCACATATTCTACTCATTTTGTGTGAAAATATACTTTATACTTTTAATATAAATATAAATATCACACATTTCATGATAAATATAATTCATCTATATCATTAATTCAATGATTGCCATAGGTAACTCCAAATCATGAATTGGGTAATTTTTTTTCATGAATTTTCAACTACCACGAGGATTAAGCTATCTCCATGTTATGGTTCATCAGAAAACATTCTAGCCCCTTTCTTGGATGCATCACTATAGTTATAAAAAATTCTCCACTACAAGGATCTATGAGAATAGGTTCACTTGCGAACCACCTTTTTAGCTCATGGAAATTCTCTTCACATTCCACTTTCTAAACAAACTAAACTCTTTTCTGAGTCAACATGGTGACATGATTTTATAATTGTGAAAAATCATCCACAAATCATCAATAATATCCATGAGAAATGAGAAAACATCGGATCTCAGTTAATGTTTTTGGTATCGACCATCTATCAATAACATCTATTTTTGATAGTCCCACAGAAATCCCCTATCTTGTGATTACATAACACAAAAATGAAATTTCTGGAAGCCAAAATTCACACATGGTAAAATTTTCATAAATCGTCTCCTTTATCAGGGTCATCAGTACAATTATAAAGTGATCTTCATCTTCTTACATGCTCTTCTAATAAATATGAATATTTTATATAATGTCTACAACAAACTGATCAAGATAGTCTATAAAAATTATATTGATTATATCCATGAATATAGAAAGATAATTAGTAAGACCAAAAGGCATCACTATAAATTCATAGTGTCCATACTTGGTACGAATGACGTCTTTGGCATATCCTTCAATAAAACTGTTAATTTATGATATTGTGAATAAAGATAAATCTTGGTAGATTATTTATCTCTACTTAGTTGGTCAAATAAGTCATCATTTCTTGAAAGAGGATATTTGTTCTTGATAGTGATCTCTTTATGTTATCAATAATCATTGCATAGTCTCATTGATAAAAAATTATTTTTATCCCACATATTGGGTGCTCCCCAAGGTGTTTCACTAGGGAGTATGAATCCCTTAACAAGATTCTATTGAACTATCTTATTCAATTCTTGAAACTCAATTAGGGCTATTCTATAAGGTGTCATTAAAATATTCATATCACCCGACATGTGTTCTATTTAGAACTCAACTTCAGGATATTGTGGAAGACATGGAAATTACTCTGGAAATAAATCCTCAAACTCCCTTACAATAGTTGTATTCTAAATCATGAGTTTCTCTCCAACCATTTGAGAAAAATAACCTTTATTTATTAGAATGAAGAACCATAAGATTGATTAAATTTCTAATGAAAGGTTATATTAATCCTTGAATCGATAGGTGATCATAGATTGATCTAAAAAATATGAAATGATACTTTCATTCCATAGAAATTGATATGAGCTCTAAATAGAGAAAGAAAATCCATGCCAGTAACCGCATCAAATTTCACTATAGGAAGGATCACAAGTTTATCATAAAGCACTTTTCCACAAACATTAACCAGAGAAGAATTATAAACTTTTGAGGTGATTGTTATTCTATTAGAAGTTGTCATAGATAACTAAACATCTAATTATTTAGGTAATATGAATATAACCTTATAAGAATCATTAAAAATAACATAGTGGGTGGATCAAAAATCAAATAAATTATTTCTTACTTTGGAGTGGATGGTATGAGTAACTTTCGCCACATCAATATCGTACTCCACATTGCTGATACCGATTTCATGTGACATTCCATTTTTTATTTCTTTAAGAGTTTGTTGATGTTGGTGATCATCAATAACCCTTTTATTAGGGAATTGATTTGCATGATTCCCTATTTCATGGTACTTTTAACATTAAAATATAGGAGGTACATTATTTGTAACATTTTCTTTGTTCACATAATTAAGAATATTTTTCTAATCCCATTGGTTTTCAATTACCTGATGAACATCTTTTCCACAATTAAATTTCTTACTATTCCCTCTAAGATAATTTCATCCGTGTTTCTTTACAAAATTTTAGCCTAAGGGAAAACTCATATTCATTTTAGTGTGGTCTTTATATTTAACTTTTCATTCCATTTTTCTTTTCTTATCAAACCCTTATGACTGTTGGGTTACTCCAATATCCATATCAAAAATTATAGCACATCAAACAATTTCCACATAGAAATAGAAATCCCTTGTGGATAGTGCCCTTTGAAGACATGGTTTTAAGTCACTAATGAATTGATCAATTTTACTATCAGGTTGGATAATAATTCCATAAGCATAACCTAAAATTATTGTAAAATTTTCTTCAAAGGTACAAATAGATTCATCATTATTTGTCTTCAGTTTTAGGAACTCCTTATCCATCATTGTTCACAGAATGCAAGGGATGTACTTATTGAAAAATTAGTTCTTGAACTCATCCCACCCATGGTCTCAATTTCATCTCTTTACCTTGAATTTTTTATAAGATTCCATCATTGATCAACTTCACCTTCCAAACGATATTACTCTAAGGAGAATTTATCATGTTTTAAATATTGTAGAACTAAAAATAAGTTTTCAGTGGTACTAATACATTATTTATCCACTAATGGATCATAATACCTGTTGAATGAAGGTTTAAGTTATCTCCTGAAGTACTCAACATAATGTTTCTCCCCCATTTAATCATTTGAATGTTTTTCCTCATTCATAACATGAGAATTTTATTTGAGCATGGATACATTAGTTTTTATTCAATATCCTGTAAAATTTGGTTTCTCAGGGGGATAATCATTACATCACCCATCAAATTCCTCATTAACGACATTCTTTTAGGTTCCAGCCATTGACCAAAACCAAGAAGTATAGTGTAAGAAACAATAATCATAATAGGGAGACCACATAATCCGAAATAAAATTTAAATTTAGGTCACTTTTATTTTTATCCTAGGTTATTCATGAACATCTATAAAACACTATTATAGGATTGTAATCTATACATAGACATATATTTTGGGTTCATACTCTAACATTCTCATCCTAATTTCCAACGGTTTTCTATACCTTTCCTCTCATACAAACTATTATGACCCATACAATACATACATTGAAATTATTTCAAAATTTAATTTTATTCATTACTACATAGAACAAAACCATGATATGACTATATAGTTATAGTGTCTTTAGAAAATATGAATCATAAACAATCAGTACATGAAACATCAAAATTTCCTTTTATATATTTCTTTATAACTAGAATCCTTTTTTGGCATATAATACTTAATACTCTTGTACATGACATGGGGAAAAGAGAAATATGAAAGGAGAAAACTCAAATGACCAGTAAGGTTAGGAAAATGAGTTTTCATTTGAATCATACTCATTAGAACATAACATTTGAAAATCATATCCAACATATAAAAGATCATAATATTAGGTCAATTGATTCAACATAAAAGAGAAATGTAATCCAAATAGTCATTACATAAGACATGAAATTTTGTTTCATAAAAACATAAGCATATAAAATCATTTCATATTATTCAAGGCGCATTTCTCAGACTATAAAAGCAGACAAAGTCCATTATTGAACTGAGTTCACTCCTCGTTCTAGCCCTATACTTCGGAACCAGATTTACTTTTTTTTTCTAGTCATGTCTATCACATGAGATAAAATCATTTACCAATGCTTTGAAGGTATTTATAGGTCCCACTAATATCATAATGAAACCATTATTACATGTTCCATACAAAAATATAATAAGATTCATTATAGAAAACCCCATGAAATAAAATGGGTTTCATAAACATCATTCCATAATAATTGATATTAAACAAATGGATTTCATCAATAACATTCTACCACAAAAACAATAAAATCATATTAATAATAGGGATATAAATATAACCATATTTAAAGATTTTCGTCATAGATGTAAAATAATTTTTAGAAAACAAATAAAATCTATTCCTGAGGTAAATATCTTTTCTGCTTAAATAATATTTTCCTTC
The DNA here is from genome assembly GCA_963277665.1 of Viscum album. Classification (NCBI taxonomy): domain Eukaryota; kingdom Viridiplantae; phylum Streptophyta; class Magnoliopsida; order Santalales; family Viscaceae; genus Viscum; species Viscum album. The sequence goes on from OY728126.1 coordinate 2,081,754,050, forward strand.
TTCAAAATACCACAACATTTTAGTTGAAATAATTTTATGAAAAAATGACCTTTTTTATTTATAGGGGAAGCTTAAAGGATATACAAAATTATTAAATTATTAAAAAAAATTCATACCATACATGTTAAAAAACATTCTTCTCTTACTTTTGTCATAATGTCATAAAGTACATCGTACTGAAAATAACCAATTATTTCATTCATTCCATTTTGTATAAAATATCCAAAGGATAAAATTGACTTTTAACAATTATAGAAGGAAATAAAGAATTTTTTGAAATAAATATTTAGGAAACATAGATGTGGATGATAAATAACCCTCAATAAATACATATGAATAAACAATATTAGATAAAAATAAGATTTGAGAATTTATCCATTAGCATAGGTCAAATATCCTTCGTATGTATTCGATTCTCTAGTATAATGATTTAAATAATGTTACTGATTTAATAAAGAATATTAAAATAATTTATGATAAAATTTATGATAATATGATCATCTCCTTGTTAGTAACATTTCACTATTACTTGTTATTCGGTTATTAACTTCTTTATGTTATTAGGAATGTTTTTTCGGATAATTGTTTATTCCTATTTTTAGGTTATAGATATATTATTTAAAACATGTTATTAGTATAATATTTCATATTTATTCATTTGATTCATTTATATAAACATTCTTTAATGATGATTATATGGAATGAATCACCTCGTACTGTGGAGACGGTAAGTCATACGTACGCACGAGCGAGGATATCCTTCCCATAATAGTTGAATGGTATTGAATTGGATGGTGTATAATATCTTAAAATTAGTATCATGTTTTAAAAATCATATATATTTATTATCTCCACAATTATACCCATCCAGGTATGGTGCTTTTGAAAAATATATTTCACCGCGGCATGGAGACGGTATATCGTACATACGCACGTATAATGATTTCATTTTTCATAGGATGAATAGAAAGTGAAATAGGGTTTTATAATATTTATAATAACAAATCAATATATGAGTTATATTGATGTTATTAATTTATAATGAAACATCTCATTATGTTTAAGTAGATAAAGAAATAAATTTGAATGAATCGGAAGAAGAGATTACCTCTTCTAGACGTGCCTCCATTCGATTTCTTCTTAGGGCACTGGAGTTGGTATTTTGAAGGAGACAGAAACCACTATAATGAAAATAGGGTAGTTTAAAATGATAAATTATAGGGGTTGGATTATCTTTTAGGCTCAAAATGAATTGGATAGGTGGGGAGGAGGTTTCGTTTTATAATTGATGTGAGGAGCACTTTTGGATACAAAAAAATATTAATTTATAATAAAATTAAAACCTACCCCAAAACCACCAAAGTTACCCAAATTAGAATATGAGGTGATATTCGGTTGTAATCAAATTATGAAATAAATTTTTGACAGATTATTTTGTCATTTTAAGAATTATCATTTTAATTGACACATAATTATTCTATATAATTTCAATTGTGGTAATAATATTATAAATATTTAATACTTATTAATATTTACTTATATCATGTTAATTGAACAAAAATGGATTTTTATGACATTTTTTATCATATAATATTAACTATGTAATTTTTAAATACTTATTTTTGTTTATCAATCAATTTAATAAATATCTTTATTTATAAAATATCAATATTGTCAATTTTGACACTATTCGTTTATTAGAATTTATATTAAATCTATAAAAAAGTTAAATTCGAACCAAAATATTTAATAAAATTAAAAAATGCCATATTCACCAATAAAATTATTAGAGTACAATAAATAGTTAATATAATTTTTATTTTAATATTTTTAGAACCAGATATTATTTACTAGTTATCCATATATTAAAATTAATATACTAATATAAAATGATATTCTGACATTTTGTCACGTTCATTAGTTTTTGTTACATTAATTTCAAATTCATAGGTATGTGGACATAATGTGATTTAATATCAAAAAATATATAATTAGCATCACAATTATTCCACCAATAGGATTTTTATAGGTGTTAATGTATTATTAAAATATTATTTTTAACATCATTACCTATTTTACCTTTAACCTTTGTAATAAATATAATTACCAAAGTCACTATTCAGAAAACCCAAAAATAAAAGTATCCTATTATCAGAATGCTGAATTATTGATTCCAAATATGGAATCCATTTTTCAAAATTTAAAACATATATGTTGTAGTAACTAATTTAAAAGAAATCATGTTGTTGAAATGAGAAAATCAGTTTTAAAAGATGATACATTGAAAAATATTGAAATTTTTTTAACTACGAAATTAACGTAAAATTAATTCCAATTTAATACATTATATTGAATTATTAAAATATTTTATATTTATTCTTTAAGACCATTGTAATTTATAATTTATCCACATAAATTTTCACGATGAAAAAAGATTTTGTTAATTAATTTTTACCATATTTTTACAATTCATAAAATCATGGATATTATTATAAAAAAATGATAAATTTATCCAAAGTAAATTTTTACGTACTACTTCAAAATATCATGGTAATTGTTTTTATAAAAATTTTTAATGTGATAAAAATCTAAATTTAAAGTCAGTTCTCTATTCAATGGTGTAAAATTATCCAATTAAATAATCGGTTTTTATACATGAAATGTGTTTTCATTTACACAGTATGAATAAAATATCCATTATATGAATATAAAAAAAATTAAATATATAACACACATATATATGTTATTAATTTTCATTACCAAAAATAATTCACCCAAATATAGAAATATATAATTGCTTGACATTTTTCATAAATAATTGATAGCCAATTAATTCATAAAGAAATTTCGTAAGTTAGTTATATTTATTCCCTCTAACCTAACGGCTAGGATATGTTGGTAATTTTATAAAAATTGAATTTCAAGGTTCTTTTAAGCTCATTATTGCGTACAACGAATGTTACTGAAGATGAAAAATTATTTAAAGAAACTATTTCATAAAAACACCTGAGTGTTATAATATATACATAACATTTTTCATTTAAAACCATGATTTACTCATAATTCATTATATTTTTTGTTTTAAATTGAATTATCTCACCCAAGGGATTTATAATGAAAATATCTAGATGGTAACAGTTACCCTTTCAGTCATACATTCTTTTATTATTGATAACATTACATGGAATCAATCCCATATTGTAAATTTTATCGTTGGATATTTCCTTAAATGTCCCCATTAATGGGTGATTGATAATATTATTTCCTAAAATATAATCCTTATTTACATATTTTATTCATTTTTGTGTTATTTGATTAACTGGGGAATTATTGATATATTCATATCTTCTATTCAATACAGATATTCTTTTATAACACACATTTTTTTGAATAAAATATATTATTTGATATATGAGTAATTATTTTGACCTGAAAAGCATGAGTTGGGGACTATTTAATGTAATCCCTATGAGTTGGTGAATGGTTAATGAAATCCCATTGATGCATCGGATGTTTCATGAGATGAATCAGTTGGCCAAAATATAATAGATTAAACTATATTATATTGATTTTAATTGTTTCATGTACCTAGGAAACATGATGTCAATTAATTAAGGATTAGCTTTGTTGAGAATTCATTTATTATTTTTACCAATTATATGTTTAGATCAAAACATCCATAGATTTATTTTATTCTTAGGATATTGATAAAATGAATTTTTTTTGAGTTTCACACCATGAAATATTTATTATGCCTTTTCTTGTTATTTTAATTGATTGATTTATCAATAATATTCCTTGACATGTTTCTTTAATTTCATTAATCAATTAGTAATTCATATTTTCTTCCCCTTACTAGGAATATGATATCACAATTATCTTGTTTTGATTTCCACATTTTTTGATGAAATGTTCTTTGAATAATCATTCAATGATTCTGAGTATTAATTTTTGTGATGTTTTATTTCTTTTCCCAATGTAATATGTGTATCATGCATGTAATATTTTTTTCCAAAATTGCTAAATTGTTCAGTAATTTTATATTGGAATCTTGTGTCTATGTTAATTTAATAATGTAATGCACCAAATCTAGGATTCTAGGGTTTTATATTTACAACATATAATTCTATTTCTTACTTTCTCCCCTATATGGATATGATAACTTCATTCACGTATGTCTGGTCTATGACCATCACTAAGTGATGTGGATCTCTTTTTATCTCCAATCCACCAGAATGATATATATATGTATATATAAATAAATATTATTATATTTTTTATATCTCTATCATTATAAAAAAATAAAATATTACATACCACATATCCATAATGATTATGGAAAATTTGAAGTGTCACTCATGCGTACGTATGCCCTACCATCTCCGTGATCATATCATATATCAAATTTTAAAACCATGATTCATTATTGGTATTAAAATTATATTTTTTTTATAAATATTATAATTATTTCATTAATATTATCCTTTATATTATATAACTCTATAATTTATGAATCACAAAAATCATTAATGACGAAACATGCATAAGGAAACAAGGTAATTAACACATAAAATATTGAAAATAATGAATGATAATTAATGAATGAGTGACAATATGTTATAAAATGATCATATATGATATTAAAAATATAAATATTCTTATATTTTAAAATAATAATATATTTAAAACCATTATACGTTAGGTTTAATAAATTTAAAAAAAGTAAATTTGATGTAAGGGTCATCCTCCAAATTTCCCTTCATTGAGGCGTATTATAATTTTATGAAATTTATTTCTATTATATGGTAAATATACAACATGTTTTACCTATAATATCATTATTTATTAATAATTAAATATATTTTATATTTCTATATGTGTTATTCATCTATATATATTTTGACATAAAAGTTACAAAGTGTTGAATAATTTAAGAACTCAATTTCATTTCAATGTGTTATATTAATTTTTCATTGTATTTAGAAAAAAATTATGTTTACAAAAAAAATTCATACCATATGATTTATTTAAAAAAAATTATTTTTATTTACATTTTATATACATAATATATTCATTTTTTAATTCTTACTTCATATTATGATCATTATGAAGGTTTAATTAACTATTGTATTCTAATCGACATTGTTTACTGTAATATAATTGCCTAATAAAACCTTTTAATTTTATCCTCCAATGATTAGTAATAATAATACAATGTAGTAAAACCAAATTTTTTACATTGGTACATAAAAGACATGACAGAATGTTTTTAAGGGAATCCATCTGTATTTCTGTCTTTTGTAGAAATCTTTTCTCAACAAAAAACCTGTAGAAAAAATAAATTTTTTAAAAATTCTTTAACCCATTTAAAAATTAAAAATTAATGATATTTTACCCATTTTTATATTTTAGAAATAATTTTAAAATTAATATCTTCCTTATTTTTAAATTAATACTAATTTGGATACTACCAAATAAGTTCCAGGAATATTAGTTTTAAAATATATGTCATGAAAAGAATTTTGAGTAGTCATGAACAAACAAATTTTTTAAACAGTATTTTATAAGTTAAAAATATTAGCTTCAGGTAATATTACCTTAAAAAAATTAGAGAAATTTTTAGATAAAAAAATATATTATATAAGTGGAAAGGATATGTTCCTCATGAATTCTTTTAAATGTCCTTCATGGTATCTCTACTCATAAAAAATAACAACCCATTATTCTTTCTCTAACATGTATATGTTTAAATGATACCACCCTTATTATTCATCTTGTTGTTTTATTTTAATTTTGACCAATGAAATTATTGAAAATAATTTTAATGATTCTTTTTTATAGCCATTAACTACCCCATTAAATATTCTCATTAATGTGATCATTAAACTAAAATTCCCATGTATTACCCATATTATTTATCATAGGTATTTTTATTACATAAACTGTATAACTTTTATTCATATAATTATCTAAATTTAGTGATATTTTTTATCTAAAAAATTATTGATAAATATATATTCATTATTCAATATATATTCTTGAGGATAAGGAACATTGTTCATGAATTAAATATAATATTTTTTATATGAAAACTGATTTAAAAATGAAATTGTGGGTCAGGCTAGATTATGGATATCACCTCAATGAATCTGTAGTCTCATGAGTAAAATAAGTAATCTACAAAAACATTTTTCTGCCAAACATGAAGAGTTTTTCCCAGTTGTTTTAAATTTTATTATGATATGTATTGATGGTATATTTATCATGATTAAGAGTTTATAATGTATAATATTTATGAATATTATTCATATGAAATATGTTTTTAATAAACCATTTATTTTCTTTTTGATATTATCTCTTTATGGATTTCATTCTATATTTATTGCTTCAATGAATTTTTTTTCAGTTTTGGACTATTCCATATTGATTAATACTTATCTTAATATACATGATATTTCAATAATTATTATATCAATAGAATCATTTCATTCTTGTTTAATTGATTAAATGGAATTATCTTTTGGTCACTTACATTTCCATGATTAATATTCTACATTGGATCATTATATCATCTACTATACATAAACCTTAATAAGAATGATAGATCACCATATCGTGGTTTCAATTACCTATAATTCCATTATGTGTACAATGATAAATGTTAAAGGATATTTTAGAGGGAGTAATTTTATTCTTGAAAAAAATATTTTGTTTTTCAAATGCAATTTATGACTCAATTATGTTTCTAGTTTACCAAAACTATAAAACTATTCATTCATTTTGGATGTTATTCCTTCTATATTATAATAATTTAATAATGTATCCTCCATCTTTGGGATACTGGTGTCTCGGTCTCTATAGTTTTAATTATTCTAATTTTATTATTAATATTGAAAATTATACATAGGAAAATAAAGATTATTGAACATAACCCCTTATAAACACTATGGATTTGTATAAGAACATTTATTTTTTGATATGTAAGAAATTATTTTATCTTTCCCATAAATAAATAATTTTATGGATGTTACATGTTGGATTGGTTCTAAAATATATGCTCCTAGTGAAAATAAATATGAAAATTCATCCTTGGGAGTGAACTTATCACTATCTCGGGCACAACAACGGGCCTTAATGTGAGCCGGTTTTGAAACTCAAGAGGGATATGATTAGGATAATTCAAATTTCATTAGAAACCATTACAAAGGATATTAATATAATTTGATATTTAAATACCTTGGTGAATCCTTTGGTGTATTATATTCAATGTAATGTGTTATGGTTTACATATATTATTAGTGATTCTATATTTTTCAAAAAAAAAATTTCTCACTCTGCTTTATAGTTTTTTTCAATGAAAGAAACCTGAAAGAATCATGATTAATGTCAACATGATGGGAAATGTATTTAATATTAGAAAAAATGGTATAATGATAAGAGTGAATGCTATTTTAATTATTCATAAATATTTAACCCAAAATATAATTAATAGCCTATGTCTCAACTAACTCTCAGACTATCCAACGAAAATAAGGATGGATTTTTCTAAGAGATCAAATGTTATAAACCATGGAGGAATTAATTAGATATATCTATAATGATCAAAATATGAGAATAATTTCCTAGAAAAGTGTTTCAAATGAATAGAAAAATTCATTTTGTGTGTAAAAAATAAGGTAATATTTTAATGATTCATCAAAACAAATGTTGATTTCAATGGAAGGAAATAAATATCACCCTATATAACAATTTAAAGTTCATTATCTTAAAAGTCAAAAGCCATGAATTATCTGAGTCAATTCCCGCTTCTAAGTGTTAATCGCTAGATCAAGGAAGGACCTATTTGGAAATATATTGGATGATGTATTTATGTATTAGGGTTTAAGAATTACATTGTAGTAATATTTTTAACCAATGCTATTTTTCGGATAATAATTATTATAGAACTATCGATTGAGTTATATTTTTGAATCGTATATGTATTCATTAGATTAAGAGTTGTAAATAATATCATGGTTTTGTGATTTTAATATTGATCACAAGTTCAATGTATTAATCATCCCTATTTTAGGTTTTATGTTGTATGATTCTACCATGATTTATGAAATTTTGGCAGAAATATATGTAAATACAGGTAATTAGTTTATTATATGTTTAGTGGACAACATATTTATTTAAAAATGAATTTAAATTTTATTGAAATATGTTTAAGGGAATTGGTATCCTTTAAGGTTAATTTTATCATTAATTAATAAGAAATAAATGTTAAGTGATCTTATTATAAAACATTGTTGAATGAAATTAAAAGATATGTTATTTTGAAAAAATTACTGCAAATGATATTTGATGACAAATATTATTTCTTGGATATAAATAATTTTATTGGGGAAATTTATTGAGAATATGTTAATATATTTTTGATGAAATGGACAACCGAAATGCAGGGTGATAACATATCACGTCTCGCAAGGCTATGTATCTTGAACCTATGACCAGAGGATGATAAGAGTTTTACTACTAACACTAGCCTACATGATGTCCTAGTAAAAATTATACAAAATTTATTTAAAAATTCTAAAATAATATTAATTATGAACCCCTAGTAATAATGTATTTATTTAATTTTTAATGTTTTATTTGGAGAAATTGTGAAAACCATATTTGTTTTGTAAAATATTTAGAGATATATGGCATTACTTTTCAATGTATAATGGATCTTACAATATTTTAAATTTTAATTCTAGTGCATAAAGATTAAAAAATTAATTTTTGGATATTTATTTCTCAGAGAAGGGGTGAATTGGAAATTGATTGAAGTACAACTAAAAGATGAAATTGTTCTTATTTTATAAAAACATTTTAGGTTCTTATATCTACTAATATTCTTATTTTTTAAAATAATTCATTAATTTTAGGCAAAGGATCATGATATGAAAATTTGCTCCTATTGCATTCATATCAAATGAATTAGATGGTATTTTAAATCATCAAGGAATTATAGTTTTGAGGCCATTTATATTTCATTGATCATTCACTTTCCCTTGATCTACGCCCTAAATTCCACTATCTAAATATTTTTTCAATTATTCCATATAAATATCATCAATTTTCATGAATTTTATCCATCATTAAAACCGATTGTTTTATTCCATATTGCCTTTTTTACATCCCATTTTATGTTATTAAGAGGATATTTTTTTACCATTAATAGTTTTTGGGTTTTCATGAATAGTATTTGTAAATGACAAACCTATTATTACCGAGATCAATTTAAAATTACTATGTTATAAATTAATTATGTTGGGGACAATTTAACAACCATAATTAAAAAAATAAGATCATTATTTTAGGTAGTGTGTTCAACACACAACACCGAGCATAAGAACACACAATATATATTCCCTTAATTTTAATCACTGAAATAGCTATTCAAATATACAACCCAAGCTAAATGTAAACCATAATACAGTATACAATGTGTTCAAATTATAGGGTATGAATATAACTAACTAAATTATGATAATTATGGTTATATTTTTATTATATATTAAATAAGAATCATTTAAATTGAAAATAATTGTTTTTTAAAAAAATTATATTTTTTCTAAAAGGAAATTGATTTTACCTTAACACACATAATTTAAAATTATTTTGTACTATTTAAATAAATTATTTATTATAAAATTAACTTATTTTTGGAAATAAAAATATACCAATTATATTATTATGTATATTTGATCTCTTCATGAATATTACACTTTTTATGAATATTATCAATATTGAATTATAATTGAAATCTATACTTTTTAAAAATATCTATAATGATTTTTTTTCAAAGGTTGTTTTAAAGTAAAATTGTTCAAAAACATATATCTATAAATTCATTTTTTTAATTTGAATAACTCTAATATTTAATTTTTATATTAAAACATTATAAACATTTGAAAATGTTCCCGGTGAAAAAATATTTATCATCACATATGCAAGATTCATTTTAAATTACATTTATCTAAAAATGTAGATAGAAATTTTTAAAAATTAATTAAATATTTGAAATTATATTAATTTAAGTTAAATAATATTTTAAAATAAATTATGATCAAATATAAAAGTGAAACATCACAAAAACGTTCTGTGGTTAAGGTAAAAAAATACTCACCAAGGGTTAAATTGAAAATATAACTATTAAAATGAACTAAAACATGTATAAAATTTATTTTATGGATTTATTTTAATACTATCAGGTTTATACCTCGATATTAATCCATGTTAGACCCTATTGGCATGTGGAAATCATTGGTTCAAAATATTATTTTCGAAAAATAAAACTATTTCACTCACCACACTTTTAAAAGGACACCAGGTTCATATGTTAATCGCTGATTGGAAAACATTTTTTGGACAATACCTAATGAAATAACTTTTTAGATTCCCTCCACTCATATTAGTATCCTTATTTTTGGAAAAAATACAACCTTTTATTGAATTTTATTCAAACCTATGAAAGATTACCAAAGAAGAGGTAATGATCTTTAATGAGTGCATTTGTTTTATTTCATCCTCCATACAATTAAATTATTACTAAAATAGTATTATATATTAATAATATTACATTAAAAATCATATATTTTTTATTTTAATGGAATTAACTATAACTATCATATGTTCCAACAAATGTGTTACAAAATCATCATTCATATGCACGAGACACAACAACATCTTGAACTGATGCAACTTGTCTTTCACTTAATCCCTGTCATTGTTGGGTATGATGATGGATCTGAATTATGTAAATTATATTTAATAAATAATTGTAAATAATTAGTCATTATATCATATATATAACTTTTCAATTCCCATTTCATATGAGATATGATATTGTTTTTCATGTGCAGGACATTCTACCTCCTTACAAAGAAATGTGATTCATTTTTCATTAACAATTATAATGGAATTTAAAAATGATGGATATAATGAAATGTGTTACAAAAATTACATAATTATGATATTAATGGAATATTTATCATCATAAAATATAATTTATCAATTTATTTCTTACCTTATCCTCAAATAATGATGTAGTCACCCTTAATGTACATATGGACTACTTCTTTCACAAATCCATGTAAAAATATTTTCAACACCCAACAACATGAATAAATTTTTTTAATATATTTAAAAACATTATATGGTATTTATGATGTTATGATCATTATAGAATGCATAGTGATTATGTACAACCTATATAGTATGATCGTTGGAAAAAAGGAAATGTTACTCATGCGTACGTATGGCCTACTATCTCAATGATCCAATCATAAATTTTTTTCCAAAAACAACAACCATGATAGCCATAAAATTATAATTTCATTATAAATATGATAATTATATCATGATTATTATTCTATATTTTATTCAAAAATATAATATATGCATGAACCAGATCATTTATAATGAAAAATGCATGAAAGGAAAAGGAAATTAACACCAAAAATAGTGAAAATAATAAATGAAATTATATTAGTGAGTCAAAATATAATAAAAAGGGTCATATATGGTATTTTAATGAGATTTATTAATCTTTAAATAATTTTATAATAAATCATTTTACTTGTTTACTCCTCCTATTAGACATTTTATTGTAAATTAAAAGTGTCGTTATCCCACATTTTGTTATATAAAATATTTGGGATTTTTTAGAATGTGATACATCATTTCTCTAAACTATTCAAAATATATTCTCTATCAAAAACCTATTTTCTAAAAAAAAATTCAAAAATATTTTTTACAACATACTAATGATTTATTAATGAAAAATTTTCCAGCTTTTTTCTTTTTGGAAAAAAATAAAAGGAATCATCACTTAATTTTCCAAAAAATTCATATTCATATTTTATGAAAAATTTGAATGGAATACTTGTTTTAACATATATGAAATGAATAATATTTTCAGCTTACAAGACAAGTATAATTTTTTAAATAATAATTTATAATTCTAGTTGTTAATTTTCAAGGAAAATTATTTTCCAAATTTTTGGTGAAATTTTATTTTTAAAATTTTTTTTTTCAAAATGAAAATCATATTTCTTTTCATGAGTTTTTTAATGAACATTTACAGTATTTCATTTAATTATCCACATCAACCCTTAATTTATAATTTAAATTGTTTTTGTAGTTTTTATAACATCTTTATTCATCTTTGGTATGTTTTATGAATTTTTTCACCATGTAAAGTAATGAAATTTACATTTTGACTAACTTTTGTAGTCATAAAATCTCATTTAAATATTCCCTATGCTATTATTAATAGGAATTAGAATTTTACAATGTAATTTCTTTTATCATGAATAAGTTTTATCCTTAAATAAAATATAATTTATACATGTGGTGTTCTATTTTGAATGTCAATTGTTTTTACGAGGAAATATTGATAAGCCATATTATTTAATTAATATTTATACCTAGTGATATGTAACCATATTCATGAATTAAATATATTATTCACTATATGATTAATTATATGGACATATAAAAATATGTTTAGTACAGTAACATATAGACCCTTGATCCATCATCATTCTCATGTAGAAAAATAGTAGGATGTCATAAAATATTTCTGTCAAACCAGATCTTTTTAAACCAAGTATTATTAAACTAACTTTTGAAATTTATTGACATTAGAGATACCATCATTTTGAGTTTATAGGGAATAGTAAATAATCATATTATTAATTAATAATTCAATTACTATTTTCAATTATATTTTTATAATGATATTTTATTTCAATGCATGTTTTCTAAGTTTTCATATTAAATTTTATGTGATTAAAATATTTACCATGAAAGATTATTTATTCTTGAATTTATTACCCACAATAATTTTGGAATTATATTATACCTATATTAAATTCATTATAAGTTAGATGATGAAATGAAATTTGATATTTATTATTTAGATTTACTTGTTTATTTTTTTATTGATGATATCTTCCAAGATACATAACCCTTTCTGAGTATTTGAGCTCAGCCTTTCTATGTTTCCATTCCATTGGATTCCATGATTTTTACTGGGTGAATCATATTTTGACTGAATTTTTTTTTGATTTAATTATTGTTATAAAATTTAGTGTAAGACTCGGGTATGTATCATGTTAACCAAGATTAAAAATGTACTTCGACCTTCTTGATGTGATTCAATGGATCTTATGTAAATTTAACGATGAAAAAAATTACTTCAAGCTACTATTTTTTGGGTCACAACATGAATGAGGAAACATGGTAACATGGTTTTTCTATACAACCATAGTTCCCAGAGAAATTAATTGAAAGTACTTAATGAATCCTTTCGGTGTGGATAATTCTATTTGTGGGGATTGTGATGTCCTGGCCAAGTAGAACACTAAACGGGTATCCATACGTGTGGGTAAAATTCCTTCAAGCATGCCTCTTTGTATGCCTGAGGCTACCAACTAGAATAGAAGAACTCAAGAAGTGATATTGGGGTTACTATACCCTCATGATCAAAGTATCATAGTGGTATATCAGACAATAAATTACATTCAATAACAGAATAAGTAATTGATTCAAGACGTAACATTAAATGTATAAAATAATCAACTAAATCAAAATGGATAATGCCAATATATCACAATGCATGCATGTACCAAATGTGAAACATATCTAAAATATTAGAAATAACATGATAAAAAAATATATAGCACATGAAAAATGAAAAAAAAATCCAAGAAGGAAAACCCCATGAGCATCCAGAGATTTGACTCAATCCTTTGATCCTAACTCCTAGCAATAAGAAGATAATAAAAGGAATATCACATGTTCCTATGAACATGAGATATACCTTTCTATCCAATTATAATAGAGTACTGAGTATGGTGATAGATAAGAAACCAATTTTGTAACACCCATAGATTCAAAAAATTAATCCAGATAGTGATAATAATATAATGTATAACATGAAATATAAATAAATAAATAGAACTATAGAATATAAATACCCGTGAAAACAGGTTATTGAAGGACACCTAGAGGCACTACCAAGTCTCATGATCGAAATGGGGTTATGAAAAGTAACTATATATATTTTAATAATATATTTTGCATATTAATATATTGAATATACAAATATTGTTCATCTATGTTTCGATGAAAATGGAAATTTACCAAGAATACTAGTTGGTGGATTGACTGGGGCATAACACTGTTATCAATAACCAATCTAAACAAGCCTAAAAGATCCAAAAAATGTGTATAAGAACTACTTCTCGTAATGAGTGTGAGAATTCATTCCCTTCATAAGAAATAGTGAGTGTGTTTTCATGTCATCACTAAAAATATTGAGAGATCCATCATGTTGACACTCACAATATGGTACATGGTTATCCAAGCGCAACATCTACTAGTATCACTAATGTGAGACCTCATATTCAACACCTGATGTAAGGGGACATTGTACTGCCACACTCAATATAACTCTTACCAGAATTCCATAGCCTATATAATTGAATAATCATATCTATCGTAATATCTATGAGGTATTTCCTCCCATTCTTTAATTTTATTAATCCCAATCATACCTCAAGGAATTTTATTTCAGATATATCATGTAAATCAGAATTATCAAATCTATGTGGCCATTCAAGCCTCTTTTATTTCATTTAATTAATATAAATGAACACGTTTAAATTAAATAACTATCATGAATAAGCAATTAAATAAATAACACTCCATTTAATTTATCAAAAAAGGTAAATTTAGTCAACCATCCTCAAAGAGGTAGTTATATGGTACCATTTTCTAATTTTGAAACTAAATACATAGTAATTATCATTTATTATTCATTCTAGGCCCTTAGTATGAGCATGGAAGATTTTTATTTTAGGTAAGATCATGCCAAGTTATTCAATATATAAATAATTTCATGCACTTTGAAGGTTAAATGTTTCCTTATACATTTATATAGAAAGGGGAAACTCCACATAGGAACATCATTAAGGGACATGTCCCTAGAATGCCACATAACTAACCATATCAAAATAATAAGCAAAAACCCATTCTATATGCTGAATCATCACAAAAAACACCAAAATTCACTTTTTTACCTAGAATAAAACACACCTCATATGAGGAAATTTATTATAAAAGCATGTCATTGTATTTCAAAAATAATATATAGAATAATTATGCATCACAATAAATAATCTAAACAAAATTCATCAAAATATCATTTCAAAATAAAAAGAAATAATTGGAAAAATAATAATATTTAAATTGGAACAGAGGAGGTTCTTTTATCATCATGTTAATTCCCTTCAAAGGTGAATTCGACTATCGATCCATGTGAAACACATATAACAAATTTTGGGCCTTCAATAATTTCTGTACAAAATAGTTGAAAAGAGTTGTCACACTAATGGGGTATCCATGATCGATGTTTACATCATCAAATTACTAGAAAAGGCTCCAAATTATTAAAATTAGTAGTGTATAACAATTTAAAATTTTGAAATAAATTTTAAGGTGACGTGTGTCAAATGCAATCATGTGGTAGGAAAATCTAATTTATGGAATGATAGAAATTTGTGGAAAAAAGTGTACTCCACCTACCTCATACATATGATTCTCTAATCATCCAATCATGTGATCTAATTCATTCCATATTGGAATACTTGAATAGAAAAAGCATCCACCATAAATTTCGGGAAATGTTTCTTACTGTGATAACATTTTCAAGAGGATACTAAATAAATAAAATATTCAAAATGAATCAATATTCTCTTGAGAGGATTCCATTGATACTGACAGTGCTAAATTACTACTTTAGAAGGAGGAGATATATCCATCCCTAGATTGGAGAGGTAGTGGAACCCATGACACATAAGGAAGATGATTATATAGCTAGATGTTGATGAACATACACAAAAATGAAATTTTAACCTCATTAAGATCATTTTTATAATTTCACCCCAAAAATGGATCACACGGGTTGGCTGCATGGTTTTCCAAACATTGTAACACCATGTGGCACCATCTTCCTAAGAACCTCACATTGAATTGTTGGCCCTGCATGCTTTTCACAAACCATACTCCAACCATGTGATGAATAATGGGAGGTTACTTCTTAAAATTAACTAACCATGTTGTATATGTTCATAGTTTGGTAAAACCATGAATATCCCATATGAAATCTACAACAACTATTGTTTTAGGGGCATGGTTTTCTTCTAGATTCTACCTGATTAAAGAAATAATGTTTACCTTATATTGATTAATTGGTTTTTTGTATTTGGTGCCAGTCCCACTCAAAATATTTTTGGGAATACAAAGAAACTCTCCGAACTATAACGATGTCTAATAATAATATAAAATTTGTTCCAACTCCCATAATCCCATTCTGATGATCAGATTAAAGAACATCTTTTCCACAAAATACCAAAATTCATATTCCCTTTTAATTCTACCTTGGTTCAGAAACAGAGATCGTGACAACCTCCCAACCTTATAACTTCTCATCCACATGAATTCTTGTGGAAAATAAATACATCACCTAAACTATGATGGTTGGGAAGTAACATTCAAATGGTCTTGTTATGGTTCCAAATGTCTAATTCACCTCCAATAGACACTCATGTATACAACACTTAAGCTACCTAAACCCGTCAAAATTCATTTTTTCGATTGAAACATGTACATGGTTCTTAGCTGATCCAATTGACCTTGTGACCTAGTCACTTTTTCATATATTTAACTATATGATTGATCGTTATCCCCAACATCGGTTTAACTGTAATAGTGGGTTAATCCATGCCACAATACCTGCACTATCAGAATTTCCTATAAAGAACTCACAAATAATTACAGATACATCCTTGTAGTGATTTATTTATTTATGAAAACCTACTTACATTCAAGGTTACATAAGGGACATCGCTATAATGTGAATGTAAAATATGATCAACTAATGTAGAACTGGTCGCCTAATATTTTCCTAGGTGATTATGCAAAAAAGATTCACCACACAATACATAACATAGATTCGTGCTTTAAAAATTGTTCGTTTTAGCCGTATACATCAAACAAACAAAAATATTGCTGATCCACACTGATTAAAGTATCTCAAAAATTCACATCTTTGGTAGCTAGTGTATTAAAAATATAATGGAAATTTATTCCTCCAATGCCTATTACATTTAGAAAGATAACATTCACTAAAGTCCATTCCTGACTTATGGTTAATTTACCTAATCCAACCATTGCCTATTCATTTAAAATTTTTGTTCCATTGGATGAACAAGGGGTATCCCAGATTGAGTCTTCTGAAATCCTCACCCTTTTTAAAAATAAGCCCAAGCCTGAATACAATTTTGAGATAAACTCAAATTCATTAATTTGGTGTCCATGGAACAAACTCAATATATTCTATAACCCATTTTTACCAGTGAAACATTGTAAAATTCCAAGACTTCTACATTCAACAATTGATTGAGCGCAGATCAGCATCCCCTTGGTGGTCAAGTCAAAGGAATTTGGTTGGTGTCCATGTGTCCATCCAAGGAATTCTTAAATGGGAACTTAGGTATCACTCTGGTCTATCCAACCCTCAATAAAAATCATGTATCTAGTGCGTAACTCTTATAGAGATCGAATATTATCCCAATGACTTGTAAAAATATATCTTGGCCTAAGACCAATTACCTCTTAGTGTATCGGGGAAAATTTCAAGATAGGAGACTTTCACATCACTAAGACAAAGTACGATAATAAAATATCCATAATTACTATGATGACTAGTGGAACCACTACTAGTCAACTTACCTTGAAATATGATCAGATTCACCTACCAACACATCAATATTAACTGATCTTAACACCTTTTACCACAAATGGAATCCCATGATTTCTTAATTTTTACCAAAAAATTATATTCATGACCAATAGTGTTTCTGAAGTGTCTAATACACATCCATCCGAATCAATTTTGTGGTTCCAGGTAAGAACTAACATGATATAAAAAATTCAATACCCAAAGGCATTCGTGGAAGAATGAAGATTTCCCAATGTTCCTCCCCACTTGTCTTCCTTGTACTGAAAATAACACATATTAACCAGAACTAATATGATTCATCCCACCTTATGAGTGTCCTTGAAATCTATAGGATAGATAGACTAGCCACTCACAAAAACACTATATTATTATCTACTTAAATTTACAAGTGACACTTCTCTGAGTCACACTCAATCATGACAAAGACATTGGCATGAAAGAAAAAACTAAAATGATTTACATGTCAAAATACCTTATCTAATTGTAACATTATCCTTATCATTGGGACTAGTTGATTACTTTAAATCACTAGATACTCTACTACATAGATGACCTGAAAATGTATTCAAACATACAAGGATCAGTGATTTCACTGAACCCAATTAGATCATTACACTATTTAAAAAATCAATGGGTATTGCGTCTCTCAACTCAAAACAGCCCAATATTATATGAGAATAAAACTCTATTGGGATACTACCCATAAGATTATCATAACGATGAATTCAATTACCTGATGGCCCACATTTAAAACTAGATCAAAGTTGCATTATCTCACATGATTATAAAAGTGACAGATGACTTCCTGAGTCTCCCAAGGAAGGAAAAAAGTGTTATGGGACCAAAAAAGTATCATACGAAGGAATATGAATCTATATTTTATGGAAAATGACCATTAAACAATGCTCACACCCTAAAAATGACAATAAAACATGACCACCCATCTGAATAGGGTTTTCAGTCAAGCGGGTTTTTGGACCCCTAAATTTTTATCTTGGTATTGAGAAGGACAGTACTTTGAAGAATTATGGTATTGAGAGAAATAGTACAGTGGATAACTCTTGTTCCTTGCGGCTGGACACTATGACTATGCAGATTTTGGACATAGTTGTGTCTGAGGATGGTGTCTTGTGGGCTGGGGATGTTGATGCTGAAGCTGGGACTGGTGGTGTGCTAGTCACGGTCCCCACTGGTAATAGATTTCAAGGGCCGGTGCATGAGAGGGACTCTCATGCAGAGGAGGGGAATCCAATGAAGGAAGGTGATAAGTTTCAGCATGTTACTCAAAATGTTGCAAATGAAAAAGGTGCTTTGAAGGGGCTTGTAAGACAACCACATTTCCTTTCCATGATCGACTCAAAAAGTTCATTTCAGAAGGAAAGTGGGGTGCACGAGGGTTACCAAGAGGTGCACATTTCTCGAAAATGGGGAAACATATCTGATAGTGTTAAAGAAAATGATGGTTGCATCTAGGAATCCTATAGTGATGTTGTCCAGGGTGGGAGTAAGGTTTCTGAGAATGAACAGTCTGGTCCAACACGAAGAAGGCCGAGGAAAGACTATTCTTCTCTGCCAAAGCCAATGCCTACACGGTCTTCTGTTGGGAAGGAGGGATGGACAATACAATCCTCTAAGGAGTTTCTATATTTGGAAAAATAGAATATTTTAAGGAAGTATTCCACGACTCTGAAGCATTAGGAATGATCAGAGTGGGAATTTTCCACCGTAGAGGATGCTATATCTCTTTGATGCGGTGATGGACATGATTTTTATGATCTGTAGTTGTCCTTTGATTTTTTTCTATACTTTCATGAAGTTTTTCTTTTATTTTAATAAATGGTCAGAGGATGTGCCTCTGACTAAGCATTTCAGGTATAAATTTTGAGGGAGCTACAAACCTTATGCTAGCCCCTTGTAATATCACAAGATTCAACCCTATCACTAGTTCACACCAGTAGATTTCACATGGCCCTACACCTATAATTTAGGCCCATTATAAAATAAAATGTACTATGGAAAACACTCATGTTTCTATTCAATAGAAAACTCAACAAGACTTTTATTATACCCTTATACTGGGGTTTAAAATAAAGATACCACATTAGGTTTCATTTTGAGGTCATTTAATCAATTAAAATTCAATCACAAAACATTTAAATGATTTAAAAATAAATTCAAGTATTAATTATAAAAATAATTACACAGTTAATTATAATTAACAGTACGAGGGTTCAACTAAGACATCATATGTTCATCAAAATCCATCCCAATACTACTTTCTAGTTATTAATGGATTCTAAAAAACTTGTAGAGGGTTATCTGAATGAATCATGCCAAAAAATTTTAAATTGAATTCATTTGTGTATCTGGGAGGGAAAAGAAACTCATTTAGGGTCCAAACTACACATCTTTTACAATAACACCAATTAAAAAAAATATCATGGTCAATTAAAATGGTTTGGTTATATGAGATTCCATCTCGAATTTATTATTCTATTATAGAATTTATATATTCTAGACTATCTCCAATTTAATTAAATCCAATTAACCTTAAAAATAGAAATTATGTGTCTTGTATATATTTAACAATGGAATCTAGATATGTGTACATATCAAGGATGATTCAAGTACCTCAATTCCCTTTTCCTAATCATAAGGTGCCCATAAACCATAAAAATAAAAATGGGATCTCTTTTAATCACAAAAAATAAATTAATCCCATGAAACTATATATATAATAATGTGGTATATTTCCACAATCATTAACAACATATACTAATTCTAAATATGCATTTAGTATGGAATATAATCAACTAATCATTATTGTATATGAACATAAAAAAATCTCATAAGAATGATATCTAAATAGGTATTCTAAAAAAAGCATGGAATGACACTCATGGAACCAAATTGAAATCATTAGTAGCCTCAAAAAGAAAATTCCCATAATAGAATACGCATATCATGTGAATTTCATTTTTCCATAATGATTATTGTATTACATCATTGTTAAAATACTAGTCCATGGGAAAAAACTATAACTTCCATAATTTAATAATAAATTGAATATAATCGAGTCAATAAATATTAAATCATAATCAAATATAATATAAAACATCATATGCAACAATCTCACCCCAAAACATTTAGGATGTCCCCCATAGATAAGTTGATCTCTCTAAGGAACTACTAATTACCAAGCACCTACACATTATTAGTCTCATTTATATGAGACCAAAATAATAATACAATGTAAAAAAATTAGTCTATGATGCCACTATGTGTAACACAGAACTCGCTAAACACAAAATTGGTACCCGGATATGTGGAGAACATGGCCTCAAATTCACCTCCTTATATACTAGATGCTACCAACTAGAATTGAGGGACTCATGAGTTGATAGTCAGGAGACTACACCCATAGGATCAGAGTAGCATAGTGTAATATTAGAATATAAATAACAGATAATTAAAAAAGAAGCAATAATTTAATGAAAAAGTAATTGAAGGATAATAATAATCAACTGAATCAAAATTTTCAATGCCAATATACAATAATGCATCTGTATCCATATTATGATTCATAAGTAAAAAATTTGGAATACATCAAGAAAAAATATAGACTACATGAATAAATAAAACAAAAATAATCCTCATAGGGGAATTGCATAAGAATCAAAATCTCAAACTCTATCCTATACCCCTAACCCCTATGTATATGAAATTCAAAAAAAATTATTCATATTATGGTGAACATGATATCTACTGTGGCACCCCCAGTGAAATAGCGTCTCGAGTACAGTGTGATGTATAAATCCCATTAGGCTAACTAACATGGTTTATACAACTGAATCTATTTCATGATTATAATGTAATATATTGAACGGAATGTGAATAAATAAAAATAATTATAGAAATTAAATATCCACTATCTCAGGTTCTTAAAGGACACATACTGGTTGTACCTGTATTGGCTCATGGCCAGAATGAGTTTCTAAATAGTAGCTATATTTATAGTAATATATATATATATATATATAATAGTTATGTATTTATTCCACCAATATGGTCCTTGTACATGCATTCATTAATGATAATTTACTGAAAATACTAGGTTCTAGTTGATCTCGGTCATAACCCCATCCTCAATAACCAGTCTGAACGAGCCAAAAAGCTCAAGATAATGGGTACATGACCCAAATATCATAATGAGTGGGGAACTCCATTCTCATAACATTATTTCATGAGTGTTATTTCATGTCAACACTCAAAATCATGATCATTCTATCAAGTCGATGCTCACAACAAGGGATGTGGTGTACCATCCACACTATTCGCTAGTATCACTAGTACGAGACATCATGCACAACAGCCATTGTAAGGGAGAATCATACCAAAAATACGAACAAAACCCTTAACATCATTCCATATAATATATCAAGGTGTACTCATACCTATAATAATATTCATCATGAAATACATCTCTTTTTTATATTTATTTATCTTAATCATATGTCATGGTGATTCATTTCAGTTATAATAGGTATATAAGCTAGTAATAATCATAATGGACTTGCCACAATTTATAATTAATTCCATAAAAATCTAGAATGATAATTAATTTAAACAACATTCATGACTAAAATATAAAATTAATAACATTCCATCGGATATATCGAAACATGCTAATTCATTTAACCTGGATCAAAGGCGTACTTAGAAGCTTCCATGTTACAATTGGGAAAATACCAATATGGGAATATGTATTTATTATAAAATCCATGACCTCGTGAGGTTCTTATATCATTAGTAATTTCAATAGGATTAGACCAATCCATTCAATTTATAATTCATTCCATTAACATAAAAGGTTCATTTTTTATTATAAATTATATAGAATGTGGAAACTCCAATTATGAACACCATTAAGGGACATGGCCTAAAAATTCCATGTATTATACCATAAAAATAATAAAGAATTAAGAACAACATAAGGTATATAATGATTTAGAACACAAACCATCACATTGTAATTTAGAATATAGTTCTCATTATTCAATGGAGATTATTATAAAATCATGACATTTTTTGTCAAAAAAATCATTTAGAATGACCCAGTGAAAATTCCACGTAAATAAACCTATTTCATCAAAAATGAATTTAAGAAAAAATATTCAATGATGGAAAAATATTATAACGTTTAATGAGGAACATAGGTGGTTCTTTTATCATCATGTAAATTCACTACAATGAGAAATTACACACTAAATCCAAGAAGAGTAATTATAAGGAATTATGGGATTTTAATCATTAAATTATAAAGGGGTGAAATGAGTGGGGAAACTCAAGGGGTGTCTTTTTTACGAACCCAGTTCTTTGTTTTGAGGTACGTGCTTCATCTTTTTCCTTTTCCTTGAGTTTTTCTGAGAAAAAATGGAAAATGGGGAAAAATCCTAAATTTTGGAACTACACACCCTGTACGTTTTCCACACGTCGTGTACTTTTCGCTGTGTTGGGATGAGTACACAGGGAGTGTAGCCATGTAGGTGAAGAGGGTTGTAGGAACTGACTACACGCCGTGTAGTGGTCCTTTACATGCCATGTAGTCAGTCGGCAGGCCAAAACAATAAGGCAGTGGAGCAACCGCCAGCATGGTGGCAGTACATGCCGTGCAGTCGAGAGTACATCCCGTGTACCCTTGTCGACGGATGAACAGTGTGGCGGTGCCACTAGAGGAATAGTTATATGAAGGATGTACACACCGTGTACTCAGAAGTACACATCGTGTAATTTGTTTTATTCACTTAAATCGGCAGTAGCCTCCCCTGTTCACAGGGAAGGTTCAGAACGGAGGAAGGAGTGGGAGAGGGAGGCCAGAGCTTTAGAGATCTGTCGGGCGCACGTCTGGAATACGATTATACTACGGACGATCTCGATGGAACTGCACGAGTAAGCCACCTCTTCTCCAAATGTGATTATTAATAATTCATTCCCTAGCTGGAGTTATTTGAGTTTGAATGGAAGTTTTTCTTACCTCAGTTCTACACCGTTCTTGGGCATTTTTGGGATCGGCGTTCGTGTATAACGCTCGTTGGCATATAAGGTAGGTGGCTTTGTATTAATTTTCCAATTGTCATGTATTTTGTGTGTTTTTGTGCCATGAACCCATGTTGGGGTGTCATGTGGCTGAGGCCATTTTTATATTAAACACCTATAATTGAATAGGTGATTAAAATATGATATTAAAATGCTGGTAGGGATCTTTTCCTGGATCCGGAACCACCCCGGGGGTTTGTTCCACTGTTTAGCCGTTTGGGCATGATACCCGAGGGTATGCCGTTAAGTAGTAATTGTAGAATTTCCTTGAGAGGAATTTTTTTTATTTCTTGTTTACCTGTTGGGCATGACCCGGTTACCTGTTTAGCCTTAGGGCGTTGTTGTGATTAGCCGGTGGGCACTGCACTATTTTTCCTGTGGGTAGTAGTTATTTCGGCCTAAGGGCAACATCTTCTGTGCCTGTGGGCAACTGATTCTGTGCCTGTGTGCGACACCACCTATGCCTGAGGGAAAACTCTGTTACGCCTGAGGGAAGATTCAAGTGTTGGATACTCTTTATGTGAGGGTAGGGGTTTACGTGCCTCAGGAAATTAGTTGGTTGCTTTGAATATTCACTGTGGTGATATTTTAAATTAAATTATTAAAAATAATATTAAAATTTAAATACAACTAGGGGTTAGTTACTTTTGAGTAATTCTTAATTTATTTCATTTTTACTGCACACTATTGTTACATGCTTACACGCAGTTGGGCATGGGCCTTTGGTGGGTGCCTATTGAGATATATTTCTCAGACCTTGTTTGGGTCATGTTTTTTGGCCCAAACAGATTACGTTTCTACAGCAGTGGATAGGGGAAATAGTCCCTACATTGGTACTTGACTGCTGCTGAGGAGTAGGAGGGCATGGGACCGAGCCTATGCTCCTGATGCCGCTGCCAACTGTTTTTTTTTGTTTTGCTGTAATCTGCTTTTGTTGTACTGTATTGATGTATAACATGTTTTGGATGTTTTCTTAGAACGTGAGGCTTGTAGCATCATTTTTTATATACTATTGGTTGTATCCACTGTAGTTTTCTATTTTAGTTATTTATGGTTTACTACTTCCGCTGTTCATTGTATGTTTTATTTTGTATTCCGCTGCACTACACTTTGAAAAATGAGGTCATAGTTTCCCCACTATCAAACCTAGGCCCTCGCTGCTAGTTGGCAGCCTCTGGTATTTGGGGAAATGTGCTCGAGGTCACGTCGAGAACCGGGTTCGGGGAACCCGTTGAGTGGCACCCAGCTCGGGATGTTACAAAGTGGTATCAGATGCATGTTTCTTTTCTTTGACTTACTATCTTGAGCCGTTGTCAGGGATAAGATGAATGGTAGTTGGTAATAAGCTGTTCCTGGGCATAGATAACACGTGTACAGGGAAAATCCAGTTTACATCATATGTTTAAATTCTTTTGATTTTTCAATTTTACAATTGATATCTTTTCACCGTTGGGTGACGTACTTTAGATTGTGCTATTTATAATTAATATTTGGGTTCTATTTAGTTTCAACCCAATGAGATGAGGGTATTCCATCTCATGCATCATATAGTAACATGCTAGAAATCACATTCCATGCATAGTTTCCATGCCATGTAGGTGCATTAGAAATTGCATGTTGTTGTGATAGTTGTTGTGCTAATAAAGCATGCTGTTGTGACAGCTGCTTGATAAATACCTGCTTGTGATATGGTATTTTTGTTTGATCCTGTTTATAGAATGGACACCAAACTTCAGTTTTTGGGGAGTATGGGCCCCCATTGACTGGAATTTGGTGGACCATTGACTGTTTATTTTTTATAACACAGATAAGATGTCAAACGTTGATTCATGGGGATAACGGGTCCCCATGGGTTGAAAATTGACACTTAGGTGTTGGTTTTATTATTTTCTGGGTTCTGGGTAACTTTCTGAGGCATACTTCCCAAAAACCCATTATACACGCCATGTAGTATCTTTATACACGTCGTGTATGACCTTCTGTTCGGGAAGAAAAATGAACTTTTTGAGTACACACCGTGTACCCTGAGTACACGCCGTGTAGTCTCTTCCTGTGTCACAAACCATGTTGGTCGCAACATGGGGATGGGAAGAGCTTGGGTAAAACACGCTATGTAGCTTTTGTACACGCCGTGTAGTGTTGACCTGGAGTCCTGATGTGTAACTAACAACACAGGTCGGTGAACTCCTTCACAGAACACGCCGTGTTAATGATTCACACACCGTGTAGTGTGACCTGGGTACTTGGCCGTGTAACGAACAACACGGGCCGGTGTCACCTCTCCTTGAACATGTCGTGTACCCATGGGACAAATCGTGTAGTCGTTTCTGAGGACAAACCGTGTGGTGTTAGCCGTGTGGTTGGGAAACGGGATGGTGTACATGCCGTGTGCGGGTGTAACACGTCGTGTAGAGTCATGCCGAGTAGTCGGTCGTGTCACAAGCGACATAGGCGGTTGGAAAATAACACCATACACGCCGTGTAGATTTTATACACGGCGTGTAGTTTTTGTTCAATGGAATCCGTGTGGCTTAGTCATGTAGAAGGACCCGGGCAGAGGAGGTGAAGTCATGTACATGTCGTGTAGCCAGTATACATGCCGTGTAGTCTTGTTTTGAAAAATTTGAAATGCCTTCTTCCTATTGTTTCCTTTCTGGTTCCTTCACATTTAGGTCCTAATAATCTTAAATCTAAGGCGTGCTTTTGATCCTGTAGTGTCATGCCGCCTAGACGAGCACACGTTTTTTTCCAGGGGAGTGGCGACGACTATACTCTAGAAATGGGGGGCCATGGGCTACCAGTGGATCCTCTAGAAGAGCCAGATGTGGCACCTGCTGTTATATCGGACACAGGTACAATGGTGTAGTTCCGTGAAGGCTTCATACGGTTCATGCAGACCTTTCCGGGAGCACCGCAGGCTGCCACATCTATGGCTGAGCTGACGTGTATCTTACAGTAGCAGCATCCGCCTACGTTTTCAATGGATGGAGGACCATAGGCTGCAGAGTTTCGGTTGGTGTTAATGCCGACTATTTTCGAGCACCTTGAGATGCCTCCAGGGAGAAGGGTCAATCTTGCGACATATATGCTACGTGATTCCGCCAAGAGGTGGTGGGATGTTACCACCCAGTCAGAGCATCACATGGACATGGTGTGGGAAGACATTATGGTAGTCTTCTATGACTTTTTCGTCCCAGAGACTCTGAGAGTAGATAGAGCACATGATTTCATGAATCTGCAATAGGACGCTATGTCAGTGATGGACTACTCTGCTCGTTTTACGGAATGTCAGCTTTTTTCACCTGTGCTGGTCGGTGATGAGACGTTGAGAGCTAGACATTTTGATAATGGTCTTCGTTATAACATCAGAGCGTTGGTGAATGTTTTTAGGTTTCCTTCAATACACCATATTGTGAACCAAGAGCAGATTACAGAGTGGAACCTGCGGGAATCTAGTGGTGTGGGCCATGGCAGTTCTGCACCAGTTACTGGTACTATTTCTGATGGCAAGTGGTAGAGACAGATGGACTTTCCTAAGGGCGGAAGTACCAGTCAAAATAATGCTTCAGGTGGCCAGGTTATATGCTACCAATGTGGTAGCGAGGGGCCCACGAGGCCACATTTTCCACGTGATCCAGTGGAGTGTCGAGCTTACGGCAAGATGGGTCATCTGCAGCGCATTTCCAGGGTGTTTCCACCAGTGGCTAGTGAGAGGGGTTTTTTACAGACTCCACATGTGGGAGAAGGACCAGTGGCTTCTTACCAGTTGGGGAAATGGAATACGTTAGGTCATGCAGGCAGAGATGGTGGTCATGGTCGTGGTATCCAGACACTAGGATCTCAGAGACAGTAGGGCGAGACAACTCCGGTTAGTCAGGATGTGTCGTAGGGCAGTGGAACTGGGCATGCATATGCAGTGCAACAGACCCAGCAGGAGTAGGATCTCAGACCTTCTACAGTCCGATGAACTATTCTAGTAACTTCTGTCTTATCTTCAGTACTTTTTAATACGGGTGCTACGCATAGTTTCATATCTGTGCCCATTGTGGAGAGCCTTGGGCTCTGTGTTTCTACTTCATCCAATATTATGATTCTAGACACTCCGTTGGGGACTAGAACGACTGGTGTGCGTTGGTGCACGGAGTTTCCCCTTGAGGTTGTTGAGTGTCACTTCCTATGGGACCTTTATGTCTTAGAGATGACACATTATGATGTCATTCTCGGGATGGACTGGTTGGTTCTCAATTGAGCCATTGTAGACTGCAATCATCGCAGGGTGTGTTTCACGTCACCCAAGGGTGGAGAGTTTCTATAAAATGTTGAATGGGATGTTCAGGTGAGTCACCCTGGACCAGAGCATCATGGGTGAGGTGGAGTCATAGCCCAGATTGCGAGATTGTATCTAGATGATCAGGGGACTTGTCAGATGGATTTTCCTCCAGTTGTTTATCATCTCAGGGATGTCTTCCCGGACGACATTTCAAGTCTACCTTTGAAGAGAGAGGTGTATTTCTTTATTGAGATTGTGCTAGGTGCAACACCGGTGTCCATTCCTTATTATAGGATGGCTACACTTGAGCTGCAGGAGCACTAGAGGAAATTAAAGGAGTTACAAGTGAAGGGTTTTATCCGACCGAGTACTTGTCCTTGGGGTTCTCCATTCATTTTTTCAAATAAGGAGGACGGTACCCTTAGACATTTCGTGGATTATCGGAAGCTGAACTAGTTGACGGTTAAGAACCGATATCCCTTGCTGAGGATAGATGATCTGTTTGATCAGCTTCGTGGAGCACGAGTGTTCTCGAAGATTGACTTGAGATTCGAATATCATCAGCTGCGCGTGAGACCGTCGGATATACCGCTTACAGATTTTCAGAGCAGATATGGTATGTATGAGTACTTGGTTATGCTGTTCGGACTCATAAACATGCCAGCAGTTTTCATGGCTCTGTTGAATCGTGTCTTCCATCCGTATCTTGATTATTTTGTGGTAGTATTCATGGATGACATCTTGGTGTACTCTCACACTCGACACGAACATGACACCCATCTTGAGATCATATTGAGTACACTGAGGGAGCCTCAGCTATATGATAAGCTCTCAAAGTGCCACTTTTTGATGGACCAGATTCACTTCCTCGGTCATATCATTTCAGAGGCAAGATTTTCAGTAGACCCAGAGAAGGAGAGAGAAATAGTTTCCTAGGAGCAGCCTAAGAATGTGTTTGAGATACAGATATTCTTAGGGTGGGTTGGTTACTATAGACGCTTCATATAGGACTTCTCCCTCTTAGTAGTGTCTTTGATAGGACTGACAAAGAAGGGTGTGAAGTTCGTTTGGTCAGTAGCTTGCGAGACATCTTTTCAGGACCTGAAGGGAAGTTTGACATTAGCACCGATCCCGATACTCCCAGAGTAGGGGAAGAGATATACAGTTTACTGTGATGCATCAGGTATTGGGCTGGGAGCATTGTTGATGTCGGGTGATCGAGTAGTGGCGTATGGATCTCGGCAGTTGAGGCAACATGAGAGGAATTACCTGATGCATGAACTCAAGTTGGCTGCAGTTGTTCATGCATTGCGATGATGGAGACACTATCTCTTGGGAGAGCACTTTGTGGTTTTCACCAACCACAAGAGCCTCAAATACATCTTTACTCAGTGTGACATGAATCTGAGTCAGCGGAGGTGAGTTTAATACCTTCAGTCCTTCGATTTTGAGCTTGCCTATACACCTGGTAAAGGTAATGCAGTAGCTGAGGCACTGAGCAGGAAGACTCAGATACAGGTGGTGCAGGAGGCCAGTGGTGAGTGGGAGCTTATGGCCTTGTTCTCTGAGATTCATCTGGAGGTTCATGACAGTCAGGGACAAACTTATCTTTCCTCTTTAGCTGTGACTTCTACCCTCCAGTACAGAGTGAGGATAAGACAACTATCAAATTCAGAAGGCCTAGTTCTATAGGAGTTGGTGGAAAGTGGGGACCCTCCATCTTGTTGGACGGTATGCGGTGATGTGTTTTTGTGTATCCATGGATGAGTGTGGGTTCCAAAGGATATACGTGAGGAGCTGATGCGGTAGTTTCATGTTTCATCTTGGGCAGTTCATCCCAGGGTTATCAAGATGTACCATGACTTGAGGCGTCAGTACTGGTGGCTGGGTATGAAGAGAGAGATAGCTGGTTTTGTTACGAGGTGTTCCACCTATTAGTAGGTGAAGGCGGAGCACCAGAGGCCAGCCGGACGGTTACAGTAGTTACCCATTCCAGACTGAAAATGGGATGATTTCGTGATGGATTTCATGACGGGATTGCCGAGGTCACCTCGTGGAAATGACATCATGTGGGTGGTTGTGGATAGACTCACGATGGTAACTCACTTCTTGTCGATCAAGAAGACCTATAGTGTTGACGATATCAGAAGGATGTTTATCTGAGAGATCATTCATCTTCATGGGGTCCCTCTTTCTATCGTTTCAGATAGGGACGCCCACTTTACGTATCGTCTCTGGCAGAGTTTTCAGAGGGCGCTGGGTACACAGGTGCTTCTAAGCACAACATACTACCCTTAGACAGATGTCCAATCGGAGCGGATGATACAGGTGCTAGAGGAAATGCAGCGCGCATGCGTCCAAAACTTTGGGGGCTCTTGGGAGAAGCATATTCCCCTATTATAGTTTTCCTATAACAATAGTTTTCAAGCAACTATTGAGATGGCACCATACGAGGCTTTATATGGTAGGCCATTCTGTTCACCATTGTGCTGGTTAGAGGTATGTGAGGAAGCTTTACTGGGGCCACAGCTCGTGCATGAGACTTCTGAGCAGGTCCTGTTTATTTGGAAGTAGATGCCTACCACACAGTCCCGTCAGAAGTTTTACACTGATCGCCGCAGATGACCTTTGGAGTTTGTGGTCGGGTATCTGGTTTTCTAGCTTGTTTCGCCGAGTTTGGGACACAAACGGATCAGGAGACAGGGTACAATTTCACCGAGGTATGTGGGTCCATTGGAGATTCTTGAGAGTGTCGGGCTGGTTGCCTATTGGTTGCAGTTACCGCAGCGATACCGAGCCATTCATGATGTCTTCTATGTGTCTTAGGTGCGTCGATATCATTCGGACCTATCTCACGTCTTTCACCCTGAGGAGTTTGAGCTAGAGGTAGATGTGTCCTTTGAGGAGCATCCGATTCGTATCGTTGATAGGAGCACGAAGGTTCTCTGAGTTCGGTCAGTTTCTCTCGTACGGGTGCTATGGCAGCATGGCCGAGTGCAGGACGAGACCTGGTAGCGGGAGGCCGATGTGCATGTTAAGTGGCCAGAGCTGTTCTGAGCTATATCTTCACCACCATTGGAAGGGAAATTGGGGGAAGAATTCCTATAATGGGGTAAGATTTTAAGAACTCGGTTCTTGGTTTTGAGGTACATGCTTCTTCTTTTTCCATTTCCTTGAGTGTTTCTGAGAAAATATGGAAAATGGGGAAAAATACTAAAATTTGGAACTACACTCTGTTTACTTTTCCTCATGCCGTGTACTTTTGGCCATGTTGGGATGAGTACACAAGGCGTGTAGCCATGTCGGTGACGAGGTGTATAAGAACCAACTACACACTGTGTAGTGGTCCTTTACATGCCATGTAGTCAGTCAGCTGGCCAAAATAGTAAGGTGGTGGAGCAGCCGCCAGCTATGTGGCAGTACACACCGTGTAGTTGGGAGTACATGTTGTGTACCCATGTCGACGGATGAACAGTGTGGAGGTGCCACCAGAGGAACAGTTAAATGAAGGAAGTACACGTCGTGTACTCAGAATTACATGCCGTGTACGTGGTTTTTTTGCTTAAATCACCAGTATCCTCCCCTGTCTATAGGGAAGGTTTAGAATAGAGGAAGGAGTGGGAGATGGAGGCTGGAGCTTCGGAGATCCGCCGGGCACACGTCTCGAATCTGATTCTACTACGGATGATCTCGTTGGAACCGCAAAAGTAAGCCCCCTCTTCTTCTAATGTGATTCTTACCAATTATTTCCCAAGTAGGAGTTATTTTGGTTTCTGGGATCAGAGTTCATGTATAACACTCATTGGAATATAAGGTAGGTGTATTTGTGTTATTTTTCCAACTATCATGTATTTTGTGCATTTTTGTACCATGAACCCATGTTGGGGCGTCGTGTGGATGAGGTCGTTGTTATATTAAACACCTAGAATTGAATAGGTGATTAAAATAAGATTTTAAAATGCTGGTTGGGATCATTTCCTGGATCCAGAACCAGCCTGGGGGTGTGTTCCATTGTTTAGCCGTTTGGCCAGGATACCCAAGTGTATGCCTTTAATGTAGTAATTGTAAAATTGCCTTGAGAGGAATTGCCTGTTTACTCTTTGTTTACCTATTGGGCATGGCCGAGTTACCTGTTTATCCTGAGGGTATTGTTGTGATTAGCCTGTGGGCACTACACTATTTAGCCTATGGGCTGTAGTTATTTTGGCCTGAGGGAAACTTCTTCTGTGCCTGTGGGCAGCTGATTCTGTGCCTGTGGGAGACACTACCTATTCCTGAGGGAAAACTCTGTTATGCCTGAGGGTAGATTCTTGTGTTGGATACTCTTTACCTGAGGGTAGGGGTTTACGTGTCCAAGGACATTAGTTGGTTGCTTAGAATATTCACTGTGGTGATATTTTAAATTAAATTATTAAATAGAATATTAAAATGGAAATATAACTGGGGGTTAGTTACTTTTGAGTACTGGTAACATTATTGCATTTTTACTGCACACTATTTTTGCATGCATACATGCAGTTGTGAACAGTCCTTTGGTGGGTGCCTACTGAGATATATTTCTCACACCCTGTTTGGGTCATGATTTTCGGCCCAAACAGATTACGTTTATGCATGAGTGGATAGGGACAACAGTTTCTACACAGGTACTTTACTGTTGATGAGGAGTAGGAGGGCATGGGACCGAGCCTAGGCTCGCAATGCCGCTGCCAACTTTTTTTCTTTGTTTTTTTGTACTCTGCTTTTGTTGTACTGTATTGATGTATAACATGTTTTGGCTGTTTTTATAGAACTTGAGGCATGTAACATCATTGTTTTTATACTGTTGGTTGAATCCACTGTAGTTGTCTATTTCAATTATGTATGGTTTACTGCTTCCGCTGTTACTTGTATGTTTTATTTTGTATTCCGCTATGCTACACTTTGACAAATGAGGGCATAGTTTCCCCACTATCAGACTTGGGCCCTCGCAGCTAGTCGGTAGGCTCTGGCGTTAGGGGAAATGCGCTTGAGGCCACGTGGTGAACCGGGTTCGGGGCACCCATTGAGTGGCACCTAGCTCCGGACATTACATCTGTGATTAGGATTTACTTCCTCAAATTTCAAGATAAGATCAACCAATGTAAAACAAGGATCAAACACATATTGAAATTAATTAAATAAATTTTAATGAAATGTGCTATAAAGG
Source organism: Viscum album (assembly GCA_963277665.1). NCBI lineage: Eukaryota > Viridiplantae > Streptophyta > Magnoliopsida > Santalales > Viscaceae > Viscum > Viscum album. Next base: position 2,081,787,443 of record OY728126.1, read on the forward strand.
AAGACGTGTGGCATGATGACAAAATTTATGAAGTGAATAAAATATGAGGAAAATCCATATACAACCTCCCTATACATAGTAAACTATACTCATCAAATATACAGGATTTATTCTATCCAGTTTCGAAGAAATATAAGTACTAGACATCCGACCTGAAAATATGGAAACTAATCTTGCACCATAAAAACATGGAAAAGAAGAAACTAAAAATAAATAATCAAATGAAATCTAGATCACACCGAGGGGAATCTATAGAGATTGATGAGATTTGATTCATATTTTAGATAGATGATATAATGAAATCCATAGTTTAGAGAGGAGGAGAAACCCATAGTGTATACGGATGAGTCATATGTTATTGGAGGAAGAAAAAAGGGGAGGAAAAATAAATTTAAACCTCATTAAGATAATTTTTTTCATTTCACCCAAAAACTAGGGCACGCTGTATTACCATGATATTTTCCAAACATTACGCCAACCATGTGGTACCCTCTTCCTATGAACCTCACATAGAACGGTTCTCTATAACCATGTGCCAACCGTGTGATGAATTGTGAATGGTTACTTCCTTTGTGGCACTAACTATACATGATATGTGTTTAGATTGTGTAACTCATGCAAAGACAGTGTGACACCTACTTCACCATTGGTTTAGTCCAATCATTATATTGGTGGGGGTTGCATAATATATGAAACACCATGCAACCAATCCAATTATTCAAATTTTCTAGTCCTTAGAGGTCGATGCTTTAAAAAATCAATGGATCATCTGAGGAACATCTTTGGACATTAAAAAATTCTAAAAACAACACTTATAAGAGTTCCAACTCCATAAATATTGGTTCCAAGATCAGTTTAATGAAATTCTCATCCACTATATTCCAAAAGTCAAATTCAATTATAATTCTACATTGGCTCAAAACACAAGTTATTACATGGAGCTTGTAATATATAATATATTTTTAGAAATATATTTATTTAATTGGAGTATGAATATATATATATATATGTGTGTGTGTGTGTGTGTGTGTGTGTGTATGTTTTTGTTTAAAAGATAAACAATTAGAGATAATTTTGGATGAAGTGACCTTATTGTTAAATAACTTATATCACCATGTATCTATTGGTAGAGATAATGAAATGGAAACACCACCCAACCATCCATTGAATGAATAATGGATTGCACAAGCGGGATTGTGATTTCTAGGTAACCTTGAATTTCATAATATTATTTTACTCTTGATATGTTATGTAATAATATTATTATATGATTTAGGATTAATTTTTTTCCTCCTTATGTGTAAACATGGTCTTTAAAATGTGTACCATAATTTCTTTCTCAACAATCAAATCAAACCTCAATGATATATCACTCATATCATGATCTAATTGCAATCAATTACTTTTATTGGAATCATGATGGTGATATAAATTTTTTTCTAATGATTTAATTAATTGTTGGAATGATTTAGGTACTTAAATAAAATATAAATTTTGGTTTCTTCTAATTTAATTAAAATATTTACCTTCAATGATTAAGGATGATTTTTGTAATTATTATTAACTATATATTAATTTTATATTAGGATTTATCAAAAAAACTATTTATTTAATGTTTAATTGAATGTTATTTCAAGACTAATGTTCTAGTTATTTATTATTTTTATTTATTATGAAATAAACATCATTAAAATAACGTTATTTTTGTTATAAATATATTTTATGGAATTAAATATTGATATTAGTAACTTATAAAAATTATATATTGTATTCTAGTAAAACATAAAATTATTTAGTTTGTGATATTTTATAAAATAAATATTGGGAACTAATATTTTCATAAAGGATAAAATATTCTCTAATATCTGTTCACTGAAGTCTTTTTAATTAAGAAATTTGATGTGATGTTTCAATTATATTGTGTACATTATTGATTCTTATTGATGATATTTAAAATAATTTGATAAATGGAATGTGGGTAAAAGATTATATATGATATATATAATATTTATTTCTTATATAATTCAAGAAATAATAATTTGGGGTGATTATTTAGATTTAATTATTATATAATTGATTTAATTTGATGAAATATTGATTTATATGGTTTATGGATCTTGTATTTTAAATATTAAATGATATATAGATTTTGATTGAATTTTTAAATAATAACATACTCTATGGTCAAATTCGATATATAATTAGCTCATAATATTGGTTTTTAGGAAATTTAGCTTTGGATTTTTAAATATAAAATAAAAAATTATGAGGTGAAAAAGTTATTTCTCATAAATTATTTGAAGGACTTTACTACTAATTTGTTTTGATAAATTTAAATTATAAAATTATGTCCATTACATTACTTTAAATTAGAATGACAAATTTTCATATTACATTTATTTCATGTGAAGCCTACGAATTAATAAATGTTTTAGATGGGATCATAAATAATCTGCATTGAATGTAAATATTGTGATATATATATGTATATTGAAAGGGGGATATGTATACTAATATGATAAATGGAATGTGTATAAGATATTATATATGACATATATTAGTTGTTCTATAAATAGAGAAATAATAATTTAGTTGATATTATTTGGATTTAATAACAATATAATTGATTTAATGTGATGAATTATGGATTTATATGGTTTCTGGAGCTTGTAATGGTAAAATTACAACATTTGGTGATTTTGATATGAAATCAATATAAAAATATACTCCATGGTTTAAAATATTAAATAATTAGATCATAATATAGGTTTATAGGAAATTTATGTTTAGATTTGGAAATATTATTTAATTAATTATGTGACGCAAATTTTATTTCTAAAAAATTATTATATTTTTTCATAATAAAATAATATTTATAAATTGAAATTATAAAATTATTCCCATTTTATTTATTCTTATGAGAATTGATAATTTTAGTATTATAATTATTTCTTACAAAACATAAGAATTAATTGGGGTTAAAGATGTGATCATAAATAAACTTCTTTGAATGTAAATCTTGTGTTCTATATATAACTATATAGAATGGGGCTCTGAAAACTAATTTGTTGAATGGAATTTGTGTAATAGATTACATATGACAAAAATAATATTTGTTTCTTATATAAATGAAGAAAAAATAGTTTAGTGGTGATGATTTGGATTTAATTACTACATTATTTAATTAGAGTTCTGAAATATGGATTTATTAAGTTTATGGATATTGTAATGGAAATATGAAATGATATAGAGATTTTGATATGATATTTAAATAGTAATATACTTTATGGTTGACATATTTAAATAATTACCAAATGAAATCAATTTCCATGAAATGTGTGTTTGGATTTTGAAATATTAAATAAATAATTGTGAGATGTATTTGATATATCTAAAAATTGATAAAAAGGGGTTTTCTAACAATAAAATAAGATAAATTGAATATATAAAATTATTTACATTATATTATTTGATATGAGCATGGTTAATTTTAGTATTATAATTATTTCTTGTAAATCATACAAAGTAATGGTGGAATGAGATTAGATCATACACAATTTACATTTCAATGTCAATCTTGTGAATCATATATAAGTATATTGAAAGGGGGATATAATGACTTGTTATGAGTAATTAGTCTAAATGTAATAAAATTGGATTGGGATATCAATATTTGAATTTAATTAGGATATGTTTTTTTTACTACACATATTTTTTTTTAAATACTGTATAATCTAAACAAAATTAAAGGATCATATATATATTATAAAGTGAAAAGAATTATATTCAATTTAATTAAATAGATATTCTGTAGGATATTTATTATGTGAAAAGGACTTGTGTTTATTTATGATCTGGAATTACATATAAAAAACTGTAGTTATGTTCCTAATAGATGTTGGGGTTATAAAAATCATCATTAATTATGAATAATCACTAAATGATGTGCTAGATTGAATGAATTATTAAACATTAAATATTTTTTCTGGATGATAATTATTAATTAAAAATTTCAAAGATAAATTAATTAAACATCAATTCATATGATAAAATTTTTAGACCATATTGTTACATTATATGGGAGTTTATATAATATCATGAAAATTTAGAATATATTTTCCTTTAAACAAAATGTAAGTGTTTGGTAGCTCTCTTTAAATGTGACACTGAGCCTAAAACAAACCACAATATGTTATAAACATTTCATTAAATTAGTTAAACTACAAGATTTTTTAAAATATTTGAAAATTATTTATATTACAAATATTTATTTATTAATTCACAGTGTTTATGTACATATTTTTTAAAAAGTCCATTTTTTACTTTAATAATATATATATATATATATATCTTTTATAAATAGTTTATTTAATCTTATATACATTTATATAATAATTTATTTATTTCATTTTTATAAAATTTCAATTAGTAAAGAAATATTGTTTTTCAAATCAACAATTAATTATTATCATTCTATCGGTTTTTTGATTTTTTTTTGTAAAATGATGAATTTTCATTGAAAAGTGAATGTTGCTAATTTTTATAAAAAAAATCATTTTTCCCCAAAAAATTGTACTTGTTTATTAATTATATTTTATATTAATAGAATTATACTATAATTATAAATAATCAAACAAATTACAAAATAATAAGCATTACTCATTATTTTATTTAAGTACATTTTTTGCATAAAAACATGTCTCTAAAAACAATTTTTATGCATGAAAAATGTTTTTCACTTAATGAATTAAAATTTTCACTATTTATTAGTGGTTTTAATGAATTATAAACATTATATATTCAATAATAAAATTTAATATCCATTCTATGGGTTTTATATGGAATGGAATATAAGTAATGTATATTTATACATAAAGACTCATTTTTTTAAAATGGGTTTTTATTATGGGTTTCATGTCTATTTAAAATTTTATTTGAAAACATCTTGAAATTCATTCTCATAATATGGAGTATGCATTTGTAATAGATGCAATAAATATTATTCAATAGGAGAAAATAATTTTTCTCAAATATAATAGTAAATATATTGTAATTTATTCCAGGGTTAAGTCTAAAACGGGATTATCCATGTGTTAAAACAACAGATAACGTTAGGATTGAAACCCATCATGTATATTTATTAATTATTAAATATATTTAACCAAATATTATCACATATTCTAATACATATCCTTTTGGATCCACATTTTTAAGAAATCGACGTTATATAATAAAAAAATTATAGGAAATTCTATTTGTGTCCCTCACCTTACTTATAAAAGGGAACATCTCATCCAACATTATTCACAATACATGATCCTAATTTTTACACTTATGAACTACTAAAAAAAATACTAAAAAACTTATTTCCATAATATATATTTTGTTCTTATCATAGATAAATTCGTAATGGCTTAAGGAGTATACCAAATGGGGTCTCTCAACGAAGAGTTATAAATATTAACTAGACTCATACAATTTAAATTTTTCATTAACATCATATTTATATATTTTTAATATAGAAAATTAATAGTGAAATATAATAAATATATTGTGTTTTTATTATTATGAATACTTAATCATTCTCCCACCCCATCAACATCAAAATGGGAATTAATGTACCCCTCATGTGTATTTGTGGACTAACGCCTCCTTGTAGCAATATAATTCATTTTAAATCATCATAATTCATGGTTAGATATAGTGTTTGATCTAATAGTTAAATTTAAATTTATTAAAATAAATGTGCATCGAAAATTTTAATAAATTATCAACTTTCTTATCTTTTGGTTCTTTGGTAATCCATAAGGCCGCTTGTGCGTTTGTGGGGGGGTCCGCCTCCACAAAATGATGAGATTTGTTTTTCATTTATTAACTACATGTCTTGTAACAAGGATATATGTAATATAAATTTATTATATTTTTTATATACTGATTATTATAGAAAATTTAATTTTCATTTATATTTGTTTGTCTTCATCTAGGAAAAAATTGAAATATTACTTGTCCCCAAATACAGACTACCATCTCTATATAGTAACGTAATTAATTATTCATCACTACTTTATATGAACGATTATAATTATTCATATAATGAATATATACGATATTTTTAATGGGATTAATAATCATAACATGTATAAACTTTGATCAAACTTGAGGTCCCAAAACTTCGGAACTGAAATACACATGAGAAATGAAAAGCTAACAACTGAAATGAAAAATTTAATATTTAATTTATTATAAAATGTTATTAAGAAGATATATGTGTATAATTTTTGATATTATAGATATTAATATGAATTTTTAATATAATTATAATTATTCAATATTTAATATAATGAATGCTATAGTGGCTTTAAATAATGAAGAACTATATTTAAGGGTTATTTTTCATTTTTTCGTCGTTGTGGGATGTTTTAATGTTATACATTTATTTTAATATATTTATGGTTTATTAAGATAACATGAATGTATATTGGAATAATTAATTTTTTAATTCTTGGAATCATTAAATCCATATCATTTATTCCTTTGAATGACATTCGATTCAAAAACTACTACATTCGTGTGGGATCATTGTCTTAGAATTGTTTCATTGAGATATGTTTTATGATATAAACCTAACTACCATTATGATATTTATATACCACCCAATTGATATGTTTTATAATTAATATTATTATTCTCTTGTTATATATAGATTTATTTAAAATTATTTCATTTATGGGGTCTATTATTTAGAACATACCACAACAGTAATGATTTTATGAAACAATCTCATTTTTATTTGGAATGATTATATTTATGTTTTACAATGATGATATTTTAGGAAATATATCTCCAAAATAAACTATAAATTATATCCTCAAATCTTTCATAGATATTTCATGTTTAACTTTTATATTCCTCTCATTATCTTCTAAAGAGAATGAAAAAATGTTTTTAAAGAAAACTGACCATGTTTTTCTCAATTGTCAGGAATATTTTCATTAATATCCACATTTTCATTAAATCAAATTCAAGAATATTTTATATATTCATTAAATCCTATATAATTACTATTTGAAAATATTTTACATTCATTAATAATGATTAAAATAATATTTATTGTAATTTTCCAAAAATTTTATGTGTGACTTTTTACAAAAATGTGAAAAGAATTTTTTATTTAATATACACCACAAGAACATTATTCCCTATCATCATCATCAAAACACATGTCATTAAATAGGAGTTTATAATATTTTTGTTTAATTTTAAAATATAATTATTTCTTTAAGGATTTGAAAATTTTAGATTCAAATTAACATATTACTAGAAATATGGTATTTTCCTCAAGATATGATTTTGATATATTTTAATGGAATTTTTATATATATGTACATAATTTTGGGATTCCTATGATTTTAGAAAAATATTATCTAGTTTTACCATATTCATTCTTTTCTAGATAGTTTTTTTAATTATTTCGGTGAAATGTTAATGAAACTCAAATCCATTCTAAAGGTTATGATTTGATGATATTATGAATGGGTTTTCATCTAATTCTATATATAATATTTTTCAATTATCCTTTGGGTATATAGGGAATAATATAACCGTTTAATTAATTGGGTAAAGATGGATATTTCATGAGATATTAAGGACTGAAATCATGAATAAACCTAGCTTAGTAAGTTATATTATCAAATATGATAGAATTAGAAGTGAATCATGAATAAGAACCAAATATAGTATGGAATGATCCTAATCCACTGTGTTATTCATAAATGTGATCCATGATTAAGGAAATTGGTTTCTATGCTTATGTGCATGACAAAATCTTAGGTTTTAATATTCTGTTATGTTTTCATGGATCATGATTATTTTTTTATGATTCCAAAAACATATGTTTTATTTCATTAGATTGAAAATTTTTATTCCCTATTTCATGATAATGATACTAAAAATGGATGGGTATGATTTCATATTTTTTAAAAAATGTTGTCATAAACTTTTATTATCTTATTCTCACATATGTTCACAAAGAAATATATAATATGTTTTCATTGACTAAATATTTTTTCTCCCACATTTTTATGATTCCTTTACACATAATATGGGGAATTTTTTTATGTATGTTATTTTTATGAAGTGTTACAGTTGTAAAGAAATAAATTGTAATTGATATAGATATTTTATGTAACATTTATTTATATATCCATGTTTCTAAGTACAATAATAATATATATTCATATATTGTTTATTATTTTTACATGTATTGATTACTCATCTATAATTATTTAATTTTATGTATTAATATAATTTTTCAATTAATTTTGTTGTATAGATAAGGGTTAGTAATATTCGAGAACTAGAATGAGGAATCTTTAGTGGGAACTATTAGGATTACCCTAATTATATGATAATATAAAATGTTATATTACAAAAGTGAGTGTGGATTCCCTATGGAAATGCATTGTTTTCAGGATACTAAAAGTGGATATGGATTTTGAAACATATTCATTTATCAGTACAACCCCATAAATGATTCCGTCAATTATATCACATCCATCATTTTGGTGCACATCAGATGGGAAGGTACAACACAAATTGATTAACACTCATGGGGGATATCATTAGGTTAATTTTCATAACCATTGGATATATTATGATGTTATTGAATTGTTAGAGAAAATGGATGACCAAGGTCAAACCTAAGGGGTAATATATCAAAACAAATGTTTTCATGATTTTTATATCATATTAATTATTTTCAGGATTATAAGATTTCTTAATGTGATTAGTTTTATTAATAATATGTTTTTATATTTATTTGAAAGGTTGGAATGAGAAATCGTAATTCTAATGTTGAATGTTACATATAATGCAATGATTTTACTCATAGTTAAATGAATAATAGAATGAGAATCCATATGATTATGCATAATTAGAGATTTGGACATATGATCATAAATCACAATGAGTTTTAGTATCCTAAAAAATATATTAATAAGAAAATTGAGTTTCATCAAAACCATGATGGAAATAAAGATTACATTCCAACATTTTAATAATATGTGAGGAATAACTATGGATAAATGTTTCAAATGAACAATAATATGCTTTATATGAGTAAAATAAGAACCTAAAACAAGTAAATTTTTAGAAAAATGAATATTTCAATTGATTGAAATAATGTACATCTCATGTTACTATTTATTGCTAAATATGTTAGGTTTGGGGAACTAGGGAATTATCTTTGCCAATAACCTAATATAATGGCTATCTACTAGACTAGAGAAGGACATATGTTTAACTAACCATTTATGTGGAATATATGAACTTATTATGTATCATAATTTTAGTGTTATGTTGTAAATTTTATTTATTAAGGATATTAATGATACAATAATCATGAAACATTTATGGATTTTTCACAGAAGATTTACTCTATAGATTTACAAGAATAAGTATCATTGATTTGAATACTAAGAAATCTGATTTAGAGGGAAGGTGATATATTTCTATTACACATTATTGAGGGATATATGAGCATTACTATGTGTTTGAGATTAATATAATAATATATATTTAGGATAAATATATTTTTGATTTTAATAAATTAATTTTTTTTTAAATAAACTGATAAATTATATTATGAAACATTGGTTATTGTTGTATTTAATAGTTTTTAGTTCATTTTTTATACACATAATATATTTGATAGATTTTGATATGAAGGTATGAAAAATCATAGTGTTTTGTTTTGGAATCATAAATATTTTCATTGAATATTTATTGAAATTCATGTTAATAGAATATATATTTTAAATATATGATCAGAGTAATCAAATATTTGGATTTTATCATTATGTCCTACTTTATGTTGTTTTGGGATAAACATTATTGTTTATTTTCAAGTAAAATATATGATCAACCCCTTGGATATATTTGAAGGTTTTTAATTGTTAAAAATTATTTTGGAGGAATCATAAGGTTACCTATTTATATAATTAATAATTATGAACATAAAGATTAATTGTTGAGATTTCAGATATTAATTTATTAATTAATCAAATAAATATTTATTAATATTGGATAGATTTTTCAAAACACCGTAGTTTTGGAAAAAATTTAATGATATAAGGAATTTATTTTGATTACTTTATGAATATTATGATCATTTAAATGTGAAATATAATGCTTTGGCCAAGAAAACAACAACATAAATATTCATTTATTGGAGTAAGAGAATAGATATAATTTAAAAATTAATTGTGAACAATTAAAGTATTAAAATTATTAATATTAAATGGATTGAAATTAAGTATGTATATTTTATCTTGTACTCTATATTGATAGTAATATAATTCATCGGTTCTAGGATATGGATATTGAAAATTGACGTGATATTATTTTTATATTTATTTAAAAGGTGTTGAATTTTTTTTACAGATGAATTCATTGTTATTTGGTGGTAAATAATTTTTTTGTGAAATTGTTATCTTCCACTATTTATTATTTATTAGACATTATCAATGAACTCCACGTCAATTTTTTCACTTCCTACTAACTTTATCCTTATATAGGAACTAGATTATGTGTCTCTTTGGTAGAGATTAGGTTTCAAACATACACATTCAAATGATGCTTTTCTATTAGATTTTAAAATGATATATTTACCCAAAATTATTTATAAATATCATAGATTTTATTTTTGTGGAAAATAATTATGAGTATACTATCTACTAAAGGGGACAGAATATAACATCTTGATGATTTAGAATATATTATTTTAAATTAAAAAGTATTTGTTTATTATCTTCAATTGCATAGAACATTGAGCTTTAAAAAATAAATGATATATCACAACCATGAAATATAATTGGAACTGTTAATAATAAAATTGATACTAAAAAAATAATTACTATGTTTTTATATAATGAAATTTATTAAAAATAAAAATTAAAAGTACCTAATTTTTTTTAAAGTCAATTAATGCTTTAAAAATATGTTTTATTTCATTTTCAAACATAAACATTGTAATTTATTTATACCAATTTTATAAAAAAAATATTCAAGTTAATATCATTGATAAAATCATCATATCAATATTCGGTTGAGTTTAATTGTTTTTAACTTTATTAAGAAGTTATATTTTTAATTCATTAGTTCAAATTATGATTGTTTGAAATAATATTATTTTTTAATGTAAATAACTCAATTTTTTATGAATTTTATCTTTATGTAACATAATTTTATCATAAATAAAAATAATATAATTATTTATATAAAAATCGTCATTATACATGAAATAAAACTCCCAGAGTACCATCTGAACCGATTTTTGAGCCAATTCCCCATTGCCTAAAGAGTATTATCAATCCCCACTAGTTAATGGCTAGTACCGAAGAATTGATAAATAACCTTTGGAAATTAATTTAATCAATACATAATGATATATAAATCAAATTAAAACTATAGAAACAACAACTGATAAATAAATTATTACAACCACATTAGGTTATATGGAGACGATAAAAAGCACAAAGAAGAGCATAACTACCAAAATCCCTCTCATGGTGCCCCATAAACAGCCTCCATTACTCAATTCACCTACACTTCACCAACTAAGATCATACCCCCAAATGATAAAGGTGATAATAAGGCATAGGAACCTACTGTATAGGTACACCCAGAACATTTGATGTGTTTATCTCATTTACATCTACCTAGTATTCTAGAAATTTACATACTCTTGAAGCTAATGTTTGGGTGTGGGAAACAAATCTCAATTGCATTCCATTATCTAATTTTCAATAAATTAATATCAAATAAACCATTTATACTTGATTTTAAATAAAATATAGGATTCATAAATTATTAAAGCCTATTAAAAAAAAATTTGAAAGGAAATTAAATGACAATAAAAGAATAGGTTTCAAAAGAGTATTTTTATAAAATTGAACAAATGTTGTCAACTTATGTAAAATAAATTTTGTCAATACATATAAGAATTAATAGTTTATTTGAATCATTTTCATTTAATTATTTTTTAAACATCACACCATCAATACATACCTCAAGGGTTTCATAGTAAATTCATGTTATATGTATTCAATAGTCTTAAGGAATAACAACTATAACTATTAAAAGATATCCATAGGCTTAAAATAGTGGAATATGAATAGATCCAAAAATAATGACTCTCATCCCTCACATAAACAAGTATTTAGTTAAATATTTTCAAATTGATTATAGTATGCAAAATGTATTCCTAATAAACCGAATACCATGTGCAAATGTGTATCCAAAGATAACTAGGGATATTATTAATTTCTATCATTTATAAATCATAGAGTCATTCATCTCAAATCTACCCAATCATAATGTTTTGAAAACATGACCCTCATATAAAAACCCAAAAACAAATGGTTTCATCAGTATCACATGCCCTTCATTTCATACCAACAAATTGTTTTTCGAAACACATCAAATAAACTCAATTAAAATAATAAAATATCATATTATTTTTCAAAACATCAATATAATGATTGAAATAACAGGAAATAAATGTTTATCTCTCTTGGATAATTTTCAAACTGTAAAAAATATTCCAACATTAGTGATATATGATTCATCCTCGTATAATTATTATTATTACAAATTTCATATTAGAATAAAATTAAATTGATATGTTTATCAATTTAATATAATTTACTAAAAATAAATGATTAATTTTCAAGAACAACTATAATAGTTTTTCATAGTAATAAATATCAAGGAATTTAAATATTAATATATATATATAATTTATCCTGAGAAATTAATTAGGGAAAAAGTTAAAATATATTCACATAAAAGGTTTAAAATAATAATAATATCATTAAAAATCACCATCATCAATTATAAATTATTCGGAACACCCAAGGAGTATTACAAAATATTACTAAGATAAGGTCCACAACGGGAGATCAAGGTAAAATAATAACAACAACCCTCGAAAAATATCCTATATTCTATACACATATAACTCCCTAAGAGGATATTTAATATAAAATATTATAATTCTTTTTTTTATTTTAAGAGGATAAATAAAGTGTATTAGAATTTAAACCCCTAAATTAAAATACCAATATAATTTTCCACTTTTCATGAATTTTTACAGAGGTGGGTTTAGAAACATTTATGATATGAATGAAAACCATTAAAAGGGTAAAATATTTTTTATCACTATTTCATGTATTTCAAACTAGTATTGTGGAGTTATACGTTGAGAACGAGGAAGAAGAAAGAAAAAATAGTATTTATTTATTTTACAAAAGGTGTTTTGCATATGAATAACACGGTTACCCATATGCATATCATGGATGTCAAAAATGGGTAAGGAGTATTAACTTAATTCAACACCTGTGATCAGATATACCATTATGCAGATCCAGATTATCCCCACATATCTATGAAAAACCAGGATTTACCAATATGAGACTCAGATGTTGTCTTATGAAGCCTTTAGTAACTCTGATACACCCTTTGGATACCTAAATAACATCCTTACAAAACCACTAGAAATAACATGTTTTCATTATTTAGCCTCATGGTTTCCTTTACACAAACTTTGGATAATACAAGATACCATTATATACCACCTTTATTTCAATTATTTTTCCCTGTATTTACCATTATTAATGTAGAGGAAACTCAGGTTTATCCAAATAATGGTTATATTTTCACTTATTTATCATATAGTACACTTAAAAAACACAAGCTGTCGTACCCTTATATTGCGCAATTATAGGGGGTAACCCTTTCATAGAGTCTTGGTGCCCTTATATTGTTCACATTACCCTAAGAAACCCCATAAATAAATGGATGTTCCCATATGAAGCCTATAGAAAAATTATTTTTCCCTTTATATAAGGATATTAAAACCACTATTATTTTAAGCAACACAAAAATGATTTAGTAAGGGATAAATTCATTTGAAACAAAATTTTACACTTAAAAATACTTAAAAAATTTAAAAAATAAAATATATAAATTAATAGAAAACTGGGAATTTTATAATTTTACCCACCAGAAGGATGTTTTCCCTAAAAATAATCTAACCTGCTTTATATAAAAAACAACTAAAAATAATTTCCACCCACAGCACATGAGGTGTATGGTCTAAGAAATAGATGAATACATAACTAAAACCATCAACATGGTGTAACTCCAATATCAATACCCATCTTAAATCCAAAACATGAAAAAAATAGATAAAAACTATGAAATATAAATAAATAATCAAAATCCTTTAATATGTCTCCCAACAATTAAAATTTTCAACATTGTGGTCTGAAAAAATTAAACCAACCACTAAAATATATAACTTCATATATAATAATATTCATGAATCATAATGAAAATTAAAACAACCCAGAGACAAAACTAAAACCTCATAAAATGGCATATAAAAAACAACTCAATGATTTATAAGAGAGAAAATGCTCAAAATTACCATCAATTATCCACCCGTCCAAAATCAATTAACCGTAATAATAAGGATTTTTACCTCAAGAACATAATCAAATGTACCATTGGATTTTCAACATAATCCTCACTCCCTAAATGAGTTCATAGAATCACCCACTACCACGTTTGGGTTCCAAGATCATCATGAATCCACATCTTCCATGTTACATGATTAAACTCCCAATGTATATCTATGTCCAACTATTATGTTCATTATAAAACAAATTAGTTCATAAATCAAGAATTATAATCACATGAAAGGTATTATCCATCACATAATGATTTATCATTCATTATCAATGAAAAAAATGGTATACAAATGAATAAAACACAATTATTATGGTATTGAATAAAAAACATAGTAAGTCTCCCATTGAATGATGAAATGATATTGATTTTTAAAAATAACAACCACGAAACACATAGAGGGTCCAAAAAAAATATTCCACACCATCACCAGACAAACAAAAAACCTCAGGGGTATCCAAATAATTTAATATTAATGCTAAAAATAAATAATTTCACATCTATAAAGCATAGATAAAAAAGATATAAATATAACAATATTATAATCAGGATCACAACTATGGCCTATAATAGAATATTGACATTGGATCAATATAATAGAAAAAGAGATTCTTAGAACAATAAAGTCACTAAAAAAATAATCAAATACATATAGAACTCCCACTAGGATTAAATAAATATAAAAACATGTGTCCCTATTTGGAATCCAAAAAATGGAAAATTTCATGATTTAGGGGGCCAAAATTCACACTACCTCTTATCAAAATCAAGAAAATATAATTATTGCACCAGATGAGGGAAAAATAAAAAAAATATATTTTATAATGAGAATCTTCATAAATTTTTTAATTCGCTCAAATTCAATATTTTTTGACCCAACTCATTATAACTAAGGATTGATACAGTAAAATGATGACAAAAAAGTCCATAAAACAATAATATTATATCTGCAATATAGATTCCTACAATGATATGTGAAAACAAAAATAATAAGCAGTGTGAAATTAGTGAACATTGATTAAAAATAATAATTTCAAAAGTTCTTCAAGAGAAAATACATTAACTTCAACTCAGACAGTGTTTACTCTAACATTGAGATCAAAAGATTTACTAGAATTAAATTCAAATGATAGCTCTACCACTATGTTAAAAGAATCACTTGGAGGCCTATGGTTGTATTCATGTTTCCCTAAAAAATCTAATAACCAATAGTTAAGAGCAGATCATTTCTACTGAGACATCCCACAACATATATATCATCATAAGGTTACCTAACTAGCCAACCCATTTACAAAATATCAATGATTACAAACATTTATTCTTAGAATGAACAACTACTATACACTAAATGTACATAATATTAATCTTATTTCCCTAAGAAGACATGAATTACTCAACAAATTACCATAGACTACAAGATGGGATATATACCCCAAACACAACTATGAATGAGGTATTCTCCACTTTATGTTTTTCTTATTGCACCATCCCAACTGAAAAAGGTCATTCAAGGACCATCATATACGATCCTGAACATGATTTTTTGATGAATGCTCTAAGGTATAGGAAAATACCTTTTTATTAAGATGTTTTAATTAATGGATTATTCACTAATTCGATCAGGTATTAAATATACCAGACTTGATAATTTCATAGAATAGTTTATTAATGACATTTCAACTTAACTGAAACACAAGAGCCAAAAATATTATCCTTCTTAACTACCATGGGATAATAATATTAAATTAATGTAGAATTATGGAATTTGAAAGACATAATTTAATATTAAAATGAGAGAATAATGACTTCCCTATATGCTGGGAAAACTCCATTAAACAATGAGTCGATAAAATTGATCTTCATGGACTCATAAGTATTCGTAGAATTGATGATCACTTAAATTTCTTCAGGTCATGTCACGATTTCAAGAGAACCCCACTCACCTACATAACAAGGTGGATGATGATCTTATATGACCTAGGTGGGGTCCAATGAATGTAGTGGCTCTTTCTCCACCAATGGATTCAAAATCTATGTAGGTTCATCAAATTAATATGCCACTTCTAAATAACATAATGGTATTCTCCAATGATCATAATGATAAAAAATCCATCTTTAATTCTTAATGAACAATCTTAGGAGACATAATACCATAAAATTTGGTATAAAACAAAACATGATGCCATCATCCAAATATATCAATGTATCAATAGTTTGAATGTGCACATGCTTTCCATATTTATAAAATGTTACACATTTCTTCAAAATAAAAAATCCTCAAATAAATTCATCATGGATAAAAAAACATTAACCTCCAAATCATTGAAATTCTTCTATGGTCTGAATATCATTAATCTATTTTTCAAATTAACAAAACATTTTTCTTTATAAATCCATCATAAATCCAAAAAACATTCTTAAAACATTTTTTTAGCATATCAAAAAGTAATCATTGAAAATAATTTTTCAAAAATTGGATTTTCATTAAGATACACAATTTGGTAATTGGAAAAAAATATTTCAGGATCTCAAATAAAATTTTCTTTATGTCACATATTTGGTTTTGAATTTTTTTAAAAACGAAAACCCAATATGATTGCAGATGAAACAACACATCAAGATCATGAAACAAACCACACACCAAATTTGCATTCAATGTCATTCCATCAAAACTAACCTCACATGGCTGAAGGAATTTTAAAACAAATGATCCGGGAACCACGTTTTGGGTTCATTTTAAAAGATCATGGTTCTCTCACATACATGGGTAAACCACACATGATAATCAGAATAGTAATTGGATTAACATTAAGATCATTAAATCTAATTCATCACAATTTATTATAACATGATTTCACAAAGTGGAGTAGTTTAACATTTTGTTACAACACAATACTCCTAAAAGAGTCAAAAATATAAATATAATATCATTACGAATCTAATAATAATTGATCATCATGAAAAAACAGAAAATAAGGACTCAATTCCAAAAATAACATGTTAACGTAAGTCTCATCATGAATATGTGGTGACCAAACACCAACTTAATAACATCCACTTGAGTACCAAAACAATATTATTCTCATTTACACTATAATTTACTCCAAATAAAATGATAAATTTAATGGAAAACTAAATTATTATAAGGAATGATCTTCCTTGATACCATCAATAAAAAATTTACCAAGAGATACATCCAAACTAGCATCTGAGCTAATTTTTCACTAACATAAAAGAAATTATCGACCACATGGGATGGATACTATAATCCTAGAATCAAGAAACTTCCTTTGGAAAATACTTCTTCCAAAAAAACAATAATAATATCTACAAAAATGAAAGGAAAATTTATAAATAAATCAATACAACCGTATGAAGGTATAAGGATATGATACAAAACATAATGTAGAAAAAAAATATACCAAATCCAAAATCCAAGTGGACCATGTCCACCTACCATGAACAAAGTCACATACCACTGAAAAACCAACTCTAATCCCCTAATGGATGATAAAAATCAAAAAACACATGCACCTGACACACAAAAATTCCTACCACTTTTTAGTGCTGAATAACTTTTTCAAAAATGTTGTATAAGATAAATCCTCAAATGACCAAATGTAAATGTATATTGTCAAAAATAAATCCCATTAGTAATCCACTAAATATTTCTTAAAAATACATATCAAATAAACCATTTATGTGTGATTTAAAATAATAATTTCATTGATATATTTTTATATCATACTTCAAAATATTGGAATAGAAACTATCAATGTATAATAAGAGTACATTTCACAAATGTATATTTCTATTATACCCAAAAGATAAAAAACTAAATAGCCATAAACTAATCATTCATATCAATATAGTCTTCAAAAATAATTTCTATCAAAAACTGACTTCAATAAATTATTTCATCTAAACATTGTCATGTAATAATTTGTAGAAAACTATAACATGAATATAATCATTGTGGGTTCGTATTCAAAATCCAGATAGAAGGTTTTCATAGTCTTGATGACTTACGAATCATGTTTTTTCTTATCACACCCAATCTTTTGAAATAAATTTCTTTTATTATTTTATCAATATTTGATATATTTTTTCAAGTTGTTGGCTGATCCTGATTGAAATTTGGTGTTTTTTTCTGATAAATGAAAGTTTTGGGCTTGAAAACATCCAATGAATGGGAAATGCATGGTTAAAGTCATGCGGAATTTCCATTCCATCGTGCGGCATGTCTGATGTTGTGAAAAATTATTATTAATCAATCAATTAATTAATAAGATGAATAGGAAATATAAATTTAAGTATGAATTTTTTTTAATAATAATGATGATAATATGTTTTACGAGTATTATTTTAATTAATATTATAATTATTCTTTATCTTTTAATTACATTATTATTATTAATATCCCTATTATTATTATTATTTTATTATTTAAAATTTTTATTGTTTTTATATATTCATTTAATTTTTTCTTTTTTTTCTTTTTTTCTTCCATTATTTCCTCTCCTCTTCCTTCCTATCTCTTCTTGTATCATGCTACCCCCAACACTACTTGTTGTGTGTCTCACCTCCTCCTCTTGGTGGCTATGTTGGTTAGCGATCTATCTCACCTCTAGTGACCTCAATAAAGCACCCTAGTACCGTTTCAGAGGTCTAACACCATCGTTCTCCCCTCACAGCACCCTCTCTAATGCCATACCCGTACTGGAAAAACACAATTCTAGAAAATATTCTCTAGAGAACTCTACCCTACTGGTGAATCCTCTATTGACCTCCCTTTAGCACACAACTCCCTTTTAGCAGCCGTCCCCATGTGTGATCTTCTCTGGTATGCTTCTTCCTGCTTTTTATTGGGATTTGGATAGTGTTTAATTTTCATTTACGGTTCGATCATGACATTATTGGCTTGGTCAATTCAATT
Organism: Viscum album; assembly: GCA_963277665.1. NCBI lineage: Eukaryota > Viridiplantae > Streptophyta > Magnoliopsida > Santalales > Viscaceae > Viscum > Viscum album. The sequence continues at coordinate 2,081,806,908 of OY728126.1, forward strand.
ATGGTATAATTATGTTTTTTGGGGTGTGATTGGCATGAGATTGATGTTTCTCACTATAATTTGGGTACATCGAAACCAAAGGTAGGAGGTTCTATGTATATCCATTATTTGGAAAATTATTTATCTTTCTTAATTAATTTAGTGTGTACTTTGCTTGATATTTTGGTGTGAAATTTCTTCTTAAAAGAGCATAATGTGCATTTAATTTCTATGTACCATGTTTTTATGAAATGTGGTGTGTGTATTATGAAAAATTATATTTTCATTTAATGGTGTTTTATAAATTATGCAATTAGTTTATTTCAATGCGCAATGGATAGGGATCATGTTAAGATGTTGTGTTGGTGTTTTTATTATTCAAAAAGGTGACATTGAGTGGTTTTTTGTAGGTAATTCCTAGTTATACTTCTTGAAATCATTTTATAAACTTTTCATTACTGTTAATTAAATTATATGGAAGGTGTGAGACATGTTTTTGAACCATTATCAGAATATTCCCCAGTGTGAGTGATTTTAAGAGAAGGTTGGTGAGTGAATGTGTTGGTATTTGGTGTGTCTGGTGACCTTTTTGGTTTGTTTATTTGATTTTGGTGTGTGATATTATCTTGGAAATTGAAATATCACTAATAAAAGCCTTGGGAACTAGGAGGGAGTACTAGGATTAGTGTTCAACTGATATAGAAGTGGCTTTGGCCAAATTTCACATTGCGAGATTGATGACTACAACACTAACTAAATATATGGTTGATGAATGGAGACTATTTGGGTTATGTGTATTTCCCCTACAAGTGGTTCATGCATGATAATTTGGTTCTTTGTGGTTCATATACAACTTTTCACCGAGGCACAGGGTTCTAGGGTCCAATTACATGCTGGTACCTATAGGCCCCCTCTCATGATTAGTGCTCATCAGGTATTGGGAGCTCACCATCAGCATATGGTGTGTCATATTGTTTACATCATTAGTATTTTTTTATTATTCTTCTTTTACTTTAGAGTCTTTATAATTAAAAATACTTTCTTTTAAATTTTTCAAGCATTTTCCATTCATTTATTCAAATTTAATGTTGATTTTCAATATAATGTTTTGTTAATGGTATCTTTCATTGGGTATCCTCTAGATGGTCCATATCTCACATCCTTCTTACACATTTGGTTGTAAGTATATTGGGTATTATTTGATACATGTAAGGGTAAAGATGATAGAAATTGCAGTTTGGGTTTCTATCTATCTTCCTTGATATGTTGTTCTAGAGATGGCATGAGGGTGGTGTAATCCTCCAACATGGTGGGTTTTTAGAGTGTTTTTTGGTCACCATACATTTTGGTAGTTTTAATACATTGTACAAACCCTGTGACTAAATTTTGAAATCTTATTATGGCTTGTTTGGTTTGATTTTTTTAGATTTGGATTAAAATATATTTTCAAATGTTTGTTTTATTTTCATATTCGAGTAATCCATTCCCACGTGATTTTTTTCATACCTGGGAACTTATTCCTTCCTATAGTTATCAGAAATGCAGTTTCGTAATTTCTACGGATCAGGTCAGGTGTCTAATTGGATTAAATCCATCTTGGATTGTAAAAAATGGTTTCAGGGGAGGTTAATACCATTGAGTCATTTTATTTGGGTTGATTCTTATTAGATAGGAGCTAGGACTATCACATCATAGATTTCTGGTTTCGAGAAGGGAAACTAGCCATCATACCACATGGTAGTACTTGAGTCACAAGGAGATATTAGGATGCGTGTTTGACTTATCCTCCAACTGAGATGTGCATGCTACAAACTGCTTGTGGACATCTGGTGGGGTTGAAGTGGATCAGTCATTGTGTTGCTTCATCATGTTTAGTTTCTTGATGTTTATTGTTCTTGTAAAAACAATTCAGATCTTATTTATTAATGTTTTTCTAATGTTAATTTTTATTCATGTAGAAACATTCCTCCCTAGAGATTTCCCATACACCCTAGGGAGAAATGTGTAGAGATTTCTCCCTCAATACTTGATTAGAGTTTGGTGGACGCTGTGGTCTGGTCTGTTCTGGCTTTAGGACAGAGAGTGGCCCCTTCTCCAACTCCTACTCTAGTTATAGAGGATGGTGCGGGTCCAAAAAATGGAAAATCCCAAGATTTTATCAAAAAAAACCCCCCTTATTTCTTAGGTATAATTAAGCCTCACAATGTGTATGAGTGTTTTATGAATATTGAGCAAATGTATGAGTTTCTCAATACTCCTGAGGATGTCAGAGTAATGTGTTCTTAATTGTTGCCTGAGGGTCCCAGTTGAAGGTTGTGGGATTTAGTGATTTAGGTAGTGAAGCATGAGAAGATGAGCAAGAGGACAACAAGGTGATATTCAATGACAAGTGTTAGCTTGAGGTCTTGGTGTAGGCTAGATCTTATGAATTAGTCGATCTTGTTTAGGGGGAGCTGTATGTGATGGATTATGCCAACCAATATGCAATTCTATTCCGATATTCACTTGATATAGTATCTAATGAATATATTAATGGTGAGAGGATTGAAATATGATTGCAAAGAAAAATCTATTATCATTCATTCTTCTGAATTTGAAGACTTATACTGAAATGGATGACCAAGATTGGGCAGTAGATATTAACCACAAGGGGAGGTCTAGTTCCTTTGCGGCTATGTCAGCATTTGGTTGTGGTGGTTCATCTGAGATAAAAGGGATGTGTGATGAGTAAGTTAAAAAGTGTGGTAGTAGTAATGGCCATCCTTCTAGGAAGACATCAAATGTGGCTTTTGATGTAGGGTATATTGTGTTCCATAAGTGTGGGAAGGAAGGACACATCAATTCTATATGAAATCATTCCATAGTACTTTACATAGGTGTAGAGCTATGGGGAACCTGAAATGGTTTTTCAATGAAACACACCCATATTAGTGTCGGGTAGGATCTGTGGCATGTAGGGGAGTGCCAGACCAGCTAGAGTAGTCCACGATTGTGGGATCTTGGATTGGTGGTAGTACCAACAAGACTATATCATCTTCTGGGAAGATCGAGATTAGGGAAGAGCATCAGGTGAGCATTCATTCTTAGGTAGGGACCAAATATCTACATGTTGTTGATCAGGAATGATTGGAGTTTTGATGGGGTGGGAATTTATTATCATTGTTATAGAACATTTAGATGTAATCCTTATCATGGATTGTCCAGCGAAATTTTATGTTCATATCGATTGTCTTACATGATGGTTGAGATTCATGGAACCTGAGGAAGGTGCATATGTTTTCTTCGGAGAATGGGATCCTTGGGTAGGTTGTGTCATACCACCACTTTCAGAGTTTGGAAATAATAATTATCAATTATAGTCACTCTCACTAGAGGGTGGTGGTGGGTCACTTCATGGTGGATTACCTCTTATAGAGTTTTAGTTCCCATAGGAATTTGTAAATTGTTTTTTGGACTTACCCCCAGAGAGGGATGTAGATTTCTTGATTGATTTGGAACCAAGAACACAACCTATATCTCCACCTTCATATCACACGACCTCCAATGAATTGAGGTAATTGAAGATATAACTGGATGATTTAGAATATTAAATGTTCATTTTCTTGAGGATCTCTCCTTGATCCATCATAGTCTATCTCACAAAGAAGGCTGATATATATCTCATGTTGTGTATCGATTATTGGAAGTTGAATAAGGTATCCATTAAGAATTAATAGGCTTTTCCTCGAATCAAATAATAATTAATCCGCTAAATGGGGAAAAGTACTTTTTTTAAAAATATACATTCTTTTCTGTTACCACCATGTTAGGGAGAGAATGGAAGATATCTGAAATATATCTTTTCAAAGAATGTATGGCTACTTCTAGTATTTGTTATTGCCTTTTTGATTATCAAATTCTACAATGATTTTTATGTCTCTCATGAATAGAGTGTTCCACTAGAATATCAAATCACCTTTTTGGTATATATGAATGATATACTTGTTTAATCCCGATCCAAGGAAGAGCATGATAATTAGTTGGGGATCGTGTTGGGCTCACTATGGTAAAATAGCCTTTATGGTAAGGTTTCAATTTACACCATCTAGATTAGGGAGCAGATGTTTCTGGGCTATGTCATTTGGGAGATTATTGTTTCTGTGGAACCTAAGAAGGTCATTCCAGTCATGTCAGGGGAAAAGAAGAAAATTTTCTTTTATGTAAGGACTTTTCTTGGTGTGGTTGGTTATTATAGGAAAGTTTTTCGAGACTTCCCGTGACTTTATTCCTTTGCGACTGCACTCACTTGAAAAGGGGTGACATTTTAATTCATCACATAGTTTCAGGAATCTATGAATAATATGAATCAGTTGTTGACCACTGCACCTATGTTGATATTCCCAGAGTCTGGGAAGGGCTCTATGGTTTATTGCAATGTTTCAGGTATGGACCTCGGTTGTGTGCTCATACAAGATAATAATAAATTGGCTTATGGTTCTCACTAACTCCAACCAAATGAAAATAATTACCCAACCCATAAAATGGAGTTTGTATTGGGGGTTCATTCAATAATGATGTGGTGTCATGAAATATTTAGGGGGAAATTTGTGTTCTACATTGATCAATGGTGCTTAGCCTACATCTTCTGAAAGAAGGATATTAATCTAAGGCAGCATCATTGGATCATGTATCTACCGGGGCTTGACATTTATTTTTTCTTTACCCCTAAAAGGGTAATGTGGTTGCTGACACCAAGAGAAGAAATTTTTTAGGGCATGCTTTGAGTAAGTCCAATGATGAATGGAAATTGATGGGGATCTTTACCCAGATGAACTTGGAGACCATGGATCATAGTTGAGGTACGTTCTTGGAGAGCGTTCAGTTCACTCCTTCTCATCTACAGTTTATTTAGCAAGACATGCCCAATGATGAAATGTGTCAGTAGTATTTGTAGTTTCTTCATGATGGGGAGACATTTCAGGATTGGTCTTTTTCTCATGAGGGGATCTTATTCTTTATGGTAAGTATAGTGGTGTTGTTTACTCTATAGAAGGTGGTGTTGTGAGAAGGCCACCTACTTCATGGGCCATCCTACCTTATGCTACCAAGAAGTATTATAATTTTTTCCATTTTTTTGTCCAGGATTGAGGTGGGACATAGCTGATTTCATATCAAGGTGTAATTCATGTCATCTGGTAAAGGGAAAACATCAAAGGCCCTACAGTTTTCTTCAGTTGTTACCCATTCCTACACTGAAGTGGGACGAGGACTATATAGATATCATTGTTTTATTACCTCATAACCTCTATGTACATATTTCATTTGGGTGGGTATTGATTGTTTGAAAAAATCAGTCCACTTCATTCTGATCATAGATACAAAAAACGTTGATGAGGTAGTCTGATTATATATTCAAGAAATGGTCAGAAATTATGGTGTTATGTCAACGATTTTTTCTGACAGAGTCCCTACATTTAATATTGGTTTTGGTAATGCCTTTAAATGGATTTGGGGTCATGGATGAAGATGATCATGGTATACAATCCTCAAACTGATGATCAAATAGAGTAAGAAAATTAGATTATGGAAGAAATTATTATTGATTGTGTTTTTTATTTTAGATGATCATGGGGTAACCATTTTGGATTCGTAGAGTTTTCTTTTAATAACAATTTCTAATATTGTATTAAAATGTATATTTTTGATGAACTATGTGGTCTGACAAGTGGGTCACCATTAATTTAGGCTGAGGTTGGAAATACGTCACATTTGCGACTAATCCTTGTGAATGAGATGTCTGAGAAAGTCAAGTTGAACATGTAGCAGTTATCGATAGCTCAGATTCTCCAAAAATATTATGTTGATCAGGGGCATCATGATCTAGAGTTTTCTATGGGTGATCAGGTTTTTATGAATGTGTCCCCTCACATGGGACATCATTCTATTAGAAATTGGGTAATGCTAACACTGAGGTACATCATACCTTTCAATGTCACTAAGAGTATTAGAAAAGTATCATATATGTTACCTTTAACTTCATAGTTGATCTCAACTCATAATTTATTTCATTCCTCCCAATTTAAGAAGTATAATTCAGATCCTTCCAAGATAATTAATTGTGATGTGCTAGTGATAGAGCCTAGTTTATCTGTGTTTTAACGGCCAGTGCAGATAGTGGATCCCAAGAGAAGGTACTTCATGGGAATTTGGTTATGTTGATTTGAATCCATTGGCAGCATGGGGATGATGTTCATGAGACTTAGGTGTGGAATTAGAGGGTTCAGATGGAGAATCAATTTTTATTCTCAGAAAAAGACTATAGTTGAATACAATAGGGAAGAATGTTTTCATGGTTTAGAGAATTGAAACTCCCGTAATTTTGAATCAATTTTATTTTATTATTTTACTTCACATTGAAGAATTATGTCACGGTATAGGCCATCCCTAACTGATATTTGGTGTCATTATTGATAAATGAATTGTTTGGTCTTGACAGTATCCAATGCACAGGTAGTGCATGATCGAAGTCGTGCGGCTTCACCAGGTCGTCGTGCGGCCGACGTGCTTTTCACAAAAAAATTATTATTAATTAATTAAATTATTAGAAGAATATTATAGTGTAAGAACAAAAATAAGAAAAATAATATGAAATAATAATAGTTTTAATAAAGATGATGATAATGTTATTAAATAATATTATGATTTTTATATTTGGGTTTTTTTGGATTTATTTATTCATTCCATTTTTCTTTTTTCTTTTCTTTTATTTCCCCTTCTCTCACCCACTCTTCTTGTGTCAGGATTCCCCCTCCCCCTTACCCTACCCGATGTTCTTTTCCCCTCCTCCCCTAGGATGCACCCTTGGTCGTTTCTCTATCATGCCTCCAGCATCCTCACATATGTTCCCTCCTCCCCCTCCTTTAACCTAGAACCACCCTTCTCCCCTCACACCACCCTCTCCTTGGATTCAACCCTTTTGAAAAAAAACCCTTCCATCAAATCATTTTCTGATGATATTATTCCTTACTGACACAACATCAGATGATCTCCCTTTAGCATGTGCCTCCCTTCTGGAAGCCTCCCATCGCATGGTCTTCTCTAGTAAGCTTCCTCCTCGATTGTGTAGCATTTCAGTTAGGTATTCATTTTATTTTGTGTTTTATCTTAAAATTGTTAGTATTGTCTCTTTAATTAGGGTGTAATTCATATTTCTTGTGGTGAAATTGGTGTGAAATTGATGTTTGGAACGAAAATTTGGGGTCTTTGACACCAAAGGAAGGTGGTTAAATGTATAACCATTATAAGGTAAATTATTACCATTTATGAATTTTTTTAGTGTGTTCTTTGATTAATTTGTATGGTTAAAAATTATTTTTTATAGGAGTTTAATGTGCTTTAAATTTAGAAGTACATTTTTTATATTAAATGGAGTGAATTTTTTTATTAGAGCTCATATTGTGTTATTTAATAGTGTTTTATAAATTGTGAAATTAGTTTATTAAATTGTTCAATGTTTTTGAATCATGTTTTGATGTGGTTTTGGTGTGTGTTTAATTCAAAAAGTGAATTTTTATAGGGTTTTTGGGGGTAATTCCATGTAATACTTCTTGAAATTGTTTTATAAACATTTCATTCTGGTTTATTAAATTATATGGAAGTTGTGAAACATGATTGTGGACCATTCATGGAGTATTTGTCTATGTGTGTTATTTTAAAAGAGGGTCAGGGTGTGTATGTGGTGTTATTTACTGTCTATAGTGCCTTGTTCAGTTTTTATACTTGATTGTGGTAGGTGATATAAAATTGGAATTGAATGAGCACTAAGGGAATCATGGGTAACATAGTGGGAAGATTAAGACTAGTGTGCTAGTTATATGGATATTTAAATGACTTGGTTTCACATAGCGGGATTAAAAACTACAATACTAAAAATAATTGGATGGTGATTAGATACCATTAGGGTTACAGGGATATCCCCTGCTAGTGGTGTGTGCACGAGAACACAGGTTGTCATAGTTCCTATAAAACGTTTCACCAAGACATGAGGTTCTCTGGTCCCATTACTCGCTAGTACTTATTAGACCCCTCCCGTCATTATTTCTCTTTAGCTATTTGATTGTCACCTTCTTAATACAATGTCGGGGTTGAGTTATATTAAAAATAAAATTGATTTTGATTAAATTTTCATTCCATTGGAGTCGCTTTCATTAAACTTTTTTTCATTTATATTGTTCAAGAATTTTCCTTTAATTTATTAAACATTCATGTTTATTTCCCATATAATTTTTAGTTTATTGAAAAATATGATGGGTGGAATCCTATTGGGAATTAGGTCACAGCCTACTTACACCTTTGGTTGTAAGTAGATTTTGTAGTGTTTGATAAAATAAGCGTAAATCTTATGGAGATGGTGGTCTGGGTTGGTAGCGATCTTCTTTGGTGTGGTGTTGTGGATTAGTCTTGATGTTAGTCTCCTCATTCAATTTGATGGGTTTTATCTTGTTTTTGGTCACCTTAATTTTTAGAATATTTTGGACTTTGTACAGACCTTGTGACTAAATTTTGAATCATTATAAAGGCTTGTCTAGTTTGAAATTTTCTGATTTGGTTTATTAGATATTGTTAAATTTTTTATTATGATATTCTAGAAAAAAATTCTCACTTGCTTTTGATGATCCCTAGGATCTTATGATAGCCATTGCGAATCGTGAATGGCATTCGGGACTTACCACAAACCTGGTTGCACTTCATCTTTTATGATGACCAGACATGGTTCGTGACATTCCCACACATCCCTAGGCCCATGAAAACTTTGAATAGACATAATCCCAACCAAATTAACTCCTCTCCCTATAAAAATTAAGTAGTTTAATATAGTAGTCTTCATAAAATATTTTATAACAATCAAACCCCCCTTAACTAACCATGATCTCATTTGATTTATAGTAGTCAAATACAATTTGTGCTATCTTTCAATTAAATCATTCTAAAATAATCAAATCATTCATTTCCAATCAACTTCTAGCTAATGATTGAAAAAAATGTCTATTATTTAAAAAAAATCATTATATTGTTTTTATGAAAATCTCAAACCCTTTCATTCATACCAACGTGAAATGGTTTTTATTAAAACTCAAAAGATCATCTCATTTCAAATCATCAAATACATCATTTATTTTGATTTATCTATAATCCAGATAGAAACTATATGCAAAAAAAATTTCTCTCACATGAAAAATTTCCCAAATATGGAAAATACTCCAAGTCATGTGATAGTAGTTATATGATAAATTAATGGATATAAAAAACATGTGATAAAAAATGAAATGAATTTTATAATAATTATATTTCATGAAAAATTAATATAAATTTGAAACTAATGATCAAAAAACAATTTCAATGGTATTCATCACACCAACCATTCCATTTCAAAACCATTTATAAAAATCTCACATTATTATTTCAAAAATAATTAGAGAACCGATTCAAAATATTTAGGAATTAATTTTTAAAAATAATAAATATTTTATTACAATAAAATACCCCAATTATCCAAAATATATAACACCGAATGAGGAATCCTCAATTGAACAAGGAGAAGATCCACACCCCATATTCATGTAAACCAAACAGATAACCCCATTATGATAACATACCAGTACATTGACAACTATGATTCTCTAGGATTAAAATCATAAAATATAGATAATAATGTTTTTGTAAATTTTATATAAATAAAATAGTCATATCATCATTTTAAACTCAAAATAAAAATAATTATTTAATTTTCTATTTCACACAAATTTTTAATATTGTTGGATTAAACACAATTAATATATGAGTTAAATTATTTTAATTCTATAATGATTATTTTTCCAATATTTACAACATATCAAATCCTAATGATGGAGTTAAAGGTTGATCTAGAGGATGAACTATGATAAAATGTGTTTAGATTTTAGTTAAAAAGGTGTAATGCCTTAGGATAACATGGAATACCCTTATGATAATCATGGATTTCAAGTAAGGGTGAGTATCTTTACCATTACAAAATTGATGATTTTTATCATACCCCTACATAGAAAAAATACCATTACGTAGCCTTTAGAAACTAGTATTTACCCTTAAACAACTCATATATAGGATATTAAATCCATTAATAACATGGGGCCACGCTATCAAAACCAAAACATAACTCTTACAAAAACATTATAAATAACATATAATATTTATGAAACCATATGATTACCATTATGAAACCTTTAGAAAATATATTTTACCATCACATAGTGTATTCATTACCCTTACATATATTTCTATCAACCCTAATAAAAATAGAGTAAAATTGATATTAACCTAACATATGGTAGTGTTAAACTTACGCAATGTGTGGTACCCTTATGTAATGAAGCCCTTACATTTACAAATGAATCAATACCCTTAAATAGCACATATACATGGGGACAACCTTATATAGAGTACTGTTAACCTTAAATAGAATATGTTACCAAAACATTACCCAATTTAAATGGGGTTTACCCTTTTGTAACCTATAGAAAAAACATAGATACACATATGGTTTTAAAAATCCATTTTTCCATTACATCACATGATAAAATTGAAGTATTAGAGAAATTTACTAAGAATATATTCCCAACCCAAATGATTTACGAAAGAAACAAAATAGAATTTACTAATTGTTATTTGAATGATTATGTTATAATACATAATTTTGATATATGTTGTTTTTTGGGCTTAAAAATATTTATGGAAAAATAATTTTATAGGTGAAACATGTTTTATCAAAATAAATTTTTTAAATATAAATTTATTAATGGTTTTAATTAATGTTATATATTATATATACAATCATATATTTTGACATTCATTCAATAGTTTCTATGTAGAATAGAGTGAATTGTGTTTTATTCTTAGAGTTTAACAATTCTAAAACACTATTTTTTGGGTTGTGTTATTATTTAAATTTTCCCAGCCACACGCTCCCATTTAAAAATATTGGGTTCATTTTTAGTATTGGAAATTATTTGTGGGAGTAATTATGTGCTGATGATAATACCATCATTAATTTGTATGCATCAAAGGCATGGATTTTTATTAAAATGAGTCTATTTCATCCTCATATATAAAGGAATCTTCTCTTGCATGGATAGTGCCTATAATTATAAAAACATCAGTGTATTCACATAATCTTTACTTTGCTATACATTGGGATTTTTCATGGATAATATTCTTCAGTGTTTCATAAATATCGTGGCTTCCCTGCAGCATGGAACCAGGTCCCGAGTTCCTCTTACATGCCTGGCCATGCCTTTACAGTTATTCCTGATGAACCCATCCTAGTTATTTTAGGGATTGTAGGTGTTTCCTCCAATCCCACTTGCAATGATTTTCTATCATTCCTTTCCCATTAATATTTCGTTCCATATCATCGTCCATCTACCCCTCAAAGGGAAGGCTCCAGTTTTTCTTGGGTCCCCTACTCATATCACCTAGTTACTCCATCATTGGATGGTTGTTCTATTCTTAATTCTTAAAAAATTTCCTTTTCATTTCATAATAATAAGTATGAGGAACTGATTCACTCTACTTATTCAACACTACTTCATTAAGGAATGAACTCATACTTGAGATCCCCACCAATGGATTAAAACTAATCCATTATTTAATCATATGTTTATGATGGGACAAATAAAGATGGTTTCCCTTCCTCATCGCTTCCTAGTGATGTATTAACTAGGTCAAAATATAAACGAATGATGTATAAATCTTTATTCTTTTTAAAATGTGTTGAGATTGTTGAGTCCAATGTTGTATGATAAAACCATTAACAATTTCTCTGGGTATATGGAATAGTCATGGAACATTTTCCTGAGTTAAAATAAACATCATTCCTTCAAAAAATCTTAATATCATGTCCATTATGGTTTCATTTCATTAAATGAAGAAATATCCTACAATGATGCCAATATTAAAAAAAATAGGATGCGGTATTAGATTACTTTCAAGGAAAATTACCCAAATATGGATTTTCTTTGATTCAATAATCTTGATTGACCTCATTAATGCTTCGTAATAGTTCATCACCCCCCAAATTACTACAGGTACCCATATATTTCTCATTAAAATTATCTATACTAAATTTGATGAACATGATAAGGAGGTTCTCTAGAGTGAGTTGGATTCATTATCCCATGAATATATTCCATGGGTGGTTAGAGGAGACATCAATGTGATTACAGATCATTGAGAGATAAATAGAGGTGGAAATTTCATCTTATAAGATAACTATGATTTCCCTTCATTTATGTCCCATGTTGGCATTCTCGATTTGTGGTATGTTGGCGACCTCCACCACAGGTTAAACAATCAATGAGGTAAAGTAATTTTTTGGAGTGGTATTTAATGGTGTTTATCTTGTATTTATTCCATATCCTTCGCCCCCTACATGATATTCACCCTCATTTTTCATGTTTTCTTTAATAATTATCCCATGTATGTTAATATATCTACCTAACAAGAGAATGGTGAACACTTTAATATTCCTCAATATTAGATCCCACATTTGAGATACCACCAAGTAGTTATAGAGTCCGAGAATAAGCCTTCCAATTTCATCTTTTGAAACATGATTCATAATAAGATCATGTTCATGGAGGGGGATCTTCAATCATGTCTAAAAAGCAAACCCCTTTGTACACTGAACATGGACCAAATTTTGGATGAGGTTGTTCAAATGGAAATTTTTTTCAATAATGAATGGGATGGAATCTTGTTTTCTGAGATTTATCATAAAATGAACTTCTTGGATAATATGGTCCTAATACACAATTGTATGGTGTATGATCATTTTCAAGTAAGATTTATTAAATAAGGGGGTCTCAAAAATTCATACATTCATGTATGCGTCAAAGAAAAGATGCATTTTATTATAATAAAACATATTACTAGATTATGGATCATTCTCTAACGATCATGAGGATGATGGAGGTATATATAAATAAAATCGAAAACTATACATGAATTTCACAACCCTTTCATTCATGTTGGCTACCTAATAGGTCAGATAGAGTTGTTCACAGGTATCATTATACATATTTAGGAAGCGGGTAATTTGTATATTGAATCATCCCATGAAGAAAAAAAGATTCCTAATTCATTTTTTGTTCTTATTCAATAAATATGTTCCATCCAAGATGGATTTTTTGGAATTTATTCATTATATATTAGGACATTGTTTTGAATTACATGATGATTGTGAGACAATATATCATTTGGGGTGGTTTCCATACAATGGGGTTTATTGCTATTACATTGGTTTTCATTCCTATGATTAATGAACCATATACATTAATTCATTACAACCTATTCATTATTTGAAATGACTTATATAAGGTCATGGTTACTGTTATCAACATATGCAATTCTTGGTTTATTCATCATTAGCTCCCTCTTGTTTAGAATGGTTTTGATCAATAGAGGATGATATAAGGTGTTATTGAATTTCCCAAGACATAGACTAAGACATTAACTAAAAGGATATTTGATCCCAAATAATTATCAAATATGATATGGATAAATCATATAACAAGGTGAAGTTTAGTTATATTATCAGAGTCTTTAACAACATAGACATATCATCTTTGTCGTCTGACCTCATTTTCAAATGCTTCACCTCAGATTGTATATATATTTGTATCTAAGGGAGGATATATGGTTTCATCAAACTCATTTATGGTTTAAGGAAAGGTGATCCACTGCCTCAATGATTATTTATTATTTATTATTAAACCTTTATTAATTTCATTAATAATAGTATCCTAGAAAGACCAACCCAGCCACATCACTGCAGAAGTAAAATTTGTGGAATCTCAAATCCAATTTTCATTAGTGAAACTATTTTTTTGTTAATTCTACATATTATATTATTTGAGGCACAAATACTATTTTCAGAGTGTATTAATTGGACAAGAAAACTTTTAAATCATCAAAAGGTTATTATTTTTTCATTTATTAGATGCTTGGATAGGACTGTTTCTTCCATGGAGTGCTTGGTGGGCCTTTCCAAAAGAGGATTCCCAATTTAATATTTATGTGATCCTATTTCCTATAATATAAGCTGTATTAAAAAAACTATGGGGTGTTTAATAAAATTATTAGTCAGATTTGGAACTAGAAGAACTAGTACTTGGGGGGAGCACTATTGTTTTTGTTTTCTAAATCTCATCCTCATTCATGTTATATCTCCTCTTAAGCTACAGAAGGTTTTCATTAAGTGAACTAATAATATATTTAACTCTTTCATCTGGGATACTTAATAAAAATGAAAATATCAATTTCAGTCATGGGACAAAATTTCCAAAACATTAGGATAATGTGGCATTAATCATATGAGTGTGTTGATCTGAATTAATCTCATGCATGTGAAGATATACTAAGATTTAATTAAAGGGAGAGCACTATGGGGGAACTTCTTGGCCAGATATTAGGGAAGGACCTTGGGTGTATTATGGGGGAAGGTTTTATCCCTATAGGAATAATTTCACCTTCAAATACCTTCAAAACAAAACCTTTTGTTGTGAATAGTCGAACTATGGGATTTTATTTTCATGAATTGGGAATCGGTAGGTGTCAACTAGGGTGTTTTAGTCTCCCTTCACCAGATATAACAATCTATTATGAATTCAAAATAACTCATTTTATTCATGAATTCCTTGGTAATAATGATCGGAATTTTTTTGAACATATTAAATGTAACGATGTGTTATATAAATTTTTATTTATATGGTTAGTATAATAAAATTTCCCATAGAAACATTTTCATACGGTGATGTTGAACTCAAATCCACTCGAAAATGGTGGAGGTCCACTAATGAAAGGCAAATCATGGAAATCTCAATTTCCTCTTATGGCTCATTAGAAACCATGTTTTATCTACTAATAATAATTTCAATCACATGATCTTTTCTATATTCTCCAAATATACATAATATAAGATCCATAAAAATGAATAGGAAAAACTAATATTCTATGATTGAAATTGGGAGCAATTTGAATTGACCTCCTCGTGTGTTTTTTCTGGATTTACGCCTCAGGAAAATTTGAATGAATCCTTCCTCAATATTTTGTTTCATGTTTGTATCATCTTTGGTACTTAACTTCATGTTATGATAGACATCATTTAGAAGGGATGTTAGTTTGTATGGAATGAAAGGAAAATAGCTGACCATGGAGGGGTTTAATTCTCATGCACAACCCTCATCTATAGAACCATTTGCATGATTGTGGATCAAAGTCATTTGAACCTATACTATTGTGATATTTCCTCCCTAAAAATATTTAATTTAATCATCAATATTCACAATTTCATTGTCCTTATTCCTTAGTTTCACTGGATCTGTTGGTGTCCTAATAATGATCGCCTCAAACTCAACCAAGATGGGTACTTCAGTATGGGTGTTATTAGAGAAGGGTGAAACGGGTGGGATCCAAATGGGTAAGTCATACAATCCATAATTTCATTCTATAATAATGAGGATTATCTTCAGTTTAGTCTAATAAAATTTATAGAGGCTTGCATTTGTTCTACCTGAAAAGAATCGGATTAGCAGAAATTGAAACAGACTCCCAAATAATTCATACTAATATGATTTTATGGGGAACCATTCCTTTATTGGTTGTCTATATAATGTGGGTATGCATGGTTTTCATATCCATACACATGTATGTCCTTTATATGCTGAGTGGTGTGAATAAAATTACTTATTTTCTTTCCTTAGTGACATGATAATATTTTTAACCATGGGTTCCTTTCCTATTGTAGGAATGATTTTAGTTAGGGGATGCCCTTTTACTACACAACTTTTATTCCCATTGAGTTCATAATTCCATTGTTATTTTATTTTCACTTTTGTAATTAGTGGCTTCATGTCCATATTTTGAATAAAGTCGTATGATTTTTCAATGGAGAATAGAAAAATATTTAAAAAAACCACAAATTATGGTAAAAAAGGTTCACATTATTGTCTAAAATATTGGATTAGTGTATTATTTACACCCAAATCAAACTAATTATAATTTAGTGAATATATCTGATATATAATAGATCCCACATTATAATATTCTGGAACTATATACACTTTTCCATTACAGTGACATTTTATAATAGAAATATTTTTAGAAATTTATTATATGTCTCTCCCATCCCTTATAGATAGCTTCCCCTTATACTACCTTATTCACAACATTTTATCCCTGTATATCAAATAATACATTATAATAATATTTTCCTTAATCTAATATATTATGGTTTTAAATACATGATGTCATGAACCCATTGGGGTCGACCTCGAAATGGGCACCCACGCTTTCCCCAGATAAGACCCAAGAGGTTTTCCTAAAACTACTAATTTATAAAATTCGATTAAAAATCAATTATCAATCATATAGGAATGATTTATCTAAAAAATAAAAAATAAATAAAAAATAACAAAATTAAAGAAAAACCTAGTAGTGTAATTAATGATAAACCACTAATCATACCTTTATATGACCTCATTAGTCACTACCAACAATAAAACCAATATTGTTCTAAGAGAGACCCATGCCAACCTTAACCATGAAGAGAAATTTTATAGATAATATTGGTTTGAGAATTAAAGTTAATGGTATGGTTTTCAATGATAAAAAATACCCTATTACATATATTCAATTCAAATTCAGCATCATTCATGTATGAAAATAAGACAGAGAAATAGGGTTTTAAATATATTTTAAAAAATATGTAACAGTATTAAATTTTTAGAAAAACCCACTTCCATCTAACTTTCAAAATAGTTTTGAAATCAAGATATATTATTTAGTAAATTATTTTTAAAAAATTAAAAATGCTAACTTAGTAATATTATAATAAACATAATGTGTATATATCACTTTAAATAGAAACTTCAATATAGAGGAATATAATGTACATTAAAAATTATTCACATAATCTAGGGAAATGGTTAATATAGGTTATTATGATTCCAAAATACATCCCAAATAACCAATATCAAAATGACCCATCAATCACTAAACATTTCCCAAACACTCGGCAACACCCTCACTAGCTTGACCAAGGAGCACAATCCTTGGGAAGTCAGTATTTCTTCTATAGGAAAGAATCCAGTGCGTAATGTCCGGATCCCACCTAACTACCCATAGATTTCCATAAAGATTAAATTGAGGTGAGTTTATTACAATATATAATATACATACATTCCAAATTCGTTACATAAAACCCCAACACTCTTCTCAATTTTATCTCCTACCATTAGTAGATGCCCATTCCAAGTCACACAACGAAGAACAGTCATCTTAACCATAAACATATCACAGAGAATGTATTAAAAACATATAGTAGGATTCCAATTTAAATGAAATTCCATAATATGGGGCTTCCATTTCAACAAAACATGTCAATATTCAAAAAAAGGTTCCTCTCCTAAAAATACAGACTTTCGCATTCGAAAATAATTTATACCTATGATTTTGAATTTCAAAACCACATTTCATGATTATAATATATACACCACGATTTATATATATAAGGAAACATTAATATAATCTATATATTTCACTCTCAATTAGTTAACATTCCCAATGTATGAACCCATGTATATATATCATCATATATATATGCATATAATTCATGTACACCGAGGTGAAAGCATTGGAATTCACTTATATGTTCCAATGAAAAGAATGTACACACCATTATACCCTTTCGAAACTAGTTGAATGATTAAAAAAGCATTCTAAATCATTTCATTTATGATAGAAACCATTTATAAATCCAATTTTATATTTCAAATAATGTACATTTTAACACAGTTACAAACATTCCTAAATAATGTAATCTAATGCTGTAATCATATGTAAAGTATGAAAAATAATGAATATTATTTTTCAAGGACGAAAAACATATGTCATATAATAAAAATATTGTTAATAGTGAAAATCCCCCTGAAAAACACAAAATAAATTCTGGAATTCAATTCCAAGACATAATCATAGGGAACCCACATCACATCATGTTGGATTTGGTGTCAAAAATCTGATCCCACTACAAAGAGTTCTATATAAGTTATAGAAACCAAGAAGAGATCGATAATACCAAAACTCCCAATTTATATATAATAAAACAAAACACTAATTCACTGGAACCAAAAATGAATAAGGTATAAGATGAAAGTTGAAGATGGTTGAGTATGAATAAAGGAGGGTCTACCATGATGATTGTAGAAAAAATGTTGAATAAATAATAATTATACAATAAAGAATAACCATAGAGGATGAGAGAAAATGAATTGAGAATCCTTGTAGGATCACATAGTTTAATTTTTTTCAAATGGTAAGTAGGGAAGATATTAGGTTAACAGAGTAGGGAAAAGGTAAAAATATTTGAGACCTGGACAAGCCATACTTTTTTGGCACACTTTTTTAGACCATGATCCTATAGTTTGTCTACCTCTATCCCAAAAGGGAAGATGAATAACTATATCCTAGCGGATTACTCACACCCATGTGAATATACATATTGACTATAATGTGATCATTTCTAGTCCACTCAGTTTTCAGGGGGTTTGTGCATGGTTTATTATCATAATGCGCCAACCGTACACCACCAAACATACTCTAGAAAATGCTAATTTAAGATGAAATTCAAAAATCATATCAATGGAACAAAATAATGTCCAAAAAAATAAAATATTAAAAACAAATTGTTTAGATATGTTACATTTCTCACCACAATTGACTCATTTATCCAAAAAAATCCAATTGATTTGATTAAAAATTCAATGTAGTACGCAAAAAGTATCACTCGATCACTAATGAATAAACATTCACTTTCTTCTCAAAACAATAAAATATGAGATCTATGTGACAATAAAGAGATAACAATAAATGAAAATATTTAATCCTAGAAAAAAATTGTGATCTGAAAATTTAATTGAAAAAACGAATGAAAGAACCAATACTAAATGAATCACAATGAAAAAGGAATCACCAAAATTATGAACACACCAACCCCTAATATGGACTTTTTTTGGAAGATTATTATGGCCTATTTGGGATCTATTTAAGAATATATCTCCTAACCCACCATTCAGGATAACCAAACCACTATTATATGGGTCCTATATGCTTGGGATAAGGTACCACTTCACCAATAGAGCATTGAAGGATGAGTTGAGAACAATCCCTTCTCATGGAAGTCTCCTCACCCTTTTAGAACACTTTTTGTATAGAGTTTTTTCCAAGTAATAACTATTCATGATTTCATATAGATACAAATTTATAGGAGGTAAGGTACTTGGATCTGCAATTGTAACCATCCCATAATAAAAAAAATATTAATAATTCCAATAAAACATTCCATTATAATAGGCTTATCAAAAGGTCTAAAAACATATTTCCTTCCTATAAATTTGACCAACCCACCTAAAAAAATGTGACTAACATATATTATATAAATAAATCTCATATTGATCCCACATTATCACCCTTATTCTATAGTTGTTCTGCTGGTCCAATAAAAGAATGAATTTGGATTGACATCGCTTTCGGAAAACACCCATGAAAACCCGATTCAAATGACTTAAGCACCCACATATATGGCTGACCATTGGTTCTTCCACACATGAAGGATTCTTATTCCCTAAACTCCCATAGTGTTGTAACTCCCAAAAAAAAATCTTTGAAATTTTTGAATGAGGAATCATTATATACATTTTAATCAACCACTTTAATAATATAAGAAGTGGTTTATTTCCATTACCTCTACTATAAAAACCACCACTTCTCCTATGGATGGGAAAAAAATCATACATACATGGATCAGCTACTAAAATAGCCTTTGGTTAAATATAATCCCTCCCCACAATTTCATATGCGTTGGGGAATGATGAAACTGCCTAAAATAGTTCTGATTCATGGTCTTTTTCAAAGAACCATGCATTCGATTATCATCCTATGAAAAGTCCTAAAAGATATAATGTAAGATATGCCAAATTCTTGGTATACTCAATAATTGTTGAAAAATCTTTTTTGACATTGTATAATTCCATATGTATCGTTACATTGATGGATTTGAAAAAATACTACCAGGTAAAAAATTCCATTCCCTTATATGGCCTCTTTATGATTTGGATTGAAAAATGGACATCCTCAACTTCCATTTAGTCCTTTTAGATTATGTGTTTTGAACATGAGATATAAAGGCTCAAGAAGATCAATCTAGTCAAAAACCACTTCTATAATTCGTATATATTCATCATCATTTCCCATTTTCAAATTCCCAATGAAATGGATAGGTATAAACTCATGGAACTTCTAGAAAAATACCAAATAATAAAGACCACATTTCTCGATATCACTAACCAATTAACATGATGACTGATATAAGGATCATTCATCAAAGTACATGTGACAGAAAATCTGCCAACCAATCCTCCTTATGGGTTTTCAAAACAAATGGGGGAATACTCTATAGACAATAACCAAAAAAACAAAATCAAAATAAATAACAAACCAAAACACAAAAAAAGAATATCTTTACATAAATTGACGGCCAATAATTATCCACTCTTGAAAATACAAAATTTTTCCTTTTTGAAATAATTTACTTCAAAAAATCTAGTTTTCATCTATAATTAGTATTTTTTGAAGCCTCACATATACATATTCTCATACCTTTGTGGGTAATTATCGACACCTAACATTAAAAATCCACATTCCACATATATATAGTCATATATTATAGTGATCATTTGTATAACAATGGTTAAGTTGAAAAGATAAAAAATTACAATCCAATATTTTATTTCAAATAAACAAGATAATTTTTCAAAACTACTTTTTATCCCTTTTTAAAAAATAATTTTCATAATTATTATCAACTCATATTTCAAGCATTAATAAAAATTTAAAAATAAAAAAAACCATTTCCTTTTTATTTTATTAAATAAAACTAAATTCCTATTTTTAAATTCCAATTTTTAACAACCCATCATTATTTTAGTATATAATTAAAACATCACTATTTACTAATATATCATAATACAAAAATCCCAAAGGACCCATTGCTGAACATGATATATATATTTTTTGTAACAACCATCCTAGACTATCCATGATATTTAGGTGTACTTACAAATTATGGGTGATAAAGTTCCTACATAGGTATAACCACATGAATTCTAAAAGACCTATATTCATACTAGCATAGATCCACAATTAATAAGGTCTAAATTTATTGATACCATTTTCTATTGAACACGACCAAGATGACCCTAAATCACACCGACGAACTGACCTACAATATGTCCTAATAGTTCTTCTCAATCCTCCCATGTTAGAATTAGTTTTGGGAATCAAAAATTCCTAAAATAGAAATAATATATTTTTAAAATAACATATAAACAATTTATAACAATTAATTGAAAAAAAGAGTAGTGAAAAATATTTTAAATAGGTGTACAGAATATCATGTGACCATGTGGATCAAATCTGACAATTCAACCAAACCTTATCTTGGAGAAACAAAATCCAAACTCAACCTAGAACTAAAAAATGAAAGAAATTATTGGCATGAAAATTATTATTCCCAAAATGGATACCACTGTTATTCAATTCCTTGTTCCATACCATCAAATAGAAATATAAATCATACCAGTCAGAAAATAAAAACATATAAAAATATTTTTTTACTCATTTAATAATAATAAGTATGTTTTTTCTATATAATTAAAATCAATTATCAATTGGGTTTTCAATAAAGTTTTCAAGGAAACAAATACCTACCAAAAATTTATCTTCAAAATTTAACTATGAAAAAACAGGGGTCTCATCTTGAATGAGATGAAAATATTTTACTTTATAGTAACACTAAAATACAATGGATGAAATCATTCATGAAAAACAGGTTTCATGTGATCTAGGGAGAAAATAAAGAGGGAATATAATGAAGATAAAATAAATCTCACAAAATAAATCTATATTGGCACTAAAAAACACAAAATGATTAAAAAATATTCATTGACACCCTCACTATATCATATGAGGGGTGCATCTGATGAAAAATTCAATTATGTAGTTAAGGGAACTACCATGTAAAAAATATCAACAAGTACATAATGTGTACTTCAAACTCCCACTTAAAAGCACAAGGAATCTAATTAATATTACATTTAGGTGATATATTTTCGTGATATAACATACATACATACATACCAAATTATTTTATCATAAACTCATCTATGTTCTAACATCTAATTTATAACCTTAAGTGTATCCCCATTCAAAGTCACACAACCAAGAAAAACCCTCTTCACTAGGAACTTATTGCAAATTAAACACAAACATCATGATTACAAATAATTTGGAATTCAAGAGAAGGTGTTTTTCATTAATGGAAAACATTTCAAAATATCAATCGTACCTCATATCATTAAAAGAAAACATATAATTTAAAAAAAAAATATGAAAGATTTTGAGTTTCAAAACAACATATCATGATTACAGTATATATATATATATATATTTATAAGTTCCCTTATCCCAATTGACATATTCTACTCAATGTTATGGAAAATTCCCAACGTGGGAAACAATTTATAAATATACATATGTATATATAATTAATTCATGCCCAAAAAGCCTAGAGATTTGAACTACACTTAAAGGTACTTAAGAATACCATGTCCACACCATTTTGTCCTTTTGAAAATTGAATGAATTACTAAAATACATTATAGAATCACTGCATTGATGATTTAAAATTTATAAAAAAATAATTTGATAGTTAAAATGAACTACCCAAAAATAATCTTAACAAAAACTATTAAAAGGGGAACCAATGTTTGAAGAATATGTATGGTATAAATAAGTCAGAAAATTTACATTTTGTGGACCTAATTTTTTTAATTTTCATATATTTGAAATTAATTGTAAAATCACCAATTATTATCACAAAATAAATCCAGAAATTAAAATCAATTGCTTAAACATATTTCCCATACCATAAATCATGTCACTTTTTTACGGTAAGATGAATCCTCCTCAAAGAGGTCTACCGAAGAAATTAAAACTAATAAGAAAACCATAAGTCCAAAACCCTAGATTTATGAAAAATGTAACATGAGTCATAGGTTAAAATAAACAAGAGAGATGAAGGAATAAGAAGAAAATGGAAAACAGATGATGAATAAGCAATGAAGGAATACCTCGATGATATGATCAAAAACCTTATAGAAATATTAATGAATCACCTTGGATGAGGAGAGGAAACCAAAAGAGAATCATGGGAAGAACTTATATGTACATATAATCTGAATGGGAATGATGTGAGGTGTTTCTGAGTAACAATGGTTGAGAGAAAATTGGTAAAATACAATTTTTAAGAGACCTAAGTAGGATTCATGGATGGTCTTTATGTTCCTATAGATTCTGTGACAACCATATGGATGTTTCTATCCCATTAGGGGGAAGCTACAATATCAACTAGGGGAGGCCACAAAGCCACCTTGGGAAATCCCCATTATCATGAAACTAAACATATTTGATATATAGTGCATATTTTTAGGCTACATGGATTGTAAAGGGATAGTCAATAGATTCTACTAACCATTCACCAAGAGTGCACCACCAAATTGTCTCCTAGAAACTATATTTTCAAGTGTGCCACACCTAAAAAGCTTTATAACAAAATAAAGATAAATTGGGAATGCAATAAAAATGTGATTTTATGTTAGGGTGAAAAACATGAACTACTAATATATATATATATATATATCACATCCTCATAGATTTTTATTCATTACAAAACATAACATCCCATGCCTAAGTTGTGTGGGTATAATACCTTGGAAGTGTCATTACATAAAAAATTAAATCCTATGTGAGTTATATAATCTCCAACTATGTTATTCATAACATGATACATTATTATTATTATCATACATAATGCCTTTATTTATAACTCATAGAAAGGAAACAAATGAAAGGTGAGCTCATATACTCCCTCAGGGTAATCAAGGGAGGTATCATCAGCACATGACCATAAGGATGTGCAAACATGAGAATAACATTTTAAAACATGACCGGGCATTTATTATATAATAAAATTAATTCATTTGATAAATCATGGAATTTTTTAATACATGAATCATAAACGAATCAATGAACACAATCCATGGAAGTATAAGATTGTCATAAGACATAGATTTACGGCATACATATAATAATAGAAAACCAAATGTAAAAGAATACCACAAAGACAATCATAACATGATAGGAATGAAAAAACCACTCATATAACTACATTGTTCTTTGGATTACCTCATATTTACCATTTTGGTGGTTGATAATACTTCCTGTGTACCATTTAGTTTTAGGATTAGGATAACCATCCAGGTACCCTATTTTTTAGAGCATAGGATAAACGACCACATACGCTCTTTTATCGTTACCATCTCCATGTTATGGATAAAAAATTCTAACTCTTGAAACTAGTCACTTTCCTGCACGTAAATACATAATTTCTACACACGCCTCGAAGGGCCCATGTAGGGTGTGAGAAAAATCTATGTAGGATGAAACCCAACGGTGCTTACCTAATATAAGTGTTTAAGAAAACATGCATTTATAAATAAATAGTGAGTAGTTTGATGCATAGATAAACATAAACTCCACTTTTGCACACCAGCCACCATGGGGTGTCACCTGCTTCATCCAACTCCAGAATATCTATCATATAAGCTAACACAATTTTACCCTTGTCATCACATGTCTCAGGAACCTACATCCCAAAGGCATTCCCAAGAAGTAGTAACTCATAGGAATAGTGATGCATGTCCTCAAATAAGTAACCATATGGAAAGAGATGTCTTCAATCATTAATATAACCAGAGGGACAACGATGTCTTCCCTGAAATAAGTAACTAGAGGGATAGCGATATCTTCTCTTAGGTCAGATTGTGTATCTGCCCCGACCAGATAGCCTTGTCGATACCCCTGAACGCTCCTCACCTACGACGTTGCTTCCTACAGCAAAAAACCCAAACCAATAGAACCTAAACCTCAACTAATGGGGGCCTCTACCCACACGAGTGTCAAAACCACCTCATCACAGAGACTCTATGTGTGCACACTACTCAATATTCTAGGTGAGCGGTATTCACCAATATAGTAACCATGCCACAAAGTATCTACCATACTGCGTCCCAATGACCATGTCACTCAAGTATGATGGGTTGTCCATCCATGTAACCCAGGTCATGCCCAACCTGATAGTCACATAGCCAGATCCTGATGACTATGATGCCCAATCCATTGGTCAGAGTCACCCAATGTGACTCAGGAAAAACCCAACTTGTGATCAGCATCAGTCAGGCATATTTGGGAAACTCCTAACAAAATCACATGGTTTTTGGCTTATGCATTGACATGTATCACATATTTAATCACAATGAAATACATTAAACATCAAGACAAACTAAAAATTTGAATTTCACTAGCCAGGTGATGTCTATACTAGGACTACAGTCTCGAAAGCCTCTAATAATTCATATAGATGTCTAATAAACTAAACTCAATATTTTAAATCAATAATGTTCAATTAGAACCATTTTGGAACCCCTAGCCCAAATTCCCTGATGAGAAATGACCACTTACCTAACATTTCCCAATAAAAAAAAGGTCATACCCAAAGCCATCACATGGGTCCTATAATCTGAATTATATGCAAAAGTAGATAGAATAGTGTCTCACTCAAAATACCCAAATACTCAACAAAGGCTGCACCACCAAAAATTCTGTAAAAACATGAATGAAGGTATACACCACCTACCTTATACTAGTATGATGATAATGCTATTATAACATCCTCTAATTCAGTCTAAAACATGGTAGATCAACAAAATAATAAAAACTTCTCAAACCCCAAAACATAGTATAGAACAAAAATCATGGTGAACGGTTCAAGTTTAATCAAGGCCGTACTGAGGGGGTTCCAATAGATCAGACGGTGCTTCAATCCAACTTCAAATGAATAAACAGGATGGAATCAAACTCCTATTCAGCTATTTGTGTCAATTGGATGAAACCCACTACCCCTACCTCAATATGATGCTACTGCCCAATTTAACAAATAATAATGAAAAATACACTATGGGTACATAGGACTACACACCATGTGTATCATTAAATTGTTCCAAAGAAGGATGGAATTTCACCGTGGGCCTGCTGACATGACTACATGGCATGTACCAAGGGGTACACGACGTGTACTGCTCTACCCAGACAACATCCACAAAATGTCATGTATTTCCCTATACATGGCCACTCTACAACGCGTGTACAAATAGTACATGATTAGTAGTTGGTAAAATATTTCCACCCAGACAACAAGACTACACGCTATATATGACCTTCACAAATAACTACACTACATGTCTTGTACTTAAGGTACATGGCGTGTGATCTGGAATTTTCCAGAAACTACCGAGTTTCGCTTGTTCTCTAAAAACATGTCAAAAATTCAAATTGAGGCTGTATTTTGACCTCTTCGAAAAACTTGGTTTATTAAAATCTCCCCACCATAACATAACTCATCCTCACACTATCAAATGAAACCTAGAAATGGCACCAAACATACCACCCTAATCAATGTACCCGGACTAACCCGGTTAAAATGGTTCTGGAAAAATTACTCAAGGGGCTCCCCACCTTAATAATTCTCTATCGCAATCTCTATCAGAGAAAACTAAAATACTAAAATAGTTCTCTAAAATGTTTCTCAACTCCCAATCCTCTTGTGACACATCATCACCCCTATGCCTCATTGGTGCTCCCGTGTCATTTCCAACACCCAAACATATCCCACATTGCACCAGTTTCCACCTCCATGAGGTCCTTCATACCATGGATTGTTAAAAAGAACCTGGTTCTTAGAACCTCAAGTAAAAAATAGCATCGATTCCCTGATGCCCACTACACCTCTTATAACATGCTTCATCGATGCCCCGATTCCCACATAACCTCTTAACACATGCATCCTCATGGACCCAATGCCCATGAAACCTCATGTAACCAACATCCTCGATGATCCTGATGCTACACATGTCATATATATATATATATATATATAACACAACCTATATTGTTTAAATCCCACTGACCAAAATCTACTATATACACAATTATATTGTGCACCTTGTGCACACAATATGGACATGCCTCAAAAGGTCATGAAAAAGAGAATATAAGAAATTCATGGTTATTCCCATAGTGTACCTATAACTGTCATCATCTCACCAGCTTGATCTGCCCCTAGAAGCTCCATGGAATGCACCTATCCTAAAGCATGACGACCAGATGCCAAAAATCCCTGTGGTGCTGCTCCAATGAATGACAACTAAACCCTTAGCCGGGTCCCACTATATCTGTCACATCATCTTTGGGAAACTGAATCTTAGCTACCCTCTCATTGTAGTGAACCATAGCCAACTACTGATTACACCATTTGTCCTAGTCCCTACCTGTCAACTGTATGAGTAGGATGCAAGTGGAACCACTCAAGATGTCTGACCTATCCCCATGTCAGGCACTATTTTTGAGGCCTATCACATGATGTCCGGACAGGTCCTGGTTTAAAACATTGAAAGGAAACCACTAAAGAACTACGATGAAGTGGTCTTGGTGAGTCCTCAGCCTGACTTCCCTACTAAAACTCATCCTGTTCATGCTTTCTATTGTCTGAACTATCACCTGATGTTGTCACCCGATTAACCTGAGACCTATCCCTCTGGTTTCCCTCTGCTATGAGTGCCTGATTGGCCACCTTTGAGAATGAACCCAGCCTTATTATATTTACCTAGATCTGAACGACATGTCATAATCAATCCTCTAAGTGCCTCACCCTTTTCGATTCATCTCGTACCATACCAGGTGAAAGGAGAGAAAGCTTAGGGAATGTAGCTATGTAGTCCATGATGGACATGTATCCCTACTGAAGGCACAAGAACCCTCAAGCTCTCTTGGCCCTTAGTGTGTTTGGGTAAAAGTGATCAATGATACTGTCCTCAATGTCCTTCCATGAAAGTCTGTTGTGCATGAGAACCTGAACCTTCACATCCCACCAACACTTTTCTAG
Source organism: Viscum album (assembly GCA_963277665.1). NCBI lineage: Eukaryota > Viridiplantae > Streptophyta > Magnoliopsida > Santalales > Viscaceae > Viscum > Viscum album. The sequence goes on from OY728126.1 coordinate 2,081,835,076, forward strand.
TCCTCACAGCATGTATGTTGCAAGCTTGACCCTCCGCCATAGAGGAATCTCGAGCTACATGGAGATCATTTCCATACTCTCTGTCTAGTTCTCAGCCGCATGAGGACCATTCCCACCCTAAATAATTGGCGGGAACTGTGACTTGAACTGTCGCATCAGATACACAATAGTTGTCTCAATACATTGTGCACCTCTATCGATCTCTTGTAAGACACATTCTAGGCTATTCTGGTGCTTCTCGTCGAGCCATGAACCGAATGATACCAGACCAACTTGTTGTCATATCTTCACTGGATCATGGACCTAATCCTATTCCTAAGCATATACATGGAGCTCATGCTCTGCCTGAACAAGATCCTAAACATGATCTTTCTCATGTAGAATTGTACCATCTCCCGACAAATTCTCCATCTATGTCATCTAAAAGGAACCTATGAATAACATAAATGGACAGACAACTCAAATATACATAACAATATATATTCAACGTAGATAAGGACTGAATTAAAGAGGAAGCATAAAACAACTACCCTTACTCTCCCTTATCAGAATCCATTCCCCCGACATGCTGGCCTCAGGGGCTCCTTACCCACCCTCAAAAGAGAAAATTATCAAAATTACATTCGGCCATTCCCATCTAGACAACCAACATTTCCTCAAACCGATGACCTAGTCGCCCAATCCTTGTGACCAAAATTACCTCAACCATAGTACCTACCTGGTCGTACAAGAGCCAAACCCAAATACCATGCCACATGATATTATAAAAATATATTTAATACCTGGAATATTATATTTCAATAAACTAGAAATTCTATATGAAATTTCACCTATTCACTTTTCAAAAGAATACAAAGCATGGAAATTGACATTTTTTACATGGTATTATCTCTTCAAAAAACATACATCCAGTTATGATATTGAAATACCCTAAAAATGTGCCTATAAAAATCCAAACAATCACACCTTGAAATACCGAGCCAAGGTATAATTCTCCCTTGGCCCACTAGGTCAAGGGTCACATATCATAATCAATAACATCACACACCATGTGATCCACTGAGGTTGAAATCATATAAACTGTAATCTGAGAAAAAAGCAAACAGTAATTCCCACTAATGGAAAAATGGTCCAACCCTCATAACTAGGGCTGTAGGAACCCATGAACAACCTATAAACCCATTTCCAGTAACATCCTATATCCAGTATACAATATCTCAAATAGTAAAACTAGTAGAAATAAAAAGAGAATACCCAATATCAATAGAATCCAACAAAACACTAATACTAAATCCTTGTAAAGATAAAATCCCTCTGATATGACTTTGTAATATCTCAGACTAGAACAGCCACAAAAATTGTTCTAAACAGGTTATGTGTTACTACCTTAAGTGCACAGCCAAAATCTCTAAAGACTGACGACTAGCAGCAAGGGTCTGATTGGTATAGTGGGGAGGTTTTACCCTCTCTAAGTATAATAATTTTATTGGTAAAAACTATAATATATTACATTCCGTAGAAATAAATGACTCCGCAGACTCGAACCATACCCGCAGAGCATAAGCACAATCAAAAGAAGATAAACAACAGAAGAAAAGTAGAAACAATAGAAGCATAATGTAAGCACAGCAACATACTAAACAACATGTAAAAACTACCAGAACAGACAAGTCATGCATCCATAGAAAGTCAATATATAAAAGGGAATCAACAGATATCCAAAAAGTAGACACAATTAAAATTTAAGCATGTCGATAAAATAATGAAAGAAAAAGAATGAAAAATCTAGCTATGAAATACCTCAAGGTCTATACCATCTCAATGTGATAGCTAAAATAGTACCACTCCCGATGCTTGTCTCTTTCCTTCATGTAAATCCTTAAATCCTACACGTGTCCCGAAGGCCAGTGCATGGTGTGAGATAAATATCAGTATAACTCCACACAATTTTGCATATCTAATATATGGTTTTAAGTATGTATGCATTTAAAAGGAAAATAATAAACAGTGCGATTCAAAAATAAAAACAAACTCCACTAGTTCACAACAGCAACCATTGAGTGTCACTTGATTTGGCCAATGCCGTAATATCAATCATGTAACTTGGAACCATGTTCCCTCTGGCATCACGTGTCTAAAGTACCGATATCCCCAAGGCATGCCCAGTAAGTAGTAACTCGGAGGATCAGTGATGCATTTCCTCATATAAGTAGCCAGAGGGAAAGAGATGTCCTCCCACAATAAAGTAACATGAGGTATATTGATGTCTTCGCTAAAATAAATAACTAGGTAGACAGTGATGTATTCCCAAAAATCATGGAGAGCCTCTAACCCCAAACCAATAGCCTCATCACTCTCCCCTGAAGGCTCCCCACCTTCCACGCGGCTTCCTATGGCAAGAACCCCCTATCCAATTTTACCTAACCCACAACTAACAGGTTCCTCTATCCACTGGAGTGGTCAAAAACACCTCATCATGAAGTCTCTATGTGTGCACACTATTCAATGTTCTAGGTGAGTGGTATTTACTAAAATAGTACACCATCCACAACTTCTCAGACACCTCATGTCCCTACGACCATGTTGCTCATGTCTTATGGCCTCCCCATCCAAGTAACCAAGACCATACCTAACATGATAGCCACACTTCCTCAAGACAACATCCACGGCTCCCAATCCCATGGTCAGAACCCCTTAATGTAACTCAGGCCAAGCCCAACCTATGATCAGCATCACTCAAGAATATCTTGGCCCTACCCAGCACAACGCCAAGGTTTACATCATATACAATGACTCATATCAGATATATCATAATATTGAAATACTTTTTACATGAAAGAAACAATAAATAGTTGAATTTCACTAGACATTTTCGATCTCATACCATCTATAAGTTATTGGAAGCCACTAATAGGTTATATCATGGTTTAATAAACTATACTCAACAGTTTAAAACAATACAGTATTATTATAACCATTTTAGCACCCCCGGCCAAAATTCCTTGATGAGAAATGACCCCTCTCCAAGCCTTGCTCAAGAAAAATGGAAAAGGGTCATACCCAAAGGCATGCCACAGTCCTTATAATCTGTTTGATATGAAAATGTAGATAAAACCGGGTCTCTCTCGAAATACCTGAAAACCATTCAAAGGAAGATCCACACAAATGTCCAAAAAAAACACTAAATAAGGTATGAACCACCAAACTCATACTAGTATGATAATACTCCTCCAATAACAACCTCCAATTTTATTTAAAACAAGGTCGATCTATAAAAGAATCTAAAACACTCAAACCCCATAACTAGGTTGATGATCACAAATCAAGAAGAACAGCTCAACAGAAATTAAGGCCTTACTAAGGGGTTCTAATGGATAAAATGGTGTTTGAATCCAACTTTGGATTAATAAAAAAGAAGGAATTGATGTCTCGGCCATCTATTCACATCTCCCAGACAAAACCTACTGCCCTGATGTCAAAATGAGGATACTCCCTATTTTAATGAAAAAAAGAATAATACACAGCGTGTACTTAAGACTAAAAGCCATGTCTGTCATTTTACTGGTCATAATATGGATTGAATTTTGTCAAGGGCTATCTACATGACCAAATGGCATGTACCTAGGGGTACATGGCATGTACTGCTCTACTCCGATGACATCCCAAACACGTCATGTATATCTCGATGCACGACCCCTCTACACGGTGGGTATAAATAGTACATGGTGTGTACTTGATTAAATCACCCCACTCGACTAACATGCTTACACAACATATATTTCCATCACACACGGATATAGTAAATGGTGTGTACTTACGGTACACAACATGTAATTTTGAATTCTCATGAAACTGGCATGTTTCTCTAGTTTTCTCAATAACAAGTCAAAAATTCAAACAAGGTTGGGATTTTGAACTATTCTAACAACCTAGGTTCTTACTGGTGTGATATTTACAACACATTATGCAATGACCAGAATGTTCATAGATTCCCTTCACCAAAAAATTCCACAAATATAATTTCGAAAAAAATATGTCAAAATAGACTTTAAATCATTTTACTAAACTGAACACCATGTTCAATGTATTCATTATTATAAAAAACAAATGAAAAATTCATTTTTGAAAAGGTTTCACATTTAAAAACCCATTTTATAACAGAAAATAAAATATTATACCCCACTTTATAATAATAATAAATCTATGTATAATTTAAATGAATGAAAAAATAGGAACATGTAGAAAATCCATAATCCAATGTTTAGCATAAAAAGATAGAAAAAATATATAGTAACTCATTAGAATTTATTCAACATCTTTAAATTAACCCCTAAATGTACTTAGGTCATACTGACATTTTGGAATATAGTGGAGGTCTATATTCAATAACCAATTGGCCTCTCTAAACAAGAAAATATAGTGGAATTTCCCACCCAAGCATATAAAATTAAGGGTTTTCCATCATGTATTATCATGGTCATAAATAAACGGTCACTCGACCATCTAGATGATGCCCAGTAATCCCATGATATTGATAATAAAAAAATTACATAGCACCATGTGGTATAGAATCCAAAACCAATAGCGTTCTTATAAAAATACACTAGAGTGTATCCCTAACAATTTTTTATGGACTCAATACCAATGTTTATATGAATGATAAATTAGAGGGGAACACTACCCAAGTTCATATAGTTTCAAATTACAATATCATCATCGCAACTATAATGAAAATAAATTTTAGAAAAAATCATTATTAAAAATAAACTAGGCCCCACCCTACCCTCTTTTCCAATATATTTTCCAAAACATTCCATCATTCGGTCTAAAACCATTCATCACATGAGTTCCAGATCAAATTCATTCAACATCACAATGTACTAATCAGGCATTTGTATCACTTCACATCAAAACCAATTTCCATCAACAAAAAAATTATCATACAAGCTTTCACATCATATGCGTTTTAAAATAAATAATTAATAATATATCAATATCCAATTCAGGAACATTATTTGAATTCTAAATAATTTAAAAAACAACTTACATACCATTATCAATGTTGACATAAAACACCCCCACTTCTATAGGAACAACACAAAATGGGACCTTATGTTTTAAATCCAATATTCTTTTCAAGATAAGTGAAAAACATTCATCAATAGGAAAAGGTCCAAATGGTCCATTATAAAATTTTAGAAACCAAACTATGTCACAAAATTACAAACATGCCAAAAATTCAGTGATGTATTTCAAACAACTTTTAAATTCACATGAAGAACGATAACACTATTTAAAAATCAAGAGCACATTTTGAGTAAAATGGGACCACTCTTAAGGTTAATAATCATTTGAATTCCCATCCATGTGTTCTCCCCATGAACTCATGGACGTACCATAATCTAATACCACACATAAAATGTTATTTAATCAACCAAAAACCATTTTTAAGAAGCATCGCATTCCATTAATCCTACACAACAAGTAACACACCTACAAAATTTAAAATATGTATTTAAATACTATAACATCCATTCCAAAACATTTTACTAAAACTAATAAATACATGAAGATACATCCAAACCATATAACATAAAAAATTTATAATCTCATCCAAGCTACCAAAAAACATCCATGGCCAATCAACATCAAAAGGGAAAAATTTCAATTTTAAAATACAAAAGGGTTTTTCTTCAAACACCTTGATTGAATTTATATATAGTTATAAACAATGAATCATTTTAAAGATAGTTTCTCACCATATGTAAATCATAAAATCCAAAAAAACAACTCATACTAGAGTACGACAAGCATGTGTTATACATTAATACACAAAATTGGAACGATTAACCACAAAATGCAATGCACCATAAAAGGAATGTATGGAAACACCTACCACAAGAAAGTGCAAACAAAACCAAAAATTTGAAGCAGGAGGATCCAAGACTTGGGGGGGGGAATCCAAACACCCTTGGATTAATTAAAATGACCCACAGATCTAACCATATATTTAGGGATTTCCCAAAGGATTAACTCCACCATGAGAGACCAAGAACTCAAGAGAGAGGGAAGATTGGAAGGGGAAAATAAAAAACCAAATGGAACGTACCTAGGAACCTTAGAGGGGATTCCAGGGAGGTTGGGGAGAAATAGAGGAGGTTCCATGAAGACCACTTAGTGATCCTACGTTGAGAAAGAGAGAAGAATACAAAAATGGGGTTAAAAAACTAGCGGGGAAGATGAAATTTATCATTTTCATGAATATAGGAGACTCACATATTTTGGATGCACAATTTAACAAACCATTCCCAAACCATGTTCCCTAAATTGGAGAAAAGTGGGGGGCCTATAGGGATGGATTCTCGGGTTCTCATTCCATGCACAAACTATGATAAATTCCAATATCCAAGTCACAGAATCATTCAACATGGTTGTTGCATGTTTTCCCTAACCATGTGTAACCTATAAGACTCACCCCATGACAAAAAAACATGCTCCATGGATACCTTGGTGTTGGTGCATAGTTTTCCCTAACTGTGTGCCACCAAATTTCAAGACCAAAACATCCATTTATCAACAAAAACTCCAAAGTTAAACCAATAAACAACCTGACCCTATACCAGAATACCCAATTATCGGGAAAAGTTTATTTTTGAAGTATTTACCAGTTTTGGGTTTTAAAATTCTCCAAAAAAGCATATTCATCACCCAGAAAGTCACCCATCAATAACATAAATAAAACCCAATCCCAAAATAGGATAAAGAAAAAATACATGAACCATAGGGTGACCATCCACATAAAAAGTCACACTGAACCAGTCTGTTGGAATCCATTGTATGAAAAACAATGAAATAACACAAAAGGGTTATCCCCACCATAAGAACTCAACTAACACCACAAACATTAAAACCCAAAAATGGCGTAAACTGCAAAAAAAATACCACCACAAAGGAAATAGGTAACTCCCAATCCAAAACAAAAAACCCAAGCATAAGGGGGATCTCATGAAAATAACTTCAAGAAAATGTAATACCTGAATATAGGATACAATCATTTATTTCCATAGGAATGGAAAAACTCATGATGTTATTTATAAAAAATAGAAACTAATTTAATAAATTCTAACCATTTAAAAATCCAGATTTTGATAAACATATCCAATCTGATTGTAGAATAACAATTCCATCATATTTTTTAAATGGAAATATGAACGTACAATAATAGAAAAAAAATAGAGAATCTTAAAATGTCCCAACCCATGTATGGGATAAAAAACTGGGTCACAGTTCACAACAACCATGGCGATTCCTGACTATGTAAGAGATTCACTCCTAGGATGTGAATCGAGACTTGATTACTGAAGCATCTACTACCTCACAAAAAGAAATGGAAAAACTCCAATTAAGACTTCATCATCAGAAAAACCTTCTTACAAAACCATTCATGGTGTCCTAGACATACTCAAAAAGGCTACGACTTCAAAGGATTATCACATGATGGCTTTGAATGGTTATACCAGCAACACTAAAAACACACAAGAGACAGTATTGATGAACTGGATTTGAACCCCCATAAAATAGGCTTCTTAGGAATATGTTTCTCTAGAAAACACCTCTTTCCAATGGGGGACCACCATAGCAACCACATACTACTTAATGAACCACCAAAATCAATATCAACTAATAACACATCTTCCACCAGTATTTTGATCTAATTATCAATGGATTAATTGACTCACTCCTTGATTGCTAGATAATGACCTGAGAAGAATGGGGGATCTTTAAACAGATATTATTATGATATGTTCACTGGAAGTAAAAAAAGCATGTTGTAATTATCAACAAAGGACTTCACTTACCACTGGCCTTGCATAATAATCAAGAGCTCTTCCACCTTCCTTGCCTTCACCTCCTTAAGGATGAATCATCAAACCGAAGGGTTATTAAGAAATTCCCACATAATCCCAGCATGCATAGATGATGAAACAACCAAATTACACTGATCCATTATTTTAGCAACAAAAAAACCTTGAACAACATGAACTCTCAAAGATTATAGAGTTCCCAATGATATGATGACACTCTGGACGACCTCCAACCATTCCACAACCTCTAACATACTTCTATCACCACAAAAGATGGGAAACCCGAAAATATCTTGTTACTAGTTAAGACTCATAATAATCATTAATGTCCTCTCTATGTGTCATTTTTTAATCAACCCCAGAAAAACCAAAATTAACACCATTCTAAAATGCATTAAAATTAACATCTCTTGCCAGCATAATAGGCTTACTAAACAAACACTATAAACACCACCATAAATCCTTTTTTGAAAATCACCCCTTTTCATTTTAATTTTTAACACCATGTTCTTCTAATTTCACTTTTAAATAAAAAAAATCCACTTTTCAAAACCAATATTGTCTTCATAATGAAAACCCATTCTCTGAAACCATTTATTCTTTCCATTCAATAATCAATTTTGGAAAACCATGTAAAATCATTAATTTCAAACACACAACTATGGAATCTTTTGAATATTTTCATATGTGTTCATTTCACTTCTTATTATTTAATCTATGAACATATGATAACATGCACTCCCCCCCATACACATAGGTGGATGTTCATAAAAAATAACAAGGGTCTCATATTCTATTTTACCATCAATTTTGAGAATTTATAAAATTCTCAATCACCTGTTCATTTATATTCTCTCAAAACAATCAATAACTGGATCACATTACCTTTTCAAAACTATCATCACTTTCAATTATAAAACAACTTGAAATAAATCATTTTCATTTTGCATACTATTTTAATTTTGAAATCTTACTCACACCAACTAATACCAAAGAACAAATTTGACACAAAACCCCCTAAATTAAAAACTGGTGTCCATGCCTAACATAGTCAGTGGGACATTCCCCAGGTAGGAATTAAAAAATATGATTACCTTGATCCATGTACAACGACCCCACAAGGGTCACAACACCATGTGCGGTCATGATATAATATCAACTCCCCTCTATCGTCAATACTTATCCACTCAATCCAATACCCAGAACAAGTGTCTCAAAACCTGGAATAACCTAGGAAATGAAAGTATCAGATTGAGTAGGGTTTCATTATTTTGTTATGATACCTACCTCAAATATTATGATAGTCATAACCTCTAAACTACTATGAACTCTAAATAACAAGAACTCGTCTCTAATAACATTTTCTCAAACACATTGTAAAGACTCCATCTAGCATTACCTATGACCCATTATGATACATGGAACGAAGTGCATTCATGGTCCCCACAAAATGGAATGTAGTGTTGCGAATCAATTTAATCACTACAGGAATGATTTGAGCCCAAATAAATAAGAATCAATGAAAAAAACTGAATATGATGAAAAAGAGAACAACAACTAAATTGTAATGAAATATTCAAAAAAATCATTTACAATAACTATTGAAAAAAATAAAACTAAATAAAAAATAAAACTGGACAATGATACATTATCTCCACCTAAACTCTTGGACACCACCAACCACAAAACTAACCTAATCCCAAAGAGATCACCTGATCTAGGAACCTAGACCATCAAAAATATATTGTGTCTACCAATGATGAGTATCAAAGTTATGGTTTCAACATAACATACTAGTATGTAATCACCACAAAGTCCATAAATTCCCTTCGCAAAATAGATCAAAACAAATTTTTTGAAAAAATTTAGAATATATGAATTGAAACATTTTATGAAATCAAACACTACTTTCCAATAATTCCTTCTTATAAAACAACACATACAGCTTTCCTTTTGGAAATAGTTTCACCTTCCAAAATCCATATCAAAACTAGTACTCATATATAATACCAAATAATATAATCAAAAAATAGTTGTGTAGAATGTTATGGAATCCAAAAAACTGAAACAACTAGAAAATACAATATCCAATGTGAGTATAAAAAGACAGAATAAATATGTAGCACCCTCGATATCTAGTATGCAACCCATTATTTATTATTTTTATGTAATTATTGTGTTTTGGTAACGTTTAGGATATTTTAGGTAACATTTTAATGGATTTTGGTGATTTTATACGGGTTCATGTTTATTGAACGGTTTTTGGAAATCATGAAACACCAATAGGATTCTAATCAGAATGAGATATTTTCCAAAGGGAAGTCGCATGAGTAGTGTACGATTTTTCCGAACTATGTGGAAGCCAAGGATAAAAAATGATATGTAAGACAATATTAATTTTAATGGTTGGATCAAGGTTTTCTAATTGTGTGATTCAAGAATTTTATGTCTGTACTTGAGGTAGTGGGTGGTTTCAGGTTAGTGCAGGATTTTCATAACATTGTCACAAGTCGTTAATGAGATAAAAGTGAGATACTAAAATTGTGGATCACACACATTTTTATCATTAAATTTATATTTTTTCACCCTATTAATCCCTAAAACTAGATTATCTCTTCAAAATGGATAAATTATCTTCTCCCATTTTTTCCAAATAAGATCTGAAGGATTCTATTGGAAATTTTAATCCAGATTCTTGAGGTTATTGATCATTCTTCGTTGTCCTTGATTATTGTTTCTTAGATCTACTTCTCAATCTCTCTAAATTTCTACGATGTACATTCATTATTGGTATATATAATGTTTTTGAAGGAAAATATATTTATATTTTACTTTATTCATCATAGGGGAGGATCTCTAGGTGGTTTTTTTATTCATTCGTTATTCGTAAGAATTTTCATGATGGTATTTTTTATCACCATAAAACCTGATGTTGGTGACGTTTATTTTGAATCAACTATTTTAAACATTAATTCATGGTTTAAAATTGATTGAATTGATTGAAATTAATTATTAAATTCATTGGAAAAACATGATATAAACTTTATTTGGTAATGGTTTGTGGATTTTTTGGACATTGTTGATTTGTTCTACAATTTCTATGATAAATGATTTTAAAATTTTGATTTTAAAATAGTTGGTAATTGTGATTTATAGAAGAAAATATATTCATTTTTTGGTTTATTGGAATATTTTTGCAATTTAAATGGACTGAAATTGAAATGGTATGGAATGATTCTGTTGGAATGGATTTTGGGCCTACATAGTGGTTTTTGTTCATATTTCATTAAGATGATTTGTGGAAATATGACCTTGTTCTTGGTGACAATATTTTAATAGAACATGGGATTTATTACCTTTTGAAAACACAGAAAATCAATGATAAAACACTCTTGAGTATGGTAATGTCATAATGAATCATGAATGTGTGGATGTGTGTCTTTGTGGGTTTAAATGAGATATTACAAAAGGAAATATACAATATTTTTGAAGAAATTGGCTGGTTATATCAATTTAATTTAGTATTATTTATAGATAACTCTTATACTATGGATATTTTTATATTTTTTTATAAAATGTTTTTAGAAATTTCATTATATAATCTATTTTATTGAAATATCCTAACATGGACTTTCCTAGTTGCGTGAGTAGGGAAGTCATTTGGATGAAATCAATAGTGTTTAATTACTCATCCCTTCATTGGAACATTGGTTCTTCGGTAGATGGTTTTTTTAGTAAAACTAAAAAGGTAAAGTATCCCACTTCTTTTGTTGTTATTTTTGATACATGGGTTGTTTCTGGAGCTTGGGGAATGTTAGAGATTTGGTTTTATAATTTTCTTTTAGTATTTTTTTTGTTTTTAGTCCGTTATTTTTTACATGGTTGTTTTTCAGACTTCTTCTGTGATACACAATGCAGTGGTTTTTAATATAAATGAAATATTTAGTTATCTTTAATGAATATCATGATTCATGTAATTGGTTATTTGATTAAGGCTTGTTTAGTTGAATTTTTTTATTTTTAAATTGAAAATCTTCTCCCAATTGTTAATAAATCCTATGAAATTTATTTCTATCCTTTGGAATCTTGGGGATGTTTCTTAAGTCTTGGTAATGTTCATCTCCATTCTATAGACAATTTTAAAGAGTGGTGATGTTAAAAGTGGTATCATATTTATCATCCTAAAATAGCTTTGAGGTATGTGGTGTCAGCTTTGCCCTTCCAAATATCATTGTTAAACAAGTATTATTATTATTTATTGGTATTTGACTTCTTATCAGTTTTTAGTATTGGAGTTGACAATTCATTATTTTTATTTTCTTTATTTGGGACTATATAAATGTGTAGGGTTGTTGGAAATTGAAATTTTGAGCTTAAAAATACAAATATGAAATTCTTGTGTTGAACATAAAGTCACATGTTATTTGGGTATATACGTTTTTTAGATGCATTTATTGGAATTGGAAACTCATTTTCATGGGTTTACCCAATTATACAATCATTAAATGCATTAGTGAAATTAAATCCCACTATGAGTGAATAGCTTATTTTGATTAATGATTTGATGTAATTTTTGGATTTAAAAAATTTGATAATGTTGTTTTCAAATGAAAATTTTTTAATTATAGTATCATTTTGGTATTTTTAAAATAGATTGATTTTCAAAATAATTTATATTTTTTTGAGAAAATGGTTAAACATGAGAAACCATTTATTTTGGAAATAAGTTTTGTGATATTATGATGTGGCGGAATTTGAAATGATAATTTTTCAGTCAATAGAGTGTGGTAATTAAGGTGTGGGTTGTGTTTATATAAATGGTATACTAGAAGGAATCATAGGAACCTTTCAAAAGAGGCCGTTGAGAATGTGGTTTGACGTGAGCCATAGGTGAACCAATAGTTGGTCCACATCACCATTCGGGTTTTTCAAAACATTGAGTTAGGGATAAAACCAGATACTCTTTTTAGGATATCCTTAACATCTAAGATTCCATGTGGATGAGTTATGTTGTCATCAAAATAAGAGGGTACAGATTAAATAATACAAGAAAGAGGAAGAGGGACACCTTTTCTTACGGGGGTGGAAAAATTCATAATTTCACCCCAAGATCAATTAACATTCCTATAAGACCCAAGACCAAGCATGGATGTCATCAAAGTGTTTCACTGATTCAAATCAAGATAATGTTTAATAAAACTCCTAGATTATGACATAATTTTAATCATAAGTGTTGTAATTAGTGTTATTATTATAGTTCACTATGGTTTGGTTTTCAGGACACTCCTCCACAAGAGAAATATCAATATGGCAATATAAAACCATGTAAAATGATGAAGTAATTGTATGGAGATGAGTAGGATATTGTGGATGCTCTATATAGACCATAAACATTGATAGGTGTGATTATTTTAAATTTTAACTTTATTTAAGAGTCGTTTGAAACATTTTCTTCCCATTCCTTTCTTTCTTCTCCTATTTTTAATTTTCCATGTTGAAAAGTTGATATGATGTCTCCTGTGATAAAAAATCAAACTCTCCTTGGTGAATAATAATTTAGAAATATTTTGTGTGGAGAATATTTAATTAATTTTGATGGAGATGAGTTTCAAGGGTATTTATATATTATTGAGATGACTATGTGTGATATAATATTGGGTGTGGATTTGTTGAAAATATTCAAGGAAAATAATGATTTTTATTCTATAAAGGATAGTTTTACCATTGAAGATGGTTTTGAGAATCTATTCTGAGGGGACTATAATATAATGGTAGGTGAAATGAGATTTTTGAAACTAGAAATTGGAATGATCTCATACCAGTTTGAAGTGTTTTATTTTTAAATGATTGAGGAGATTGAGAATTGTTATTTTCCCTTAGCGGTTAATCAATTTATAGATCTGTTTCTTGAAAATTACTCATACATGCAACACATGAATGAAGTGTAGTTTACAATGGATATTATCCTAGGGACTGGTCCAGTTTCCCTTCTATTTTATTGGATGAGACCAAAAAAAATTATTGAATTTATTAGTTCATTTGGAAGAGCTGGAAATAAAAGTATTCATTCAGTTGTCCACATCTTTGTAGTAAAATCAGGTCTTCTTTTTCAAAAAGGTGGATATAACTCTATGATGGTGTGTGAATTATATTATTCTTAAAAAAGTTTTGATAAAGAATCAGTATCCACCTCCATTCATTGATGATATTTTAAATAAATTGAGGGGATATTAGTCGTTCTCCAAGATTTAATTTTGATTTGGATATCACTAAATCCACATGTGAGAGATGAATGATCAAAATAAATCTTTTAGAGAGATGTATGGCCATTATGAATATGTTTTTTTTCATTTTTGTGTAATAAATGAACCACTAGTCTTTATTGATGTTATGAAACTGATATTTCAATAATATCTGGAATATTATTTGTTTGTGTTTATGGAGAACATATTTTTGTATTCATAGACAAGGGTTGAGCATGAAAAAAACTTTTTGCTGGTGTTGGGAATCTTTACAGATCATCATCTATATGAAAAATTATCAAAGTGAAATTTTTCGATATAATAGGTACGTTTCATTGGATATTTAATTTATGAAAAAAGAGTTTTTTGGGTGTAGGTATGATAAAGGATATTATCTCATTGAAACAACATAAGATTGTCTTAGAGATAAAATGTTTCTGTGGGATAGAATATTATACCAAATTCATTATTCATGATTTTAGAAGACGCGATTTTCCTAAGAAATATTTGATAATGAATAATGTTCCATTATAGTGGAATGAGGAATGAAATAAACTAAATAGCTAAATGTTCTCCTTACATCAGTATAAATAATGATTTTCCCAAAATCAGGACAAGGGTATGTGGTGTATTGTGATGCTTCCTGATCAGAGTTGGGATGTGTTCTAATTAAATGATATCATGTTGTTTATTATAGCCCAAGTAATTTTTTATTTCATGGTAAGAACAAACCAACATAGAGTTATGAATTATATTCCATAGTCCTTGATTTTAACACACGGCATCATTATATCTTTGGTGAGAAATTTAATTTTTTATAGAATTATAAAAGCTTTAATCGTGTTTTATCACAATGGGATTTGAATCCGAAAAAAATAAAATGCATGTATTATTTCCAAATGTTTCAATTTAAATTGGTGTATAAAAATGGAAAGAGTATTTGGTGGAGGATGCCTTAAGCACAAAGTCATATGCGCAGTTGAAAAAAGAATCATCAGATTAGTGGTAGTTGATGACGGTCCTAGTTGACATGCACATGGAATACAAAGATCAAGTTGGTGTTTTGTATATCTTTAAATTTTATTTTTTTTCTTGATTTTGTAAAGAATATTAAATATGCAAAGATATCCGATGTAGAGTGTGTAGAAAGGAAGTAAAAAATTAGGGCTAGGGAGACCATTGAGGGATGTAATCTATATGAATGTTCCGTGTTCGGGATGAGAAATTGGGTGGTCATATGTATGACTATTTTGGAACTACTCCTTTATTATTAGCATCATTCAAGATGGGATTTTAATCTCAGTAAAAAAAATATGAATAAGGAATTGAAAGAAGTTTTTTGGGTTATTATGAAAAGGATGTATGCTGAGTTTCTATTGAGATTCATAACTTGTCAATATGTTAAGGAAGAGAATCAGTGACTAGCATGTATGTTTCAGTCATTACATATTCTTAGATGGAAATCAGTTTAGATATATGTGTTCTCTGTATCATTTCTCCCAATAAGGTTTAATAAAAAAGATTCTATATGGGTGATATTGGATCAGCAAACAATGTCATCTCATTTCATCTAAATTATTGAATCTCATATGATGGTGGACTTGGCAATGATATATATCCTTGATGGGATAATTTGGCATTTAATACATGTTTTAATAGTGTAAGATAGTGATTTGACATCTGCATCTCATTTCCCAAAACCCATATATAAATCCATTATGACTCGGTTTCCAACGAGCATGGTGTATCATCCTTAAATGTAAAAGAAATCTAAGTGGATGATACAAATGTTGGAAGACATGTTTTGGGATTTTTTATTAGATTGTTTTGGTTAATGGGAAGATCAAATATCATATGTGGAGTTCTTATCTAAGAACTTTTACGTGGCCTTGATACATATGAATACATTTGAAGTATTTTATGGGAATAATTGTGATTCTCCACAAATTTTTGTGGAAATGGGTGAGACTTCACTAGATGGGATGATCATTTCCCAAGAATTAATAGAGGAGAATTAGTTTATCTTGAAAAGGATAGAGATGGCCCGTAGTTGTTAGAAATCCTATGGGTATCATCATCAAAAATCGTTTCCACTCATGGTGTGTAATATTGTTTTCTTAGGATATCTCCAAGTCTTTATCATCATTGTTTTTGGATGTAAGGATAGTTATATATAATTAAAACATAGTCCATTTTTAGATACATGAATGGTTTGGTGAGGTGGAATATCGGTTGGCATTACCCCATTTTTCATTATTATTCATAATGTGTCTCATGAATCTCTATTAATGAAGTATCATTATGATACTATCAATCTAATACATTAGTATCATATTGACCTAGATCTGTATGCTTCATTGGAACATACCCTGGTGTAGATTATATATAAGAAATAGAATGAATTTCCTGGAAAAATAATTAGTCTAGTGTGGTTTTTGTGGAGACATGGTTAAATTCAGGAAGAGACTTGGGATTGGGATAAGGAAATTAAGGATAAATATATGGAACTCTTTGAGAGAAATTATTTCATTTTTTAATTTTCTAGGATGGAAAGGCCTACAATGTAAAGAATGTAGCACCACTGGTTATGAGAAAGTAACCTTGTAATTTTGATTTATATGTAAATAATGTTTTGGGTAATTATTGGGAGAGTTTGGAGAATATTGAATTTTTTTTGTCATTTTCTAAGGTTGAATGGTTAGAACAAAATTTTTTGGAACAATGAAACACCTAAAAGATATAGTTCACAATGATATAGGGGCTAATGGTAAGGTGCATGAGTTGCACATTTTTTCCAAACCATACAGAAGACTAGGGGAAATCATGTTGTCTTGGACAATTGTCTTTATCCTAGTTGGAACATGTTTTTTTAATTTTCCAAGTGAATCATGTGATTTTCATCCTTGAGGAAGTGGCTGGATCAAGTTAATATCATGGTTTTCTAACTGTACGACTAACCGTGCATAGGTTAAAAGTGAGATCCTGAAAATTTTGATCTCACACATTCTGATATTCAAATCCCACTTTTCCCTTAATGTGGACATAAATCACGATTCTATCTTACGAAATGATAAGGAATCTTATTTAAATGGTTTGGGTGAAATATAAAGGCTTCTCAGGGAGATTTGATGTGACATTCTTACAAAAAGTGATGGTTCTTGGTTTTTCTTTGTGATTCTTCTCTGATATACGTCACTATATCCCATAGTTTTGTAGATCTCATTCATTATTGGTATATCTAAGGTTTTTGATTTCAAATATGATTATATTTGTATTTTATGCTGATAGGGTAAGACATCTATTGCGGGTTTTTGGAGATTCAACCCTGTTTTTTTGGCATTGTCGTGATATTCTTCGTTATCACCAAATAAACTGAGGTAGGAGGATTCACAATGGACTCATCCATTTATAAATTGGTTTATTGGTTTCAAAATGATCAAAGTGATTGAAATTTTCTATAAAATTGTTGTGAAATTCATTATAGGAACCTTCTTCAGTGATGGTTTGTGGATTTGGGTGTAATTGTTGATTTTATTTCAAAGTTTGATGAGTAATTAATTTTAAATACTTCTTTTAAAATAATATCTTGGCTTGATTTGTTGGAAAATTTTTCAATAAAAATTTGAATCATTGGATTTTTTTAATTTAAATGGATTGAAATTGAAATGGTTTGGCATGATTTTGTTTTCCTATATTTTGTTCATAATTGGGGGTGAGCATTTATATTGCACTACCGGACTTGGTTGAAATATGACCTAGTGATTGGTACCAATGTGGTAATGGATCTTGGGATTTTGTTCGTTTTTTTACTACTTGGTAGATCGTTGAGAAACCTCTATTGACTATAGTTCTTTCATAATAAATAATTCATGTGTTGATTTATGGGTTTGTGGATTAGAATGAGATATTCCAAAAGAAAATTTGAAATGGTTTTAATGAAATTTAATGGTTTCACTCCTTGTAATATGTTATTGTTTTTAGAAAAATGTTATATTGTGGAACATGTTTGTTTCATGACTCATGGTGGGTGTGAATTGATGCTATCACAAGGTGAGGAAGTGCATAGTATAATGATGGATGTTTTTTTAATATGAATTTGAGACTTTTGTCAATGGCCCTTATTTATTAGTTTTTGTAATGGTGGGTAGTTATTTTTGTTGTCTGGTTGGATATCTAATGTTTTCCACACCTATCTTTTAAAAGTGTTATTTGAAAATTAAAAAAAAATTATAATGAGTGTGTGTGTTCCATTCTAGTTGAATGAGTAGTGAAGTCATTTCGGAAAGAATTATTGATTTTCATTACACACCCCTACTTTGGACCATTGGTGAATTTCTAGATATTTTTTGTTTGAACATGGAAAATGTTAAATTATAAATCTTATATAGTTTTTCATAGTGATACTTGTATTTTTATCATGGAGCAGGATAGAGATTTGATGTTATAGTTTTATTTTTTTATGTTTATTTTTTTGTCATCTGTTGTGTACTTGGTTGTTATGTAGTCCTCTGTAGTGGTACTCATTGCAATGTATTTGATATAAATTAAATGTGTAGATTTATATCATTGATACAATTCATCTTGTAGGGGGGATATTTGGTTATGCCATTTTTTGTTTGTTTTATATTAAAAGGGATGATCATCCCACTACGGTTTATTAATCCATTGGCATTTATTGCTATCCTTTGTTATCGTGGTTATGTCACTAAAGGCCAAGTAATGTTCCCCACCACTATTGAGACACTGTAGAAAATGAGGTATGTTAAAAAAAAATACTAACTCATGATCATTTCCTAAAAATACCTTGAGCGATCTTTGGATGTACTCATTTCAGACTCACCTTCAGATATATGGTGAAACTCCATAGTCAATAACCAACTTGACACTCTAAACTAGGCAATCTAGGTGAACATACCAGCTAGACCTATCAAGTCAGGGGGGTGGGGAACTAACCCATCTAATCAGGGTTGATAAGTAACTATCACTTGACCTTCTAAATGATGTCTAAGAATCAGAATATAATGATAATATTAAAAATTGTTGGCAACACATTGTATATCGATCACAACCAACAACATTCTCACACATGGTCCATTATAGGGGATCACATCCTAAATTATAATTGAATGAATACCAACATTCTCATGAATGGTCAACTATAGGGGAACATATCTCATGTTCTTGTGGTTTCATGATATAATCACTTTATTAAAACTCATATGAAAATTTATTTCTTTTAAAAAACATTATTAAACACCAATCAGGCCTCACACTACTCGTGATTTCAAAAAATATATATATTATAAGATTCCCACCAGGACCATAAATCACATGAGTTCCAAGTAAAATTATCAAAATGTCAAATGGTTCCCAGTTGGGCAGTTGTATCACTTCACATCAAAACTACTTTTAATTAACAACACAAAGTTCTAACAAGGATTTCACATCCTATGAATTTTAAAACAAAAATCCCAGAGTGTCACACCTACTAATAAAAAAATATATTTCCAATTCTAATTAATTTACGAACCCACTTCCACACAATTTTTGATGTCAACAAAAAACACCACTAATTCCACATTTACAATACCAAATGGTCCATTATGTTTCAAATCAAAAAAAAGATTCTAAGACAAGTTAAAAATATTATTCAACATTAAAATTACCGAATGGGGATTTATATCATTTTATAAACCTAACCATGTCTCAAAATTATAAATGGTCAGGAATTCAGATACACATTTGAAACCACATTTAATGTCACATTATTAGAAACTAACCATTTAGAAATGAAGAGAACATTTTGAAAAAAGAGGACCAGAGTAAAGTTTCATAATCCTTTTAACGACCATCCATGTGTTCACATCATACACCCATAGATGTGACTACATCAAATGATACACTTCAAGTGACATGAAATCAACCAAAAACCTATTTTTATGGAGCACTTCTTTCTTTTCAACCAACAGAACTAGTAAAACAGTCACAACATTACTTATATGTATTTAAAAACTCGAAGAGCCTTTCCAAAAAAATTTATTGAAATTCATCCTGTAATTAAGAGACATTCAAACCACAAACTATTCCTAATTTATTATCTCAAACATTCTACCAAAATTGAAGCAAGGTGCAACAAGATCATGAGGGTAAAATTTCACTTTTATAAAACAAAATGGGATTTCATCAAACACCTTAACTGTATTTAAATATAAGAGTAAAAAATAAAACTGTTTAATGATATTTTCTCACCAACATTCCATCATTAAATAAAAAAAATATTTTTCCTGATTAAAAAATCACGTCAAACACATTGATAAATGACATATGAATGACCAAGAATCAAATAGAATGTTCTAGAAATGAAATTGATTGAGACACCTACCATAATGATGTGATGACACAACAAAACAATGTGAGAAGGAATATCCCAGCCTATGAGATAATCAGAAAACCCTCGCATCAATGAAAATAACAAAAACCTAAGATATATGGAAGAGTTTAAGGGAAAAAACCCAAATGACCAAATAAACATACTTATAAACCTTTATGGGCCTTAGGAGATGTAGTTGTGCATGGTAAGAGGTTCCTGGATGACCCCTAATTATTCCAAGGTCGATCAAGGGTGAAGAATCCCAAATTGGGGATAAACATATGGAGGGGTAATGTGGTAATTAATGATTTCTATAAAACTCAACAACTTGGATGTTATAGTCGAAATATTTGAAAAACAACTCACCATATATGTTCCCTTCATAAGAGAATATGGAAACCCCATATAGGATAGGTATATGGTTTCTCAAATAGACTTCCAACCATCCCAAAAAACACTATGGAAGTTTCATAATAGTATTGTAGATTTTTCGAATGCTTTCTTAAACCCTTAACAACTCATGCACCTTAATCCTGGATGCCAAAACATTCCAAATTATTACCTATGCGAGGGCACACAATTTCTCTTAATCATGAACCAATAGTGCACCCCCTACGACTATGAATAATTTTAATAGAAACTCAAAAAAATCAATACGGGCTCAACCTGAACCTCCACCATAATATCTAAATCAATGAAAATACTAATATAAAATGATTTACATGGTTAGGGTTTAACAATAAATTTTTAATCATAGTGTCCCATGGGAAGGAAACATGTTTCATAAATAAAGTTTCATCATATTCATCAAACATAATGATAAATATTAATGATGGTACCACTGGTAAATATTTCTATTTACAAATAAGCAACACCACACATTTTTTCAATGATGAATATAAATCCCATAAAATGATCATTATGTAATCATTTAGAAAAATAATGTGTCCATTTTGAAATTACATAAAATAATATAAAATGTTACAGAATATTAATGAAAATAATTTCTTTTAAATGATGTTTAGAAACATTAAAAGGTAATATTTAATAATATGAGTGGTTGTGATAGTGAGAAATTTCATTCATTTTGATCTTGTAAAACCAAATATTACATTCAGTTTATCATAAATAATCAATTATACCACCTCCAAAAAAAATACATTAAATTCAAAGAAATTAATAAATATTAAGACACATGTATGAATATTTTTTAAAAAAAATTGGAAAATAGTTAAAACAAACGTTAGATAATTTTTAGAAAACATATACATAAATGAAAAAAAAAATTCAACCAAAGATATAAATATTGTTGTTTTTTCATAAAAAAGTAATTTTGATCAGAATAATATATTAAGAGAAGATTTATTCTCCAGAAATTACCAAAGGATAAGAAATAGAATAATTTTTATTGTGGGTTTTATCATTTTTTATCATCATCAAAAACCTAATCATAAATAACCATCTTCAATGATGACATTATAAATTAAACCCATTACCACTTTGGTTCCATTTTAATTGTAATCCCCATAAAAGAAATATCCTTAGATAAATATGTATATCTTATACTATAATTGATAAGAATCATAAAATTTATTCATTTGAAATATATACAAAAAATAATGTGGGGTATATGGAATGTGACACATGGAAATATAAGTGAAACAAAAACCCTTACCTCAATTCTCAACATTATTCATGCATGTTCAAATCTCATTTTATTCAAAAAAAATCTTTAGGGTAGAATTAAAATTATTCTAGGATTTTTTAATAATTAAGATATAGAAACCATGAAAAATGTATGGGAGAAAGGAATATATTTTGGATGTGTTGGTTGGAACCAAGATATGGGAGGATATGATGATCCTTTCTATAATTCGGGGAGTGGACATACATTGAATTTTTTAAAATAAATAAGGTATACACACATTCTACAAATTAAAAAAGGATATAGGTAGAAAAATTATAGAAACATATATGGTATAAAGTTTAAAAATGTCCATCCAATAAGAATCAACCCTGTTTTTAGATCATTTTAACCCATATATTTTTAGAATAACATCCACTAAAATTGTTCTAACCTTAACAGTGATAATAAAAATTTAATATTTAATTAATAATTATTGAAAAAAATGAAGAAAATTTTATTATATAATATTAATTATTGTCACTCAAAATATTTAATCCGTTATTCCAAATTCAATTCATATATTTTGTGGAATTTATTTTAAATTAAAAGTCATAGATACAATGAAATGTTTGTTTTTGAAGAAAATGTTTTCATTGGTATAAAAAGATTTTATATAAAAATAACATGAAATTGATAAAAATGACATTAGATTATTGACCTA
The DNA here is from genome assembly GCA_963277665.1 of Viscum album. Lineage (NCBI taxonomy): Eukaryota > Viridiplantae > Streptophyta > Magnoliopsida > Santalales > Viscaceae > Viscum > Viscum album. The sequence continues at coordinate 2,081,857,901 of OY728126.1, forward strand.
ATGTATCTTCTAAACCATTTTAAAATAAAAATATACTTTTATAATTCATTAAAAAAATTATTATTTTCAACTAAAATATGTAATTTACATTAATCCATTAAAAATAAACTTTTCATAAAAATAAGAAAAATTGAAAATAAAATATTTTTGACATGGTTATTTTAAAAATAACGTTATATTTTACCAATAATGGTTTTAAATGTGTTATAATTCAGTTTTATTATTTTTTCATAATAATTAAGGAATTTCCTTTTTCTTTGGGAGGAACTGTATTTTAAAAGTATATAATGACTTTTCCAAAAAATTAGGTATTTACTTATCAATATATATTCTATATATAATAATATTATAATAAATTTTTAAATGGTGTTTATTCATATTCATACAAAATTGTTTAATAGATTGGTTATAATAGTGATATTTAAAATTAAATATTAATATCATATTTTGGTTCCTTTAAATATAGTGTTGTGTGTAAAAAAAGATATAAATGATGTTAATTTTTTTTTAAAAAAATATTACCATAATTCAAGGTTTGTAACATTATACAACCAATTAAATGAATTTCACCCTTTAAATTCATAAATTCATTACTATAAAATGAGGATACATATGCCTCATTATAACCATTGGTTCCCATGTAGCTTTTTCTTGTTGTTGGTTTTTCCATAAAACATTAACGTGGAATGTGGTCTTATTTCATAGAACATTCTATGTATAATATATACTATATAAATTTTATTCATTAGAGGAATGATAATGATCCAATGGTGTGGATTTTTAATTTAGTACATGTGAAAGAACATGTTTTGTACTTCCACATGATGGATATATAGAACACATATAGTACTAGAGAGAGGTTTGGTGGTTGTGCCAAGTGATAAGACATTATCCCTATACGATTAAGATTCTCAAAGGGGAAAACATACTGAGGTCACATAATTCCTTTCACCTAAAATATACTAACTTTATTTCAGGGGGAAATTCATATAAATTTTTTTTCACCATCTTCAAACTCCAAATCACAAAGAAAATTTCCAAAATAACCATAAAATCGACATTGAGCTTATTTGATGTATTATTTAGGGTATATAACTATCTATACCATTTTTTCATCTATATAATCACCCAATAAATATTTTTATCTATATACATCTCATCATGTTAGAGTTTAGAACTTATTATCATATATGACTTCATAAAGATCCATTTAAATGATTGCATGAATTAGATAGTTTTATTAAAGTTATACTAGAGTCAGGTGTTGGTCCCAACAACCATGAAAATATATATAATATGTTATCAAAATATCGAATGTGGGTTAAATTTTTCCCTCAGACAGATATTTTATATAGGGATGAAACAAGTTGAAAAACTCAACTCTTCATCAAAATCATGTTGAGGAAATGTAGAAAATATTAAGGTAAAACTCAGATCCAAATCAAGAGAAATTGAATTTTGTACTCTATGAAACATTACAACTTTTTTAATAAAGATAATGTGAATAGTATCAATATATAAATAATCAATAATTTTTTTCGTATGTAATGACTCTATATGGTGATTTACATCAATACATATACAATTTTCCCCTTTAGATATTCTGGGGATTCTTAATGATAAACTAAATGGTATTATTTCCCCATTTACATTCCACAATGGGTGGTGGTTGTAACATCCCCTTATGATTTTCTCTCTTAGTCTGACCTTTACTACATACAAAGAATTGAGATACATACTAACAAATATCCATATTCATGTTTTAACACAAACAATACTCCTTCAAATATCTATACAACATCGTACATCGAGTATCAATTGAGAATGAAGAACATTGTGATTCCTCTCATAGATCATTCAAATCGATTATAGGGAGAAGTCATTGTTTATTCTTGAACACTATATAATTCCATTATAATCATGATTAAATTTTGTATAATTTATGACATTCTTTTGTAGCTCCACATGTTCATTTATTCCCTCTTCAATCATTACTTGAATTGTGGTTGAACACACATTTGAGAAAGATAATATTTCCCTCATTCTTTCAATATTTCCATATCCATCGTTTTCAAGTCCATAAATATTGGTTCTTTTTTTATCCACATTATATATACACTATTTGAAAGAATTTGACTCAAAGCCTTATCTACATTGATCACGTTCTCATGGTTCTTATGTATTGAGAAGTCATAATACTTAATCACTCCCAACAACATTCTCTATCGTAGATTAAAATCATTCTACATATATATATATATATTAAATGTTTATGATATGAATATATTTCACACAATTTTTCATAAAGATAATACCTCTATATAATTAATGAAGACATTACCATAGATAAATCCAAATAACTAGCTGGGTAATTTTTTAACAAACATTAAATTATCATCAGACATAAGTAATTAATTTGACATTATTCATGGGAAGACACCCCAATACCTTCTTTACTAAATCACTATCGATTACAAGCCCTTATACACTATAGGTTAATGTAATAAGAGGGGATCTAACTAACCATATATCTAATTCCATGAAAATATTCCCACAATTATCTATGTAAATAATATTTTATTCTATATGAGTAAATTTGGTGACAGGATTACATATTATTATTAAATTATCCATAAATAATTAATGATATATAGATAAACCAATAAAATATTTTATCTTAGTAATATTGGTTGGCTTGTTTGAATGTTCAATAAAATCTATCAAATATAGAATCCCCAATGTACACCCTCTTTAGAATGTACATCCCAAAAATGATATTATTCTTAGGTAAAATTCTCACCTATTAAACATTACAAACTACTTATCCTTCATTATGGTATTAATTATAGTTATCATGTTATCTTGATGAAAATCCATGCTCTATGAATTTATAAAAAATATATCAATAAATAATACCATAAACTGATCGTCGTAATCACTGAAGACCCTTTTAATTAAATCAATGAATATAGAATTGTAATTAGTAAGACTGAATGGATGAATTATGTATTAATTTTAATCCTACCATGTATGGAGTGTTTTCTTGGGTATATTCTTATTTTTAACCTTCAATTGATGATATCAAATAATGTGTCAATAATTTTAAAGTACTGATATCTAAGTAGTTTTTTAAATAAATAATAAATACATGGTAGAGGATAATTTTTAATTATTTTGATTTTATTTATTTCTAGATAATTAATACATATTTGAAACAATCCATTATTCCTAATATTAAAAGGAATAAGTGTCCTTCATGGTCATGCATGTGTTTGAATGAATCCTTTTTTTCGATGATCCTTTTTTCTTCTTCTTTATTTGATATTGATCAATTGGTCCCATCATCTATGGATTATTTGAAAATGGAGTAGTACAAGGAATAAGTTTTATTGAGAAATATACTTCTCATTTTTTTGGATAACTATGAAAGTCTTATGATGAAACATAAAAACATCCTTCACATTTCACATATAAGCAGCATTTAGTTTATCTCATAATATATAAGATAAACACACATTTTGAATTGGAATAAAAATCCACTGAATGGCTGTGATACCCATTCACATTTCACAACTATCAAAACATTAAGTATCGATTATAGGTAAATTTGGAATATAAAACATAACATACCTTCCCAAAAAATTGATATGGAATTTATGTATATAAATCTTATATATTCTTAAGATAGAATATAATTCAACCATAGATAGGATGATAATATTTTTAGGAAGCAGATTCCCACAAAATTCAACTGGGGGAGAATCATATAACTAAGATTTGATCATCATCCTTTAGTTGTTTTCACTACTAATTAAACATATAATTATTGAGGTTCTAAATTAACAGGCCTAGAAATTTTTTTGAAATACGGGAATTTATATAACTAAACTAAAATAGGGTACTTAAATATTTTAACTTACCAATTACCACCTCTACATCATCATTCTATATTCAATCTCATCTGAAAAACAAAAATGGTGATCATGACCATAATTCATTGTTAGTCAGAGATATTAATCATGAAATATCATTCATAGGATCTCTAAATCATGTCTCATTATTTTACATATATAGAACCCTATTATTAATCAGGTTTATATATTATCATTATCTACAAAAATAATTCATGGAGGTTAACCAAGAGTTTGTGAATTTCTAAAACATATCACCTAGGAGTATCAAATTCAGCGTGCATTGATGCTCATTATTGTGCACTAGGTGATAATTGAGTAAAATCCAATCAAACCATTTTATGATTTATTACCACTTGGTATATCATTTCCAAACACACTTCCACTTGTTGAATATCAAAAGGGTTGAAATTTCTTAGAAACCAAAATCACTATACATCACTAAAATTACAGGAAAATTTCCAACACATTAACATATCCTCAGAGCTATTATTAATCATATACCTAGTGATATTAATAATTTTTTGACATCAATTTTTCCAGTGTTAAAATATTATATATATTGATATAAACTGTAAAGACAGAAACTACACATATATCTATATTACATGATAATATTTTAATATCAATTTTGTAACAAAACGAACTATATAATAATAATATGGATTTGTGCCTTTAGGAACATGGGAATATAAACAAAATGGTTCGTGAGTGAACAAAGTCATCTTCAACAATGTTAACAAAAAATTTCACACTTCAGAGACATGTCATACATAAAACATTTCTTGAAATCCTGTGGAATGGAAATATAATAAAGGGTGATCTGAGATGCTATGTGACAATAAACAATAGAGATATCATCATTATGTTGCCACATGTGTATAAAAAATAAGAATAAAATATCTAAACCCTAACCTAAATATCATATATCATATATTTGAGTCATAGAAAAAATCTTGGTAGTTCATAAGACTTGAATCATAATTGAATCAATGAACCTAATACATGGAGTATAACATTAGAATAATACATTTATTTATTTCAAACATGTAACAATATAAAACATTATTTATTCGCTACACACAAAGAAATTCATAACATGTTATCCATTGGAATTATACTCGTATACCTATTTCACTATTTGGATAACCTCTCATGTACCATACTAGGGGCTTGAGTTAAACTCATGTGTTCCCTCTTGGTTTCGGTTGGGATAACATCCAAGTTACCCTTTTGTTTTGAGCATAGGATAACCTCCATTATACCCTCATTTTTCATGCAGGGTTTAACAATTAGAGTACCATTTGATCTAATTGATCACTGTCCAATGTGTTGGATGGATATATAGGTCCCACCATTCACATAATTCATACAATCATTTTTTATGAATTATCAAAACCCTTTCATCATATCATAACTCATGAAAAGTAAATAGGTTCCATTTAAATTTCATTATAGTGTGACCTGTGGAAGAGAAATGGGTTTCATTAACTATATTCCCTTATAATAATAAACAATATAGGGAAAAAAATGTATTTTAACATAGGATCATATCCTCATGAAAAAATAATTAACACCCAAGCTTCTTGTCGTTGATGAATTGAAATTATATAAAAATATTACTAAAATAGTAATGAAAAATATATCCATTCAATTTTTAAATAAATTCATTAAAATTTAAATAATTTACAAATATTATGTAAAAAAGTTTTTATGAAAATAACATAGTAAAAATGTTTTCGACATATTATATCATTTAGTTATCATGATGGTGATAAATTTATTTCATGTTATACATGTTAAAACAATTTTTCCAATAAAATATTTGTTAGAAATTCAAAAGTGGATTTTCCCTAAAACAACAAGAAGATTCCATTTGAGAAATTTTGTAAAAAATAAAACACAAGATACAATTATTTATAAAATAAATAATGAATGGAAAATCACTCCTTAATTCATTTTCATAAACTGTGGAAATGGAATAAAAAAGAATTATGGCCAAATAGAAATATAAAATCTATTTTTCATGAACAAATTATTTTGGTATCATTAAAATTTTAAGAGAGGTTAATCAAAGTAAAAAATATATTATTTATAAATAACAATTGTGGAGAAAAATTAGGATTCATGTGAATTATATCATAATACTTCCAAATTTTAAAATTAATCATATGTAATCCTGATCATCTTTTTTATTGTAACTTAAAACCATTACCACTTTGGTAACATTAGAATCAGCAGACCCAATAAACAAAATAAATTTTTATGGATTTGTAAATCCCATAATATTCATGAGTGTATTCATAAAATAAATTCATTGGATGTATACACAAAAACAATATGTAGAGAATATGGAATGAGTCCCACTAAAATAAATGTGATATGAAAATATATTAACTCATTTCTCGACATTCATTGTACATGTTTGAAACTCACCTTCCTCAGACATCCTCCTTATAATTTTATGAAAACCTTCACAGGAAGGGAGTGTAATGAAAATAAATATTTTAAGACTTGGGGAGAGAAGTTAAAAATATTTTTCTGGAAGGAATGGTCGATCATAAATAATTTTTAAGTGTGTAGAAATGAGAGAGGTTGTTCCCTCTTATTGGTTGGGGAGAGGACCCAATTTGATTTTTTTTTCAAACTAAAAAGGTATAAAAACGTTTTAAACATTATAAATGCCTAAAAAATGGTTCATTATAAAAAAACTACATGAGATAAGTTGTAAATATTACTATAACATATTTTTTGGATAATTTATTAATTAATTTTAACTCATATCTTATTTGTTTAACCACTGGTAAAACTATTTTACCCTTAAAAGATTTATTTTATTTTTATTTTTAAAATTTTTATTGTGAAAAAATTAATTTCAACTTATTATATTATATTATTTATTCTGATTGAAAATATGGATTCAAATTTTCCAATTTAAATTTATTAAATTGGAAGAATTTATTTTAATGTAAAACCCACAGACATGATGAAGAAGCAATTTTCCAAAGAAATTGTTGTCATAAGTATTAAACATCTTTAAAAATGCCTTTAAATTTATATAAATGGAATAAATTGCATTAAAAATATAATTATTCTACTAAATAATAAATTTTTAATCAAAATTGTAATTTTTAAATGCATCAAATGAAAAGGATGTTTTCCACAATAAATTTTCCCACTATTTCTTAAAAAATTAATATTTCTATAAAAATTCCAAATATATCCCAAATATAATTTTTACATTTTTATTAAAAAATAGAAGTTCATTTTTTCAATTAAATTTTTTAAAATTAAAAAATGCAATTTTTTCTATTTGTTCACAAACTACATAGATTTTCATGTTCTTTAAGACGAAATTTATTTTTGATGTATATATACACAATACAAATAGATAAGTACTTATTATGAATATAGTTTCATTGTATAAAACTATTATAAGATGTTTTTTCAAAACATGGTTATTTTTATTATTACCCCCATGTTTAAAAACAAGTTTATAATATCTAATTTTTCAAAATAAACTTAATTGTATATTACCATTTTAAAATACAATTCATTGCATGTAATGAAAAATATAAATGAAATATGATTTATTAGAAAAAATATATTTTAAAAAATTCCATGTTTTTTTCATTGCTCTTATATTAATACCAATCCTTCAATGCATAAGTTTTCAAGAAAATGCGTTCTCTAATAAGAAGTGATATAAACTGTAACCAAGCTCTTTCAATTTTATTTATTCTTCCACTATTTCAATATTCTTTATTTCCCAAAAAAATTCCAAATATAGTATCTCTGATTTTATAATTTGACATAATCATTATGTTAAAACCCTTTTTCCACCCATTCTCTATCAAATGGGAAATAAATGTATCACACTTTTGTATGTGTGGAATATTAAATCTACATAATGATATCGTTCATTTTTATGCTCCATATCTGGTGGCTGGTTATAATTATTTATTAAATGGTAATATATAATAACTATGACATAATTATTCTTCTTTAATTATAGTATCTTATATACCTTCTTATGTAATTATCCATTGGTAAAACAAAATGTTGCTTATGTGTAGGTGTGGATAACAGCTTATATGAACTGACGTGATTTTATTTTCATTGATTCTTTAAATGGATGGTAAACATGATATATTTAATGAAAATATATAATATTTATAATATACCAATTACTCTCTAATTTTTAGTTAACATTTAACATTTCTTTTTTCTAACCATCAAAAATAGAAACATCACAAATGCGTGTGTATAGAATACCATATTTATATAGTGATGAAATTAATTATTCATCACCACTTTAGAAGAATGTATATAATTATGAATATATTTAATATATATGATATCTATAATAGGATTAATTTTATGAACATGCAGTAACTCTGAAAAATATAAATTTGTTATAACTTTTGAACTAAAAAATACAATAAAAATAAAGAAGTAAACCACTAAAATCATGGGTTGAATATTGAATAATTTGGAAAATAGTATTGAAATCATATAATTTTATCATATATAATATTATAGATATTAATATTTTTATTTATATAATTATAATTTTTTAATATTATTATATTTTATCTTAGATGATATTCGAAGAAAGATAGACTTGAGGTAAGGTTTTCATCTCAAATTCTCTCCACTAAGTCATGCTTTAATATTATTGACCAATTTTTTTTATATGGAATATATATTTACAAAAAAATTATTTCAAAACACTTAATAAAATAATGAAATATATTTGTAAACCCATATGATCTTCAACCTTATAGTTACTTTTTAATCAAAATTTACCCAATTAATATGGGTTCTTCGTTTCAGTTTTTTCTCATAGAGACATGTTTGATGTTATTGACCTATATACTATATAATGTTTTATATGATATACTAATGATAATTTTTACCATTATTACACTTATTTTCATGATATTAAAATTTTCATTTAATATTATCTTTATCATGGATTTTATGATTCAAATTTTACAACAATGGAAAGGGTTATATTTTACAATACATTTTTTTGGGATGGTTTTCGATTAAATTCTATCGTGGTGAAATTGTATTGTCTATATATCCTAAATAATAAATCATATATTATCTCATGTTTCTTCCAAAGGAATTTATTTTTTTAATTAAATTTCTCTTTCTTTTGTACTCAAGATACTAAATGATTATTTTTATGGAATATCGACGTTGATTTTATCATCAACCATTAACATTTTCTTCCATATCCATGTTATCATATAAATATTTTGATTAATTTTTTTAAAATCCACACTATAATATTTTAATTCATTTCAGTTACCATATTTTAATAACCTTACTAAGGATTAGTGGTAACCATATTATTTTTTTCTAAATGTAGTACTTTTTAACATTATATTAAATTTGAAAGGAATACATGTATTTAAAAACACTAAAAGATCACATTTTTATGATATCATGGATACTATTTTCATTCATGATTAATTTATTATATTTAATTTTCATTTAAATTGAAAATTTTCTATAATATGTTTTATAAATTTTTTGATTCCACATTAAGGATTTAAAAAATTGGTATCATCGTCATTAAAATTTCTAATAATATTTCAACAGTAATTTTATCTATATATACATGTTATGAATATTATTACTATGATATAATTTAGATATGATCTGGTGATACTATTATTATATTCTTCATGTCTAGTTTCTGATTATGACATTGAAATGTTTATTAAACCATTATCCTTTCCACAAGTTATGATATGATGATATTATGAAAATTTTATGATATTTTGGAACACATGTGTATGGTTTTCAATTTGATTTGGGTGGTCATGGAATTATATATACCTCTAATGAATTATAAAATGATGGATATTTACTGATATAATAATTATTGGAATGCGGTTTGAACCAAGTTCATTACTAGACTTTTTCTAATGAAATTGTCATAGGAGTAAAACATGACTATATAATTAATGGAATGGTGAGTGAAACAAATAAATAATGTTATTCATAGCTATTATCATTGACTAATTAACAGATTTTCTAGTATTATTTGATTTCAAAAACATTTATTTTTTATGACTATGATAATTTTTTCTGGCCCATGATTTATTTTTGATGATTTTTTACTCTTATTTCTTATATATTTAAATTGATAAAACATTATTCAATATTTCATGATTTTGATATGTGAATTTATGTGTATGATTTTCTAATGTATATATAATGTTGTCAAACCCTTATGGTGATCATCTGCTCACTTGTGATCATTTACAAATATCTCTTATATATACCCTTACACTTTATCTATGAAGACCATTCATTAAGTTTCCTTTCCCCGTGTTATAAATAATTATTGTAAGTTATATCAAATAACATTTCATGTTTTTAGGAAAAAAAGTGAAAATATATTTATATTCTATGTGTTTGTTTTTTATCAATTATTCCAATGATTAAAACCCTCTGTAGTCCTATTGTGTATGTTATTGTGAAATATATTGAGTAATATTTTAAAATAATATAATTATTTAGTTGTAAATTATGGGATTAGATATTTTTACCATATTTAAAAGTAGTAGTATGGAATGAGATATTATTTGTTTCGACCTTATGTTTTTTTATTCCCTAGAATTTTTCATTGCCATAGTAAATGATATGATGTTTATTACTATAATTGGATGACCTTGTGATATTTTGTAATATTTTCTTAGCCATATATTGAGGAAAAAGTTGGATATAATATTATAGACAATGATATAATAATATGATCCAGGAAATGATAGACACATATTTATTAATATATTGTTTCAAATTAAAAATTAAAAATCATATTGAACACCTATAAACATTGGTTGAATAACATATTCATTTTATCTTGGTGGATTACTATTCACATGTTTCATTATAATGTTTTGTGTATATGAGTTATGTATTTGACAAATACATTTTATATTCTATAGCCATATACATGTGATCATATAAAACTTTATGAATTTTTTTTGTTATAATAGTTTCTATTGATATATTTCCTCTATCCTTCTATATTCATATGTCTGGTGCAGAATATTTTTTTGTGTGGTGATTCATGTAATTGGAAGATTCCACTATATAGGAATTATGGGGGGGGGATGTACATATTTATGACGGCCTAAAAATACTTGAGTGATTCTAATAATATTTTTTGGTGTTTAATTTTGAAATATTTTTATGAGTATTAATTTGAAGTTATTTTTTGAAACATGGTTTATAACTTGTTGGTTTCATGATTTTATTTAGTGCATTGGTTATATAGTAACATATATTTAATTAGGTTTCTACGTATGAGTTCCATTATTTTCATTTTAATATTTATTTTTTTTGAGAGATTTAAATGGATACTAATACACAAGTGATTAATTTAGACCCTTAGATATATTAACTTGTGTATAATGAGTGGGAAATACACTTGTTGCCATTTATCAAATCACCCCTGAAATATGATCATGTTGGGTGGGATATTTCATTCATTTATACACAATAAGAACATATTAAAATTAATTCACATGTACTAATTAATATTCTAAATGAAAATAAATTGATCATCAAAGGTATCATAATGATTTATCTTATTCATGTTCCCTGAATATGCTAGATTTGATAATTTTTATTATATTAAATACATGATGAACAATATAGTTTTATTATATAGAGTTATATTTATGTATTATATTCATCAAATTAATTTATAAATTGATCCATTAATGGAGACTAATAATATTACATGATTTATTCGGAAGGTGATATTGAATGTTAATTAATTAAAATGGAAAATATCAGGGTGAAAGTTATTTAACAAATAATATCTAATGTGAATACAAAATGATCATTTTTCAAATAGAGTAGAAGATGAAATTAATTATTTAAAATCTAGAAAAACTAATATCAAACAAAGTCAATAAATGATAAATTGTATTTAATTGAATACTTATGAACATTATAACATCAATAATTATTTCCTTACTTCATTGGAATAAAGAGGAATGATATTTGATCTATTATATGTATAGGGTATGTCTATTAAAAAATGGGAACATAATTTATGATAGTTGTTATCAAAATAATTATTATGCTTGGGATACTCTTTTTTAAAATGACTATGGACATGATTTTTGAATAATTATGGATGATATATGTTTTTTATAACTATAAATATCATGTGTTAACAAAATACTTGAATTGTTATTTGACCATTATACTTATCAATTTAAAGAGAATCAAACTTTAGTGAGTATGAATGTAAAAAAATTTATATAAAAATTAATGTAGTTAGTAATACACACATTAAAAAATAATTAATTTAATATTAAAAAAGATTATATTATTGTGGAACACTTTTCTATGCCTAGGAATGTGATTGATAAGAAATTTACTTTGATCACTAAATTCTAAAAAGTAATGTTTTTCAGGATAATCATGTGGAATTAACAAAAATTTTTTATGTGACTTATTTTCTAACAACCCAACATATTTTTTGAAAAATAATATGTAATGAAATTAATTAATTAAGGAAAAGTTATTAACTATGTATTCTAGTTATAGATATATTTCATGAAAATGGTGAAAGTGAGAAATTGGTTTTGGGTGTGGAATGATTGTTATGATAAATAAAATGAATCTAAGACTTGGTTAAATTATTAATCCCAAGTGAATAAAGGATTCAACAATATTGAAATAAAATAATTTTTGATACGTACCCAATTTGGTTTATATTTCCTTAAATTCTATTGATAGTGATGGTAACTTTGTTTTAAATTGTGAGTGTTTTAAAAATATGACTGTAAATTTTAATTTTTTGAAGAATATAAAATAAAAAATGTAATGTAAATTGAATATTGTAAATTTTATTATATTTCATATAAAGGGAACATATTGAGAAATACATGGATAAATATACACGTAAATAGTCGATTAATTTTTAATATAATTTCATTACAATATTATTTTTGTGTAATACAATTGAGTAATTAAAGAATTCTATCAATTTTAATTTAAATTAATGCATTTGGAAAGAAAGAGATCAATTTTTTAATGTGAAAGGAATAATAATTATGTAATTTTATATCAAATTAATGGAAATAATGGGGTGTTATTTTATTCCATGCAAGATGATAACTTTCAGTACATTATGCAATTTGGACACCTTAATCAGGTTATAGTAAGGAATATCTGATTAGAAAAAATGTTTTAAGATGATCCAAACATATAACATGGAATAGATTCACCTATAGATCATAAAAAAAAATATTATAATTAAATATTATATTTTAAAATACCTATATGTTAAAGCCTTCATTTGTTATTTATTTCTTTCTCCTCTGTTTTTCCGGCATATATATCTTATCAGATAATTGAAGAAGATAAGAAGTTGTGGTATAATGACTAAATACCTCAATGTTGGGGGATTCATATTGTAGATAATGAGATTTGTTTTTTTATTAAATTAACTCTTTTCTACCATACTAATTATTAGTTCTCTTGGGGAGACACTATACGACATTGACCAATGATTGTCTGATCAGTAGTAACACTGGTTTTCAAGTGGAGGGATGACCTAGCTATTCTTTTCATACTATGGAATAATGTTCTATAAATGTTGATATAAATTTCATAGAGACATTTTATTTGATGATTAATTTTAATTTAATTTATTTTTTCGGTGGAATAAATTGATAATAGATCCATGTAGTCAGGGCATCAGCTCTCTAGTGGTGATATGGGTCTGAGCCTATACATTTATTTTATTATTTATATTGATTTTACAATTTCTATTCAGGTATGATTTACTTTTTACCCACCTAATAGGATTGATTCAAAAATATAAAAAGTAAATTAGAGATTGAAATAAAAAATTATGCAATAGTGATTTTATTAAGTCAAATATGTGTGTGTGTGTGTGTGTGGACATAAGAATAAAAATAGGGATAGAATATTGTAATATATTCAATTTATTAATGAATTTGCCCAAATAAAATTCATTATTCATATAAGAAACAATAATAAGGTAATGGATTATAAACACTATATAACAAGGTAATACATAATTAACTAAGAAATACCACCAAATTATTTAAATCTAGTAACTGAATTAAGAGTACTAATTGTAATGATGAGAAAAACTGTAAAAGTATTACATTAGTAAACATTTTTTTATGACTATAAATCCAAACATAAATAGAATAGTTTATTAATGTAAAAAACATAAAATATCATGGTAATTGATATTTTGAGCTCTAGTTTAATCACAATACCCTATGTCACAAAATTTAATGTAACACCCCAAGCTTCCACGGTACACTTCTCTTTGAATAATACAATAGCGTGTGTTGTACGCAACTTCGAGCTCTAACACACCACAAACAATCAAACTGGCCATTATGAATAGTAATACCCACATTTTTTAGAATATAAAAATTTTATCTTTCAAAGTGGACTTCATTTTTATATTCGGAATATCATAATTATCTTATGGTGAATTTTATGTATTATTCAGAAAACATTCAATTTTTGATGAATAGTGAAAAAACACTGTGTTTTAGTTTACCACCGAATTTTTATTTAAATAATTATTTATTTTATTTAAATTTATTTTTGGTAATAACAGGTACATAATATCTATATAAGCTAAATGTAATTCATTGGAGTCTGTTTATAATAATTTTAGATATATAAAATTTTTATTGGAATTTTCACCGTCTTTTACCCACCTCATAGGAGAATTGGAAAATTCACATAAAAATAAATTTTACCACTTCTGTGATTGTAATTTAAAAAATCCGAGAGACATGGTTAATGTAAAGGAGTAAAATGTGGTTCAATAAGATAAAAATAATTTTTTCTAAATAGTAACTTTTTTACTTTTATTTACCCCGGTTAAAAGTAAATAGGGCAATTAAGGGTAAAAATAATAATATTATTACCCTAAAACATGTCCCAATTCAATTAGTTAAGTATAATTACAAAACAAACAGCCTTAGGAATAAAATATGAACCTCTTTGGTCATCATGGATTAGATTAGGACAGTTAATATTTCCTTATTTAAAGAAGAGTTAAAAGAATTAAAATCAATGGTTAATAATTCAACGTTTTTAATGTAGGGTTATATATAAGATAAATTCAACTATGAATATTAATTATAAAGTTAAAAATATTTCCTACATAATAGTATTTTATTTAATGTTTTTAGACATTAAATAATTTAATTTATTTATGACACAATGATGATGCAGCAATTTCCAAATTAATGAAATTTTATAATAATTGATATAATAAATTTCCAATAAATGTAATTTTAGACTTTATATGTATTCAACTAACGTTCTAGGTTAATATTACATGTTAGGGATGGTTAGATGAATTTATTTTGAAGTTATAATGTGGTTATGAATTTACAAAAAAAACTATCAAATAGTGTCAAAATTGACATAAAAGTGTTTTTAAAAAAAATATTATATTATTAATTGATATTACATTCCTTAAATATAAGGTTCGGCTAAAGGACTTATATAATTATGGGTGTATCATTAATGAACCACTTGGGATTCTCTGGGAAGTATATTGTATGTTTATTAACCATATAATAAAAAATACAATGAGACATAGTAAATGTCAAAGTATTTAACTGAGAATTAAATCTAAAAGATGAAGTTAATATATAGACCCAAACCTCTGTAAAACCTATTGGTTGAGTGTTTTTTGACCCAACCCATATTATACTTTAAATAATATACTTTGGATCCATTAAAAACCAAACATTATTTTATTATAAAATAATATTTGTAGCGTTTCCTAAGGTGCCATTCAACCCTCTTATAAAAGGACACTCCCCCTTTTCTCTAATTCACACCTTCAAAGAAATTTGGATAGTCCAAATGCTGCCCAAATACCCTCTAAAATGTCCTACCTTAGTCCTAGAATACTTCCTTTAGTCAGAAATCCATCTTATTGAGACTTTTTGAGCAAATCAAAAGGAAGAACCCGAAGAAGAGGTAATTATTTCATAACATCATTCAAGATCCTTTCTTCTTCCAGTTCCTCTTTCTTTATTATTTCCATTATAAAATAGTAATTGTAGTATCTTATATATATTTTGATGTGATTATAAATATGGTACAACCATATTCATTATTCTATCCATCCTTTGAATGAAATGTCACCATATGTGCGTATGTACGACTTACCGTCTCCACGTCGTGGGGTAATTGTTATTCAATAAATTATTATTTGGATGGCAATAATAATGACATGGAATTGATGTAAATAATAAATATAATAATATAATGATATTTTATATATGATATACCATCAAAATATATATTATTATAATATCAAAATAATGATATTGTCGCTCGTGCGTACGTACGGATTACTGTCTCCATGAACGAGATGAGATTCATTCCCCATCACATCCATTCAAGACTAATATTCACTAGATAATTTAAAATATTGTTTAAAGACTTAATATCATTCTGAATATGAATAATATATATACTATCCATAACAAACATTACTTACGTAACAAATAATATAAAAGAAAACGAATCAGTTAACACCCAAAACGACGACAATACTAAGATATTATTAACAAAGCAATGTTAAAAAATCATATATGATATCATATTAATATATATGAATCTAGTGTAATTTAATAACAATTATTTCACCCTTATACAATAGGTTAACCTACCCTCAACCATGTAAAAGTAATAGGTAAGGGTTAATTTCACAATCTATTTATTATCCTATGTTGTTTTCACGTAAGTATCTACTGGGACCTCATTATCATCAAGATACACGTTTCTTAAAAATGTATTTCAAATCCTTATTACTATTTTAAAAACAATTGGTTAAAGTAATTTATAACCTTTTTGGACTTTTTATAAGATTATTATAAAGGAATCTTTCCTTCTTTTTCCAAACAAAGTCCTTTATAACATTTTTGAAAAAATTAAGGTAAAAATGTTTTTTTAAATTATATGGTGGGTGTGGCTATTTTCTACCAGTATAATATCAGCAAGGATTCCTATAAAAGATTATAAGAATATTTAAAAAAAATCTTAAATTATTTAATAATATAAAAAGATATTTCTCTAAAAAAGGTTTTGATTTCATCTATGTTAACATCCTTTAATGGAATTTAATCTTATATGAAGTTGATTTATTATGATACAGAACATCAATATTGAATTGAAGGTTTTGTGATATGTTTGAAAATGGATGTGTAATTTTCATTACACCATTCATGGTTTATGGATAATGTATTTACATTTCGTATACTTGTTTTAATACAAATGATTATGTTATGTTTAATTCTTTTCATATGAGGAATGAATTGGACTTTCTATGTGACAGGTGGATCCCACTATAGCCCCTCGATTCATCGGTAGGTCTCATGAGACAAACTAGTGTCTTGGAACAAGGCCTTGACAAAGCCTTATTTTTAGTCTTGGAATAAGGCCTTGACTATGTGGTTATTAAAGTGTAAAATTATGCATTCCATCATTATGAAAGTGGCTATTGATATTGCATGTGACTATTCAAATAGTAGAATATCTATGTGATTATGTAAATGGAATTATTTTGATTTTATCATTGTCATATTATGCTGATGTTCATGTAATAATAGCTTTTATTTTAGTTTTATACATTTCCCTAAATTTTTATTCTTATTTATGAAATTTTATTCTATATTTTTATCCTTTCTTAGCATTTGAGCTTTCCCCTTTCTATGTTTTATTTTTCCTATAATGGGAAGAAGTATATTACGACTAACCTACAGGGATAGTCTATGGGATCTCAGTGTTGTCTATGGAAACAATGTGGTTGTAGTATTCCATTTATGATGTAATGTAAACCTTATGAATGTATCTAGTAATTCCAAGGCTACTAAACTAATCAGTCTTTCAAGACATGATCTTTTGTGATCATGCCAATGTAATGTAATAATGCACTGACTCCGAGTGACTAGGGATAGGCCGTTAAAGTTGGTATTAGAGGAATTTAAGTATAAACCTTGAAATCTAGAATTATATAAACTCTGATTAGAGCATATTTCCCTAAGATAGACTTTGAGGGTTACTATAGAAGAACTTCATAAAATTTTGGTATTGTAGATATTTTTTGAGTTTTCCAATCAATAAATCCCATTCTAGAAATGACCAGGTAGAGGCGGCTCCAGCATAGATGTACCTAAAGGTAAAACCAAAAAACACCACTTTGAGCGAGACTCTAATGGGAACTAGTGAACGACAATGAGACTTGTTGCACTCTCGGTTACGTCACTCCTTGGGGATACGCTTAGGATAATTCTCATTTTAATTATATACCATTATGAAGGGTTTATGAGTATATGCATCCTCAATGAATTTTTTTATGATTATGGATTATATCCATAAACTGTTCAATTTATTTTAAGTGTTTTACGAGTTTGGAAATTGTGTTTTGATTTTTAAAATAACATAGTTTATGCCATTTTTTAGAAATGGAGCCTAGTGGAAGGAATGGAAACTGTATCAATGCACGCACTCCATGTATGGATTGGCCTCTTGCTAATGATAATTACTGTGGTGCTGGTGATGCAACTAGTGCTGATCAGCTAATCACCATACTGGGACAACTCACGTAAGTTATAAATAATTACCTTACCTATATAGAGCACCCTGATCCACAATGTGGAGGATCAATGTTAGATTGCTTCATGAGGCAAAAACCACCAACACTCAATGCGGGTACAAATTCATTAGTATCTAAGCACTGGATAAATTCCTTAGAAAAAATATTCAACTCCTTGGGGAGTAGTGAAAGGGAAAAAGTTTTCATGGTATTTTACCACATCACTGGAGATGTTGATCAATGGAGGTCATTGATTCAAAATATAAAGGAAGATTTTGAAGTATCAAATATGAAATAGAGGGATTTTAGAGCTTTTGTTAGAAAAATACATTCCTTGTGACCATCTAGAAGATATGTAATGATAATTTCTGAGTCTGAGGAAAAAGAAGGATGAGAATGTCACAGAGTATGATGCTAACTTTACAGGGTTAGCGAGGCATGATACTGATTATATATGTAACCCAGGTAGGAGGATTGATTGTTTCTTTGATGGGTTAAAATTGTTTCTCCTTAGAGCATTAGTCTCATAATCCTTCTTCTCGTATGAAGATATTGTCTCATGTGCTATCAAGACAAAAAAAATAATTCTCTAAGTATTATGAATTTAAAGAAAATAAAGAGAATAAGAGATCTTCTGAACACTCTAAAAATGGAAATAAGGGGATGAAGGGAAACTTTGAATATCCATCCTATGGTAAATGAGGGAAGAAACACCCTGGTACTTGCCTAAAGGGAATGAGAGTCTGTTACCAGTGTGGTTAAATAGGCCACCAAGCTCAAGATTTGGAAGAGTAAGAAAGAGGTTGTTGATGTTGAATGCTACAATTTGAGAGAAATAGGGCATTATGCGAATTAATTTCAAAATCATCAGTGGATCTTACCTCAGAAAAGTCCAAGGGATTAAGGACAAGTTTATGCTATCACTACTGCTGAGGTAGAAGCACCGAAAGATGTGATGGAAGGTAATTTAATGGTTTCCTCAAGTTTAGAAATTTCTTTATTTGATTTTATATCATCTAATTGTTTCATATCTTCCAATTTTGCTATGAAAATTAGATATTTCTAACTTGATTTAACATGGGATTTTTCAGTCAAAACTCCTAAGGGAGGTATCATCACAACAATGGTTTGTGAATCAGTTCCCATTTGGGAATATGAATGCTCTTTATCTGGTGATCTCATCATCACATGCATGATTTAATTTGATATAATCCTCAGTACGGATTGGATTTTTTACCATGATGAGAAAATATAGTGTAAGAAGGAGGAGGTTTTGATTTTTCATGACGATGATGAAGAATACCTTATCTTTAGAGAAGAATTTTCACCACCTGATTCTTATCTAGATCCACCCCCATTAGCTAATCTATATTCAATTATTGGGGAGGAAGATGATGAAATAACTATGGGTGAGGAAAAGAATGTTCAAATAGTAGATGTACCTATTATGAAAAAATATGATGATGTGTTTCCAGAAGATTTACATAGACATCCTCCAGAACAAGAAAATGATTTTTCCATTGAATTAATTATTGGATCAAGGCCCATATCGAATACCCCTTATATTATTTCCACTATTGAATTAGTGTAACTAATGAAACAACTAGAGAAATTGAGTATTGATGAATTTATACTCCCAAGTGTTTCACCATGTGGTGCCCCTGTCCTTTTTTGTTAAGAAAAAAGATGGATCTATGAGGTTGTGCATTGACTATAGGGAGATCAATGCTATAAAAATAAATAACAAGTATCCCCTACCTTTAATTGATGATTTATTTGACCAAAAGTATAGAGCTCAACACTTTTCAAATATTAACGTTCGATATGAATACGATCAGTTGTGCGTGAAGAAGGAAGACATTCTGAAGACAACATTTCGAACCAGTTACGGACATTACAAGTTTACAGTAATGCCTTTTTGATTGACTAATGCACCCTCTATCATCATGGATCTAATGAATTGAGTTTTCAAGAAATATCTTGATGAATTTTTAGTGGTACTTATTGATGATATCTTGGTATACTCCAAAAGATACAATGATCATTAAAATCACTTGCGCATTATCCTGAAGACTCTTAGAAGGAATGATTATATGGGAAGTTTAAAACGTGTGAATTCTGGTTTCAGGTGATTTCTTTTCATGGCCATATTGTCTCTAATGATGGAATCTCTATTGATCCTTCTACTATAAGAGAAATCCAAGAATTTCCAGCACTGATGAGTATAACTGTGGTACACAATTTTATTGGTTTAGTAGGTAATTACAGACATTTAATTCGGAATTTTTCTCGATTGGTTAACCCATTAACCATGCTCATACGTGAAGGGGTTATATTGGTTCGAACAAAAGTGCGTAAAGAATGTTTTGAATAATTGATGAGATGATTAGTCAACGCGCTTATCCTGAATCTACCATCTAGGAATGATGGGTTTTTTATTTATAGTGGTGCATCAAATAAAGGAATTGGTTGTGTCATAATGCAGTATGATAGAGTTATTTCCTATGAATCACAAAAACTGAAAACTCTTGAGAATTACTATCCTACTCACAATATTGAGTTAGCATATGTAGTAATTTTTTTGATGATTTGGAGACACTATCTCTATGGTGAAAAACGTGATATTTATACTGATCACAAGAGTTTGAAGTATATTTTCTCACAAAAATAACTCAACATGAGGCAATGGAGATGGATTGAACTACTCAAGGATTATTATAGCATGATACACTACCACCCGGGGAAGGCAAATAAGGTGGAAGATGATTTGAGCAGAAATGATCATGGAGTTATGAACAATATGGGAGTTAAAAAGGTTATTATATACATATATCTAGTAAATATGGATATGGGAATAAACAGGGAAGGTGAAACACCTAGACTTTTTCAAATGGTTACTAAATAATCTTTACTAGAAAATATAAAGTGTTCTTAGACCAGTGATGAATAGTTTCAAAAAAAGATAAATGATGTGAATGATGGGATATTGAGTGACTTTTTGTGTGAAGATAGTATTTTGAATTTTTGGAAGAGACTTTGTGTTCCCAATATACCTGATCTAAAAAGATAATTGTTTGATGATGCTCATAACTCCAATTTCTCTATACACCATGTGACCACCAAAATGCATAGAGATTTGCAGGAACATTTTTGGTGGGATAACATGAAGAGAGGGATTGCTGATTTTGTGTCAAGATGTATGATTTTTCAACAAGTGAAATGTGGAAGGCAACTGCATAGAGGTGTCATGAAGCCTCATCCCATACCTGAGTCGAAATGGGATAATATTACGATGGAATTTGTTATGGGACTACCAAAGACTATTAGAAGGAACGATGCAATATGGGTCACTATAGACTATATTTCCAATTCAGCACATTTTCATGCTATAAGAGAAGATTTACCACTTGAACAATTAGAATGTATATATATTTATTAACTGGTAAGACTTCATAGAGTACCTCTATCGATTGTTTCTGATCGTGATCCCCATTTTACATCAAGATTATAGAAAAGACTTCAGAATGCCCTAGATACTGAACTTCGTTTCAGAACTGCCTACCACCCCTAAACTGATTGACAATTAGAACGGTCTATTAAAACCATAGAAGACATTTTGAGATCATGCTCACATGACTTTCAAGGTATATATGATCAATATTTACCTCTAGTAGAATTTTCATATAACAATATCTTCCATTCAAGTATTCAGATGGCACCATATAAAGAATTATACGGAAGGTGATGTTGGAAACCAACCTATTAGGATGATGTTGGTGAAAGAAAAATCGTAGGCCCATAATTGGTGGAGGATACGTTGGAAAAGGTAAAGGTAATCCAAAACCACATCAGGTAGCTCAAAGTAGGCAGAAGATCTATGCCGATAAACAAAGGAAGAATTTGGAATTTCAGGTTGGAGATCTTGTTATCGTGAAGGTATCTCCATAAAATGGTGTTATACACTTCGATAAGAAGGGAAAATTGAGTCCTAGGTACAATGGAAATTTCAAAATTCTTGAACTTATTGGGGGTTTTATCTTACTAGATGGAAATTCTGCCAAGTCTCTCCAAATACCATGATGTGTTCCACGTATCACTATTGAGAAAATACATTCATGACCCAACACATATACTCATCTATGGAGAATTAGAACTGGAAGCTGATCAATCTTATTCCGAATAGTTTTTCAAGATTCTTGATACAAGAGAACAAGTGTTGAGAAACCAGATGACTCATCTGGTAAAAGTTCTATGGAGAAACCATAAGATTGAAGAGGCAACGTGGGAACCTAAGGAAATTATTATTAAGAACCACCCTAGTATTTTTACAAAGTAATACTATAGAAATTTTGAAGATGAAATTATTTGAAATAGGGGGGAATATAACACCCAAGCATCCACGGTATGCTTCTCTTTGAATAATACGGTAGCATGTGTTGTACTCAACTTCGAGTTCTAACAAACCACAACCAATCAAACATGCCATTATAAATAGTAATACCCACTTTTTAAAATTATAACTATTTTTTCTTACAAAATGTTATTCATTTTTTGATTCAGAATATCAGAATTAGCTTAGGGTGATTTTTGGGAATTTTTCTGAAAACGTTCAATTTTTCATGAATATTGAAAAAACACTGAGTTATAGTTTAAAACTGAATTTTTATTTAAAGAATTATTTATTTTATTTAAATTTATTTTAGGTTAAAATTGATACATAAAAACTATATTAGTTTTGTGTAATTCATTGGAGTGAGTTTATAATAATTTTAGATATATGAAAATTTTATTGAACTTTTCACCGTCTTTTACCCACCCTTAGAAGAATTTTCAAATTCACATGAAACATAATTTAACTGCTTCTGTGAGTGGAATTTCTAAAATACAAGGGAAATGTTTAATATCAAGGAGTATAATGTGGTTCAATAAGATAAAAATATTTTTTGGTAAATAGTAACTTTTTACATTTATTTACCACAGTAAAAAGTAAATAGGGTAATAAGGATAAAAATGATATTATTATTAGCCTAACACATGTAATAATTCTACTAGATAAGTATAATTCGACTAAAATAATACTTAGGAATAAAATATGAAACACTTTGGTCCACCTGGATTAGATTTGGACACTTATTATTATTTTATTTAAAGAAGAGTTAAAAGAGTAAAAATCAATGCTTAATAACTAAAAAAATTTTAATATAGGGTTATCCATAAGATAAATTCGACTATAAATACTTTTTAGAAATCTATAATGATTTACTATATAATGGTATTTTATTTATATTTTTAGACATTAAATAATTTAATTTATTTATGATAGAATGAAGAAGCAGTATTTACCTAATTAATAAAATATTAAAATAATTGATATTATAGATATCCATATAAATATAATTAGAGACTTTTTATGAATTAAACTAAATTTCTAGGTTAATATGACGTGTTAGGGTTAGTTATATGAATTTTTCTCAAAGTAATAATGCTGTTATGAATTTGGAAGAAACAAAATACCAAATAGTGTCAAAATTGACATAAAAGTTTTTTTAAAACAATATTATATTATTAATTGGAATTATATACCAAAAAACTATGGTTCGGACAAAGGACTTATATAATGATATTTTTATCACTAATGAAACACTTGGGGTTCTTTTGGAAGTGTATAGTAAGTTTATTAACCATATAATATAAAAATACAATGAGACATGGTAAATGTCTAACTTTTTAACTATGCATTAATTCTAAAAGATAAAGTTAATATAGTGACCCAAACCTGTCTAAAACCTATTGGTTGGGGGGTTTTTGACCCATCCCTACCTTAAACTTTAAATAATTCACTTTGGAGCCATTATAAACCTAAAATTATTTTATTATAAAATAATATTTCTAGCTTTTCCTAAGGTGCCCCTCACCCATCTTATAAAAGGTCACTCCCCTTCTATCTAATTAACACCTTCAAAGCCATTTGGATTGGCCAAATCCTGCCCCAATACCCTCTCCAATGTCCCCCCTTCATCCTAGAGGCCTTACATTAGTCCGAAATCCATCCTACAGAGCACTTTTTTTCAAATCAAAAAGAAGAACCCGAAGAAGAGGTAAATATTTCATCACCACTTTCAGGTTCCATTCTTCTTCAACTTCCTCTTTCTTTATTATTTACATTATAAAATAATAACTCCAGTATCTTATATATACTGTGGTGTTATTATAAATATTATACAACCATATTCATTAATCTATAAAGCCGTTGAATGACCTGTCAACATAAGTGCATACGTACCACTTGACGTCTCCACGTCGTGGTGTAATTTTTATTCAATACATAATTATTTGGATGGGTATAATCATTAGGTTTAATTGATTGAAATAATAAATATAACATGATAATGATTCTTTATATATTATATAACATCCAATTATATATTATTTTAATATCCAATGAATGATATTGTCACTCATGCGTACGTACAGATTACTGTCTTCACGAACGCGATTAGATTCATTCCCCATCATATCCATTCCAGAATAAATTTCATTAGATTATTAATAATAATGTTTAGATACTTAATATCATTATGAATATTAATAATATAAATCTTATCCATAACAAACATTACTTACGTAACACATCATATAAAGGAAAATGAATCAGTTAACACCTGAAACGATGACAATACTAAGGTATTATTAACAAAGCAATGTTAAAAAATCATATATGATATCATATTAATATGTATGATTCTGGTATAATTTAATAACAATTATTTCCCATTATACAGGAGTGTATCGTACTCTTGACCAAGTAAAAGTACAAGGTAAGGGTTAATTTCACAATCTCTTTATTATCTGAGTTTGTTTTCACATAAGTAACTACTAGGACCTCATTATCATCCACATCCATGTTTCTTAAAAATGTATTTCAAAACAATCATACTCTTTTATTGAGTATGGGTTAAATTCATTTATAACCTTTTTTGAATTTTTATAAGATGATTATAATGGAATCTTTCCATCGTTTTCCAAAACAATGTCCTTTATAACCTTTTTGATGAAAATTTGGTAATCATGTTTTTTTACTTATATGGTGGGTGGGGCTATTTTCCACCATTATGACATCATCAAATCTTCCCTTATTGGATTATAAGAATATTTTCAAAATAAATATTTTCTTAAATGATTTCAAAATTGAAAAGGATATTTCTCTAAAAAAGGTTTTGTTTTCATGTATGTTAACATCCATTGATGGATTTTAAGCATATTTGAATTTGATTTATTATGATTGAAAACATTCGTATTGTATTGATGGTTTTTGATATGTTTGAATACGGTTTTTTATTTTTCTTACACCATTCATGGGTAATAGACAAAGTATTTACATTTCCTATGATAGTTTTAATACTAATGTTTATGTTATGTTTAAACCTTTTAATATGAGGAATGCATTGGACTTAGTATGTGATGGGTGGAGCCCACTATAGCTTTTTGATGCATTAGTAGGTCTCATGAGACAAAATAGTGTCTTGGGATAGGGCCTTGACAAAATCTTATTTATAGTCTTGGCACAAGGCTTTGATTATACGGTTATGATAGTATGACAATATGAATTCCATCATTATGAAAGTGGCTATTGAGATTGCATGTGATTATTTAACTAGTAGAATATCCATGTTAGTAAGTAAATGGAATAATTTTGATATTATGATTTCCATATTATGATGAAGTTCATGATTAAAAGGATATTGTTTTAGATTTGAACATTGCCTTAATGGTATATGCTTATTTATGAAAGCTTTCGCAATATAGTCATCTTTACTGCGCATCTGAGCTCACCCCTTTCTATGTTTTATTTTTTCCCAGGATGTGAAGAAGTATATTATGACTGACCTGCAGGGATAGTCAATTGGATCTTAGTGTTTTCTATGGAAACAATGTTGTTGTATTTATCCATTTATTATGTAATGTAAACCTTATGAATGTATCTATTACTTCCAAGGCTACTAAACTAATCGGTCATTTGAGACGTGATCTTTTGTGATCATGCCAATATTATGTAATAATGTAATGACTTTGGGTAATTGGAGTCGGGGCGTTTCATTTAAGACATGGTTTAAATAAATAAAAAAGGTAATACTAAATATTTATTAGTAAAATTTAAATTTAACATATTGAATCAATTTTTCAGAATCAATGTCATGAAGTAATTTTTAATGGATAATTTTTTAAAATAAAATCCTATAAGTATTATAATAAAAAAATTCATGAAAATACGTAAAAAATTAAATTCAAATCAATGATATTATTACGGAATAATAATTTAAAAATAACTAAATATTATGATGATGATGGAAAATATAATCCCATACATTATTTAAATTATGATTTTATTCATACTAAAAACTGAAATTTTAATTCAAATGAGGAAGATATACGATATAAGGAGACATGAAATACACTAACTCTAAAGATAAATTATAAAAGAAGAGATGTTGAGGAGGAAAATATCATGGGAAATAACTATGTCCTAATACATTCTATGATAATGAATAATATTAATCTTACTCAACTATTATCAATAATTGAACGCAAAACATCACTGAAGTTACTCATGATGTTTGTTTGATTCATTTCATGCATGATTAATTTAATTGGATTGAAAATAATCATAAATAAAACTAGTTCTAGGATCTATATAGTTATTGTCATTTGAACCAAATGGTTTTCTATAAAAATATCATGAGAATGGAAAATTTCTGACTAGTAATGAAATGTTACTGTGAAATGGATTTTTTCAAATATATAAAATACATATAAATGAATCATTTTCACTACTAGATTGGTTTAATTAATATGTATGACCCTTTTAATTTTTTATACAAAGTAAAAATATTCATATTGATGTAAATTCTATATGTATCAATGATTTACTAGAGATGGAACTACATATGTACCATCCTAATGGTTTTCCAATAGATATTAATTGTTAAAAATTGTTTGAAAAATGATGAATTCACGACAAGGATTGAATCAATCACATACAACGTTGTAATGAAATAATAAGTAATTTTTAAAGATTTTTGTCTTAGTAAATGACAATTTTTAGAGGTATATATATATACATACCAAATGGTTATAAAAAATATGTTGATAGTTTATAAATTCTTCAAATTGAAGAATTTTTCATAGGGATAGTGTCTAGTACCAAGAACTTGGAATTAATGGATTAATTAATTTTAAAAGAATTTTATGATGATCAAAGAATGGTAGATAATAATCATTACATTAAGAAATTGTGTGAATGGAAAATGAGATTTATGGTATATATGGATGGAATTATTTTTAATGGCTCAAAATATGGTGACTTTGATCATTTTGTTAAATTATTAGAAAATTAAAATTCCCATAAAAGGATAACACAATCTGTTTTTGGACTAATGATAACACATAATTAGATTGGTAGATGTATCCTATAATGTATATATAGCAATAATATCATAAATAGTTGTTTATAAAAAATTGAAAATAGCTATAACACTATATATATTTTATTATGGATAGATATTATTTATAAAACATATATTATAAATTGATATCCTGCAAAACATAAAGATAAATTTTTTTTTCTTTAATCGATTAATTGATACGTTATAGAATCAATGACTATATATTTTTTATATTGATGATAAATAGTAAAAACATATTGCATTCTTAAATCCTAATTCATCTGTATCAGTATATGATATAAAAATTAATCGAAATAGGAGAATTAAATATATAAATTGTTTTTTATTACGTTTTTTAAAAAAAACAAATTATTTCAATGATAATGAATTATGAAGAATATATTACAAGTAATCATTTCATCATGAAACATCTAGAGAATAGTCAATGGTATGTTGACTTTTGATGGAATCAAATTGTATGTTTATATCATTATTTTACATGAAAAATATTTCTATTAATAAAAATACTAATCTCTTTAGATATTAACATATAAAATTTTGGGATATTTAGAATCACTTACTCATGTGAAAAGATAAAAACCATGGTGAAACTATAAAATTTTCTATCGAATAATCAAATTATTCATTCCGTCTATGAATTTATACCTATTAAATCATATGATAATCACCAACTAAACATTTGTGTTCAACCCCTTTTTCAAATCTAATTCATTTTATGTATTCTCCTCTCCTCATGTACTATAATTATTATATAATAATTTTTTTATTGTTATAGTTCACATTGTTTGTGATAGTAAACAATTTATAAATGATTAGATACAATAATTTCCTAATATATTGGATTGTGAACTTCCCAGGACCACCTACAATAGCTAAGATAGTAACAATCACGAAAGTATTCACTAAAATATCCATGGAAATATACATTATGTGAAAATATTTTCCTATTAAAAAATTACATCATCCACCCCTTTTTAAATAAATAATTATAAATGAAATATTAATCATATATTTAAGATAAATATCTCAACAGTATATGATAAATTAAAGTATTAATTATCCATATACATATAAGTCATCCTGATAAAATATTACATAGTATCAAATTTAAAATAGAATATACTAATGTGGCCTTCTAAATTATGATTCTAAAACATTAAATTCCACATTCAAAATAAGCATTTAGTACACCAGATCCCCCCCACCCCATCTGAGCAGCATGAACACAAAAAATAAAAATATGAAAACTAACTTTCATGGGTGTGTAATAATAATTAGTTTTGTTATCAAAACAATTTATCCAACTAAATATGCCACATATGCCTATGTGAAACAAAAATATTAAAAATATTCTTAAGTAGAAATTTCTAAATAAATATCATAATAAAATACATTATCATCCAAGGTTCTAATCATATCAGGCTACCCTTTGTTCATCACTAGCACAATAAACAATTACTTATGTTTTTATATGATTGTGTGGGAGTGAATGTGTGTGTCTATTCACATTTTTAAAATACCAATTCTAAAATTCCCTCATTAACTATGCCTTGTTAAATTAAATAAGGAAACAATGATATTATCCAATTTACATTTTCCATTCCATGTATTTGGATACAAGAAATTGATATAGCACTTTAGAAAATCCAAGAATCATTGTATGCCTCTCAATGTATTTTATAAATCACCCTCTATATATATTGATAGATATAAAATTTAATAAAAATAACTTATCAGAAAATAATAATATAATATATCAGGCCCCATAATAACTTTTATATCCAATGGATTACCAAGGATGAAAAAACCATCACATGTTTGGGAATAACCTATATGGATAATCCTTCCAAAACATATAGTAGATTGAGAAATTACATAACCACACTTCTATATATTGTTATAAAGACACATACATTGGAACAAGATTTGAGAGGAAGTGAGAGAACATTAAAAAATAAAAATAATTCATATTAAATGAATGTGATAAGTCACAATAATCTCATAACATTGGAACCTAATTGATTAATAAATTTTGAGACAAGAGACATAAAAAAATAAGTTTACAATACTTCTAAAAACTCATATTTAATTCTTCCATTCTAGACTTCTCTTAAGTTATACTCATCTACAAATCATAAGGAATAGAAACTTTAGAGAAGGAGAAACTAAATTCTCAATCTGGGTACATTTAAGATATAACAATTGATTACCATAATTGAGCACTAGGTAGACATGATTTTCTGATATAATAGTCATGATATATTAATATAACGTTATTCAATCTTATGAATATTATCATGAATCAAAAATATTAAATCAAGGAGTTTGTATCTAACAAAAAAATAAAACATATGTCATCATATCATGGGATCATTGTGAAATATAATACTATGGAACAAACATACACATTAATAAAATCACTCCCTTTATCAAGGCTCATTATTAAGACAATTATAAAATAGAGGAAATATACCCATAATGGATTAGGTTCACACCATATTCCCATGATCATAGTGGATAGAGCCCCATATTGGACTTTGTTAACTCTCTAATCCTTGAAAACACATATCATGATATATATGTCTTTACCCAATACATTATAGTTTTGTATAATTACCACCCCACTAACAAATATTAGTCATATTCCATTATGGTTTCAATTTTAATAATTATTATCATATGTATAATATAAGGCCCTATCCGTAAAACATAATATAATATTTAGTTAAATTAATAATTCACATTGAGGATCTTTCCAGGTTTTCTGTTTTAGAGAATTTGGTCACAAATATTACTTATCAACTTCAATATTAAATGTGAAAAATACTACTCAGTATATTTTTTTTATAAAATAAAACTCTTAAAAAGATACATTTATATTTCCATGTTTTTTATAGCATGAATTTTCCATGATCCCATAATTGACCCTATTCTACCTTATGTCCTATAAAAACATTTCAAAAACATGGGATGAGAATAAAATCTCATTAAGGGATACACAAATAATGAAAATTGTTAGTTTTTCAAAACAATTAGTAAACCGTGAATACTTTATCATTAATAATAATTTCCACCTTTATAAAGTAGTAAATACTCTTCCCCGAATAAAATATAACTGCTTATACTTTTTAACAAAAAATTACCACAAACCCCATAGAATGCAAACAAAACAAATAAAGGTAACATGGGATATAAACATACTTAGATGGAATTACCATACGGTCGACTTCCACAAATATCACTAAATATAATTTCCATACAACCAAATTCTATACCCAATTAATTAAAGGTTATAATGTAACAACCCATCCTAGTTTATCACGAAACCACCCGTTATTTGAATTATCACATAACCACTTTTCAAATGTCCAAGTACCATTATAAAATCATACCACCTAAAATATTGCAAATATAAATATTTCACTGATATCATTTGATTTTAAATAAAACAATAATTTCAAGATATTGAAAGAATAAATCAATTCCAATAACCATTTTCAATACCAAACCACTCCAAAACAAAAAGGGGTTTTTTCATTTTAAAAACATTAAGGCTTATTGAGGAATCCAACTAATTATTACGACGACAGAGAGGTCATTGTCACCAAAAATGTTAAAAACATTCCATTTTTCATTTAGTAAAATGATATGTAGAAAATAGATTCCCTTTGAATGAAATTAATAGTAAAATGGGGTTATTATATACCATTTGAAACGAGGTGTATATAATCAAATCATTCCTCAATGAAAGGGGATTGAGACGAAGTCCCTTACAAAGGTGATATCCGTAGATTAAGGATAAATAAATTGCATAATTATGTGTGACACATATAAATAAAATCAATATGATTGGATAATCCATGTAAAGAAATTATAGGTAATTCACACATGTTATTTTAAAAAAAACCTATGACTAGGATGTTTAACTCAATGACGGGAAATTGAGTTAAAATTACCCATATGAAGTTCATATCTATGACTTGGGAAATTATTAATGGAGTAATTATGTGTATCAAAAGTATATCCACTCAAAGAGGAGTGGAAATTATTATATAAATAAATATATTTATATTCAACAAATAATGATATCATGACATAATCAATAAGTATAATATTAACCCAACTAATGGAAATTTGGTTAGGAAGTAACCTTATGTAAATCCAGAAGCCTGACGACATCAATTAAAAATTCATAAATGAATGGATGAGAGAAAAAAAGGTCTCCAATCACATGGAAATTAAATTTAAATCAATATTTATATATAATAACATATCCCAACATAAGAAAAAATAGATTAAAAGACATGACATAAAAGATGTCTTTGGCTAAAAGAGTACCGTGAAAGGTTCCCACACCGATTAGGTATATTTCGAAAAATACACCAAATTAAAGAAGGATAATTCAATTAAATTTTTCATACACATAAATTATTGTATATTACATATGAAATACAATTATATGTAGAAACTATTCCACAGAAAATGAAATAGTGGAAAATATAGCTTGAATCTCACGACAATAAAAAGTGAGACGAAAACACCATACCACATTGTAATCAATCGAGTCGTATGAAAAAATGTTCATAACCTCCAAATAAATCATAGAGTAACATTAATATAAAAAAATAATGATTATATATATAAAATTTAAGAAAAAAATACACCGCATGAAATAAATAAGTTGTAAATAATAAAAATCCCATGAAATTTAATGTGAGATAAGAATACCCTTAATACATGTACGACTTGACTTGTTCATTCATTAACATGTTAAATAAAAAAATTATGTTAATTTATAATTTATTAAAAACCTTTTTCATATTTATTATTCATTTTATATCACTTATTAACTTTCTATAACATTTAGTTAATTATTTGAGTTCATATCGGTTATTTTGTCGACGTTTGGAACCTGAGATAAAAATGAACATGTTAAAATTAGAAATTGTCCATGGGGTAAAAAGCCTATTATATCCAGAATCATATTCCTGATTTAAATATCATATATATCATATATATCCATTATATATCTGTATTTATAATAGAACATAACATTTGGATATATGAAATGAAATGCACTATTCATGGAGACGGTAAGCCTTACGTACGCATGAACACTACTTTCATTTTTATTTTGTAGTTTAATGGATTGAAACATTTATGATAAAAATTTATATTATAATTATAGTATAATATCATATATAATTTCATTAAATTCACCCTTTATATGTCCCATATATTGCATGAACGAGTAATCTCTCATTAGGGGGTGGTAGTCCGCATATCATCAAATGAAATTATCATATTTACCAATTATGGAAACCGTAATGATATGATATAAATGAAAAATATAGAAGTAAAGATAGAATATAAATATAAAATTTATCACATATAAATACAGTTCCATCATAATGGACATAATTAGAGGCATTTGGTGACATTTGAACGATCATCCTTTCGAGAGACAGTAGTTCGACGTCCGTGGAAACAATATATTTGTATTCCTTAGATAGAGGTGGGTGGAAGTGTAGTTCGAATAGATCTCATAAAAACCACATATTATATTGAGTATACTTTTGTTTCTATAAAATAAATTAATAAATAGAGTTTATGTGGTTGGAGAAGTAAAATAAAAGAAAATAACTTAAGAGAAGACATTATATTTAAATTGGGTAACTCCCTGTGGTTTGAACCAAAAGGTTTACTTGAATTTCATTATTCCAAGAGAAAGGCTTCTATGTGGAATAGAGAGATATAGGGTGATTAATTAGTTATAGTTTGGATAATATAATGGGCTTGATAAGTGTGATAAAATAGTTAGAAGTGGTGTCCTTTTATAAGTGGTAGGAGAGGCTCTTTTGGAATGTTTGAAAATATAATTTTATTATATAATTATTTTCAGTTTATAAAGGTACAAAACAAATTAACTAGAATATATTATGAGTATTGTTATAAATAAAACCATCCAATAATAATTGTATAGGTTTTGGATATTGTTTTAATTTTTATAATATTATTTTTTAAATAATTCATTAATGAGCTAAACACTTCATCATTAATGTGTCGTAAATAATTTTAGTTATTTGATGTCAAAAATTTATAAAAAAATTCCATGATGCGGGAAATAGTTGTAGAATTCTAATTAATATTTATAGTCTAATAGAGATATTATATAACCCCACATAAAATTTACTAATATATATATATTTATGTCATTTTTTGTCATTACTTTTTATCAATTAATATAAAGTGTCATTATCACTCTCAACTGGATCCTTGGGGTCCCAAAATCGACCCAAAGACACCCATGTTAACAAATGTATCAGCCAATAGGATTAGGACATGTGTTCGGTTAATTTATTATTATTATTATTATATACTTTTTTTACCCTTATTTACCAAATTTTTCTTTTAACCATGGTAAATAAAATATTAACTGATGTAAATATTCATAATGTCTAAAAAAATTTACCAATTTAAATAATTTGGATCACATAATTACAAATATGGAATACATTTTTCCAAATTAAAAAAATAGAAGAGGCAGAAAATAATTTAAATTTTTTTCGCACTGTCAAAACAAATACCATGTTTTTATGAAATAATAACTATCAAAAGATTGCCACTTGTTGATGTCCAATTTCTAAGTGAAATTATTTTCAAAGACAAAAAATGGATTAAATGGTAACATATAATATAATTACACTTTAAAAAAATTTAAAACGATAATCTACTTATATAAATAAATTACATACAAATGTAGTTTTGAATTAAAATTAAATATTTTTTACTGTTCATTAAAAATTGAACATTATGTGGAAAATACAAAAAATTTACCAAAAGTTAATTTCGATGTTTCTATTCTAAAAAAAATATTTTTTTGTATAGAACATATAAAAGTGACAAATACTATTTTTAAAAATGTTTTCCATTAATGGTGTTAAATTTAGCTTTTATTGAATATTAGAGTATTTATGCTTCAAATTGAATTCATTTAAATTGTAAGCCTTTAAGATTTTTTGGATAAATGTAAAAACATTTAACAAATGTATATAATCATATTTTAATATGTTCTATTCATTACATCCTATAAAATTTCTAGGTGTTTACTACCATTTAAATTAATAATATGATTATATTATTTTTTCGGTATAACTCAATGTTGTGTGCAACATATGTATTCCATGAAACCCTTTGTGGCGTATTAGGTACATCATCAAACATAGAATCACCTTTAATTTAATATTAATATTTTATTTACAAATATTAATAAATATGAAAAGTGTCATATTATTTATTTACAAGGGATGTTACATCCATCCCCCCTTTTGGATATTGCTTCATCAAAATTTTAATATTGGAATTGGAAACTCCATTGAATGTCCGAAGTCAAAAAAAAGTAAATAAAACTATCACATTAAAGGAAATAAAGATATGTAAAATGGTCACCTAAGATAACCCATAATAGGATTCTTTTACGATATAGATGTGGAGGAGAAACTATGTGTCTTGTTATGATATAGAGTGATAGAAAACAAGATTAGGAGAAAGTTAACAACTAGAAAATGAAAAAAAAAATTATTGGTTAAATGGTCATTGATTCCCATGTAAGAAAACATAATGGAAATAATTTTTTAAAGTTAAATTTCATAAAGTTGAGAAATTTATTTTTGATATTAAATAAAAATATAAGTAATCATATTTACTTGTCATGTAGAATTTCATCCTTTACTAAATTCCTACCACAAACTCATCTATTCCACAAATGACGAGTAATCCAGATGACTTGGTCACACATGAAGCACTTGAATCATCTTTTAGAGTATCACATAATCTACTAATGATGCACTATATATTTTCCCCATAATTAGACATCATCCTAAACCAAAATGTTTAGTAAAATATCAGATAATACCCAAAAAGGATATTCATTTATAAAATTAAATACTACACTAAATCTCCTAAACATAACAAACAATACCCATATTTCAAAAAAGACCATTCAATATACAAGTGTCCTTAAAATCCATCAATATAACTCAAACTTAGTTTGAACCCCAAAAATAAACGTGATTTAATGACATATTCTTCCATAGTAAATCATAAAATTTGACACCAAATAACACTGACTACTCTTAATATCTAATTATAAAAAGTAATTAACCAAATCAAATATTCTATATGGTAGTTTAATCATATATTAAATAACCCAAAACCCTTATAAGCCCACAATAAGAGCATAGATTCTTACAATATAAAATTACCCCATTACTCCTCTATTGAAATCCCAAAGTATTTTATTTTAGATTGGCATATAGTGTATCACTAGAATAGAGAATATCTTCCAAAATAACCTTTATCAGATAATCACCAAAACATTTTCCAATATTAAGGATATCTATTTTACCAAATATAACTTCCCAAAATCAACTTTTTCTTGATCCATAAAATCATTTATAACAAAATAATAAGTTATACTAACTAGGGACTTCATGTAGGATAGTGGTAGGCAATGCACCCTTGTCTCCCTTCGGTTGTGGGTTCAATTTTTGTGGCCTTGACGGATGTGATGGGTTGTCACCCATCTTGTGGGTTATCCTTTTTATAACAATGAAAAATAACCCTAACATAATTTATCTTTAAAGGTTTTCTTATACCAATCATTTTCATTGCAATACATTAAGATATCAATATCTTATATATTGTCATTTTATTCACCTCTATATAATAAAATAAAACTACTCCAAAAAGAAAGAACATCATACTATGATCATGGTGTCCAAATTGTTTCATCATCATATTGTTCACATAGTTACATGGTCCATGCGTTACAATAATGATTTAGATATCATTGGAAATAATTTTTTCCCTTCATCCAAATACATGTTTTACCACTTAGGTCATTTGGGTGTTCATAGAATTTTTTTTTCAAAAAATAATGATGTATGACATATAATTTAAAAACATCTGATAAAACATGGTTTTTATAAAACAGTTAGAATGAGTTTGAGTTGAAACATTCAATCAATGGTCCTATTGAAATTACAAAATTATGTGGTGAGATGCTGTATTGTAAAACAAAATATAAATAGGTTCCATAAGGTTCTCCTTATTCAACACTGTTTTCAAAAGAATAATATACTTCATAATCTTTTGATAAGTTAAAATATTTGAAACTGGATTTATAATATTTTCTTTTCTTGAAAATATGATAATATTGAAAAAATAGTATCTAATTAAATACAACCCATGATCCACAGTGATATTGAGGTATAGTAGAGTTTTTTGATATCTCAAACAACTACTTGAAAGTCAGTAGTATTCTAGAAAAAGTTTCACAATCACCTGAACATGAAATTGCAATAATTACTGCAAGCATGTCATCAGGAAGTGACAGGAATGTAGTTTGAGATCCTCCTCCTTCCATGTGTAATATAAATTCCTTGATCTAAAAAAGTTATTAACCAAGGATTTAACTAAAATAATAGACATAGGGACTAACCATGTGTTTAACGAAAACTCTTAATCCTTATTGTTCTCTAAACCGACCTCAGATTCCTACTATAAGGCCCCAACCTTAATAAAATATATAATAATGAGTTAATTTTATAATTCACATTGACGATCTTTTCAGGTTATGAGTTATAGAGAATTAGGCCATAACTTTTACATATCAACATGAATATCCATGTTGACACTACTACTCAGTATCCATTTTTATTATAAAATAAAAACTCTTAAAAAGAAACATGTATATTTTCGTGTTTTAGATGGTATGGATTTTATTTGATCCCTTCCTTGACCCTATTCTACATTAGGTCTTGTGAAAAACATTTCAAAAACATGGGATGAGAAAAAGAAACTTATTAAGGGATACAGAAAAGAGGAAAACTGTTAGTTTTTCAAAACCAAAAATAAACTATGAATACTTTATCATCAGTATTACCTTTCAATTTTATAAAGTAGTAAATAATCTTCAAACAATAATAGATCATTTCTTTCCCATTTTTAACCAAAATATTACCATAAACCCATATATATAAAACATAACATATAAAGGTAACTTGGGTTATTAACATACATAGATGGAATAACCCTATGGTCAACTTCCGCACATATCACTAAATGGAATTCCCATACGGCTGACATCCATACCCAACACATGAGAGGTTTTAACGTAACCACCCATCCTGATTTATCACAGCACCACCAGTCATTCAGTTTATCATGTAAGCCCCCTTAAAATGTCCATGTACCATTATATACTCATAACACATAAAATATTACAAATATTAATATTTCACTAATAAAATTTCATTGGAAATCCAAATAAATCATTTCTAAATATTGAAATAATAAATACATTTAAAAAACCATTGTCAATACCATAACACCCAAAAATAGAATAAGGGGTTTCTTTATCACTTTAAAAACATTAAGGCTTATAGGGGAAGTCAACTAAAAATTACAGTGGTAGAGATGTTATTGTCACCACAAATGTTAAAACCATACATTTTAAAGTTTAGTAAAACACTTTGTAGAAAAAAGATTCCATTTTAAAGAATTTAAAAGTCAAATGGTTTTATTATATACCATATAAAATAAGGAGGTGTATATTATCGAAACATTCCCCAATTAAATGAGATTAAGATGATGTCCCTTACAAAGATGATATCCTTAGATTAAGGATAAATAAATTATATAATTATGTGTGAAAAATTTAAATACACTCAATATGATAGGATATTCAGTTTAAATCAATCATAGGACATTCACACATGTTATTTTAAAAACAAATCCAATGACATGGATGTTTAACTTAATGAATGGAAATTTAGATAAAATTACCCTTACAAAATTCATATCAATGACTTGAGAAATTATCAATAGAGTGATTATATGTATCAAAAGTATATCCATAAAAGTGTAGTTGAAATTATAACATAAATAAATAAATATTGATTCAACACATAATCATATCATGATGTTGTCAATAAGTATATGATTAACCCGAACAATGGAAATTGGGTTTTGAAGTTCCCTTACAAAAATTCAGCATCCTAACGGCGTCAATTAATGAAAATCATAAAATGAGTTGATAGGAGGTAAAATGGTCTCTCATCACATGGAAATAAAATATAAATTAATAATTATATATAATATCATATCCCAACATAAGAAAAAGAAAACTAAAAGACATTACATATAGGGTGTCTTTGACTAAAGGAGTACGCTGAAAGGTTCCCATATTGATTAGGAAACTTACGAAAAATTCACCACATAATAGAATGATAATACATTTTATGTGTAGATACCCATAAATTATAATATATTACACTACGAATACAATAATGGGTATTAAATAAACCACAGAAAAGGAAATAGTGGAATATATTTCATGAATTTCATGGGAATAAAAAGTGAGATTAAAACCCCTTACCACATTGAAATCAATCTAGTTGTATGAAAAAAAGTTAAATACCACCAATTGAATCTCATAATTCAATGAATATAAAGTGAATCATTATAATATCTATCAAATGTTAGTTAAAAATACACCACATGCAATAAATTAGTGGTTAATAATGGAAATCTCAAGAAATTAAAAGTGAGATAAGAAACCCCTTACCTCATGTCTGACATGACCTGTTCGTTAATTAATTTACGAAATAATAAACATAATTTAATTTATAATTGCATAAGAACATTTCTCAGTAATAGTATTCCTTTTATATCACTTATTTACTCTCTATAACCATTAGTGAATTATTTTGAGTTCATATCAGACATTTTGTCGATGGTAGGAACTTCAGTTAAAAATGAACTTGTTATAATTACAAATTGTCCATGTGATAAAAATAACATTATATACAGAATCAAATTAAAGATTTAAATATCATACATATCATATATATATATCAAGTATACGTATATGTATTTATAATAGTACATAACATTTGGAGATAAGAAATGAAATGCACAGTTTATGGAGACGGTAAGCCGAGCGTACGCATGAATGCTACTTTAATTTTATTTCATATATTAATGGATTGAAAAAATATTGATAAATAAGTATAATATAATTAAAATATAATATCAAATATAATTTCTTTAAAACCATCATTTATATGTCCCACGTATGGAATGAACGATTCATCTCACTTTGAGGGGAGATTGCCTGCACTTCCTCAAATGAAATTATTGTATTTACCCATTATGGAAACCATTATGGTATTTTATAAATGAAAAATACAGAAGTAAAAAAACCATATAAATATAATAAATATCACATATAAATATTGTTCCATCATAATTTCCACCATGAGAGGTGGTTGGAGATATTTGAACAATAATCATTTCATGAGAAAATAGTTCATCATCCATAAAAATATTATGTTCGTATCCATTAGATGGAGGTGTGTGGAAGTATAGTCAGAAATCATCTCATAAAAACAACATAGTATTTTTATTATTCTGGTGTTCATATAAAATAAATGAATAAAGATAGTATAGGGGTTGAAGAACTAAAATAAAAGAAAAGAACTTAAAAGAAGACATTACCTTCAAATCCGGTAACTCACTTTGGCTTGAACGAAAATGTTTACATAAATTTCATTCTTCCTATAGGAAGGATTTTAGGAGGAATAGAAGGATGTAGGGAGATTAACTAGAAAGAGTTTGGATGAGACCATGGGCTTGATATGAGTGATGAATGGGTTAAAAGTGGTGTTTTTTATAAGGGGGATGAGCTGCTCTTTAGGAATGTTTGAAAATATTGTTTTATTATATAATGATTTTCAGTTTCTAAAGGTCCCAACCTTATTAAAGTATAGGATAAGATGAATACTTTTCTATGTAAAATCATTCAATAAGAGTATGAT
Source organism: Viscum album (assembly GCA_963277665.1). NCBI lineage: Eukaryota > Viridiplantae > Streptophyta > Magnoliopsida > Santalales > Viscaceae > Viscum > Viscum album. The sequence goes on from OY728126.1 coordinate 2,081,898,813, forward strand.
AGGTTTTGGATATTATTTTAATTTTTATAATCTTATTTATTTAAATCATTCATTAATGAGGTAAACATTGCCTCATTTTTTTGTCAAGAATAAATATATTTATATGATGTCTAAAAATTATAAAACAAAATACCATGATGTAGGAAATATTTTTAAGTATTGAATGAATATTTATAGTCAAATTAATAACTTATATAACCCCAGGTAAAATTTTATTTTCAAAATGATATATGTTTCTGTCATTTTTGTCTTTACATTTAATCAATAAATATAATGTGTCATTATCACACGCAAGTGGCTCAATGGGGTCCCAAAATCTATGAAATGATGCCCATGGTCGGACATGTATCTATTAATATTATTAGAACATGTGTTAGGGTAATTTATTATTATTATTATATTATTTATTTACCCTTATTTACCAGATTTACCATTTAACCATAGTAAAAACAATATTTACTGAAGTTAATATACATAATGTTTGAAAATAAAAGATACATATTTACATAATTTGGACCACTTGATTGCTAATTTGGAATCCATTTTTCAAAATTAAAAACACATAAGTGGAAAAAATTAATTTAAAATTAATTCTCCATGTCAAAACCAAAAGCGTGTTTTTAAGAAATAGTAACTATCAAAATATTGACAATTGTTTAGGTCCAATTTCAAAGTGAAATTACTTCCAATGATAAAAATTGGAATAATGGATGAAATATAATCTAACTAAACATTAAAATAATTTAATATGATAACATAATCGTATAAATAAGTTAGATAAAAATGCAGTTTTGAATTAAAAAACAAAATATTTCACTATTCATTAAAAAAATATACATTATCAGAAAAATACCAAAAATTTTCCCAAAGTAAATTTTGATGTTCCAAATCTAATGAAAAATTTTATTTTTTCAAATATATGATATTAAAGTGAAAAAAACTTTATTTGAAAATGGTTCTCCATTAAATGCAATAAATGGTCCTTTTAAAGAATATTAAAGTATTTATGCTTAAAACTGGATTCATTCACATTTTAAGCCTCTAAAATTTATTGGATAAATGTAAAATCATTTAAAAACATTTACTATAATATTTGTGCAAATTTTAGTTAGTTCTATTCATTCTTACAAATACAACTGATAGGTGTCAACTACCATTTAAAATAATAATAATATTTTATTATTTTTTGGTATAACTCAACATTCTGTGAAATTTATGTTTTCATAGAAACTAACTATTGTGTATCAGGTATTCCATCGAACATAGTATCCCCTTTAATGTAAAATTAATATTTAGCTTACAAATATTAATAAATATGAAAATTTTTATATTCTTTATTTACCGTGGATGTTACATATAATGAGTTATAACATTATCCAATTCATTGGAGGGATATTTAATTGTTTTCCCACTCATCATATAATAAAAATTATACAAATTTATTTCAATTAAATATAAAACCATTCATATTTGAATCATTGTTTACATAACATGGGGAAAAGAGACATATTTCATGGAAAATTTCATTAAAAATCTAATAAGACATCTTGAGAAAGAATATATAATGTTCAATAAATATATTTCACATGTGTATCATAATGATAACTAAGGTTGTTGACAAGTGATGCACCTGTAAAGGGCTCTCAACCGAGGGTTTCCTCTCACCTTGACCAGCTCCTTCGCTGCGGACAGCGCGACGATTCCTTCTCGCACTCGGTGGGTTGGTGGTGGATCTCCATTGTAGTGGAATCATAGTTGTCTTCTATCAGGTTGTGGAGATGATCTTCGGGTTTCTTTCGTTGCTTGTTTAGATCCACGGGTGTAAGACTGGTTCTTGTTGACGTCATACTCTTCGGAGCGCTCCTGGATCAGATCTCGGTAGATCACTATTGTCCTGTGGTGTTTTTTTCGCGTTTGAGGGTCGCGCTCATGCGTCGGCAGTTTGTAGGGTTCTACATCCTCTCAGGTGAGTTCTTTGGGGTTTCGTTGTGCCTAATATGGTTGATTTGTCTAGTGGTAGTGGGATCTTCAGTTCGTTGGTTCAGTTTTTCTTCTAATGTGTCGTGGTGAATCTGATGGTATGAGTTGAAGATGTTGTCGTGATAGAGTGACGAAGATGATGTTTATTAGGAGGAAATTCCATGGATGATTTTTTTGTTGGTTTTTAGTTTTTTGTTCGATGGTTTATTGAATCATCTATCTTGGTTGAATGTTTTGATGGTCCTTCTGGAGTTCTTTGGGCTGGAGGCCCTGTTTATCGGTACCAGCGGTTCTGTCCTCGGCAGTATGGTGGGGAGACGATGTGACGATGGATGCCGGCGAAGCTCACCAGTGATTCGGGGATGTGGATAGGGCTGAAGCACATGGCGTGTCAGGTCTGATGGCGATTCGGCACTCGAGGCAGTGTAGGCCCGCGGCTCGAGGTGGTGAGGCGGTGGTTTTGAATTTTGAATTTCCAATTTGAAATGTGATATGTGGTTTTTGGTTCATGCTGTATGGGTCCCGACAACCCACAATCCGTCTTTCTAAAATGGAAAAAAATGATTTCCAGGAGAACTAAGGTTGTTGACCTAGAAAAAAATATCATATAAGAAAAATACTTGAAATATTTGAACACAATAGGGATCATGATTTTGATTGTTTTATATTTTTATTTTAATACCCCCAAATAAAAATAATATAAGAGACTCTATAGTTTAATTAATAATTTACAAATATATATATATTGTTTTAGTATTTTGTGGAAAATTTAACTGTAAGAATTCAGATATTCATTTCAGTTATGGACCTTTATTTCGGGTTGTTTTTTAGGAAAAGGGAAGAATATATAAATATTATAAGCACAGACCTTGTACTCATGATTAGATGTCATGTACTCATGAGTACATTCCATATACCTTGTTACCGTGCATAACCATGTACTATCCATGTAACGGCTGATTACATGACCGTGTGGGTGACCTGGAAGACCGCCTAAGTTGGGTGCTGATTGAGGCTACTACATGGTGGGTAAATTAAATGAAAACCCCATGTAATTTTATATTTTATTTGTTTAATTGGTCCAGGGTTACATCTCATCCCAAGAACACATCTCTTCATCCCGTTTTTTGTACAGGAGAGCGTCGAGTTGACCGAGAACATTGAACCCATACCGTTCCATCCTCTGATATCTGATTGAGATGTCACCATGTGCATTAGATTCACACAGGTGAGTTCTATTATTCCATACAGCCTCTCTTCCTGATTTCTCCTCCCTCTTTAGTTATCCTAGGTTGGATGATTTTTACCTATTTTTATACCTACTACATTCTAGGTCGATTCTGTTGCCGATGTTCAGGAGTGTTCTTTATACGACATCGAGGTAAGTGGTTTTTGCCTTTATTTGATTATCATTGGATGTATATTCTAGGAGTGTTGAATACCCATTATAGTGTATTGATATATTTTTATTTTAACCCAGTTTTAGACATTTTGTGGTGTGGTTGACTATGAAAGGTTTATTATTTACGTAAAAAGTGTATTTTCATTTATTATGGTTGTGTATCCCATTTTTGATTGATTATGGTCATTTGATCTATAAATTCCTATTAAGATTGGTTTTTTTCATTCATAGTGAGTTTAGGATGGAGTTTTTTTTGTTATATGAGATGCATGTGTCCCTCATTGTGAACTTTTAACAAAGGGAATTGACAGTGAGAGCTTCCCAACATAGGGTCTTTTATGAATAATTATTATTTTCTTTCACCAAGGGCATTGACTATTAGAGATCCCACAGTGTTATTAACTAGAGGGGTTAGACCGTGAGATCTACCAAGAGGGTCATTAATCATCATTTGTTTGACCATAGGGAACTAACCGTGGGAGCTTCCAGAGGTTCATTATAATTGATATAATTATTCAACCCAAGGGTTAATGACAGTGATAGCTACCCAGGTGGTCATTTGTAATTGATTGTTTATATGTAGGACCGGAGGGGTTAAACTGTGAGAGATTTCCCAGTGGGTCATTATTATTTTACTAAATTAATGACATGTGAATCTAGAGGGTATTAGACTATGATGGATTTCCCATAGGTATTAATGTGAATGATTGATTGATTGTGATGAGACATCCATTCTAAATCACAAGCTTGGAATCAATTTTACTTGATTTTTTACGATACGTCTATTTTTTGTTGTTATACAGGGGGATACTGGTCATAGGATATATCTCTAGGTAACATTATTCAACAGATTGAATAATTAGTTATTGTAATTGAATGTAATTGAAACTATAGGATTGTTTACTTTTGAGTACACCTTTGTTTATTAATTCATTTCTTTATATTACATGTTATACATATTCACTGACAGTTATGATTAGATATTTTGGTTGTTTCCTACTGGTATTCGTTTTTCACCTTGTTTGGGTCTTGATTTTGGACCCACAAATATTATATGGTTATAGGTATATATAATGGAAACCTCCCTTCTTCATCTTGTATTGGATTGTTGTGGATCAAGAGAGCATGGGACCAAGTGGAGGATTGAGATGCTATTGGAGTTTGTTGTTTTCTATACTCTGGATTCAGTATTATATTTCCAGCATTGTGAATTGTTTGGATTCATTCCTTTATACAGGTTACATGCACCATTAATTTATATATATGTTGTTGTTTTTTATATTATCAGCCTTCCACTGTTTACATATTTTGTATGTTATTACTGCTTCTCCTATTATTTGCTATTTGTTTCTATTGCATTACTCTACCAATGAGGGAATTGTGTTGACATTATCACACCCAAGTGTCTCACTGCTAGTCGGTAGCCTCTAGCATTTAGGAATATGCACTTGATTCCATGTGACCAACTAGGTACATGGCACCTATGGACAACTCCTAAATACAGTACATTACGAATTGGTAATATAAGAGTTTCATTTTTGTTTTCCTTACTATTTGGTTCCTATAGACGAGAGTGGGAAGGAATAGTTAGTTTTTAATAAGCTGTTCCTAGGAGTAGATAACCAGTGTATTGGGAAAATATAATTTTCCTCAAATATTTCAATTTCTCTGGTTTTTCAATTTTTACAGCTAATTTGATTTCCCCATTGGGTGATTCATTTGTTTTGTTCTATTATCATGGATATTAATGAGGTTCTATTTTATTTGAAACCGGAGGAGATGATGGTATTCCATCTCATGCATCATATAGGCACTTGGTTGAGATCAGATGTGAGGTATTCTTGTCAGACCATTTAGGGAGAATTACCTATTCTTGATGTGGTGATAGATGTTTGGCCAGATATGAATGATGACATGATATGTGCTACGATAGAATACTTGATACTTTGATAGGGTATTGAATTGTGTTGTTCTATTTATATAGTCACCAAACATGGGTCCTTGATGTGTATTGTGACCTCTTATATCAAAATCTTGTGGATAATGTTTGAACTATTATTGAATTTTTTCATCTTATGATATTAATAAGGATGCCGACATTGATTTGTGGGTGTATGGGATCTGAGGGGTAACAATTTGTAATTACATGGACAAAATTATATGTTTTTAGGCATTCTAGAGATGTTTTAGAGGCTAACTGCCTGGAAACCCAAACAACACAATGTGTGGTCTTATGAACACACACCATGTGTTCTTCTATTCTGGAGGAAACAACATTTCTTATGTAGACACCTTGTACTTTATGTACATGATGGGTAGTCTTCAACCGTGTGACTAACGGTGTGAGCTGAGACATGGGGTTGGGAAAAATGGGTAGAACACACAGTGTTCTAGGAGTACAGGTTGTACTGAAGGGTTCATGTGTCTAGTAGTGTGACTAATAACATGGGTTGATGAACTTCAGATGGTACACTCCATGTCTAGGGTGAACACGCCGTGTTGTGTTAACTAGGAGGGAACCATGTAATTCGAGCCATGTTGGAAAACATGGGATAAAGGGAAAATTCAAGTACATTTTGTGTGTGAGGATGGACATGCAATGTGTATGAGTGTTACATGACCATGTTTGGAAGAGGTACACACCAATTCTAAAGCATAAAGGAACATGACATTTATTGTTTATACATACAGTGTAACCCTGTTTTGTAAAGCATGAATGTTTTTCTTCTTATGTTCCATACATGAACTTATTTTTTGTTGTATTTGATAATCTTGTAATAAGGTGTGTGCTTGAACTTACAATTTCATGCCACCAAGACATCCTCTAGATGTACATCAAGTACATGGTGGTGATAATACATCAGAAATGGTAGATCATGGACTACAAGTATATCCTCCTGTAATGCATGTTTTGGCAGCAACTGTAATACCCAACATAGGTGCTGATGCAGAGTTCCGTGAAGGCTTTTTGAGGATGTTACATAGTATCCAGGGATCATTGCATCTTGGATGATCTATGGAAGAGCTGACATGGGTGTTCTAACAATGACATCATCCCACTTTTTCACGGGATGGAGGACCACATGCTATAGAGTCATGGTGGGAGGCCATGCTTTCTATCATTGAGCATGTAGAGACGCCTCTATAGATGATGGTGAAGCTCATGATGTATGTTTTTTGTTATTCCACTAGGAGATGGTCGAATTATATCTCACAGATGGGATATTATCAGAATATTTATTAGGGATAGTATCAGAGGATCTTCTAGGATTACTTCTATCCAAAGAAGTTGATGGCTGATCAAGCCATAGATTTCATCCATTTAGATGAGGGAACTTTTCAGTGATGGAATACTCATATTGTTTCATAGAGCATAAGCACTTTACACATATTCTTGGAGGTGGAGTGTTATCTTTGATGAGGGGATTAGAGGATGGTCTTAGGTATAAAATCCAGTCGCAGGTGAATGTCTTTAGGATGATATCCATGATGACTATAGTGAACTAGGCACAGATTACAGAATGTAATATGGGGGTGTTATCTGATTTGAGAAGGGGTAGTTCAGCAACTAGGGATTGTACTCATTCGATAGATAGCAGGAAGCACCATATGGAGCCTTCGTATGTTGATTCTATTAGCAGGGATGTTTCTTATGGTATCCAGGTTGTATGCTACTAGTGCGGGGAGAGTGGGCATATGAGACCACATTTCCCAAAGGACATAATTGAGTTTCAATGATACAACATGATGGGCCACCATTAATGTTTTTTCCTGTTTTTCTCACCAGTAGCCAGTGATATGGGATTTTCTATGAAATCTCATTCAGGAGAAGGACCACCAGATTCTCATCTGTGAAGGAGCTGCATTCCTTCTCGACATTCAGGTTGAGGAGGTGTTCATGGTTATGGTATCCAGTTGATATGTTTTTAGTCATTGATGGGTGGATCAGCTCAAGGTATTAAGGAAGGTTCATAGGGTCACGGTACAGGTCCGACTTTTTTAGGGGATTAGACCCAGCTAGAGAAGAATCGGAAACCCTCTACGGTTAGAGGTATGATACTAGTTTCCATAGATTTAGCTTCTTTTCTTTTTTATGTCGGGTCTTCCCATAGTTTGATATCTATTGATGTTGTGGAGATCCATGGGCTCTATATCTTCAGTTTTGGGGAGTTTATGATGGTAGACACTCTATTTTGGATTACAATGGCTAGTTTATGTTAGTGCAAGGAGTTCCCTCTTTAGGTTGGACGGTGTCATTTCTTATAGGACCTCTATGTCATTGAGATTACAGGCTTCAATGTCATTCTCAGAATCGATTTTTTAGTCACTTTCTATACCTTTATATATTGAAATTATCATATGAGACTTTTACATCACCATATAGTGGCTCCTTTTTACAAAAGGGAGAATGGGACATTCAGATGAGTAGAGCTAGACCCAAGCATCATGGGTTCGGAAGAATTATAGCCCAAATTTCTAGCTTATATTAGGATGACTAGGGGACATCACAGATATACTCTCCTCTAGTGGTGGATCATTTCAAGATGTCATTTTAGACTATATTTAAGTTTTACCTCTAGAGTGTGATTTAGATTCCTCTATTGAGCTGGTTCTAGGAGTGGTACCCAGGTCTATTCCACCTTATAGGATAGCAACACAAGTGTTACAGGAGCTCAAGAAGCATTTAGAGGAGTTACAAGCAAAGGGTTTCTTCTGACCCAGTACTTCTCCCCGTGGTTCACCTGTCTTGTTTCTGAAGAAGGTGTATGGCTCCATTACACATTGCGTGGATTATCAGAAGCTGAATCAGTTGACTATCTAGGTTTCATATCCCCTTCTGAAGATTTTTGAGCACTTTAGTAATCTTAGAGGAGCATGGGTTCTCTAGAAGATTTAATTAAGATTCGGTTATAATCAGTTGCATGTTATACCATCAGATATACCCCTCATAGACTTTTATAGAAGTTATGGTCCATTCAAGTATTTGGTTATGCTGTTTGGTCTCATGAATGCAACAGATGTTTTCAGGGAACTAATGGATCGAGTCTTCCATACATACTTTAATTCATTTGTGGTTGTCTTTGTGGATGATATCATGGTGTACTCTCACACTCAACATGACAATGCCACCCATATTGATATCATATTTAGTACACTGAGGGAAAATTAGTTGTATGCTAATCTCTCAAAATGATACTTTTAGATGGACCAGAATCAAATAATGTGTAATTTTATCTCAGTGACAGAAGTATCAGTATACCCAGAGAAAATGAGATTAGTATATTCATAAGAGAATCTGAAGAAAGTCTTTGAGGTATAGAGTTTTGTGGGGATGGCTGGTTACTACATGCCCTTTATACATGACTCTCCACACTTAGTAGTTCCACTTGTGGTCCTAACTAAGAATGGTACAATGTACATGTTGATATATTCCAGTGATTCATACTTTCAAAATCTAATGGGGAGACTGACTTCAGCACTGATATTGATTTTTTCAGACATGGGCAAGAGCTACACCATTTATTGGGATGCATTAGGTATTTGACTGGGGTCAGTGATGATACAAGGGGAAGTATTAGATGCGTACGGGTCTCAGAAGTTGAGTAAGAATGAGAGGAATTACCCATTTCATAATCTCGAGATAGCTATAGTTGTGAATGATTTATGCTATTGGAGACATTATGTGTTGGGAGAGAATTTTGTAGTATACACTGACCAAAAAAGTCTCAAGTTTATCATTTCTCAACATGATCTGAGTTTGTGAAAATTAATTTGGGTTGATTGCCTTCATTATTTTGACTTTGAGATTGCTTATACACCTGGGAAAAGAAACGCAGTGGATAATGTGTTGAGCGGGAGGACTCAGATACAAGCAGTTTAGGAGACCAGCAGTGAATCGAATCTTTTGCTATGTTCTCTGAGATGCATTTGGAGGTGCACAACAGATAGAAGAAGTCATTTCATTCTTATGTAGATTTTACCTATACTCTTCTGGATCATGTTAGAATGAAGTAGTTATCATATTATGAAGTCCTAGTCCTATAAGATAGTGTGTCATGAGGGGAACCTACTACAAGACGGATTGTAGTTGATGATGAGATCTTGTGTTTTTTCATGGGCTCATATTGGTGTCAGCAATCATACATGAGGATCTATTATTAGATTTTCATTCCATTGTTTTTTCAATTCATCATGTTGTCACCAAGATGTATCGAGATCTACAACGTTTGTATTGGTGGGAAAGTATGAAGAGAGATGTTGCTAGTATTGTTTTGAGATGTTCCTCCTATCAGAAGGTGAAGGTGGTGAGCCAGTGAGTAGCATGGATTTTATAGTAGTTACCCATTCCTTAGTGGAAGTGGAATAATTTCGCAATGGATTTCGTGATGGGATTACTGAGATCGCCATGAGAGAATGATGTAGTATACTCTATTGTTTACAGACACATAATGGTTGCACATTTATTTCTAAATAAAGAAACCTTCATTTTTTATGAGATTTGATGGTTGTACATCTAAGATATTGTATGATTTCATGGGGTTCCTAATTGTATCATTTTAGAATTGGACTCCAATTCTACTTCTCGTGTCTGATAGGGACTAAAAATCGATTTGGGTACATTAGTGCTTCTTAGTACAACTACCATCCCCAGACATATGTCTAGTCCGAGCACAGGATTTAGGTTTTTGAGGACATTATTTCAGGCACGATTCCTAGATTTCAGGGGCTTATGGGAGAGATATAAACTCCTAGTAGATTTTTCCTATAATAATAGTTTTCAAGTTACGATTCATATGGAACCTTATGTGGCATTGTATGGTAGGACATTTCGATCACCCAAATGTTGGATAGTGGTAGGAGAGGCAACTATTATGGGACCTCATCTTGCCCAGGAGACCACTGAGTAGTTGGAATTGATTTGGAAGATGATTTCTACTACATATTCTAAGAATAAATCTTATGTTGGTCAATGGAGATGACCTCTGGATTTCAAGGCCAGAGATCATGTTTTCCTATGTGTCACACTTATGTTGGGATAGAGGAGGAATAGAAGACAAGGAATGCTTTAACTATGAAATTTCACACTATTTTAGGTTTTGGAGCCTGTCGGGCATGATGCCTATCAGTTTTAGTTATATCATAGGCACTGGGCTATGCATGACATCTTTTATGCTTCTCTGCTACAACATTATTTTTCAGACCCGTCTCAGATTTTTTCAACTCCAAGAGGTTGAGTTGGAGGTGGATGCATCTTTAAAAAGCCCCCTATATGGATTTTGTATCATAGTACGATGGTTCTCCATGGACGGTATGTCCCTCTGGTACAGGTGCTATGGTAGTACAGTTGAGTACAAGATTAGACTTGTGAGAGTGAGGCAGATGTATGATCACAATGGCCGGAGTTTTTTAATGTTTCTTATTCACCACTTTTGGAAGGGATATATTAGGATTAATAAATTTAAGGGGGAAGTTTGTAGGATCCTGGATCTTCATTTCATGTATGGACCATCATTTTGGGTTGTTTTATAAGAAAAAGGAATAATTTAGAAATTTTTATATGTACACACATTTTAGTCATGAGTACACATTGTGTGCCTGGTTGCTGCGCATAACCATGTATTGGTTGTGTGACAGATGAGTACATGGCCTAGTGGGTGACCTAGAAGGCCTACTATAGCAGGGGCTGGTTGAGGCTAGTACATAGTGTTTAAATTAAATTAACATGTTGAGTACTATTATATTTATTTTTTTAATCGGACTGGGCTCGTGTCTCATCCTCTAGTTACATATCTTCTTCATGTGTTTCATATTGGAGAGCAAAAAGATAGTGGAGAACTTTGAACCCCTACCATTCATCGGTTCCATCTCCGATTGAGACACCATATGCTGTGTTGGATTCCCACCGGTGAGTTATATTTTTCCCTAGATTCTCTCTTCTAAATTTCTCCACTACCTAGATTTATCCAACGTTGAACTATTTTGGTATTTTTATAGATCTACGACATTATTTTCTGATTCAATGGCCGACATTCAATATTGTTCATCATAAGACATCATGGTAGGTGGTTTGGGCCTTTATTTTTTATCATTGGATTATATGTGCTCTGTGTGTGGAATACCCTTGTTAGGGTATGGTATTATTTGGAGTTTAACACTATTTTAGAACTTTTTTGTGTGGTTGAGAGAGAATGGTTGTTGTTTATATAATATGTTTATTTTCCTTGATTATGAGAGTGTATCCCATTTTTGATTAAATATAGTTGTTTTGTACAGAATTTTCTGTTAGGATTTCTTTTCCATTCATGACTAGTATTGTTGGGATGGAGTTTTTTTCATATGAGATGCATGTTTTTTTCATTGTGAACATTGATCGAAGGTAATTGAGTGTAAAAGATACCCGTTATAGGTTATTTTATGTATAATTATTGTTATCATTGACAAGAGGCATTGATTGTGAGAGCTTCCATGGGGTCATTTACCAGAGGGGTTACACCTTGAGAGCTATCCAGAGGGTCTAATTAAACATCTGTTGGACTATACAGAATTGACAGTAAGAGATTCTCGAGGGTAATTATAATTATTATCACTATTTAGGTCAAGTGCTAATGACTGTGATAGCTACGCAGGTGGTCATACGTAATTGATTGTTGCTATGTGGGACCAGAGGGGTTAGACTGTGAGAGAATTCCAAGAGGGTCATTATTATTTTATTTAATTGTTTATATGTGAAACCAAAGGGGATTAGACTGTGAGGAATTTACCATAGGGTTTATTGTGAATGTTTCATTGATTGTGACCAGCCTGTAAAGGCAAATCACAAGCAAGGACTTGATTTTACATAAATTTTTATATGGTCTTTTTAGACGTCTGTTTATTTTTTTTATATAGGGCGATACATATCATACGCTATATCCAAAGGATACATTATTAAATGGATTGAATTATTAGTAAATGTAAATGAATTTAATTGAAAAAGAAGGATTGTTTACTTTTGAGTGATTATTTTTTATTACTTCATATCTGAATATTATATGCTATATATATTTACTAATAGTTTGGCACATATCATTTGGTGGTTTCCTATTGGGATTCATATCACACCATTTTTGGGTCATGATTTTGGTCACAAAAATTATATTTTTGTAGGTATAAATAATGGAATGTTCTCTTCTACATTATGTACATGATTGTTGTGGAGCTTGTGAGTATGGGACAAACCAGAGACTTTCCATGCTGTTGGATTTTACTATTTTCTATACTTTGGTTTCTGTGTTGTATTTCCAGCATTGTGGCTTCTTTGGCTTCTTTCCTTGATACATCTGACATTTGTCATTCATTTATATACATATATATATGATGTATTTGTTTATACTATCTGTCTTCCAGTATTTATTTCTATTTTATTGTATTACTGCTTTTGCTACACTTTCCAATTTGTTTCCATTGTGTTACTCTTCTAATGAGGGCATAGTTTCCCTACAATCACACCCAAGGTCCTCCCTATTAGTCGGCAACCTCTTGAATTTGAGAAAGTGCACTTGAGGCCATGTGACCAACTGAGTATGGGGAACCTCTAGGTGGAAACTGGATCTGAGACATTACAAAATTAAAAACAAAAAATATTTCTTATAATTTTTTAACATTTTCTTAAAAATAAAATTAAAGGCTATATTCCAAAGGCATTTTTGAATATTTGAATTAAAAAACTTCTAAAAATATTTACTTATCAAACGAATAATAAATTAAAGGGACATGAAAAATTCATTGTGGTTTTAAAACAGAAATTTGTAGTGGATTATATATTATATAATTAATAATATAAAATCATTTTTCAGTATTTTTAAAACACCATTATTAAAACCCACATTGAATAAAAGAAAATAAAATTTTGAAATGTTGAAATGGAAGATTGAATGTCACCTAAAATAATAAAATTTCTATTAAAAATAATGGTCATAATTTTGGATAAAATAATATATATATATATATATATATAGGTTAAAAACCATTAATGAAAGGATAATTATTCTGAAAGGTATTGTATATTTATATAGAAATATGTTTCTTAATAGTGATGAATTTGGGTAAAAACTTATAAAAAAATTGGGAATTAAAATTAAATTTTTATACCAATAAAAATAATAATAAATCCAGAAAATGTCAGCAATATGGTGAAATTAAATCACTTTAAAATAATATAGTTAAAAAATAATCATTATATCTCAATTAAAAAATTGAGTTACAAAAAACCCTTATAACATTTTTATCCTTTCAAATACACTAAAAATATAGAATCAAATATGGATTTTTATATACCCCTATAATTCTTGACAATTATCATAAAATAAATTCAATTTCATTATATATAGTAGAAAAATAATGATGTTAGTTAATATTTAACATTTTTCAATAATTGGAAATTGATATTAAGAAACCCTAAACATTTTACTATAATCATTCATAAATTATATTTAATGTCCTATATAATAAACATAACAATATTAATAAAGAATTTTAATAACATATTCTAATATATTTCCTTTTATAAATTAAATTTATAATCATTTTGTAAAATTATGTAGTTATTAATATATTACTTTCATCATCAGATATTATTAATTTTGTACATTTCATAGAAATTTTATAATAGAGATTTACATCCTCAATATTATGGTAAAATATAATCATTAAATAATTATTCAAGGTTATATAATGTATTTTCTATAATTATTTATAAATTTAAAATATAATTCGATGTTATTTTTAATTCTGATTTATGAAAAGGAAATCAAGGACATAAATATTTCAGGTAATTTTGGAAAATCAAGGAATTTCAATAAAATGATCATTTATTTTTATATCATAATTTTAGAACCATATACATAAAAATTATTACTCATTTATTTTTTATATATTTATTGAATAAATTATTTCAATCATCCATGTAACATGGTTATAATAATTAAAAATTTCATCTATGGATGTGGTATTTCCACGAATGCACAATTGGTGTTTCTATTTTCAAAAAATGAAACGAATTAAAGGTAAAGAATAGAATTTTGAAATATTTATTATATAATATTTATATACGTACTAATTGAAAACATTATTAAATCCATTCTTGTGAGGCAGTAATGAATAAATAAATATGTCATTCATGGAGGTGGAAGTCCTCACGTATGCATGGGTTGTGTTTTAATTTTTTATGGACTGAGAAGATGGATTAAAAATTATTTCAATTATACAATAAAAGTTATCAATATATATGTTAATGATTTAATTATGTTTTTTATTTAATAAATTTTGATAAATTATTTTTAGAAATAATGGAATTTAAAAGAAAAGAAGTGATCCAGATTTTTTAACTTACCCCACAAGATAAATCCTTCTCTATTACTATAATTGTTATCATGTGACATCAGAGCCTCTATAAAATGGGATTCATTGATTTGAATTGATTGTAGATATTTTTTGAGATAATTTTCCCACTGTGTGTCTATATGTGGGGTGTTTAAGGGATCATTTTATATGGGAGAAGGGTGGAAATTTTCAAAATAGCCCTATAATTATATTAATGTCACATCACTTTCAAATAAAAGAGACCTCAAAAGTGTAAATTAATTTATTGCAAAGGATTATAGGTTTTATAAACTCTCATACTCACATTTTTAAACATGTTTTATCATGTTATAAGTATTTTCTTCTTTTTTAGGTTTTCACTATTACATACGGCTACCATGATATCTCATTTTTAGGACTACAAATTTTTTTTATGGATAAAAATAATATTAAAATTATTTCATATTTATTAAATTCAATATAATAATATAAAAAAAATTATAATATTAAATTTCAAAATGCGATAATAATTAATTTTAAAATAAATCATGAGTAATGTATAAATATATTTTTTAAGAAAATATTAATTGTATTACAAAATATTGATCAAGGGTTTATAAATTAAAAATTATAATTTAATTATATAATTTTATTTGTTAAATAATTATTTGGTATGGAAAATTGTTTCATAAATTTCTAATTCATGATTATATCCTTATAATGTCACAAATATCACAATATTTGTGAATGTTTTATTTTGAAGTATTCAAATTGAAATTAATGATTTTTATAAGAATGACCTAAATTTCACTAAATGATAAATTTGATATGATGAATAAAAAATGACATCTATTTAATCAAAATTATTTTCTAAAAATGAAAACATAAATTTTAGATCCAAAAAATAGCTGATATAGAAATAAAACTATTTTTATATAAAAGTTATTTTTAAAAATAATTAGTAGTGGTTATAATTATTTGATTCTATTTTATATTTTTAAATTAATGTTTATATATTTTATTTCACATAGTAATATTTTAAAAAATCCTTTCAAATTTATAATTTTATATTATTATAAAAAATATAAAAAATATTGTAAAAATTTAATAAGAAAATTGAACACAAAATCTATTATTCCAAGATAATTATTATTGAACACATATATTATAAGTGGTAATTTTTATTTCATAAATAAATCTTTATGAAATTACACCATTATTATTTATTTAAATTTTATTAGAATTATATTTTATAAAATTCATGAAAAAATATAATATTTATTATAATAAAAATTACATGTTTATATCATCATAACATCAACTTGAAAATCCACAGATAAATTCTACATAAGATATATGCGTTAGATAAGTGGAGATGGTTACCAAGAGTGTCACATTAGGTAAAATGGATCATGTAGTATTTTCCTAGAACATTTATTTCTCTAACATAGGTGTTCACCCAATCCCAGCTTGTTAAAGCTCAATAGGGGATTTGTCTAGGGAAAAAAAGTTACATAACCACCCTTTATAGATAGAAAAATTTAATTTATAATAAATAATTAAAATACATTATTTAATTTCATTATAATTTCAAAATTTATTTCACAATGTGGTTATTCATATTTATAACATAATATTTAATGAAAATATTTATTAAAGGTTCATTTTAATACTTTTATTTTAATTTAGTAAATTTTATTACAGCACTTTTTTTACTTTAGTGTTTTTTCTTGAGTAAGATAATCATAATAATATTCAGTTAAATGAATATATATATTAAAATATAAATATATTACAATCAAAACCATAAATAAATTTTATTCTTTCAATTTTAATTTCTATCAATGAGGAAAATAGATTTTCGTATTCTTAATATATTCATAACTCATTTTATAATTAAATATGAAATATTATCCTTAATATATTTTTTAAAATTGAGATACTCAAATAATGGTTGAGTATTAAGACATATATAAAGAAGTACTATTTTATTAGAATTCTATAGTTATCATTTAATAGATAGTTATTCATATGTGGACTTTGGATATAGAATCTATATTGACCCTCGATATTCATATATTAATATAACATAAAATTTGGATAATACATAAAAAATTAAACAAAAAGATTCATAAATAACGTAATAGACTTATAACTTTTGAAACATTGATACATTAGCACTTTTACATTAGTAAAATACATTATCTCCCAGTATGTTCTTCATCACCATCACCCTTCAAAGAAACATCAATCATAAAACATATCATCATAATCTGGGCAAGGAAACATAAGAATAGGTGAGATAATAAGCTCAGTAAGGAAAAAATAGGGATATATGTATGCATAATCATGAGCATAATGGTGTGAAAGAAAGATCATTAAAATATACTATTATACCCAACATAATATTGCTTCTATACATAAATCATGGAATAGTGTATTGCAGTTCAGAAGATATGAATCATAAGGAAATAAAGATCATAAGCCATGAAATTATAATATATGAATAAAACATGCAATTTTTTCTTAAACATAAGAATATATAATGATTCCAATAGTAGTACAAGTCAATGATTACAATTCCATATTAGTGGAAAATTTATTTACTAAACAAGGTTCAAACCCTGTTCCAGCCCTATATTATTAAATTGAGTTCACTCCTCATTCCAACACGGTAATACTGAACCAATTTCATTTCTTATTCCATCCAATTAATACCAAAACAAGTTCATTTATAATTCCATACATGTCTATATAATGAGATATAAATCATTAGTAATGCATTCGAGGGAGATATAGGTCCCACCCATCTCATAATGAAATAATTTATACATGTGGAAAAATCACAAAACAATCATATCATGACCCATTAAATGAAATGGGTATCATAAACAAGTAATCATATCATAACCTATGGAAATAGAAAAAGGATTCCAAATCATTTCATAAAAATAATAAACTATAAAAGATGAATTGATTTCCGAAGCATATAACCCATGAATGTTAAACATATTTCATAAAAATATAACCCTTGAATGATTAACAGATTTCATAAACATATGACCCATGATAGAGAAACTAAATTTAAAAACATATAACCCCTGATAGAGAAATGGGCATCATAAATACCATTAAATTAAGAATAAAAAATTTATAGAAGGAATATAAATGGAACTATTAAATCATTTCCTTAAATGATATGAGTGACATCAACAGATGCCATCTTATAAGGAAAATAATTTTCTAATATCTTTGAAAAATACATCTTTAGGAAAAAATCATTTCATCATGGAAAAATGAATTTTTAATACAGAAAACCATTTGAAAATAATTTTCTTATAAAATACATTGAAAACAAATAATGAAGAATTCAAATAATTTAAAAACCATTTTCCTTGAAAACAAGTAAAATAAGATTCAAAATATTTTAAAAACAAATTTCTTTGAAAACACACTGAGGATATATAATGAAATGTTGAAAAACAATTACTATAATTTCATGTAAAAACCTTTGAAAACATATATATAAGTCTTGAAATAATTGTGAATTCAAATTTCATTAAAACGTATAAAAGAATCTTGATAATATTTTGAAAATGACATTCCATTAAAATTACTTTTAAAAACTTCTTATTAAATTAATCTATTTAAAATTGAAAATGAATATTTAAATAATTAAATGTGGGTAAATCCATACATGTTGTTTGAGGTAAAAATAACACTAATTTTGTATTGTAAAATGGTTATAAAAGTTAATTTTTTTTCCAAAACGAAAAGAATATTCCTTAAAAAAATTAGTAAAATACCAAAAGGGTAAAAATCTATCTTAAATATTATATAAAAATTGAACAATATTATTGGAAAACATTTTTAGAAAATATTTCCTCGAAGGAACATTGCTTTCAGAATGAAGATATGTTAATGTAATACATTCTTAATAACACTTTCTTAACTATCATATGTACCAAATAGTAGAAAATGGTTCCAAATACATGAATATGTCATAAATAACCAAAGGATAATAAAATTCCTGAATTTTATTGAGAGACGTGTTATAATATTTCATCCCAAGAGGCTTAAACATAAGAAATATTTAAAATCAATTATATTGTTTCAATAAACTATTATCACATGTTAACATGGGATCACACTCTTCATGAGACACAATCAGATTACAAAACATGTGTCTTATAGTAGATAAATTGAAACAGAACTATTTTACTGATTTGAAAACTATTGATTCATTGAACCCATGAAGTACATGTCATTGAAGGAATATGTAAATACCAATAAATTTGACTATATGAATAATCAATAACATCTATGTGAAGTATAGACAACACACAAATGTATATTTTGGTGAATAAATCATGTATCTCGCTGAAATAAATGTGAGATGATATCCCCTTACATTGTGTCTTGAATCACATTGTACTCATTCAATCCACAATTACAACAAATATAAATTTATTATAAATATCTTACATAATCATATTATCATATCTAATACCATATATTGTTTTATCATGACATTATATTACCCTCTTGTTAACAATCCTATGTTATGGTTTCACTTTAGCTCATATCTTCTTTTTTCTTCGCATGTGTCTTAATTAGTTATATATTTGGTCTCTATTATTATATCATGATTCTAGAATGTTGAAAATGATCTAAATAACATTTATATTAATAATATTTTTATTATAATAATCCGAAGAATATATATGTATGAAAAGGAATACATTGTTAACGGAGATAGTAAGCCATACATAAGCATGAATGTTGTTTCTGTTTTTATTGACTTATCGAAAGAAAGTAGGTAAATGTAATATGTGTGTATATATACTTATATTAATTAATTAAAATGTAATTATATTGTTTTATATATAATATAAGTTCACTAAAATGAACTTTATTAGATGTTATTTAGTGTGTGAATGAATCACATCTCATTGAGGGGAGATAGTCCACACTTTCTCAAACATAATTATTGTACTTACACCAAATGGAATGTAGAAAATTATATGTATTATAAGATGTATAAAGAAGAATAAATACATAATAAATATAATATATGACATATATTAATATATTTTCTATCATAATTTCCACCGTGAGATGTAGTAAAAGATATATGAACAATCATCATTTAGTGAGGTGATAGTTTGTCGTACACATAAAAACAATATTCATTACAAATTAGATGGAGGTTTGTGTACTTGTATGTTGAACTATTAGAATAACAAAATAATTGTATATTGAATATACTTATATTGTTATAATTTAATGGACTATGTATATTGTAGCATTGGAGAGGGAAAATAAAATAAAGATGATTGAGAGAAGCTATTACATCTTTATTGGTTAACTCCTTTTTGATTATTCTAAAAGGATTACATGGATTTCATTCCTCATAAGAGGAATATTATAGGATTAATGGAGGGATAAATTGAATTTTATTTAGTATATATTTTCATAAACTATGTGGGATTAGAGGTTTGATGAAGAGGGAGAGGTGGTGGCCTTTTAGAGATAATGGAAAAGACACAATTAGTATTCATGAAAACAAGTTCGGTGTACCCACATTTTAACAATATAAATGTCATAAAAACAAGAAAATGATTGAATGGAAATTGAATGGAAGAATAATGTAAATAAAATTGGTTTTTTTCATGTTTATTAGTAATTTGGTTTCTTAACTTTATGGTTTAGTCCATTGATAAGCCTAATTTTACCATAATCGATGTAATTAATTTTAATTAAATTTACTAATATTTTTGGTCAAAAACTATGTTTCCATTATTATAAATTATATATTATTCTGATTCCAAATATGGAATACATTTTTCCATTTTCTAATCAAATAATTTGAATAAATTAATTCATTATTAATCGAGTATTCAGGTCGACAATGCAGTTTTTAAAAGTAAAATCATCTATAAATTCATTGTTTTTTACACCGATTTTCAGAGTAAAATTATTTAAAATTACCTAAATTTAATTAATTTATGAAATTTTTATCTAATTGACCATTTAATATAAATTATTATTTAATTCTAATTTAAAAATAAATTAGATGAAAAGGATTTTTTGAATTAAAATACTGTATATTTCACTATTCACCAAATATGAGGTTTCTTTGAAAAACCAAAAAATAATACCCAAAATAATTTTTACATTATTAATTCAATAAAATTATAATTTAAGAAAATTAAATTTAAAAATTTGTCAAATATTAATTTTATAATTTTTTATAGAAGGGAAATAAATGTAGTTTTTTTGAGAAAATAATATTTTAAACATATATGGATTTTAGCAATAATTATATATTTTCAAATAAATATGTTTTAGTTATAAAAATATATTATCAAAAAAATTTGAAATGTAGTTATTATTGTTTAAATTATTATTTTTAATTGATAGGTTGTAATTATCTCATTTAAATAATTTTAATAATAAAATAATTTTCCATAGTAACATCTTTGTCGTGTTTAATGTATGCTAAGTCATTATTCTGTGTTAAATATTCATTGTTTATGTTCTGTGTAATGTATGCCAAGCTTCTTTAATGGGAAATGAATGTATCACTTGTTTGACTCAAGACCTTAATCAAAATTTAATTTATTTAAGAAAACCTTATAAAGTCTTAGAGTGTTACATTCTACACCCCTTCAAAATAATTTATCCCTCAAATTCATATGTTTTGTCAATGTTTCAATCTTCTGTGTTTCATACATAGAATAACTCATACAAAAAATGGTTACTAAAACTTCTCCAAAAAAGGTAATGCTAGAACTATAATTTTTACTCAATGTAAAATTTAACTAGGATTCCACATAAGGGAACATAGGTTGGGAGTGATGACTGGACATTTAGGAAAAGAATAAATATTTCTATGGAGTTATTTAGTCATCAATCTAAAACAATTGAATGATGAACAAAAAGTTGAGGTCCTCAAATAATAAATTCGTGATGATTTTTATGGCCATCGGTTCAACAAAAAATAATGTCTTAGGATAACATTCTTTTTTATCATTGTATAATAGTTGTCTAATTTTTTTTTACCAAGAATATAAGGGGATATATTTACTTGATATATTTCAATATAAAAAATTTAATTATTTCAGTTCTCATTTATATATTTTTAATTCATCTATTACAGTAGAAAGCAGATGTCCATAAATTAAAATTTATTCATGATGTACTAAAATATATATTTTGTAGATCATTAGACCATTAAAAGAATGAAATGTATAACTATTAATCTATAAGTATTCTTAAAATTCAATATGGTTAATACATTAATCTCTAACAATACAAAGTAACACTATTATTTCAACATAAATTTTTATTACAATTAAATAATTATCAATTAAATCAGATATCACGTAATCCAGTTGTACGCGTGAAACCCTTATCGTCCTTCAGTCAAGAGTTAAAGACTGTAATATTTTTTATGGATATTTAAAACATTTATCTAAATGGGATAGTGTTCCAAATATTTTTCAAAAGGGGTTCTGAGAATCCTGAACCTCATTCACACTTCTCCCTTTGTTGGAAGTGTCAACATGGTTCATGCTTCCTATGTAAACTTTTAAAGGAAGCATATGCTTCCTTCAGAATTCGATTGAAATTTTTGAATAAAAAATTATCAATATTAATAAATACTTATTAAATATAAATTATAATTAATTAAAAAATCTTCAATATTTCAATAAAATATATATAAATATTCATATATAGCAATTAAATATTTAAATAAATAAATAAATAAATATTATTCAATATTTATAAATATTAATTAGATTAAAATAAAATTTAAGTAAAAATTAATATAGATTCATGAAGATTAATAAATATGAATTATATAACAGTAAATATTAAATTAATATTAATAAATTTTAATATTGTTTTTTAAAAGGATGAGGGTAAACTCCTTTTACTAAAAATATAAATATATATTAAATATTAGTGAAAATAAAAAAAATATTTATTAAATATTAAAAAAATTTAAAAAATTTTTTATAAATATTAATAATTATTAATAAATATCTTTTTATAATAGATATCCCTCAAATAAATATTCATATATAATAATAAATATTATTAAATGTAAACAAATGTTAGAATTTATCAATATTTATTAACATTTAGTAATATTAACTAATATTTATTGATATTTATGAATATTTATGAATATATAATTTATATTTAATCACAATATAATAATATTATATCCATTTTATAATTAATGTCATATGATTATTTATTATATTAATATTTAGTATTATAATACCTATAATATATAATAAATAATCATCATTCTTTATTTATTAAATCGAAATAATATTTATTTAATTCAAATTAATTCATACTATTGATATATAATAATTAATTTAATAATACTATTTATTATACATATATAGGTTATAAAACAATGTATTAATATGAATACCAAATAATTATTATTAATTATGACAGAGAAATTCATAACATTAATGAACATATTGACATATCAATAGAACTCTATACTGATAATGGTAAGGCACATAAATCATGTATCATAAATATAATATCAATCTAATCCACATCCCTGGGGTGGATGGTCCTCTGTCCTAGAACTAGGTTTGTATTTGATGTGTCAATGTTTTGTATGTCTATGTCTCCTCTCAAAAATATGCTTCTCATATATATCATTATCATGAGCCACCTCCACATCCTCTTATGTGATATGTAGTGGATGTATAGTTTTAATTATTATACCCCATCATGCGTCTAAGGACAATGGATGTTGGTTGGAACACTTTCCAACATATAAAAAAGATTACAACACTAGTATATATGTCTACAAAACATGGCCTAATAAAGAATCCATCTCAGACCAGTCCATGTCTATATGAGCCTCTCGCAGTGACTAAGAAGCTGGAGGAGCAACTGGCGGATCAAGATGAACACCCTATTCATATGAAACATCAACATCTATAACAAGGTCATCACCCCTAGTACATATATATCATTCTCACCAACATTGGCATAATGTGGTGGGTCCATGAAAATGAAATGATAAATCACTTTCATGGAAGAAGTCAACTCCGTCTCATCATTGTGAATATATCTTTGGTCAAATTCATCTCCCAGTACTAGATCAGAGTTGTTAATGATTACGATGACACAACAATCCTATGAAAAAAATTCTCTTGTTATGTAATGTTAATAATAAACCTATTCAAAATTGGAAGAAATAATGATTACTGACACAAGAAATCCCTATCTGTGTTGTTTATGAAATTTTAGTGGGGACTTGTTGTACTCGGATGAGTAATATAGCTTATCCAATAAATGAATATATATTTTCCCCGACCCTCATAATCAAGACTCATGTCATCTGTCCCAGAGAACAATATATCTTTCATGATACCACCTCTAATAAGTGTCCCTCTTATTTGACATCTTCAAGGAATGCAATGAAGGTAACAGACTCATTGGGTCAGGAACGGGTTGAAGGAATCTATACTACCTCATAACCCTATCAATCAGATTCCACTCGTCAATATGAAAATGAATCAGTGGAAGCACACAAGAGTTGATATCGTGAATATTTGTACAATATTCTTGAAGACTCTGGATGATATCATCTGTATATAGAATCCATTTAATCTAAAATAAAAAATTAATAATTTACTATAAAATGAATAGATGTATAGTAATGAATTAAGATTTTACAATAAAAATAATAAACACATACATCATCGGGTTGATGGCTGTCCAACATAAGTTTGTAGGAATGGACACCATTCCTGGTTGTATCTAAATGTGTATGTTCCTTAATACACATGTAGTAAACATTTTAATTGTTAAATTTTATTATAGAATGTTATAAAAGTATGTTAGACATTATAAAGAGGGAATAACATGTCATCATCCTCGTGGATACTCTACTACAATAACTATAAGAAATGGTACACGAGCGTGTGGAGCTAAGTAAGGGATGTGATTCCATATCCACAACATTAAAAGAATAATGCATCCATTGATCTGTATCATATAGATGTGACATGCAGTGAATAACACCCTATATATATATATGAAAGGAATGAAGACTCCCAGCAATACCAGTATTATTATTCTAAATCTTATAGTAATAGTAAATTTATCTTATATACAAATTCAATCGAGTGATAAACAAAAATCCTCCCATGTATCAGCCATAACATATATACATGTAAAAATTTCAGCATATTGATCCCATAAACATCCTCTCTTAGATGTGCGATGAGATGGTATAACTAGTGAATTCTTAATCTACTACTAGTGATGTAATTTCCTTCATTGTGGACCTTAATTCCCAATAATATATGAATAAAATCGAACTAGTATACTATGACTCATACATTCACAACCACATCATTGATGTGGAGGCCCAAAATAATGGCCACATCCTATGGTGTAATAATCATCTACCCCTCTGTAAAATCAAATGTATGTCACTATAACATTCATCTCACTATGAGTGCAGCAATTATATAATGGTCAAATAAGGTAAAGTCACACATTCCTATGCCATAAAACTAAGAACAATAAATATGGGTGGTGATAGAGGAAGGTTGTGTGTCATGATATAAATGATTAGATCTTTTTAAATTCTTGGAATAACTAGTTGTCCCTCTAAAACCATCCACAAAACCTGAGTATCCTAGGATGTGAGAAATGGAATAAAATCTATCTAAAAAAATGATATCATCATTAATTTCAATAAAAATTGTAAACTTATTTTTTATGAAAACAACAATATAAAATATTAGGTATAAAATTTGAATATATAATTATTTAATATTATGGGAAATTATTAAATATATATGTGCACAAGGATTTTTTTACTCTACGAATTTATTATTTTATTAATCTCTAATAATGATTAAATTATTTTATTTTTCAAATAAATTATTAGCTATGTCAAACACACATATAGAATGTTGTATGATGATAAATTCGTTTTTGTTGCCTGTTTATTTTTTAATTGTTATTGTATCACAAAAACGACCATGATAGAATCAAAAAATGGAACAAACCAAAGTTGATATGTGTTAGAAATAGAGAAATTTAGAAATAAAAGGATTTATTATGGAAATTTATGTATACGAAACAGAATATACACATTGATGAAAAACTACACAATCGATCATAGATAATGGGATGTGTGGTTTTGTCTAGACACTTAGAGTCATCTCTTTTGAGTATGTTTTTCTATTTTAAAAATGATGTAGTCCATCCCCCACCCTTTTGATGAGGCTGGTCTATCACAATTATTATTTGATTAGGCTTTCCCTTCCCTATGGGTGAAATGTGGTAATTTCCAAAAAATTATTTAAAAACCCACATAAATAAAAAATCCAAATTTAATACAGAAATCATCTTACAATAATTAGAAATATCAAGGAAGAAAATCATCTGATCAGCAGGTAACGTAACAAAATAATTGTCACTAATAGGTTTCTAAGATGCACTATAATATTTAAGCAGGGTGATCATGTTATACACCAAGTCAACATGGGTCTCCTATGATATTTTTACCAATGAAAAAAATCCACAACAACTTGTGCACATGGATTACTCAATGCTGAAACCTTTTCATAATCACAGTACATGTTATCCAACAATACCAATTATAGTTGAACACTGGTGCATGTAGCCTGGTCATGGAACACTCATACCTAAAAGATCCTCTTTTCCGGATAAAATGTTATTAAACTCCATCTTCAAACCTCATGTATTATCTGACTAATGCCACTAAAGAAATTATGAATAAAAGGAATTCCATTTTTTAATCCTCTGATGTTCTTTTGGGACTATTAATCAATGTAGCGAAGAAATCTATAATATTTCTCTTAAACTAACACTATGATGTGTTGTATGGGAAAATGCTTGATGACCCTATTTATGAACTCCACTATAATATTTGTCATATGTTTATATCTCTTGCCACCATCTTATTCAAATTATCATTTTTTAAAACAGATCAGAATCATATAGTCATACACATCATCATTATCAATTTAAAACTATTCAAAAAATCAAAAAATTATTGTTAGGCCTCATATAATAAAACAAGAAGAGAATGATACAATATAAAGGAAGTTAATTTCTGTTGGAAAAAATATTCTTAGAAAAACATACCTTACATGTGGGTTTCCATCTTTATTCCTCATATCTTAAATTCTTGTGCACATTTCTCGAAATATGCCTATTGTAATATCAATGATTAGTATTCGTCTCTCTCCATGAAACTCCATCGTAATTCTTGAACACTATAATCGCTTGACTAATATCATATATTAGACAAAATTCATGGTTTTTTGTGACATGAATGCATATACATGCTAAAAACCAACTAAAGGATTCAAATTTATCTATTTTAGCAATATGTATTTCATGTGGTAGTGGAGCATGGTTACCATAATATGTTGTAGATATATGTAGAAAATATGTATAATTTTTATAAAGGGTGTTTCCATCGACCTGAATGATTTTTTTTACAATAGGTAAAAGCTGCAATCTATGGCATAAATACCCATAAAATCTTATTGAACATCACCATTGATTGATCAAATCAGTAATTGGGGAACATATACTCAATAATGTCCAAATTATAAATAATATTATTTATGATAAATAGTAAATTCATAATTTGAGGTTATATTTCTCAAGAATCATCCAAATCACCATACACATTTACAATTTCCAGTTGTTTTTCATTCTATGATTTGTGGTAGGATATCATATTGTTATGAAAGTATTTAAGATTTTCCAAAATCAGGTAAATGAGAACATCCTAACATGTTTGTATCATATCTAAAAAAAATTGATATAAACTAAATATGAAGTGATGAGTCATGCTACGATAAGATTTGAATAACACAAGTGTGTGGTTAATCTAGTTTGGGTATCTTCCACCATAAACACAATTATCATATATTCCCCTTTATTAGAATTTACAATATGCTCCATATTTTTCACATCTAATGATTTATTTTATCTTCTTTGAATCATAAACCAAAAAGTTGTAATGCCTCTTATTGTGGTATTAATTTGTCACATTTTTTACGATGTGTATAATTTCAAAATCCAACATAACATAGTTGGAATTATCAGTTGAAGCTGATCTAGTACCTATAATTATATTGAATTTAGAAGCATGTGTAATGATATCAAAATAAAAATATTATTCACAACACATTTAACTATATAAGTAAGATAATATTAATTTATGATTACACCTAACTGGTGGATGTCATGGATTTTTATCTATCATAAGAACATTAGAATTTTCCTTCCCCACATAACCTTATCATGGATTCTTAATAATCAAAGGATACTCAAAAGGTTCATTCCTCGTATCACCATCACTGAAAAAATTTCTTGATCCCTGAGTAGATACTTCAGTGTCAGATTAACATTCATTCACTATATTGCCATTACACAATGGTATGTCCCCTATATTTCATTCAAAATTATGTTCACCTACTTCATAATTTAGTTCTTTCACAGGATTCATCTGGGGAGGCAATGAATAAGACTATTATTAAGTAATGTCTTATACAATGCTCACAAAACATGGTTATGTAGTAGAAGGTTTCACCACATCAATATCACAAACAACTATATACCATTCTATCAGACCATTATTACATTGTTTCTTAAATAACAATTATATTTCCATTTAATCCCCATCATCAAAGAGAGGGTACTCGATGTTCTCTTGAAATTCATGATATTGAAGATGATGATATGTCATTGATGTAATCATTTGATCAACCATCAATTTTATCCTAAAATTACTCTACTTGTGTACATAATCCAATATCATAAAATCATAATCATCTTCCACTCTTCCAGGTGGAAAACTATAGCTAAGACATTGTGCGGTATAAATTACCTTACATGTTGAAATAAATTTTCCCATAAATGATTACCTAGAAAATATTAAATAATAAAATAAAACATACTAATTGGAAATTTTAAATTATTTAATTTGGTTATGATTTAATAATTGAATTGATCTTAAGACATTTAATATGGATTTTTTATCATTATTTGATAAAATAACCAAAACCTAAGAAGAAATCATGCAAAAATATTTTCTAAAACTGTAGCTACAATCAGTCTCTTTTTAGATAAGGTGTTACAATCTATATTTAAACATTAATTGATCATGATGAATACTTTTTTATTACAATGCTGCTCACATGAAACTAAGGGGGTCTTGGTTATTTAGATATATAAAATTTTTATGTGTAAACACTAGACCTTACATACATAGAGATAAGGATGACACCCATGGTATAAACAATGAATAAAAATGAAATTATTAAATATAATATTATTGAAAAAAACACGACATGAATTTTCAATCAAATAATGGTCGGAAAACTCAAGAACAAACTATTATTAATTAAATAATCATACATAAAACATTCATTTTCAATAATACATTATAGAAAATCTTCTGATCAATAAGCATTCTATATTTCTAACATGATTTTTGACATATTTATTATGTTATAAATTTGTCCCTTTATGTACTATATGAAATAAATAATATAAATAAATTCGTCTATTTATAATCAAACTATCAAAAACATTTTTCATTGATATATATAGTAATTTATAATTAAAACATTGATCAATATAAATAAACTCACTATTGAATTATTTTTAAGGTGATATTATTACCAAAAAATTATTAAAACATTAGATATTTTTATACAACATCATCAAATTTTTGATATATTATAATTACTTATGACTAAATTACTACGAATTGATATTTAGACTTATTATATGGATTAGTTTATAAGTTTTTAATAAACTAACCAAAACCTAATGTTGAACTTCTAGAGTCTCTATTATCACATATTTCAACAACCACCTGTTTCCTTTCAAACAATAATGCATATTCTTGAAGGCCTATTTTGCAACACATCTTGTGAAATGCCTCTATCTGAACCCAT
Source organism: Viscum album (assembly GCA_963277665.1). Lineage (NCBI taxonomy): Eukaryota > Viridiplantae > Streptophyta > Magnoliopsida > Santalales > Viscaceae > Viscum > Viscum album. The sequence goes on from OY728126.1 coordinate 2,081,928,543, forward strand.
TTTTATTATATTGTCATTCCCATGCATGTGAGCGGGTATAAAGATATGAAATACAAATTTTTTAAGGGAGATAGATAAGACCTTATATAATTTGAGACGTATGACTAATAGATTATGAATGTGGAAAATAAAATAAAATAATTACAACCCACATTAAAAATAAATGAAATTTCAATTAGTAATTTGGATTTCATCTCATGATCAGTCATCTTGCAATTCTCTAAACTAGGTTTTTGGAATACATATTTTGTTCTACATATTATATAACTTTACCTATAATAAAATGTAATATATAAAAAATATCAACAACTAATTTTCAATCCTTTTACTTTTCAATATTTATATATATATATATTTAATATTAACATTAATTAAATTTAATTAAATGTAATATAATTACTTTAATGTTATATTATTTTCAATTTTATAAAATTTCATATGTATATATAATATATTTTTCATTTTTATAATTTAAAAAACACATGTAATTATATATAAGTCTTTATTACAGAGAAGACTAAATATATATATTAAATATAATTTAAAAATATTACTCATAATAAACATTTTTATACAATTAACCCAAATAATATTACATATATATGTCAATAAATTTAAATATAATACTTAATATAAAAAATATTTTTATATTAATATATATATCTAATTACCACCTATTCATATAGAATGGAAACATAAGAGAAAAAGATCGTAAATTTTAAATATGGTTAAATATAGGATATAACAATTGATTTCCATTATTGAACACTCAATAAACATGATTGTATGATAGCATTGTCATGGTATATAAATATAAAATTATAAAATCTTATGAAGATAATCATGAATAATAAATAATAAATCAAGGAATAAGTATCTGAGCAAAAAATAATACACAAGTCATCATATAATGGGAAAATTGTGTAACATAATATTATGAAATAAACATATGCATCAATAAAATCACACCATTTATCAGGGATCATTATTTAGACCACTGTCATACAGTGGAAAAGTACCCATAATCGATTATATTCACACCATAGTCCCATGATCACAGTATATAGAGTCGCATAAGGGATTTGGTTCACTCTCCAATCAGTAAAAATTCATATCATGATATATAATTATTTACCCAAAACATTATAGGTTTGTATAATTCTCGTCCAACCCATCATATATTAGACACAATCCCTTATGGATTCAATTTTTATCATAATTATTATGTGTATAATTATTTATAAATTTATCCAATGCATTGGAGCGATAATTGATTTATTCTCACCCATAATATAATGAAATTATACAAATATAAGTCATTTTAATATGAAAAAATTCAAATTCCAAACATGTGTTACATAACATGAAGAAAAGATACATCTTTGATGAAATAATTAATTAAAAATTTCATAAGATATCTAGAGAAAGAATATATAAAGTTGAATAAAAACATTTCTCTTTTAGTTTATAAAGATAACTAAATTTGATGACCTAGATTAAAATATCTCATATAAAAATACAAAAGAAGCAGTTTCAGACAATAAGGGGTCCAGATTTTGATTGCTTGATATGGTGAGATTAATACCCCAATATAAAAATTATATAATATTGTATAGTTAAAATAATAATTTATAATTATATAAATTATTTAACTTTTATGAGGAAAATGAAATAAAAACCATAAAATATGTCTTATAATTTTTTGTAACATTTTCATAAAAAATAATTTAAAGTCCATATTCCAAAAGAATTTTTGAAAATATGAATAAAAAAACATGTAAAAAATTTTACTTATAAAATGAATAATAAATAATAGATTCCTGAAAAATTGTATAGAGGATTATGAATAAAAATTTTTAGAATATTATATTTTATGTAATTAATAATGGAAAAATAAATTTAATGTATTTTTAAAATACCATTATTAAAACCCATGATGAAAAAAATGAAAATATGTTTTTTTGAAAAGTGATAAAGAAAGTTGAGAAGATCACATAAAATTATAAAATTTGGGGTAAATTAGAAGGAATATTTTGGGGAAAAATAATCTAGATATAGAGGATAGACAAACATTAAGTAGATAATAGTTATTCTAAAAAATTTTGTATTTTATAATTTAATATGTTCGTTAATACTGATGAATTTGTGTAAAAACATATCAATAATATAATCCAATAAATGTAAATTTTAATACACATAAAAATATTAAAAAATAAAAAATATTATAGTAATAAGGTGGAATGAACCCAAATTAAAATAATATAGTTCAAAAACAATCATTATTACTAAATTATAAAATTGAGTAAAGAAAAACCATTAAAACATTAATAGCCATTCAAAAAATCTTCAAAAGAGAGAAACATATATGGATTGTAATATACCCAAAAAACTCATGACAATTATCATAGAATTCAATCAATAGAATTATATATAATAAAAAAATAAAGATGTCCGTTAATATAGAACATTTTTCATTAAAAGAAAATTGATATTAGGAAACCCTTAAATATTTTCTCCAATAATTCCCAAAATATACTTAACAACCTATATAATAAACATAACAATAATTATAAAGAATTTAAATACCACAGTAATATCTATTACCTTTTATACTTTAAATTTATAATCATTATGTAAAAGTATACTAGTTATTTATATATTTTTTTCATCATCAGTTGTTTATAATTTTGTACGTTTCATCTTGTTTTTATAGTATAGATTTAATTCCTCAATAATTTGTTGAAATGTCATCATTAAAAGATTATTAATATTTATATAATGTATGTTCAAAAATTATTTAAAATTTTAAAATAGAATTAGATGAGATTTTTATTTCTGATTCAGGAAGTGGAAATCTGGGATTGACATATTTCAGGTACTTTAGGAATATCAAGGGATTACAATAAAATGAACAATTATTTATATGTCATAATTTTAGAACCATATACAAAAATAATTATTACCCATTAATATAATATATATTCATTGATTAAATTTTTTTACTCATCCATCTAACTAGTTGATACAAATGAAAACTGTTATCCATGGATGTGGTAGTTCACTTGTATGCACAGAAGAAGTTTCTATTTTTGAAAATTATAATGAATTGAAGTTTTAGAATAGTTTTATATAAAATAAAAAAATATATATAAATATATATATACTAATTAAAAATATTATTAAAACTATCCGTGTGAGGTAGTGATGAAAAACTAAATATTTCATTCATGGAGGTGGTATTCCCCACATACGCATGAGTTATGTTTTCCTTTTTTTCAAGGAATAAGATAATGGAGTAAAATAATTAATACATTCTCATATTATAATTAATGATCATATCTGATAATTTTTTAATTATTTTTTCTTAAATAGACATTGATAAATTCTGGGAAGAGTGAATTAAATATAAATAAATAGAAGTGATATAGATTATTTAACATACCCCTCCAGAAAAATTCTTCAGCCTTCCTATAATTGTCTTCCATTAACATTAGTTACTCTATAAAATGAGAGATATTAATGGGAATAGATTAGGTATATTTTATTGAGATAATTTTCCCATGGTGTGTATATATGTGGAGCAGTTAAGGGCTCATTTTTATGTGAGATGGGTGGTAATTTTCAAAATAAACATATCATTATATTAATATCACATCATTTTCAAATGAAAGAGAATCCAAATGAGAAAATTAATAGTTTGGGTAGGAGAATATTTTTTTTTAAATATCATACACACATTTGTAGATATGTTGCAACATGTTATGAGTATTTTATCCTTTTTAAAATTTTTACCATAATTTATTTCTACCATGGTGTCTTATTTTTATGACTAGTAACTTATTTTATGGATAAAAATTTAAACATAATTTATAATTTTTATATTTCAACTGAAGATATTAAAAAAATTCATATTATAAAAATTTTAAATGTAAAAAAATTATTTTTATAATAAACCATGTGTAAAACATAAATATTGATTTTTAATAAATATTAATTATATTACGAAATATCAACCATGGGTTAATAAATTTAAAATAATATTTTAGTTATACAATTATATATATTAAAAAACTATTTGGTTAGGAAAATGGTTTCATAAATTTGTAATTGATCCTTATTTCCTTATAATGTCTCACATCTCAAAATAATTTTGAATTCTATATTTTAAAATAATCATGAAAAAAATAAATATTTTTCAACGAAAACCTAACATTTCACACAAAGATAAATTTGATATGATGAATTAAAAATGACTTCTATTGCATCAGAATTATTTTGTAAAACTAAAAAATTACATTTTAGATCATAACAAAACTGATATAGAAAAAAAACTATTCTTTAGAATAGTGATCTTTAAAAATCATTAGGTGTTGATATTTTTATTTAATTCTAATTAATATGTTTAAATGAATGTATATATTTTTGTTTTCAGATAATAAAATTTAAAAAAATACATTCTAATTTATCATTTTAATTTATTATAGAATATATATAAAATATTTGAAAATATATTTTAAAATTTTCACATAAATTATATTATTCATATACCATTATGATTGAATACTTGTTTAATAATTAGTAATATTGATTTCATAAATAAATGAGTATGAAGTCAAACCATTATTATTAATTTCATTTTATTAATTAGAATTATATTTTATAAAATACATGTAAAAATAAAATATTTATTACATTAATAATAACAAGTTTATATCATCCTAAATTCCACATGAAAATCCACTCAAAACATCTACATAATATATAAGGGTGAGATAAGTGGAGATGGTTACAAAATTTTTCACTTAAGTTAAAATGGATAATATAATAGTTTCTCGGAACATTAATTTCTCCAATATAGAAGTTCACCGAAACCCAGCTTCTTGAAGCTCAACAAGGGCTAGGTCTAGGGAAAACACTAGTGATGTAAACGCCCTTTAAAGATAAAAAAATTACATTTATAAGAAAGAATACAAATACATTATTTAATAGATTTCATAATTCAAAATTTATTTCACAATATGGTTATTTGTATTTATACCTCTTGATTCAATAACAACATTTATAAAAGTTTCATATTAATACATTTTATTTTCATTTAATAAATTTTATTGCCACATTGTTTTACTAGAGTGTTCTGTGTCAAGAAGGATATTCATCATATTATTTAATGGAATAAAAAAATATATTAATATGTCACGTTGTTATATTCAAAAACTTAAATAAATTTCGTCCCACTAATTTTAATTTCTGCCAATTGAGAAAATACATTAGCTTATTCTTAATATATTCATGACTTGTGATGTGATTTAATATGAAATATATTACTCAATAAATTTTTGAATATTTGGATACTGAAATAATTGTTGAGTATTAAGGCATATATAAAGAATTAATATTTTATTATAATTCTATAGTTATCCATGAACAGATATTTATTCCTATGTCGACATTGGATATGGAATGTATAACGATCCTCGCTTTTCATACTTTAAAATGACCAAGATTTTGGGGAATACTTAAAACATTAAACGAATAGATTCATTAATACCATAATAGTATTGTGCATTTAGAAACATATATATATATAATCAATGATAAATAAGTGAGCTACCTTATCTCCTAGTATATTCTTCATGACTATCACCCTTCATAGACACAACAAACATTCTAAACAACTTCATAATCTGGGCAAGGAAACATAAAAAGGGGTGAGCTCATATTCTTAGAAAGGGTAAACTAGAGATATATATAAGAATAATCATTAGAATAGTGGTATAAAAAAATGATCAAAAAAATATATTATCATACCCTTCAAATCAATGATTATATACATAAATTATGGAATACAGTATGGAAGTTCATAAGATATGAATCATAATGAAATACAGAATATAATCCATAAAATCATTAAATATGAATAAAACATGGAATTTTGGAATAAAAATAAGCATATAAAATGATTCCCATAGTAGTCAAGGAATTTATTCAAATTCCATATTAGTGAAAACTTAATTTACTGAATCGGGTCCACACCTTGTTCCATCCCTGTAGTACTAAACTGAGTTTACCCCTCTTTCCAACCCTGTAATACCGAAGCGATTTACAGCGCATTAATATTGAAACATGTTCATTTATCATTACATCCATTTCGATATCATTAAATATAAGTATTTAATAATACATTATATGGAGATATAGGTCACACCCATCTCATAATGAAATCATACATACATGTGAAAAAAATAACAAAATATTCATATCATAACCCATGAAATGAAATGGGTATAATAAACATGTAAATATATAATATCCAGTGGAAAATTATAATGTATTTTTAATAATTAAATCAAAATCATAACTCTTGATGTTGAAATATATTTTATAACAATACAACCAATGAAAGATAAATAGATTTCATAAACATATAACCCGTCAAAGAGAAACAGATTTAATTTACATATAACCCATGAAAGGAAAACAAAATTTGTAAACATATATCATATGAAAGTGAAATGGGTATCATAAAGACCATTAAATTAAGAGTAAAACATTTATATGAGGAATTTTAATTTAACTATTAGATCATTTCCTTGATGGATTTGAGTAAAATCAATGGATGTTATCTTAAATGGAAAATATTTTTGAAATATCTTTCAAAAATGATTCTCGACGATAATATCCATTATTCATAGAAAAGAGTGTTTTAATAAATAAAACCATTTTAAGATAATTTTTATATAAAATATCTTGAAAAAGTATAAATAAGACTTGAAATCTTTTGAAAACATTTTTCCTTGAAAACTTATCAAATAAGATTCAAAAAATAATAAAATCAATTAAAACACATTGAAAACTTATAAAGAAATCTAGAAAAAAAATTGAAACCATTTCATTAAAAATATTTCGAAAACTTATATATAAGGCTTGAAATAATTTTGAAAACAATTTTCCATACAAACATATAATATATGATTGAAATTAATTTTAAAACAATTTTCCTTTAAAAATTCATTTAAATGCTTTTATAAAAATTATCAATTTAAAAATGAAAAGGTAGATCTAAGTAAATGATCGATGGTAAATATGTACATGTTGTATGATTTAAAAATAAAATTCCATTTTCATGGGGAAAATGATAGAAAAAATCATTTTTAAAAAAGACAAACAAATATTCTTTTGATGATATTTGTAAACTACCAAAAGTGTAAAATTTTATTTTAAATATTATATGAAAATCGTACAATATTATTGGAAAACCTCTTTAAAAATGGTTTTAAAAGAAAAACTATTATAGATTTATGAGAGGTTAAAATCATCCTTTTTTAAAAACACTTTCTTGATCATTTTAAGTAAAAAAAATTTAATAATGGTACCCAATATATGAATATGTCATTAATAACCATAGGATAATAAATTTCATGAATTTTATTGAGAGATGTGTTATAACATTTAATCCAAGTATTAATAAACATAATAAATATTGAAAAATAATGATATTAATTCATTAAACTATTATCACATGGTAACATGGGATCATAACTCTCAAAAAAGAAAATCAAATTTCAAAAAACGAGTCTCATAGAAGTCATATTAAAACCCAACTATTTTACCGATATGAAAACATTTCATTTGTTAAATCCATTTAGTAAATATCAGAGAGTGTATATGTAAATACCCTTACAAATTACTATAATAATCATTTATTACGTCCAGGATAAGTATACACACCACAAAAAATGAGTGTGTGGTGAATAAATCTTGTGTCTCACTGAAATAAATGTTAGATGAAATCCCCTTTCCTTGTGTCTCGACTCACATTATACACATTAAAAACACCATTATAATATGTATAAATTTATTATAATTATCTTATATAACCATATTATAATATTTAATTCAATTTATGGTTTTATCGTGACCTTATATTACCCTCTTGTTAACAATCCTACTGAAAGGTTTCACTTCGGGAAATATCTTCTTTGTTCTTCGCATGTGTCTTAATTGGTATATATTTGGTCCCTTTTCTTATATCATAATTCTAGAATGTATAAAATGATATAAATATCATTTATATTCATTAAATATGTATTATAATAATCTATATAACATAGAATTATAAAATGAAATACACTATTCGTGGATACAGTAAGTCATACACACGATTGAACGTTGTTTCAATTTTTATTGTCATATTGAATGAATAAAGCTAAATAAAATATGTGTGGGTACATATTACTTCATTATAGTATAATTATAATATTATATATATCAAAAATTTACACTAAAACCATCTATTATACATTCCAAGTAGTGTTTGAAGGAATCAAATCATTTTGAGGGGGCGGTAATCAAAACTTTCTCTAACAAAATTTTCATACTGACACCAAATAGAAAGTAAAAAATGAATGAGTTATAAAAGGAATAAAGAAGATAAAATACATAATATTTATAATATATTAAATATATATATAGTTTCTATAATAATTTCCACTGTGATAGGTAGTAAATGAAATATGAACAATCATCATTTTGTGAAGTGACAGGATGTGATACACATAAATAGTATGTTCATTACCAATTAGATGTAGGTGTGTGTTAGTGTATGTCAGACCAATATCATAATAAATTTATATTATATTTAATAAAATTTATTTTATTATGAAATAATGGACTAAATATATTTTATGGGTGGAGAAGTTAAATAAAATTAAAGAGCTTAAGAGAAGAGGTTACCTCTTAATCGGGAAACTGTTTTTGTTTGTCCCAAAATTCTTACTTGGATTGCATTATTCTAGAGGGTAATATTCTAGTATGTAGGGAGGTATTTATTTAATTTTATTGTGTATATATTTTCCTAACCTATGTGGTTATATATGTGTGATTTAGAGGGAGAGATGGTGGCCTTTTAGAAGGAAGGGAAAGGACACACATGGCATTCTTGAAAACAAGTCAGGTGTATGAACGTTTTATCTTTATAAAAGTCCAAAAACCAAAAAAAAACTTATTAATGGAAAGTTAATGGAAGAAAAATATAAATAAAATGGGGTTTGGATGTGTTTAAAAGTATTTTTGGTTCTTAAATGTATTTTTATGTCTTTAGTAATGCTTAATTTTACCATCATCGATGCAATTAATTTTAAATAAATTTACTAATACTTTTTGTGACAATCTAAAATAACATTAATAGATAATATATATTATTATGATTGAAAATATTTAATACAATTTTCAAAATTATTATGTCAAAATTTAAAGATATTAATTCAAAATTAATTCTGTATTAGGGTTCACAATGCCAGGTCTTAAATTAAAAACATCACAAATATTTCTACGTTTTTTACACAAAATTTCAATCTAAAATTGTTGAAAATTACCTCCGTTGAAATAATTTAGGAAAATATTATCTAATAATACATTTAAAAAATATTAAATTTTAATTTAATCTTATAAATAATTTAGATGAAAAAGAGGGTTAGAAATAAAATACAGTATATTTCACTATTTATAACAACATTACGTTTCTTAGAAAAAAAACCCAAAAAATACATCCTAATATTATTTTTTTTATTAATTGAAAAAATAAGTAAATTTTATTAAATTAAATTTAAAAATTATTCTAAAATTAATATGATTATTTTTCATTGAAGTACATTAAAATTATTTTGTTTGAGAAAATAATATTATTAAACATATAATCTCTTTACAAAATATTATATATATTTTAATAAATCTGTTTTATTTATATAAATCCTTTATAAAAAATATTTTCAAAGTGTTTATTATTTCTTATATTTCTAGGTTTAATGGATAGTTTATAATTTTCACATTTAAATAATTATAAGAAAAAATGATGTTTCATAGAAACATTAGTGTTGTGTTTAATGTACGCCAAGCTAGTGTTGCATGTAACATATTCCAGGTAGATGTTCCTTGTAATGTGTGATATGTTTATATCATGTGAAAGGAATGTATGTCATAGTAAACTTAAATACTTAAAAAAATTTATTTATTTTAAAAGAAAGGTCCACAAATACTCGGGTTGTTACATTATAGACCCCATAAAAACAATTTCTTCCTCAAAATTTATATTGGCTTTCATAGGATTAATACCTGAAAGAATAATTCAAAGAATACCACCAAATAAAAATGGATACTAAAACATCTCATAAAAGGGAATTTTAGAACAATAATGATTATTAAACGTAATACATAACTCGGCTTCCATAAAAGACAACATAGTTTTGGAGTAAATATTGGACAAATAAGAAACAAATAAATATTTATTGAGAGGGTTTGAGGACATCAATAAAAAAAGTGAATTATCAAAGGATTGATTAGGACCTCAAATCTTAAATCCATGATGAATATTTTGACCATCATTTCCACAAAAATTATTGTCTTATGAAAACATTTTTTTTATTGTCTAATCATTGACTAATTATTTTATTAACCAAGAATCTATGAAAATATATATTCTTGAAATATTTTTATAAAATAAATCATTATTTATTTTTATTTTTTTTATTTTTAATTCAAAAATTACTTCATGAAATTTATTTCTATAAATAAACATTAATACATGAAGTGCTTAAATACAATATTAGTAAATCTTAAGTGCCATAAAAGAATGAAAAGTATAACTATTAATCTACAACTATTTCTAAAATTGAAAATCTTCAATACATTATTCTCTAAACATAAAAAGTGGTGCTATTATTTCATCATAATTAATTATCCATCAGAAATAATTATACATTAGCCAGGACAACAAATATGACAATAGTAGAAGCAAAACCATTATCATCCTTTGTTCATGGGTTCATGGCTAGAAAATTATTGTGTGTATTTAATTTTATTATATGAATGGGACAGGGTTCCAGATTTTTTTTAAAAAGGGCTCTAAGAAGCCTAAACCTCTTCACAATTCTCCCTAGTTAGTAAGCGTGAATGGGGTTCATGCTTCTTATTTGAATTTTATAAAGGTAGTATAAACATCATTGACACTAAATATTATATTTTAAATAAAAAATTTTCAATAAATATAAATACTCATTAAAAATAATTGAAAATTAATTAAAAATTCATTAATATTTTAAAAATTATAGAAAAATATTTATATATATTAAATAATTAATTAATTACGTAAATAAAATAATAAATAAATATTTTTCAATATTTATAATTATTAATAAGAATATAATAAAATTTAAGTAGAAATTAATAAATAGTCATGAATATTAATAAATATAAATTAAATAACAGTAAATATTAAAATAATATTCATAATATTTTAATACTTTTTAATAGGTTTAGGGTGAAATATTATTATTAAAAATATAATTTTTAATTAAATATTATTGAATGTAAATATATATTTATTAAATATTAATAAATGTTAAATAAAAATTAAAAAATGCTAATAATTATAAATTATTATTTAGTAATAATAAATATCCATTAAATAAATATTTGTAAATAATAATAAATAATAATAAATATATTTAAATATTTAAATTGAGGAATATTAATTAACATTTAGTAATACCTACAAATATTTACTGATATTTGTGAATATTTACGAATATATAACTTATATTTAGTCACAATTAATTATATTATTACTATTTTATAATTAATATAGGATGATTATTTATTATATTAATACATATTATTATAATAGATATTAAAATAATAAATAATCCTCATAAATTAATTATTAAATAGAAATAATATTTGTTGAATGCAATATAATTAATACTATTAATATTTAATAATGAGTTTAATAATTCTATTAATTATACATATACTAATAATAATACTACATATTAATATGAAGAAAAAATAGCAATTATTTATTTTGAAAGAAAATATATAACGTTAAATAACAAATTGATAAAACAATAGAACTCTATAAATGATAATGGTAAGGCGCATACAACATTTATCATCAATATAATGTCAAACTAATCTATATTTATGGGTTGGATAGTCCTCTGTCCAAAAACCAACTGAATATTTGATGTGTTATTGTTGTGTCTATCTATGTCTCCTCTCTATAATTCCTTTCTCATGTATATCATCCCTAGAATCCATCTCCACATCCTCTTTTGTGATGGGTGGGGGATGTATAGTCTTGTCAACTGATCCCTATTAGGCATCTAAGGATTGTAGATGTTGGATATAAATATGGAAAAATATGAAGAAGATGGTTACTTTGTTGCAGATTTCTACAGAGCATAGCCTAATAAATCATTAAAGTCAGACCATTCAATGACTATATCAGCATCTGGATGTGATGGAGAAGCTAGAGGAGAATTTTTCTGATCATGATGAACACCCTCTTTATATGTAACATCAACATCCACAATAGGGTCCTCGCCCTTGGAACATCTATATCACGCTCAGCAGCCTTTTCCTCGTGTGGTGGGTCAATGAAAATGCTACTATAAATCTCTTCCATTGATGGATCAACTCTATCACAACTTGGAGAAAATATCTCTATTCCAATGTGCATCCCTAAACTCAATCAGTGTTTTAAATGAGTCAGGTGATATGAGCATCATATGAAAAAAATTATATTATTATATAATGTGAATAAAAAATCAATTCAATAGTGAAAGGAAGTATGATTACCAACTCCGAAAATCCTCATCTGTGTCATGTAATAAATGGGAATAGGGACATACTATACTTGGATTCATTATCTCTCTTATCTAATAATTGAATATATATTATCCCCACCCATCTTAATCGAGACATTTGTCATCTATCCCATAGATCAATATATCCTACATTTTTCCTCTGCTAATCAAAGTCACAATTCCATGACATCATTAGGTAATGATGTGAAGGTAACTGACTCAGCAGATTAGGAATGGGTTGGATTAATCAAAACCACCTCATAACTCTGTCAAAATGACTCCACTCGATAATATGAAAATGAATCAGAGGAACCTTGCAGTTTCCGATATCATTATTCACCTTAAAATATTGTCGAAGTCTCTAGATGATATCATCAGTATATGGAATCCATGAAATTGAAAATAAATAAATAATAATCAATTATTAAATTAATAGATATATAGTGAAAAATAATGATTTTACAATAAAAATAATAACCACTTACATCGTCTTGTCGAAGGATGTCCATAATAAGTCTATAGGCATGGCCATTGTATCTGGCTATATCTGAATGTTGATGTTCTTTAATACACAAGTTGATAACATCTATTTTGTTACATTTTATAATATAACTTTCTTGATTTTTGTTAGACATTATTAGGAGGGAATAACATATCATCATCTATGTGGAGACTCTACTACAATATCTTTAGGAAATGGTGCATGATCATATGGGGTTATGCGAGTTATGTGCTCCCATATTCACAAAAGAAGAAGAATAACACATCCATAGATCTACATATTATTGATGCGTCATTCTCAACATAGTTCCATGTATATATATTCACAGAAAGAAGACCCCTAACTATACCGGTATTATTAGTTGAAGTCCTCATATAAAGGTAAATACATCATATTTAAAAATTTTGTGGAGTCATAAAAACTGTTACATGCATCAGCCACAAAATATATGCACATGAATATTGCAGCACAATGATAGCATCGACATCCTCCTCTAGATATGTGAATTGGGTGTATAACCAGGGAATGTATAATTTACTACTGGAAAAATACATATCATTGATATGGACCTCAACTCACAATAATCTATGAGAGAAGCTCAAACCAATCTTCTCCTACTCAGCCTTTCACAAAAATACCATCGATGGGGAGGCCCAACATAATAGACACATCCTTCAGTGTAATAGACATCTCTATCACTGTAAAATTGAACATATTTCACTATGGCCTTCATCTCTCTATGAGTGTAGAAATGATTTAATGGTATACAACGATGAAGTCTCACATTTCTATACAATAGAACCTAACAAAATGATGTTGGGGGATGATAGAGGGAGGTGGTTTGAAATTAAAGAAATGATGAGGTCCCTGTAGATTCAAAGGAGGAACCAAACATCCCTCTAAAACCATTCATGAAGCATGAGTATCTTATAATGTGAGTAATGGATGACCTCTCATCTTCATAAATGATATCATACTTACTATTTTACTGAATTAAACTAATATTTTAAACTTATTTTAAAAAAAAATACAAGAAGAAAAATTTGGTAGATAATAACCATGTACAATTCCTCATTATAATGGGAAATATTTAAAAAAATATGTGTGGAAGGTGTGGTCAGTTTATTCTTTGAATATATTGTTTTATTAATATACATAAATATTTACATTATTCATATTTTTTATATAAATTAATTGTGGTAAAAAACATACATATAACATGTCGTGGAATTATAAATTCATTTTCATAATTTTTTTATTTTTTAATAGTTATTTTATCAACAAAATGATTATGATAGAATAAAAAATTGAAACAAACAAAAATTATAAATGGGTCAGAAATGGAGAAATTTGGAAATAAAATGATTCACTAATAAAACATTTGCACACGAAATAGAATTTACACGTTGATGAAAAAATGTGCATTCGATCATAGATGATGAGAAGTGGTGCACTGTCTATAAACTTGTTGACATATCATATAAATACATTCTTCTTTGTGACAAATGATGTAGTGTTTCCCACCTCCCTATTGATGAGGGTAGTCTGTCTTTTTTATGATTCAAGTGGACCTTGTCTTCCATGGGGGTGAAAACTAGCAATATCAAACCAATATATTAAAAACCAATCTAATTATACAAACAAAAATCAAAAACAAAACCAACTTACAAAACCAAGAAAAATCTGGGATAAAAGTCGGTTGATTCGGAGGTAATGCAATAAAATGAAATACAGCAACATGTGTCCATGATGCATTATGAAAGTTAAGCAGAGTGCTCATTTGATACAAAAATTCCAAATGGGGCTCCCTAGATATGTTAACTGAAGATAAAGATACAACAACATGTGCACATGTATAACTCAATGCCTAAAAGATCTTGTAATCATAGTACTAGTAATACAACATTACTAAAATAACTCAACCAATGGTGCATGTAGCCTGATCTTGGAACTCTTTTACACGGAAGATCAACTTTTCCCAATCAAAGTAAATTACACTCCATCTTGATGCCTCATGTAGTATCTGATCAATGTCACTTTTGATATTCTGAATAAAATACATTCTATTTTCCATCCTTTGAGGGCCTTTTGAGACTATTCAATAGTGTAGCGGAGACATCTATATTATTTTTCATACACTAAAACTATGATTTTTAGTTTAGGAACATTCATGAGGACCCCATTTATTTACTCCACTATAATATTAGTAATTTTTCCATATCTCCTACCACCATCATATTCTTATGAGAATTTTCCCATGAAATCTACATCGTATAGTCATGAAATTCATCATTATCCCTTTAATCTACTTCAAGATGTCGATCAATCCTTTTTTATTGGGGTACACATGCTAAAACAATATGGGAATAATGTATTAAAAAGAAAATTATGTTTTATGTGAAAAAAGTATTCATAAAAAACATACCCCAATTGAGGGTCTCCTTTTTATTTCCTTATCTCTGAAATACTTATTCCCATTACATGAAATATTCCTAATATAATATCAATGATAATAATTCATCACTCTCCATGAAACTCCATCACTATTTATGGCCTCTATAATCGCTCGATGGATATCATATATTAGAAACACTCCATGGTTGTTTTGACATGAATTCCTATACATGTTGAAAACTGACTACTGGATTAAAAATAATCCTTTTCATTAATTGGGATTTCATGTGGTAAAAGAGCATGATTCCAATCCTATGTGGTAGTAATAAGTAGAAATCATATATAATTTCTATAAAGGAAAGTGAAATCGACCTGAATGAATTGCTTACCAAATGGGAAAGATGTGATGCATGTACTAAATTACCAAAAAATCCTATTGAACTTCACCATTGATAGACCAATATAGTGATTGGGGGACACATAATCTATTGTGTCCAAATGATAAATACTTTTTTTGTCGATATAAAATTTCATATGTTTTGGTAAAAAAACATAAGTTTCATCCAAATCATCATACAATTTTATTACTCCCTAATGATTTTTATTCAATGATTTTTGTATGTTATCTTATAGTTAAGAAACTGTTGAATATTTACTTGAATAAGGTAAATAATAACAACCTGACAGGTTCACATCATCTCTACAATAACAGTTTAGATAAACTATATCATGTCTATTGTGATGTTGCAATAAACATATATGCACACAAGTTTGTGGGTCATATAATTTTCTTATCTTCCAAAATGAAAAAATCATATATTTCCCTTAATTAGAATATACTTTTTGGAAGAAAAACAATTCACCTCGAATTTCATATTTTTGTTTTTTTAATCCTCAACTGAAAATGTGAAATGCTGCTTTATGTGGTATTATTTTGTCACATTTTTTATGATAAGTTTACTATCAAAATCCTACCCAACATTGATGAAATTTTCAGTTGATGTAGATCTAATCCATATAATTCTTGGGAATTCAGAAGCTTGTGTAATGATATACTAGTAAATATATTGTTCGCACAACATGTCATCAATTAAGTAACTCAATATTGTAGTCGGATTACCACATACTGGTGGATGTTATGCATTCTTATCTATTATAAGAACCATAGAAAGTTCCTTCCCCAATTCAACATACCACAGATTCAGGTTTATAAAAGGAACCTCAAAATTTTCATTGCTCATATATCCATCACCCAAATCATCTCTTAATGCCTCAGTAGATACCTCATCCTTATTTGAACATTTAATAACTAAATCAGCAGTACAGAAATTTATGTCCCCTAAATTTCATCATAATTCTGATCATCTTCTTCATAATTTGGTTCTTTCATAGCAGACATGTGATGAGTAAATAAATAATACTATTATTAATTACCTTATTCTAGAGAGCTCAAAAAACATGGTTAGGTAGTAGTATGTTTCACCACATTAATATCATAAACCACCACATAAAAATCCATCATACCATTACTACAATGTTTCTTGAATGACCATTATTCATCCATTCAATCCCTATCCCTTTATCAAAGAGGGGTCACTCAATGTTCTTTGACATTTAGGATATTAGAGATTTTTTTATGTTATTGAATTAATTGATTTATCCACCCTCAGTTTTCAACTACTTGGATTATATTTGTGAACACAATCCAATGTCGGACAATCATACATATTTTCCACTCTTTCAGGTGGAAAACTATAGCTAAAAACCAATTGGGTATATATTAGTTTACTGTTGAAATATATTTGTGCATAAATTACTTCCTATAAAAAAATAATTTATAATGTATTATATACTAATATAAAATTTAACAAAATTTAAATTGAATATGATTTAATAATTGAATTGATCATGAAACTTTCAATATGGATTGGTTTATCATTATTTGATAAACTAACAAATACATAAGAGGGATCCTTGTATATCTATTAACTAAAATATCATCTACCTTTAGTCTCTTCATAGATAAGGTGTGAAAATTCATCTTTTGACATCAAAAGTTCTTTATGAACACTCCTTTATTACAATTATACTCACATGAAACTTTGGTGGTCTAAGGGATTTAGATATATAATATTTTTTTAATGGAAACACAAAAACATACATACATAGAGATAGGGATGACATGCTTTTCATCATCAATGAAAACAAAATGAAATTAGTAAATATTATATTACTGAAAAAATATGACATGAATTCTCAATAAAATATTGTTGGGTCATCTCATGATCATCAAATTGTTATAAATTACATAATCTAATAAAAAAATAAAATTTAATAATACATTATAAAAGCATATTATGACCAATAAAATTTCTATTTTGCTGACTTTCGTTTTTAGATATTTATTATGTTCTAAATCTTGAACCTTTATGTGCTATATTTAATAAATAATATATACAAATACTTAAATTTATAACCAAAATATTGTGAATATTTTTCATTGTTGTATTTGATGAATTATAACTAAAACCTTGATCGATATAAATAAACACCCTATTAAGGTATATAGATAGTGATTTTATTTTAAAAAAATATTAAAAGAACATTATATAATTTTATACCACATCATAAAATATTTGATAAATTATAAATACTTTTTGATAAATTACAATGAATTAATTTTGAGAATTATTATATGGATTTTATTATCGTTACCTAATAAATTAACCAAAACCTAGTGGTGAATTCCAAGAGTCTCTGTTATCATGTATTTCAGCATCCACCAGTCTCTGTTCAAATAACAATGCACCATATCAAATGCCTCTTGTGGAACACTGATTGTCAAATGCCTCTTTCCGAACACCTTTTTATTAAAAAGTTGATCCCATTAATGTGAGGGGGTCTAGGGATATAAAATAAATAATATTTTTTTCACAGACACACATGCCCATACAAAATTAGAGATGTATGACTCAGAAATCATTAATGCCGACTATAAAATGATCATATTACAAAAAAATTAAAAATACATGAACATTCTTTTATTCATTGATTGGTCTACTCATGATCAGTCCTAAGACAATACTCTTAACTTGGTTTTGTTATAATTATTTTGTTCTGCATATTATATAACATTATTTATAACATGATGTTATATATAGTTAATATCTATAACTAATTTCCAAACTTATTAATTTTCAATGTGATTATGTATATATATATATAAATATTTGATATTAACTTATTTTATATATAATTAAAAGTCATATAATTACTATGTACTTTTGTTATTTTCAATTTTATAGAAGTGAAAATGTATATATGATATTTTTTTCCTTATTCAACTTTTCAAAACGCAAGTAGTTAAATTTTATTCTTTAATATATAGAAGACTGAATATTTATATTAAATATAATTTACAAATATTAGTTATAATAATAATTTTTATACAATTAACAAAAATACTATTACAAATATATTTTAAAAAAATTTAATATGATAAATAATATCACTAATATATTTTTATTAATATATATAGATAATTACAACATATATATATATATATAATATATAATTTTAAAGAGGATATATTATTTCACTAAGTATAAATTTCATTTTATACATAAAATTTCAATTTTATAAAAACATTGGTAAAGTTTAATTAAAATTCCATTCAACATAAATCATTAAAAAAATACTGATTTATACATACATTCATTCATTCATTGATAAATATTAAATAAATAATGCATAAACACACCCGAAATACATTTATAAAATATAATTTTTAAATATAAATTTTACCATCTTGAAAAATTCAAAAGTAAATGTTGAGAAATAAATCATGAATAGAATATCAAAAAATAACAGAGGAGAAGAATTATATTTGGTGGGGGGGTCTCTTTTATAAAAAAAATGCTTGACCAGATGCATAAACCCCATTAATACATCATTTTCCATTATGAGATGGAATCATGAACGATGTTGATGCTTCTTTGGAGGCATAGTTTGAACTGTAAACCATGTTTATGATTCATTCACACCTCGCTGATGCATGAACTTGGTTCATGATTCATGGGTACTCTTTCTAAAAAAATCAGGAATCCTATCCTGTTTTTATGAAACATAAAAACCCATTAAAAACACAATCAAGAAATTTATCCTTGCCAAACATGTTTGTTTTCCACCCAATATACATGATATTTATGTATAAAACCACACTAATATAATTTCCAAAGTAGAAGGTCATCCTTGAAATAAGATTAATCACTAAATTGACTTCTAACCACAGTTTAAAATACAATATCTATACTGAAATACTTCCTTCGATGTTAAAAATAATATTTTCATGAATGGTTGACCTTATAAACCCTCTAAAAGATGAAAATAAAAAAAATTAGAAATAAATTCATGAAATCAGTTTATCATTGATCCGTTATATATCACAATGTAGCTCTTGGTTGTTAAATTCCAAACATGTGAATACCCTCATGGTAAATTCTATTGTTACATGTTAACAACCTGAATTTTCCTAAATACTTTTAGAAAACATCCATGCTTCCTTATTCAATAGAATACTAGATATATTCCGTAAATCTAGAAGGTCTAAACATTATCCATGATAGAATGAACTAATTTACAACATGTCCATAATTAGTACTATGGTAATTAGTTCTATCAAATTTTCTTATTTTTATCCCACATATCATGATCCAAAAAGCCTTATCATAACATAAAGAACATATTGGGGATTGTCTTTACCTTATTAATGTGTTTTACGTGGACATTAACATCCCATTATATAACTTTTCAATTCCATAAAATCCATTCAAGGAGTACTTGTAAATCCTTAGAGATAAACATTAACTAAAAATACTCATATATTTCACCATTAATATATAATAATTATTGAATCCCAATCCATAAATTTTTTATTATTACACTTGAACATTATTCCATTGACAATGTTACCTCATTCTATTATACAATAATGATTTCCTTTCACATTTCATCTATGGTCTTGTCAGCATCAGCAATATAACCATTACTTGAACCACCTTTTTTATCCAATTCTGGATCATTCCTCTTGGGACATTGAGATTATAATTGACTATTTATTCCAGACAAAAAACCATTAACCATTGATGATTACTTTGGGAGGAAAATATTATCATCCATTTTATTGATTGAACTCAAACATTTTCCATTTAAGTCACATGCCCTTTTTCCTATTTCTATAGTCAAAAAACATCCTCCTTTTCCTATAATACATTCACATAGGTGATTATTTTCTCATTATTAACAAAAAGGAAACTGAATCTTTTTCATCCATCATATCAATTACTTGAACATTCTATGAACTCCTTCATTCTCTTTCATGGTGAGTCTTGGAGATGGTTAAGGTACATTTTTTTAATCAGGTTCCGTGAAAATGGATTAGGAATGGTCACAACATCATTCACTGTAGTGATCATACCACTTGAATGATCATCATGAAATCATCTATAAAAATCAACATTATTCCATTTCATTCCATTTCCCACCATTTACAAAAACCAGAATCATGGTATGTTCATTACGTATCATTATAGAAAACAACCTAGTTATGAAAAGAATTATATATAAGTTGTCTAAATAAATTACCTTCTATAATATATGATATACTAGGTTCATACTAAGGTATTCATGTCCAATATATATTTAATTCATTCATGATGGTTAATGAAGTGTTTTTGAATTCTCAATGGATATCCCTTGGGTGTTTCAAATTAGGTGTGAAGGAATCCCCATTGTTGTGTACCAGATTACCCCAGGTCGGGCCTAGGATATCTATTCAGTGTTTTTCATCCTTGGAACATCTATTCCAGAACCACATACTTTATTAGTATCCATAAAGGGATGTATTTCTAGGAAACCACACACTCTATCCTTTACCAAAATTCTAGGAAATTTAACTCTGCTTTTTTTTGTCATTTGACTTGTCCTTAGACATGTCCTTATGGTCCTCAATTATTTTTTCCCATCATAACATCCAAAGGATAACCATAACATTAGTCTAATTCCATCTATAGAGACCCTCTATTTTCATATATTAACAATATATAAATTTTTCAGAATATATAAAACATTAAACAAATTGATTCCAAAAGACTATAATTGTCAAGTGCTTTGGAAAAAGGGAAACATAAAAATTGAGAAATTAGTGAGCTACATTATCTCCCACTAGGATATTCACGACTAGAACCCTTCTTAAACACATCATACATAATCCATATCTTCATAATATGGGGAATGAAACTTAAAAAGGGGTGATATCAAATGCATAGTAATTGTAAACATGTCATATATGTAAGAATATGGATTAGTATAAGGGTAAAAAACATAATCATTAAAATAGAGTATCTTAACTTGTATATCAAATATATTTTACATGAATATTGTCCTAGAGCATGGAAATTCATAATACATAAATCATATGAAATTTAATAACAAAAGCCATGAAATCATAGCATAGATAAAACAAGGAATTTTGGTAGACGCATAAGAATATATAATAATTCCTATAGTAGTCAAGGTATCATTTATGAGGCCAGATTATTTGAATAGGTACATTATCAAACCATTTTCTAACCCCATTACAGTTATGTATTACTGAATGTATTTCACTCATCGTTCAAGGCCGATAATACTAAGCCGAATTAATTTTTCATTCCAGCCCTATAATAATCGATCGAGTTCATTTATTATTCCATCATTTTATATCTCATAAGATATAAATAATTACCCAATCCATTAGAAGAAGATATTTCCCTCACACATGTCAAATTGAAATTATATATACATATTACAAATAAATTATAAACAATCATATCATAGCCCATGAAATGAAATGGGTATTATTAACATGTAATCATATCACAGCCTATAAAAAAAGATACATGTTTTATAATCATTTCATCAAAATAAAAACCCATAAATGGGAAATATATTTCATAAACATATAACAAATGGAATGTAAAAATATTTCATTAACATATAACCAGTGAATGATAAAGGGATTTTATGAACATATAAACCATTAAATGAAAACGTTTTTCATAAACATATAACATTTGAAAGAGAAACAAATTTCATAAATTCCATGACAGTAATAATAAACCATCCATAGAATGATTATGAATGGATCAATTATATTATTTCCTAGAAGGTTATTATTAACCTCAATGAAGTTAATCATAGATCGAAAGTAATTTATAAATAACTTTCGAAAAATATTCCGGATGAAAATATTCATTCTACATTAAAAAAATGTTTTTAATATATTAATATTTTTTAAATTCAGTTTTTACAAATACTTATAAATCTTATAAAGAGATCAATAAATTATTTTAAAACCTTTTCCTTAAAAATTTATAAAATAAGAATCCAAGAAATTTTTAGAACCTTTTTTTTGAAAAATCATTGAATCCTTAAAAATAAATCATAATTGTTTTTAAAAATCATTTCATTGAATTTTTTTTGAAAAAATATAAATAAGGACTGAATGAATTTTGAAAATAATTTTCCCTAAAAACATTTAAAATAAGATTCAAAGAATTAAAAAAAATCAATGAAAATTAATTTAAATAATAATTTTGAAATATTATTTGTTTAAAAATTAATGTTGAGAATTAAATAAATTAAGGATTGTAAATCCATACATGGCATACGAGGTTAAAAAACATTCTTCTACAAAGTTAAAAGGATAGAAAAAATCAATGTTAGAAAAGTGAAAATAAGTCTTATTTGAAGTGATTGTAGAAATAAAATATGGAAAAACATCATTTGAATATTATAGTATAGTGGTACAATATTCCTAGAATCCCTTTTTAGGAATCACAGTTTTTTAGGAACATTGAGTTCTGATTGAAGATATGGTAATGTGGGGATATATTAAAAAATTTCAATACTATATTGTGTATGAAATAGTAGACAAATGACACAAAATACATGAATATATAATGAATAAATTAATGATAAGAGAATTCAATAATTTTCTTTAGATATGTTTTATAATATTTCATAGAATGAATAAAAAACATAATTAATATTGAAAAGTGATAAGATTACTTAAATAAACACTTATCACTGGGTAACCTATGAAAATAATCTAAATATAAGAAAATGAGATTAAATGATGCATAAAATATCATAAAAATATGTATATTCAGGATATAATATGTAATTTATATGTTTATAAAACTCAAAAAATAATTTAGGAGCATAACCGAACACGAGTTTCAAAAAAGGAAAATTAAGACAAAACTATTTTACCAATTTGATAACAACATAATTTTAAACCACATGAATTAAATTCCATAGAATGAATTCATAAATAATTATTAAATTGAGTAAAATAATCATTGGTTACATCCCTCAATAGTATAGACACCACACAAAAGTAATTGGTTGTGAATAAAGCATGTATCTAAAAAAATTAAATGTGAGATGAAATCCCATTACCTTATGTATTGACTCTCATCATACTCATTAAAAACTAATGTATAATAAATATAAATTTATTTTAAATCATTTACATAAATATATTCTTTTATGTAAATTTATATATGGTTTATTCATGGCCTTATATTACCATCTTTTTAATAATAATATGATAAGGTTTTACTTCATGTAATATCATATTTATTCTTCATTTTGGTCTTAATTTGTTCTATCATTAGACCTTATAATTATTTTAAGATAACATGATGAAAACCATGATATAAACATAATTTATATTCTATATATGTCTATTTTAATATTCTATATAATATAGAAGTACAAAGTGTAATACATCATTATTGGAGAGGGTATGTTGAACTTACGCATAAACGTTGTTTCTGTTATTATTTTATTATTGAATGAAATAATGTAAATGAAATATGTTTATATATATATATAATATCATTAAAATAGAATTATAATATAATATATATCATATAATTTTACTACAATGATCCTTAATACATTCCATGTGGTGTGTGAACGAATCACATCACATTGAGGGGGTGGTAGTCCACACTTCCTCTAACTAAATTATCATACTTACACCAAATGGAACACAAAACAATATATGTTTTATAAGGAATAATAAATAATAATTACATAATAAATATAATTTATGACAAATATAAATAGATTTTCTATCATTATTTCCACCATTAGAGGTTGTAAAAGATAAATGAACAATCATTATTATGGGATATCATAGTTCATTGTGCACATAAAAATTATGTTTGTCACCTATTATATATAGGTGTGTGTAAGTGTATATTGGACCTTTATAATAAAAATAGAATTTTATATTTATTAAACACATTTATTTATATAATATTAGACTATGGAGAGGGCATGGGGTGGAAAATGAATGTAAAAGAAACGAGCATAAAAGAAGACGTTACCTCGTAATCGGGTAACTCATTTGGGATTATTCCAAAAGGATTCCTTGGATAGATTTATAACAAAGGGAATATTATATGAGGTATATATTAATTATGGGAAGTGTATTGGGTAGAGATTTTCCAATCCTATGTTGTTTGCGATTTGTGAGTAAGAGAGAGATGTGGAGGCCTATTATTGGGAAGGGAAACGACAAACTTGATTTTTTTTAAAACAACCTAGGTGTACCCATCTTTTAACCTATAAAGAGTAATAACAAACCATACAACATCCATAATGGAAGTTTAATGTATGAATTATTTCCATAAAATGGGTTTTGGAAAAGTTTGTTGTTTTTATAATATTTTAAATTTAAGGATTAGTCCTTAGTAAATCTTAGTATTATCTTAATTGGTTTAGATAATTTTAATTACACTCAAAAACTGTTTTGGTAAAAAACTCAGTTGAAATTATAAGACATTATAAATTATATGTATTCAAAATATATAATAAAATTTTCAGAATTCAAAGCACATTAGTGTCAGAAATTAATTTAAAATTACTCTTGTATTCAGGTTGACAATGCGTGTTTTGAAGGTAAAAACATTCAAACATTTCATAAGTTTTTACACCCAATATTGAATTTTAAATTTATTACAACAACCTAAATTGGATTAATTGATAAAAAAATTATATAATTAATATTTAAAATATCAATGAAATGAAATGTATCCTTATAAATAAAATTGAAGAAATGGTAGTTTTGAATTAAAATCTTGTATTTTTTAATATTCATCCAAAAAAAGTTTCTTTGAAAAATCAAAAAAATTATCCCTAAGATAATTTCTACCATATACATTCAAAAACGAATCATCTATTATATAAATAAATTTCTAAATGTATCTAAAATTTATTTATTATTTTTCAAATGGTGACATTAAATGAAATTTGTTTAGGAAAATATTATTTTTAAACATGTAATGAATTCACCAAAAATTATTTATTTCATTAAAAATAGTTTTATTTATATTGATACATTATAAAAAATATTAGAAATTTAGTTACTACTCTTTATATTAAAAAAAATGACATATTTGTTTTAATTATCTCATTTAAAAAATTATAATAATAAAATGATGTTTCATAGAAACATCATTGTTGCTTATAATGTACGCCATGTTATTGATCAATGTAATGTATAAAAAGTAAAAATTCTTTGTAATATATGCCACATCCATGTCATATTGAATTAACTTTTTACTTAGTTCATTTCAAAAAATAATTAATTTATTTGAAAAAAATAGTCCATATAATTCATAGATTTATATAATGTAACTTCTTTATTCTTAAAATAAACTATGGATTTACATAGTGATAGATAATAAATGGGTAAAATTACATAAAAATTATATAAAGGATGAATAATGAGATTTGAACCGTGAATATTTCCATAAACATCAACTTGGGAAACATTTAAAAAAACATAATGTTTCTCTAATAACATAAATTCAAATGCTTGGGGTGGTGATTTGATGTTCTTAGTAAAATTACAAAATTTAATGGAGTGACTAGAAAAAGAATAAAAAATGAAATATTTCAATAACTAATAGATCAAAAGTGAAGTATAATTATCAAGAACAACATCATTGGTAGTCATTTAATATATTCTTCCTTATTTCCTTGGTTTTAGAGGTTTCTGAGGACTACTTTTATCTTTTTTCCATTGGTTTTGACCATTGATTTTTATAATTCCAAACTACTATCATTTTAAGAATTGATGTTTAAGTGTTTCATTATTTGACACCATTGTAACTATTATTATATTGGAATTCCCCATTTTCTCTATTTTACAATTATAAACTGGAGGTCCAATTATTCCACACTTGAGAAATTGTCTTATTACATTAAGACATTCCCATGGGATCTTCTTAATATATTAAAGAAAAGTGAAATATTGAATCATATTTACTCCATAGTCATTACTAAATAATATTTTATGAAAACCCATCCTTTTAACCATTGGTATTTTTGATATTTTTTTAATGTTTAGGATGTAAATAAGAAATTCAGATTTCTAGGTGAGTATAACCAAAATATTTTCAACACCAACCTCTATCCCATTTTCATACTCATTGTGACAATATTCATGTTTCTAATAATATAATTTATTGATTATATTAGATATTTCAAATTTTATTACCAAATTTAATTAATATTGGTGAATGAAAATGCATCTGGTACATTCATGATCACATTATTATTAGCTTTTCCTTCATAGATTGTTATATATTGAATTTTATAATTTCTATTAAATACTTCATAATGGTTCATAAAAAACATGGGAGGCACAAAATCATATCGTCATGTACTGTTAAACTAGGCGTGTGGTTACTGCACATTTTCATGCACCTGGTGAAGATCGATCTAGAACCAAAGTAGTCATTTTATGGTTATCACCCATTGGTGATCTATTCTAAATCCCATATCAATAAGATTGTATCTAGACCAGAATGTTGTTTTTATGAAACCAGAAAACAATAGAATAAGAAATATTTAACCACTATATCTAATAAAATGATTTATTCCTATTATTTTTTACTAATTTGTTCATATCTTAATACTCAAAATAACCAATCTAATCCCTATAAATAAATAATCTAAATCATAAAAATAAATAAAATAATACAAAATATACTTAACATTAAATTACCATAAACAAAGATTCCCCAACACTAAAATCCCATATCTAGAACTAAGAACATATTATTTATATCTAGATTCACTAATATGTTATACAAAAAAATAAATATGAATTTATTTCATATTAATTAAAAAATACATCCCAAAATATCAGAACCCAAATATTTAGTGTATTTTGAGACTATATACATAAAGAACTTATTTTAAAACACTCGTGAATATTCAACCCTAATAGTACACCATAATACATATCGCAATTACACTCATATTCGTAGTATGGGAAAATTAATCACAGGAAAAGTGTATACTCAAATACAAGTTATGGGTAAACATAAAAGGTAACTATTTATGATCAAAGGTTAGAAGAAGACAAATATGTGGGTATGAGATCATCATCAAAGACCATGAATGTATCATTAAAATATTTTTACCCAAATAAACAAGGACTATAAATAAAAATCAATTCACAATTTACTATTCATAAAATATGACATGATTTATCACATCATGAGAATATTGAGAAGCATAATATTATAGACCCAACATAATCATCAAAAATAATTTTATTATTCATGGTTAACTACTAAGATCATCATCATTTAGTGAACTGATTCTTATAGTGGATTTTGTTCACTCCAAAATCCCATGAACAATGATGATAGAGTCCCAGTGTGGGTTGGGTTCACCACCCAATCCTTTAAAAGATAGCTCATGAGATATATTTTATTATCCAATGCATTGGATAATTGTATAATTATTACCATCATGTCACTTAACGGATGTAGTCCCTTGTCAGTTTGGGTTCAGTCTACATTTCCAATTGTTATACTAAATAAAATTCACCTAATTAATTATAGGGATATATAATTATGTTACCACTCATAACATAATGAAAACTATACATATGTGTTGCTAGATATTATAACATAAATAAATATTTAAAAAATCACATAATTAACTGGAGGAAAAGGGACATGTTTTATGACAATATAGATTGAATGTTTTATAATATATCTAGAGATAAAAAATGGATAGTGTAAAAAACATATTTTTATTATAAAATAAATAGAAGTAAATATGATTGGATGGATGATAAAATATCTATATTAAATGACCACATTGATAGTTTCACAGCAGATGGAATCAAATAATTTGATCATTTGATACTATATGTTTAATCTAATGAAAAAAATATAATAAAATATCCTTTATTGAGTTATTAATAATTTCTATGCAAATTAATACTTTTGATATAAACATTAAATTCATTCAAAAACATAATATTGTTTAGAAAAATAATTAATCATTATCTTAAAAATGATGTTATAATTCCCTTTCAAAATTCATTTTTTAAATGATGAAGTGAAGAATTTTAAATATAATATTAAAAAATAGAATGTAGAAATTGATAAAAAAAATTCAAAATAAAATTTACACAAAATATAATATTTTCATACATAAAAGAAAACTCATTTTACAATATTTTTAAAATATAATTTTTGAAACAAGCATCATAAAATGAATAATAAAAAATTATATTGAAAAAATATACACATAGATAAGAACATAATATGAGATAATATGATTTGGGAATAAAATATAAAATTATAAATCATTTGATCATAGAAAAAATATGATCATGGTGGACAAATAACCAAAAATTTGTTGGGAATTATTGTTACCAATGTTGCAATTTTAAGAAGAATAAAATCATTAGATTATTAGGAATTATGGTATCAACCCTTTATAAATTATTTAGGATAAAGAAATTTAAATCCATAAGAAATAGTAAATACGAATCATTTTGATGATAGGTTATACGTATTTGAACATATAATGATGATGTTCAATAAAAACAATACAACTCTGTAAAAGGAAATAGAGTTTCGAAAACCCTAAGGAATGGGTAACCATTGAGTTCCCCATGATAGTGATAAAAAATGGTATTTAATACTATTCATTTTATGAAAATAATCATTAAATAAATTCATGATCATTATATAAACTACAAAAAATAAATAATTTTGTGAATATAAAATATATCTCGATGAATGTAAATTTAGATAAAGAAACACTTACATTTTTACAAATGAGTTTCTTGAAAGATCCTTCTACTCGTGTATAATATATACAAGAATCCTAAAAAATTAGTTTTGAACCATATTCATATATTTTACCAGTTAAAACATAATTTAGAATCGTTACCAACATATATACAAGTATTTTATAGATTATTTTCATCATAATAATTTGATATTTTTTTTCATGTTGTATGGGCTTTGAAATGGTAGTATCAATCCCTAATATTATGTTTCAAAACTCCAATATTATTAAAGAAAATATAACAGATGATACATAATTATTTTTAAGGATAGGATATCATTTCATGAGATTTATAGTTATGATTTTAAATAATAAGTCGATAACGATCATATTTTGGGTAATTTACAAATATTGAAGGATTACATTGTGATTACTGTTAATTATAGATTCATATTTAAGAATGTCCCTATTGACTTATATTACACATTAATGTCATATATAATCATAAAATAAATATTTAGTACTTTCAAAATAAATCTTTGATAAAGAACAAAACACAACATCTATTTAGATGGTAGTCTACACGTACACATAGATGGTGTTTTCATTTTTTAGTAGATGTAATGAATGTAAGGTATATAATAATATATCATTAAATAATAATAATTAGTTAATATATATATAATATATATTTATTCAATAAACTATTCTAATTATCCCTATGAAAAGTTGATTAAAAACCATGTATTTCATAGAGGTTATAGTGCACATAAACTCATCAGTGAATTTATCAAAAATAGTATAAAAAAGGAGGAAATAGAAAAAGAATGAATATAATAAAATATAAAGGGGTGATTGGGGGTTTTTAACTTTCTCCTCATGAAAAATCATTAAACAATATCAGAATAAAATTTTGTTGAGACCAATAGTATTAGAACGTTGGACTGATATGTGAGAAGTGGGTTTGGAATAATTTAGTAAGCTAAATTTCTTTTTGTGGTCAGAGAACTCAAGAGGTGATGGGATCATTTCATATGTGTGGAGTGATGGAAGTTTTGTAAATACTCATAAAAATATTTTAATATTATTTCACATTCAATGAAAAGCGACTCAAAAAGTAGAAAATAGTGGATATGGGAGGAGTATTTCTAAATCCTCCTCTATTATATATATTTGAAGACATTTTTTTAGAATTTTTCATTTATTTTACACTATTTTTTATCATTTAACCTTATTTTAATTTTACCATGGTAAATCATTTTTTAATCTTAGATAAATAATTTTTATGAATTAAAAGAACAGCCATTATTGATAATTTGTATATTATTATTTAAAAATGAAAACCATTTCGTAATATTAATTTTATAAAAGTGATATAAATTAATATTAAAATAAATAATGTATATTGAAAAAAAAATTAGTTTTTTTAAAAAAATAAATGTGGTTCCAAACTTTTATTCCTGGTTTTCTAAATTAAAAATAAAATTTTTAATGAATAAATTTAATTACTATATACAGCATTGGTTATGATAATTTTTTCATAAAATTTTAATTCATCATTATGACCTATTAATGTATTAAAAGTCATGGTATTTGAAAAAAAATTATTTTTCATTATTCACTAAAAGATAAATATTTTAAAAAAAGAACATTCTACCCTAGGTTAATTTTTATATGATAAATCATAATCTAAAATCATTTTCATCATTATAATTTTCTACATCTGAGAAATATTATTTTTAAAATAATATATATATATATATATATGAATATTTTCATAAAGAAAATTGGTTTTAAAAGATCATTATATATTATTAATCTCAATATATAGGAATTAACCTATTGAAATGAGTTTATATATTTCTTGCAAATCAAAATTATCATATTAATATTTAAATAATGATATACATAATTTATTATGGAAGGTATTCATTATATATATATATATATACAATTCATTTAAAAAATGGATCATAAATGATTTTTAAAAATTTCATAATATTAATTAATTTTCTAATGAGTAGTTTTTTCATTTAATCAATGAAATATTATCAAATATAAAAATAAAATTTATGTAAATTAACTCTTTAAAATTATTAATAAAATGGAAATAATATAGTAGGATTTATCGTTATATCAATTTCATGTTTATTTCATACTAAATTATTTTTATAAATACACTAAAAACATCTATATAAGATGTATAGTGGTGGTTTCCATTGGTTTCCATGAGCTTGACATTCTTCCAAAAATGTTTTTTTGAAGCCATATAAGTTGAATTTCAACATGGTCATGGTTTATGGAATACCCTATTAGTGCAACCTCCCTTCCATGATCAGACCAAAGAGCTTCATAAAGTAGGATTTTATATATCAATTCCAATTCATTCCCTTTTCTATATATATTTATTAATTTTATTTCTTGTATTTAAACCCTTTAATTCAACAAATACACATATAATGATCAAATTTTAATGAATTAGATTTTATATTTGTATATTGTATCATAGTGTAATATTAATTCTGTTTTAATGTTTAGCGATCTATTCAAAATTTTACTTAATTAATGAAAATTATATAATAAAATATCAGTTCATTACATTCTAGTAACTTAAACTAATTGTATTCTAGTCATTTTAATTACACTCACCGATAAAAGTAGATGAACATATTTTTTAGATATTAATGACATGAGATATAATTTCTAATGAAATATAAACCTCACTAACATGGGTAATGATAGGAAACTAATATATTGTATTAGTATTAAACCCCATATAATATATGAAATAATTTATAATGAGTTTATAGTTAGTTGTGGAATGGTATATAATCCAAGGTTGATATAGGATAAAAATGTGACTACATTATAATAAAAATTGTACTGGACTCTATGTAAAGAGATACAATAAATGAAAATTGTAACATGAAATTACTCTAAAGAAATAAATATAATATTTTATTAAATAAAATTACTCCAAAAAACCTCTTTGGATATATTAATCATAATACATTATTATTTTTCTCATTACAAAGTATCAAATCATTTTTCTGATGATTTTTTGTTTTTATAAAACTTCCTATATATAATGGAGTGTTTAGAACAATAATCACATTAGACATACTCAAATATGGACAAGAGAATAATTATAACTTAATTATTTTATTCTAGTTAATTCACAGTCATATCATAGGTTATTAATTATTTCCTCTCTCTTATAGTTTTCTAAGTGCTATTTTCATTGTTATCCCTTGGGTAGGGAATCCATATGTATAATTACAAAACACAATAAATTTAGTTCATTAAAGTATGGATTTTATATTCTTTTAGACTTATATACCATTTATTTTATTTATCACCCTATTTATATCTCTTAATAAATCATGATATTGATGTGTGATCTATACTCACTTGAAACAATTTCTTGTTCCACAGAGGCATTCTCTTGGATTCCGTTTACCACCTTCTTAACAAGTGTAATGTTGAATATTATTTTATACATGGTAATTATTCTCTAAAATTACAAGAATATTTATCCATCTCTTATTTCGTAGGTAGGGGTGTTTTTTACTATTTACATTCTTAATCAAAACACATCATAGCTTGGTGAGCATAACCATAATATTTTCAACAATAATTTTCATCTAATTTAGTTTCTCATTGGTAAAATCCATGAATTTTCCATCATATCCCTTATTATTTATATATGTTTTGGCACTATATATTAGATAAAAAAATATTGATGTATTATTTTTTTTAAATTAATAATTCTATAAAAGGAGTCAATATAAATTTAGTATGTAACTCATCCGTGACTTGAATAAGCTAACTTATGGATCTACAAGTTTAATATATGTTATTTATGGTCACATCACTATTAAGATATCTATCCAAACAATAAATATATTAAACCATAAAACTCTCTTTAAATCCAAAATAATTATTTATAAATAAAATATGAACCACCAATGCATATCTCCCATGAGTATCATACGAGGTGTGTAATTTTTCCTATTTCTTAGGAACCATGTGAGGAATTATTTAACACCAAATTAGAAATATTTTGATTATTACCCCTATGTAAATCCATTCAAGAGACTTCATATAATTTTTCTATCATAATAGGGAACTAATTTCTTGGAAAAAATAATCTATACATAACGAAAAAATTTGGATGTTTTCATATATTATTATTTTTCAAGATGTTCATTGGTAAAGTTATATCATCTTTATCCTAAATAATTTAAAAAAAATACCTCTAAATATATGATCTAATACCTGAAAATTACTAAACCATACTCTAATACATCATGACTAACCATATATCCCCAATCCTTGATACAAAACCTAAAATGCGTTTTAAAAACATGATTTTACCCCATGTGAGACTACTAGAGATAATATTTTATATATTTAAAATTACGTAAACCTTAAATAACATAATAATATCACCATACTAGAACACAATGGATCAATATATTTTCAGACTATATACTCAAATAACTTATTATATAAAACATTTGATCATTCCACCATAATCATAACAATGTTTAATTGTAATAGTTTATACTCATCCACATAATTTAGCGAATGGAATCCTAATAAAATGGAGATATAATATGATCATTAAGGGTTAATATTAGTGATACTAATTTATGGATATAAATTACCATAAGATAATAATGATGGTATGAATGAATTTTTAATATCCATGAATATAAATTTATAAAACCATAAAAAAATTGATTATAAATAATAAATTAAGGAATAGGGATTTGAGTATCAAATTGGTAATATGTCATCCTATAATGGTAGTGTCTAAAAAAAGAGATTATGGCCCAAAATTAAATGATATTAATAGTTTACATTATCCATTCTCATAGAAAATACCATCATCATAGTGTAGAAAGAGTACAATAATGTATTAGAATCACCACCCACACCCATGAACATAGTGAAAAATTCATATAATAGATTGGGTTCACTCCATATTACCTATCATTTTATCACATAAGATTTAAGTCTTTATCCAATTTATTGGATAGAAACATAATTCTAGGACCACATTTCACATAATTGACATAATCCCTTTTGGGTTTGGTTATACTCTCCACTCCCATTTATCTCATGAGATATAAAATCAGTAAATTAATTAGTGGTATATATTATGTAGGTTCCACCAATCACGTAATGAATTCCATAGAAGTGTTTGTTAATAAAACATAAATAACTCATATACCAAAAGTTACATAATTATCTAGAGGTAAACATAAAGGATACATGAAAAAATTAGACAATTTGTTATAATCCATCCAGACAAAGAACATGGATACTAGTATAAAAACTATACCTAGTGTTATATAAGGATTACTAATACTTTTAAACAATATGTAAGATTACATTGACAATAAGAATACTCTGAATAGTACAACATAAAAAGGTGTCAAGAATTATATTTTTTATAACGCTGATTTTAATCTCCCAAAATAAATACTTTATAAGAAAAATTAAAGGTTAACTAATAAATTAAAATTCAACATATCCTTTTAATATATATATTAAAAATTAATTGAAATTTATAAAGATTTTTTAGAAAAAAAATTATGTTTTTAATAATAGATAATTTTGTGTGTAATATTAAAAAACAAATTTTTTAAATGGTGAAGTGAGTAAATTTGAGAAATATTTAATTTATAAAGAATATAGTATAATATATTCTTGAAAAAATATATTTTGTAGACTAAATGTTTGGTGGAAGATAAAATATATATTTATAAAAGTTAAAGTTCTATAAAATATTTTTAAAATACCAATGTTGAAATCCAAAATGTAATAAATGATTATTAACATTAATTTGAAGAAAGGTAAAGATAAATAAGATTATATCATTATATAATATTACATGGGGAATAAAAAAGAACGAAAAATAATTTTTTGTGATATTGAAAATGGACAATGAAGAAAACTAACCATCATGTAAAAAAATTATTATTAATAATATTTCAATTTTGTGAATAATTACTTTTTTCATTGTTAAATAATTGTTCTAAGAACAATTCATAAAAATAGTAAGTTTGAGATAATTTTACATCAAAATAATAGGGAATAAAATATTTAATAATAAAAGGGTATAATGAAATCAACTAAAAATATTTGATTTAAGGAAAAAAAACATATAACTCTATGAATGTAAACTGAGTTAAGAAAAACCTGAATAGAAATGGTATCCTTTTAAAAACACATCTAAAGTGATAAGATTATATATATTAGTAAATACCCATATCATTTATAATTTTTATCAAAAAATAAATTCAGGTTCAATATATACAACACATGAAATAAAGAATATAGTGAATATAAAACATATCTCAATGAATATAAATTGATATGAGGAAACCCTTATATTTTCTCTCCTGACATTCCTAAAAGATTCAAAACATCATTTTAAATTAAAATAATCATATTAAAAGTTGTAAAATAACCATATTCATATATATTAACTTTTATATTCTCGATTTATTTTCATTCTCATGGCATAAACTATTTAATTGTAGTTTAATTTTTTCATCATGTGTTAGTAATTTTTTTCATTTCATATAAGTTTTGTAATGGTTATATAGATCCTTATTATTTTGGAAAAATATCATAATTAACAACTATTAATGTAAATGGAATAAAAGTTATCAATTTTTTCCTAGATTTACTATGTCATTCTATGTGTGTTTTAGTTATAACAAATGAAGATGAAATCTAGGATGAACATATTTCAATTAATTTCTAATATCATATGATTACATTTTATTGATCATTGATAATTTAACCATCCCTATGAAATAATATTAATAAAAATTATTAATAATAAATATCATAAATTTTCTTAAAAATTCATTTTTATATCCATCCCTTTAAGAAAATGATAAAAACACCAACCATTGTCTATAATGGTGGTAGTCCCTGTCTTTTCATAGATAACATTTTTATTTTTCAATAAACATAAAGAAATAAAAGAGATTAATAATTTATCTTTTAGAAATCAAAATTATTTTATAAATGTCATATAATAGTCCTTCAATCCGTTATGGTTATTACACGTGTAAATTCATGATGAAAAATTGAATATGATGTTCTTGGAGGTGGAAGTCTTCACATAATCACGTATGATATTTTTAATTTTTTAAATAGTTTTGAGGAAGGTGGCAGATTAATACTCAATTTTCATAATAAAATATTAATATAAATATCTTATTTATTCGGTTATGTTATCATGGATATAATATATTTTCAGTATGTAGAATACAAATTGATGGAATAAAAATAAAATGTGGTGTTTATGTGTTTACATTACTACATTGAAACAATCATGGATCATTTTAATAATGATATTTTTGTGGGAGTAATACCACTAAATCAAGGGAGAGATATTTTTAATGTAGATTTGAAACAATATTTTTGATCTGAAAGGATTGATTTTTGTGGAGAAATTGGATGGAATATATAAAATTGATAGTTTCTGAAACATCAATTAAAATTGTGAGAGTTATATTAATGTCATGAAACATTTAAATGAAATTGGATTCAAAAGGGGAAAATAATTATAAGGATATTGGTATTTATTTAGAAACATATCATTCACACTTATGGATACATATTTTATCATTTATTTCTATTACCCTTATTTTAAATATTTATCAAAATATACGTTCACCACAATAACTCATTTTTTAACCTTTTTAAATTATTATGACTGATAAAAAATTATTTCTATTAGTATAAAATGTAGATATAATGATGTCATTTTTTTAAACAATTTCATAATACTAAATTTATATATTTAATAAAATATACTTTTAAAAAATTAATGTATGCCATATAAAAACTACTTTAAAACAATACTAATTGGGATTCAAAAGGTTCATAATTGGTTTCTCAATTAAACATATAAGGCCTCAGCCATAAACATTACATAATCGTGAGATATGTCGATAATAAACTTTAATTCACATCTTGTATAATATTAGGTTTAGATATTTAATGAATTATGTCATCAAAAATATATAACAACATGAATATTACATGTAGACACTTCAACTCACTATCCATTTTCATTATAAAACCAAAACTCATTAAAAATAAACACATTTTATTTCAGGTTTTAATCAACATGATTTTTCCATGATATCATCTTTTAATCTTTTCAACTTTAATTCTAGTGAAAAAAAATTCAAATAATGGATCATGGAACACCGAAACAGAGAAAGTCGGGGCCAATGGTTTGGCTGGATTGAACCTCATGGAGGCTTCCTACGTACCATGCCTTAGCACGGATCAAAGTCCCCATATTTAGGTTGTATGGGGTTTTTACTCTAATACAGCCCAAAGTGGTGGGGCTTGAACCTCGTTTAGTCTTCCTATGTACCATGCCTTATCACAGATCAAAGTCCCTGTAGTTTAGGATGGATGGGGCTTACGCTCTTATACTGCCCAAGGTGATGGGGCATGAACCTCGTGAAGGCTTCCTACGTACCATGCCTTAGCTCAGATCAAATTCCCTATAGTTTGGGATGTTTGGGGAAGACGCTCTGAGATGGCCCAAGGTGGTGGGGCTTGAACCTCGTGGATGAATCCTATGTACTATGCCTTATCACGGACAAAGTCCCCATAGTTCGGGTTGGTTGGGGATTATACTCTGAGACGACCGAAGGTGGTGAGGCATGAACCTCGTGGAGGATTCCTACGTACCAAGCCATTACACGAGTCAAAGTTCTCGTAGTTTGGGTTGGTTGGGGCTTACGATCTGTGACAGACCAAGGTGGCGGGGCTTGAACCTTGTGGAGGCTTCCTACGTACCATGCCTTAGCACAGATCAGAGTCCCCGTAGTTCGGGTTGGTTAGGGCTTATGCTCTGAGACGGCCCAAGGTGGTGGGGCTTAAACCTCATGGAGGCTTCGTATGTACCATGCTTTAGCATGGATCAAAGTCCCTCTAGTTTAGGTGTGTTGGGGCTTACTCTCTGAGACAACCTAAGGTGGTGGGGCTTGAACCTCATAGAGGATTCCTACGTACCATGCCTTAGCACGAATCAAAGTCTCCATAGTTCTAGTTAGTTGGGGATTACACTCTGAGGTGGCCCAAGGTGGTGGGGATTGAACCTTGTGGAGGATTCCTACGTACCATTCCTTAGCACGGATCAATGTCTCTATAGTTCGGGTTGGGGCTTATGCTCTGAGATGGCCCAAGGTAGTGGGGCTTGAACCTCGTGGAGGCTTCCTACGTACCATGCCTTATCACGGATCAAAGTCCTCGTAGTTTGGGATGGATAGTTTAACATCATGCGGGATGGGGGAGTTTGGGGCTTATTCTTTGTGGGTTCCCAAGGTGTGTCATGGTCGGCTCTCAATCTAAGACCACATGAGTCATGCTCAGTGTGAAAAATAAGAGGTAGCATAGACCTGACAATCACGTCACGAGGGGTGAGTCCATGGGAAGCGAAAAGGGGCATATTTAGAGACCCAAATCTTGATGTACATTTACATTACATTTATTTTGCAGAATATATAATACATAACAAAAACAAACACCAAAATACCGTAATAGTTTAGTGTCTTTGGAAACTCAAAACATAATATTCTGATCGTGGTGAAAGATCTTCAACATCTCCCATAAAGATCTTCCCCTTTTTTTCATACATAAAACCATTATTTAAATCCTAAGAAAAAGGAAAAATATAAAGGGTGATCTCAAATTATCAGTAAGGGTAAGCCTGGATAAAATAAAACAAATCATATACATTTGAACTTAAAAACATGAACATAATGTTTAAACAGCAAAATATGGAGCAATGATATAAAACATGGTAGTACGTAAGTCATAGATCATAAAGAAACATTAATCACGATAAAATATCATGTGAATAAAAAATGTAATTGTGGAAAACCATTAAGCACATGTTATGATTTCCATAGTAGCCATGGAATTGCTGCTAAGACCATCTTATTGGACAAAGTCCCTTTCTAAATCGAGTTCACTCCTCATTCCAGTTCTGTATCACTGAACCGGATTAACTCACCATTCCATCCATGTATATATCATGATATTTAAACCATTACCCAATTCATCGGAGAGAGATATTGGTCCCATCCATCTTCTAATGAAATCATTCTTACTTGTTCCATAACATGAACATAAATCATTCATCATTACCCAAAGTATAAAATGGGTTTCATATACATCATCTCATCATAACATAATCCATACAAACAAATAGATATCATTTGATCATAAGAAAAGTGAAACCATGTAAATAATAGATAAATTATACTTGAAACATACACATACAAAAGAATTCCATCTTATATGGAAAATGGTTTCCATAAAACACATGAAATGAATTCTTGAGGAAAATATACTTTCTTCTTCAAAATCATTTTCTTTTCACAAATTTCCATGAAATTTTAATAGAAAAGGATTTTGTTGAAAATAGTCATTAAATCTTGTATAGTAATCTTCATGAAAATAAGGCGTTATGAAACCGTAAAAATCTGTTCATGCAGTATAAGTAAAAAAACATTCTTCTCGTACTTTTTCCGGAAAAGTCAAAAACTAACTCGTATGGTAAAAAAAGAAATATTCCTTCTATACGATGTGGTAAAAGTAAAACAAATGGTAAAAATGGCTTTAAACATACATGGAAGAATATTAAACATTTTATGAAAACATTTTGAGAACATATGGACATGGATAATAAACATAACCCCAGTAAATACTTACGAATAATCAATCTTAGATAAGAATGATATTGGAATAATTATCCCTTACCTTAGGTCTGATATGCATTGTACGTGTTTAAAGCTCTTGTATAATGATTTAAATAATATCATTGACTTATTCTAGAATCATACTCATTTTTATGATAACATATATGGTTATATTCTTAGCTTTTTATTTATAATATTTCATTGCTACTTCTTATTCAGGTGTTTATTGCTTTATGTTATTATGCATGTTTTTTCGAATAAATTCTTATTCATATTTTTAGGTTATAGATACATAATTTCCAGAATTTTATTACTGTAAAATATATCATATTTTTTCATTCAATTTATTTTTATATTCATTATTCAACGAGGATCATGTAAAAGGAGTCGTATCACATCGTGGAGGTGGTAGGTCGTACATACGCACGAGCGATGATATTGTTCCCATGATCGTGGAATTGTATTTAAGTGTGTGTATACTATTTTAGAATCAATATAACATTAAAATAATCATATATAGTTATTCTTCACACCATTATACCCATCCAAGTAAGGTGGTGGTGGAATACAGATTACACCACGGGGTGGAGACGGTATTCTGTACGTACGCACCTGCGGTGATTTTGTTTTCCGTAGGATGGATAGAAGGTGGAATAGGGTTGTTTAATATTTATAAAACTATTTCAGTACATTATTGATACTTATTTTATTACTTCATAATGAAACAACTAAAGAAGAGTATGTAGAAGAAAAATTAAATTTGAAATAAACAGTAAATGACATTACCTCTTCTTTAAAGATCCTCTTCTTAACCTCCTCTTAGGGCACTAAATATGGTCATTGAAGAATACCAAGACCTCTATGATGTTTCTAGGTAAGTGTAAAAGAGAAAATGGCAGGATTTGTCAGAGATTTAAGGCTCAAAGTGGTGTGAGGAGGAGAGGGAGGAGGTTCCCTTTTATAAGGGAGGAGAGTGGCACCTTTGGAAAAACATAAAATATTATTTTATTATAAAGTCATATTCGGTTTTTAATAGTTCCAAATTAATTTATTTCGAATATAAAGTGTGGATGGGTATAAATCCTCTCAACCAATATATTTTAGACAAGTTTAGGTTACTATTTTAACCTTATCAATTAGATTTAACCCAAAGTTAAATAATTTAACTTTTACCGCGTCTTCTTGTTTTCATACACTATATGGTTAAAAAACATATGATAACAATCCAAAAGAACCCCAAGTGGTTAATTATTTATATATGTAACCTTATCTACGTCATTTTTTCAAACCATAAATTTTTTGGAATAAAATAACAATTAATAATATAATATTT
The DNA here is from genome assembly GCA_963277665.1 of Viscum album. Lineage (NCBI taxonomy): Eukaryota > Viridiplantae > Streptophyta > Magnoliopsida > Santalales > Viscaceae > Viscum > Viscum album. The sequence goes on from OY728126.1 coordinate 2,081,970,327, forward strand.
GTTTTAAAATATATTTTATGTTAATTTTGACACTATTTGGTAATTGATTTTTGTGAAAATCATAAAAGTATTATTAGTTAAAAAAAAGCTAATTAAATCACTACTAAAATGTCATATTCACCTATAAAATATGTTTAATTTATAAAAAGTCTCAAATTACATTTATTTGGGTATTTATAATATCAATTATGTTAATATTTCCTTAATAAGGTAATTACTGCATCATCATTGTGTCATAAATAAAATAATTTATTTAATTTCTAAAAAATATAAATAAAATACCATTATGTAGGAAATCTCTTTATATTTTTAATGAATATTTATAGTCTAATTTATCTTCAGTATATCCCTATATTAATTTTTTTTTAGTTATTTAACATTGATTTTAACTCTTTTAACTCTTCATTAAATAAAATAATAATAAGTGTCCTAATCTAATCCAAGTGGTCCTAAGGGTAATATATTATTTCTAAGGTTGTTTATGATCGAATTAATTTTATCCAAGAGAATTAGGAAATGTTTTATGGTAATAATAATATCATTTTTACCCTTAATTACCCTATTTGCTTTTAACTATGGTAAATAAAAGTAAAAAGTTACTATTCACCAAAAATTATTTTTATCTTATTGAACCACATTTACACCTTGATATTAACTGTGTCTCTCGTATTTTCTAAATTCCACTCAAGAAAGCGGTAAAATTATGTTTTTTTAAAATTTTTAAATTCTCCTAGGAGGTGGGTAAAAGACGGTGAAACGTTCAATAAAATTTTTATATATCTAAAATTATTATAAAATGACTCCAATAAATTTAATTGAATTTATATAGGTATTATGTATCAATTTTTAACTAATTTTTTTTTATAGAAAATAAATAATTATTTAAATAAAACGTCGATTTTTAAATAGTAACCCAATGTTTTCACTATTCATCAAAAATAGAATGTTTTCAGAAAAATACCAAAATTTCACCCTTGGATAATTTTGATATCCCGAATCCAAAAATAAAGACCATTTTGAATAATAAAATTTATAATATTTCAAAAATTGGGTGTTACTATTCATAATGGCTAGTTCATAATAGTATTATAATAATATCTCGTTTAGTGAAACTCGATATTGCGTACTACACACGCTGTTGAGGAAGGTCTTGATTTTGTGAAATGTAAGCCAAGTCAGGGATGCATGTAGTGAATTCTCCATTTGGTGTTGCGTATAACATAATCAAAACTTATTTCATTTATACATTAAACAAAATCTATACTTAATGTTGCATAGAATAATTCCACAAAATGAACTTGAAATTGCGTGTAACACGAGCCAAGAATATTGATGCGTATACTGAAAGCTAATACGGTGGTGCGTATAGTACAAGCTAATCTTGGTGTATTTTATAATAGAATACATCAAAGAAATTAAAAAATAATATATCACATAAAATCTCGGGGTGTTACATTCTACCCCCATTAAAATGAATTTTTTCCTCGAAATTAGTCAGGGTTATAAATGGTTTACTCCTAGAAAGTTTCATTCATAGAAACCCACATCATAAAAAGTAATAATAAAAAATCATTTTAAAAAATTAAAGTAAGAAATGTAACGGTTACCTGGATTATCTCATCCCTGGGTTCCCACATAGGAGAACATAGGTGGAAATATAGATATAGAAGAAAAATCTAACCATCATGTTCTATTGGAGTGTGGTAGAGAACATGGATATGAAAAATCCATCAATCACAAAGCCATAAATTTGTGATGAATTAAGGTACCATCTAATTCATTGGATATAAGGACACTATGACAACATTTTTTTTTAAAGATCATTTCCCTAAAGTTGAAGAATTGTTGAATTAAAAGAAATACTTTCTTGATTTTGGTAGAATATTACTGTTGTTTCTGCCTTGAAAAATTTCCACTTCATCTCTTAATTAAATGAAGTTGAATTTTTCTTCCATGAAGTGTTATCAGATCATGCGATAGAATGATAGTTCATTCCATCTGTCTCAGACAAAAGGATTAAAAAAGTTATTAAATATACATAAGTCCCTCTATAGTGAGATTAATCGTATATGGCTCCTAAAATGGACTTATACATCATATTTCATACCGTTTAAAATAATAAATCTAGTTTATACTAACCAGGGACGTATTGTAGGCTTGTGGTAGGTGATAGAGGCCTATCACACCTCGGCTGTCTTTTCCATTCCTATAGCCTTGTCTGACGCGATGGGTTGTCGCCCATCCTGTAGGTTGTCCCTTTTTCTAAAACTAAATTACAATAACATTCCTGCAATAATATCATAAAAATTACTAGCATTAAACAATACAATATTATGTCTAACATAATTCATTCCAATCTTTATGCTTATCCAAAATACATCTGTCCACGATCATTGTATAAAGAAAACAACTACATGAAATGTCATCTACCGAGCATGTGAATACATTCATTTATCCCTCATATATCATACGATATATCTTGTTGCTCACATTCCAAACATTTGAATACCTTAATCATGTATTCTATTGAAAAATTAAAACCCATTGAACCTTAGTGAAAACATGAATGCTATCAAAAGTTATCTCTTTCCACATACCAAAATCCCAGAAATTATTTATACTCAAACCATGATATCACTTTGTCCTTATATTAGTCATAAAATCATTAATACTATCAAATATATCATTATCTCCTTCTCCTTTTATTATGCACATATCATTAACCTTCCAAAAAAAATTGAGTAAGCATTCATGGTTACTAGTACCATTCAACATATACTTTGAAAAACATAAGGAAAAACAATAGTGTAACAATCCTTAGATGTCTCTTTATTCCATAGTAACATGAGATTACTTATACAACATTACTCTTGAAAAACATGTAATCTTTCCACTACCATCTTAAACCATTGACAGATATTGAACAATTCTATCATCTCAGATATCATTTGTAGTCTCTTCATTATCATCAACATAAATACTAACCATATGACCATGCTGATTCTATTCATGAGCCATTCCCTTAGGGCATTGGTTTGCATAATTCCCATACATTCCACATTTAAAACATTTAACCATTGTTGATGTCTTATAAATACCATTATCCTTGCCCATGGTGTTAAATGAACCTTTTCCTTTACAATTACTGGCTTTGTGTCCTTCTTTTCCACACCCAAATCATTTTCTAGTTCCTTTGAAACATTCTCCCTAATGCCTCTTCCGCATGATTTACATGAGAGAAATTGAACTTTCTTTCCTCTATGATCATCATAAAACTCCATCTTTCTCTCATTAGGTGAGTCGGGAAACTTACCAAAGTTGAGATTATTGTTCATATTATGAGATTGCTGATTAGGTGTAATAACAATATGTGGACTTCCAGATCCAATTTCATTTGGTTTCTCATGAAGAATATCATTCCACTGTCCATCATATCCTCCATTATCGTGAATCTTCTTATTTCCATCCATTTTCTAAAACCCAAAAAAATAGTGTGAGAGGCAAAAATCATGTTATAGAAAACAACATAATAAAGGGGGAGTACCTTCAATTTCTATCATCTTATGTTTAATTCTAATATCATTACTATAATTCTAGGACTATTACCTATACATATAATTAACCATAGAGACATCCCTAGACATACCTTAGAAATATCTTTAGGGATGTCACTAATGTTTTTGCATCCTAGTTTCCAAAGGTTGAATAATCCTTTCCTCTGATACCAACTGTAATTACCCAAAGCTTGATGTTCATAGACATTACATTACTTCTTCTGAATATCTAATACATAACAAAAATAAACACCAAAGGACCGTAATAGATTAGTGTCTTTATAAAATCGGAACATAATCTTTTAATCATGGTGAATGATCTTCAACATCTCCCATAAATATCTTCCCCTTTTGTTTTCGTACCTAAAACCATTCATTAAATCTTGGGAAAAATAATACATATAAAGGGTGAGATCAAATTCTCATTAAGGTTAATCCTGGAGAAAATAAAAAAAATCATATACATTTGAACATAAAAACATGAACATAATGTTTAAACATCAAAATATTGAGCAATGATATAAAACATTGAAGTACGTAAGGCATAGATCATAAAGAAACATTAATCATGATAAAATAGCATGGGAATAAAACCTGTAATTGTGGAAAACCATTAAGAACATGTGATGAATTCCATAGTAGCCATGGAATTGCATCCAAGACCATCTTAGTGGACAAAGTCCCTTTCTGAATCGAGTTCACTCCTCATTCCAGTCTTGTATCACTAATCAGGATTAACTTACCATTCCATCAATTTCTATCTCATGAGATATAAATCTTTACCCAATGAATTTTAGGGAGATATAGGTCCCACCCATCTCATAATGAAATCATTATTACTTGTGCCACAACATGAACATAAATCATTCATCATTACCCAAAGTATAAAATGGGTTTCATAAACATCATCCCATCATAACCTAATCTATACAAAAAAAATAGATCTCATTTCATCATAAGAAAAGTGAAACCATGTAAATCATAGAAAAATTATACTTGAAACATACACATGTGAAATAATTCCATCTTATATGGAAAATGGTTTTGATAAAACACATGAAATTAATTATTGAGGAAAATATGCTTTCTTATTCAAAATCATTTTCTTTTCACAAAATACAATGAAAATTTAAAAGAAAAGGATATTTTTTTTAAAATAGTAATTAAATATTTTATAGTAATATTCATGAAAATAAGGCATTATGAAACCTTAAAAAACTATTCATGCAATATAAGTTAAAAAAACATTCTTCTCTTACTTTTTCCTGAAAAGTCAAAAAGTACCTCGTATGGTAAACAAAAGAAAGATTCCTTCTATACGATGTGGTAAAAGTAAAAAGGGCTAAAAATGACTTTAAACATACATGGAAGAATAGTAAATGTTTTATGAAAACATTTTGAGAACATATGGACATGGATAATAATCATAACCCCAGTAAATACTTACGAATAAACAATCTCAGATAAAATGAGATTGGAATAATTATCCCTTACCATAGGTCTGATATGCTTTGTACCGGTCCGAACCACCTGTATAATGATTAAAATAATGTCATTGAATTATTCTAGAATCATACTCATTGTTATGATAACATATATGGTTATATTATTAGCTTCTTATTAGTAATATTTCATTGCTACTTATTATTCGGGTGTTTATTACTTTATGTTCTTATGCATTTTTTGTTGAATAAATTCTTATTCCTCTTTTTAAGTTATAGAAAACTCATTTACAGAATGGTATTAGTGTAACATATATCATATTTAATCATTAAATTCATTAATATATTTATTATTCAACGAGGATCATGTAGAACGAGTTGCATCACATCATGGAGACGATAGGCTTTACGTACGCACAAGTGATAATATCATTGCCATTATCATGGAATTGTATTTAAGTGTATGTATAATATATCATAATCAATATCAATTTACAATAATCATATATATTTATTCTTTACACCGTTATACCAGTCCAAGTAAGGTGGTAGTGGAAAACATATTACACCACGGCGTGGAGATGGTATTTCATACATACGCACGAGCAGTAATTTTGTTTTACGTATGATGGATAGAAGGTGAAAAAGGGTTGTTTATTATTTATAATAACATATCATTATATGAGTGATACTGATTTTATTACTTCATAATGAAACAACTAAAGAAGAGGAAGTAGAAGAAGAAATAAATTTGAAATAATCGGTAACAGACATTACCTCTTCTTTGAAGCGCCTCTAATTAACATCCTTTTTGGGAACTAAAGATGGTAATTGAATAAAACCAAGACCTCTAGGATGTTTCTAAGGAAGTAGAGAAGCCAAATTGTCCGGTTTTGGTTTAGCTAGAAGGCTCAACGTAGAGTGAGGAGAAGAGGGAGGAGGTTCTCTTTTATAAGGGAGGAGAGGGGCACCTTAGGAAAAACGTAAAATATTATTTTATTATAAAGTCATATTCGGTTTTTAATAGCTCCAAGTTGATTTATATCGAATCTAATGTGGTTATGAGTCTATATACTCTCATCCAATAGATTTTAGACAAGTTTAGGTTACTATTTTAACCATATCATTTATATTTAACCCTAAGTTAAATAATTATACTTTTACCTTGTCTTCTTGTTTACTTACACTATATGGTTAATAAACATACTATAACAAGCCAAAATAACCCCAGGTGGTTAATTATTAATATATATAACCTTATCTAAGTCATTTTTCTGAACCATAGATTTTTAGTTATAAAATAACAATTAATAATATAATATTTGGTTTAAAAACTATTTTATGTCAATTTTGACACTATTGGTAATTGATTTTTTTAAAATCCTAACAGCATGATTAGTTCGATCAAAGATAATTAAATCAATACTAACATGTCATATTAAACTATAAAATTACTGTAATTCAGAAAATGTCTCAAATTACATTTATTTGGGTATTTATAATATCAATTATGTTAATATTTCCTTTATAAGGTAATTACTACATCATCATTGTGTCATAAATAATTTAAATTATTTAATGTATAAAAATTATAAATAAAACACCATTATGTAAGAAATTTATTTATCTTTCTAATTAATATTTATAGTCGAATTTATCTTCTGTATAACCCTATATTAAAAATGTTTTAGTTATTAAACATTGATTTTAACTCTTTTAACTCTTCTTTAAATAAAATAACAATAAGTGTCCTAATCTAATAAAAGAGAACCTAAAGGGTAATATTTTATTTCTATGGTTGTTTTTGGTCGAATTACACTTATAAAATAGAATTTGACATGTTTTATGGTAATAATAATATCATTTTTACCATTAATTACCCAATTTAATTTTAACCGTGGTAAATAAAAGAAAAAAATACTATTTACCAAAAATTATTTTTATCATATTGAACCACATTTTACTCATTGATATTAACCATGTCTCTCATCTTTTCTAACTTCCACTGACAAAAGTGGTAATATTATGTTTTATGTAAATTTTCAAATTCTCCTAGGAGGTGGGTAAAAGACGGTGAAAATTTCAATAAAAATTTTATATATCTAAATTTATTATAAAATGACCCCAATGAATTACATTGAACACATATAGGTATTATGTATCAATTTTTACCTAAAATAAATTTAAATAAATTAAATAAGTATTTAAATAAAACGTCGGTTTTTAAATAGTAACCTAGTGTATTCACTATTCATCAAAAAATGAATGTCTTCAGAGAAATAAAAAATATTCATACTAGGGTAATTTCGATATCCCGAATCCAAAAATGAAGTCCATTTTGAACAATAAAATTTATAAAATTTCAAAAATTGTGTATTACTATTCATAACATCTAGTTCATAATAGTATTATAATAATATCTCGTTTAGTGAAACTCGGTATTGCATACTACACATGCTATCGAGGAAGGTCTTGATTGCATATAATGCAAGCCATGTCAGGGTTGCGTGTAGTGAAAGCTCCATTTGGTATTGCATACAACATAATCAAAACTTATTTCATTTATACATTAAACAAAATATATACTTAATGTTGCGTAGAATAATTATCACAAAACAAATGTGAAATTGTGTGTAACACGAGTGAAGAATAGTGTTTCTTATAATGCAAACTAATATGGTGTTGCGTATAGTATAAGCTAATATTGGTGTAGTGTATAATAGAATACATCAAATAAATTAAAATATAATATATCACATAAAATCTCGGTGTGGTATAGCCTACGTGTTGAGTGGCCCATGGTGCTGGGTTTTACTCTAGCATGGAGGCCTGAGGGTGATAAAGTGCAGAGGGAGAGGGATTTGGCACCCAAGAAGAGAGGAGGGGCCCCATTCACTATCAAGCCCTCAGCTAGCCTTGGCACCGAGGAAGCGAGGAGGAGCAGGGGTGATACCTCTTGGAAGGAAGGCAAGGGGCTTACACCAAGGTGGATGCACTTCCCTGTGGACAAATGCCAATCTAATAAATCACTCCCTGGGAGGGATGATCTCATCCCTGTGGTGACGAGTGGGTGTGGAGAATATTCGAGGAAGCGGGACCCTACGTGCGAGGAATGATGCCAGGTCATAGTTTAACATCATGTATTGAGGACGAGGTCCTTGGCAGTTTAATGTCCTGCAGCACGGACGAGGTGGGTTAGCTCCACACCCCTATGACTTACATAACTGATGCCCTCTACCCCTTGTGGAAGGGAAGGAATCGGCAAGGCCGTGGTGAGCAGGTGTCACGGGGTGAACCATCGAGGGGTCCACGTTAGCGTGGATATTCGAAAAAGCAATAGCTATTAGCGTGCCTATGCGAAGAAGCATGAGGTGGAGAAAAGCATTGGGAAGGATTGTCCAAGGGACCTTGAGGTTACTTCGTACAATCTTAGTAGGTCATACGGGAAAACCATGCATGATGTGGATGTCGTGGGATTACGAGACACATGCAAATGGAACCCAAAAAGAGGGAATCAGGTGTTCATGCAAGGGGGCGCCTGGGGAGCACCGAGGTGAAGGGCGCTAGAAGATTGCGAGAAACCCTTGGGACTTTCGTGAAATAAGGGGGTCTGGTGAAAAAAGCCCCAGGCTAGCGCAAAACCAGCGTTGCTTGTGCGAAATAGGGGGGCTAAGGATTTGTGCGTGACTCGAAGGGATTTCACGCCATGGAATGGATTACGCGCAAAAGACGAGATTTCACGCAAAGGGATGAGGATGGCATGCAAAGGATGGACCCCGAAGGGGATGCAATTTAGTCTATGCCATGTGGATCTCGCATAAGGCGGATCCCGGGGCGACTTGGCACAAAAAACAACCTTACCAGAAATCCATATTGCATGCGCACGTAATCCCAATTACGTGCAGGAGAGGTGGTTCGAATTCTTCAGCCCTGAAAAGGAAGGGGGTCGCCTTCTATTTATTGGCCACTAGCGGTGTGGAATTCAAGGAGGTGTAAAATAATTCCACGATGGAGGTTGTGGTGTGAAATATTACCCACGCAGGGTGCGGACATGAAACTATTTTGCGCCGGTGTACAGACGCTTCGTGAATCCTAGTACATTCCGCGCGGGATATCTTTTTTCACGCACTTCATCTTTTTTTCATTGCAGCACCTCCGGGCCCTCCGGACTGGTTATCTTGGTCTGAATAGGATTTTTCTTTTTTGTTTTAGAACCTTCTATTGCACATAAACAGTTTATGGCGTCAACAAATGCCCCCCCTTGGAATTGGATCGGCGATGGATCACAACGATCAGATTTCAAGGGAAACACCAAAATTTAGAGATTTGTGGACCCCTTCGTTGAAAATTTACGAGCGGCATGCAAAACTCGGCCACGCGCGGAATCTACTTTTCACGAGGGTGCGAAACTCAGGCATTGCCTATAATAGTGGCCCAGGGCCCCATGCTCTAAACATATTTTCTTACACGATATGCATTGAGCTCTCATGAGTGTAATTTCTTCTCCTCTGGTGTGAAAAACTGCATCGACCATGCATAATTCTGCAATGAATTATCAGCCTTTTACATGAAAACTCAGGATTGTTCATGCAATGACCTGAAATTTTACACCAACCACTGATTTTATGCACCCAACTCTCAGATTCCGCACCAACCATCCATTTTTTCACGCGAACACCTGAAACACATGGAAGACGATGGCCACAAACCGGGTTGACGAGGGGGAGGATGCTGCTCGCAGAGATGAGATGGCTGCAAAGATGGATTTTTATGTCTCAAAGAGGGTTGTCTCTGAGAACCATAATCTCATCAACATGCTAATCCCTTCCCAAAAATACTAAATCCTTTCAGAAAATATGCTGCTATGGAACATTGGAATTCTGGAGGAGGTCCCTCGGTCGGGTTTCGAGGTGGATACCTTGCAGTCCTGGGTGAGCCGCGAAGACGACCTCCCTCGATACAACATCACCAATGATGGCCATCCTGACAGATAAACCAAGAATATGGATGTGTATGTCCTCAACCCCAGGACCAGGAACATTGAAGGGGGTGGCCCTATCGCGGAGAGCTCACCGACACTCTACGTGAGCACTTTCCGTCCAACTACCACTGACGAGACCAAGGGTTGGTTGCAGGACTGAGATCTTTGGTCTGGAGGTAACTTCACCAGTGAGTGGTCATGGGTGTAATGGGTACAAAATACATGCGACCAATTTGGGGCCGAGCTGTGGCACATTGGTCTATTCGAGGCGGTGTGGAAATCGTAGTTCCACTTCTACCAGCATCTTGAGCCTGTCCCGGAGCTATTCACCTGGTGGTCCCCGGATACCAACACATTCCAACATCATCATGGGGAAGTCGGCATCAGTCCTTGGGACATCCACTACATCAGAGGAATCCCTTTGGAGGGCCATAAATACGATGAGTTCCTCCGGCCGATGAACATCTGGGGTGACAGGTCTCGAACACCCATACTGACATGGCCCCTGCTGGAGATGGCCAAGGAGAAGCTGAAGGTCAAGGAAATCTTGAAGGAAATCACCTACAAGGAATGGTTCCACCTCTTCGTGGAGAAAGATCCGGAGGTCAAGATTCTAGAGCGGGGAAAACGTTGTCCAACTGCGGTTTAGAAGAGCAATATTGGATCCTACTGGAGGATCTGGGAGAAGTGGTAATACCAATCATGGGGCTAGAGCATCAATGGGTACCGAGACCTGAATGTCTGGTATGCCAGATTTCTCACCACATTCCAGTGTGGGTGTCTCTTTCTAGTACTAGACATAAGGATGGGCGTCCGTCTAGCGACTCTAGTGATGGCAGGCATCATGGATTCCAACAAGAGGTTCAACCTAGGTGTCCCCATACTGGCTTAGTTGTACACCATCATTGGATGTATCTTGAGAGTGGGATTGCCTATGAGAGTATGTGGACCCTTCCAGATCTTCCATGGCGGGGTTGCGGCTCACTATGGCGGCTATACCTTTCCAAATGTCATCTGTCCCCCAGGAAATAGCCTGCGACCCTCTCTACTAAACTCTTCTAGGGTCATACCAATGATGCTCAATAAGGAGGGGGTACGGGTCAGGATTTTTGACCACTCCAACATCACCTTAAGCCCATTCCCCTCCCTAACTAGTAAGTTGATAGATGATGGGAAAGGCTCGCTGGAGCAGAAAGAGTACTTCCAAAGAATGAGAGGCGGGGTGCTCGTCACCTAGATATATGGGAAGATTCTCTGTGAGCCTTACGTGCCGTCCAGGTTTTCTAGGTAGTTTGGAATCCTCTAGTGAATGCCGAAGAGAGTATACACAGATGTCTGAGAGGTTGGTATCCATGTGTTCTTCTTCAGTTGTGGCTGATGTTCACAACCTACGGCTCTGGAGACATAATCACTTTTCCTCCTACTGGAGTTAACACTGGCCTCTCAATTGAGTATGATGAACATCAGATCATAGCATACCTTGAGGGGATTCTACAGAAGCGAGCCTGGTAGCTCAAGGTCGTCAGTGTGGAACCTCAGCAATGAGTGACCAGGCAATGTGCCGCTAGAGGAGTAGGACTAGAAGCGCCTCAGGAAATGAGGCCTGCACAGGCTGGGACCTCAATAGAGGGGGCGTCAGATGGAGTGGTCGCACCCTCATTTCCTGGAGGAGGATGGACCCATGGAGCAGCCATAGAACTTCCTGGGAATCAAATAAGATATTTTCATCAACCATCCCATTATGTCATTCTCCACGCGCTATGGTCAGCTTGGCTAACCCTACGGCAGTTAACAAGTATTGAAGCCCTCTGGAAGAAGATAGGTCTGGACGAGATCTAGCTACCAGAAGTCGGGCCTATCCAGGTCAACAAAAAAGATAGATTCCATTGACGACATGCGTACCTGAAGGCCATGGACACAGATGCCCATCAATGGGGTCGGCTTGTGGAGCCACCTCTCTTGGTAAAGGTGCTACTCTGCCAGGAGCGTGATCCAGAGAGGATTCCATCGGGGGAAGATGATAGTGACGAGGAGTCTAAGGATTTAAAAACCGGAGAGAAGGTAGAAGGATAGGGGAAGGTGAAGGAGAAGGGGAAAGAGAGCCCGATGGTGATGGGTCGCAGTAGGCGTCCCACCAAGGGAGTCTCCGAGAGAGAGACAAGGTTGTCGGCTCCAATATGGATGTGACCGAGCTGCTCGAGTTAATCTTCGACCCTTATCTTTCTTCTCATGTATTCTATTTTCTTTTCAACCCTTAAACAACTTTTCTAATCTTACTCAGGAGCACATTGGTGATGAGCATGTGTCTCTATATAAAGGAGGGGAGGTAGCATCAATAGGGCCTGGCGGGGCACTGGCACTCGTTATCGAGCTGAAAAGTGCTAAGGGATCCCCCTCCACGATAGCTCATGTAGTGGCCAGAGCCCTAGAGGCTGATTCCTTGGGTTCCTGTAAGTTCCTTACATCGATACTTGTACTCACGAGCGGAGGACTCGACTGATTAGGGTGCTCCTTGTTTGTACATTGATCACGGTGATGGAGGCTCGTTGAGCTACTAAACCCGAACCATCTGTTAGTATACCTATGGAAAACGTGTCGCCTCATCCAGAACATGCCTCCCAAATTGAGTTTTCTCTGGCAATTGGTGAACAGGGAGCGGCAGACATCGGTGGTTCTGTCGTTAGGCTAGGGTCGGAAATTGACGCGTGCACCACCAGGACCGAGGGTAGAGAGGAAGGTCACCCAGATAATGAGGAGCCTATTCCCCTAGGAGGAATTGCTGAGGATGACACTAATGTTTCCATGTCGGCTATCTTCCCTATCTATTGGCCCACTAATCCCGAAGAAATTGATGATTCAGATTCAGAAGTGTCCGAGGTGTGTCGGATGACGCGACGCAAAGGATGGAAGTGCATGAGGTATTTTCTCAATCAGCCAAAGGGGGAATGGCTAAAGTAGATGGGGTCCATCAACACTTGGCTACACTTCTTGTGTGCTGGAGGGGCGGATTCTAAACATCTTCACCTGACGGTCTATGAGTATATGGCGAGAAGATGTGTGAGAGAAGCAGGCATGCTGACATCATCCAGAGCCAGGAGGAGGTGGGGAGTACCTGAACATTTCTAAGGGCGGTGCAGGAGGTCTGATGCCTTGAGGAACAGGAGAAGGAGGATGAGTTATTCATTGAAAACTGATCTGATCTTGTGGAGCAGTTGAGGGCCCAGCTAGCGTATGTTCAAGATCATCTCTTAACAGCGAGTCGTCAGATAACCGAGCTCCATGATTAACAGGCGTGGGCATAGTCCATGGTCAACAAACTACACTTCGTGGCTTCCGATAATGAAAGAGTTCTTAGGGGACTGGAGGCAGTCCTAGAGGCCACCAGTGAAAGGGTGGTGGCATTGGAGAGATCTATCCAAGAAGCCGACCCTTAGGGTACCTATTTTGGCCAAACCCATAATCATGTCCCACCTTACTACATTTTGTTCTTTTGAACTATATATATAGAAAAATTTGTATTCCCATTTTCTTAACATACATGTACTTTTGGTGTATCATGATCAACCATAACCACGAAATAAATAGCAATCCATCCCTATTCTCACGTGGGACGTGAGAATCAAAGGAGGCTCGTATTATCACTTTGTTTGATCGTGGGAGCATCAAATAAGATTCGGGCATTCAAAATTAGAAGCCGGATATCCAAGGTGAAGAGGGAGTCCCATCCAAAGGAAGAGGACCTTAGACCAATTGATGTTTCTTCTTCTCAATGTGCTCTAGTGCACGAGTGGGGAAATGATAGGGGCATTGGAATCAGTCCGAACATAGGGAAATGAAAAATGTGAATCATGTTACCCAAATTCGAAACACTATGGGAGGGGAGTGGCAATGAAGGATGACTGTTGACCATTCTTGAAACATAACATCCTTATTTCAATAGCCGGAAATGAGGACAACAAATGAGGGCCGACCGCTGACCATGTTCGCAACACGGGGCCTAACTCAAATATCGTCAATTTTTCTTTCGATCATTAGCGCATCACAGTAGGCGGACCATAGGTCTAGCATCCTTACCGTTAGGGGGTACCTCCAGACATGATCAGTCTTCTCGAACGTTGGCCCAGGATAGCAGGACGTCCATAGGTCGGACATCCATACCGTTTGGGGGTCTCATCAAACGTTAAAAACGATGAAGATCTGAAGAAAGGGGTACCCAAATTGTGGAAAGTGAAGTGGTGGTTTGTTCGAACATAATCCAACACTCCCAAGATTACACCACCATATTGGAATCACATTAGGTGGGCGCATTAATCTAGTCATGGATCATCCCTACTTTTAGATAGGAACTCTCTGGCGACGACATTGTCGCTTCTTAATGTCATCATGGGGCATCCCGATTTTGTTCAGGGAAAATTCTACAGTTACAAAATTCCTCAAGAATTCAGGAAAAGGGGCCAATAATAAGGGGGTGGATTTACTTGTGATTCCCGGGGCTGGACCCGAGACGAAATGTCTGGGTGTTCCTACGTATCCCATAAAGAATGGAATCGAGATACACATAGTTCTGGAAATGGCTTAGTTTAAGGTCCTTGAACTCAAACCAAGGATGGTTATGGAGAGTAGGAGACACATGATAAGGTGGTTACAAAACCTATCATGAATGAGGACATAAGCCTTACTTACCACGTGTTCCAAAAGGTAGTGTTCCGGTCAAGGGACCGAACACAAAAGTTAGTCTAGGACCACAGGGAAGTTCCTAGGTCATCCTACATATCACATGAGGATGAGAATCAAGCGATACGTAGTTCTTGAGGGTTTCATGGAACGTTAAGGTACATGTGAAATGAATTAATGGGTAGTACGGGTTTATCCCTCACACCAAAAGAAGAGGAATTTGATGTATCTTTTTGTCCTTAAAGGTGAATGGTTTTTATTTTGTGGAGTGACCGACCTACGTTAGAATTTCCTGGAATCAACACAATAATCAATCCGTATACAGGCGTTGAAAAATGGTATGGTAAATGATAGATATCCAACATGATGTCCTCTATGATGAGGTCATCATAATGCAGTGCCATTTTTCGTCATGCGGCCGCAACAATATCATCAGAGTTTTTTGTAATGAGGTAGTACCAAACAGCAGAGTTTATGGTCGTATGTCTTGGAGCTAGGGAAATTCTCATGACGCAATAAAAACTACCCAACGTGAATGTGGGTGAGGTCTATGTCATCACTGTGCTTGTTTCTGGGATAAGAGCCTCCAGCCCGGAGGCCAGTGAGGGTCAGAGGATAAAGGGAAGGAGAGACTAGATCCTAGCGTAGCTGGACCCAGATGCCCAATGTTCGGTTGATCCCATGTATCCCATGGGGTTGAGGATCGAGCTGCACATAGACCTTAATAAAGATCCTAGTTTATAGTCTAAGCACTCAGATCGCGGGAGCCTCGAGGGACGTCGTATTGCAGCTTTGTCCCCCTGACATGCGAAGGTGCACTAAGGGATAGTACCAAGAGTTTAGAGATTCCACCTGAACACGATGGGGTGGAACATAATGTGAATCATGCACCTAATAATAAAGGCCTAAAGGGGTTGGCGTTATTACTGAGGATTACTGCTAACCATGTTCACAACACATCATCGCATCACATTATCTTGAAATGGGGCTAAACAAATGAGCATCGACTACTGACCATGTTCGAAAAGTGGGATTGGTATCAATTTGTTGTCTGAAACCCTCTAGGCACTGGCCCGTAACGGTAGGAGAGCCCTTAGGCATGGTATCTAGGCCGTTTTTTGGGGGTCCCTTTAGGTGTGATAGAAAACAGGGGCCCCAATGAAGGGGAATATGAAGCTTTCCAAGTAGAAGGAACTTGCCTATGATGAATCTAACACTCCTGGTGCATGGCCAGAGTACTCTAAACAATCTGGCGGACCATTGTAATTGGTCAAGGGACTCAATTTGAGGGCCGCCAAGAGATGGAAGATTCCCGAGAGAAGGGGGCATGTTACAAAAAACCCTATACCACACCAATTTATCTCCCTTGTGGAGAGGGACATGCCAAGGGGCCTAGGTGATGGGGAGATCAGAGAGATCTCTTAAAATATGGGTTGGACCTAAAATCTAGATGTTCATGCGGTCCTATGTATCCCATAAAAATGGGAATCAAGCCACACGTTGTTCTCGAAAGTGGCACCTAGGGGTAAAATACCCTATCAAAGGGGGGTTTACGACACAACAAAAATCCCGACGTGAATTAGGACATAATCACACACCAAACTTTACACTATGGGAAGAACATGGGCTGGAGTCCTAGAAGGCCAAGGGGCCTGAGGTTGGGCCTCGGTCAGGAAGGCCTGACTAGCTTGATGTTTAACTTTATGCGGGACGAGCGTGCAGTTTAAGGTCATGCCGGACCATAGGGGCCCGAATATAGGACCAAAAACAGTTTAAGTTCGTGAAGGACCAAGTCATTTGGCAAAGTATTTCATGAGGAACTTGGCATTGTTGGGAGGAGTTATACACACACCATCCATGGTCACCAGGGAGTATGCTCCATTGGGCTAAACATAATGAACAATGAAAGGCCCTTCCGATTTAGGCTCCAACATGGGTGGTTTCCTGTCGGGGATCATTGGCGCTCTAAGGGCTAATACCAAGTCACCATGTAGGAAGGATCGGAGGTGATACTTCTTATTGAAAGCTCGAGCCATCTTGCTCTGATGCCTTTCTAGGTTGTGTAGAGCACGAAGCCTATTCTCGTCCAGTGCTTCCAATTCTGATAGACGGATTTCAGCCACTCTATCTGGCACTTTCTGGTCATAGACTACTTTGCGTAATGAGGTAAATTGAAACATGATTGGTAGGATGGACTCTATTCCATACGCCGAGGAATATGGGGTCACCTAGGTGGAATTACGTGTCATCTTTCGATAAGACCAGAGGGTGTTGGGGAGCTTATCTAGCCAACTATTCTTGTTATGACCAACCATTTTCTTTATAATGTTATAGAGGGTTTTTTTGAACACCTCAATATGGCCATTTTCTTACGCATGATAGCGGGAGCTATGGTTGGAGCGAATTTTGTATGTGGTGTACAATTTCTTCAGCTCAGCTGCTCGGAATTTGGTACCATTATCGGTGAGGATATCTTGAGGTACCCCAAACCAATAGATGATATTATAACTCACGAATAGACAATATAACAAGACTTGAATTCCTTGAGCGGAATTTCCTCTACCCAATTGGAAAAGGAATCTGTAGTGGTCAGAATGAACTGGAATTGGTGATCCATTGCTCGTGGGTACGATCCCACGACATCTAACCCCCAAACCATAAAGGGACAAGATTACATGGTAGTATGGAGAGGTTCCAGTGGCCGATGGACAAATTTATCATGCACAAATCATTCATGTAACCTCTTGGCAAACTCAATGCAGTAGTGGATCATAAAGGGAAAACATTTCCTAGTCTACGAATCTGGTGGCACAGCTTTGGCCAGACCTGATGGGCACCACAGGAACCAACATTAACCTCTTGTATGACCTATGGAATATCGACTCCCTGAAGGAAACGGAGGAGAGCACCATCAAATCTACATTTATAGAGGATCTGCTCAAGGATGGGACCACTCTGAAGGGTAAACTACAGCGCACGGCGTCAGATTCGATCGTGCTCTGCCCTGTCTGATGGGAGATTAATGTGTTGGAGGTATTCGACCAAGGGTGTACTCCAATCGAAAATTAATTTGATCATCTCATCTGAAGAACATGGGGTTCCTAACGTATAGGCACCAACGATATAATGGTTTACCTACGGGCCGTCATTATCCTCTAGGGTGACGGGTGAAAAGACTCATCGGTGTGCCACGTGGATAATCAGATCATCCATCTTGGGCACTACTAGTGACGCGGCCAGGTTGGCCAAAGCATCTGCTCGACTGTTCTATGATAGAGGGACATTGATAGCCTCTAGATAAGAAGGTAACTGGTCCATTAGCAAGAGAGTGCGTTCTAGCAATGGTACGAGCTCTGGCTTCTTGACAATATAGTCCTCGTTGACCTACTTGATGACCTGCGCAGAATCCCCATTCACATGCAAAGGGGGCATGTCGATCTCAAGGGCCAGCTCGAGATGAGTAATGAGGACCTGATGCTCTGCCTCGTTGTTGGTGCTGCCTTCTGACAACAGAAATTAGTATGGCAGAGTGGCTTGAACTGGGGTGATGAAGACGACACCCATGCCAACTCTATTGAGGATAAGATCATTGAGCCTCCTACCTATGGGGTTCCGTGAGGCACCGTCGTAGTGCATTTTCCATCGTGGGACCACATGATCTACTAAGAGGATTGCCTCAATAGGAAAATCCATGTCCAGGGGCTAGTTCTTAGTGGTTGGATGGGCAGCTAGGAAGTCTGGCAATGCCTACCCCTTGATAGCCTTCTAGGGAATGAACCTGATGCCGAACTACTGGAGGATCACTACCCACCACTCTAGTCAGCTAGTCAACATGGGGAGATTTAGAATGTACTTCAGTGGGTCTACTGGAGAGACCAACTTTAGCTCATGGTGCTGCAGGAAATGTCGCTGTTTCTGCACAGCAAATATGAGTGCAAGGTATATTTTCTCAATTGTGGAGAATCTGGTTTCAGTATCTAGGAGCACGCGGCTAAGGTAGTATATGTTTTCCTCTATCCCCTTATTGTTCTTCTAGTGAGAAGGTAACCAAGGGATCCTTCTAGGGCAGTTACATAGTGAATCATCGGCTTCCCGAAGATGAGTTGCATCAAGACCGGTGGCTGGAGCAAACAATTCTTCATCTCCTCAGAGGCGGTTTGGCACTCCTCATTCAACTCACATGTGGTGCCCTTCTTCATGATCCGAGAAAAGGGATTACAATTTCCATCCAGATTCGCATTGAATCGGCGTATGTAGGCTAAGTGGCCTTAGAGACCTCAGAGCTCCCGAATATTATGCAGGGGAGGCATCTAGATGATGGCTTTTGTCTTCTTCAGATCAATATAAATTCCTAGGTATCAGACAACAAAGAAAATAAAATTCCCGGAAGTGACACGAAAAGCACAATTCAACCGGTTTGTCTTGAGGTGGTGGGAATGAAATAAATTAACACTTTATCAAGGTCCTTGAGATAGTCCTGATGCTGCCGAGATTTGACCACCAGGTCGTCCACAAAGAATTCCACCAATGTTCCTAAGATTATCTTGAATATGCGATGCATGGCCCGCTGATAAGTGGCACCTGCATTTGTTAGGCCAAAGGGCATAACCTGGTAACAGAAAGTACCTTGGCGTGACCTGAATGTAGTATATTCCTCATCCTTGCGGGCATCTGGATCTGATTATATCCAAAGTAACCATCCATGAAGGATAGGGCTTGGAAGCCGGCCATAGCATCAATCAACAATTTGGTCACTGGAAGGGGAAAATCATCCTTCGGACAGTGAGGGTTGAGATCTCATAAGTCGATACAGACTATGATCTATCTGTTATTCTTTCAGATTGGCATGATATTGTCTAGTCACTTGGGGTACTGGACCTCCTTGACAAAGTTTTCTTTAATGATCTTGTCAACATCGCCCTTCACCATGGCACTATGGGAAGGGTGAATTTTTCTTGGAGGCTTCTTGAACCCACGATGGTTTACCGAAAGACAGAGGCGGTGGACGGATACCAGAGGATCTAGTCCTGGAATCTCATCATAACTCCAAAAAAATACATCACAGTGTTGTTTGAGAAATCCTATGTACCGCTGCTTCTCCTCGAGAGACATAGAGGCGCTGATCAATGTTGGTATGGGATCGGCCTCGCTCAGGAGGTTCACCTGTACCAAGTTGATGACCATGGCTGTGACGCCTTCCTCAAAGTCTTGAGGAGTTTCCTCTATATCTTCAGTTCCACTTGTGGAGGGATCCTTCATGGGGGAAGAAGCTTTTGAGCTACCAAACCCTTATGGGAGGCTGCTACTCGCTTGTTCGGTCGTGGTCATTGCATCAGGGTACTCTGGAACCGTTGAGACCATGTCTATGGAGGTTGTCGACCCAATCCCATCTGTTCATCGTCCTAAGGGGCCACTATTGATATCATCAAAGCAGTAGTGGCACGTTAGCTAGAGCCAACTTATCCCAGCCTGGAGAAATAGATAAGTAGGACTGACTGTCGTTTCCATGAGTCAGACGTCTCAATACTTGACGGGAGTGGGAGGCTCCGGGATCACTAGAGCCTGGTTCATATAAGAATGTGAAGTGATCCTCCTCCAATGCCAGGATTTGGGAGCCTGATTCCCCCTTTTCCAGAAAATGAAAGAAAAATTCCCCATATTGGGTGTTGTGGCCTCCAACCGATGGATCGAGAAGACGTAGGCATTATTCAAGCCTGTCCAAGGGTGTTTCATAGTGGTAACAGGCTCAACCTCACGTACCAGGACATTCTTATCCTTAATATTATAAGAATCAGCATCCAAGTAGTGGGATTAAAAAGAGGCGAAAGGAGATGAATCACCTTGGATTACGCATACTCGACCATTAATGGAGTACATGAGGAGTTGGTGATATAAAGAGGGGACGGCCACGTGCAGGTGGAGCCAAGGCCGGCCCATCAATGCCATGTATGGGGTGTCGTAGGAGACAACCATAAATTCAGTATTGGAAACTAGGCCACCGAACTGGGTCATTACACAGATCTTGCTGACCAGGGTCTGTTCTATCCTATCATATCGTTGGATCCTTAAATCGGAGGGAGTCAGATCATCTTTAGATAACCCTAGCATCCATAGTGTCCGTATCGGGATAAGGTTGATTCCGGAGCCAGTGGAAAAGAGACTACGGAGAACCTCCACGCTATTCAATTGTCCAGTGATATACAGCAGGTTAATGTACCCTTGTATGTGAGATCCTTCATCCTCTCCTGTGAACATGATAATGGACTGGCAGTCAGCATTATCAACTGCTTTGGCATAGAAGGCATTTGCTGCTGCTACCTCCATCTCAAAATAGAGGGGGATTGTTAATGCCTCGGCGAGTGATTCGAGCATATCTGGAGATAGGCGAAGGGCTCCAAGGATGGAGAGCCATGCTCGGATGCTAGCAATGTGCTTCAGAACATCATACTTCCGCTATAGGTGCGAGCTTCTGCTTACAGGAGGCTGCTCTCGGGTGGAAGGAATGGAGGACCCTGCCAGCTGGACCAGCAGCTGACTGGTACTGGGGACATCCCGCTGCTTAGTAGTCAAATCTCAGATGGTAGCTTCCAGATGAGGACCAGGAGACTGAAATCGGCATGTATCATGGATAAGCTGGTCACAATACGGCTGGTGTGGCTCTATATGATCCAGTAGCACAAACAGTGGCGGAGGTGGGCATGTCGACACCGGATGAAGAGGCTACGCATGCTGAGTTCTATGCGAGACCTACGGTCTGGTTTCAACGGCGTTCATGACCTAGCTGGAGGTTCCAACTGGCGTTCCCCAACGACCCATATGTTTGCGGTTCTGCAGACGTTGGCCTTAGCTGGGGACATTGGGGGGTTAGTCTGGCGCTCCCCCTCGTCGGGAGTCATATAGGGATTTACCAACTCGACGGTGTTAACTGAAGCATCCCATTTACTATCACTTGACGAATAATCCACCAATGGATAGATTCTAGGAGGGATTCCCATCTCCGGTGGCATGAAGTCGTCGAGAGTGCGGGATGACGAAAACATTGGAGAGGCACATTTCTTCTTCTTGAGCCGCCGATGATTGCTCTTTTGGGAGGGGTCCAGCTGAGATGATGATGCAGAAGTGGTGGCCACAGCTTCAGAAGGCTTTGGATGACTTAGGAATGCACGGATAAAGCCTTGGGCACGAGCGATCGTCCGGCGAGCCATCCAATCATTATACTTCTGGGACTCATGGTCAGGAACATGCTGCCACTCGCCTTCGTTGTCACTACTACTATATGATATCACAAAGACACCTGCCACTTATGATGGGGCTAGGCACAACTTGATTATGTTTTTGTTAATCTAGTCTTGGTGTCAGTCCTTAAACACATGGAATTGCTTGACGATGTTCCCAAGGATTCGGTGATAAGGTCAGTAGTTGGGGTGATCAGTGATATGTGCCTCTTCCGGCATTCGGTACTCAGGCAGTCATATGATTCCCTTCTCTAAGGCACTAGGGATGTAGCTGAGGACCTTGGACTCATCGATTGTGTAGGTCTGAATCCTTCTGTTTGAAAAGTGTGCTCTAGGAACCTGACCGAGAGGGGGGGCTAGAAGAGCCTACCGAGGGGGCCAATCTTTATTATCTCAATTAGGCGGCGGCAGCACATTACGCAGAGGCCCTTTCCAATTCTAGGGTGGGTGCTGATGGGCTGGAAACTGTGCTTGTGGTAGAGGTCCTCTGTGAGCCTGGGGAGCTGGCACCACTGCTAGAAATTCTAGCAACCTGGGGGCCTTTATTTGGGACACGACATCAGGAATAGCTCTGGAATCTCTCCTTTCTGGGATAATAGGAGGCGGAAGGCATGCCTATCTATCCTATTGTAGGGATTCTTCAAGGCACTGGGCCTTATCTGAGAAGTCTCGGAACCCTCCGGGATAATTATAAGTGATCAGGGAGGGAACCAGTTCCATCTTGACATTACTCACGCACATCATCAGTAATTTTTCTTGAGTTAGAAATATTCTAAGGGAGCATGTAAGCCCCTTCCACCACGTAATGAATAATGTGGCTCTTTCATAGTGCCTTTGCTTGCACCTTAAGAGGTCTACGATGTTCGTCTTCTAGGTGGTAGAGATGAACTAGTAATGGAACTACCAGCAAAGGTCGTCCCAGCTTGTCACAGACCCAACAGGGAGCTGGTTATACCAAATGAATGTCGGCCCCTCCAGCGTTTGATCAAAGAAACGGAGCTTGGAGGCCTCCTGCTGCAATGTGGTCTCTGACATAGGCCCACACCTCGATTTGAAGTGGGCCAGGTGCTATGGTGGGTCCCCCATCCCATTAAAGGGGGAGAAAGTGGGATTTCCGAATCCCGGGGGCACTGACATGTCTTCCACCCATGTCGGCTATGACTTTCCATCAAGTGGGAAAGCCATATTTCATGTTTCCAATGCTTCCAGGTGGGCAATGAGTGCCACCATCGGATCATCTGGACGAGGGTCCCATTCCTGACGACGATCCTGAACCACGAGTGCATTTTTGGGCTCTTCGATGCAGTTTCCATGCTTAGCAGATCCTGGAGAGGTTGGTGGAGCGACCCTTGGGGCAGCTGGAGGAGCCCGGACGGGGTTTTTATGGGTGGTCACGTCGTTCGGGGGGGTTAAAAGAGGCATACCGCACCCTCTTGTCGTGAGCTCCAGCTTCCGCCCTGTCAACGAATAAGGCATGATCGGGGTTGCCTGGGAGAATCGTGCCTAGGGGTAGTTGTTCCTGCCCCTACTACCCCGACCTAGGATCCCCGTAGTCGGGTTTCCGCTCAAGAGTGCATTCATCCAGAAGTTCATTTACCAACTTGATCTGCTCAGTAAGCTACTGGCGCAGCGCAACATTCTTGGGGTCCTCTTCCGTCTTCTGCACTAAGGCCGATGGGTCAGAGTGTCTGACAGCTCTAATATTCTCTTTGCCTTTATTAATATTCATACTTAGTAATAATGCTTTGTTGGGTTGAGGGAGACCTAGGAGGTTCCTCTGTTGGTGAGTAATCCTCCCTGATGGGTCCAGTGGAAGCACGTCCTCAAGGGGGACGCCCCCATCTAGAAGTCCCAACTCATTCAAATCTCCTGTTAGATCGGTCATGTTAACCACGACTCTTCCTGGGGGAATTTCCTCACTACCGCCAAGTGAGTCAGGCTACCGGTGAATCACACTGAAGAGGAGGGTAGCGTACTTCCCCCAGCCATGGACTTGCACGTGGGGGGTAGCGCCCTCGACAACTCTGCGGAGTACTTGAAAACTTTGAAAGCACTATTGTTGGAGGGCCCTGTGGTGGCCATGTGACTTAGGGTGTCGGACCATAGGGAGTGTGGCCAGGTAAACCATGTGGCATTGTTCACTGATGTCTTTGAGTTACTCTTTGCTCCCGAGATAAGGCACCTGCCGGTGGTGAAGACAGATGTGAGTCACCCAGAGGGTCTGGCGGAAACATTCAAACTCCTTCGGGGCGAGCGATTCTGGTGTACCATAATTCAATCCTGTGACCGGCCAAAAATTCATGGGGAAGTGGCCCAATGAGAGGATGGTCCATATGTTCCCTGACTCAAATCCAGGGTCTGGCCTTTGATTTCCCCAATCGTCAACTACGGGTGGTTGAGGAACTGGCAGTGGTGCTGAGGCCGGCCGCTGGGATGGCAGGATGGAAGGTGGAGAATAACGCGAGAAGGTTGATTGGCCAATGAATCTTGAGTTGTCCCCTAAGGATTGTAGTGACATGGTCTCCATGTCACAATAGGATGGACCGGTGACCAAATTTCCTGACACAACAGTAGTGTCTGCAAGTGGTGTGTTATGCCCCGAATCATCCATAATTGACCCCCCAAAATAGCACCGAGGTAGAGGGTGGATCTGGAGATTACGGTGGTGACTGCGTGGTCGGCCCTTGGAATGCTTCTAGGGTCTCTTACTATTGGATATATCTTCATAGGGAATCATGGATCTTGTGGATCTCACATTTTGGGAGCACGAGGCTGATGCGCCTCGTATTTGCCCCAGCCCTTTACTCAGAGGACTGAGGGGAGGGATCCTGCACTAAATCATACTCCACCTCGGATTCTGAGAATCGGACTAGCCTAATTCCTACCCAGCATTCCCTAGGATTCACCTTGTGGTGGTGGTGATCTACTCTCCTGCCTCTAGATGGTTCTTTAGGGAAGGGCTGATTTCTGACATTGGGTCCTCCAGTTGTACTAGTGCCGTGGCGGATAAAGATTCCACCCGAAGAAGCCGAGGCGCGAGGAGCATCCAGAAGAATTTCGAATGGGACACGGGGAAGACCACCTTGTTGGGTGTTAGTGAAGCTGGGTTGGCTTCCACTACTCCGATTTCTGGGGTGAGGAGAACCTTCACCGATTGGCGTGGGGACATGTGGAGGACCTCCGTGTTGGCGAGTGACCGAACATGCGATGTCTCCATGCTCGCTGTCCGCGGCTGGGGGAGTTACCCTGTACCCCGTGTAGTGAGATTGGGAAAGACCCCCATATGGAGTGTTGTTATCATGGGGAAGACCCTCGCCTAGGTTGGAGGTGGAATAGGGCAGACCTCTAAGATGAGGTTGGAAGTAAGGAGGTCTAGCACCTTCCATAGTGGTGGTGCAGAGTGAGCCTCCACACTAGGTGGCACAGCGACGGATCAGTCTGTGGAGGCCATCACCTATACCGGCAACTGGGAGAGTCAACCAAACCTGCTTGTGGGGAGGTTGGTCCCTTGATCCGGGACCGGCGTATTGTGTCCCCAGCTCAAAGTATGAAGGGATTTGGGAATATGAACCAGCAGGGGCCTGGGCCACATAAGTTGCTGACATTGAACCTCCACAGCAAGTGTCTTCTTCTGCTCATGCTCGACACTGGCGTTGGGTCATGTGGACTGGATCTAGTGGTGCAGGCGCGTGGACAACCTGCTCCTCTACTCGGGGAACCTGGCGGTGGTGCTGATGCGGCCTAGTGGGGGCCCTCACCGGGAGTCCTTGAAGTAGGACTCTAATTGGGCTAACCCGTATACCTCATACTTCATCGGCATAAGGGAGGGAGCTGTTGAGGCACTCCAGGGACAAGCTATCAAAGCGATTGAATTTTGGAGTGCGGAGAAGCGGCTCCCTGAATGGTCCTCAGGGCGGCGTGGATGGAGTGGTACAACTACATCAATATCTAGGCGGGCCATTTCCCTAGTGGGGGTGACCACTTCCTCCTCATACCTGTGTAAAAGGTCACTAATTTCCTATCGTTGGATAATATCTAATGGGGAGAGGGGGCCGAGGCACCCAGCAGTTGTGGTGGTTGCGGCCATCGGGGAATAATTAGATCTTCTCGGAGTTTCCGCATCGATATTTCCCCTGCTCCTGCACCGGTAGGTAGGTGTTAGGTCTCCGGATGCAACAACTTTCTTCTTGAAAGTAGGGAGAAGAACCTATTAATACTGCAATGAAAAGAAATCGACACCTAGTGCCCCAATGCAGTTCTGTATTCGGTGTTTGGCAAGAGGGATCCACAAGGACAATGTCGCAGAATGGATTGCTCAACGTCCTGACTGTCCCAACATATGGAAAGTTTCACGTCAGGCCTGTCTGTTGGGACCTAACCGGATGAGAAGGTCAGACAACATGCTTATACATTGATGTCCCGAACTCCACTATCCTCCATGATAACGAGAGGAGCTTCACATCAGTTTCACCATTTTCTGTTTCCTATGCTTTCGCTGGGGCGCACACGCACATCCGTCACACAGAGGACGCTCTGCTGTTACCCCGCATTCCCGCTTTCCAAAGCCAGGCGGCATCCGCTCCTTATTCATGGAAATCTGCTCCATGATTGAAATGGGATGATGGCATGTCGATTTTTCCTACCGTGGATTCCTCCTCAGAGCTCGTCACCTAGTCTTTGTCTCCCTCATAGATTTAAAATGTAATTCGTGAAACTCTTCCTGGTGCCATATCTTCATGGACACCAGTTAATTACGCATATTCTGTTAGGACCTTCCAAGGGGTCCTATTAGGGTAGAAACCTTCGGATAGGATAGTAGCCATATTGGGGCATGAATTTCACGTCATGACGCTGGGGATTGGAATTTCTGTCTTATGTCCCTTATCATAGGGCTTCTCGAGGTCGTGGAAGCCCAAGGAATCCAACATGAAACATGGGGAATTTTATTCCATAGGCATATATCTATTGTTTTCCAGAGTTTCCCATGTTTAACATAGGGTATTCCGCATGTTTAGCATCCAGTGGAGATGAATCGGACTGATCGGAACACTAGCTAGAGTGGATCAGAATAAAGAACGCCCTAGAGGGAACACTGATGTTAGTTCCAGCATGTCGGCGGCTTCCTGAATGCCATGGAGGGGAATGAAGAATGAAGTGGCACAATCCCACTAGTTTTTGGTGGCCCGGGTAAGAATCAGGATGGATGGTGGCTTTGGGCATGGGTCACGAAGTGACTTCTTATGTATCCCCATGGTAGGGAATCAAAGACGCGTAGTTCGATGATACGGTGGGACACCTAAAGAGGGGACCCATGAGAATGAATGCATATATGGGACCTAGAGGAAGTAGAACCTCTGGGATATGGAATGAGCTTCATGAGACAAGTGGGTTTGAGGGAGAGATCAGGATGAGACATGAGTGATGGGCTTGAGCCTCGTAGGGGCCTCCTAGGTATCCTTGTGGTGGGGAATCAAAGTCTTCATAGTTTAGGCAGTGGATACAGTTTAACGTATTGCACGACGAGAATGGGGGATTACACTCTGAGTAGCCTGTGGTGTTAGAAAACCGACATGAATGGGGTCAGAACGACCTGGTGATGGGCTTGAACCTCGTGGAGGCTTCCTACGTACCATGCCTTGGCACGGATCAATGTCCATGTAGTTCGGGATGGAATGCAGTTTAACGTTATGCGGGACGGAAGCATTTGGGGCTTTCACCATAAGGCGGCCCAAAGATGGAGTCGTTGAACCAACATGAAGTGGGACCTGGGATCCAGGTGGATTGGGGCTGACACTCTGAGGTGGCCCATGGTGTAAATGGGGCATGGCACACCAACACGGATATGGTCGGGGCCAATGGTTTGGCAGGATTTAACCTCACGAATTCTTTCTATGTACCATGACTTAGTATAGATCAAAGTCCTCGTAGTTCAGGTTAGTTGGGTCTAACGCTCTTCGATGGCCCAAGGTGGTGGGGCTTGAACCTCGTGGAGGCTTCCTACATACCATGCCTTAACACGAATCAATTTCCCCATTGTTCGGGATTGTTGGGGATTACGCTCTGAGACAACCCAAGGTGGTGGGGCTTGATCCTTTGGGAGTCTTCCTACATACCATGCCTTAGCATGGATTAATGTCCCTGTAGATTGGGTTGGTTGGGGATTACGCTCTGAGGAAGGACAAGGTGGTGGGGCTTGAACTCATGGAGGCTTCCTATGTACCATTCCTTAACATGGATCAAAGTCCCCATAGTTCGGGATGGTTGGAGCTTACGCTCTGAGGCGTCCAAAGATGGTGGGGCATTAACCTTGAGGAGTATTCCTACGTACAATGACTTATCAAAGATCAAAGTTCACGTACTTCGGGTTGGTAGGGGCTTATGCTCGGAGACGGACCATGGTTGTGGGACTTGAGCCTCGTGGAGGCTTCCTACATTCCTTGCCTTAGCACAGATCAAATTCCCCATAGTTCAGTTTGGTTGGAGCTTACACTCTGAAATGGCTTATGGTGGTGGGTCTTGAACCTCATAGAGTCTTCCAATGTACCATGCCATAGCACAGATCAAAGTCCCCGTAGTTCTAGTTGGTTGGGGTAGCACTCTGAGGCAGCCCAAAGTGGTGGGGCTTGAACCTCGTGGAGGATTCCTATGTACCATTCCATAGCACAGATGAAAGTCCCTCTAGTTTGGGTTGGACAGTTTAACGCCATGCGGTACGGGGGCGTTTGGGGCTTATTCTCTGAGGAGGCACAAGGTGTTTCATGGTCGGTGCTCACTGTAAGCTCACTGGAGTCATTCTCAGTGTGAGAAACAAGAGGTAGCAGAGACCTGACGATCACATCACGAAGGGTGCATCCATGGGAAGCGAAAAGTGGCTTACGCGTTGAGCGGCCCATGTTTCCAGGACTTACTCCAGGATGGAGGCCTGAGGGTGAAAAGCGCACCAGGAGAGATATTTGGAACCCAAGAAGAGATGTGGGGCCCCGTTCCCTATCATGCCCTCCGCTGGACTCGGCACCGAGGAAGTGAGGAGGAGCAGGGGTGCTGCCTCCTAGAAGGATGGTTAGTGGCTTACACTGAGGTGGTTGTCCTTCCCCGCTGACAAACGCCACTCGAATAAATCACCCCACTATGAGGGATTATCCCATCCCCATGGTGACGAGTGGGTATGGATAATATTTGAGGTGGGGGGACCCTGCGTGTGAGGCACGGGGCCAGGTCACTATTTAACGTTATGTGTTGAGGATGAGGTGCTAGGCAGTTTAACGTCCTGTAGCTCGGACGAGGTAGGTTAGCTACGAACCTCTAGGATGTACATAACCGGTGCCATTGTTTTCTTGTGGAAGGGAACGCATCGAAAAGGCCGTGGCGAAGGGGTGTCACGGGGAGAACCATTGAGGGGTCCACGTTAGCATGGCTATGCGAAGAAGAAATAACTGTTAGTGTTTCTATGCAAAGAAGGATGAGGTGGAGAAATAAAATGTTAAGGATTGTCCAAGGGGCCTTGAGGTTACTTCCTACAAGCCTATAAGGTCGTACTGGAAAACCATGCATGATGTGGATGCTCGGGGTGTACGAGACACCAGCGAATGGCACCCAAAAGGAGGGAATCAGGAGTTCACAACGGGGGGTTCTTGGGGACCACCGAGGAGAATGGTGCTAGGAGATTGCACGCAACCCTTGGGACTTGCGCAAAATAAGGGGGTCAGGTGCGAAAAAGCCCCAGGCTGGCACGAAACCAGCGTTGCTTACACGAAATAGGGGGTCTGAGGCTTTTCACACAACTCAAAAGGATCACGTGCCAAGGAATTTATTTCACACAAAATAAGGGATTACACGCAATGGATGGAGGATGGAGCACAAAGAAAGGACCCTGAAGGGGCTGGAGTTTAGTCTAAGCTATGGGGATCTCTCACAAAGGCGGATCCTGAGGCGACTTGGTGAGAAAAAGAACCTTACCTGAAACCCATATTTTGCGCACGTGGAATTCCAATTACGCGCATGAGAGGTGGTTCAAATTCTTCATCCCTGAAAAGGAAGGGGGTCACCTTCTACTTATAGGCCTTCGGTGGCATGAAATTCAGGGCATCAAAAAATAATTTTGTGGTGGAGGTGATGGTGCGAAATATTTCCCGCGCGGGGCGCGGGGGCTAAACTATTTCATGCCAGCACCCAGATGCTTTTCGAATCCTGGTACTTTCCGTGTGTAATATCTTTTTTCATGCACCTCATCCTTTTTTTCGCGTAGCACCTACAGGCCCTCATGAATGGGTCTCCAAGTCTGAATAGGAATTATCATTTTCGTTTCGGAACATTCTACACTGCTTAAACACTTTTCGGCGTCTACAGTTATATAAAATGTGATCTTCATTGGTTTTATGTTTCTGCATTTTAAAATACCATTATGAATTGTGACCGTTACTAATATAGCAATTGAACAGTGATCACATTATTTGTATAAATATATTTCTTTAACAAATCCAATTCACTAAGAAAAAGGATGTGATTACCTCATCCAGTAGACTTCCCCTGTATGAATCCCATTTGTCGGATCATGGAAAGGAGGTGGTATCATTGCGATTTTATCTTGACCAAGTCCAAGCAGAACTTGTACACATTATGCTTGGGAAGAATCGACTATGATAGAAGTGGATGTTAATAGATATTACCACCTGAGCAATGTTATCCGAGCCACCCCAAGAGTCTGTTACCATCTCACACCTTACCCTTCGGTCTTATGTCAATGATATAAAGGGTTATATAATAAGACCATATCACTATCAATATGTACATTATTTTTGTATAAAGAATGTGCACCCGTTTTATGCTTGTTACTTTGTAAATAGTTTTTAAAACACAAATAGTATTTTTAGTTAATATTCAAATAAGAAATATATTTTTATGAATCAATTGATTATTGAGATAAATAATATTTTAATAAGATATTATTATAATTAAATTACTTTTTATTAAATATAAATGATCATTTAATTTTATGAATGCATTTGTAATTTTTATTATGGTTTGAATAATGTTTTGGTCAAAACCCATGAATTTTCGGTAAATGTACTTTTATATTTTAAATGTAAAAATTAACATATTTAAAAAATTATTTAAATAAAATGAATATTATTTTTGGAATTAGGATGTCGAAATTATCCAACGGTGAATTTTCCTAATTTTCTTAGACAGTCGAATTCTTGGGTAAAAATTAAATACCGTTTAAATATATAATGTGTTTTATGACATAATAATGAACCAATAGTCATGTCATAAAATAATAAAAACATTAATTTAGGCCAATATTTGTTTTTCCATAGAAAGAATTTGATTTTGGTTTTTTTTGGTTTATTTTACAAAGCATCAGTGGACCCTTCAAGGATTATAAAACATTTTGTCATTTCATATTGTTTTCCTTGAAAGAGTGACTCACTTCCACATAAGAAACCCTATTATATTATGATGTTATTCCATTTCCCTTTTAAAATATTGTATTCCACTCCCCTTAGGCTAAAACTTGTTGCAGGTTTGTGGTTTTGAATAGTTTAATGTGAGGTTTCCGAAACCTAAATAATAAAGAATTTCTTCTCATTTCCTTTATAAACCCATCCAAGCTCTCACTTATTCTTCAGTCGAAGCCTTTGGAGTTCGACAAACCCCTTCCCTCCTCTCCCTATAATCCTATGAAGGCGCCCTAAGCTCCCAAGATGTCTCTATGAAGCCTCTCCCAAGCCATTGGGAACACACTTCCCAGTATGGGATATCTTATTTCTCATTTTTTGTCCAATTTTCGTGAAGTTGTTATGCCCAAGTATCTTTAATTAAAAATGTTGTTGTATGATTTCTAACCTCCCCCATAAATAACTATTTATGTTTTGATAATTGTAGACCCCTTTCTCACTCATCAATTCCTCCCATGTACACCCGTTACCATGCCAAAATTCCATAAGGGATTTCCCTCTCCTCTTTTACATCCATGTAATTTGTTTGTATTATGCATCTAAATTAATGTACATTTTTTGGGACATGTATCTATATAACCTCCTTACTTTCCATTTCATGTACATATGATAAAACTCAAATTTATCTCTCATCAATAATTTTCATGAATCCTTATGTCACACCGTTATGTTCTTGAAATTGCACCATATTTTTCCAATCCAAGATCATTGTGTAGTGAATACCATACCCATGTCTCTATAAAGGGTATTCAACTTTATGCACATATACATATTAAATGGCACATTCATGTATATATTCTAAATTATTTAATCGTGTATTAACTTATGATGTCGATTGATTCAATGTAATATGATCCATGTGGCAGACTTATGCATGAAATGAAATGTTTATGAATGGTTCCCCCTGATAGCCTTCCAATGCATTGGGTAAAGTATAGTGTCATGATACGTTATGTGAAATGGGTGTTAACTCATGCTAATTCAATTGAAACTAGGTTTTACTTGTGGTTCATGTGCAATGAGGGTTTACTCATGCTTCATGTGCAATTAGCATTGGATCATTCTAATTCCATGTTAGGTGTTTTTGCAACAGTTCTATGTTATGATTATCATGATTTATCATGCCTTTATGTTCATGTTTCCCTTGTGATCCATTGATATTCCTATTTTATTACATGTATTGTATTCCTCATGTTATTCAATGATTATTACCTTACTTGGATTTATAGATCACTATTTTCTTTTGCATGTCCTCGGGTTATCCCATACATTTCTAAGTATGAGGGAATGTAGTGGTAATGTAAAGGTAGTTTTCAATAAAGATGTTTTGTGTTTTATATTATAAGGTGTTCTGGAATGTTCCTAA
The DNA here is from genome assembly GCA_963277665.1 of Viscum album. Lineage (NCBI taxonomy): Eukaryota > Viridiplantae > Streptophyta > Magnoliopsida > Santalales > Viscaceae > Viscum > Viscum album. The sequence continues at coordinate 2,082,003,037 of OY728126.1, forward strand.
TCCCCCAATACACTATACCTCTTGATCTTCGTTGTTGTATCACGTTAATATTTTATGTAATAAATCAGGTTTACGAGTGCAATAAAAAAGCAGGGTTGTTATATTTGGTATTAGAGGATAGGTTCAGTTATTTTTGGGATTAGGATTAGAAAACCCTAGTGATGACTTAGATAAATGAATAAATATAATAAAAACATCTCTATATAATGGCGAGTATTGATTAAGTGGTTTATCAGGAAAATACATCCTTGTCTGGATATAAGTTGGTAGAGGTGGCTCTGGCACAAATGTATCCTAGGGGTAAAACCCGAAAACAACACTTTGAACTTGACACAAATGGGAACTGGTGTACGACAATGATCTTTTCCACACTCTTGGTTACAGTACTCCTAGGAGATATGATTTGGTAAATTCACATTCTTAGTGTGAACCCTTATTAAGGTAATGAAAAAATTCCCCTAAGAATATATATTAGAATGTAGATCATGAATAAAATAGATTGAAGCCTATGGACTCATAAGTTAAGGAAATTAAAGTTATTTAGATGTCATCAGTTTTTTCTTTGGATTAAAATTTATATGTTACCCTTAACTTTCCTTTTATTACATCCAATGGCTTGTAATAGGAGGACTCGGGCTAACAACCAACATGAAGATCAATGTGATGACTATGCTAATGAGATGCCCTATCCAATGGGAGTGGGAATCACGGACATTGTCATGCTTATCTCTCAGTTAACTCAAGAATGGAATAGAAACATGGGTCAAGAAGAACGTTCACCCCCCCACAAGAACGCACCAGTCTCTATTGAGATCATTATTAGAAAAAGGCCTTCTACTTTTTATGGATCATCTGATCCCTCAATCTCCTAACAATGGATCAACACCATTGAAAATATCTTCTCCATCCTTCAATTTTCAAAACAAGAGAACATTCTCCTGGAAGCATATCGTATGGAGGATGATGCTGATCAGTGGTGGATGTTGATGAAAAATACGAATCCTGGGGAGGAGATCAAGGCGTTAGAATGGAAGTGTTTCCAGAAGATGTTTTTGAACAAATATTTTCTGCACACCCTCTGACATAAAATGGAAAGGGACTTCCTTTCCCCCAAGAAAAAAGATGAAAAATCCATCAGAGCGTATAAGGAAAAATTCACTAGGATTGCACGATATGTCTATATCATTATCATTACCCCCAAATTCAAGGTTGACCGCTTCCTTGGTTGGCTAAATCATAGCCTACACAAAGCGTTGGCGACCCATGACATTGACAACTCTGAGTAATTTGTCTGATGTTCCATCATGGTCGAAATGGGGATCAGAGAATCTCAAGGGTATCATGGGGATAAGAATTATAAGGTGGACTTCAATTCAAGTGGTCCAATGGATAAAATCTAATGGTGCTAAAAATATCCATCACCCAACTTTCCAAAGGTGTAGAAAGAAGCAACCCAAAAATTGCCTGAAGGGGATGAGGAAATGTATAGGTGTGGAAGATAAGGGCACCTAGCTATTAATTTATAACTATAAAAACCTAAAGCTACAATATAGGAGAGGAACACTCTATTCTAACCTCAACACATTATTTGTTTCTACATCTTCAAAGAACCAGGGCATTAGGAAAATCAGTTCCTTAAGACAAGGGTTTTCTGAGGCAATCAATAACCTCTAAGGAAGGTAGATTTTTTCCAATCACTAGTATTGATGTGAAACTGGAAAACGAAGTGTTGATAGGTATGCTAGTTATTAATTCAAGAATATTGAACATACTTTTTGATTCGGGTTCTAAAAATTCTTTTATATCCAAAAATTTTATTAGAACAATCCCTACACCACCACAAATCATTGAAGTAAAGATGTTGGTGAGTATGTAAAATAGGGAAATCATTGAATCCCATGAAAATAACTCCCCCTGTCATAATCGGTGGATTTAATTTTCCGGCAAGGCTTGTCATACTCCCTCTGGTGGAATTTGATGCAATTATTGTCATGGATTGGATTTCCTTATATAGATCCAACTTAAATTTCAGTGAGAGAGAAATCACTCTCCATGTGTAAAATCAACCCATGATTATATAAAAGTTCATGGAGGAATATGAATCTTCTATTTCTCCATAATCTCAAGTGTGTGTATTACTTCTCTTTGATCATGCGTATCTGGCTTAGATGATTGAGTCAAAGGAGGAAACCATCCTTGAAGACTTTCCTATTGTGAGGGAATTCACTGAAGTGTTTCCTGAGTAATTTCATGTTCTTCCTCCTAGAGGAGGTGTTGAATTCTTAATTGATCTTATTCCTGGGGTGTTACCAATATCCAAGACTCTATATAGAATGGTTTTTGTGGAGCTTAAGAAGATGAAGAAAAAACTACAAGAGAATCCTGATAAATGGTTTATATGCCCATGTGCTTCAACATGGGGTGCAGCAGTCCTCTTCCACAATAAGAAATATCGGTCAATATGCCATTGAATCGATTATCATGAGCGTAAAAAAATCACGATAAAGAAAAAGTATCCTCTCCCATGAATCGATGAATTGTTTGATTAGCTTTGTGGAGCACAATATTTCTCCAAGGTGGATTTTTGGTCGAGATATTATGAAGTAAGGGTGAAGAAGGATGATATCCCCAAGACTGCTTTTCATACAAGATACGGGCACTATGAATTCATGTTCATGCCTTTAGGACTCACTAATGCTCCAAAAATCTTCATGGAATTGATTAATATAGTATTTAGGGAATACCTCAAAAAATTTGTGGTATAATTTATAGATGATATACTAATACACACCAAAAACAAGTAGGATCATGAGAAGCACCTAAGAACTATACCAGAGACCTTGGGGAAGGAGAATCATTATAAAAAATACAAAAAGTGTGAGTTCTGGTTGAAGGAGGTCTCATTCATGGGACATATCCTCGCATGAAATAGATAATCTTTGGATCCCTCCAAAAAATATGTAATTTATGGATGTCTTAGGCCTACATCGGTAACATATATCTATATCTTCTTGGAGTTAGCTGTATATTATCAATGATTTTTGAGAAATTTTTCACAATTTTACAACCCCCTTTCCAAGAAAACATAGAAGGGATTAAAGTTTTCTTATGGTGATTAATGTGAAGATATATTCAAGGAGTTATAATGGAGTCTTATAACTGCACCCATGCTCACTTTACCAAAAAATGAATATCATTTTGTGGTATTTAATGATTCTTTTAAGAAGGGAATGGGATGTGTATTGATGAAAAATGACAAATTCACTGCCTATGCATCAAGGTAATTGAATGTCCCTGAGAAGAATTATCCAACATGTGGTTTGAAGTTTTCTGTGGTGATCTTCACTTTAAAAATTTAGCGGCATAATCTCTTTGGGGAGAAATGTGAAATATATATGGTCCAAAGAAACCTCAAGTATATATTCACACAGAAAGAGTTGAACATGCACCAATGAATATGGTTAGAGCTGATCAAAGACTATGACTGCTCAATCCATTACCACCCTGAGAAAGCGAACAAGGTGCCATATACACTATGTATAAAGGACTTAACGATTCTATCATTGATGAGAATTGAGAAGGATCCAATCCTATTAGACACTATTAAGATGGACATGGGAATCATACAGAAGGAAATGTCATCAATCCTTTCAGAAATGATTTCTCGGTTGTCTCATTTGGAATGGTTAAAGGATTCTCAAATGGATGATGTGGGAATTCAGATAAAGGAGGAATCTATCAAAAAAGAAATTTCCTCATATTGAAATGATAATGAAGAAGGAATTATGATATTTTTGAAAAGACTATGTGTTTCATCATGTACAGAGTTGAAGAAAGAACTTATGATGATGAAAATAGTTCGAATTTCTCTACTCACCTAGGAAACACGAAGATGTATCATGATATCTGAGAGCATTATTGGTGAGATAATATGAAGAATGAGATCGATGAGTATACATAAACGTGCCTGGTGTGTTAGTAAGTGAAGGTGTGGAGGAATAATTCTAATGGGATGATGCAACCATTGCCCATACCAGCATGGAAATGGGAGAACATCACCATGGACTTTGTCACCAGACATCTGAAGAAGTCCAAAGGAAACAATTCAATCGGTGTTGTTGTGGATCTTCTTACAAATTTTTCACATTTTATTGCAATTCGGAAGGATTTATCATTGTATAAACTTGCACATATATATGTTAGGTAAGTGGTAAGGCTGCATAGAGTACCACTATATATTGTATCCGATCAAGATCCATTATTCACCTCTATGTTTTGGAAGTGTATTCAAATGCTATGGGTACTGATCTGAGCTTCAGTATAGCCAATCATCCTCACAATGATGGCCAATATGAGCGAACTATTCAGACACTAGAGGATATGTTAATATCATGTTCTATGGACTTCAAAGGAGGGTGGGACCAACATCTTCCACAAGTTAAATTCTCCTAGAATAACAGTTTCCACTTGAGCATCTGAATGGAACCTTATGAAGCCCATTACGGGAAGAGTTGGAGAACATCTACATGTTGGGATGAAGTCAGTGAACGTAAGCTGCTAGGACCAGAAATTGTTCAGAAAATGGTAGAGAAGGTGAAAACCATTCAGCAGCATATCAAGGCATCACAGAGTCGATAGAAGGGTTATTGAGATAACCGTAGATGAGACCATGAGTTTGAAGATGGAGACATGGTATTTCTATGCATATCTCCATGGAATAAGGTCATGAGTTTTGGAATGAAAGGGAAGTTACGTCCTTGGTACATCGGCCCCTTCGAGATTCTAGATCATGTTGGGGTTGTGGCCTATCGATAAGAACTTCCACCTACTATTGAAAAATAAATTGATGTCTTTCATGTATCCCTCTTAAGGAAGTACATACCATACCCTCACTTGTACTCTCTTCAAAGGTAGTACAACTAGAGGATTATATCTCTTACGAGGAGCAGCCAGTGAAGATCTTACATCATTGAGAAAAATTTCTACGTAATAAGACAATGCCCCTCATCAAGGTTTTTTGGAGAAGATAGAAGTTGGAAGAAGTTATGTGGGGATCATAGGAAGTGATGAAGTAAAGTTACATGCATTTGTTTTATAGTGGGAAAAGAAATTTCAATGGAGAAATTTCTTAAGGGGGGAAGATTGCAATGACCCAAAATTTTATAAATTGAAATTCCTCTTGATCTAATTAAATGTTTATTATGGTTATATAAAATGTTAAATTCATTGGTTTAATGTTTCTAGATTTAAAAATTCTATTATGAATTGTTACAGTTTCTAGTATAACCATTTAACAGTGATCACAAGATTAGTATCAATATATGGTTTTAACAAATCCAATTTACTCAAACAAAGGAAGCGATGGCCTAATTTGGTAGAAATTCCTCATATGAATTCCATTTGATGGAGCTCCTAAAGGAGGTGGAATCATTGGGATTATTTTTTGACCACCCCAATCTATGCTTCAACACATTAAGTTTGAGTATAACCGACTACGAGAGAAGTGGAAGTTAATAGATATTTCCACTTGAGCGATGTTATCTGAGCTTCCACAAGAGTCTATCAACATCGTACACCATACCCTTCAGTCTTATGCTGGTGTTATAAGGGGTTATGTAGAATGAAACATTAACTATGACTATGTAAATTATTTTGGTATAAAGAATGTGCATTCATTATATTATTATTTCTTTCTAAATAACATTTAAAGCACAAACCATATTTTTAGTTAATATTCCACTATTAAATATATAATGATGAATTGATGGATTTTTGAATTAAATAATATTTTGAAAATTTATTATTATATTTAAATTTATTTTTATTAAATATATATGATCATATAATTTTATGAATTCAATTATAATTTTTATTAAGGTATGAATGTTGTTTAGGTCAAAACCCACGAATTTTCTGTAAATATCAGTCTTTATTTTAAAAGTTAAAATTATAATAGTTATAATATTATTTAGATAAAATGAATATTATTTTGGGAATCAGGATGTTCATATTATCCAACGGTGAATTTTTCATAATATTTTGAGGCAATCAATTTTTTGGGTAAAAAATAAATACCGTTTAATTGTATAATGTGTTTTATGGCATTATAATGACCCCATAGTGATTTAATAAAATAACATAAACATTTTGATTGGCTGATATATGTATTAACATTAGATTAATGTGATTTAGTATTTTTTTGATTTTGTTTACAATGTTTTAGTGGACCCATCAAGGTTTACTAAACATTTTTTCTTTTTAAATTGTATTCATTGAGAGTGTAACTCATGTACACATAATCAACCATATTATTTTAAGATGATTACCCATTGTATTTATAAAATATTTTCTTCCACTCGCCTTTGGAAAAAAGCATGGGAAAATCCATGGCCTGGTTTGTGGTTTTGAATAGTTTACTTTGTGGTGTCTCAATCCTAAATAATAATGAATTCCCTCTCATTTCCTATATAATCCCATCCAAGCTGACACTCCATATTAACTCAACGCCTTTGGATTTCGACCAACCCGTTACCTCCTCTTTATATAATCCTTCCAAGGTTCCCCGTTCTCCCAATAAGTCTCTCACATGCCTTTGGGATCAGACCTCCAGGTAAGGGATTTCTTCTATTCTCATTTTTGTCCAATTTTCGTTAAGTTGTTATGCCGTTTTGATTTCAATTACAAATGTTGAGGTATGATTTCTCACCTCCCCCATATATCCCTCTTTATTTTTGAAAATGGGATACCCCATTCCCTCTCATTAATTACTCCCATGTACATCAGTTAGCATGCCGAAATTCTTTGATCGATTTCCCTCTCATCTTTTACATCCAAGTAATTCTATTGTATAACACATCTAAATTCCATTACGTTTCATGGGACATGTATCAATATGAACACCTTTCTATCAATTTCATGTAAATTTGATGAGACACCCATTTCTCTCTCATCATCCTTTTTAATGAATACTTATGTCACGCCATTATGATCCTGAAATTGCATCTCATTTTTTCAAACCTTGTTCATTGTGTAGTGACTACCATAACCAAATATCTTTCAAGGGTATTTTTCTTTATGCACATATAAATATTTAATGGTATATTATTTTAATTATTCTACATTTCTTAATAGTATAATAACATATGATGTTTATTTATTCCATGTTATATGATCCATGTGGCACACTTATGCATGAAAAGAATTGTTTAAGAATGGTGTACCCTGATAGCGCTACAATGCATTGTGTAAAGTATAGTGTCATGATACGTCATGTGAAATGGGTATTGAGTCATGATAATTAAAGTGAAATGTGGTTTTACTTGTTCTTCATGTGCAATGAGGGTTTACACATGCCTCATGTTCTTTGAGCCTTGGCTCATGATAATTCCATGTTAAGTGTAGTTTCCACATTTCCATGTTATGATTGTCATGCTTTATCATTCCTTTATGTTCTTGTTTCTCTTGTTCTCCATTTATATGCCTATTTTCTAACATGTATTGTATTACTCATGTTATTACTTTTTTATTATTTAACTAGGAATTATATATCACCCTTCTCTTCTGCATGTCCTCAGGTTATCCCGTGAAATGCAAAGTACGAGGGATTATAGTAGTAATTTAAAGGAAGTTTTCAATAATGATGTATTGTGTTTTATATTCTAAGGTGTAATGTAGTGTTCGTAAGACCCAAAGACACTATATCACATGATCTTATATGTTGTATCAAGTGAATATTTTATGCAATAAAATAGCTTTATGTGTGAAATAAAAAGTAGTGTTGTTATACACCCAAAATGTGAATAAATAATTTTTTTCCTTTAACAAAATTATTTCTTATAGAAGAAGTCAAATATCAAATAACGATTATGGTGGTAGAGAGGACATTGTCGTCACATACATTAAAAAAAATAATTTTGTCCTTTATTATAACACTTCATTGATAAAAATATTCCACTTTAATGAAATTAAAATTCAAATGCGTTTATTATACACCATATAAAATAAAGAGATGTATATTTTTAAAATATTCCTCAATGAAAAGAGATTGAGACGAAGTCCCTTAATTTGAGTCTGACGTATCTTTTTCGTTATTTAAATTCCTGAATAATAAATTTAGTATAATTTATAATTTCTTTAGAACCTTTGAAATTTTTATTATTAGTTTTATATTACTTATCATCATGTTGTGAAAATAAAATAAATACTTAAGTTCGTATCTGTCGGTTTGTCGATATTTGGTACTTCAGTCGAAAATTAACTTGTTCAGTGTAAATAGTGCATTTAGTCCAAATTCCATCATCTAAAATAAATTATTCATCATTTAAATATCATATATATCAAATATATATATACTTATAATATATATAAAATTTTGAGATAATAAATGAAATGCACCGTTCATGGAGATGATAGGCCATACATATGGTTGAACGCTACATTCATTTCATTGTCAAACTAATAGAATAATAATGGAATGATATAAATGTTTTTTATAATACCAATATTATATTTAGATCACTTATGTCTCATAGTTTTAATAAAAACATCATTTATATGTTCCATGTATGTCATGAAAAATTAATATCACTTTGAGGGGGCGGTAGTCCGCACTAACTCAACTGAAATTATCATATTTACACATCATGGAATGAATAAAGTTATGTTCTAAATAAAAATGATAGAATAATAGAGATCATATAAATATAATATATGTAATATATTAATATATTACCCTCTTAATGGACACCATTAGAGGTGGTAAGTGAAAATTGAACTATCATCGTTTTGTGATTCAGTAGTTTTTCGTATAGAGAAATAATATGTTCGTATCCATTAGATGGAGGTGTGTGTAAGTTTAGTTTGAATCTGTATCATAAAAACGTAATATTATAGTTTTGATACTGGTTTTTCTATGTAATAAAAGAATAAAAATATTATAGGGAGTTGATAATGAAAATAAATGAATGGAACTTCAGAGAAAACATTACCTCTAAATCATGTAACTTCATTTGATTTGAGCCAAAAAGCTTTCTTGAATTGAATTATGTCTAAGATAAGGAATCATAGTAAAAGATAGGAATTATAGTAAGTTTATTTTAAAGATATTTTCTAAACTAAATGGCGTTGGATCTGTGAGATAAATAGGTGAATAAGTTCCCATTTATAGAATAGGTGAAGGAAACATTAAGAAAGTCTTGAAATATTAATTTATAAAAAAACTCAATTTTTATTACAAGAGTTCCTAAACACATTTAATTATAATATATGATGATTTTTGTTATAATAACCATCATAGAATAATTTTAAGTCAAGTAATTAATATTTTTTTATACTTATATTATTTGGATTAACACTTGTTTTAACCTTTTTAATCTTATAGTGAGATCATGTTATTTACATATTGTGGGTTAATTTAATTAACGTATCATGTTAAATGTCCCACAAAAAGTAATTTATGACATATTTTTTCTTTTCATAACAATTTTTTCTAATCCTAGTTTTTATGAATTTGATAAAATTTGACAACCTATTCTATGTTTTATGTAATGAATTATGTCAATTTCAGACACTATTCATACTTGACATTTTTTTAAATTCATAACAACCTAATTACATAGAAAAAGGCATTAAATCGAAAATAATATTTCAAAATCATCCATAAAATTCATTCATAGCATCAAAATAATAATATTACATTTATTTTAATATTTATAATATCATTTTTTTAAATCCTTTATTAATGAATCAATCACTCCATCATCATTGTGTCATATTTAACATTATTTATTTAGTGTCTAAATTTTATAAATAAAATATCATCTTTTTCAAAAAAAATTATATTTATAATTATAATTTATAGTTGAATAAATCACTTCTATAACCCTATATAAAAATTTTTTAGTAAAAGATACATGTTTATGTTATTATTTGCTTTATGTTAAATTAATTATTATAAAATTTAATTATTACTCCCAAGTGGCACTATGGGGATTTAAAATATACCCAAGGATTCCCAGGGTTGGACATATATCATTCAATAGGATTATGAAATGTGTTAGGGTAGTTTAATATAATAATAATATTGTTTTTATTACTATTTACACGATTTACCGTTTAATAAGGTAAATAAGAATAATTATTGATCTTAATTTTCATAATGTCAACAAATAAAAGGTACCTATTTACACAATTATAACATTATGATTCAAAATATGGAATCCATTTTTCATAATTCCAAACAAAAAATTAGAATAAATTAATTTAAAATTTATTCTCGTTGTCAAAACAAAAGGCGAGTTTATAAGAAGTAATAATTATCAAAAGATTGACATGTTTCTAGGTCCAATATCTAAGTCAAATTGCATACAATGACTATAATTGGATTTAATGATAAAAACATAATCTAATTACACTTTAAACCCAATTAAAATGGAAATATAACTATATAAATAATTTAGAGGAAAATGTTGTTTTGAATTTAAATACAGTATTTTTCAATAATCATTAACAAATGAGCTTTATCATAAAATCACCAAAAATATAATAAAAGTAAATTTTGATGTCATTATCCTATAAAATATGCATATATAGATAAATATAAATTATAAAATTTACAAAAATTAGATTTTTAAAAGATTCACCATCAAAAAGGAGAAAACTGTTCTTTTAAAAATAATTGAGTATTTTATGCTTAAAATTGGATTTATTATCATTTTAAGCCACTAAAATTTATTAGATAAATGAAAAAACATTTATCAAACATGTATAATTATATTTTAGTTATGTACATTCCCACCAATAAAATCGATATGTGTTAAATAACATTAAAAATAATAACAGTATATTATTATTCGGCTTAACTCAAAGTAGTGTGAAATGTATGTTCTCAGGGAAACCAATTTTTGTGTGTTGAGTACACTATCATACATGATAATATAATCCCAAAAAATGATAATCATTTATAAAAGTAAATACTACTATTAATCTCTAAAATTCAACAATCAATACCCAAAGATCAAAAAATACCAATCAATGAACAATTATCCATAAAATTTTTCAAAAATATTCTAAACTAACATTGAAACCCAAATGTTAGATGTATTTTATCACATAGTCTTCCATGATAAATCATAACATTTTTCTCCACATAACATAGACTACTCCTAATGTCTCATATTGAAAACTATTTAACCTAATAACATATTCTATATGATAGGTTAATCATTAGCATTATTAACCATAATCGTAATATATTAACTATAAAAACATATATTCTTAAAAAACAAAATTCAACAATTAATGCTCAAATAAAATATCATAGTCTTCTATTTTCCATAGGCATATAGTGTTCCCAAAACTGCCAACGTCATCCAAAATTAAATTTATCACTTAATTACCAAATAATTTTCCTATACTAAGGATCTTCATTTGATAAATACTAAGCTCAAAAAATCAACTACTTCATGATCCAAAAAATAATTAAACTAAAAATAATAAATCATAATAACTCATGACTTCAAGTAGTCTAGTGGTAGGCAATAAATTTCAATCACACAATGGATGTGGGTTTGATTCCAGCAGATTTTTCTGACATGACAGGTTGTCACATAGTCTGCACATTGTCCCTTTTCAAAATATATATAATTTTATAGCATTCAAAAAGAAGAGATAAATTCATCAAAAAGAACCATAACATACTTTAACATCAATTTTTATCTCATACCTCACATTTTTCATCCCAAAAATTAATATCCCGTAATTTGCTCAAATTCAAGGATCATGTAAACCCTAATGGTTCCTTACTACTATATCTACAAAAGAAAAAATAATTCTTCCTCAATTAACCTTTTTATATAAATACATAAGGGTTAAAGTTACTATATGTTTTACAATATAATCCCATCATTAATACATATAAACATATCATCATCCATATATCCTTCATAACACTTCAATTCCTTGAATTTAGACATCTTAATCATCCAAAATTCTCATTGAACCTTTATTCACGATTTCCATATTATTAGTTTATAATTCGTTTCTACACACAAAATCTTGAATAATGCCTTATGATTCGAAAATGTCAACACAAGAGCTAAGAAATAATCCATACCATTCATAGGTAATTTTATGTTTTTCAACATCAATTAGAATTATGTTAGGTAATAGTAAACATATATCTATATGGTCTTGTTGATCCCTTTATCAATCCTTTTTCATATGACATTATTTTGTGTAATGACCATGCACAACACATTTATAACATTCAGTTGATCCCTCTGAAAGAAATTACTTCCCTTTCCTGGAGTCAACTAAATTCCTCCTTTATCAATGGAATGTTATTTCTTTATAACCTTTATTACCACATATATAACATCTTCTCGTCCCTTTGTAAAATTTTCCAAGGTGTTTTCTTCCACATCATTGACACATAGATTTTTTTAATATACTTACCATTTTATTATTACCAGAAATTCCATAGGTATTTTTTTCTTTCATATATGATGCCTTCTAAAAATCACTAAGGTTTGAGTGTTTAGTCATGACTCCAGATAGATGTTTAAGAATAAACACAAGAGTTCTCATTGAAGCTCCCATTTAATTTGGATAATTATTCATAATACCACCACAATTTCCTTCACATCGATTATTACTTTGGTACCTTCTAGATATATCAATTTAATAAAACCAAAAAGGTCTATGTGACTATATTAGAAAAATAATCACATAATATTTTATGTGGAGGGTAAACACTAAGATTTACTTATTCATTTTATCTTAAACTCATTCAATTAATATAAAATAACTTTGAATTTTTCTATTATGATAACCATTGTGGTTATATAAAACATGTCACTTATCCTTAAATAACACCCTATACTCTAAAGGTATCTAAACAGACCTTTTATACCATCTATAAGTCCCAGACCATAAACATTACATATTCATATGATAAGTCAATGATTTGAAAATAATTCACATGAAGGATATTATCAAGTTTTATTATTTATAGAATTTTTTCATAACTTATACAAAACAACTTTAGTATTACATGTAGACAATTCTAATCACTATACATTTTCTTCATAATACAAAAAATATTTATAAAGAAACATGTTTTGTTTCATGTTTTAAATAAAATGAATTTTCCTTGATCCTATCATGGACTCTATTATTCATTATCTATAGTGAAAAACATTTCAAATAATGGGGTGAGAATAAAAAGATCATTAAAGGATACATATTAAATAAAAACTGTTAGTTTTGTGGAAACATGTAAACCATTATTACCTTATCATAATGTAATACTTTCCACCTCTATGAAGAATCTAAATCACTTCACTTAATATAAGCTCATTGTGTAAACTTTTGAAATCAAATGATTACCATAAATACAATTAAAAGAAACATACAACATATTAATGTAACTGGGGACATAAACATACTTAAATGGAATAACCATATGGTTAACTTCAACAAAAATCATTAAATGGAATATCCATACGACAGACATCCATACCCAGTGAATTAGAGTTTATAACATAAACACACATCATTGATTACTCATAGAACTACCCATCATATGGTTCGTCACATAACCTACAATCATTGGTCTATCATGTAACCACTGGTTAAATGTCCATGTACCATTATATAATCATAAAATATAAAATATGGAAAATATCAACATTTCTCTAATAACTTTTTATTTGTAATCAAATTATATCATTTAAATATATTAAAAAACTAAATCCATTTCAAAAACCATTTTTAGTACCAAAAAAAAGGAATAAGGTATTTCTTTTCTTTTTAATGTTATTAAGACTTATTTAGGATGCCAAATATCAAATAACGATTATGGCGGTAGAGAGGTCGTAATCTCCCCATACGTTAAAAACCTTCCTTTTTTGTTTAGTAAAATAATTCATAGAAATAATATTTCATTTGAATTATCTTATAAGTAAAATTGTTTTATAATAAATCATATAAAAGATTGAGGTGTGTATTATCAAAATACACCTCAATGAAAGGAGACTGAGAAGAACTCCCTAATCTAGAGTCTATCTTGTCTCGTTAATTCTGTATATTTATAAATAATAAATATAGGTAAATTCTTAATTTCTTCAAAAGCATTTTCATGATTTTTATTCATTTTATTTTACTTATCATCATGTTATAAAAATTAAATTATCATTTAAGTTCATATGGGTCAGTTTTTCGATATTTGGTACTTGAGCCGAAAATGAACTTGTTTGGTGTAAATTGTCCATTAGGTCAAAATCCCATTATCTCCTATCAATTATTCATGATTTTAATATCATATATATATATATATATAATATTTTTACATATAATATCCATAATATTTGGAGATATTAAATTAAATGCATCGTTCATGGATATGGTAGGTCGTATGTACGCTTGAACACTACTTTCATTTATTTTTCATACAATAAGAATAATAATCAACAGATATAAATGTATATTATAATAATAGTATTATATTTAAATAATTTATGTGTCATGGGTTTAATAAATCCATAAATTATATGTTCCATGTATAGAATGAATGAGTCGTATAACATTGAGTGGGAGGTAGTCTACACTTCATCAAATGAAATTGTCGAATTTACACAACAAGTAAAAAAAGGTCTGTTGTAAATAAAAATTATAGAATAATAGGAAAAATATAAATATATTATATATTATATATAAATATAGTTTCATCATAATTTACACCATGATAGGCGGTAGGAGAAAATTGAATAATCATCTTTTCCTGAGGCAGTAGTTCACCGTACACAGAAACAGTAAGTTTGAATCCATTAGATGGAGGTGTGTGTAAGTGTAGTTTGATTATGTCCCATAAAAACATGAAAATATATGGAGGATACATATTTTTTAATGTAATAATATAATAATAAGGGAATTGGTAGTGTAGTTGAAAAATAATGGAATGGAAATTGAGAGAAGATGTTACCTCTAAATCGGGTAACTTTTTTTGATTTGAAAAAAAAAGGCTTTCATAAATTTCCTTATTCCTAAGGTAAGGCTTCTCAGAGAAAGGTATGGAATCTAGAAATAGTATTGAATAGTTTTTTGAACATCTAAATGGATTTTGAATTGTGAGATAAAGTGAATAATAATTTCCCTTTTATAGAAGAGGTGATGTGCACTTTAGGAAAGTCTTGAAATATTAATTTATTATAAATTCAATTTCAATTAAAAAAATTAAAGATGTCATTTAATTCTCTAATAATTTTATTTTGGTTAAAATACCCATAATCCAAAAACAATTAGACAAGTTTTTAATATTTTTTTACCTTAAATATTTCATTTAACCCTTATTTACGCTTTTTAATCTTATGGTGATATCATGTTATTTACATATTGTGGGTTATTTTAATTACCATATCATGTCAAAAGACCCAAAAAATTCATTTATAAAATATCTAGATGTTTCATAACCATTTGAATGAATATTATATATTTATAAATTTTATATCATATAATAAACTATTTTTTAATTTATGTTATGGATTTTGTCAACTTTGGACACTATTCACACTTTATGTTTTTACGAATTTATAACAACTTAATTACATAGAACTAATGAAATTAAGAAAAATAATATAAGTAAATATATTACAAAAAATTTATGTATGGAATCAAAATATAAAATAACATTTATTTTAATATTTATAATATCATATATTTGAAACATTTATTAGTTAATCAATCACTACACAATTGTTGTGTCATAATTAAATTTATTTATAAAATGTCTAACATTTATAAATAAAATATAATTATGTAGGATATAGTTTTATATTTATAATGGATATTTATAGTCAAATATACCATTTATATATCAACATATAATAAATTTATAAATAGATACATGTTTATGTTATTTTTCTCATTACATTAAATTAGTTATTAAGTAATATCCTTATCACCCCCTTGTGGCACCATGTGGTCCTAAATATACACATGGATGACCATGGAATAAAATATATCATTTAATATTAATAAAAGAAGTGTTTGGATAGTTAAATATTTTTATAATAATAATTTTTACCCATATTTTCCAGATTTACCCTTTAACCATGGAAAATAAAAATACTTACTGAAGTTACTATTCATAATGTATTTCAATAAAAGATACCTATTTATGAAATTTGAACCATTTGATTCCAAATATGGAATCCATTTTTCAAATTCAAAACCCAAAATTGATAGAAATTAATTTAGAATCAATTATTGATGTCAATACCAGAAAGCATATTTTTATGAAGTAGTAACAATCAAAATATTGAAATGCATTTATGTCCAATTTCATAGTGAAATTACATCTAGCTACCATCATTGTATTAAATAAAAAAACATAATAAAATTAAACTAAAAAATAAATTAAAATGAAAATATATCTATATAAATAAAATAGTTGAAAAGGCAGTTTTTATTTAAAACGCATTATCCTTCACTATTCATTAAAAAATAAACATTTTCAGAAAATTACAAAAAATGTAACCAAAGTAAATTATGATGGACTGAATATATAAAAAAAATTATTTGGTGAGATAGAACATATAAAATTGAAAAACCATAAATTTAAAAAGGGTTCAGCATCTAAAGGAAATAAATTGACTTTTTAATTATATTATTGAATTCTATGCTTAAAATTTGATTAATTGTCATTTTATGCCACTAAAATGTATTTGAAAAATGTAAAAATATTCTCAAAAAATTGTAATAATATTTTATTTAGTTATTTCCCTTCCCTCCAATACAATTTCTAGGTGTAAACTATCATTTAAAATAATAACAGTATAACATAATTTAGCATAACTCAAAGTTGTCTGCAACCTTTATTTTAAGAGAAACTTGTTGTTTCATGTTGAGTACACTATTAGAAAAATCATCACCATTAACTTACAGTTAAAATATTATTCATAAATATTAATATATTTTAATGCGTGTTATTCTATAAATAATTGGGTCTTCACAAAAGATATTATAATAAATGTATAATTGTACTTATTAAATTCAATTTCTTTATGAAAAATTTTTCATTAAATTTTTACCATTATTATATCCAAATAATGTCTTAAAATAATCAATATTTATAAAAAACATTATTTCACTATTCACTAAAATGGATTTCTTTTGAAAAAAATTATTTACATAATTTAATTTTGATGTTATAATGCATTAAATTATTAAAATTTTATCATAATAATTTTCTAAATGTCAAAGATTTATACATTAATTCAAAAAAATATGTAATAATGAAATGAGATTGTTTTTATAAATAATTGATATTTGAAAATCATTAAGTGTTATTCATTTTATTTCATATTAATAATTAATTTAAATCATTTTTTAAAATAAATTACATATATTAACATTTAAAAACATATATTACTGGTCACCAATTTTGTTTATTATTTCACATATATAAAATATATAAAACAATTAAATTCTTCAAAAAATAAATTTTAAATATTTTTATTCACAATTCATTATTATTAATTATTTATTTTGAAGAATTAATTTTGGTATCACCAGTACAATTTTAATTAATAAAACCGACATTATTTAGTTAAATTCATTATTCAAATTAAAATTTTATAAAATGAATTTATTAATGTAAAATTTATTACAATATTAATTATATGTCTTTATCATCTGAAGGATTGTTTAAAAATACACTCAAAACCATTAGATAATATCTAAATGTAAGATAAGAAGTGGTTGTTGTTTTTCATTTTTCTCAAAGAACATGGTTCTTATATTGATATCACCAAGATTAAAATTTCTTTGTAGATGATTTACCTCAAGTTTCCTATGTTTATTTTCAGTTTAGGGGTGGACTAGGGTAAACCCTAGTGATGTTATATCCCTTAAAATATAATTAAACTATATTCATAAGGAATTAATCTAATACATGATTCTAAGTCATTCCCATTTTTATATTTATCTTATATTTTGGTTACTTATATTTATACACACTAATTAATCTACTATATTTATATCAATTACATTATAGTGATTTTATTTTTTTGTTAATAAAATGTATCATTGAATCATTATAATGTAGTATTTAATGTAGGGAAAGCTATTAAACTTTTAATTTCATTTAATTTATATATGTACAAAAATATTACAGCATTAAACAGTTCATGGGAAAAGAATTTATACTCTGAGTATCATAATTTAACTTAGTAACAGAGCCTCAAGGTGGAGGGAGAATAAACATCTAGGCGAGTCATCATCAAACTGAAACCAAATTTTTTAGATTAGAATAAGGATAATAATTAAGTGTATTAGATATAGACTCTAATGTAGGGTTTGGATATAAAAGGTAAAAAGTATATATCATCAATTAAATCTATCCTAGGTGAGAGAATGAGTATTGGAGTAGAATCTCTAATGCTCCATCACCATAAACATCCAGTTACCTCTAGGATACATCACCTATAAAATGTAATGTTAGTGAGTAAATTATCTACACTAGTCAATCAAAAAAAATATCACTCATAAGGAACATCCACATGACTAATCCATAGTAATCATATAATTATTTATTGTTTTCATATCCTTAGAATATTAAAAATCCAATTACTGTTCAGTTCAATTTATGATTTTATTCTTTTTCAATGAATTATTATTGTAACAATAAAAATATCTTAATATTTGTATTATATCCAAATAATAAAATTTCATTTAATGAATCCTCATTATTTTATAATGTTATTATATTTTTTTTGAATATATATTCTTTCAGATAAATATAACACCATAGAGGAAAAATATCATGTTATAATTCCACATTATCATCACAAAAAGGTATCATTATTCCTACGAAGCTTTTTTCGATTATGTCATTTCAACAGAATCCATATTAAGCCTTAGGATTTTACATTATTAATATTATTTATTGGAATATTTTATAAATCATCTTCATAATATCGTAATATTTTTATCCTCTTTATTTAGGTTATTTTAATTATTTTTAAAATGACATTAATAATGTACTCTATGAAATTTATCATGATTTTCATTTAAATATTACTATTTTTATATTCATCGTTTTATCTTTAAAACAATTATCGTCATAATTAGTAATTAATAAATTTTCTAATAAAAATTACAACATATTAAGAGGTGTATTATACCCTTATATAAAAATTCACAATTTTCCAAAATAGATTATGTCTTAAAAATGTCACATGTGGAGTCATTATTAATTTAATAAATAAATAAATTATTTATATTATATTAATAGTACGTTTAATCATAAAAAATAGACAACATAATTAATGATGGGATCTAAATCCATCGTAATAGTTACTTTATTCCACCTATTCATAGATTTTATCAAAGGATGTGATGATGGAAAATTAAAACATTATCACTTGTTGAATATAAAAAAATGAGAAATTTTGTACTATTAAATTTTAAAAAAATAATATAAACAGTTTAAAATTAAATAAGATATGATTAATTTATTCTGAAGTAATTTGTTTTCTAAAAATCAACCCTCCACATTCCCTCATGTCCCTCTACATGGCACCCCACAGATGATACATGTTCCCTATACTACAACCATGTCTCCCTATTATGTGGAGAAAACTTTTATATCTATTATTTTATTTGATATATATTCACATATAATTTCATTATTCTTTAGTATACCTCATTTTAATATAATGTGTTCATATAGGGTGTCATTTAATCCATCTAATCAGATAGCCAGAGTCTATGGGAATTTATCCCTCTAGGATGCAACATCTCTGTATGGTTCATCATCTAATCAAATTGATCTGATGGTTCAATGAGGTTCTTATTGATCAAATTTTTTTCCGTAGGTATGGTCATGTATCACTATAAAAACTATCCAATCATTTAATTGTATGGTCTAGTCTTTCCATTACAATCATTATAATTGGTTTCATTTGCAATCCACAACAACTTGTATTTAACAAAAAAACAAGTAAACATGATTACAAGAATGTATAATTTATAAATTCTCACGAGGATCATGAATAAAATTTCATAATTAATATTAAGACCAAATATTTTTAAATTAATGGTTAATGTGGAGTGATATATCCCAAATACTAAATATCAAGTTTGTAGCCAAACATTTCAAGTGATAGTCATCATGAACACATGCTACAATATAATTGACATCCTAAATATACTATGGATGATCTGAAAATTTAGTATTCAAGACATGAGCCATATTTTAAAAATATGGGATCAAAATCCAATTTAGACACCGTCTAGTGAATATAAGTGGTATTCTTTAGGATACAAAGATAAGACATATGCTAATAATGATGATTCATGTTATAAGAGATTGTTTATTACTTCAAATTATTTTAAAAAAACCATCTAAATATATCATAGAATTATATTTTAATAAGAAAAGGATTCATAAGGGGGATAGATTAATTCCATTATAAATCTTTTTTAGAAATGTTTTTATAGGAATAAAGGTATAATGATTTAAATTAAGTCATGTATTTTTTTCAAAGGTAACGTATTATGAAATATTGTTTCATTTAAAAGTATGAACACTTTTATCTCTCATAAAAAACCCCATTATATATTATATCATAATATTTTTATTATATCTAATACAGAAAAGTTTAACCTAGAAAACCATTTCCTATAACAAACTCAACCCATCTAGAATAATTCCACCTATGAAAAATCATAAATAATGTTTTTGTGATTCATTGAATTATTGTTCATTTTGGTTAATATGGGAATAAATTATGTCAATTATGATCCCAATTAATGATAAATTAAATATTATCTCCCCATTATATGGTGAGTGAAAAAAATATTGGAATAGTTTTTAAACCTACATGTTTTATCCACGCGGTTTAGCACAAAAAACACACCATGAAATCAATTTCAT
This sequence comes from Viscum album, assembly GCA_963277665.1. Lineage (NCBI taxonomy): Eukaryota > Viridiplantae > Streptophyta > Magnoliopsida > Santalales > Viscaceae > Viscum > Viscum album. Next base: position 2,082,023,972 of record OY728126.1, read on the forward strand.
CCAATAATTAATTCCTAGAAAATTTTCCATTATTTTGATACAAAATGGATAATATCATTTTCATTAATATTTGTTAAAAAATATATTGTTCAAGGTAAAAAAGTAAAAGGATACTAAGGATCCAATAAATAAATACTAGTTTAATAATAATTCTATCACAAACCAATGGGGTCGAATTTTAATTATATAATTCCAACAACATTGCATAAATAATTGATATGATAAGATAATATAAGATAAATATATTCCTTCATATAATAAAATATTAAGCATATTATTAATATAAAATCAAAAAATTAATTATATAGTATGCACTGACTGATAATCACTTAGTGACTCGAGACCTCCAACAAATATCATTGGGGAATTTTCAAATTCTAAAATATCTCCATAAAGATAAAAATAATAATTAAAATAGGATTACATAACCAAAAGACAAATATAAAATTTCCACTATAATATATGATTATAAAAAACCAAAATGTAACCAATATAATTAACTTTTCAAATTTCATACAAAATATAGTTTCTTAAAAATCGTTTTTCCTCAAAAACAACATCCCCAAAAAAGCACACTATATTTGAGAATCTGTATATAAAATAATACATAATATCAGTTAAATAAAAATAAATATTTAACATTGATAGATAAATCTAAAAAACCTTGCACTATGATTGTAAAATGGAATCCCGAAGATATAGAGATAATTCAACCACAATCCAATGGGATTGAAATAAAAATTTGAAACCCTATGTGTTATTAAAATAGAAAGTAATGTAAAGGTTAGAGGATATGGAAAGTAAGGGTAGCCTTATATTTTGACTATAATCATACCGTAGAATCACCTTGGAAAAATAGGGGAAAAGGATAGAGAAGTGACAGCTGATGGGGCCATTAAAGAGATATCTCATGTATAACTCTCTATGATTTTATTAAATATGTTTAGTCAAATATATTTAATTTCCTCAATAGATTGTTTTTCTCAGAAAACAGATATCTAAAAAACATAAAAATTGTATGACATTATAATATATCCATAAAATTGGTGGTTATTAATCATACTAACTGAATTAGGAAAATTATATGGTTTAATTATATTTTTATAATAACAGGATAACAATAAATGTAGTTGTCTACTAAAGAACATATTTTTATAAAAGGTAGTATCATTTAGATGTTAACACTTATTTTAAAAATATTTTATCAAATATAAAAATCATAAATGAATAAATAATGATAATTTTTTTAAAAAATATTCCATTTTTATCATACTATTAATTTTTATAATTTGCTGAAAGGATTAATTTTTTATGAATAAAAAAAAATTTATTAAAAAAATCATTTTTTAAAATAATTATGTATTTAAAATTATGATTTAAAATTTTTTGAAAATAAAATAAAATAAAATATATAATTATTAATTTAATTTTTTTAATTTTAATAAATTTAATTATTTTATTCTGAAAAAATTCATTTACTACTTATCAAAACATTTTATTCAGAAATCCTCATTTTCATCATATATGTGTGTTTAATTTTAATTTAAGTTTCCCCATGTAGGTGATGGGAATTCAGTAAAATTGATTCCATATTTTGAGTAAAATTTATTCATAATAATTTATAATTGTATCTTTTTTATCATAATGAATAGTAAAAAACACTGATAATTAATTAATGGAGTAAATGTAATAACTTGTTTAGTAGGGACTAAACAAAAATATAAGGGATATTTTTCTTGTTATATATTTCAAAAGTATACTTGATGGAAGTGTTTAGATGTTATCTTATACCATAATATAAAACAAGACCATCTGGATGAATTTTTCTTCAAAATTACTATAATTTTGGATTCTTTTATTAAATTCCCATATTGGTTGCCTCCCTCACATACAAAAGAAAACCTAATATCCACTAATCTCCGCACATCAAGAGACATATGGATTGGAAAATACATTATATAAACAATTAATTAAAACCCTTTACATGAAATATAATCTCAATTTTTATCATAAAATCATCATAAGAAATGTTTACGTATAAACATAGAGAGGATTTCTGAATATAAGGTATAGTCCTTAACAATGCATTTTGATTTTATTTGTTCTTATACCACCTTAAAATATTTTCCAAATAATATGAACAAAATTATCCTCCATTTACAGAGATATTTTTGTTTTAATATCATATCATATATCCATGTCCTCCTTCAGTAAATAGAAAACAAACACATCGATCGTGTGTATAGTTGATTACCACCCCATGAACCAATGTAATTCATTTTCCATCACAGCCTCGGACATTCAAATATAATGATGTATTTAATGATTATATTTCATAATTTTAAAATAATTATAATTATTGAATTATAATATCACATCTACCTTCTTACCTTATAATCCATTGAAAAATGATAATGTTATTTATCCATATATATGGACTATGGCCTCCATAAACGTATGTGACATGTTTTTAATTTTAATTTGATATGGATAGTGGTATGGAATTATTTAATAAATATATATGATATAAATTATATAAATATAATTCTATTGGGGTGTATTATTATATACATGTAGTCTTTTCAATCTATCAAATAAACTAATATAGTGTTCATGGGTATGTATGACCTATCGTCTACATGAACAGTGTGAATTATTTTTCAACAACAAAATTTTATAGATAATATATATATATATATATATATATATATATGATATTGATAGAATTATTAAAATCTCAAATATTATAGAACCATGATAAACAAACAAGTACCGAAAACTACCAAACCATAACATACATGAATAACAAAGACAATATCATTTATAATTGTGTTTTAATAAACAATTCATAATAAATGGCTGATAAATGGGTTATAAGTAATCATATATGGTACAATATATGTTAATACAGTTAAAATATATATATATATATATATATATTATTCTTTTACTCATTTTAAATTATCTTCTAATCATTATGAGGAATGTCGATACTTTAGGTGGAGGATTTTAATCTCACGTTTGTTTCCATGGGACAAATGTTATATTCACCAATGTTTCCTTCCATTAGTGTATATGATAAAAATAAATGACATTTATTATTATTATCATGAAAAGTATGAGATTAAATTATAAATATAAATTTCTTTCATTCACAAGATTTACGATTCAAAAGTTACCAAAGTTGTTGGGGCATTATATTATAAACCCATTGTTTATCAGGATAATATATGAGTATAGTTCTGATAATTAAATAATATAATATATCTCTAAAAAATAGTATAATATTGTTACAATTTAATTATATCTATTGAATACATGTTTTCTATTAAATATCCCCACTTTATGTATTCATTTTTTATAAATATTTCTGTAAGGAAAAAATTACTTTATTTCTCTCTTCTGTCGATAATCCATTCTATTACATGCCAAGGTTTTATAAAATCATTTTAAATAATGTTATTATAATACACCAATTATATTTTAAATTATCATTTAATATTTTTAATGTTGTTAATATTTTTAAAATTATTATTCTTTTCATTTTTTAAAAATGGGATGTTTTTACTTTTTATGGATAATGTTAATGGAACCATTGTTTTATCATGTACCACATAAACGATATATCCCACTATCATGTCCACTCAGTGATTTCAAGATTCCATTACATATTTCCAATGTTATTTTAATATATATTTTCCTAATATTTCATAAAAGTTATATATTTAAATATGTTATTTTCTAATTGTATTTGGAATTTTCCTCATGATAGTTTTTTTTTGATATTTTATTAATATTAATTTCTGGTAATAACAAAAACCATTGGTGTTTCTTATGTTTAACTTGGGATGTGAACCAATTGTAACATCCATATAAAATATCTATGTTGTTTATGATTATATTGATGATATGATTGTGAATCCCATTTGTTACTCATCATTTAAATAATGATCGAGAGATGAAATGTTTATGAGACTCGATCACTTTTCAATAGTTGTGTAATCATAATATTATGATTGTTTAAGTATATTATGGAACAAACACACACACACACATATGGTTTTCATTATAAAAAATGTAGTCATTTAGTTATTTATCCTTATTATTCATTTGGTAATGTAATATATCTCATGAGATAATTATGGGAAACAAGTTGAAGTTCTTGATATGATCTGGAAAATAAGTCGATGTGTTTGGACTGTTAAGGAAAAAAAATCAATAGGATTGGTCCACTATGAAAAATAGGTGTTGATTCCGGATATTTATGTAATTATGGTCTTGTTATTTAAACTCTATATATGAAAATATTTCTCTACTTATTATTGTTCCTCACTTATATGACTAGAACATAAGATTTGTTATTGGTTTATGATGAATTATCTCTCTTATGAAACATTTCTTTTGAAATTATAATATCTATATTCAATAAATCATAATTTATGGTCCATGATATATTGGGAATGGTATTTTAAGTTTTATGTATTATCTCACTCCTCTTTTCATGTCTTATAATTTTTTAAGACCATCAATCGATATATTCCAAGTTTACCCTTGATAAAAATCAATGCCCACCTTTTCTTATATTTACCACCATCAGTATATGAATAATTGATTTAAGTTGGGAATGTCAATGAATATTTCTATATGGGATGATCATTGTTGGATATTTTGGAAAACATTAATGAAATAATAATATTTTTTATCTAGTCTCCAATGAAACTACACCATTATAGTATATGGGTGAGTATTTGTGTATTGTTTTAAATATTTGTCTAAAAAGATTTAATAATTGTGTTTGAATGATTTGCAGCGTAATAGTTCGTACGACTGAATGGATTAGATAAAATTTGTAAATTAATATGAAAAAACCAATAGGGATATCCATAGGTATATATAAAATTATAGTAAAATATTATTGAATTTTGGTCAATGTTAGAGAAAGTGGTATATAAGAAATTAAGTCCATGTCTGCATAATAAAAGTGTATATTAATCTAAAACATGTTTACCTATGGGTAATAACTCTAAAAAGGGAACACTAGGATTTCACTTAGTCATCACATAGTTCATGAGAAAGGGCCTTACTTCATTGCTATTTTGACTCTCTTGAGGGACATGTTTTGGAAATTCAAAAAATTTTGACACAAAATTATAATGAAATTGAATAGATAGTGAACTTGACAGGTCAGTATTTACCCTAAGGTGTCATAATTTAAGAATTAACATATCATTATTTAGAGACCCTATGAATTATTTTTTATGATTGATCAATCTAATAAAAAATATTTTAGGGAAATGCTAGAGAATTTGTTTATAATAAGGGATTGAAGATATAATTATGAATCTAAAGTCGTATGTGTATGATTAAATATTTATGAACCCTTTGAAAAGATAAATAAGAGGCTCCAAGAAAACTACTTTATATTCTCAATGATTATATGTAGAATTAGTAGTAAAAACCTATCATTTTATAATGATCTCATCTCATTAATTTGATTCTTCTTCAGTCAATGTTTTTGGGACTAATATTTCTACAAATCAGGTTACTCAATCTATGGTTTATTATATGTTATCATATCCTTTAATTAGAGTTCTCTACATAAATCCCCCATTAATTTAAGAGGAATGGATGCCACATTTTTTTCAAAACATAATATGGTCTTCTATCAGTGCTATTATAAATATTAAAATATAATCGAAATTTCATCAATTAAATGGGTGTTTATTCATATTAAAAAAGGTGTTTATCTTAATTTATGGGGGTAAATCAGCATCAAATATTTGTTTTTCTAGTGATATTTTATAGATTTTATTCAATGTAGTACCGATCCTTCGACGAAATCATTTAATTATGTTCTCAATAGAACCCATATTATGTGTCATTCCTATTTCAAAGAATACCATTAGAATTTCCCAGATTAAGTTATAGGAATAAAAGAAGCAACTCTAGGAAAATATTTTCTCGTGACTCATTTTTTCAAGTGTGTCACCTTATAGATCAACTGTTTTTAAGAGTAAATATGGTTCAATGTTACTCTTAAATAATTAAAGAATGGGAATAAGATCAAAATTAAGAAAAAGTACCTTATACACCTTATTATTGACTTTATTGATCAAATTCATGGAGCTCAATACTATTCCCAGAATGATTTTTTATTTTAGATACCATAAAATGTTGGTCAAGAAAGAGAATATAGTAAATATATAATTATAAACAAGTTATGGATGCTATTAATATATTGCTCTTTCATGTGGTCTTAATAATGTTCCAGAAATATCTATAGATTTAATGAGTATAGTATTTTAGGATTACATTGTTCAGTTTGTTGTTGTCTTTATATAATATATTATAATATATTCAAATATAATGGAAGAACATGATGATAACTTGATAATTATTTTGATTAACCTTGTAAAGGATAAGTTGCCTGAAAAATTAACTATGTGTAATTTTTTACTAGAAATGGTTGATTTTTTTATGTAACATAAAAATGTGTATATATAAGGTTCAATAGATGATGGAAGAATTAAATTTTTCCCTAACAAAAAATTGATACTCATATCCATTTTCCTCATGGTTTTGGTGGATATTACTGATTATTGGTGGAATATTTCTTCGGGATTTCCAGTCTACTTGCCAATTTAACACAAAAGAGAGCCATGTTCTGTTAAAAAAATGAATTTGAAGAATAATATATGGATCTGATACAATTTTAGTTAAATTATTTATTCATAAAATACTTTATAGTAGATAATTTAATGTAATAGTTAGTGATGCATCAAAAAATGGATTTGGATGCCTAATCATTAAAAATGATATGGTGGTAACTTATGCCTCATGAATAATGAAATTTCTTGTAACAATTAATGAAAATAATGAAATAGAGTTTTCTATGCTATTTTTTGTGTCGAATTTATTAAATATTTATATTTATGTATAACATCGATTTATAATTACTAATAAAAAATTATATTATGAACTCCCAAATAAATAGTTGAATATTTTCTAAAGATGATGGTTGGGTTTGATTAATTCTTATGACATCTCAAGACATTAAACCCTTGGGAAGAAAAAAAGTGGATAATTATTTATGTAAAAATTATTCTGATATATTATCTATGATAAGAATAAAAAACAAATATTGATATTAAATTTTCAAAGGATTCATCTAGAAATATTGAATGAATGAGAGAAATCATAATTTTATCAAAATATTATTCAACCATCTTTCAATGAGAGGATGAAAGAGGAATAGAAAAAATATTTATACCTGTAGAAGAAGGTGAAAATTATTCTTTTGTTTAACCTTGAGCCTAATTTAATGATAATTTTAATGAACCATTTATTGTTTCATTCGATACCATATTTTAAAAAGGCGTTATTAGAGAAGGCTCATAATTTATCATTAAATATTCATAATGGAAGTATGAAGATTTATAGATATTTGCATGTGTTTTTTTGGAAAAAATAAATATATCTATTTTAGGTATTGTATTTTAGTTCATGTAATATGTTAAATTTAAGGTAGATAGAAAAAAAATTCTAGGGAGAGGTTAAGACCATTACAAATACCATAATGTAAATTACAAAATATCACCATGGATTTTGTCATTGAACTCACCAAAATAGATAAAAGACATAAATCTATATGGTTTGTAGTCAATATCATTATAAATTCAACAAATATCATTTCTATTGGAGATTATTTATCTCTAGATGAGATTTTTATGTTGTACATTAAGGAAGTGGTAAGGTTACTTTCAGTACCACATTGAATTATATTTGATCGGGATTGGAGGTTGAGCTCTTTTTTCTATTGAAGTGTTTAGTAGGATTTGGATATGGAGATTAGTTTTATAACTAAGTAACATTAAATCATATATGTTTAGTTTCATAGAACCATTAAAACCCCATATGATATATTGAGATAGTTTTTTATTGCTTTTAATGGTTGTTGGTATCAACACCATCCACTGCACAGATTGGGTAACACCAACAACATTCACTCGAGCTTTCATATTCTCTTTATAAATTCCCATATTGAATGAGGTGTATAACTCCAATATTATGGTATGAATGTGGAGAAATAAAAATATTAGGGCCTTATACAACAGATGAAATTGAATATAATTTTAGATCCATTAAAACGCCTAATTTTATTATCAACACTACAAAAAATTAATGTTATCAATCATCAGTGACATAAGGACTTAGAAGATAGTGACAAGGGGTTTATATTGATTTCTTAATTGAATAAGGTTATGATATTCATAAGTAAAGGAAACCTGATTCCATGTAATATCATCCCCTCTTATATTATTTATCATGTAGGTATAATAGATTATTACTTGAATCTTTTTATCAAACCACTCCGAAGTTCACCATTTGTTCCTTTTTTATCTCTTGTGAAAGAAAATATTTTATCCTTCACTTGAAGTAATCATATAATTCATATCATTGGAGAAATATTTATCTCATGAGGGATAACTAGTCAAGATTCGAGAACATAGAGAGAATGTTCAATGAAACAGGACCACTCTCTTTGTCCAGGATTTGTGGCAAAGCCACTAATTTTAAGAATTTACCTGGAAACCTCAGGATATTATATGGAAGAATAATACCTAGTTTTTTGTCATGGTGATTTAATTTCATTGGTTAAATCAATTTTATTCTTGGTATAATGTAACAACTTGATTTTATATGAAACATTTTTTTTAAATTAATGTAATATAATCAATATCTTGCATTACATGTAACAACAAGATTTAACAAATTGTAATATATTTTACCATTATAATATTTCCACAAAAAATGTTTGTATAAATATTACTAACTATTTTATGATAGGTATATGGGTTCTAAATTAATTAATTTGTTACAAATTTATAAGAAATGAAAATTTAAAAATATATATAAAAAATAATGTAAAAATATATATTTTCAGAAACCAATTTTTATATGTGAAATTATTTTTATCATAATAAATTTTAATATTCTCCATTGGTTAATGATTTTATGGAAATTTAAACATTATATATTCAATAATTTCTTCCATCATTCATCTAATATTTTTCATAGTATGGAATAAGAATAAGTCCAATTTTATGCTTATAAATGAATTTTCCAAAAAAGCAGTATCATCACATTTTGTACACATATTTAAATTATATATTTTGAAAATTTTTAGATTTTTTATTAGAAAAATAACTTCATTTATAATATAATTTTATAAAAATTATATTACAATGTATATTTTTCAATTATTTAGAATATTATTTTTTCATTGAATAGTGTTAGATGATGGTTTCTTTAAAAACTAATAGTTTGTTTATAGAATTTCAAAATTTAAATATTTTTTAAAAATATATAAAAAGATAAAATAGATAAATTATATTATTATAAATCCAATATAGTAAATTTTAATAAATTTCATGTTTATTTTCAATATAAAAAATTTTAATACTAGAGAAATTTTTTCTTTAGAAAACTAATTTCTCATCATATTTATTGTATTAAATTTAAATTAAATTCTAAATATTTTTTGAATTTAATTTCATAAAATGGATTACATATCCTAAATCTAAATAATAAACATTATTTAATAATGAAATGTTATTTTTTTCATGAAGAATGTTAAAAAACAGTTTACATTAATTTCCGTGGTAAAGGTTAAAAATTGGATTACAATGGGTAAACCAAATGATAATGGTATGTCTTCCAATTATAAATTTCCAAATTCTATTATATGTCTGTATAGAAAATTTATTTTCTTCCACATTAAAATATATGACCATTCAAATCAATTTTCTTGTGAATTAATTTATCATTTTCAATTCATTTATGAATTATCTAGGTCTGTTCCTTCCATAAAAAATTAGAGGAAACCTGATCTCGTATATTATCCATGCATCAAGAGTATTTTTAGTTTTATTAATAATTAAAAAAAATATTATATTTGAATTCCGAAAATTTTCCTAAGTTCTTTTTCGATCAAATAAAAATCCTAATAATGTTATAGGTATAAACCTAAAGAGGTTCTGCAAAGAAGATATATAATTCTTTACCATGTGTTTTCATTTTATTTCAATTACTAACTCATCAAAATAATAACAACAATATTCTAAACATAAAAAAGTTTATTCCTACATTTTGAAGATATTTTTTGAATGTAATAACATATACCCATCTCCTCCACCATCAAATGGGAATTGATACTATCGATAGTTCCTACGACTGACTACTGTCACCCAAACTAAAGTAATTGTTCTTCCATAACCACTTATCATGAATCGATATAATGATAAATTAATGGTATATATATTATATATTTTAAATAATTTTAATTATAACATAATAATATTGAATATACTTTCTTTTCAAGGAATTTATAGGAAAAAAAGATAACGTTAATTGTGCCTATGTGAGGACTATAGCCTATACAATTATATATGATGTGTCTTCCATTTAATTTTACCATAGATTGTAATAATAATAGAATTAATAAATATATATGATATCCATGATATAAATATTATTTTATAATGGTTATTTATTATACATATTTCATTTTTTCAATGATCTGAAAAATAAAAATATCAAGTATGTGTATGTATGGACTATCATATCCATAAATGATGTTTGTTGTCTTTATCCAAATATATAATGGATGAATTAATAAATGTATATAATTAATATATATGATAATTATATCATGATTAACATTATTTAGATGATGTAACCTAGATCAAATTACAAGGATAAAAAATAATTGAACTAAAACATAGATCAAATTAAGTAATCTATCACATGAATCAATGTTTTTAATAAATAATTTTCATTAAAGTTGTGCTAAGATGTTTTAATAAATAATTTTTCCAAAAAATATTATAATTTTCATTCCATTCAAAATTCTCACCCATATTGGTTAATTTTGTTATCCAAGATGTCAACTTTGAGAAATGATGATAAAAAACATATATGGTAATATGCCAAAAAAAAGAAGCACCATATCTCAAAAATATTTCTTGGATTATATATGGATATTATAACCTAAAATTTGTGTGGATCCTTTGATATTACCCGCTATTATAGGATGTGCCCCATGAATATCACATCATATATCAAATACTCACCTTTCGAATTATTTTCATATAGTCTATTTTCCTTTAATAATAAATGAATTATGTAAAAATAGTTGTTATTATCCTCGTGTGATTTGGAGTACACCAAAATATCATACTTGAACTTCACAACATATAGTCCAAGAACTGATAAGCGATTGAGTTCCATAGATTCATGAATACCATAAAATTTAGACAAAGGCATAATAGAATGAACAAAAAAATAAAAAGAACATACTATCTCCTAACAACAATCATTGGTGTAACCTCTTATAATTCTCTCAATTGGTGATACAGTATATATTGTCTCTCATTGAAAACCAATGTTCCACACAAACTAAGATAAATAGATCATCAATACATGGTAAATGATATATGTTCTTAACTAACACAACATTAAATATTTGGTAATCCCTGAAAATTTTGTTATTATTATATGTATTCATAGTAAATATTATAGGTGGTGTCCATGGTTACCTTCTAGGATGAATAAATTCATTATCCTCTAGGTCCTCATGATGAAATTTATGTTCCACTATCTCATTTTTGTAACATTCAATATGATAGATTATAAATTAGAATCATACCAGGGATCTATTTAATTGTAAAATAATCCCCATTCTATGGTGGTAAACTAAGAAATAATTTATAAAGATCTCTGTTTATACACAAACTACTATATGAAGAGTACATCAAAAACTAGTGTCAATTTCATCAAGAATCATCTATAAAAATTAGAATGATACTAACCCCATCAAAAGGAAAAAACACACCCCTCCATTTTCTATTTATAATACCACTCACCCTAAAAAAGAAGGATCACCCCATAAACAGGGTAAAAATTGATGAAAATTATTATCAAAATATATCTGGCGCTTAATAATGAGCATATAATCCCTGAAATTTATCAAGTCAAAAAATTTCAATATCACGAACTAAAAAGTCCCACACATCGTCGATGTCATTTATCATTACCAAACATGTAGGAAACTAGTAAAATTTTTCATTCCTTTTTCCCAAAGGCATTGAATTATCCATAAGAATATACATAATTTAAAAATTTATCAGTCAATATTCAATTAAAATTGATGATATAAAATAATTAGTCAAACATGTATTAAACAAAGCTAGCACCATATGAGATGAAACAAACACATTACATATAAGAATAGAGGGTCCTAATTTAGATTCCAATGGAACACAGTCCACATATAAATGAATCTAAAAATATCCAAATGAACACCCCCCTTCTCTAAAGGATTAAAATCACCCATCTTTAGATGAATGGATATTTTCTTATTAAACAATAGTGAGAATGGATATAGCCATACATCCATGGGACATCCTTTAACCAAAAATCCAATAATGTCCTGACAATATGCAAAGAGGAAAAGAATTGGGGGTCACTAAATATTTATGGTTAGTATTTCCACACATTCCAAATTGGTATTAGAAAAACTGTTGTTTTCCTAGATGAAAACCTAGAAATATTTCAAATGTAAACTGACTACACTTGTGATTTATTTTTCTAGAAGACACACCCTTTCTGAAAACACATCTAAATAAAGATACACTAAAAATATTCTTTCCCACTATTCATGCCTCATTTAAATTTTATTATTTGGCTACCTCAATGAAGGATATATGGAACATGAGAATCAACATCAACCGAATATCATGCCTCAGTCCTAACTATAACATTCTTGATCCATTAGGTAATAATTACTAATGATCTCTAATATAAAATGAACCAAATCAGAAAAATTTGTGGAATAACCCATTATAGTACAATCCCCTTTATATGAGGTAATAAACTGCAAAATATTCCGCTCATTTAGAATCTTAGATAAAAAATAATTTTTTACTATTTTTATTTAATTAATACCAGGTAATATCCTCATGTAAATTACTTTTAACATAAGAGACCTACTATGTATTTCATAGTCCCTTATGCATGTGTATACAAATACTCACCATAAATCCCTCAAGAATACTCCTGAATTTTATGATCTTATAAATATTCTCTAGAAACTCCACATATTCCATGGGTACTTTTTCACCATAAGAGATGGGTGGATACTGCTTTGTGAATTCTGAGAAAAGATCAACTACATGACTTCACTTCATCATACCCAATTAACCGAGAGTTTGAAAAGTGTAGATTGAAAATTCTAAAAAACATGTCTCAACTAGATACTTACCCTAAAAATAATATCTCATAGTATCCACTACTAGATTTAATAGAGATATTTTTGGAGGAATCTTTTAATAAACACATGATAATATCCCATTTTCTTCTTGATAAAATTTCGCGAATCATATAAACAACATCAAGAATTCTGGATAAGGCCTCAAAACAATTATAATTTAAAGAAATTAATATTTAAAATTTTAAAATTGAGACATTAAAAATAACATAACGTTATAAATAATCACGTCATTCACTTCATTCAAATGACCTCAAACACCAATTCAAAAAAATTTAAAAACATTTGGTCACAAATGGTATCATGTTTTTATGCATGGAAGGGAGATTACTAGGATTTTTCTAGCATATAATAATATAATTCCTATGGTCCTAAATTCTATCTATCTATGTCATAGAAAAAAACCATAAATTTTACCACACATCCGGATTTTTATTTCCCTTTAATACATTGTTGATCTGAAAAAAACCAGGTCAAATGGACATGTCAACCGTGAAAGCCTGAAATAGTGGTTAGGTGAAACAACATAATGAAAATAACTCTCATAAATTTAAGGCCATGAAATTAAATTCATATAAAAATAGAATAAATAGGATCATCTAATATCCATACAATCCCATATAAACTTTCCAAAACAAAATGTTTGATGAGACAAGACTGAAAAGTATCTTTGTGACCAATCATCACCTCCAATACCATCCTAATATGATAGATATGAAATAAATAGAATTATACATTCAATATAAATACCTTCCCATTATTAGGTTCCTAAAATCATCATCTACATCCATCTAGAGGAAAAATTAGTGTGTGATAACTGTGATCTATATATATCCCTCTCAGAATCTATATAATGTCTACTAACAAGAATAAATTAATTTTTGATTTAATAAAAATATAATTCATCAAATTGTATTTATAAATCAAATCCATTTGTAACTAATCTTTTGGTTTATAATAAAATCCATTCATATTAACAAAAAAAGATTAAAAAAAGGATGTGTGATATGTATTAAATCATAGTCAACAACATCCATGGGGTGAAATATAAGATAATAATATAAGAAATTAAACCATTAGATAATCCATCATGGTAAAGAATATGAGAAAATCACCATTACACAATCCATCATATAATAATCCAATAATAAATAAAAATTCACAATTTTTTGGTCTATCCAATGGTGGATCCAATCTGTATATCCTCTTGTAAAATTACAAAAACTAAAGTGATTAGAAACCTAAAGTGGATTTACACATAAACTATGTGTGACGTGCCTTTTCCTAATTCCCCCAAGGTTAACATATGTCATATGATTTTGAAAAACAGTTTATAAATAGATTTTGACAATTTGTAAATAATTTTAGATGAATATTCATTCAACATGGCTGCTTGAAAAACTATTTTAAATCTAAATCTTCATTCAATAATTTTACCAAAAACATGTTGTGAACAAACCCTTTTTAATGAAATGAACCATTAGAAAATTTTAATTATCCAATAAATCCCATGAAATTGTAGATAAATCCAATTCAATTGATATCCTAATTATATTTATATGAACATTAAGAAATTCATTAAATTAACATGTAATTATTGGAACACCTTACTGAAGAATATAAGAAGAACAAATATCCTTAAAATATTGAAATTGGGAAAGATTATATTGGGCAATAAATATCATAAATCCATATTAAATGCATCAAACTCAATCAAACACCATATATCTAAATCCCACTTAACTCACATGTTCAAACGTGACAAGGGGAGGAGAGTTCTGGAACAGATGTATTATATGAAGTGGAAATAATTACAAAACATGAACATAACATGTTAATTACATCCTTAATGAAGGAAAATCACTAATAATACCACGTTAGAAGAATCTATATCACTATGTATAGATTAGTTTTATCCTCTAAAGATTAGGGTGTTATTAGGCATAAAAATGACCAAATTCAAATTGTTAAACAAATATGGTTAGAGGTTTGGAGTGTTTCACATGGTTAGTTTTGATGGTTAGAAAAACTATGACCCAACTATGTATATCCACTATGTCTTTAAAAATTCAATCTACATGGTCTCTTGGAACCATGAACATGGTTTGGTCAAACCAAACAACCCCCACCAGAAAGTTACTTTGACCCTGCACGGTTTTCCTAGAGGAGCATCTTGGTTTCTCTAACCATTATCATGCCATCCAAAACACCATAATTATTAAACATATCAGTATGTCATGGTTAATAATCATCATGTTCCAACAATGCACATGACCTGTGTCCTCAAAAAATATTCATTTTCAACACTCGTTCAACTGAAAACTCTAGATCTACATTAATGATAAACCAATCTTAAATTATTGTGTACCCAACAATCCATTGATGATATAGGTTTATAGTATGGTTTATCTACGATTATTTCTATATGGGAAGATATTTATGTTTTATTATTAGTTCCTTTTATTAAATAGTAATTTCTTTTATCTATTCTCAAAAAAACTAAACCCTTTATGATCTGGAGGGGATTATTTTTGTATCTTATAAAATAGTAATCAAATAATATTTAATATTTATGTAGTAAACTTTTGGATTGTTATATTTGGTATCATAGAAAGGTTTATCTATACATTGGAAATTAGGATGTGAAAACATTAGTGAGAGATATTGGTATAATTCAATGTACAAGAAAATGTCCAAGAATTTTGTTGAAGGATTGAGTGAATGTTTTACAAGGAATGAAATCCTTGTATATATACTATCAGTAGAAGTGGATATAGAATAATTTTGACTATGGTTAATAACCCATAAAATGTATAATATGGCATTGAATAAGTGGTCACTTTGATCATGAAAACAAGGATTCCACACACCTGTTCTAATACTCATGGGGGATATGATTTGGATATTGATGAAATATTTATAAATAATCATGGTGGAATTAAATAGTTATTGACTATGAATGAACTAGTATAAGTCTATGTTATCATAAATTGAAAATAAGGTGTCATGATTTAGGAATCAAACTAATTATTCTTTATGATTAATCACATGATCAAATATTCCTGATGGACATGTTGTCCATTTATATTTTAATGTGGGATTAAAGATATAATGATCAATTTATGGTGGTAAATTTATTTTATAATAGTGACTGATAATAATAGATCATTAGAGAAGTCATTAGATATGTTAATTCATAGCCCCAACTTTTAATGTCTAATTAAAAATGAAAGCCCCCAATTTTATGATGATCACTTCTCAAATAGTTGATCCCTCTCTAGTTGATGTGTGTGGGGACGTAATTTTTTAATATACTTTTATTCTAACTCTATGTAAATTTTCTATGATATTATGTATGGATTGGGATTCTCTATATTTATCTCACATAAATTTCCATGAATGTGAAGTCACATTTGATATTAAAATCCAGACTATAATCATCTATTAGTGTGATGATATATATGAGCTTTTAACGAGAATAACATCAATTGTATGCTTGTTTACTCATAAATAAAGAATTTTTATTTCCAATTTTATTCAGAAAAACTAAAAAATATATTCCTTCTTTGGGGGAGTTCGATGATGTTTTTCTAGAATATTTTCCAGGTCATCCCCATACTTGTTATGTTGTGTTCTTAATAAAATGCATATCTACTACCAGAAATATTTCATATAACCAACAAAAAATAGACCAGAGTGCGTTGAAAGGATTGAATATGAAACTCTATTAAGATCTAGACTTGTGATTCATTCAGAAAAGTGTGTCAAATTATAGTGATCCTTTTATTTTTGATAAGATGAAGGATGGATTAATGTGACTCTATATTTATTTTTCCGAATTGAATAAGATCAAAATCAGTAACAGGTATTCTCTACCCAATATTTATGTTTGGATTGATCAACTACATGGAGGAAAATATATTTACAAGATTGAACTTCATTTTAGATATCAGCAATAGATGATCATGAAAGAAGATATACCAACAATAAAATTCTGTATAATGTATAGAGACTGCGAATATAAAGTGATGTCATTTCATCTTAAAAATTGTTTTCATATCTTAATATATTTAATAAATATTTTTTAGATGTTACCATCATATGTTTTAGGTTATCATTATTTATTATATTCTTATATATTAAAATAAAAAGTAATAGCATGAATATCACTTGATATTTTTTCTAATGATCCTACTTATGGAGAAGTTGTATGAAAAAATTTAGAAATATAAACATAGATACAAAAGGATTCATATTTGGGTAATATAAGATCAATAAATGATATATCTATATATGTATCAAAGATAAATGTTTTTTAGTGTCAGCCTAGATTGATGAATATAAATTATATCTATAGTTTTCTGGTTTTGTAAGATATATTTGTTGAATAATGGAAACCCTCTCATTTTCATCCAATATAGCCACCATGTTCCCTTATACGGGATCCAATATCCAATATACATGTGAATGTGAACAAAATTGCAAGGAACTAAAGTCAATTATATTCAGAACACATGTACTTACACTACCATGTAGTGGAGATGGATTTGTGATATAAAATGATGCATAATATATAAGATCATTATTTTATCTAATAGAGAATGATATGATGATAGCTTATGCCTTGTGAGAATTGAATGTTAATGAGTAATATTAACCATAAAATGAATTGGAGATGGCTATGATAAATTTTACATTAATTATAGGGAGAAATTTTCACTAATGATATAGCATATATATATATACTAATCATAATATTATATTTTATATATTACAACAAAAATAGTTGACTATGTGTTTGAGAATTTGGTTATAGGTGATTAACGATTATGACTTCCCAAAAAATTGAACCCTAGGAATGTGAACAAGGATGTTTTGGCTTTGACATCAAAGGATCGTGCTAATTTATCTACGATTATGATCAGAAAATATTAAATAATTCGTGATTTTCAAAGGATGGATCTTGAAAATTTCAAGAAACATTAGATATCATAGCTTTCTTACAAGGATAGTTCTATAATCAATCCAATTTATGATTAAAGAGTCATAATATAAATAAGTAGAGTAGTAGAATAAGTTGAGAAATTTTCCTATGTTTATCCATTATTGTGATTGAATAATAATTTTCAAGAACCATGTATGTGTTACATCCATTCCAGATTGAATGAAATATCTAATATAGGAGGATCATAGTGAACCATTATTTACTCTTCCTGGAATTGTGAGGAATTATAAATATTTAGAGAGTGTTTCTTAAGGGATAACATGAAGAGAGATATTTCAGATTTAATATCTTAGTACTAATTATGTCATAAAATTACAGTTGAGAGGGAAAAGTCTGAGATGATGTTACAATCGTTACCCATACTATAATTGAAATGGGAAAGCATGCCAATAGATTTTTTTCATCAAAATCCCCACATTAATACAGGTAATAATTTTTTTGGGGTTCTAATAAAAATCTATTAAATTTTTTCACACATTTTTGATGTTATTGAATATTTCCCTATAAATAACCTTTAACAGATTTACAATATGGTATTTGTAAGGTAACAATGAGTTCCACATATTTTTGTATCTGATAGGTATATGAGTTTTACCTCCATATTCTAGAAATTTTTTTGTAGGGTATGGATATGGCATTATGTTTATATAGTTTGTATCATCCTCAAATATAGGGTTATTATGAGACAACCATTCACACCTTAGTGGATATTCTGGTAAATTATCCTAAGGATTTCATGTTGGATGAGTTCCACACCTTCATCTGGATTAAGTTTCATAAAATAATAGTTCTCACTCAACAATCAATATAAATAATTAATAGAAATATATAGAGATATGTTAGAACTCCCATTTTAATGGATTTTTTTGGATAAAGATATCTATTATGACTAGATTTAGTTAATGATATGACATAGATGGTTATATCCATTTAGTAATACATTAGTTCATCACAAAGTAAACGTAAAATTTGTAGTGATAATACATACTTGGTTATGGAGATCTTTGTTTTTAAAATGTGTTTCTAATAATTTTTCTGTTTTATAATTTAATGAGAATTACTGAAAAATAAAATTTTATACCTTTATATTTTATCCCCATTAATATTACTGATCATGTGGGGATAATCTCTAATCTCTGGGTGCTTTTACCAAATCTATCTTGAGTTCATGACCCATTCCATATATCTCTATTGAAGAAGTAGATACCTAATCCTGGAGATATAATAAATTAAAATTTCATACCAATACATTAATATCTCTCTTATGAGAAATATCAAATGGATATTCAGGATCATATAAAAAATGTTATATAAAACAAGACCAATTAGATTTCAGTGTTTTGTGTTCAAACCACCAATTTTAGGAAGATATATGGGAAACTAAGAATATGTGGATGATGATTTATCCATTGTTTTTTATATCAGAGTGATGTAATTTTGATGGATAATTTTATTTTAAGGAGTTGGATTACAACGCCCTGATATTTTTTGAATTATTTTATTTAATTAAATTTAATTTCTAAGTTATCCATTCTAACATCTAACAATAACATTTAACGAACTGTAGTATTGTAAACAATTAAAAAACATTTAATTTATGGGTGTTAATATTAAATAATAAATTATGAAAATTATGTAATTTACATAAACATTAGTTTTTTATCAGTTCTTTATAAATGATATTTAAAATAAAATTCATTTGAATGTAAAATAAATATTTCCTTGAAAAATAGGGTTTATATACTCAATGTATTTTTACTGTTCAGGGAAAATTTAAAAACTATTGGTGAAGTCTATTAATGAAATTTATATATTATATATTCAATAAAATATTTCATCATTTATATAATATTTTTTAGTCACTTGATAATAATTAATCTAGTTTTATTCATAAAACACAATTTTTGTACTAAAAAATATTTTATCATGTATTATGAAATAATTTTGAACTATTTTTTCACAAATTTACGAAATATAATTTAAAGAATACAATTAAGTTTTTAAATGAAAAAATTCTAAATTATCTCATAAAATGTTTCTAAGATTTTGTGGAAATGATTAGTTTTATGATGTATAATATGAAATATTGATTTTTTTTAAAATATGTGTGTTCGTTTAAAAAATCTAAAAAGGTTAATCATGTTTCAAAAGTTTTTAGAAGTAAAATTATTTATGATATATTATTATTAATCAAATTCTGGTAATTACAATCAAATTATTCTTGATTTTGGTTGACAAAAAGTTTTGTACTTTACTAAACATACTCTTTATAAACCCTATTCTTCATTGCAACTGGGGGTTTAATTTGAAATTAAATTCTTCCACTTGTATGAATTTAATTTTTTATTACAGATTTAATATTAAGGATAAAATTAAATTACATTATTTTATATGTCAAAATTAACTTGTATTCATAATGATTTGTAAAAATCATTAAAACAATTTCAGGATTATGGTAAAAATGTGTTTATTGAGCATAAAACAAAAAATAAGGGTAATTTTTATAATTAAACAAATAAAAAAATTTATTGGCCATTTTTAGACCATATAAAATCCAAAATTATAATATATGTCCATTTTAAATCAATTTTATTTTGAATGAATATCCTTTTGGTTTCATTTAATAATGATCTAAGTGGGTTCCCTCCACTGCATATAAAATTAAACCTCTTCTCTACTATTATATATACTACAAGAGCCTTTTGGTTAATAATAAACATTCTCAAATCCCTAAATTACGTCCTTCACCAAGACCACAAGTCTTTGGGATGAAAATAAAATCGACATAGGAAGGACTCATGAAAAAAATGAGGTTCTCCAAAGAAGATGTTTATTTATTCAACATGCTTTTTCATTTAATTTCTTCCACTACAAATTTAAAATATTATTCAAATTTGTTAAACTAATAATAAAATAACATCCATATACTAAGATAATATTCTATAAATCTAACAACTAAAAATCACAAAAATTATTATTAATATATATTCCACCATTTTAGATGAAAATCCATTACATCAAAAATCAGGAATAAGGATCATAAATTTATAGTTTCTTTAGAAATATCAACACATAATCAAATGGTATATAAGGTATCTACATTATCTACCACCATTTTCACCAAAACCATAAACCGTATTATAAATATCATGCATTATAACATTAATCATAATCATGAGAAAGGAGATATATGAAAGTGCGAGCTCAGATAATCAGTAAGGGTATAAAAGGGAGATATCAATACATCAAGAGTATAAGTTTATGGGAACATGGGAATAATATATGAAAACCATAACCATCATATTGTAGATCAAAAAAGTGTGACATGTAATAAATATTTCTAGTTTTTATGACATGAATCCATACAAATTAATTGAATATAAACAAGGATAACCTAAAATTATCATAAGTTATATAATTATGCCATACAGTTAATAATAGAAAATCATTTCAAAATTAGTGAGTGGTTCATTTCCAAGAAAACCATCATGGAATGTGTTCTCTACCAAAACCATAAAATTATTCATGGTTTACCTCCAATACAAGAATAATGCATAGTGTCCCTTTATGAACTGGTTTCACTCCCTATTCTATCCAAATTTATATCCTGATATTTCAATCATTAACTAATCCATTGGATAGAGATAATGGTACCCCTAGTCACAAAATGAAAATAATAAATATATGTACCATAAGATCATAAAACATTAGACACATCATTATCCATGAAAATAAATAAGTTTCATAATAATTTTTTCATAGAAGAAACTTTGGAAAAGAAATTGTACTCTGAAAATCTAGGTCCATACAGGTTGGCCCTATTAAAATATAAAATTTTGTTCATGTACAAATAATTAATTGCAATTATTTTTTCATATCCATGTGTATACCAGTCCCCTTATATCATCATCCACTAATTGCGCACAATGATATAGTATCCTAAAGGACCACATAGTGATCATCTCAGTAATGGCACTCTTTGACAAATAATTAGAAACTTGGTTGGATTCCCTATATACATTTGTGATAATAAGGTCATTTTGACTCACCTAATTAAGACAAAAAATCCAATGAGGTTGAATGATTCATGGTACATCCATATATCATGACTATAATGCATTGATAAAATGGTAAAAGTAATATTCAATCCACACAAATGTTCAATTATGAAAGGAAGCATGTTTTACCAAATAGATGAAATCCCTTAGCTCAACTTCATAGGTAACCAAGCCCAATAATGTGTTGTATCCAATCTTGTAAATATCTATGATATGTGCGAAGGACTTCATTTCATCTTACTAATAAATAGATTCATTGAGAAGCTCCACCAACATTTATTTTCTCACAATTCAGATGAGGGGGGATCCAATAGATACTCTAGACCACAAGTGAAAAAAACCAGTCAGAGAAATAATATAAATGGGATACTTTATTTATATCCTTAGTAAATCTTCAATAACATCAAAGGAAATCATATAAGATTGGAAATTATTTTTAAAAAAGATTCACATGGAATTTTTCTTGATAAAATATCCTTTTTATTAAATAAACTTTTAAAATTTAAAAATTCATATCATATTGTAGAAATAATTTTATATAGAAAAAACGTCAAATAAAATAATGGAATTTTCAAATAAAATAATTTTCATATTGTTGTGAAATTTTGTATAGTTTTTACACATTAAAAATATACCTTGCAAATTTTTAGTAAAATCCAAATGAGATATTTTTTCAAAAACAACATCATGATTCCTTTAAATAATTTTTTTTTTAAAATAAAAAAGTGTAGAAAATTCATTAATAACTATTTTGGAGAATGAGAAAATCTTTTTTGAAGTCTTTTTTTAGAAGCATGGTTTTGGAATATTAGTGGGTTCCAACCGAAGATTGAGATTAAGGTGAATTTTCATAAAAATAATCTTTATATCTTTTAAATGTGAAAATATCATATATTTTATTTATATATTTACTTAGATTAATCTATAAATGTTAGATATTGAAAAACAAATACACCCTTCATGGAGATGGTAAGATAAACATAGACATTATATATGTTAAAATTTTTGATATGCAATGAAAAATTTAAATAATATATTACTATTATATAATAATTTTATTTCATATATATCACATATTTTGATTAAACCAATCATTATTACAATCCATGTAAAGTGTAAATGAATAAAATTGCATCTCGGGGTTTAGTCTACCATTAAAAGTGACATTTTCATATTCTATCATAATGTGACATATGATGGTATATGTTATATAATAATTACACAAGAATGAATATATTATCAATATAACATATAAAAAGTAAAAAAATAATAATATCAATCAATGGAAGGTGGTGATGGAATATTAATAACATTGGTTCTTCTAGTGGTTGTCTACTGTACACATGAATGCTTATTTTGTATCCCATTTCATTGTAGAAGAAATGGATATAGATAATTACATTAACCTAAAAACATTTAATTATATGGAAGATAATGATGATATTATATTTTTAAAATTGAATAGGATTTTATGGATTTAGAATAATAAATAAATAAATAATCCCACAAATGAACATTACCACTTCTTTAGGTAACCTCTGTTGGTTTTCCCTAAAAGCATTACTTGGTTTTATTTATAATAAAAATAAGACTTCTAGGATGATATTAGGGAATAAATCATAGAATTTGTTATGTATTTTTAAAAACATAGTATTTTTATGTGTCTGGAAGATAAGAGAATAGTGGCCTCTTATAATTTGGGGAGATGGCACACATTTTATTTTCAAAAAGAATAATGTGTGACCACATTTATCAAATGTGAACATGATAAAAATAGATCATTATCAAATATTATAGGATATAAGGTCTATATATGACCATAAAATGGTATTTTTAAAATATTATAGTTCATTTTACCCATTATCATTTTATATTAATCCTTAATAATCCTATTTTTACCTTAAGTGCAATAATTAATTTTTTCGGTTTTTACTATTCATTTTCACCTACAATTGGGATGAAAAAATATATAATATAATAATTTATGATTAGGAAAATGTAACACTTATTTTTAAATTATATTAATATAATTTTAAAATTTTAATTTAATATTAAAGATTCATATGTTTTTAAAAAGAGTGTTTTCAAAGTGAAACATTGATAAGTTTAATTTTTGTTTATCAAAATAAAATATAAAATTGATTCAAATGAAATATATTAGATTAATAAATATATTATGAAAATAAATTTAATTTTATTGAAAATTTAATTAAAAATATATCCTTGAAAATTTTTAAAAAATAAAGGATGTTTTAAATAAAAACAAAAAGATTTCCCTATTTTTGTAAAAATTACTATTTAAAAAAAACTGAAAAAATAACCATATTTATATTTTTACATGAATATTTAAAAAATAATTTTTATTCTATAAAAATCATTTTTAAAATTTTCAAAAATAAATTTTATTATTATTCATAAAAAATAATAATAACAATTTTTTAGAAAATTATATTTTAAAAACATATAAGAAATTACATAAAAATCATTAATTTTTTATCAATATTTTTTCTCCATTAAAAAACATTACACGTAATAGTTTAAATGGGGTTATTCACATTCATTATTCTAAATTTAAAACACTATTTAATAATTGTCATTCTTAAAAAATAATTTTAATAGTTTGTTGTGGTTCGTTATAACTTTTTATTAAGTGTAATGTAATCTATGAAAGAAATTTCGTCTATAAAAAGTTATATTAATTCATAAAAACATAGTGTGTTATATTATACAACCCTTAAAATTCATTTCCTACACAAAATATTTTAGTCTAATACAAAAAATGGATAATTATTCCTCATAATTTCTAAAGGATCCCACATAGCTATGTCAAATTGGTGGTTTTTCATAAAAACATTGATCAATGAGTGGTATTTTTTATTTATAATTCTCTATTTGGTCCAAACTCATTGATGTTTATTCCTTAAAATTTTATCATTCTCCATTTTTACATAATATTATTTTAGTATATGTGATTGGCCATTTTTTGTACATCATCGTGAGAGATAAACGAAACACATCTTGAATTAAAGAGTGATTTGGTGGAAGCATCAACTGATAAGCAACCATACCAATACAATTAATAATTTTAATGTGAATGGTATAACTAGGTATTATTTTCTCCTTAATTCTATATATCATTACCTTATTCCATGCGTAATTTCTTAAAATCATATACTGTAACATCCCAGGTAAATAAATAATAAATCATTTTCATTTTTATTAATATTTATGAATTAAATATTAATTTTACTTTAAAGGGATTTCTATGTTCGATTGCGTACCCGATACATAACAAAGAGTTTCTTTGAAATCTTACGTTGCACAATAGTAATAAAATAATATTATTTTAAATGGTAGTTAACACGTAGACATTTTATTTGCAGGAATGAATAGAAATAACTAAAATATGATTATATATGTTTTTTTAAATGTTTTTACATTTATCCAATAAATGATAAAGTCTTAAAATAAGAAAAGAATTCAATCTTAGGCATATATACTCTAACATTCACTAAAGGTCGACTTATCGCCTTTTGATGGAGAACCATCCATAAATATAGTTTTGGTCACTCATATACATTCTATTGGACCAAATAAAATTATTCTTTATAATCGGGACATCAAATTTTACTTTGTGTAATTTTTTGGTATTTTTCCGATAAAGTTCATTTTTTTAATGAATAGTGAAAACTATTGTATTTTAATTCAAAACCCCTTTTTAATATAATTTATTTTTCTGATTAGATTATCTTTTGAATTGGTTTTAAAGTAAAATTAAAATATATTTTTACCATTTAATCCAATGGTGGTCATTGGAATTAATTTTACCTTGAAATTGGACTTAAACTAGTATCAATCTTTTGATACATATTGTTTCATAAAAACATGCTATTTGTTTTGACAACGCGAATTAATTATTAAATTAATTAATGAAAATTATATTTTTTTAATTTTTTAAAATAGACATCATTTTTGAATTCGTAATATCAAATATATCTTAGGGTGAAGTTTTTGTATTTTTCTGAAAAACTTCAATTTTTGATGAATAGTTAAACCACTAAGTGGTACTTAAAAAAACTGATTTTTCATTTAAATGAACTTTTACCAACTATGTGTTTTGAATTTTAAAAATCCGACATACATGGTTGTCATTAGGAAGTAAAATGTGGTTCAATGGGATTAAAATAATTTTTTTTGTGAATAGTAACTTTTATGTTTTTAATCGCGATTAAAGGTAATTAGTGTAATTTAAGGTAAAAATAATGTTTTAATAATATGAAATGACCCAGACACATGTCCTACCCTCATTGGATGTGTCATGGCCGACCAAGAAAATCCATGGGTCATCTTGGGGACCCCATCGAGCCACTTTGGTAGGAAAATGACATTAATACCTTTTTATTTAAAGTTATAATAAAAATGTCACAAACATGAGCTGTTTTACTAAAACAATTTTTAAATGGGGTTATACAAGTCATATTTTTTACTATATATATTCATTATAAATCTAAAAATATTTCCTATATCATGATATTTTTTATAATTTATAGACATTAAATAAATTAAATTATATATGACACCATTTTGATTCAGCGATTGCCTCATTATTTAACGATTTAAATAAAATGAAACGATAATGTAAAATCTAATAACTAAACATGTAAAAAACATATTGTATTGGTGGATTTAGAACTCTTAGAACCTTATCCTAGAAATATATAATTTTGGGACCTTTTAAATCTGAAAATAATTTTATAATAAAGTAACCTTTTATAACTTTCCAAGAGTGCCCCTCCTCTCCTCTTATAAAAGTCCCCCACCTCTACCACCTTACCCACACCTCTCAAGCCTTTGGCTCAGCCAAACCCTATCCATTTTGTCTCTCCACATCCCTCTATTACTCCTTGAATCATAACATTGGGCATAAGTCTTCCCAAGGATTCCTTTGAGCTCAAATCAAAAAGAGTTAACAGTTTTAAATGTATTGTTTTCTCTTGTGTTCTTATGTTTTATTTTTCTTCTCCAACACTGTAAAATCTTTTTATTCCTTTCTTTTGTAACAACACCACTATCTTAAATATACTAGGATGTTTTTATAATAAGGATTCGAGCTACACTTACACACACCTATATCTAATGGTTAAAGAACATACTGTTTCTATGGATGGCGAATTTCTACCTCACGAAACGATGATTGTTCAACACTCAGATAACACCATCAAAGGTGGCCATTAAGACGTCACTATATTTATATATGATATATAATATTTTTATGTCTTACTTAAGATTCTGTATTTTTCATTTATGGAATACCTTTATGGTTTCCATTATGGGTAAACGTGATATCTTTATTTTAGGATGTGCGGACTACCGCCCCGTCAAAGTGAATTGATTCGTTAATACCATATGTGGTATGTATAAAGGATATATTGAATGATATTATATATGATACAATACTGGAATTATAATACTATTATGTATCATTATGTTTTAATTCCATTAAATATGAAATAGAAATGGAAGTAGCGTTCATGCGTACGTACGGCTAACCGTTTATAAATGCATGTATATACTGGATATATATGATATATATTATATATACATCATGAGTATAACTTTGGATATAATGGATACCTGAACAACTTGTAATTATAAATAGCATATTTTTTTACTCAAGTACTAATGATTGTTAAAACGATCGTTATTAACTTAAATAATAACATAGTGTTCATGACATGGTAATAAGTGATATAAAAGGAATAATTATCTTGAAAAAGGTTATTAAGAAAGTAGAAATTAACTCAAGTTTATTATTCAAGACATTAAAGAACAGTCATGTCAATTTGGACCCGAGGTATGGGACTTCGTCTCAATCTCCTTTCATTTAGGCATATTATGTTTTATACACAAATTTCTTTTATACGGTGTATAAACCCCCTTTGACTTTTACGTTTATCCAAAAGGAATATTTTTTATAGAAAATGTTTTACTAAACGACTAAAGGGAATGTTTTTGTCGTACGTTTGCAGCAACAACAACTTCTCCGCCTCCATGACAATTATTTGAGTTTCGGCTTCCTCTACAAGCCTTACCTTTTTTTAAAAGAAAAATAAATACCATGTTTTACTTTTATTTTATTTTTGAAAATGGTTTTCATAATGATTCTATTATAGAAATGTGTTTTATTGATATCTTGTGATTGAAATGTGGAAATGTTATGTTTCCTTTATGTATGTTTTATGTGATATGATTATGTTATGGTTCTTGGGAATTATTATGAAGACGGGTGGTTCCGTGATAAACTAAGGGCGGGTGAGCCGGTTATAGCTCTCCAATGCATTGGGTAACACGAAGGGGTTAAACGTTGAGGTTTCTCTGAAGAGATTTAAGGAATATACTGTGATGGGTATTCCAAACGTAACCAAGAGGGTTACTCCCTACGTAATAATGTTATAAATACCTCAAGTTACCTTTATACCTTATGATTTCTATGATTTATTCATGATTTGATGAGGTATGTTAAAGTTCTTATGTTTTATGGGTAAAGTACGATTTCATTCTTATGTATATATGTACTCATGTTTCCTTTCCATATTTTTTATATCCCTTACTGAGCTTTTTATGCTCATCCCAGGGTTTTGAAATGTTTTTCACAGGTCAAGGGAAAGGTACATGATATGATGATAGTGTCATGGAAGTGTAAAGAATGAATCCATGTTTTATTTTAAATATGTTTCCATTGATTGGAAAAATGAATACTATCTCTAATGTAATCACTTTGTTAAAATGTGGAATGTAATGCATGTTTTATGATCAAATTCTCTAAGACTCTAAACCTGAAAAGATCCTCAACGTGTATTCTTGAAGTAACTCAAGATTAAGTGATGTTTAAGGCTGGGGCCTTATAGTTGGTATCAGAGGTCTGTTTAGATAACTTTAGGAGTTAGAATTCTATTAAATGATTATCCAAAAATATTTTTTTTATGGTCAAATTGAAATGATATAGCATTTAAGGATTACCATGTTGCATCACCTATGATATTTCTGTGTTAAGAATGGTTTTTCATTGAGGAAACAGAAAAGATTTTCTTGGAAGGCATACAGAGGGAAATGACCTTTCAAATCAGTATCATGAGATGGTCAGAATCAGAACTAAACAGTTTGTTGCAGTGATGGCTCAGTTGACTCAGGAGAAAAATGTTGGATGTTTTCATTGATGATATTTTGTTTTTTTCTAAAAGTAAATAGGAGCATAAAAGCCATTTAAGGGTTATTTTTCAAACATTAAAAGAAAATAAATTGTATGGGAAATTCAACAAGTGTGAGTTCTGGTTGCAATAAATTTCTTTCCTTGGTCATATTGTTTCTAAAGATGGGATAAATGTTGATCCTGCAAAAACAAAAGTTGTTGAAGAATGGACAAGACCCACAAATGTAACTGAGATTCATAGCTTCCTTGGTTTGGCAGGCTATTATAGAAGGTTTGTCAGAATTATTTCATGGTTATATAGTCCAATGACTATGCTAACTCGGAAGGGTGTTAAGTTTATCTCGATAAAAGAATGTGATGATTGTTTTCAGGAGTTGAAAATAAGATTGGTGAATGCTCCAGATTTGGAACTAGCTTCCAGGAATGGTGAGTTTGTTATCTACATTGATGCTTCATTGAAAAGAATTGGTTGCATCCTAATGCAGAATGATCAGGTAATTTCTTATGCATCATGTCAGTTGAAAACTCATGAGGTAAATTACCCTACACATGATTTGGAATTAGCTGCTGTTGTTTTTGTTTTAAAAATTTGGAGGCATCATTTGTATGGAGTAGTATGTGAAATATATACCAAGCACAAAAGTTCAAAGTATATATTCCCTCAAAAATAATTGAACATGAGATAGAGGAGATGGAAAGAACTAATCAAGGATTATGATTGTACAATTTATTACCATCCCGGAAATTAAAATAATGTGCATGAATCTTTGAGTCAAAAAAGTAATGCTTCATTAGCAATGTTGTGTTCAGAACATGATATTTTGGTTAAGGATTTGATGAAATTTGGCTTAGAAGTTATTGGTGCAGGATTTCCTTCTATTTTGTTTCAGGTATCAGTGAAATCTTCTCTATCAGACAAAATTACTCAAGCACAGAAGCAAGACAGTGAGTTGCAGAAAAAGGTAGAGCTGGTTCATAAGGGTAAGTTGCCTGAATTAAATATTGATAATGATTTTTTTTTAGATTTGGGAATAGATTGTTTGTGCTGTGTGATTGATAGTTGAAGAGAGATTTGTTATGTGAAGCTCATAGTTCTCCGTTTTCAGTCCATCCTGGCAGTAATAAGATATATAGAGATCTTTGGGAGTATTACTGGTGGGACGGAATGAAAAGAGATATTTCTGATTTTACAATGAAGTGTTTGACTTTTCAACAGGTAAAATAAGAGTTGAAGTTACCGAAAGTGATGCTTCAGCCTTTACATGTGCTAGAGTGGAAATGGGAGAATATATCCATGTACATCGTTGTGGGATTGTCAAAGACACCTTGAGTTAATAATGGAATCTGGGTTATTGTTGATCGCCTGACTAAATCTTTTCATTTCCTTTCTATACGAGACACTTTTTCCATAGATCAACATTCCCATTTGTATCTTAAAGAGATAGTCAGGTTACGTGGAGTTCCTCTATCCATTGTATCTGACCATGATCCCAGGTTCACTTCTATCTTTTGGAAAGGCCTTCATAAGTTTGTGGGTACTGAATTAAATTTTAGTACAGATTTTCATCCTCAATCAGATGGGAAGTCAGAATGAACAATTCAGACTTTAGTGGATATTTGACATGCTTGTTCGATGGATTATCAGTGAATTTGGGACCAACATATTTCTTTGGATGAGTTTTCTTATAATAACAGTTTTTATTCCAGTATAAAGACGGAACCATTTGAGGAATTATATGGGAAGCGGTGTCGAACAATTGCTTTCTTGGATGAAGTGGGTGAAAGGAAGCTGATGGGACCAGAATTGGTAGAAGAGATGGCAGAAAAAGTTCAGGTGATACCGAAACACATGAGAACATCTCAAAGAAGGCAGAAGAGTTCTGCGGACACCAGGAGGAATGATCTTTTTTTTAGGTAGGTGATCATGTTTTTCTCAAAGTTTCACCATGGATGATTGTGATGCGATTTGGTAAGAAAGGAAAGCTGGGTCCATGGTTCATTGGACCATATGAAATTCTGGAGAGAGTTGGATCAATTGCATACTATGTATCTTTACCTCTGAGTTTATCTCAGGTACACAATGTTTTTCATTTTTCAATGTTAAGGAAGTACATGCCAGATCCATCTCATGTTTTGAGTCCAGAGGTAGTTCAGCTGGAAGAGAACCTATCGTATGAGGAACAACCAGTCCATATTCTTGACCATAGGGAGAACGTGTTATGGAAGAAGGTGATTCATCAGGTAATGGTTTTGTGGAAAAACCACATGATTTAATAGGCAACATGGGAATCTGAAAATGCAATGAGGTCTAAATACCCCCACTTATTCGATAAGTAAATAAACTGTGAGGACACAATTTTCTAAAGGGGGGAAGGATGTAACATACCAGGTAAATAAAGAATAAAGAATTTTCATTTTTATTAATATTTATGAATTAAATATTAATTTAACTTTAAAGGGGTTGGTATGTTCGATAGTGTACCCGATACGCAATAAAGAGTTTCTTTGAAATCTTACGTTGCACACTAGTAATAAAATAATATTATTTTAAATGGTAGTTAACACGTAGCCATTGAATTGGCGGGAATGAATAGAAATAACTAAATTATGATTATTTATGTTTTTTTAAATGCTTTTACATTTATCCAATAAAAGATAAAGGCTTAAAATAAGAAAAGAATTCAATCTTAGGCATATATACTCTAACATTCACTAAAGGTCGACTTATCACATTTTGATCACGAACCATCCATAAATATAGTTTTGGTCACTCATATACATTCTATTGGACCAAATTAAATTCTTCTGTAGAATCGGGACATCAAATTTTACTTTGTGTATATTTTTGGTATTTTCTGATAAAGTTCATTTTTTAATGAATAGTGAAAACTGTTGTATTTTAATTCAAAACCACTTTTTAATCAAATTTATTTGTATGATTAGATTATCTTATGAATTGATTTTAAAGTGAAATTAGAATATATTTTTACCATTTAATCCCATATTGGTCATTGGAATTAATTTCACCTTGAAATTGGACTTAAACTAGTGTCAATCTTTTGATACATATTGTTTCATAAATCATGCTATTTGTTTTGACAGCAGGATTTAATTATTAAATTAATTAATTAAACCTATATGTTTTGAATTTTGTAAAATAGACTTCATTTTTGAATTCGGAATATCAAATATATCATAGGGTGAAGTTTTGGTATTTTTCTGAAAAACATCAATTTTTGATGAATAGTGAAACCACTAAGTGGTACTAAAAAAACTGATTTTACGTTTAAATGAAATTTTACCACCTCTGTGTTTTGAATTTCAAAAATCCAACAAACATAGTTGTCATTATGAAGTAAAATGTTGTTCAATGGGATTAAAATAATTTATTGGTGAATAGTAACTTTTAAGTTTTTAATCGCGATTAGAGGTAATTAGTGTAATTTAAGGTAAATCTAATGTTTTAATAATATGAAATGACCTAGACACATGTCCTACCATAATTGGATGTGTCATGGCCGACTAATACAATCCATGGTTCAACTTGGGGACCCCATGGATCCACTTTGGTAGGAAAATGACAATAATACCTTTTTATTTAAAGTTAAAATAAAAATGTCACAAACATGAGTTATTTTACTAAAACAATTTTTAAATGTGTTCATACAAGTCATATTTTTGACTATAAATATTCATTATAAATCTAAATATATTTCCTACATAATTATATTTTTTTATAATTTTTAGACATTAAATAAAGTAAATTATTTATGACACCATGATGATTCATCGATTACCTCATTATTTAACGATTTAAATAAAATGAAAAGATAATGTAAAATATAAGACCTACACATGTAAAAAAACCTATTATATGGGTGGATTTAGAACTCTTAGCACCTTATCCTAGAAATATATAATTTTGGTACCTTTTAAATCCTAAAATCATTTTATAATAAAGAAACCTTTTATAACTTTCCAAGAGTGCCCCTCCTCTCCTCTTATAAAAGGCCCCCACCTCTACCACTTTACTCA
This sequence comes from Viscum album, assembly GCA_963277665.1. Taxonomy (NCBI): domain Eukaryota; kingdom Viridiplantae; phylum Streptophyta; class Magnoliopsida; order Santalales; family Viscaceae; genus Viscum; species Viscum album. The sequence continues at coordinate 2,082,057,607 of OY728126.1, forward strand.
CACCACTCAAGACTTTGCCTCGGCCAAACCCTATCCATTTTGTCTCTCCAAATCCCTCTATTACTCCTTGAAGCCTCACTTTGGGCAGAAGTCATCCCAATGAAGCCTTTAAGCTCAAATAAAAAATAGTTACCCATTTTAAAGGTATTGTTTTCTCTTGTGTTCTTCTGTTTTATTTTGCTTCTCCAACCCTCTAAACTATTTTTATTCCTTTCTTTTGTAACAACACCAGTATCATCAATATACTAGGATGTTATTATAAGAAGTATTCTAGCTACACTTACACACACCTATAACTAAATGTTAAAGAACATACTGTTTCTGTGGATGGAAAATTTCTGCCTCACAAAACGATGATTATTCAACACTCATATAACACCTTCAAAGGTGGCCATTAAGATGTCACTATATTTATATATTATATATAATATGTTTATGTTTTACATAAGCTTATGTATTTCTCATTTATGGCATACCTTTATAGTTTCCATTATGGGTAAACGTGTTATCTTCATTTTAGGAAGTGCGGACTACCGCCCCCTCAAAGTGATATGATACGTTAATACCATATGTGGTACGTATAAAGGATAGAATGAATGATATTATATATGATACAATAATTGAATTATAATACTATTATGTATCATTATGTTTTAATTCCATTAAATATGAAATAGAAATGGAAGTATCGTTCATGCATACGTACGGCTTACCGTCTCCATGAACGGTGCATTTCATTTCTTACCGCTAAATATTATGTAATATTATAAATGCATGTATATAATGGATATATATTATATATATTATATATACATCATGAGTATAACTATGGATATATTGGATTCACGAACAACTTGTAATTATAAAGAGCATATTTTTGACTCAAGTACCAATGATCGTTAATACAACCGTTATTAACTTAAATAATTACATAGTGTTCCTGACATAGTAATAAGTGATATAAAAGGAATAATGAACTTGAAAATGGTTTTTAAGCAAGTATAAATTAACTAAAGTTTATTATTCAGGACATTAAAGAATGATCGAGTCATGTCGGAACCGAGATATGGGACTTCGTCTCAATCTCCTTTCATTGAGGCATATTATGTTTTATACACAAATTTCTTTTATACGGTGTATAAACCCCTTTGACTTTTACGTTTATCCAAAAGAAATATTTTTTATACGAAGCATTTTACTAAATAACAAAAGGGAATGTTTTTGTCATACGTATGCGGCAACAATGACTTCTCCACCGTGGTGACCATTATTTGAGTTTTGACTTCCACTACAAGCCATACCTTTTTTAAAAGAAAAATATATACCATGTTTTACTTTTCTTTTATTTTTGAAAATGGTTTTCACAGTGTTTCTATTATATCAATGTGTTGTATTGATATCTTGTGATTGAAATGTGGAAATGTTTTGTTTCCTTTATATATGTTTTATGTGATACGATTATGTTATGGTTCTTGGGCATTATTATGAAGACGGGTGGTTCCGTGATAAACTAAGGGTGGGTGAGCCCGATATAGCTATCCAATGCATTGGGTAACATGAAGGGGTTAAACATTGAGGTTTTTCCGAAGAGATTTAGGGAATACACTATGATGGGTATTCCAAACATAACCAAGAGGGTTACTTCCTAAGTAAGAATGTTATGAATGCCTCAAGATACCTTTATGTCTTATGATTTCTATGATTTATTCATGATTTGATGAGGTATGTTAAAGTTCTTATGTTTTATGTGTAAATTATGATTTCATTCTTATGTATATATGTACTCATGTTTCCTTTCCATATTTTTTATATCCCTTACTGAGCTTTTTATGCTCATCCCATGTTTTTGAAATGTTTTTCACAGGTCAAGGGAAAGGTACATGATATGATGATAGTGTCAAGGAAGTGTTAAGAAAGAATCCATGTTTTATTTTAAATATGTTTCCGTTGATGGGAAAAATTAATACTATCTTTTATGTAACCACTTCGTTTAAATGTGGAATGTAATGCATGTTTTATGATCTAATTATCTAAAACTCTAAACCTAAAAAGATCCTCAATGTGTATTCTTGAAGTAACTATATATTTAGTGATGTTTAAGGATAGGTCCTTATATATACACACCAAGTTTAAATTATAAATCATATTGAACATTATCGTTATAACATTTATGCCTAATTTCAACTATGTATTTGTGCTTACGGATAGATTTAACCACATCTTACATTTATTTAGCTATGTCATATCCCAAAATATATTTATTACTCCAATAATATTATACCACACATGAACTCTACACTTCATTCTATAGAGGGAATCATATATATCCACTCGAATGATCTAGTGAAAAATAATATAATACGAAAACAGAACTAGTGGAAGTTGTTATCCCCAACCACATTTGAAATATATAAATAAAGATCACTACTTATCCTGTAGGGATTTAATTATTCCATCTTGCATATTTTCAATATTTTTATAATACACAGATATTTATTGTTACTCTGTATCTATAGAATGTGGAAGAATTTCCTAGAACATAAAGGTAATCTTCAGATCTAGACCAGAAACAATGCTATGAGGTACTCCATACAACCATAGATATTTCTAAATATATATCCTAGAGATTTTATCCAAATATAAATCATATCACACATTGATTAAACATGATAATTTTTATGGATATTGACTGCAACCTATATAATATTATTCCCTTTATACTTTTTGGGGTGTCAAGTGAAACAATACATGGTGATTTTTTCCCATTCCCATTCTAGAATTCATAACAGATTTAACATCTCCATTTAATTTTTTCACTCAAAATTAACTTTCCGACATACATAGATATAAGATAAAAATTATAGGATATCTCTCTTCATTTCATCCCACCATAAATACTATGCCAAATCTATAAACATTTTTATTCCACCATGATGAATAGTGAATAAAGAACTATGATATTCCTCTAGAAACATGTTTGTAAAATCTGGTATGGATAAAAAAAACTGATGATTCTTGAACCATATCATTCAATAATGATCATGGTTAAACTCAACAATAGTTATAACCTTATTTTTTAACACTATTTATTCCTTATATGCCTCTTTAACTTTAACATGGATATATGGATGTGCATTAAAATCAGAATGTTATGATTTATACCCTTATATTAGGATTTTGATATCCTTCCTATAAAAATCCATAAATAATGGATCTTTTTATCCTCTTCATGGATAATCATACATGATCATTTAGACTCAATTAATCAGCCACATTGTTTTATTTTTTGGGTTAATAATGTATTAAGTAGTCATAATCATTAATCAGATCTTTCCACCTTTTCTAGTGCATATTCACCTCCTTCTATGTGATTATAATGTTTAAAATATTGTAATCATTATATATATAAATAATTTATCCACAAAGATTGATTTTTTATATCATTAATTTAAAAATTAATATATCTAACTCTAAATCATGATTTGGGTATGTTTTATCATAAACCTTAATCCTTCCTGAGCCATAATCTTTAACTATTTAATTTTACAAAATAATTAATGATAATAAATTATTTTATGTATTATAATTTATTATTAACCCTTATCCAGTACAAGGTAATGTATAAAAATGTGTGATGAGTAATATTCTCTTTATTTCAATGAACTTTTCCACAAATTCATCTTTTCAAAGGAACGTGGTTCCCTTCCAAGTTAGCATGTAGAGTGGATTATTTATTCACGAGATATTCTTCATAAACTGTTGATTATATCCATTTAAACCAAGTAATATATGGATCTTAGTCACCATGGATGGTCTATTCCAACCATTAATAGCCTCTATCTTTTATGAATCAATAGATATACACTCTCTTGAAATTATATGACCAAAAAATAAAATATTTTCATCCAAAATCCCCACTTTGTAAATTTTTCATATAATTAATCCTTCCATATGGTCTATTGTACAATTATCAAGTTATCTTGATTATCATCCATTCACATTCAATAGATATTAGTATCAACCAAAAAATATAACTAAAAACTAATCAAGGTAATATAAAAAGAATCTATTCATTATATCCATGAAGGTAATGAGATAATTTGATTGATACCATGTTTTACAGGAATGTATCTTTTAAATTCCAATTTTAAAAAAATAATTTATCACAATAAACAAATATAATCACTTGAGGAATTAATTAGAGGAATATGAGGCTTAATTGAAACTCAAATATCTGAATTATAGAGAAATGGGTAGGATTATAGATTGATGAAACCATGCATTAGAAACCCCACTATTTGGAGAAATAGTTGGGGTCAATTATTGATTCTTAAAGGGGAGAACATGTTCAAATAAATGATACCACATAACTGTATGGGTTCACTATCCATTGAAACCATCAAGTTGAAAAAAGTCCATTTTCTCTATCCTATATTTTAATAACTCACCCTATTTCTTTTTCATTACTTGTACAAAACACATCTCTTTTACCGTGAGAGATACATGGTTCCTCTGAATCGTATATTGGGATCTCTACACAATCTAGTGTTCCCGTTGAGTGTTATTCATATCAATGGATTAGATTCGGTAAAAGCTTCATTCAAAATCCTTACTACTTATGTTCCCTTCTCCAAATTGGATATTTTTCTCATGTATTTTCATATGACATATTTTCAGGGTGGGTTCTTTTTCTATTTTCAATTTGTTTTTGATATATAATAAATATAAGGTTGATACTCGATGATTTTTCCATGAAATAAATATGGTAGGTTTTCTACACCATTCCCCTCGATGTCTATTTTTTTATTATATTTTATTCATGTTGTGTATTGGGGATTCCTGATATTTCGTTAAAATTTAAAATCCCTTAAATAATATGTTTTATTAATGTTTAAAACATGTTATTAAAACATAAATTAATATTACAAGTTGGTTACCTAATACCAAACCACCCATGGGGTAGGTTATTTCCTTTTTTCATGAATATCCAACCACAAAGGTGAGTTGAGCACTCTTTTTCAATTGGGATTTAAATATGAGAATATGGTAGATTGTTAAGGTTTGTAAGGATGATAAAACAAATTTTTATTATTATATGAGTGGAATGAAGTGGATAATAACTAATGCTTTTTTATTATGATATGGTTAATGAAATGGTTGGGATGAGTTAAATGATATAGTGAATAGATATTGATATGGTTTTTTGTTCATATATATTACTCATTTTAATGATGAATGAAATTTTATAGCACTGATATAGGGATCATGGTATGAAACTAATGTGGGACTCATAGAAAAGAACTATTGGGGGTTCACGATATGGTATGTATTACCATCTTTAATGCATTTGATTTTAATCCTTGGATCTAGATTTATTGGACCTCTATGGACATGGTCATTAGGTTGTACCAATGTCTCTACTAATGTTACTATGGATATTATCTATGTAAATAAATAGGATCCCCTGGTCATTTTCCTATGTTCCATGCCCTTATAGTGCTGATTCATGATTACTCAGTATAGTTAACTGATAATGATTACCCTTGATTACTATTATCCCTTCATTATGATTTTCTAATAATATTGAGTTTATGTAGATCACACAGTATCACTTCAACTAATATCACCTTTATTCATGTTATACATGCATACAACTTCATCAATTAATCAAATTCTTGAATATAATAGGAATCGATGGATGTTTCCTAATTAGTGTTAACTAAAAACCTATTTGGGCCACCATTTGGTGCCTAGAATGATTTCATGGATATAGGATGGGAAAATAGAAAGCTTCAGGTTTACATAGCTTGATTGATTATGTCATATGAGTAGGTGAGTACAAAACTATGCTATGACTCATGAGGATATATGGAGATAGTCTTTTGGTCTCTGGGTAATTTCAATATATTTATCATAGTAGATGGATTTTTTCTTATATCTCATGTAGTTTTCATTACTCTATGTCAAACTCATCATCTTTTATGATGGTGGCCTTGGATTTTATTGTAATTACTTTTTTAAGATGATTTCAATACTATTTTTGGTTTAAATTATGATTCCTCCTTTTAGTCAATATCATACTACTAAGTTACTTTGATTATGAGGCTATAGTCTCCCTATTGTACAACATTATACCCTCACTTCTAGATAAAAACCTACAGCGTATGGGGATGCATGCTTAAGTTAATGTGACAAACTTTCTCTTGGAACCGTTTAGTGGATTTAGTGTAGGGATGTTACAAAGGGGTAAAAATCCATTCCTTTTTCATTTTCGTGCTCATTGGTATGGTGGAATAGAGGAATGGACATATCATATTTTTTATTGAGTTGTTCCTCAAAGATGATAACCCTTGTAAAAATAATCTAGGATGCAGGGGGAGGGAATTTTGGTTTTTGTATTATTTTTATTGTGGTTTGATTCGATTTTACCATTGGTTGATTCACATTATATGTAATGTTATTATTAATATGATTGAGAATAAATTTTATTCTATTTTCAGGTATGGTAATGAATCATGGACCATGAATCATTTCCGTCTCATAGGAAATTAATAAGTCATGCATTATGATATTCCATATAGGTTTCACTGCATGCATGTATGATATCAATTAAATATTCCTTGAGTGAAATATTTTAAATATGAAGAATGTTTCAGTCAGTGTAATTAGAAACATAACTATTTATATAATGTAGCTTCATTTACCAAACATTTCTTTTCCACACATAATGATGCATCCACATTGAGTAGTCATTTATAGAATGTTGAGTCGTTGGGAATTGGTCATATGGGTTTGAATATGTTTATGGTTTTGATTATGTGTATTTCATAGATCAATTTATAAAATGTACTGTTCTTTATAAATTATAAATTTAAATTTATATAATACAACAATTTATGTTGTTTTTTAATATAAATAAATATAAATTTATGTGGCTCAAAATTCTAAAATCGAATGGCCTCCACTAAATGGATATTTCAATTGAAACTGATGGTTTGTTTCAACAATAATTTAAAAATGAAAATATATACATCGATACCATTGAATTATATCATAAAACATTAGCCAGATCGAACCTTAGAAGAGGTAGTAAGAAGTATCTCTTGTGTTTATAGGATTTTTATGTCACCCAAACTTGGTATTAGAAAAAGGAAGAGGGTTGTGAAACATATATAGAAAGGAATGTACATGTCCTATTTTATTATCTATAATACATTCCTTGAAAAAATATTTTCTAAGGAATATTCTTTTCCATGATGGTGAAATGACCAAGCTTCATAGTTTTTGGTCCCTAGGCCACCTGTAGAACCTCTACTAGCGCCACAAGTGGCACCACCATTTATAATAGATATGGGTGATGATAGCCTATTTTATGAGGGTTTACAATGATTTATCAAAACTATTTATGGAGATCTTTGGAATACCTCCACTATGGAAGAGTTGACAACTTGGTTTCTTCAAAAGTATCAACCCATATTCTCAGTATATGGTGGAATGTAGAAATCTGAGCTATGAATTGAGACTATAAAATATATATTTTTAGAATATAAAGACACCACCTATGAGGATAGTGAATCTATGGTTAAATAAAATTTTACAAGATTCTAAAAGTATGTTTCTTGTCATAAACTGGGAATATTATCTTCGTGCTATGGTTTTGAGGGATTTATATTCCCGTTTTCAGAACGAATGTTTCCTTGAAACCTTCTAGTATGAACATGCCAGAGAGTATATACATTTGAATCAGGGTGTTATATTCATTATATAATATTAGTCTCTCATTAAAGATCTATGTATCTTTGTACCTATTTATCCTTTTTATGAGTTATCTATGGAAAAATTTTGGAGGAAGGGATTAACAATGTCGTTAGATTGCATGTGACTGTCCTTTGATTGAAAACCATATGTAAAATGGTGTATCACGAGCTAATTACTGAATGTAACATGGGGTAGAGTGGGGGGATTGAGTAGAGTAGTTCATTTTCTCAACTTGGTGTTATATTTCTTGTTGGGATGAAGAGATTCTTTGAGACCTCTTGGGAGGGAAATACCTGATACGGCTTTGGTACTAGTAATTTTTTTTTCTGTCATTAGTGTGGGAGGAAGGGACATACGAGGAGATTGTAAGATAGAAATGGAGTTTTTTGTTGTTCCTAATACAAGATGTTCATTATAAAATAGTTTTTTCATGGCCTTTTCCCAAGAATTTAGTAAGTAAGGATCAACATCATGTATTAGTCCAAGAGAGTAAAGCATTGTTTAATGTCAGACCGGAACCTAGAATACTACTAGATTCTCGGGCCAGGGTGGGGTTCATTCTTAAGAGAGCTAGAAACTAGGTACATCATGCTTATATTTTGGTCCTAGTTAAAACACAATGGTTATTTCTCAAGGCCATATAATAGGCTATAAATAATTATCAAAACCTATAACTGGGGTGTAAAGAATTAGGTCGTCTATATTACTGAGTCCAATCTAAGAAACCTTTACTCTAGTATTTTCTTGATTTGATATGTCTACCACACATTATTTTACTTATTTGGTCTTATTGTAAGCTATGGTCTTGAGATCTAGTGCTTTATTTTTGTGATGGATTTGGATACTCTCATAGGATTATAATCATAAATTTTATTCCAATGTGATAAATGTCCACATAAAAATCAGTTTTTATAATTTCCTATGAGATTTTTCGTCCTCAAGATAGAGGGATTAGACGTCATGTGTGGAATGGACTAGTTGGTTTCATTCCATTTTCATGTTTATTTATATCATCTTAGGGTATCTTTTTCATCGGCATAGGGTGGTAGATATAACCACAATGGAGAATATCATGTCTAGGTGAGTTGAGTTATACCTAAGCAAGATAGACTAAGAGGCATGATGGCCTGGATTTCCGTCTATTAAGTGGATGTCTAGGGAATTCATCAGACATATTTCCATCCATTCATTGATCATCTTAGTGATGTTTTCTTATACAAATTTTATAGATATATCTAGAGAGATGTAGAGTTTTTTAAAAATATTTTTATAAAACATTCACTAGGGTACATTCATCATTATAGTATGTCTACTACTGTGTTTATGAAGATCAAGATATAGATATAGAACATTGAAAAAATGGGTTTCATACAACCATGTATATATACATGTGTTTTTACTATACTTTTCCATAATCATTTCGATCAAACACTAAATTAATGTGTGTATTTCTAAAAAATTAATCATATGGAATTAAAGAATAGATATATATTTTTCCCAAATAGAATTCCACATTTACCATATATGAGAAGCTCGGGTCATCTGAAACATATATTTGATGTTGAGTTATCACCAGTTGTGTGTCAAGAAATCATATATACCACATATAATATATTAATCAATTATAGTCTTTATTAGTATATAGTTATGTCTTATTTCCTCACGAATACACTAGTTGATTTCATGGCACCGATGACTAAGGTTTTCTAACAGTATTTATAATCATTCATGATAGTTTTTTGGATCAGTTCTTCTTATAATATTATAATTGATAAAATAATTCCAAACACCTTTACATGGTTCAAAATACACCGATAAAGGATAGGTTATTAGCCATATCCAAAAAATAGTGGTTCTAGATCCAAAAATGTTCTCTTCCTAGGACACATCATCTGAGAGTTTAGAGTTTATGTGGCCTCAATGAAGGTGATTGTTGTGGTTTTTTGGCATTATCCCAATAATTATTTTTACTTCTAATGTATCTTGTGGTTGGATGGTTGTTATGGGTGCTTCATTAAAGACATTTCATGTTGCACTATGCATCTCATGAGCTTGACCAAAATGCATGTGAAATTTTAATGTTTGAAACACATGGAAGTCTGTTTTTAATCTAATGGAAATGATGAATTCCACATCGATCTCATTTCTTCTACACCATGGTAGACGCTATCTGGTTTATAGTGAAACATCTTCCATCAATTTGGGATTTTTCCTCATGTAGGGGGGTCAGTTCATAATGTATGGGACTCCCTAGAAATGGCTTCACAATTATAATTTCCCAATGTAGAATCTCGAGTAGGAATTCATGGTTAAAGGATTAAATTATTAGATTAATTACTATTATGGATATTTTTTTGGTGTTTCCAGACAACATAAGAATCAGTTATATTTTTCACACAGTTTTACCTAAAACTCATATTGATGTGGTGGGTTGAGTACCTACATTTCTTCGATTGTTATCTAGAATATAAGAATGGTAAATGAATTATATAAGATGATGATCTATATCATATGTTTCATACAAATAACGTATTTAAATCTAGTAATGAATTGAAATTAATATTCTTTTAATATGATATTCACATAGAGGTTCAAGATAGTAACAGATAGGCATTTCTCTCAACCTTTGATGGGAATTACACACTTCAAGATTAGGTGATGATGGGATAACTATTAGAGCCCAAAGGAAAAGTCTTCAGAGAGTGTTTGGTACATGGGGATCCTCCACCCATTGAGAAAATTGGGTAGGATAAAATTCTATATGGGCATGGTCATGTTTAATTTTTAATAGATGTATAGGAGGGGATTATGTGAGACTCTCGGGTATCCATTTCGGAAGTGCATCTTAGACAAATCAATATTTATTAGGATTTACGCAACACATATTTTTTTTTCCTGGAATGAAATGGGAAATAGCTAGTGTTTTCATTTGTTTTTGCACCTATCAGAAATTTAAGGAGGGACACTAGAAATATAAAGTTATTTTATAGATGTTTCCCATTAATGAGTGAAAATTGAACGATGTCTCCATTTATTTTTTATTGGGTTACTAAGGTCACCCAAAGGCAGTGATAACATATGGGTCATTATAGAACAGATGATGAATGTCACCCACTCCAATACTATCCTGAAATCTTTATTAGCAGATGATCTTGGAATATTTTATATATGTGAGATTTCACATATCCATGGGGTTCCTCATAACATTGTATCTAATAGAGATTTCATATTCATGGGTCGTATTTTAAAAGGCTTACCGAGGATGTTGGGTTCACAAGTGGTTTTAAAGAAGGCATACCACACCTAGCACATTGAATATTCATAGAAGAAAATACAGGTCTTAAAATACTTTCTTAAATCATTTTCCCTTATTTTAGAGGCTCATATAAGATGAAAATAACCCATGGTTATTTTTCCTATAGCAATGGTTATCAAGATACTACATGGATTGACCCCTATGAGGCCTTTTATGGTAGAACATGATGAAAACCACTGTTTAGGTTAGAAATAGGGGATTAATAGTTACAATGACATTATATTTTTTAGTATAAATAAGATAATGTAAAACTAATATGGAAATGGATGGTTGTAACTCATTTTGGAAAAAAAATCCTACACTAATCACCTTCTACAATATCAATAGTTTGAAGTTGGGTATTGAGTATTTTTTATATATGACACATTGAATTGGGAAAATATGAATTTAGATATAGGGAATGTTATCCACACATTTTTTTCTACCATTAGGGAATTTTGAAATGGTTGGTCTGGTATCATATTTTTTTTTCAGTTACCTCAGAGGTATTGAACCATTCATGATGACTTCCACATATCTCATCAATATCATTATCACTCGGTCCAATATCGCACACTTCATGTGTATGAGGTTGAGTTGTAGGTAAATGTTTTTGTTAATGAGAACCATATATGTTTTATGGGATAAGATATGGAGTCTCCCTAATATCATCCAATTACTTCAGTATATATTAAAAGGTAGGATAACCACATATATAATTATACCCCAGAGTGAGTAGCTTAAATATGTGCTCAGTGGATAATGTGTTTCTCGTTTAATGTTTTACTTCAATTATAAGGGAAACATGGGGAAGATTTTATAATGTTGTGGGATATTATAAGATCAGTGGTTTTTAGATGAGGCACATATCTTTTGAGTTCAATTAGAAACCCAAATTTATCCATATAATCCAGTATAATCACTTAATGAACATCTTTGTAGTATTTAAAGCATGTTCGGAGCTCTATGAACAAAATTATGGAGAAAGGTGTAGACTAACAGTTTAACCAAACCATGCACTGGGGTTTTTATTTTTTTGAAATAAAATGTGGTTTCCTACAAGGCTCCACAGAGGGGATTAGGTGGGTAGATCCCTGTTAGACAAACTATTCTCATGAAACATGTTTTTGTACTATCCATATACAATGGTTGGTGCATTGATAGTGCATGGTATGGACAAATGTATGGACAAACTGTGAGACCTATAAAAATTGGTAAAAGACCATTTCTTCCATACCCTATTTTAAGAAAAAAACCTATTTCTTCTTGTCTCCATGCACAAAACTCATCTCCTCATTCTTGTGAGCCCCATTGTTTCCCAATCCTTGGATTTTTTATTTCACCTCAGTCTGATGTCTAATTCAAGTGTATTTTTCATCATTGGTTCACCATCATTATGAGATTAATAATTATTTCTTCAACCATCATTGTTCACATCCATATGGGATGTTATTCTAATGTAGGCTCTTATAACCTATTTTTTGGGGAAATTTTCATTTTTCATATTTCCTTCTAGACTAAACAAAATAGTGATATTAGAATGGATGAGTATTCCTCAAAAGGCCTAATGTATGTGGTTTGTAAATTTTCCCTCATAGTCTAGTTTTTTATAAATTTGTTCAGCGTATTGAACACCATATCATACAACTTTGGCTTCATAAACATTATATCCCTTTTATCAAAGGATAAATAAATTTTTAAAATATACAATGACACCATTAATCTGGGTTGTTTTTTTCTAACCTCAACCCAAACAAACAACGTGGTGTATTATTTTATTTTTCATTGAATATTTTAACCAAATGAGTATGTTGAAAACTATATCTTTAATTAGAGTCTAATATGAGAACAAAGTATAATTTAAAAGGTTTTAAGAACCATAAAACATCATGTAATTTGAATATGAATGGAATAAATAGGTGAATCACTTGGATTGTGTATGATTAAGAAATGGTTAATGAAATATTTATGACTTTTTTCAATAATAAAGGGAATAAATATTGATATTATATCTTTTTCCCTTATATTATTCTTTATGGTGATGGATGGAATGATATGGTGCTAATGTAAGACACACAGAATGGAACCAATGTGGGAAAAAATTATATGTCACTAATGAGAATAGTTCATGGTATGAAACTAACAACCCACTTTGATGCCTTTGTCTTCACACCATAATAATGGTTTTCTTAGACCATATTGGAAAATCTCTTTGGGCTCCACCCAAGTCTTTAGTGAGTTTTTTAGAAGTGAATCATGGACTATAGGATGATTCATAAGTAAATAGCATTAGTTCATGGCCGATGTAAGTATGATATAGGATTACACATAATAGGTCACTTGTGATGCGTACCATGCCTTATAGTTATCCCTTATTTATGTTTTCTTGAACATAGTGAGTTTTTTCAAGACCATAGACAATCATGCCTACTTTTATCACCATAATTCCTATAATACATTCTTGTTGCTTCAATTTATATACACTAACTAGACATTTATAGATAGTGTAGGCGGTTGCCTACTGAGTAGTATCTCACACACTATATATGTCTTCATTTGGTAATCAGATATACATCATGGATTTGGGTAGGGATAGGGTAAATCCAGAACATGTTGGTGTTTGATTGATTATGGTATAGGAGTAGTGGGGAATAAGGCCAATCTTTGGATCAAGATTTTATCTAGAGATAATATTTTAGTTATTTTTAAATTCAATACATTAATTGTATTGTATTTTTATTACAATGCATTTCATACCTTTTTTATTTATCTATGACATAATCATAGATTTTTAAATGACACATACCTTGACATTGATTATTATTATATTTTTCATAAGGATTTATCTTTTATATTTGGTTGATATTATTCTTTATCCTTTCATTTATTTATGATAAAAATGTGTTACAATGATTATGAGGGTGTAGTCTCAACACTATAACAGATTAGACCCTCACTTTTACTCAGAAGCATCTAGAATATAAGGAGGCGTTCATGAGGCTGTGTGATCCACAGGATCTGGTCAATGTTTTGTGGCTTCTGTGTCCATATGTTACATCATTAGTAATAAAGAATGGAATAACTATATATTCACAACACCCAAAAATTATATAGAATTCAATCATAATTTTACCCTCCATTTTTAACCATTAATTGATTTTTTATGTAATAAAGTTCAACATTGTAAATATATTGTGCTCAATGAAGATGATTAAAATTGACATTGATATGGGGTATAAGACACTTCTCCTTTATAATAATCTTCTTCAACTCTAAATAATAAATGATGATTCACAACAATCGCTTTTCCATTTGATAAAAAAGAATATGTGAAATCATTTGTGACACTCATGGAAGAATTAATTCCCTATAGAGGTTCTCTTGGATTTTTTCTTTCAATTTATAGAACCCAATCTGGTTTATTCAATATAGAGTCTTTGAAATAGATGTAGAACAATGTATGAGTTCTATTGAGAACTAATCTTCCCATTTTTTATAAATCTGTGAGCGTATTTTGGGAAGACATCCGAAAATTAATGAATGATAGGAATATCATCGACATTGATTTTCTCCCCAACTATCTGAGATAAGCACACCTTCTAAATGGGAATCAAGACCCATAAAATGGATGCGATCTCCATTTAATTTTCATACTTATCTTCACAATGATAGATGATCTCATATTATTTTTGGAATATCATACAAGAATTCTATTCTATGAAAATTTATTTAGAATTTATGTAAATAAAAAAATCCATTGCGAAGATAACATCAAATTAAACCAGGGAAATAATGAAATGATTTACCCGAAGCACATTCCCTTAAAATTCAACAATATAGGAATCATATAATTAGGATGATATCGATATACCATTATGGATTTTAACATCTAATTATATGTATAACCATGTAGTTTGAATATTAATATCCATAAAACTATTTAGATATAATATAATTGGAAGGCCTAGTGAAAAAAAAAATATGTTTTTCAAGATTATATGGTTAGTGTACCTTTTACCATGTCACCATCACACCAGTAATCATAAATATTGATCAAATTAAATTTATCCTAGTTTGTTAGATTAAGAGGAAGAGGAAATTCATCACCATAATTAACCATTGGATTTGGAAACTAGATATTATATTTCTTATAATAATTTCATTTGAAACATTGGAGTGTGGTTGGTGTATTAGATGAATATCTATCCTTATTTTTATCATTATTTATCTTCTTAACATATCATTTGAATTCATTTTTTTAACTTACTTTCCAAAATTAGAACATTTACTAATCCTCTAAATATAATTTATCCGATGCTTTTTACCACTCTATATACATTATAGATGTATCATCTTCAAATCTATGTGGGTTTTCATTTTTATTTTCACTCCATATATCATTTATTTTAAAAATCATGAGACTAATGGGAATCTATGATATCCATTTCCACATTATGAGATCTTCAAATGATTTTTTAATATCTACTAAAGCCCATTATAGATATTTCTATTTAGATAATTTGTTATAATACACAAAAGAATCAATCAAACATACATTTTGGATAAATGATAACTCTATAATCTTACCTAAAAAGTCTTGTAAAATTTTCTTTATAGGAACCATGATATTTATAATCCTTCTTATTCAGCTCATGTAATTCGATCCCCACTTTTTTATAAAGAATATGAGGTGTCGACAGATTGGAAAATACTATATTAACCAAATAAAACTCCATAGAGTTAATTTTATAATGCTCCCTTGTATCCTTGAAGAGAGTCCACGATTCATCGGTATCACCTTTAATACAATTGAAATCCCAAATGAGTTTTCATGGTTTAAACACTAGAGAACATAACATATCTTTTTAGTCTTACTCATCCATTTCAAAAAAAAATTATCAATGGAAATCATAAATCCCCAGGTTGTTTCACTATGAAGTAATCAATTAAATATTATTCCCACCTTTTCTCATTTGGATGATCATTGTTATTCAGGGTTTGAGAAAGGTTTATAAACATATAAATGAGAATTATCATGCCAATTCCCATAATTTTTGGCTAAATGGAAGGAAAATCACATCAGTTTCTGTTACACTCAACAATAATGGGGTTCATTCAGGTTCCATCCATTTACTAAAACCATATTAAATTATAGTGAATCTAACAACATTCATAGTGGGGAACCACATAATCACATAAATCACTTATAATATTTCAAAATTATAAAACCATAATTTTAGTAAATGACACCTTATTTTTATCCAACTCCATAAATTTACATCATCTATTTAAATTCACTATGATATTTTATAAATAGTTTTTGAATTCCCAATGAATATCCTCATGGAGTGGAAAACCAGGTGTGCAGTGTGTCCCATTATCATCCACCTGGATATGATCAAATGAAGATCAATGTTACCTTTTAAGAGTCATTACCCCTAGGTTCTTATGTTCGAAAACCAAACCACATGATGTATCCATAAAAAAACTAATTTCATATAAACCACTCATTATATTCTTTTCCGAAATTCCATGATATTTTATTGTTCATTGAATCATTAATAAACATTTCCTTCAATGTATACATAGGGATCTATGTAATGTTTTATCATTCTAGTTTCCATGGTTCAACTAGCCCTATTCTCTAATCCAATCTGAAAATATTCAAAACATTATATAAATATATTTTAATTTTTTTAGATTAATAATATTTAAATTACACAAACACACACCAAAGGACCGTAAATCTATAGTGCCTTTGGAAAATTAGACACATAAAAAACATGTCCATAAGTAAGATAAAACATCTCAAAATATTTTCATATTAACTATAACGCTCTTTATATGTATCATAAATAATAAATTTCATTTTAAACTATGGAAAATGAAATATAATAAAGGGTGAGATCAGATACTCTGTAAGGGAAAGCAATGGAGATATCAACATATCTTGGGTACACGTGTATAAGAAAATTAGAATAACTTTTTAAAACCATACCACACATATCATGGATCATAAACTTGATTCATGGAATAAATCTTGTAAGTTTACATGACATAAATCATAATAGAATAAAATAACATGAACCCTGAAAATATAACAATGGCATATGGAATAATTTTTTTGTGTAAATATACTTATAAAAAATAATTTATGTTGTAGTTCAATATTAATTTAAAAGGCTATTATAGATGAGTGGGTTCATTCTTAAAACCATCATAGTTGTCAAGGTTCTCTCCCATGAATATCATAGTAGATTGATACCCTTACTGAACAAGGATCACTCACTATTCTGATCCTATTTATCTCATAATATTTAAATATTTACCATATTAATTGGATGGAGACATATTTTTCACCCACCACATTATAAATATCATACATATTTGGGACACAAAACCATAAAAAATTCATCATATCATAACCTAGGAAGTTAAATGGGTATCATAAAAATTTCATCATTGCATAACTTATAGAAAAGAAACCAGTACATAATAATTTCATTATTTAATCATATAATAGCCTATGTAAGATGACTTGTTCCTCATAATCATTTTAGCATGGTAATACTGTTGGAAGATAAAAAATTTTCTTATAAATCTTTTTACCTAGAAAATAAACCATTCATATAGGAATAAAAATGATATCATTGGAAAGTATCCCAAATAATTATAAGTGTAACGACCCAAGAAACTGTGTTTTGAGTAATGGAAAGTTTATAATAAAATGTCATTCATTAATCGAATAAACAATCATCTTATAAAAAAATGATAATAATAAAAATAGTAACAATAAAATAGAGAAAAAAAATCAAAATGAATGAAAGAATCTTTTATTCAAATGAGGAACAACTGGGAGACTATAGCTCTACGATCAAACGGGAGGCCTAGCTAACCAAATATTCCAATTAAAAATCCGATTAAAATTACTGGAAGAATGCTTAAAACAACAAGAACCCCCAGAAGGTGGTAAGGGTCTTTGGCATTCATCAAAATAAACATAAGGATGGATGAAGCCACCGCAATCGTACTGAGCACCAAAGGAATAACTTGAACCATCTTCTCCACTTTCTTGTTCAGTCGCATTGAGTTTGGGTTACACCGAGACCAGGTTTTTATAGAAAACCGTTCCGACCGTTAGCCACCAACGGATATAATTATAGCCGTTGGCACCCTCATAATCTGATATCTTTTATGTTTTAATAACAACAACAATGATAAGGATAATATAACTAATTCCTTGTTTGTTTTCCCAAAATGTGAATCATATGAGAATGCTATATCTTTTTTATATAATGAAAAACAATGGAAATTAGTATTATTATTTTACACTATTTAATATACACATTTTTTAACTTGAGCAAGTAAATATTTATTTTATGAATGACTATATTGAATCTGGTGGGTTTTATTTTTTTTTAGTCTATGAAAATATGTGTGCAACCTCTTGGGTTATATATATATATTCTATGTAAAAATTCAAGTTAAATGTATTATACTTACCCCAAAATTTAAAATAAGCAATAATAATAATGAAAATGTTAATTTGACTTTTTTTTAAATTAACAGTTTTGAAATGTTATCAAATTATGGTTTCAATTATGTTACAATTTTTTTCATAATGTTTAAATCAATGCACTCTAAATTGTGAATTTTGAAAATAATTATTAATGTTATTATGTTAAATGTCTAATTATATTAACAATATTAATATAGATCCTTTCTTTTAAATAGAGATTAAGGTAATTATCATATAAAAGTAAATGAATGAAAATAATAATGTGATATTGATGGGGGTAAATAAACTAATGCATATGTGTATTAAAAGACAATTGACATTCCTTAAAATAATGAAAGTTGTTCAATATTTGTTTTCTTGATAATATTTATATGTTATAATAGGTATAATAAAAGAGTATATAGTATCGATATATAAAGTAATGGTGATAATATAAGAAATAAGAATATTATGTTATTAGAAAAGATAAAAAAAAGAAAGAGACCCGTGTGGAGAAGGTCTTGCGCCGAAAAAAAGGGAAAAAGGGTGAGGGTTCGGGCTGGCTAATCAAAAAAATAAACAAAAAATAATAATATATGTAATATAATAAAATAATGTTGTTTTTATAAAAAGGGGAGAAATCAGGGGGGAGTCCGCCTCCTCGCGCCGCATGCCAAATCGATGCTGGTTTCTGCCCTGTCGTCGGATCCAGCTCTTTCCAATCATAGTCGTCCGGTCTTATATTTACTGCTTCACATCTGGGTTGTCCGTTTAATTACGGATCTTCCTCCCCACACCCCTCTTTCGTCTTATTCTTCCTCGTGCATGCAAGCCAGTAGGGTAGGCAGTGCTGCATTTTCATCACCCAGGCAGCGGTGGACCCGACGTCGCCCTTCATTCAACGGGTTGGCACTGTCCATTTAATGCAAAGCCTCAGATACCATATCCACATCTCCACGCAAGGAGGGTTTCCTATTTTTAAACCTCGTTTTGCACCGAAGGAGTGGGTTTTTCACCGTTCTTCCTTGGACCCTTGGCACGTCTTCTTCACTTCTTTCTCCTCCTCTCCAAGCGAAGGTAAGGGGAAAAGTCTTTCTTTGCATTTTCTTTTAGCTTCGGTTTATATATATGTGTGTTTAGGAATATACTCATAGGTATATACACATTGTGTATACCAATATGTATGGCATGGAAAACCGTTCAAATATAAATAAATTTTAAAAATATGAACATAAGGGACCTATTGTCTTGCTTGTGTTTCGGTTTTAGTTTATGTTTATATATATAAATTTATATAAAAATATACATTTATATGATGCTTGAAAACACCCCTGGTTCTTGTTTTATTTCTCTGTTCCCATCACGAATTTAATAACCAAATTTTTAAAACATGTAAGCAAAGGATTATATTATCTTACCAAGTTTTAGTTTTGGGTTGGAATTATTTTACATATATACATATATATGTATATAATAACATGAACATGAATATACTATGATCCTTTTACTTAAGAGGTTTTTCGAACCTATTAACCAGACTTTAAAGCATGGAAGTAAAGATTTTATCGATTTCACCTCGTTTTGTTTAGTTTCGGGTCATATATATATATATATATATATATGTATGTATGTATGTATGTATGTATAAACATAAACACATATATATATATATGTATGTAAATCTTGATCTATGTCGAGTTCCCGGTTTCTTGTGGGTGATCCATAACAGGTTAAAACATGTAGGGAAATTTTTGTTGTTGGGTTGTTCAAATTAAGGTAAGAGCTAGAATATAAGTATATATATGTACATATATATATATGCACACACACACACACACACAGATATATATATATATATACCAATATATGCATACATCTATTTAATTACGTGCAAAAAATTTTCAGAATAAAAAATGGATGTTTATGGTTATTATGTTTTAATTCATTTTGCTGTAACATAATGATTTAATAAATTTTTTTTACCCTTAAAGATTAATACTTCAAAAACGGAACCAAAACTATTTATATAAATGTGTATATATATGAAAAAGTTCAAGGATTATTTTGATGTCAAAATAATTCTACCAACTGAAAATTCTCATTTATCAGTGTTCTTGACAATTCATGTGTCAGCATGATGATTTCCTGACACCCGCATATCAGCATGTGTTTATATATGAATGGCCTCGTTTTTTACTTAAGACTATGATGTTTGACGTGTTAAAGTGTTTACTATAAGGTTTCCATTATGCCCATGGTTTCAATTGTGAAAATAATATCTAATGTGTACGTATTTTTATTTCTTATGTCTTAGATTTTATCAATGTTTATACCGTCCTTCCTTGACTATGAAATTGCATGTAAAGGGATTATGAGTGATGACTGTAAGAATGAGATCCTATGAATGTAATACCATGTCAAATATGTGAGGGATGTGTTGGACTTAAATGATTATGGACGGGTGCGCCCGGAATTATACAGCGCTCCAATGCATTGTGTAAAGGATGAGTCTCATGAGACGTTATGTGCGACAGTATTGGTGGTTAGCCTTGGCTTGTGCTACCATGGAAACGAGGTTGGCAGTTAGCCTTGACCCATATTAAGTATGTTTTATGGTCTTGACACAAGGTCTTGAAAACGTCTGGCAGTATACGTTCCCTCCTCATTTGATGATAAATGGTAAACTAGGGGATAATTCAACTAACATGATATCCCCTAGTTGGAAATTCCCTTGACTATCAGAATGTAATCATGAAATAAGAACTATAATACATGTGGTATGTTTTTATAAGATCTTTATGTGCCAATGTATCATGGAATTAATGTCTTTCCTGCTTACACACAATCATTTAGATCTGACGTAATTTTAGTTGTAAGTTATGCATCATCTATTATTCACATGCTGGCGCTCTCTGATTTGGGTCTTCTTTAAAGTTTATTTTAAGTACATACTTCTTTTCTGTGCAAGTGGTTTTCAAAAATTTAGGATTTACATATTTTACGAAAATATAATGCCTTGTCTTTAGTGAATTGATTTATCATCTTAAAAATGATTGCTTTGAGAAAGAATTTTCATTAAACGTTTTAAAACCCCTTACTGGGCATATTTTTCTCACCCTATGTTTTTGTTTTAAAATTTTTCATGCATGGATTTGTACTATGATGTTTTTCAAAAGCTGCTGGTTTCCGAGAATCCTGAGCCTCGCGTTCTTCTGTAGTCATAGGACATGATGTATTATTATATATGTTTGTAAAAAAAATTAGTACATCATGCTCCATGGGAACCTGAGAATCGGGGTCCTTACAGTTGGTATCAGAGGATGGGTTCAGGAAACTCTGGAAAACTAGGTGGTATGAATATATTACTATGATTGACTAAGTAAATATGTTATAACTTTCAAAAGGCTGATGGAAATGTATCTACCAATCTACTTTCAGTTCACACTGAGGCCCTAGAGACCATTGTGTCTCTGGAAAGTCGGGAGAACTTTCATAATTACCCCCGTATTCGCATGTCATGCAAGCACCTATATGATGTGTCAATCTTGCCTAGGGTGCTTAGACTTCACCGGGGATTGGGAATGGATTATCTCCTAATGATGATGAATGAATTCACCTGTTATGCACGTCAGGGAAGGTACCACAAGCGACTCTTCCAAGTGTTCACGATTAGTGAAGAATTTGGCACGATACTCGATAACCCCTTCCAATATGCTACTGCTGCCGGAGACCTCCGAGCGGCCTACTTATGTCGGATTTTTCACTACGGATTTTGGGGCTGGTTGATGGACTTTGGGGTGTTAGACGATGAATCCACCTGATTTTCTTATAGGAAACAGGTGTATAATGACGTTTCTCAACTTCATACCCCACATTCTAAACTCAGGAGGCTTCATAGATGTTCCCATGAGTTTAGTCCCATATTTTCATCCTGTGTGTGGTTTGAAGAGTTAGGGATTTTTTCCTCTCTTTGTGGCGTTCTCCTAGTAAATCACTAAGGAAACTCAAACTCTTTTATGTAAACTTTTGTGTAATTGAATGTTTCATGTTTCCTTTCATAACCCTACCTTATCAGTGTTGTTAAGTGATCTCTCTCTTGAATGTTTTTTTTCACATGGTTCGTCAAATGAACATCTCATCACTACCTGATGAGTTAGTAGAGGTTATTAAGATCAGGACATGTACGGTGGATTATCCATATTTTCTCCACCTATGAGGGTTTTTTCAAAGTCTTCTTGACTTAGAAAATAGTCATGAGATTCTTCTTTCGTGTCAGAGGGATGACCGTGTTTTTCATCTCATTGCCACTGCCCAACTCCCCTACTATAGGCGAAGGGGGAGATACTACGATGACTTCTTCTAGTGTTTTAGTCTAACACAAAAATTTTCTGCCAGAGCATGCTTCCTCATAGCTGCTCATGATGGCCACCTCAAGGTGGCCTATATGTTCTAGGTCTTAAATCTCAGTCTCCTCAATCACACCATCCCTCTCTAATACTTCGAGCGTGATTTACATGGGAGGGTTATCAGGGATTTTGTCCACTCACACATTTCTGAGCTTCTCACCGCACGAGCCTCCCTATGGGAGCCTGTGTTTAGTATAAATGAGCAGGGATTCAAAACCTACTTCTCAAGGTGCATCTGGGCTAGTGAAATAGAGGAACTATGTACCAACTTTGGTATTCCGTTACCCGAGCCAGATCTCCTGTTTCGGTAATGTTGTACGACTAGGGTTTCTTTTTCCTTTTTATGAAATGAATTTCCAAGACGCAATTCTTTTAAGGGGGAAATAATGTCACGACCCAAGAAACTATGTTTTGAGTAATGGAATGTTTATAATACAATTGAATCCATGAATCGAACAAACAGTCATCTTATAAAAAATAATAAAAATAATAATAGTAATAATAAAATAGAGAAAATGCATCAAAATGAATGAAAGACTCTTTTATTCAAAAGAGGAACATCATTGTGACTATAGCTCTATGATCAAACGGGAGGCTTAACTAACCAAAGATTCCAATTAAAACCCCGATTAAAATTACAGGAAGACTGCTTAAAACCACAAGAACCATAAGAAGGCGGTAAGGGTATTTGGCATCCATCAAAATAAACATAAGGATGGATGAAGCCACCATAGCCATACTGAGCACCAAAGGAATAACTTGAACCATCTTCTCCTCTTTCTTCTTCAGTCACCTTGAGTTTGGGTTACCCCGAGACCAGGTTTTTATAGAACACCTATCCGACCGTTATCCACCAACGACTATAATTATAGTCGTTGGCAACCTCATAATCCGGTATCTTTTAATGTTTTAATAACAACAAAAATGATAAGGATAATATAACTAATTCATTGTTTGTTTTATTTTTTTAGTCTATGAAAATATGTGTGAAACCTCTTTGGTTATATATATATATATGATACATCAAACAACAAGTTAAATGTATTATAGTTACCCCTAAATTTAAAATAAGTAATAATAAAAATGCAAATGTTTATTTGACTTTTTTTTAATTAACAGTTTTGAAATGAGGTCAAATTATGGTTTCAATTGTGTTTCAATTTTTTTTCATAATGTTTACATGAATGCACTCTAAATTGTGAATTTTGAAAATAATTGTTAATGTTATTATGTTAAATGTCTAATTGTATTAACAATATTAATATAGATCCTTTCTTGTAAATAGTGATTAAGGTAATTAGCATATAAAATTCAATGAATGAAAATAATAATGTGATATAGATGGGGGTAAATAAACTAATGAATGTGTGTATTAAAACACTATTGACTTTCTTTAAAATAATGAAAGTTGATCAATAATTGTTTGATTAATAATATTTATATGTTATAATAAGTATAATAAAAGAGAATATAATATCTATATATAATGTAATGGTGATAATATAAGAAATAAAAATATTAAGATATTAGAAATGATAAAAAAAGACCCGCATAGAGCAGGTATTGCGCCGAAAAGAAGGAAAAAAATGGTGAGGGTTCGGGCTGGCTAATCAATCAATCAAACAAAAAAATAATATATGTAATATAATAAAATAATTATTTTTTTGTAAAAAAAAATGGGGACAAATCAGGGAGGAGTCCGCCTCCTCACACCGCAAGCTAAACTGACGCCACGTTCTGCCCAGCCGTGGGATCCAGCTCTTTCCAATCATAGCCATTCGTTCTTTTTTTTACTTCTTCACATCTGGGATGTCCATTTAATTACGGATATTCCTCCCCGTGCCCCACTTTCGGCTTCTTCTTCCATGCGCATGAGATCTAGTAGGGTAGGTAGTGCTGCGTTTTCTTCACCCAAGCCAACGGCGGACCCGACGTCACCCTTCTTTCCACCGGTTGGCGCCGTCCATTTAATGCACAGCCTCAGATACCCGATTCACATCTCCACGCAAGGAGTGTTCCCAATTTTTAAACATCGTTCTTCACCGAAGGAGAGGGTTTTTCACTGTGCTTCCTTGGACCCTCGGCACATCTTCTGCACATCCTTCTCCTCCTCTCCAACCAAAGGTAAGAGGACATGTCTTGCTTTGAATTTTCTTTTAGCTTTGGTTTATATATATATGTGTGTGTGTGTTTATGAATATACCCATAGGTATATACACCTTGTGTATACACATATGTATGTCTTGGAAAACCGTTCACATATACATATGTTTTAAAATATTAACATAAGGTACCTTTTGTCTTTCTTGTTTTTCTCTTTTGGATTATGTTTATATATATAAATTTATATAAACATATACATGTATGTGAAGCTTCCAAACACCCCTGGTTCTTGGTTTTTATCTCTGTTCCCTTCTCGAATATAATAACCAAAATTTTAAAACATGTAAGCAATGGATTATATTATCTTACCTAGTTTTAGTTTTGGGTTGGAATTGTTTTTATATATATACATATATATGTATATAATCACATGAACATGCATATACAATGATCCTTTTACTTAATAAGTTTTCCAAACATAGTAACCGGACTTTAAAGCGTGGAAGTGAAGATTTTAGCTATTTCACCTCATTTTGATTAGTTTTGGGTTGTTTATATATATATATTTATATGTATAAACATACACACACATATATATATGTAAATCTTGCTTTATGTCGAGTTCCCGATTTCTTGTGGGTGATCCATAACATGTTAAAATAGGTAGAGAAATGATTGTTGTTGGGTTATTCAAATTAAAGTAGGAACTAGAATATATGTATATATAAATCCTATTATATGCTTACATTTATTTAATTACGTGCAAACAATTTTCAGAATAAAAAATGGATGTTTAAGGTTATTATGTTTTAATTCATTTTGGTGTAACATAATGATTTAATAAAATTATTATTTTTACCCTTAAAGATTAATACTTCAAGAACGACACCAAAACTATTTATATACGTGTGTATATATATGATTATGTTCGAGGATTATTTTGTTCTCAAAATAATTCTCCCAATTAAAAATTCTCATTTATCAGCGTTCTTGAAAATTCATGTGTCATCATGATGATTTCTTGAAACCCGTATATCAACATGTGTTTAAATATTAATGGCCTCATTTTTTACTTGGGACTATGATGTTTGAAGTGTTAAAGTGTTTAATATAAGTTTTCCATTAATCCCACGGTTTCAATTTTTAAGATAATATCTAATGTGTACGTATTTTTATTTCTTATGTCTTAGCTTTTATAAATTTATGTATCGTCCTTCCTTGACTATGAAAATGCATGTAAATGGATTATGAGTAATGAATGTAAGAATGAGATCCTATGAATATAAGACCACATCAAATATGTGAGGGATGTATTGGACTTAAATGATTATGGATGAGTTTGCCCGGAATTATTCCGCGCTCCAATGCATTGGGTAAAGGATGAGTCTCATGAGACGTTATGTGAAACAGTCTTGGCGGTTATCCATGGATTGTGCTACCAAGGGAATGGGTTTGGATGTTAGCATTGAACCATATTATGTATGTTTTGTGGTCTTTATTCAAGGTATTGAAAAAGTCTAGCATTATACATTCCCTCCGCATATGATGATAAACGATTAACTAGGAGATAATTCAACTAACAGGATAACCCCTAGTTGGAAATTCCCTTGACTATGAGCATTAAATTATGTAATAAGAACTGTAATAGATTTGGTATGTTGTTATAAGAACTTTATGTGCCAATGTATCATGGTATGAATGTCATCTAAACATACACACAATCTTTTAGAAATGAAGTAATTTTGTTTGTAAGTTATGCATCATCTATTCTTCGCATGCATGCGCTCTCTGATTTATGTCTTCTTTAAAGTTTATTTTAAGTACGTACTTCTTTTCTTGTGCAAGTGGTATTCAAAAATGCAGGATTTACATATTTTAAGAAAAGATAATACCTTGTCATTAGTGATGTGATTTATCATCTTCAAAATGATTGTATTGAGAAAGAATTTTCTTTAAATGTTTTAAAACCCCTTTCTGGGCATGTTTTTCCCACCCTATGTTTTTGTTTTAAAATTTTTCATGCATGGATTTGTACTAAGAATTTTTTCAAAAGCAGCTAGTTTCCAAGAATCCTGAGCCTCGTGATCTTCTGTAGTCATGGGACATGATGTATTATAGTATAAGTTTGTAATAAATATTTTAGTATATCATGCTTCATGGGCACCCAAGATTCAGGGTCCTTACAATATGTAACATCAAATTTGGTCATTATAGATGGTAAATTATATTTAAAAAACCATCCCTTAAAATGTTTCTTTATTAAAGTGTCATTTCCTTTAAAATAACAATTTTAAAATTAAAATGTCATAAGACAATATTGAAATTATTTTCCTTATAAATAACCCTAAAAACTAATTTAGTAATACTCAAAGAAAATAATTGTTATGAAGTCAATTGTTATGTTCATATCATTCAAATTAAAAATAATTACCTTTAATTTTTTTTATAAAAGTAAAATCGGCATCATTTGGAAAATGACATAGAGTTTTATTTTGAAACATTTTTTTTAAAAAGTAGACTAAGGCTAAAAAAATTATTAAATAATTCAGATAACTTTAAAAACATTTTTTAAAACATTTTTATAAAACATAGTTTAAGATGATAATATTTTTTTGATCAAAGAGTAAAATTTATAATATTTTTTTTAAAACAAATACTATTCTTAACAATCGAACACAAAATGAAAGGGAAGTAAATTAAAAACGTGTTTTATCATGAAATAAACATTGGAGAGTAAAATTCTTGAGTTTCTCTAGATTTTTATCATATTATTTCATTATTTTAAGTATAAAAAAAATCTTGGTATATGGTGAGATTTCATCTCAAAATCAAAAACACATTTGTAACATTAAATAGTAATCCACATTATAGGAAAAAAATTAACTAAAACTAAAGATATCATGAAAATTAATAAAACATTGATATTACATCTCAAAAGGTCCTTATATGCAGCACATAAAATACTATCGGTGCACAACATAAAATATTTCCCAAAGAATAAAAGTTGAAACAAAAATTCATTACCTTTTGTTTCGACATCAGTCGCACCCATTAAAGCATTCTATATAATAAATATAAGATTGTTATAAATATATCCTTGAACAATAAATATATATATCATAACATATAATATTTACATATGACATTTTATTACTATTTACTTTAAATTCCATGTTAATATCAAATTTTAGGCAATAACATCTTTTTCTGTGTGTGATATTTTAAATTTTTTATATTTGGTTGTAAAAATATCATTATGGCTCCATCATCTCTGTAATTATAAAAATGATATAACTATAATATATATTAATTATATATGTATTTATAGTAAATCATGAAATTTATATTTAGAAAATGAAATATACTATTTATGGAGACTGTAGGCTGTATGTATGCATGAATGTTTTTTTGCTAATTTTTTTATTGAATAAAAAGATAAATAATAAATTTATATTAGATGACAAATTTTTTGGTCATATTTTTCACTATTTTAATTAATTCCAGCCTTATTAGCTTCTGTGTAAATAGTAAATCAATCAAATTTCTTCTTGAGGAGGTAGTTGGTAGTATATTTGTGCGACATTATCACATTTTCAAGGAATAGAAACTAAGAAGGTATATGTTACCAAATTATTTTAGAATATATTATCATGATTTTTTATTTTTTTATTTCCATTTTATTGTTTTTCTATATTTTTTATTACTTGGTTAATGGATGGTTTCCCAATATTAATAATGGTATTAGTAGTGTTATTGGTATTTAAAGAATGCTAAAAGTGTAAAAGAAGATATTATGGATTAAGAGAATGATTGGTGCAATGTTACTAGTAATTTCACCCCAGAAAAATGTGTTCTACAGAAGGGTGTCCACGATTAGGGATGTCATGTTGGGTGGACCAATTTATTGTGTAGCTCGATCTACCCTTGAAAAATATAATGTTCACAACCACCATATTGATTTTTAATCTATATTAGTGGATAGTAAAATCGTGTGGGTTAGTTTCATCTTAGAGATTGGGAACTTCATGGTTGGCCCTTGGTTTAGCCAACAATGGGGCTAAATTGTACACCTTGTACATGTTTGGAAATCCAAATATTTCCTTCCTTAACGTAAGTCATTGTTCTCCTATATTTCTCCCCATTCAACACCCTATAGATATGCAAAAAACCCAGCAACCTACTCCTCCACCATGGATGACTCCCTCCCAATTCACATTAATATAGTATTCCATTGGTTGAGAAGAAAATCATTATGTAATTCATAGAATTTGTTTACTTATATTTTCTAGAAGAGTCTTGGCTTGTTTTTCCTTCTCTATATGAAGCCTTAAACGATTTTTTTTCTCTAGTGTTCATCAACATTGTTCTTTGGGTATGGTTGTTTTGAAAAAATTGTTTATTTTAGATGAGAATTTATCTAAAATAATAAGGTAGGTGGTCTATTATAGTTTTACGATAGTGTTAATGTTTTGATATATGCTTGTTGTTTTTCCATGTTTCTTTCTTTCGATATTTTTTTTCGTATGTAAGGAATGTAATATGGGAATTACTGTGAGAATAAAAACATTTCATGGACCTCAAAGGGTATTTTTATGACTTGATAATAGACCTAGGAATATCTATGGGGTATTCCAAACTCATTAAATGGTCTAAATGAATTAGTGAACACTGGGATAGGGTAATTATTAAAATTAAAGGGTTGTAATTGTTAATTGTTACGTGAGTATGATTAAAGGGGGTAATTGAAATTTTTATTTTCTAGATTTTTGTGAAATTACTAGAATTATATTAGAATTATATAAATGACGTGTTTTGATATATTTCTTTAGATGTATTTATTGAAGACGGAAATGATGTTTTAAAATGGGATTATGATTAAATGTGCAGTTTAGAATCCATGGTGTTTTGAAATGGGTTCTAAATTGAGTTTCAATGAATGAATGAAATGGGTTCCTGTTTCTTTATTTGTGATAAATAATTAGGAGTACATTTGAATGATTTTTTTGGGAATTAAGCCTTATGGCCTTGTAGGGATTTCAAAGAATGACCTATGTTTTTAAGTGTGTCATTGAGATGATTTTTAAAGGGTAGTTGTTCTAGTGGATTCATGATGTGGTGTTTTAAAAAGGGAAATGAGGAATGGAATGTTGGTTTGTTTGAAAAAATGGAAGATTAAACTGATTTATGTAATGTAACATGGTTAATTATGATAAATGATTAAAGAATAATGTATATGTTGTAAATTGTCTATGTAAGGTATTGGACACAAGATCTAATCTGGCTTGTTATTCTAGACTGCTACTCTAGGCCCTACTTATGTACTATATGGAAAATATGTTGGACTGAGGCTTCCCATCATTGGTAAGGGGCATATAGATACTCCAGGCCCCATAGATTCTTTGTATTGTCTTCTATGTAGGACTGAGGATCCTCATCACTATGTTCTACTAGACTGATTCTCTAGACACCACTGATGTATTTCCTAGTTTTCTAAGTCATACTAAGCCTTTATTCTCCAAAATTGTGGACTTAGTACTGTTACCTGGAATAGTTCCCCATGTTACAAGAGAAAATTAAATACAATAGAAAATTTTATATTGTATCTAAATTTATGTAACCCCTTTACACAATGGCTTAGGCTCCCTTCATTACCAGAGTATGTTAGGTTAGTTGGACTACATTATGAATCATAAATGATAAAATGAAAAGTTAATAATTGGATTAATGTGAATCATGTATCATTAATTTTAACTTTTAATTGTCTCCACCTTGGTTGTTTTCATACACTATATTGAAAACTAGATATTTATTTAAACAATGTTGGAGGTGGCCTACTGATTTGAACTCACAGTCTACTCGGTCATCGTGTCACTTGAGTTCCCAAGCATATGGTTCTTGTTTTTAGTACATGTTAACAATGGACACCTGGGGCATGTTTTTTTCATGGGATGTTGGGTTGGAGAATTGGATATCTAGAACAGGGGTTCACTCATAACCATGTTTGGGGACATTTTTGTTTTGGTATTAGATATTTTATTTTTATGATTTCATGTAATTTAGATAATACATTTCATGGTTTTGGAATATTCCATTTTTTATGATCGGTACATGTCATTTTTTATTATTTTTGATGTTTATACTTGTGTTTATATTTTTTGATATTTTTTATGTTATTGTTCACTATATTAAGAGGTTATAATATCTCCATTATACCTCTAGATAATTGTGAAACTAATCATTGTGCACTTGTGTAAAGGGAGGCTCACCTGAGTTAATGTGGCTACCCAGCTTGGGGCACTGGTTTTGTGGGTCCTGTACTGGTGATGTTATAAAGTGGTATAAGAGATAGTTTAATTTTTTCATACTATTTGGGAATAGTATAAATCCAAAAAAGAACTTTTTGGATCTTGGAAATGTGCATGTTTATCGGTTTCAATAGCCACATGTTTGAGGTAAAACCCATGTTCCTTGGGATGAGGATTGATGTTATGTTTTTTCATTCATGGTTCATTGATACTTTCACATGAATTAGAACATATTTATGTGATGTTGATGATTTATGAGGTTTTATCTATTATCCTGTTAAGGTGAGGGTGGTGGTTTGTTTTCATGAGTCCTTCATGTAACATTAGACTGATAGGTTATCTATATATTGACAGCAATTGAAATTTCCTTCAGATTTATATACTAGTAGGGTACTTTTCTTATTATTGTTTTACATCTATTGATCACTTATTAAATGTTAAAAAATGAAAATGTTTTGATTTATGAAATTGAATAAATTCATAGATTTTTATATTATGTGTAACAATAATGATTTGAAAGGTGATTTCATGGGTTTTTGATTTGTAATGTTATTTAAATGAATGAATGTGTAATGATTAAACCTATTGAGATATTTTAAATGGATATAACTTGTGTTATTATCAGACCCAATCTATGGATTGATTGGTTATGGAGATTTCTCTAGTTTGTGACCATGGTTATGTTTTAGGAGGCTTTGTTGAAACTTGAAGTGTGGTTAAAGGGATGAGCAAGTTTTCCCATCAGTAGGGTCGTGTCCATGGGATGAGAGATGATATCTAGTAATGTGAATGTGATAAAACTCATGGGTCTGATCATGTGGTCCTTGGGTTGGACCATGAAATTGGTTTCTTGGATTTTCATTCCATTCATAGAGGTTGTGTTGGGTTTTTAATGGAACCTAGAGTTGGTGGTTTTTATGGGGGTGTTATTTATTTGCGGTTGAATATAGTGTAGGATTCCCCCCATGAGTAGTGAGTTATTGAGGAATAATGTGTATGGAATAGATACAGATCATGGGTTATTATGATCAAGACTAGAGTTTGGGGGTCGATATTGTTATATCAACGATGATAGGTTGTGAGACAGGTCATCGTCTTACTAGTATGTTTTAGTGTATGGAATAGTAGGATGTCTTGGACTTTGATAGTGGTGGATACAGAGTACATCCTAGTGTGGAATTCTCCTAGTAGGTGATGTGGGAAAAATGTTTTTTGATATTTTATTTGAATTGTGTTTATGTGCTTGAGGATTTGGAAATGTAGTGAGGGAGGTTAGCCTAGTATTGTAGGTTATTGGAATTTGAATCAAGGGTGTATGCTTCAGATGAAAAATTTGTACAATGTAGGTGATCTAATACTTTGATAAACTGAATGGTTGTTCCTTTATTTCCTTCAAATGGAATCACCTGTTCGTTTTTGGTTTTTTATAAGGTTAACTTAAAAGGATGAAGGATCGCATTGGTTTCTGACTAATCTATTTTGATGACTTTTAATGAAGGGTCATCTATTGAATTTGGGTAGGAATAAAAATTGTTACCATAGTATTGATGGATTATATTGATATGGAAGTGACAACCACAGTGAGTGGTGGTCAGATGGTTGGGATTTTTTTGAGAATGGATGTGTTTTTGGAAGGGAACATTCATAATATGTTATGTCAGATGGGGTTGAAAGACCAGAAATCTTGGATGATTGTGTGCGTGGGCTTTTGGGGCTATCACTGGTGATTTATGACTCGTGGGATATAGTGGCAGGATTTAATATTGTTAATATGAAATTTCAAGGACTTAGGAGTTTAAATGTGGTTGTAGGATATAGGGATGTGATAGCGAGGCATGATTACATTTTGGGATGTTTGAATATGCGTCTTAGGATAATATAGTTCTATTTTCCATGATAAATCATGGTGCTAAATTCTTGTTATCTGAATTATCATTTGTTTATTAATATTTTTGATTGATCATTTTGTTTCTGTTTTAATTCACTAGGGACATGCTTGAAAAGAACATGAGTTTATTTGCAGGTATTAGTGCCAAAGAGAATGTCTAGTTATGACTTCTTAGCATAATGTTGTGAGGGAGTTGTGAATTATGATTGATGAATAACACTTGAATTATGATGTTTTGGTTACATTCTAATGTTTCAGGAAGGGAACCCCAAACACCATAGATAGGGTATGATGTTCCTGTACTGAGAGGTGACATTAGTAATGAATCAGTTGTGGTGATAAAAATCAATGTATCTTTTTGTGCTTCCAAACTCAAGACAATCATGATGAATATATTAAAATTATCAAGAGGAAAATGAGAGAGAATTTTATATATTACTAGGTACCTAATGCTTCATTATGGTGGTATGAAGAGCCTTATTTATGGATTCACCAGTGGATAATGTTAAAATTGTTTTTTTTGGGGTGGTGCACTATTACTCACCCCAAAGAGTTCTTTTTTGGGTGGTTTTATATTGGTAAATGCTGAAAGTTATGTCCTTGGAAGGTGGGTATGAATGATGGTTATTGTTTAATTTTTTCTCTCAAGTGAGGGTGATAATTTCATGAGCAAATAAAGGGTTCAAAAGTGGTTCTTGGTGGAATTTGATGCTTATATTTATGTGAGGGATGTGGTGGAAACTAATAACCATATGTGTGGAGTGATAGAACAGTCGACAAGGTGTTGAGAATACCATGGGCTGGATGTGGTGGAATCGAAATTCCAATGAGGAACCTATGAGTTATGAATTTTGATTCCCTTGAGAAGGTAATATAGGAATTATATGTGGGGTATTTATTAATAATTGAATTTTATTTATTCCTTGGATTATTTTAGAATAACATTGAGGGTTGTGTTAAGGATTTTTTGTTGGGGGTAGTTCACCTCAAAGGACATTTGTGGAATAGTGGATTCCATGATGGTGTGATTTCATCAAAATTCGGGGATAGACACTAGTTGGTTCTTAATGAAAAGTTGGTGTGAATTAAGTGGGAAGGAGGTAAAATTCCAATAGTGAATTTTAGGTATCAATAGGATGAGTTGATTAAGGATTGTATAACATGTCATAGTAAATGGAAGATATATTTTGACATGTAATCCAACTCTAGTTTGATGTATCTAAATGAGAATTTAATTTTGGGGATGGAAATAGGATCTGAGGAAAGCCAATTTGTCTCTAGTTTGTGAATGGATGGTTGAGGTACATATATATCATGAGTGGAATCTATGGTAAGGACAGATGCCAATGTTGGATTGTGTTCTCATGGTTTCTTACCATATGTGTTTCATGATACACATTGAGTATGTTATGAAAGATAGATTTGATGTTTTTAGTGGTCTCTTCAAGGTAAGAAGTTCACAACATCATATATGGATGGGTGTGGGATCAATAATATGGTGAAGACCATCATAGTAGGAAATGGGTCAGTTGATGACGTGACCAGTCTTTCTGGTGGAATGAGCTTAGTTAAGATCCATTTATGAGTTTTAGTTTTGGAAACATATGGGTGATCAAGTTTTTTACTATTAAATGGTTGATGTAATGATTTGTTTCATGGTTTTATTTTCAATGTTTTACCATCTCATGAGGCTTTTGGGACTTGAGTTTTGGACCATCAAATGTTTTGTGTTGTGTTGAAATAAATATTTATTACAATGATTCCTAAATTATAGAATTGATTTGAATATTTTAATTCATAGGAAAAAATTCATTATGATTAAGGGGATTAGAAACTAAAAAATTAATCTCCAAGAGTGATGGTCTTGAGGTTGATGCAACCTCTAAGGAGAATCCAAATCATGTTGTGAATCATAGGAAGATTGTTTTTGAGGTATGACTGTACTTTATATCTGAATTTTCTGATGGAATGGTAATATTCTAGAGGAAATTCTAGACGGAGAAGCTAGTGGATGGTTCTAGTGGCCCAAACATTTGTCCATGTGGGTGTAGTAATGTTTGAAAGGGAATATCAAGGATGATATTTTAAAAGGTAGGGATGTTATAAGATCCTACTCTTTGATGGGATTCCTTTTCATTTTAATTTTTTTCTAAAATCCTCATAACTAGGTTAATGGAAGGTTTCCCATATATAGGAAGTGACTCATGGGTATTTCAAAGGTTCAAGACATTGTAAAATGGAATAGGTGTCTAATCTATGTAGAGTGAATTAATTTTTGTTTGTTAGTAAAAACTATGTTCTATTATAGTGTGTCCTTCAGAAGAGGATTCATGGTTATAGAAAATGTGTAGGTTATACCTAGAGACCATATGGCTTGATCACCCCTTGCACAGTGGAAATCTCACAGCCAACGCATGATTCATCGAACCGTGCAGATGGCCAAGAAAATAGTGGCACTCAATTTCTTCTTAGACAGAGGGAACTATATTGTTGGTGAATGGTTTGGACAACTCTGCAGCCATACTATGCACCATATATAATTTGGAAAATTACAATTTTCACTCTTTAGTATTAAATCATTCATCAATATTTTTTCAACCTAATCAACCCCTTACATCTATAACTACTACATAAATTCCATTAACAATGATAATATAGGACTTTTTGAGTGCTAGAAAAAATGATTATCATCAGATGGTTAAAGTGACAGGGCATTTATTAGTGTATGAAAATATATGATAAAGGGTATAATTATCAGTGTAAATAAAAGTGATAATAAAAACCTGCATTTCTCAGCGCTTCTAAATGACCTCATAAAAGACACAATTTATCAATGCTTTTATAATTGCAGATGAAGGGATCATTTATCAGTTCGGTTTGTAGCCTTGATAATGGGTATTACTATTGTGTGATGTCATAGGACACAATAGTACCAGAAACACAGCATGAAATGTGTTTTAACAACACAGTGCATCACCAGAAAGAGTAATAGAAATAACAAAAATATAATAAAAATAGATTTTTTAAATGAATTAAAACTTCTAGCACAAATATATGACAAAAAACTACTATATGATATTTTAGTGGTTTTTAGGAAAATTAAACTCAATTATGAATGAAATGGTGAACATGGAGTCATACAAGTAACACCGTATGTCTAATTGATGTTATAAATATTTTTAAAAATCAAAAATTATTTATGGATCATATTCTTAAAATACCAAAAAAATATGAATTCATTTTATATGTTTTGATTATGTCGGTTATTTATTTGATTAAAATTAATGTCACTTTTGAATGAAAAGATGTGCATTGAGTCATATCGGTCACACCATGTGTCTGATTAAGGTGAGGTGGATTCCATCTCATCAAAAACTGTGTATGGATAATTTTCCTAATGTACCAAAACAATCAGAATGTGTTTTCCAGGCTTTTAGTATGTTAATTATTCTTTTTACTAATATTATTGATAATTTAGAATAAAAAGTCACAGTTGGAGTCATACCGGTCACACCGAGCATTAGATTTAGTTGAGATAGATTTCTACATGTCCCAAATGACATTCAGATCATTTTACAAACATTTCATAACAATTATAATTTATTTCCTTGGATTTTATTACCCAATTTTTGTTCTTAATAAAATTTCATCTTAATCTAGAAACATGCCCTTTGATAAATACATTTCATGTCGATTGTTGGTTTGACATGACACTGATTTATACACATAACAAATCAATAATGAATTTTTCCTGTAAATTATCAATGCAGTTTGAGCCACTTTTCATGATTTTCGGTGAGTGACACATTTTTGTATTAAACTGTCAATTTTAAAATGATAATGGACACTTTTATTCCTACTGGTCCCACCAGGTTTTAGATTGATGATTGGATTATTCTTGCACATCAAAAAATACAAATAGACCATTTTTCTAAAGTACCAAACTGATCTAAAATTGTTTTATCAATTTTGTGTATGTTATTTATTTTTCAATAAAATTAATATAAAATTTGAATAAACATTAGCACATTGAGTCATACAAATCATACTGTGTTCCAGATTGAGTTGAGGATAATTCATACATGACCCAAATAACTTACGGATAATTTAGTGAATATACAAATACAATCAAAATGTTTCTCCTCAATTTTGTGTATGCCTCTTCTTTTTTTTAATAAAATGACATTTTAAACTGGAAGCACACACTTTGATTCATACATGTGTAAAATTGTGTGTGTTTTACATGAAACTGATTCATACGCATTACAAATGAGTTACCTATCATTTTACGAAATTATATGAATAATATTATTTTGTTTTCTTGGTTTTAAATGAGGGACACTTTTTTATTAAAATGTCAATTTTATTTTCATAATGGGAACTTGGAGTCATAGCGGTCATACAGTGTGTCATATTGAGTTTTGACTGATTCATATACATCAAAAATTACTTATTCATCATTTTAATAAAGAACCAGAATAATCTAAATGTGTTTCCTTGGTTTTGAGTAAGTCGT
The DNA here is from genome assembly GCA_963277665.1 of Viscum album. Taxonomy (NCBI): domain Eukaryota; kingdom Viridiplantae; phylum Streptophyta; class Magnoliopsida; order Santalales; family Viscaceae; genus Viscum; species Viscum album. Next base: position 2,082,095,376 of record OY728126.1, read on the forward strand.
GTATTTTTTTACTTAAAATAATGAAAATTTTGAATAAAAAGATTCACTTTGAGTCATAATTGTCATAATGTGCATCCTATTGTGGTGGGACTGATTCATATATGTCAAAAATTAATTATGGATCATTTTACTAAAGTATAAAAATAATTTGAATGTGTTCCCTCAGTTTTGAGTATGCCACTTGTATTTTTAACTAAAATTTCATTTTAAATTGGAAATAAGCACTTTGATTCATATAGGTATCATCGTGTATGGGTTGGGATTTAGATTAATTCATACATGTCACCAAGGAATTATTAAATTTTTTTCAAATTTATCAATACAATATGAGTGTCCTTGCATGGGTTTTAGTGACTAACACCTTTTTTTATTAAAATGAAACTTTTAAACTAATAACAGACACATTGAGTCAGTTCTATCACACCATGCATTAGATTGAGGTGTGATATGATTCATACATTTTACAAATGCCTACAAAATTATTTTATAAAAAAACAAAACAATATAAATTTATTTTTGGATTTCATTATGTCAGTTGTTTTTATACTAAAATTAGTATCAGTGTTGAATTAAAAGACACACATTGAGTCATAATGGTCACACTGTTCATCATATTTAGGTTCTTATGATTCATGTAATTCCCCAATGACTTATGGGTTATTTATTGACGATTCCACTTCGAGTTTTTAATACAATTTCCACTTACACTAGAAACCAGAACATTGAGCCATACAGGTGGCATCGATTGTGGGTTTGACCTAAAACATATTCATACATGTTAAAAATGGATTATGAATCATTTTCCCAAATTATCAAGAATATACGAACATGTTATCTTGGTTTTCATTGATTGACACTTTTTTGTATTAAAATGTGAATTTTAAATTGATAATGGACACTTTGAGTAATACGAGTCACACCGTGAGTCAGATTGAGGTGAGGTTAATTCCTACACATAACGAATGACTTATTGATCATTTTCCTAAATACCTAAATAGAAAAAAATTATTTCTCAATTTTGAGTATGTTAGTTGTTTTTTAACTAAAATTAATCTCAAATTTGAATAAAATGGAACACATTGAGTCATACCAGTCATATCATGCAACATATATAGGTGTGGATGAATCCTACACATCCCAAATTGCATATGGATCATTTTATTAAATTATAAAAATAAAAAAAATTTGTTTCCTTTGTTTTTATTATGCCACTAGTTTTTTTTACTAATATGACTTATTGAATTTGAAACAAGAACATTGAGTTATATTGGTCACATAGTGTTTTGTATTGACTTTAGACTAATGAATAAATGTCAAATATGAATTATAAAACATTGTCTAGAATTATCATGGCAATCTAAGAGAATTTGATTGGTTTTTATTGAGTGACTATTTTTTGTATTAAAATGCAAATTTTAAACTAATAAAAGGCACTTTAACACTATCCTTCTTCAATGACCATAGTATATCAATGAATATATTTGTCCAATAATTCTTTCATACATATACTAACTTCTAGAGTTGATTATACCAATATTTAATCATACATTTAAGTTGGATTATATAACTACTTGATGATTTGGAGTTCTAGATATGATTCTTTAGTAAAACTAGTGGAAAATTGAAGCTTCTGACATATAATGATCTTATTGGTGGATTAATACCATGTATTAAATAAAATTAACAAGTGATCAAAACATTATTTTGATAATAAAATTGAGACACATTCAAAATGGCTATTATTTTAGGTGATAATTTTATTCCTCACTTTTCAACAATTGATAAAAAACAATCATTGTATGATCCTCATCGTAATTCATTTTCAAAAAATTTTATTATTTCTAATCCAGAATGTTGTCTCCCCCTATACTATTGTCCCCACATTAGTCTTCATCTCTACCTCCTCCTCTTCCTCAGTTTTCAACTCCTACACTACCTCAACCTTTATCTTCACCTCTTCTTTACCTCTAACTTCACCTCTACCGACACGATTACCAAAAAAAATTATTTTTTGTATGTCAGCACATTAAAAGTAATTGATTTACTCTATTATACTTATACTTGATAAAGAGACCACAAATAATATATAATAATTATGAAAATAATGCATCACACCCAAAATCTATTTATAAAGTCATAAATCAAATGAGATCACTAACATAACAAGTAATCAAAAAAAATTAGATATAAATTTTGACAAAAAGGGTGATGGATAATCGCCTATAAAATTATATATTTCTTTATTTCATTATCTTGGTTATTGACAATATTTATATTACTAAGAAAATATAAAAAAATTATTATGAAGTATATTTAATGAAATTTTAATTACCTTCATAAATTTTGTTTTGGGGGTTGCTTGTTTTTTATGATTTATCATTTCTCTCATAAATTATAAAAAATAATATCCAAAATTGATTTCATTATCATGTTTATGACCATTAAAAAACATTGACCAAAATTATTAAATAGTTTTTAAATGATTTATTTTTTTAATCTTTCTATATATAACTTTATTTGATTCCATATGTAATAATTTTCATGATTTATCTCTTCAGACACCTACAACTTGCTTTTATCTAACCTAAATTTAGAGGCCTACTAATCAGAACAAAAGTATTGTTTAACACATAGTTAACATATAATTCTATGTTTATCTATAAATTTTGACTGAAGATGAAAAATATTCATTGGACACATCAAGTGTGGTTGGATGGTTTCATATCAATGCATTGGATCCATAAAATAAATATTCATGTTGTACAAATTGACTATGATCATTATCCAGTGTTCCCTAAAAACAATTACAAAAGGAAAAAAATATTTTATTTTTGTTATTAGATTGTATACTTTTACCTTTAAATTTTTGGAAAAAGAAATAGTTTTCCATTTGATGATTTTTATGGAATTTTTTCAGTAAATATTATATTTTCTTATCAATTTTTTCCTATCAAATGTATGCTCTACCATAGAAATGATATAGTGCTTAATGAATTCAAATCATGCATCACATGATCTTCCCTTTATATAGTTTTTATATACATTTATAAAAAAAATTAATAGTTATTAAATTTAATAACAATATTACCTCACTATTTGGATAGACATATTATGAAAATATACCATATGTATGTTTTCTTAACTAAGACTCAAAAACAATAATGTTTACTATCTCATTTAGAGTCCCAAGGATAGTTCCATTTGTCAATTATTATCCACATATCTCTTATTCATATTAAATGTAAACTATATTTTTTATTTTTAAATGTAATCTTCCCATGAAGCTATAGTAATAATAAATATTCCTCTATAACAGCCAGGGAGAAGGTACTCTTGGAAGGTCATTTTTTTCTTTGTCGATTCACTAGATGTTTTTCATTCAACCATTAGTTTCTCCACCACTCCATCCATTTATAAGTTCACACCTCACTTCATACCATTTATCATCCACTATTATAGATTCTTCATCTGATTTTTCTAAAAGACGTACCTCATGTTTCTTTATAAGATTAGCAAACAATGTTGTGAAATCTCCAAAACCATTAAGTGTTTTGGTAATATCTTGACCATTAAGTGGAATAGGCAATTTAGATTCCAAATTAATGACGTACATAGACATTACATTACTTTTGTAGAATAATTAATACATTACAAAAAATTACTCCCTAAAACCGTATTAGTTTAGTGTCTTTGGAAACTCGGAACATAATGTTCTAATAATGGTGAAAGATCTACATCATCTCTAATAAAGATATTCCACTTTGTTTTTCTTACCTAAAACCATTATTTATATCCTAGGGAAAAGAAAACATAAAAAGGGTGACCTTAAATGCCACATAAGAGTAAACATGGAGAACTTAAAAACAATCCATAAACATTTGAATGTAAAAATAAGATAATAAAACCTCAAAATCCTGAGTAATGACATTAATCATGGCAGTACATAAGTCATAGATCATAAAGGAACATTAATCATAATAAAATAAAACGTGTAACTGTAGAAAACCATTAAGCACATGATTTTATTTATATAGTAGCCAAGTAATTGATGTCAAGACCATCATTGGGGACAATGTCCCTTACTGAATCGAGTTCACTCCTCATTCCAGTCATGTATCACTAAACCAAATTAACTTTCATTTCCATCCATGTCTATCTCATGAGATATAAATAATTACCCAATGCATTGGAGGGATATATAGGTCCCACCCATCTAATAAGGAAATCATTCTTAATTGTGCCACAAAATAAACACAAATCATTTATCATAACCCAAAGAATAAAATGGGATTCATAAACATCATCCAATCATAATGTAATCCATATAAAACAAATGGATATCATTTCATCATAAGAAGAATCAAACCATATAAATAAGAGAGACATTATACTTGAACCATAATCAAACTAAATAATGTCATCATAGATGGAAAATAGTTTTGACAAAACACTTGAAAAGAATTCATGAGTAAAACATCATTTTATCTTAAAAATCATTTTATTTTCACAAAATTCCATTCAATTTTAAAAGAAAATAATTTTATTGAAAATAATAACGAAATAATGTAGAGGAATCTTCATGAAATTTAAGAATTATGAAACCATAAAAATATGTTCATTCGATATAAGTTAAAAAAACATTCTCCTCATACTTTTAACGGAAAAGTAAAAAATTACCTTACATGGTAACAGAAGGAAAGATTCCTTCCATACAATGTGGTAAAAACTCAAAAAAGGGTAAAAATGACTTTAAAAATACATGAAAGAATAGTAAAAATTTTATGAAAACATTTTGAGATCATATATACAAGGATGATAAACATAGCCTCAGTAAATACTTGAATAAATAATCTCCGATAAGAACGAGATTGGAATAATTATCCCCTACCTTAGGTCCAATTTCATCTGTATGTGTACGAAACACCAGTCTAGTGGGTTTAAAGATATTATGAACTTGTAACATAAACATAATAATATTTATGATATCATATATGATTCACTTATGACTTTATATGACCCATTGTTTTGTAAATTCCATGTTAAAGCAGTGTTTTGTGTAAAATCGTTCCACTTATCGTACGTGTTTCGACTTGTTGTACATGATATTATTATGTATATCATGATTTACATAATTCCATAATTTAAATGATGATTTATATAGAATATATATTCATCATATAAAAATATATGATAGATCAATAAATGGAAGGAAATACACCATTCATGGAGACTGTAGGTCGTATGTATGCATGAATGTTGTTTTCATTTCCTTATTGAATTTATTAGAATATAGTAAATAAAACATATATGTACATAAATATAGTATCATTATTATTTAATATCTTTCATGATTATTTATTATATATACATTATAATCATAATTGAAAGGTTAATCATGGAAAATGAATCTCATCGTGTTCGGGGAGACGGTAGTCCGTACGTACGCACGAGCCACAATACCATTCTTTTGATATTAAAATCATATGTAATTGGATGTTATATCATATAAAATAATAATAATGTTATATTTGTTGTATTTATCATTTATACTCATTATTATACCCGTCAAAATGATGAAATGTTTGAATAACAAACTACACCACGACATAGAGATGGTAAGCCGTAGGTACGCACGTGTGGTGACTTTTTCATTCATAGGATGGATAAAATAACTAATATGGTTGTAAAATTTTTATAATAACATAATATTATATATAAGATACTGGAGTTATTATTTTATAATAGGAACAACAAATAAGGAGGAAGTGGAAGAAGAAAGGAACGTTAAATAGGTGGTGAGATATTTACCTCTTCTTCGGGTTCTTCCTTTTGATTTGATCAAAATGGATCCATAGGTTGGCTTTATGAAAAAAGTAAGGACTCTAGGATTAACTTAGGATACTTTATAGGGTATTTGGGTAGGGTTTGGCTGAGACAAATTAATTTAGCGGTGTGAATTAGAGAGATGGGGGGTGCCCTTTTATAAGAGGAGTGAGGGGAACCTTAGGAAAAACATAAAATATTATTTTATAATAAAGTCATATTTAGTTAATAATGGATCCAAAGTGACTAATTTCTAGGGTATGGGGGGGGGGGGGTGGATATAAATACTCTCATCCAATATGTTTTAGACATGTTTAGGTTACCATTTTAACATTATCAAATATATTTAACTCTAAGTTAAATAATTTAACTTTTTTCGTGTCTTCTTACATTCTTACAATATATGGTTAATAAACATACTATAAACTGCCAATAGAACACCAATTGATTAATTAATGTAATATATATTATTATATATGATTTTTGCCGAACCTAATATTTTTAGGACCATTATTCCATTAATAATATAATAATTGATTTAAAAACTCTTTTATGTCAATTTTGACACTATTTGGTATTTTGTGTTTTCTAAATTAATAAAAGCATTATTACTTAGAAAAAATTCATCTAACCTACCTTAATATGTTATATTAACCTATAAAATTAGTTTAATTCATAAAAGGTCTCAAATTACATTTATTTGGGTATTTATAATATCAATTATGTTAATATTTCATTAATAAGGTAATTACTGCATCATCATTGTATCATAAATAAATTAAATTAGTTAATGTCTAAAAACATAAATAAAATAAAATTATGTAGGAAATCTATTTATGTTTATAATTAATATTTATTCTCAAATTTATCTATGTATAACCCTATATTAAAAATTATTTAGTTATTAATCATTGATGTTAACTATTTTAACTCTTCTTTAAATAAAATAAAAATAAATGTCCTAATCTAATCCAAGTGGACCTAAAGGGTAATATTTTATTTCTAAGGTTGTTTTTGGTCAATTTACACTTATCCAATAGAATTAAGACATGTTTTAGTGTAATAATAATATCATTTTTACCCTTAATTAACCTATTTACATTTAACCATGGTAAATAAAACGTAAAAGATATTATTCAACAAAAATTATTTTCATCTCATTAAAGCACATTTTAGTTACTGATATCAACCATGTCTCTCAGATTTTTGAAATTCAACTCACAGAAGAGGTAAAATTACGTTTTATGTAAATTTGCAAATGCTCCTAGGAGGTGGGTAAAAGACGGTAAAATGTTCAATAAAATTTGTATATATCTAAAATCATTATAAAATGACTAGAATGAATTACATTGAACTTATATAGGTATTATGTATCTATTGTGAACTAAAATAAATTTAAATAAAATAAATGATTATTTAAATAAAAATTCGGTTTTAACCAATAACTCAGTGTTGTCACTATTCATAAAAAATTGAATGTTTCTAGAAAAATACCAAAAATTCACTCTAGGATAATATCGATATTCCAAATCCAAAAATGAAGTCCATTTTGAATGATAAAATTTATAAAATTTCAAAAAGTGGTTATTAATATTCATACAGTCTTGTTTATAAAATATTTTAATTACATATTGTTTTGTAGTGAAACCCGGTATTGCATACAAGACACACTATCGAGGAAGGTCACGACTGCATGTAATGAAATCCATTTCAAGGCTTCGTGTAGTGAATGCTCCCATTGGTGTTGCGTATAACATAATAAAAACCTTTTCATTTATACATTAAAAAAAATCTATACTTAATGTTGCGTAGAATAATTTTCACAAAATAAACATGAAATTGTGTGTAACAAGAGACAAGAATAGTGTTGTGTATACTCCAAGATAATACTTTGTTGTGTATAGTACAAGATAATCGTGGTGTAGTGTACTATAGAAGAAATCAAAAAATTAAAAAGAATATATCTCATAAAATCTTGGGGTGTTACATGAATCTTACTAGATGAATCATGAGCTACCTCAGTCCCCACTCACTTGTTATCTTTGGGGAGTTCATGATGGTGTATCTTGTCTCTATAGATATTACACATTATACCCATCGCAACATAGCAGTGCACGGTTAGTGATAGATACAAATCACATAAAGCATCACCATGTATAATTGTAGTAATATAATTTTATTATAAGTTGATTGATGTGCCTATTAGATAATGAGAAATGAAAAAATTAATTACCATATCTAATGTATGTGGTTGGGGGAATTACATTCTTCAAAAATAGTTGGATCATTTGGATCAAGTGTGGATATTTTATCCACTATTGGTTCTCTTGGATTCTTTCTTATACATTGGTTTTCCAAATGTGAAAATAAAATAATATCATTCATTGAGTATTTTTTTGTCTTCAATAATATAACCATATTATATATATATTATTCTAGTATTATCTTATAAAAATATGTTCAAGGAGAGACTCAAAAACATAATCCTCTAATGTGACCATATAGCTTAGTGTACTTCAAAACTACTAAAATTAGGTTTTTTTCTCGTACAGTCATTGATGATTCTTGTGTCTAAACCATATTAAAAAATATGAACATAAATAGATATTTTTATGTAATATTGTTATAAATCAGAAAAAATTAAAATTATCTCATACTTACACATTCTCCCCATACTAATTTTTTTTTGTTTTAATAAACTAATTTATCCTCATTATTTACATGTTCCTCCTTCCGTAGAACTTGATGTGGGATGTAAGTGTTTATAGATTTATATTCATCAATATTAAAATAAACAAAGGAAATTATATTGTTATATATAACATGATTAATTTTTTATTGTTGATTTAAATTATATAATAATTTATTCTCTAATTATGTGTACCCTATCCATGTTTTGCGGTAGGGGTATATTGGTTTTGACGAACTTTTTTTTTTCATCACCCTTTCTTGTTTCATAAATTAACAAATTTTAATCATGTTTGAAAAAAATAAAAAATGTCTAGTAATATGTTATCAACTGCAATGCACCTAAAATTATTTTTTATTATTATGATTGATAAAAGAAGACCATGTTTCATGGTTTATAATTTTTGTAAACTAACTAGTTATGGAGCTTTATTTTACCCACAATATCACTTAGATGTAACTTTGTAAGAGAATTCCAGAAGCCTGTTTGATATTTTCTAGATGCCATTAAGGAATCATTCTTAAGGAAATCTTATTAAAAAAATGAAATCTATATAAAACCATAAAAAATAAATCAATCATTCATTGTATAAATTTTCAGTTAAATAGAGACATTATATTGTAACATTACTATTATATCATTCCAAAATATTTCTTTTATTACACGATGGACGTGGAACCCTGAATCACTAAACATTAACACATTATTCTTCATTGTTACCCAAAGGTAAATAATTAATTATTGAATTTTTGGGGTAAATAGGTCGGTCATGTTGATTCCCAAAAATAAAAAAACATATACCCTGACTTCTTGCTTTGATAATTTTACTCACCACTATGATTTTGGGTCGTTGTTTTTTTCATTAACTTGTTGTCGACACCCTAATAATTCCCCATTTTTATCATCAAAAGTATTTTCATCCTTGGTATAGGTAACATCATAATGTGCAAAAGATATTTTATGCATGATTAGTCAAACATTTATTTTTTCTTGAATAAAAACAATACAATACACTCCATGTATAAAATTCAAAATTTTCAGGAATCTTGCAAAAAAATTGTTATTGTCTTCAAAAGAGGTATAATACATCAATAATATAGTACAATAGAACTTCTCTACCATTATTTAATCTATCATCATTTTCTTGATTGTCTACCATCTCTTGCTTATAGATTGGACTCCCACATCCATGTTATCCTTCCTCCCATCATTATTGTTCCAAATTTCATTGGTGGAATACGCCCTGAATAGTTGTTATTGAATTCTGTTGTTTCATATCTATCATCCATTTTTTTCATACATCAAATTATGTTTCTTAAACTACAATAACAAAAAATCATCGTATATCATGTACTGGTGATAATTTTGAATGACTAATTCCCATAGTGGATTATAAAACATTGAAAAGACGGTGGATGAGTCTCAAGAAATAACATAAAATAATAGATGTTTCGGAGATTAATGTTATATTTTTTATTAGGTTCAAAAATAACCTAAGATAAATTTTAATTTCGGATTCCAACCTATTACATATTAAAAATAATGGAAATAACCTTCAAATACACATGAAATCCACTCTCTGTCCATTACTTCAAATCATAAACATTTATTATTTTCCACTTTTTATGAAATTCTTCTTTCTTTAGAAGGGAATAAGGGATATACTAACTTTTTTTATACTAGTGTGAGGTGTATGAATGATCTTTAAAACCATTCTTTTCTCCAAGATTCCATGAGAAATTATGTTAAAGATGAAGATAAAAACATTTTTAGAGATCTTTTTATATTGTGAGATGTATACCTTTGAGTGTCATATTCAAACCCTTTTAGATATATCTTGGTTTAAGGGGATGGTAATAAAATGTTTTGTTTGGAATGTGTTTTTTTTTAAAAATGTGTGCAACATTAATATTTTTAGGAGAACACTCATCATAGATGTATATTGATCCATGTATTCCAAACTGCAGAGTTCTAATAAGACCCAATGTGACCAAACTAAAAGTAATTGTAATTTTTGATTAATTGTTTTCGAATGTAACCGAGTGATTCATATAAGAAAATTCAAATTAGTAAATACAACAAATTATTTAATTATGTTTTGATTAATTTTTATGTTTCATTTTTTTGGGAAGTAGTAAATTATGAGGATGAAGGGATGAAATAGTATAAAATGAGTTTGTAGACGAAGTATTAAGATCTATGGTAGTGGCATTGATTGATATTAAGGAATAGAACTAGAGTGGGAGGTATGTCATAATGAAACATTGGAACCATAATTATGGGAGGAATGATATTTTCCAAGTGGGAGTCCAATATATCATCAATAGATGGAAGGAAATGAACCATCTGTGATTGATTAAATAATGGTAGTGAATGATAGTTTTACTTCATTATCCATGTTTTATATCTTTATTCAAGTTAGTAACAATTTTCATGAATAATTCATTATATTTTGGAATTTTATGAATCATGTATATTATATTTTATATATATCTAAAAAAATGATTCCATATTTATAGACACATATTTTTAATCCAGTGGTCCTTTTTATGAAATTTTATTTATGTTTCTTATGAATATTAGGTATTGTAAGATTCATTCACAAAAGGGGATGTAGATGTTGTTCATAGTGGAAATATATGAAGGTGGAATGATTTTATAGATAACGGATGGAATTGTGTAGATATAGGAATGTAAGAGATATATATATTTTGGTACCCATGATGTTCAGTGATTGTAGTTCCCATGTGGGTCCCCAGAGGGATTATTTTATTTGATCTAGAATTTTAAAAATATTATAATGAAATCTAGTTAACCATGTCATTAAAAAGTGTAATTACATATTGATTTATTATATATCTACTTATAAATTAATTATAAAGCACACATGACGATCCACTAATTCTAGTTATACAATTTTATTTAGTAAATTAATATATAGATTTCATTGTACATGAATTTTTAATAATATGAAAAAATTGTTATTAATTAATTATTTCAATAAATTAGAGTTTGTCTTGACATCACAAATCTTATCGTGTGCCCAAAACCCACATAAAGAAACCAGCCAGTTTCATTGACAATAATAACATGGGGATGATGAAAAATATGAAGGGGAATCTCTATATATTGAATTAGGAATCTAGATACTGGAATAACAAATTCAATGATTTTAAGACTATGAGAGGTTTCACGTAAAAAATTCTAATAGGAATGTTGTCAGAGGGTTTTGTATGTGAGGGTCATGTTAGTAATGGCTAGGGTTAGACAATTAATTTCGTATGTATAGTTGTTGGGGTTTTTAGAAGTAGTTGAGAATAATAAAAATGGGGAGAGGTTTTTGGTGGAGGGGGACTTTGATTTCATTTATCTTAAAACTAAACTGTATGGATGGTTTTTTCCATGTAGTAATGGTGTACCATCCATAGGGATTAATCTTCCTCTTATTTCTACTAAACATTATATAATTAATCTTGAATTTAATTCTTCACTATTACCAATAGATTTTGTCCAGATTATTATTATTCTTTTATTCCCTCATACACTAAATATTTCATTCGATTGATGATTTCAATGAAAGAGTTAAATTATAAGAAGGAGGATTTAGAATTATTGGACCATGATGGAGACCTGGGTGCCTTAATTGTAATTTTTATGAGTACCTCTCTAATTATTAGAGGAGTATGATAATAAAATTAAGAAGAACTATAAGTTGTTGACACTATTATAGGAATATAGATGATAATTAAATTAATAAGAGATAAAAAATTATAGATATAGTTTTGTTAGATGAGAGTGATCAATATCAATATGAGATGCTAAAGACCAGAAATGGAAAATGGGATCTTTTGAAAATTTCTCTATTAGATATATTATGCTTAGTTTTCAGAAAATTAGTTATTATGTTTCTAATCCAATGTAGTATTTTTTGGAATTTTTTTTTTATTTCATACAGGCTAATAAAATTTGTTGAGGGCCGTTACCATATGAAAACATCATTCTATTTCTTAAAAACCATTTTTTATGGAGGAAAAAGATGAAATAAAACCACTTATTGTAATTTATTTGATATTAGATGAATGTAGGGTTCATCATGGTTAATAAATGTTCCAAAAAGAAAAACACATAACCCAAAAAATTAGACAATGATAGAATAAATGTAGATAATAACATACAAGGGATTATAGCTGTTGTTCATTCAAGGGAAAGTAGACGACTCATGTCGGAATCAAGGGAGTTCCATGATAGCTTGAGAATCACGAGTGAATGAGTCATGGTTAGGGTTCTTTTATATATATTTGGGACGCTTATAACCATTCTTTAAAAATTCATTGATAAAGATCCCTTTTATCACCACAAAATTGATATGCACTAATAAAAGTGTTGTTTATCAGTACTAACATTTTAGCGCAAATAAAGATTTCTCTTAAGAGAACTAAAATAACACAGATAAATATTCATTTTATCTGCACTAATACAATGACATCTATAAAAGAATTATAAGTATATTTATTTAAATTATTTATATTAATGTTATAATTATTTAAATATATATAATTATTTGTTTTTAATTATTTAAATACATATTTATAAAATAATATTTATTTATTTATAATAATTATGAATATATAAATTTAAAAATAATAAATATACATTAATAAATTTATTTAATTATAATAATTTATTAATAAATATATTTTTTCAAGTTTATTAGTGGATATATAATCTTAAATACATGCATTTAAAACATGAGTGAAGTAGAATAATTCAAAATGAGTAAACATTAAAAATAAAAAAAATGGATGTGTTTTATTATTTAAATATAAATTATTAATATATATATAGATATATATATTGAAGTAAAGATGGATACATATTTAAAATACTACACTATTGTAAATATATATAAATATATATATAAATAATAGAAAAAGATTAAATTAAAAGCTAAAATACAGTATATTAAAAATGTATAAATCAACCCCCAAACATAATTATATTAAAAATAAAAAATAAAATTGGCTGATTAAAAAGAAAATGTCTTAAAAGAATCATGTTATAAGGATATTCTAAAATATAAATAAATTTGAATAAAATATATAAACATTTGATGTATATTTTCTAATATAAGATTCCATTAATTGTGTAAATATATTTTTGCATGAGTTTTATATAAAAATGCATGAATTACATATATATGTGTGTGTGTGTGTGTGAAATCTTTATATCACATGATGTTTCATATATGTTAAATATGAAACTCAAACAATATTTAAAATTAAAAAGACATTAATATATATTTAATTAATATATTTTTTTCGTTTAATATATTTCTATATTTAATATATACTATGTATTACTACTTATAATATATATATATATATATATTCATTTTTATTAATAAAATTTTCATTAATAAATTTTTATATAATTTTTTAATTTTCTCATTTTTTTCATTTTTTCTTTCGTTATTTAAATTTATTCTTTCTATATATTGATATTTAATATATACTATTTATTAATATTTATAAACATAATATAATTATTTTCAATTTATTAATTTTTATAAATAATTATATAATTAATTAAATATTTAATATTTTTCATAATTTACAAATTTAAAATTTTCAATTTTTTACTCATTATTTTTTTTCATTTTAGGTAAATAATATTTAATATATATTATTTAATCATTTTTAACATTAATTATCTAATTGATAAAATTGTTGAATTTTATTATTTTTATTTTATAAAGGTTTCATTTTATTTTATACTTTTATCAACATTACAATATGGCATTGATAATGGTTATCATTAATAAACATTAAAAAAGTGATGATAAGGAAAACCCTTTATCAGCGATTATTTTAGCCTTATTAAATATGGACCTCTTCGAATCGTTTTTATAAGATTGATAAATTCTAATGCTGTTAAAGGCCTCATTTGTTGATGTGTTGGGTGTTGAACTGTTATCCACAATCTCTTCTATGGTTTATTCACACTTGATTCTTTGGTATTTCGGGTATCGGTTGCGAATTGATTATATAGTTATGTATTTGATTCTATATCCATCCATTTTCTTGAGTATAATATATGTGTTTTCTCCATTCCTTAAAAATGACATAACCCTTTTTCTTAGAGGGTCTTTATCGTCTATGTGATTGATGTAGTTTTAGATTAAATCAAGGGGTTTCTTCGAGGACAATCAACTTTATATGATCATGATTTTGGTGGCCTATATTCTTTTTCAACTAGACTTGATTTTTTAATATTTTTATGATGTTATTCCAGGTGGATGCCTTTCTGTTTTTTATGTCTTTATATAATGAATGTAATTTGGGCATTAATGTGAGGTTTAAGACCTTTCACTGACCCCATAGGATCCATTTATGGCATATGACCGGACCTAGGGAAACCAATGGGCTAGGCCAAGGCATTGATTTTCGTGAAATTAATTGATGAACTTTAAGATTGGGTGATTAATAAAGATAATGGAATGTAATTGTTACTTTGTATGTTGGTATAACTAAATTGGATGAATGAAAATTTTTTAAAGCTAGTTTTCATGAAATGCATATGAGGATTTTAAAATGTTTTATATTATGTGTTTTGGGATTTTTATTTGGTTAAGATATTCAAAAAATGAATTGATGTTTTAATATGGGGCCTATGATTAAGAATGAAGTGTAACCATCAAGGTGTTTCAAAAGGGATTTTAAAAAGTGTTCCAATTGTAGAATTAAATGTTTTTGTGTGGTTCATTTTGTTAAAAATTTAGGTGGGAAACTTCTTAATGTTTTTGTTGAAATGATGTAATAGGGCCTTGTTTGGTTCTTATAGGAAGACCCATGTTATAAATGGTGTCATAGAGTTGTTTTGAAAATGGTAGTTGGTCTATGTGGTTCAGGATGTGATGATTCATAAAATGAAATGAGTAATGACATAAAAAGTTGTCTGACATTACCATTTGGGTTAATTGAGGGATGAAATATAATTTAATTAAGTGTGATAAATGATTAAATAAGAAATTAATTGTGGTAAATAGTATGTGTGGTGTGTGGTATTGAGGCTTTACTCCCACGAGCCAAAAAAACAGATGCTCTAAGTCCCATCGATGTACTATATGGTTGGTATGTTTGACTGAGGAACCTCATCTCAATGATGGTTTTTATATATTCTCTAGGCCCCACAAATGTTATGTCTAGTTTAGGATGAGGGACTAAGGCTCCTTATATTTGTGTTTGGATCGAGTGATGATCTGGGCCATGCTAATGTATTCAATGGTTGGTGAAGTCCTACTAAGGATATTTTATCCCCATGTATGGACATGTTTTTTTAACCTGGAATGTTTATCCAAGGTACATGGGTTAATTTAATTATGTAAGGTATTCCATGTATTACTAAAAAAATTTACCCCTTTTACGCTGTGTCTTATTCTCCCCACATGGACATATCAATTTAAATTTATTGGACATCATGATGAAACAATATGTATGAATTTGTAAATAAATGATATGTTAAATGTGAATCATTTTTCTATTATATTACCAATTTATTAATTCCACCTTGATTATTTGGAAACACTATTGTACAGACATGATATTTTCATATAAACTATTTGGGTTGGCCTGCTGATTTTTACTCACACCCTTCTTGGGCCACCATGGAATTTCGGTACCATAGAAGATGCTACTTTTATTACTTGTTTTTTACATGTACATCATGCTTGGTTTTTTAATACAATTTTTGGTTGAGGCATGGGATTTTTAGACTAGGTGTGACCTCCGAACCGTGTATGGGGAATTTATTGTAGTGGAAGTATATGTTATATTCACATGACTTCATGAATTCTAGGTAGTACATTTAATGGTTATGTAATTTTACACTTTGGTAATGATTTAAAAGTATCATTTGTTATTATTGGTCATGATTATACTACTTTTTATATATTCTGGAACTATTTATATTGTTGGTTACTCTAATAAGTGTACAATTTCACCCCATTGTAATTTTATAAACCTACAGTACTCGATGATTGCCTCTAGAATATGTTGTGGCATGCCTATGTTCAGGTTCCATCCCAGCATAGGGAACAAGTTTATTAGCTCCTAGAATGGAGACTATACAAAGTGGTATCAGAGTGAGTGTCATTTTTCTTACTATTTATGCATGGAAGATATGAGACTGGGGTATTTTGAGAGTGTGAACGTATTCTTGTTCATGGGTTCTTTTATCCGCATGTCTATGGAAAATACCGTGTTTCTTACGGGGCGGTTTATTTCATATTTTGCCTTTTACAGTAAATTGATACATCCATCTCGAGTGGTTGACAATGATTTGATGTTATGGATATATGAGTTTTGATCATGTTTCTCGGTATGAAATGGAAGGGTGTTTGGGTTTTCAGGAATCATTTATCCCTAAAGTATTCATTGGTTATCAGTATGTTTTGTAGGCATTATAGTTTCTTACGATTTATATATTGTTAGAGTAATTTTCTGTTCATGATTTATGTATGTGGATATTCACTAAATATATTGAAAATGAACATGTTTTGAAATATAAATTAAAATTAATTTTGGTATTTTTAAAATTTTATGTAATAAAAAGGATATGAATATTTAATTATTTGGTTATTAAATAATAATGATAATTTATATAATGAATTATTAATGATGGAATCTGTAGGGAACATGGAATGTATTACCAGTGTTGTGATCATACCCTTTATTTGGGTGGTTTGGGTAGTGAGATTGGCATATTTTGATACCTTGGTAGTATTTAATGGGGCTGTGTGTGGTTTTATATGTGGTTATAGGGATGTTCATATTGTACCTTCAAATGTATTGTGGCCATCGGCTGTGAGATTGTTTTTTCTAATGTGAATTTGATGACCCTTTCCGGGTGTGATCTTGTGAGCTATGTGTTGGAACATGAAATTTGTGTTGTGCCTTCTAATTAAATTCAATGAAGTTTTGCTGCATTTTTCTTGGAACCCATAGAAAGTTGTTGGTTTTGATGTTTTTGGAATGGTGTGGCTCAAATGGGGGTAGGATTACTGCCCATGAGTAGTGATTTGTTGTAGTTTAAGGTGTATAGATTAAATAAATAGACAAAGGCCTATGTTAATCATGACTCTAGATTGGGGAGTTATTATATTTTGAAAATTAATGATGGATTCTACGAGGGTTCAATCCGGTTACTATTTAATTTGGATTTATGTAATAGGTTTTCATATTAGACCATTATAATAACAAATAGATAGTTCTATTTATTGTGGATTTGTCCAACATGGGGTCGTAGGAAATACAATATTTTTTAGATTATATTTGAATTTCTTTTATGAACTATAGGTTTTTGGTTATTAAGGGAGAACATGATGGAGGTTAGAGCAGTATTATAGGTTACAATAATTTGAAGCATGGTTGGGTGCATTGTAGGTATAATCGATACTTAGTGGGTGTCATAGGATGTTATTAATGTGGATATTTATGCTTTGGTTCTTTCTCAGAGAATCACCTTAGCTATTGTGGTTGCTTATATGGTTGGATTTGAATGAGGAAGGATCTTCTAAGTGTCTGGCCCATTGGTTTTGTTGAATTTTAATGAAGGACAGATTGTTTAATTAAGGTAGGAAATATAGGGGTGACCATTGAGTATATGGATTATTTTGGTATGGATGTGACACACAGGGTGAAGGGAGGTCACATGGTTGTGATTTTATTGAGAAATTATGGGTTTTTTTTGAATAAGTAGTTGATAATTCCTTGAGTATGATTTGGTTGATAGACTAGGAGGAATACCATATTTAGTGAGTGGTCGTTTGGGGATATCGTTGGTGATGTATCTATCTGAATATCTAGAGATGCGTTTTGTGATTTTTCATATTAAATTTCATGAACTCAATGGTTCGAATGGGTTCCACATGTCAATAACATGAAATAGAGGAAAAATTCATTTTTGGGGCATGAGAATAGGTGTCTCGGGATAAGGAACCATTATATTCCATAAAAAATCATCTTGGGATGCACTAGTAATGTGACAGAACATTTTCTTTTGTAATTTTGTGATCTATTTTATTTCATCCTATAGTGATTCACCATGGTCATAATAGAAAATATTTTGAGTATTGTGGAGGTAGTGGTGATAATGAAAATTTTAATGTTGGACTACTTCGAAGAGAGTGGTGAGGTATAGTGAGTTTTTCTTGTTGAATCCCCATAAATTATGATGGTATGTTGTCTATCAGATGTTGCATGCAAGGAAGGCCAAAAAATTCAATAATTTATGGTGTCCCTGTAATGAGAGGTAACATTGGTAATGAATTTCTTTTTTGGTGGTAACAATAAAAGACATGTTTGGTGAACATCTAAACATGAAATGATCATGCCCAGTATCATGAAATTATGTTGGGTACACCGAGAGAGTATTAAATATAAGCCAATATAATTTAGTATTTCATATGGTTGGATGATGTGACTTCTTAAAGGTTTATAACATGTAGAAAATTAATATTGAAGTACTTTGGTTGGTTCTAAAACACTAGTAACTCCTGATTATGGTTCATATCATAGTTTAATATCAGTTAATGCTTAAGGTTCCTATCATGGAATTAGGTAACATGTGTTCTTGGACATTTCATTTTTTACTAATGTGAGGGAGAAATTGTCATGAACAATTATTAGGTTCAATATTAGTTTTGGGTGGGATGTGATTCTTATAATTTTTTTAGGGATATGGTAGAAATAACTGTTATAAGGTGGAGAGAGATGTGTTAGTGAAAAGGTATGGATAAGACCGTGGGTTATATGCGGTGGAATCAAGATTCCAATTAAAAACCTATGATGTATGAGTTCAGAATCCTTTAGAAAGGTAATATGGGCCTTAGATACAGGGGGTGATCAATATGAGTGATTTCATTTGATTAATAGTACTTTTAAAGGAAATAAGAGTGTTTTTTTGGGAGTACTGGTGGTTCTGATGGTGGGATGTCACTGATATTTAGGGATATAATCTAATAGTTATATCAGATAATTTTGTAATGCCTTATGTGGGAATGTGATAGTGTGCTAATAGTGAACTATGGGAATCAATACGATTATTCATATAGGGATGTTTTGATAGGGTTTGGTAAATGGAATAGATATGGTGAGTCATAAGCCACATATAGTTTAATGTGTCTTGGTGAAATCATGTTTTTGGTAATGTAAATAGGTTTTGAGTCAATCTATATTATCCTACATTTAAAAATTGATTAAGGAGGTGCATATATTATGTGTCATTTTTATAGTAAGGTTGGATACCAATTTTGGATGGTGTTATCATGGATTTAAGGGCATAGAGAGCTGCGAAACATGTTGAATATGATGTTGAAGATTAATTTTTGGTTTTAGTTGTCTATTCTAATGGAGGATATTCAAAACAATGAATGTTTATGGTTGTGAGAAAAATTTTATAGTGGGGAGTACCATAATGGTTAGGTGGTGGGTAGATGACGTCACTTGTGTTTCTGGTTAAAGGTTATTGGGTAAAATCCATCATGGTGTATTGATTTTGGAAAAGGACATGGGATAAGGTTCCCACTAGTTAAATTCATGAGAAAATTGTTTTGATTTGGTTGTGATTGGGATATTTGAACCTGGATGGGGGTTATTTGGCCATTATCTGTGGACCATAATAGGTTGGGGGATGTGGTTTAATAAATTTTGATTCCCAAGTGTTAAAATTTTATAATTTATTGAATATTTATTTTGATGGAGGGTAAATCGATGCTAGATTATGGGATTATAAACTAGGAATGTTATTTCATTGTTTGATGGAATTGTGAATGATACAACTTTTATGGATCATTTGGTTTGTGTTGTGAATTTATTGATATGGTTAATGAGGTAAGTCCAAACTTTTTATCTAAAATCTATGATGGAATGTCTGTATTCTAGTGGAAACATAAGAGAGATATGTTGGTGGCTGGGGAAAGTGGCCTCAAACATTTACCATGGGGGATTACCAATGCATGAAAGGATAGATCGAGGAAGTGTATTTATTATATAAGGATGTTGTAAGACCCCATTGTATGATATGGTTTATTTTCATTTTAATGAATGGATTATATTTATATAACTATGATAATGGATGTTTTCCCAAGAATAGGAAAGGTATTAATAGTTTTTTAGGGGTTCGACACCTGATTAAATTGGAGAAGGGGACAATATATAGTAATATAATGGTTGACCCATGGTTAGTAAATTTTTTTTACATAACCATGCATCCTTCTGAAGGGGTAAATCTTTATGAAAACCATAATGTGTGTCGGAGAAGACCATGCAGCTTGAACTCCCCTCAGACAGTGGTGATCACCCAACCATTTCAATTTTTCAAACCGTGTAGGTGGTAAAGAATACCATTTTACTCAGTTTCATCTTACATGATGGGAACATTGTGGTTGCGACAATTTTTTTTTTCAAATTTGTGGTCAAACCTTGTGCCTCTTAAATGTGGGGAAATTCTATTCTTATCTCTCAACACAAAATCATTCTTCCCTTGTTTTTCAGACCTTTAGATTCCATACAGTTATGGTGAAGAACCAGATGCAACCTCACCATCCATGTTTCATTCTCTCTCAATTGTTAGTAATTAATATGGCCTTTGGTTGTGAATCAAGAATTCAGGAAAGACATCAACTCCATTTCTATCCATATTTTTTAAGAGTCTATGTGTGTTGTTACCTGTACTTTTGAATCTGTAAACCCTTGTGTTCTATTAATAGATTCATCTATTTGAGATAATATTTTTGAGTGTAAATGATCAGATTTAGGAGAGAATATTCATTGAATAAAGTGTTCATATTTTAAGGTATCTTCCTATTCAAAAACACATTCACATTTTTATCTTCAAATCATATTGATTGAAATGTACAGATTAAAATGGTATAATCAAACCACCATAACTATTAATACATAAGTAAAATAAAATCTAAATTATCATATTAGACAAAGGAGATCCATATATAAAACTTCATATAATATCATATCTTGATATTCGGATTTCTAATTTATCAAATTGGATATTGCAGGTGGAGGGTGGAATTGGAATGCAAACTGTCCCCCACCGTTGGGCTATAAATACATCCCCTCTTCTTCTAGTAAGGGGTTGTAATTTTAGAGAAAACTAGATTAGAATTGAATTTTTGAGGCTCTTCCAAAGTCATTGTAGGATCTTCCATACACATGAATCTACTTGAGATACCATTCCTCATTTATGATTTCCATTTACTTTTGGGTTCTTCGTCGTTTTTAATCCAATAAATGTTGTTTTTTAATTCAATTTTAATACATGTTTAGCTTTAATTATATCATAATATAATTCACTCCATATTTTTTAATATTTATGTTTTTAAAATATTTTAATCCATGTTAAAATTCATTTTATATTTTTCATTCTCATTCAATCTGAAGTCCATATTTAATTCTCTTCACTGTTTGTGTGTGTGTTCAGGGCACAACTATTTTCATATCCATTTATTTTTATTCTCTTATTAACTAATCATTATAAATATATTAATCCAGATTACTAATCATCCCAATTTCTTAGTAAATCTCTCATTAGGGTGACTCAAAATTTTGTGATATTATGTGATTGAGAGTATTTTTTTAATGAATATTATTCAAATTCACATTTTGTATATTGGACTTAACAAGTCAGGGATTAATGACTTTTTTTTAATGTGTGGTTTATATTGATTATTGGAATCATAAATACACTAACATAAAAAATATCTCTTTAATATTAGAACCCTATATAATGTTATGTCTTGGATTTAAGCATTAACACTTGGGAATTCTCATCAATGTCATCTTGGGAAGAGGGTGTTAATTTAATGCAATATAAAGCAGAGCACAACGATATGAATTTCTAAACTCCCTAATGATGAACTATCCCAAATATTTATTAAATTGTTAATTAAATTAATCATTTTAGTTATACTCTTCAAAAAACCCCAAACTAAATACAATTAACAAAAAATAATTGATTATTAAAAAGTATGAATGCGAGGAATCGACCTGAGTGCTAAAATACACAATAGGAGAGGATTGAAACCTTGAACTGTCAATATGAGATAGTTATTCAGGCTTCAATGGGTGCCTTATCTTAGGCTGGTTCATTAATTAGTCATTATATTTTAGTAATTGTAAAAAAATACAATAAAACCAAAGAAAAAAAATTAAAATTAAAATGAAAAAACAATGAAAAAACCACATTCTCATAAAAATAATAAAAAATAAAGAAATAAAAACACATCTTTCTATTTCTTCATAAACATATGTGAATTCCACCAAGACTCCCAAAAAATCCTTCAGATTTTTTTGACCTTGAAATTGAGAGAACTCTTCCCCGACATAGGAGGAACATAAGAGATAATCAAATCATTCAAGAACCAGTCCATGTACAAACAATTGAATTAGTTATGGATAATCATAGGGACAAAACACATAATTAAATTTATTCCCCTGATATGAATTACCAACCCCTTTTCATTCAATATCCCAACATAGAGGCTATCTTCAAACTCAATTTGGTTTGATTCATCTTATTCCTCATTTCCATGGTCTTACTTTTGAGGATCCACGTTTTTATCATAAAGAGTTACAAGTGGTTTTCTGTACCATCAATCCTCAAGGGGGTTTCTAAAGAACAAATCAAGCTCTGAGAATTAATTTTCTACTTATATGACACTTATATGTAATATCATTACAATCTCTCTCCTAGTTTCATAAATACATGGAATTACATGAATCGACTTTTATTAAAAATTATTTCCAGCATCTCGTACTACTTCTATCTGAAAGGAAATAGGTTGTATTTGAAAAATCCCAAATGTGTAACTCCATGAATACTGGGATATGTTTAAAAGGTTTATGGCTACCTTTCCCACACCACCAATTTTATGACCAACTTATGATCCAATACTTCTATGAGGGGTTATTGGCTTTGAAGAGAACTCTCATTGATGCCACAAGTGGTGGTGATATTGTTAATAAAACTCCCTAACATACAAGAAATCTCATAATAAAAATGGCTACAAACACACAACAATTCCATACTCGAGCACATGCTCAAGTCAAATGAGACAATGATAGTAAATTGATAGAGCTGAAAATGATGACAGATTGGATGAGTGAACATATAGGTCTTGTACGATAAGTAGTTGTGGATGTCAAAGCCCCAAATTCATATTCTCCACAATCTATGATCACTAGTTATATCAAGAAAAATGGATCCTACATCTCCCTATCTAATAAAAATATCACAGGTCCAACACATCAGGAGGATAAATCTGATTCATCAAGACCAACATAGGTGAATACAACATATTTTCAGGGGAAACCCAACCCTCAACAATCAGGTCGGTTCATGATAAAACATTATTTTATTGAATATTTTATTGATAATAAATGGTATAATTTCCTCACATTGTGTTAAATATGTTTAATTGGAATGTATTTGGGATTAGATCATTCATTTGAATATTTGATGAAAATTCACGTTTTACCCTTTTAAAATCGCTGTAGTATTTCAATAATAAATATTTTTAGTTGAATTATTTGAACATAATATTTTGTAACTCTGTTCTATACTTCATGGTATACAACTTTTATTCAGGACACTAGATAAAAAGAATGCATTTGGATGGAGTAATTGGGCCATAAATTCAAAGGTGGGCTAGAAACGTCAGAATGGAGAAGCTTCTCTATGTCGGCCATACCTCATTCTTCTATGATTTGATTGAGCCCAACATGAGAGGAGATAGGGGAACCATATCCTCAAATATGATCCTTCTGAAAGGCCGGCCAATTCACGTGTTTTATTGGTCAAATGGGCAGTACAAGTTGGCATAAAATATTTGGCCGAGATTCCCCATTCACACTTGAATCCACTTTGACCCTAGCCTCCCCACCACTCTATAAATTTGTTTTTTTTTCTCATTTGGTGGTGTTGGGACGTAAAATTGGAAGTTTAGGGCAGAGGAGAAGTTTATTCACTCCAGTTCTCCAACCATTTCAATAAGGGTAGCTCTTGAAGCAAGGATCCCTTTGACGAAGCCTTCTTCTTCTCCTTCATGTTTTAATGATTTTGTTTGTGTAATAAACATATTTTTTCATCTTTAATTTATTCTGTTTTCCTTTTTATTTCATTTTTATTCTTCATTAATCTTCCTATTTGGGTTGGAACTCAAGAGTAGAAGCATGACTGGGTTATAACCATTCTAAACCATTGCACATGCAAAACGCTTCTACGATGATTACGCCACTCATGGAAGCGTAGTTCTTTTTAGTAATCGATCGACCTCTATCCTTATTCATTCATTTATTTTGAATCAATTAGATACTGTAATTCACATAATATGATCCATGAATTGTGTTTTTAAATTAAAATAAACTAATAAAACAATTGAACAATTAATACAAAACACGCAAGGTTCAGATTTTGTGTAAATTGTGAGAGCGTGATCTTAATTAGTAATACAAGACCACATGAGATAAATTTGTAGAGTTAAAATATAATCCCTAAACACAATTCATCCTCATTTCCAGAATGGATATGTTCTCTAATTAACCACTGACCATAATCTATCCTTATAACAACAATCAAAGCAGGGTGTTGTGATTGCGTGTTCTGAAGCTAGCCTCGTGGTTAAGTAATTTCATCTTTGTGGTTAAGTTAACTCTCGTAGGGTTCAGGGGATAACAAATTAGGGGATCATAATTAATTGGATATTTATTTAAATGATAATTATTACTAAGTCAATGAAGAGGTAGAGTTAGATCGATTGCGCCTTTTAAAATACATTTCTAAAAAAAACATCTTCTTGTTGTGTCATTTTAATCGAAATTCATTTCAAAACTAAAAACAAAAAAAAACTATACAATATTCTCCCAAAAAAAATCATCTAGATTCATAAACTATAACAAAACCCAATCCTTTAATGTATTGTTTTTATTCTATTCCATTTTTTTAAAAAAATACCTTTAATAAGTTGTTAAATTCACTTCCTCCTTTGAGAGACAACCTTGATCATCCACTCTGCTGCACCTAATTACCACAAAATCACACTAATAATTTGAGGGTGCCCATGATAGCGCTCTTTCAGTTCATTATAAACATCAACCAACCCCACTTTAATCCCTTATCTTCTACCATCAAGCAATGCATGAGGTATGGTAATCTCATTTTTTATCCCCCTCAATTCCCTCCTCAAAACCCAAACCAATTCCAATATGGTCATGGTTTTGGTAACTTCCAACAACCTTGCCCTTTTGTTCATAAACCTCAAAGGATATATCCTTAAATTGGTCCTCCTAGATTCCAATATACTACTAAGCATTACCAATTCACAAACCAATAAAACATCTTTACCAAGAACCAAATTCAATGAAATCCCATTTTAGGACATGCCTCATCATCCATGCAAGTGAAGTGGGAGATCTTTCATCCTTCACCTGTTCCAGCCTTAAAAATTATGAAATTAAAATTGGTCAAAATGAATCCCACCTGAGCCAGTAGAAATAGTCAAATTCTTCCCAACTCCCAACTCAACCATTACCCTACCCCAAGAGTAATGTATGTCGAATTTCACTTAGATCAGGAAAGAAAATTTCAATGCCTCATGATGAGCCATTCAAATCCCCTTTAAATGTTGACCTATAAAATAAAAACAAAAGGAAATTAAAAAATAAACCTAAATACATAAATTCACCACCTCCCATTCCACTTATGAACCCAATTATATTTCCTCAAGACATTTCAAATATGAAGAAGCCCTTTAATCCTACTTCTGAAATGACCGACATATAAAGAAATGTCTAATTAAATATTCCACTAATAGATTAAATAAAACAAATCCCTATGTATTCCATGTTTCTTATGTAATTTTGCACCCATAAGAGGAAACATAGGACCTTAGAAAATTTTTCCACCCAGTAGTTTGTTCCCATTAAGTGACAAGATCCCGAGAACTTTACAGTTCCGGGCCAAATTGGAAGTTCCAAATACAATGATGCAGTCATAGAACTAGGAGCCTCAATTAACATCATTCCCACATCCCCCTTTTCTAACCTTAGTCTAGGTAGCTTACATCCGATGGGTTTGGTCATTAACTTGACCAATCAAAGCACCGGTAGACCTGAACGTATAATCGAGGACATTCTTTTTTTTTTGTGAATGATCTTATCTTCCCTATTGATTTCTATTTCCCTAACATGAATGTTGAGATGAACTCTTCTCGATCTCCCTTAATAATAAGAAAGACATTCCTAATGACAGTATGAACCAATATTTATGTCCATTTAGGTATCTTATCCATGGAATTTAGTGACCAAATGGTTATGTGCAACATTTTTCAATCTATGAGATACCCATCTGAGGATCACTCTACACTCTCAATACATGCTTTTGAGGATACTTCTATGTGTCAAATGAACACTATTTTGTCATATTCATCATGTCCTAATGGGAGAGGATCTTTTGAAATATGCACCATGATTAACTAAATTATAAATGGTGGACATGATGTAGACCACTCATTCATAGACACTATCAATATAGAGGATCTTGAAAACTCTCTGAAATCCCATATCAACTCAGGTCTCTGCTGCTCCACCATGAACAATATTAAGGAAACTTAGTCAATACCAACTGAAGTCCCTTCAACTTTTCCTGAGTTGTCTAACCCAAAAATTATTGAAGTGACTGATTTGAGACCTCTTCCTAAACACATTAAATATGTATTCATTTTACATGATCACTCTTTTCATTTAATTATCTTCACTTCACTTACTAAAACTACGGAGTTCAAAGTTGTTTATATATTTTAGGGTGAAAATACCTTAGGTTGGACCCTAATTGACAAACTCAGAACCAATCATTATCTTTTCATTAATCACATTCATCATGAAGAATCATCCAATGAAATTAGACAACCAGAAATAAGACTCAATCCACTCATACATGAGGTATTTAGGGAAGAGATCAAAAATCTTCTTTAATCTAGTAATATCTACACAATATTTGATAGTGAATGGGTTTGTCCAAATATTTTTGTACATAAGCTGTGTAGGATCACTGTTATCATAAATGAACATAGGGTGTTAGTCACATTTCATGTGAAGATCAAATGTATTTGTGCATATACTATAAGAAATTTAATGTATAAATAATAAATGATTACTGCCCTCTTCTATTCCATGACAAAATGACAAAATGATTAGATGAACAGTCACACTATGGCTTTCATGATGGATACAACAACTACTTCCAAATCCTAATCACACTTGAGGGCTATGAAAATAAAACATTCCCTTCCAATTAGGAACATATTAATATTTGAGAATTCATTTTGGAATTTGTAATGCTCTTAAGACATTCCAAAGGGTTATGATGAGTATCTTTTCTGAATTCATTAAAAACTACATGGAACTCATCATGGATGATTTTACCATTTATGGTGAGTTATTTGAATCTAGCTAGAAAACACTCTCTATATTCCTTCAAAAGTGTTTCAAGTGTAACATTGGGGAAAATTTGAAAAAATATCACTTCATGGTTTCAAATGGGATTTTCTAGGGAAAATAGATTCAAAAGAGGGTATTGAAGTTGATCCTTCCAAAATTGATGTGATCCAGTCCCATCATGAACCCTCATCTATTCGATACATCTATTTATTCCTCTTTCAAGATGGTTTGAATCAAAAATTCATCCATAACATCATTAATATATCCATCCCACTCACTCGGTTGCTCAAAAATGATATCACTTTCCATTTTGATGTTGTTTGCAAGAGTTCCTTTGGTGAACTACAAAATTCTCTTACATTTTCCAAGATGAAACAACCCCAAGATTGGTCATTACCCTTTGAGTTGATGTGTGATTCTTCGAATAGATCCATTAGGACTGTTCTTAGTCAAAGAAGAGAACAAATTCCTCATTTCATCCATTATACCTCAAAATTTTTTGGATAAAACGCAATCTCACTATTGTGTGACTAAAATGTATCTTTTTGAAGTGGGGTTTTCCTTAGATAAACTGTGTCCCTATCTCTTAGGTGCCAAAATCATATTCACCACAAACCATTCTTCTATAAAGTTCATACTCAAGGAAATTTATTCCAATCCTATGATAATATAATGTATCCTAATGCTCCAAGAGTTTGACCTTGAAATCAAAGATATACCAGGAAATGAAAACCCTATGGCTGATCAGCTGAGTAGAATTTGTAATTATTCTCATTAATAAATCATTGATCATATATTCACCACTGGGAAACTTCAACCTCTCACTCCAAAGTCACCATTTTATGCCCCAATTCTAAATAACTTGGTTTTAGGTTTTTTACTAAAAAGTTGTCAAAAGTTCAAAAAATTTGAATTTAAAATAAGATTAAAAATAAAATTTTTGGGAAGAAAATAGACATTGGAAAACATGGGATGACATTGTATTTAGGATATGTGTTGATTAAAATGATCATTCCTATATCATATAATTCATTCAATCAAATCTTGGGGGTGGATACTTTAGACCAAAACCACCACTTGAAAGGTCCTAGACTCAAGATTATTATGGGATTCACTCTTCAATGATTCACATGAGTTATGTTAATCATGTCCCACTTTCCAAAAGTTTTGCACAATTTTGAATAGATGTAAAATGACCCAAAATCCATTAATGATTTGTGAGATCATCAATATTTGGTGAATCGATTTCATGGGACCATCATGCCCTTCCTAAGAATTCTCATAAATTTTTCCTATAGTGGATTATTTTTCTAAGAGGGTTGAGGGAAAACACACTAGAAAATATGATTCAAATACTCTTAGTGAGTTTAAAATAACACACATCTTCCACATATCTAGAACTCCCCGTGCCTCGATCAATTACATAGGAACCCATTTTTGTAAAATAACCTTGTAATCTTTTTTGAAACAAATAGTGTTGAACATAAGAATTAAACTTCATACAACCTACAAAAATTGTCATTGTTGAAAGTTATAAGTGTGAAGTTAAAATAGTGTATGAGAGATTTGATAAGATGATCTAAAATGACCAAGATAAGAGACTTAGTGAAGAACTTTGGGCTTATCTAACTTCCTGTAATACACACATTCAAATGTCTACGTTTTGGCTCGTTTTTTTGTAAATAATGTCATCTTATTGTTGAAATACAACATAAGTCATTTTGGCCTGTGAAAACTAGTTATTTTTATTATGAAAAATCTGGTGAAGAATGATAGTTGTAGTTGACTGAATTGGAGGATCTTTGACTTGACTTCTATGAGAATTACAACCTATACAAAGAAAATGATAATGTACTCCTTGAAAAACACATCCTATGAGAGGTTTTACATGAAGGATAAAAGGTATTTCACTTTGACTCTCAATTTCTACTTCACCAAGGAAGATTAATTATCAATGGGAAGGTCCTTTTATTATTTCTCATGTTTACCCATTTAGTGTAGTGCAAGTCGATGACCTATCTTCAAAAAGGACATTCACGATTAATGAACATCAGTTAAAGAATCACCATGAGAGGACACACATCCCATGAACCTCCTAGACTACAACTGACCCACCACTGGATGGAGACAGTGAACCACCAAATCTAAACCAAGGGGCACCTATTTCATTTTAACTGCCTCTTTTTTACTTCTTACACCTTTTATATCTCTCGAGATTTCTTCATCTTCATATATATTTTATTTTTTACCAGTTTCATCATCAACATTATTTTATATATATATATATTTTGGGTGGTTGTGTATTTTAAACCCATAAATAACAAAAAAAATGAAAAAAACTAAAAAAAGAGTCATAATTACTCACCATCCTATATTGAAAATTCGCCCAACTATTTTGGGGAGTCAATGTACATGTTTTTATCTCCAAAATTTTGTATTATTATCATAATTTTGGAAAACTAATCTTGTGTAAAAAATAACTAATTTTGAATTCTCCATTTTCTATTTGGAAAATGATTTTCTCCAACCATGGGAAAGTAAATAATCTTCCATTCCAAGTCCACCTATGGCCATCTATTCAACATGTGTGTTTTAACCCCTGACTTTGATTATAGTTTTTATAGACCTTCGAGAGGAATTTTCTACTTTGGTGAGCATTAATATAATAGAGGCATTTTTTGATCCTTATTAGAATCCCATTTTCTAAATTGCCTCTAATTACCCTTATATTAATCCTTCTATTGAAATACACTATGAGACTATGAAAAAATTTTCTTTGAAATACACATTACAATCTAAATACCATATCCCACCAAATTTATACACGGATTTAAATAGCATAATTTTTTGAATTGTATGTTTTATGGGAACAGATTTCCTTTTTGGGGGCCCTTTTATTTATTTTCAATTTGTTTTCATACTCTTGAGGGGAAGAATCCATTTTAGTGTGTGGGAGAGTCTTTTATCCACTCAGTTTGGGGAGTTTACATTCATTTATGTAATTTGGTTAATGATATTGACAAGTGTTCAGAGAAATTATAATAAAAATAAAAAATGAGAACAAAAATTTGGGTTGTGTCTTGGAGGGTCAAAAATAGATCTTCATAAACCATTGATTTTGTTATAAATTTAACAATTAGTGTCATGAGGAGATCAATCATGGGTTAGGAGATGAGTGTGATATTTTTTTTAACTTCAACTTTTGAAAAAATGAAAAAATAAAGAAAAAAACACGGCACTTTTATTATATATTATTACATTATTGGGATAATATTTGTTTTTTATAAATATTTAGTCTTCTCATTCCCTTAAAATTTTCTTCCTCCTTTGTGTATTTCTTCACAAAATCATGCCCTTTTAAATATGTGTTTCCATTTTTTTCCATGATTCATTTCAAAAAAAATGTGCATTGTTTTACACATGTAGATGTTTTACCCCTCCTCTTCTCTCTCTTGGACATTAAATTCATACCATAACATTTCCAAAAATAACCCTTCACACGAACGCTTGATTATTGTTAACATTACTATGGGTAATGGAAGCTAAGATCTCTTTCAAACATCATGATTTTTACCTTTGGTTGGTGAATGAGTGAACATTCATAAATAATTTAAATCATGTTGAGAAGTGTGTATTTTGAGTGTCAACATTAATCATTTCTAAATTTGGCCATGAAAAATAAATTATTTGTGAACATTTTTTTTGTAAACATTTTTGGTGGATTTTAATATCGATGAGTGAAATGATTTAATCCCTTCCCTGATTGTGGGAAAAAAATTATTATTTTTTAGTGAGTGAGAATAATATTGATAAGGTTTAATATTTTTTTTACATGTGTACATGCACAAATCTATGTGTGAGGGAGTTGATTTTTTCCATTTATTCACAAGTCTTTGTATACTTCCTCTAGTAAATTTCATGTAAAAGTGAATAACGGGTGTCAGATACTCATGTTTTATTACTAAATATAATTTTTCAGTATTATTTGTATTACTCTAATTGAGAATGTTTACTATTTTGAATATAACTCCAAACATACTTCTCCAAATTTCTTGTTTCTTATTTTTTAGGATCTGTTATTCAATTTTAATCATATCACTACAGGTAATCATTGTCCATTTCTTCCATTTGGAGGTTCATATGGACCACACAAGAAGTCCTATAGAATCTATGAAAACAAAGTACCATCCATGAAGATTGAATTAATGGGCTCATCATAGAAGTACAAAATTGTTGATTCTCCTCCAAACATTTGGGGAAATTACCAATAATATTGGGAAAAATTAGAGTCCCAAATCCACTAATTAGAGGCCTAAATGATTTAATTTTATTCATCCCACCATTCTGTCTTCAAAATGAAATTATCTCAACATTATAGATGTTTCTCCGGATAGAGACATATATTAGAGATGAGATTTTTTATTATAAAATAAGAGTTCTAGTAGCAAAGCATTTTTGAATAAAGTGTTCATATTTGAGGACATCTTCTAATTCAAAACCCCATTCTCATTTTGACTTTGAAAAATAATGGATTGAAATGGACAGAGTAAAATTGTGTAATAAAACAGCCATAACATGGTATCTAACGTCCAGTAGCCAATAAATATTCATATTAGAGAGATTATATCCACATCTAGTACTTGTAAAAAGATTATATCTTTAGATATTTCTGTCTAATTTATCATATTAGTGATGCAAGTGGAGTGGAAGAATTGGAATGGAAACAGACCACCACCATTGGGCTATAAATACATCCCCCTATTCTCTTTATATGGGGTAAGCATTTTAGAGAAAATGAAAGTAGGTTGGAATGAAAAATTCTCGGGCAAAGGCTTGTTAGGATCTTATATAGTCATTATTCAACTTGAGATATCATTCCTCCCTCCTTTTTTCATTTTCTTTTATGTTCTTAATCATTTGTAATCTTGTAAGTGTTTGTTTTTCAATTCAGTTTTAAATAAATGTTTCATTCTCATTATATCATAATATAATACACCCCATGTATTTTAATATTAATTTTCTTAAAATATTGTAAACCACATTTTAAAGCATTTACTATTTTTTCACATCTAATCGAATTTCTATATTTAATTCTTTTCACCATTTGTGTGTTTGTTTGGTTCACAACTCTTTTCTTATCCCTTTATTTTTCATCTTTTATTAATTCATCATCATAAATATAATAAAACATATTACTAATAATCTCAATTTCTGGGTAAAAATATCAGTGGGGTGAGTGTAGTTAGGGTTTGGCTTAGTGGTAAACACCACATAATCCTACAAGAAAAATGGGGGTTCAAAACCCATTGGGCACAGGTTACTGTAGCAGTACTATAGCGGCACAGTTGTAGCAGCGGTACTATATATTAGTGGGTACCGTAGCGGAAGTAAGGAACTATAGGAGCATCATTATTGTGCGGGTACTGTACCAGCCATGTTACTATTCACATTATGGCAATTGGGCCAAAAAATTGGGCCTACGGGCTGTATAATGGGCTACAAGTCCACTCGGCCTTCGGGCTATGTAATGGGTCTCCCACAACCCAGTTAAAAGAGTTCTTTGATTTTATTTAATAATAAAATGATGCTTTGGCCCCTACCTTTTAAAAAATTATCATTGGGGTGAGTAAAAATTTTGGTTTGTTAAGTGATTGATAGTATTTTCTCAATGAATATTTCTCAAATTGACATTGTTAATATTATACGTAACATGTATTGGATTAATTACTTGATTTATTTAACATTTTTTCATGGATTTTTGGAATAACAAAAACACTACATTTAACAAACTCTAATTAATATTAGAACTCTATGTTATGTTAAAATGTGTATTAAAGCTTTAACACATGGGAATTCTTCTCAGAGTCATCCAATGAAGTGGGTGTTAATTAAATTCAATATAAATCATTACTCGATGATATCAAAAGATTAACTCCCTAATGATGAAATCACCCCAATAATTATTAAAATGTTAAATTAATTAATCATTTCAATTAAATTCATAAAATAAGCCTCGCAATCCCAATAGAATCCACCAAAAACAGTCGAATAATACAAATTTTCATTATCGAGGATTCGACCTGAGTATTGTTCTTCACATTATTAGAGAAACAAAACCATGAATGGTCGGTAGGAAAAAAAATCAGACATACATCACATATCTTGAAATTTTAATTGGTATTTGGAATGAAAAGTGGTTATTTTTTTATAATTTTTTTTAAAATAATGTCTATTTGGTAAATGATTTCAGTGTGGTATTGGACTAAGGCACTACTCCAATGGGTCGGTCAGGAAGAGTTCTCTTTGCCCCCTGATGTATTGTACAAATAGGATATTGGACTGGGGATCCAAATATTTGTTTGAATAAAGAGTAATTCCCTGGACCCACAAATATTATGTATTTTTTAGGTTGTGGTGTAGAGGCTACCTGTCTATTTTTTGGGTTATACTAATACTATCTAACCCATTGATGTATTTCTTGGTTTGGGAAGTCGGTCTGAGGCTCTATGCTCCCAACAGAATGACATTGTATGGTTAGCGTAAGTGATGATCCAAGGTAAGTGGATAACTAAATTGGTTAGGGAATTTTATTTTGGAATAAAAATATTCAACCCCTTTATATTATCTAATAGGCTCTCGATATAGTGGGACTTGGTCAGGTCGGTTAAATTGCATAATGAAATATGACGGAAAAAAATGTAAATTAATAATTTGTTAAATGTGAGTCTTGTTTCTTTTGTTTTCCCAAAATTATTTACATAATCATGATTACTTTTATAAAATTTTTGATAAAATAGTTATTTATATAGACCCTATTGGTGTTGGACTGAAAAGATGTACTCTCACCCTTATTGGGCCACCATGGAACTTGGGTACTCTAGTAGACGATATATGTTTCTATTATAGGTGCATGATAGTGACCTAGTGCTTGGTTTTTTATGGGATGTTGGGATCAATCATTGGAGATCTGGACTAGGACTAGTCTCAAGACCATGTTTGGGTACTATATGGTTTTTATATAAGATATTTTATTTTTATGACTACATGACCTTTATAGAGTAAATGTCATGGTTATCGAAGGTTACATTTTGGATTTTATTGGATCTTTTCATTTAATGTTCATTTTAATGTTTATACATGTTTTTAAATTTTTAATTCAATATATTTTGTGTTTTGTCCAATAATTGGGTTTACTCTTCCAATTTTATCTCCATTTACATGCGATGGTAGTTAGAATCCCTTTACATACGTGGAGCTGTCCTTGAGGTCAAATGGTGACCCGAATCATGGCAGTTTACTTGTGGATCTCGAGCCAGGGAAGTTAAATAATTATAAAAATATCATAAATATATTATCGAACCAAAAATTAATTAAGGAAAATTATATTGATCTAATTAAATGTCTTATTATGTAAAATGGTTATATAAAATATGCACTTCATTGGTTTTATGTTGTTTGGATTTTAAAATACTGTTAATAATTATGACCATTTCTAATAGAGTTGTTGGAAAATGATCACATGATTAGTATAAATATAGGGATTTAATGAATCCAGTTTACTCAGTCAAATGAAGTGATGGCCTCATCTAGTAGACTTACCCCGTATGAAGCCCAATTATCAGAGATTGGAACCGATGTGGAGTTATTGGGATTCTCTTTTGACCAATCCCAAGAAGATCTTCAACATCTTAAGCTTTGACAGAACCACCTACGGGAGAAGTGGATGTTG
The DNA here is from genome assembly GCA_963277665.1 of Viscum album. NCBI lineage: Eukaryota > Viridiplantae > Streptophyta > Magnoliopsida > Santalales > Viscaceae > Viscum > Viscum album. Next base: position 2,082,131,125 of record OY728126.1, read on the forward strand.
ATAAGATTATCACATAAGTGATGTTATCCGATCCAACTCAAGAGTCTATCACCATCCCACACCTTACCCTTTAGACTTATACGGGTGTTATAAAGGGGTATGTAACAAGACGATAACACTATAACTATGTGTATAATTTTTGTATAGAATAAATAATATATATTCAATTTATTTTTACTTTGTAAATAGATTTTAAAGCATAAAGTGTATTGTTTTAGTTAATATTCAATTATGAAATCCATTTTAATGAATTAGTAGAATTTTGAATTAAATACTATTTTAATAAAATATTATTAAAAAATTACTTTTTATAAAATATGAATTATCATTTAATTATTATGAATATAATTGTGATTGTTATTATGATTTGAAGGCTATTTTTTCAAAACCCATGAATTTTTTAAAAATTTATGTTTTTATTTTAAATGTAAAAAAATTCACATATTTATAAAGTTAATTTTGATAAAATGAATATTATTTTTGGAATCAGGACATCGAAATTACCCAACGGTTAATTTTTCATAATTTTTTGAGACAGTCAAATTTTTGGGTAAAAATTAAATACAATTTAATTATATGATCTGTTTTCTGGCATAATAATGACCCAATAGTGATGTAATAAGACACTATAAACATTTTTTTGGACAATATATATTTTACAATTATAATAATTTAATTTTAGTATTATATCATTTATTTTATAATGCCTTAGTGGACCTCCAATACTTATAAAACATTTTATCTTTTTGGAATGATTTCTTTAAGAGTATGACTCACCTCCACATAAGAAAGCCTAATATTTTAAGATGCTCGGCCATTGGACTTATAAAATATATTTTTCCACTCCCCTAGGTAAAAATCCATGTGAAAAACCATGTGCTGTTATGTGGTTTTGATTAGTTTAATGTGTGTTGTCCCAATCCTAAATGACAAAGAATTCACTCTCTTTTCCAATATTACCCACCCAAGCTCCCACATAACCTTTGTTCAAAGAATTTAAGGTTCATCCAACCTCTTCCCTTCTCTCTATTGAATCCTCTCAAGGAAATACAAGATCCCATGAAGCCTCTCTCAAGCCCCTATCAAGAAATTGGGATCACACTTCCATGTAATAGATTTCTTCCTTTTTCATATTTCACTAATTTCCATTAACTTGTTATGCCATTTTATTTTCAATTAAAAATATTCAGGTATGATTCCAAACCTACCCCATTCTTACCTATTTATTTTTTGATTTATTAGAGACCCCTTTATCTCTAATTAATTCATCTCATGTGCACCTGTTACTATACAGAAATTCTATATAGAATTTCTCTCTCATCATTTACATTCAAACAACTCTTTGGTATTATGAATCTAAAATTACATTACTTATGTTGGGACATGAATAAATATGACCCCCTTGCAGTCAATTTTATGTAATTGTAATGATACTCCCAATTATCTCTCATAAAATGTTTTATTAATTATTATGTCACGTCGTCATGCTGCCGAAATTTCACCATGATTTTCCAAGACAAAATCATTGTGTAGTATATACAATGCACATTTCTCTATCAAAGGTATTCACCTTTACACACATTTATTTATTTATAATATAGTTTATTATATTAAGTCCACATTCCACTAGTGTGCAATAAGTTGTTTAGACTATTCAATCCATATTATATGATCCATGTTTCACACTTATGTATGAAATGAAATGTTTCTAAGTGGTGCACCAGGATATCACTCCAATGCATTGGGTAAATATTAGTATCCTGATATTCCAAGTGAAATGAGGGTTTAATCATGCTAATTCATGTGAAAAGTGTTTTTACTCATGCTTCACGTGTAACGAACCTTGGCTCATGATAATTCCATGTTATGTTTTGTTTCCAGATTTCCATGTTATGATTATCATTTTATATCATACCTTTATGTTCCTATTTCTCATGCACTCCATTGATATGCGTATTTTATAACATGTATTGAAATATTCATGTAATACCTTTTTTACTCCATTACTCATCTTTATAGATAACCCTTTTCTTATGAATTTCCTCAGGTTATCCAATGAAGTGCTAAGTACGATATAATGATGTGGTCACATAATGGACGTTTTCAATAAAGATGTTGTGTTTTCTATTTTAAGTATTTTGATAATGTTCTTAATTTTCTATGAAACTAAACCTCTCACACATAAATATTTCTTATGTAAAATTTTGTTTAATAAATCATGTTTATGTGTGTAATAAAGGGTAGGGTTTTTATAAATATAATATTCTAAAAATAAATAGTTCATAATATTTATACTAGATTGGTGGTGATGTAAAATGAGAAACTTCAGTTCGTGTGGTGGCAGTTCATCATACATGAAAATGATGATTTTGTATCCCATTTTACTGAATAGGATATGAAAATAGGTTATGATATTAACATAATTAAACCTAATTATAAGGGATATATTGGTGCTATTATATCAAAATAATTGTGGGATATTTTAGGGAGTTGTGAGAATAAATTAAATAAAAAATATCCTTGATGAACATTACCTCTTCTTCGAGAAACATCCTTATATTTTCACCAAATTCCTTTTTAGGATGGATTTTAGTTTAGAAAAAAACATCAAGGATGAAAGGAGGAACATATGTAGGGTATTATGGAATATTTTGGATTAATATATGGATTTTGGATTTGGGAAGAGGAGAGTAGAGGGGGGGCCTTTTATTTGTGGGGGAGACGACACACTTGGTATTTTTGAAAAGAATAATGATTTACCACATTTTTCACATGCCGATAAGCTCTAAAATTGATTGTTACTAGACCATAAGGTGATCTTATCTAAATATTTTCATCCTACTAGTGTTTGAATGTTTGAAAAGATATTTTACCGTATATACTTTTCAGTTAACACCTCAGTAAACTGTTTGTAACCATAATTGGAGTAATTAATTTTAATTTCATTACTATTCATTTTATTAGAAAACATATTTCAAATTATTATATAATAAAAAATTATTATTATAAATATGGAGTATATATTTTCAAATTACATTTATATAAGTGGAAAATTTTTAATTTTAAATTAATGCCACTACTACGATATGAAAGTGGGTATTCATTGTGAAAATTTTTGAAAGTAAAAGAAACAATAATATCAAAGTCTAATATGAAAATGATTAAAATCTAGTAAATTAGATTAACAAATATATAATATAACTAATTTTACATTTAACCACATTTTAATACAATAAATAACCAAATAAATTATTTAAATTAAAAAGTTGTTTTAAAAAAACCATTATCTTTCAATTTTCTGTGAAAATTAATCTTATTAAAAAAATACCAAAAATGCACCAAAAGGTAATTTGGAAAATATGAATTCAGAAAATAATTTAATTTATGAAATTTTTTACGAAATGATAAAAATTAATTTTATTATTATACACAAAAATTAGATGAGATATTTTTTTTGTAAAAATTAGTATTTTAGAAACATGTAATGACAATACATATAATTAAGTACTTTTTTACATATTGTATGTGTATGAAAACAATATAATTAATATTTAATAATTTTAATAATCCAATTAACTCTACCTAATATAAACAGCCAAATTAATAATGGCCATGTTTAAATAATAGTATTAATGCTTTATCGATGTTAATTCAATATTGGTGTTGTGTGTAACACATGATATCAATGAATGTTAGTTTTTTAAAAAAAAAATAATAATTCATAAAAATAGATGGTGTTATATTAATATATTTTAATATACACTTCAATAAAATGGTTTTTGAAACTATTAATTGTGTGTATGAAGGAAAACCAACCCACCGACAAAGGTAATTTATTTTCCATCAAGACCAGTCACTAATTGATATAATGATATATTTTAAGTACATGTGTACAAACAAAATGAAAAATTTATTCTAATGTAACTATAATAAAATTTTTATCATCTTACCTTCTAATCCACTAAAAAGATAAAATTTATCTCATTTTATTGTGTATACTACTACCTACAAAAAGCGATGTGATATGTTTTTTATTTTATTTTAACATGAATGGTAATAATAATAAATTGGATGGATATATAAGATATATTTGATATAAACATTTATATATAAATTTGAATTATTATAATCTAATATTTTATTCTATCCATTTAAAATTGAAAATAGTGTCCATGCCTACATACATCATACCTTCTACAATAACAGTATAATTTAGTTTTTTATCTATAAATTTTATGGATTAATATTAATATGTAAATAATGAATATATATTATATTTATATCATTATTTAGAAAATACATATTATTTAACAATGGTCATATTACAATGAATGAAACTAATGTGCCAAACATACCTAAAAAAGAAGGCATTGTCACCTGGAACATTGTTTTTAGAATAGAATTGATAATAAAATAGGGATAAAAGGGTTTTAATTAATCATATATTGTATGATATATATGATTTATTTTCTATAATATAGTTATATGAAAATTATATTTATTACATAGGATGTTGTAATTTTAATGAAATAAGATGATACTTTAGGTAATGTATTTTCATCTCACTGTTATTTTTGTTGGACACATGCCATATCAAACACTTGTTTATTATATGTTGTGTATATATAGTTCATTAATTACATATATGATTCATATAATGAAAATTATGGGAAATAAATATGTATATAATTTTCTTTTCTTTAGGGGGCTTATAATTCAAAATTTAGAGAAGAGGAATCGTCTTTAGGTTACAATTCCATTTTTTATTATGTTTTTATGATTATATTTATGATGATGGCATCATATAATATATCACTCAAAAAAATCATAAATTTAATACTAATTAAATTATTTTAATATAACACATGATTCTATTTCATTTAACTCTTCTATTTGTACTGAAGAAGCCAAAAAATGTTTTGAATAAAAAAATAAATTTATTTCTCTATTTGATAGAAATTCATTTCTCTTATCTTCCTATATTCTCTTAATACATTTAAAATATTTTTTACTATTCCTAAATTATTGTGTAAATTCATTTTTACAAATTTATTTCTTTTTTTAAAAAAAATTAAAACAAATGTTATTTTCATTTTCTATAAGATTTTCTTCATAATTCTACCTAAAATGTGAAAGGAATATTTGTATTAACATTTACGATATGAATGATATTTCCTTATGTAATAACTAATCAATTAATTCAGGAATTTTTTTAATGTTTCTAGTTTTATTTAATGATTTTTTTATTAATTGTTTTATTTTTGAATGTTATTTTCAATAATGAAAGGTTGTTTTCCACATGAATTGTTTTAATCATGTTTTATAGTATTCATATTCTATAAACATCAAAACAATTTGGTGTTTCTTATGTTTTACTAGGTATATGATCCTATCATACAATAATTATTTATTCATAGAATAATTTATAATTATGTTGATGGGATTTTTAAAAATCACATTTATTCCCCTGATTTTATACTATGATGGATTCATGAAATGTTTATGAAACATGTTTTCTTTTACTATTATATAATATGATGATTTGATAAATGTTTAATTATGTTATGGAAAAAAATTTATAGATATAATTATGAGATTAGTGGGTTATATATTATATATCTCTTTAATTCATTGGAAAATAAATTATATCTCAAAAGAAAATTTTGAAAACAAACTCAATGTGTTTAATCAGCTATATGAAATTAGTAGATATGCATAAAATACTATCAGAAAAAAGTTAATATTCATAATTCTATATCCGCAAAAGGTATTGACACATTATACATTATGATTTTTTGTCTCTGTTTTTAATATTAATATATAAATATATTTTTGAATATATATTTTTTCAACCATTTTCTGATGAGAAATTATGGTTCATTACTAGTTTATGATTAATTCCAATATTATTATTTATCTAATTTGAAATGATAATTTTTTATTCTATGAATCAAAATTAAAAGTCAATTATATATTTCTTATAAACATTATTAGTTATATTCTCTATATAATACACTTTTCTTATCATATTTTTTCATATGATCACAGATTGATATCTCTAATTTTTACCCTTACTGTGCATTTGAGGTCACCCTTTCTTATGATTCCTTTCCCGACATTATGATGAAATTTTTATTTAGGTTTTTTATATGATGACTACTAAATGGGATGCTCTTTATATGTGAATTTGAAGATAATTTATGATATAAGATGACGATTTATCTTGTCTCTAGTGAGACAAATCGTTTAGGTATATAGGTGAGTATTTATGAAATGAATTTAATATTCATATAAAAACACGTAACACATAGGTATGAAAATTTAAGGTCATTATAATATGTTTCTAGGGTTATATGAGGTCAGGGGAGAAAGGTGATACCATAAAAGGGGTGAATTACAAAAACATATTCACTATAAAAACAAAAGATAAGGTCAAAATGTTCCAATAAGGGGACATTAATAACCTAGTGGACTCCCGGACCACCCTTGCCACTACTAGATCTAACAGTTTTTTTTACTGTTATATGATAAATGATTTCATTAATAGTAGTAAACAACAAATTGAACCCCTTTATTAGTACCTTGAAACCAAAAATCCCACACTAAACATCAAACCCCATCGGGAATAGTCTAAAAAATCATCCCTGAACACATGGAAATAAACCAAATCGTCATCCAATAAACGAACCTTCAATCGAAATTGAATGATAATTTGATTTAGATCATTCATCACCAAAATATGATTAATTTAACTTTAATAAAACCTTGATAAAGGTAGTTAGGACATGATCATTACAAAATATATACTATATTAATTTTAATCCTTGGGATATTTAGAGATACGCTTTCCCAATGGACTCATAACACCCGAGTTTCTGATACATACATTGAAAAGTACATTAAAATCATATATATATCATAGGAATATGTTGAAATTCAATAAAGCTGGCATATTCTATATTCTATATCTCTAATTCAAGATATCATCACTACATATAGAAACTAAATTGCACCTTGATCCATATCTCAAATTATTCATCTAATTTCTAATTCAAAATATCTAAATCTTATCAAAACCATCCAAAAAAAAATTTATAACCATGACCATTTAAACCACTATGTTCTAGAAGTAAAAAAGGCATACCATCAACTAACACTTTAACATAACATCAAATCCTATATAATGATTTTACTTTGTGACTCATGATACTAACTCATCACTAAATCACTAAGGTAACACAAATAATAAATGGAATATCATCATCCTTATGGATCTCCATGTATCATCAACATGTGAATGGCAAATCTCAGGTACTCCCAATAGATGGATTTCACAGAGGTAATATATTCATAACCTTCTATCAAAATATTGTTTAAAAAAGTGTTACATTTTATAAAAATATTTATAGAAAACCAATAAACTTTTCAAAAAAATTACCAACCTATTTCATTAAATATAATTTTACACACACAAAATCATTATAAATATTCAAATTATGACAATTGTTTTCTTCATTTCCATTATAAAATAAAATACCTTATAATTTAAAATGAGCACTATAAATAAAATATTTATTAAATATTATTCCATTAATAAATACAAAATGGTGTTACATAAAAAATCAAATTTTCATTTTACATTTATTATAATCCTTCACAACATTTAAATATGTATAGATTAAATCACTTCATTCCATTTAAAAAATGTAATATTGTAAAATAGTTTCCACTACATGATGATACTAACAAACTCATCATAGTTACTCATAGTGGATAACAAAAGATACTATTATATATGAAAAAATTTATTCCCTATCACATTTGAATAATTTATTTAAACAATATCTTGTAGAATATAAATAAATTGATAATAAAAAATAGGCACACTATATAAGAAGCCATCAGCTTAAATTCATTATAGAATTCCATTGAACTAAGAAAAAAATATATACATTCTTGAAAAACAATGTTAAAAAATAATGTATGTATCATGATTACTGCTATGATATAAAAAACCTGGGACCTGATAGAAAATATACATATACTAGAAACACAGTGTGAGTAATTAAATAAATCATTAAACAAATGAGATTAACTATCAGTTGAATTGCATGTCTACCCTAGTAAAAAGATTCAATTTTTGGTTTATATTAATATAATCATCACCATTATATATACATATAGGAAACATAATTTTAATATATTGATTAGTTTTCAATTAATAAAAAATGTAGTTGGTTCCCAATTTTTATAAAATAACAATTGATGTGTTTTGTTATAGCACGACACCATAAATGTGTCTAGCTTTTGATATTAAACATGATGTTTGAATAAAAAAAATGGTCTACTCCATGTAGTTCCCTATATAATCATATCAAATTCCATTCCATTATACCATATGTAAACAATAAGATCCACATTTCAACATAGAGTAACTATTGAATACATAGAAATTCCAAGGATACATGATATTCTAGTAAAAAGAGATTCTGATTAATTTTTATATTGTACTCCCCATGTACTGATAGTCATACATCAAGTCTATGGAAACTAGATATCCATTTAAATCCCAATATCAATATAATACCATAATCGGACATCCATGACATGAATTATTGTACACAACATATCATCAATGTTACAACCAAAAAGATACTCTATAATCCCCAGGGGTTGGAAACTAGCATTTTGGGCATTAAATTAAAATGTGTAAAATGATTTTACCACATGGTCATATACATAAGTCAATAATGATATTTATCAAAAATATGGAAAGAAATATTCCTAAGTCATCCATTCAAAAAAATGAATCATGAGAGAAAATTTATTTTATAAATTTAAATATTAATATCATATAATAATCCATGCTTACAATAACAATAAAATAAATATATATCAACATTATAATGACAAATAATAAATAACACATTTTGATGTAATAAAAATTCCACATAATTAACATATCATTGAATTTCACAGTATTCATGATGATAAAAAATTAAATTGAATCATAAATAAATAGACTATTTCATTTTTTAATAATAGAAAAATTAATAAGTCATTTAAAAATACAAATTTTAATGTACAAAACCAAAATATTATTATGATAGTACTAATGAACCTAATGTAAAATGTTTGGGAATTTCATAAAAATGTATGGAAATTCCATTGGCTAGGTATTTATGATATGGCTAACTATTTGTCAACAAGTGATGGATTTTCACAACAAGAAATCAGCAAGTGTATGCTATTGGTATTTTATGGTATTTAATGTAATACATATATTTTGAATCTATTGATATGTGATAAGAAACAATTTATAACATCATATCCTTTTAAAAGTGTTTTAAAACCAACATATGTAGAACTCGACTTTAAATTAATGAAGATAGATTTCAAATGTGTGAGATTTGAATTCAATTAGAAATATGTTTTAGTATAATTATATATGGAGGACAAGAAGATGTAGTTAAATTTATAAAAAAATGTTTCAAATAAACCAATTTCAAATAAAATAGTTCTTTTAAAAGATTAATAACCATTTTCTTTTAGAAAAAAAATATTTTAATTATTTATGTATAAGATTTCGATTAATGCTGAGACCAACATGTTTTACATGGAAAATCATGTCCTATCACCCATTAAAAGCATCCAAACCCTCTCACTAAAGTATCATATAAATTAAAGGGTAAGTGGGCTTCATTGACTTATAGATTTTTTAGGTATAAGTGGGCATAATTTATTTCCATTTTAAGAGAGAAATAAATATTAATTAAAATTTCAATTACTATGTTATGGTTTGATAATGATGCTTTGAAAAAAAGGTGTATGTCCTATATGATTTTCTCAATGTGGGTTAGAACTGATGAAACACCGAGATATCAGTTTTAAACCATAATTAATTCTAATTATTTTTCCAACATAGAGAGAAAAGAAGACTAAAAGACACTCATTAAAAATGAGTTACTTAACCCATATATAAAATGGTAATTAAAAATAAAGTCAATTGATGGAATGTAATAAAAAATAATTTTAAAATGATTATAACACAACATAAATGGGTATATTTTTAATTACATTTATCCAAACACCCCCTATAAAAAACATTTTTATCGATCATAAGAAAATATCTCAAAAATTATTCATTAATATCCTTAAAATAAAAATTTATATTATTAATAGTTTTGAAAAAAATAAATGCATTAATTTAATTGGAATATCCTAAGAACCACTTAGTGAGTCGAGACCACCTACCAATATCATTTCTAAATAAGTTCATTCAACACCATCATGGAGAATCATAAAAAATTAATTTAACCATAGTTCTCAAAGAAAAATGAATAACTCGGGTATGTATTTTTTTATCAACAAAAAACATAATCATTGTGAAAATATAGTCCATATGTGTTTGAAAGATATATTTTTTTTGATAAAAAAATAAGAAAATTATTTAAGTGAGTTGATATGAATCTTATAAAATTATGATTTCATGGGAAAGAAAGATAATATCTGATGTCCCTACATGAATAATATAGATTATTCATTTAATACTTTGATGAAAATATTTGATTCATATTCTCTTAACTCCAATGATTACCTGGGAAAAAATATGATGATAAGCTCCACAAAAGAGAAAATTCAACAAAAAAATAGAATTGATTGATGTTTTGAGTACTAGAAAAAATGGGGATATTGAATATATGATATTAAGAAATAAAAAATATCCTAAAACATAGATAGACAATCCAAATGTTCTTTAATTAATAGATACTAAAATAAGTAAATAATTTATGTTACATTCATTTACCCCTAAAATTTATCTCAATGTGGTTTATTATCTTAATTAGCACAAATCAAAACATTCACCCAATAGGGGAAAAATCATGATCATATCACATAAAAACAAAAACAAGAAAAGTAGTCAGATCCCCAAACAAACTCATAACATCAATGTGGATCATGCTTACAAAGAAGGATACAAGGGAACCTGATTCAAAAATCACGAAGGAAATCACATTAGAATCCATCCATAAAAATACATAACCAAAACATTCTCACTTATAATACAAAAATAGTGCAGTTTTCAGTAATGAACATCTATAAAAATTTGGTAATGATGTGAAGGGGATAATAAGGTTCCATGAATAAAGGGTACACAATCATAAATAATCTATGTGGTAGTGGACCATAAAAGTGCCGATTGATGGGTGGAATGTTTGGTTGGTGTTGTCCAATGTTGAGAGGAGAAGAAATGTGATAAAAAAAATATAGACACTCATACCTCTATTTATAGTGGAATCAAAAATTGCCATTCCATAGCATATTGACAACCAGCTATATTTTTTTACCTCATTTCCCAGAGGAGATCTAAATCTCCCACAGTTGTTTCCCCAATTTTACATCAATCAAAAAATTTATTTTATATCACCATGACCCCTTCCATAATGTATTATATTGTTTTTCTCCATATACAACAAGAAGTACTAGACTCTACTAGGTGGTACAAAAATCATAGTTTATTTATCTTAACCATGTATGGGACAATAGAAAGGAATGATATTATTCACAGTGTTACATAGGTTGTCCCCTCAAAAGAATTCACCCAACTTCACACCCCTAACTACTACTTTCTAGGATTCCCATAATATATAAGGTATTCATCCAAGTACCATGATCAACCAGGTCATTTTTTTCATTTTTGTATATCAAAACCCAATAATAGTGGGAAACACAGCCAAACTTCTAGTACCCTAGACTAAAATAGGCAGCACCACAACCACCGTTATCGCATGGTGACCCTCCAGATGGCTTGAACACTTACCCATCCTCCCTATAATCTTAAAATTTCTTCTAATTACCACTGACTCAGGGATGAATATAAAGGTAGTTTTTTATGAATTAGATCTCTTAAAGTGGATACCTTTGAATGAATTGTTATCCTTGTGAATCAAAGAAGAATTCGAAATAAGGTGTTGAAATTGAATGGTACAAGTAAGAATTTGATGAGATACATCTTATGGAAATTTTTACAACCCAAATTCAACCATCGATTAAACAAATATTAAGTGGAAATATAACATTTCTTAAATTATCCACAATCCAAGCATTATATAATCCATAGGAATAAAAAACTAATAATAAATTAACATGGGATACTGAGAACACATATTTTTATCTCATTCTAAGGTACTCTCCTACATGAAAACATTCTTAAATGTTACAAAAATTAAAAGTGTAACTTACCCACATAATACCTAATCCTGATGGTCTTTGATCTCAAAATGTTTATCCACAAACATTTTGACCACCTTGAAATCCATATCTCTCAAGTTCATGAAATTTGTGTCATTGTGTAGAAATAAAAGATGCAAATATATGTAGAAGATTGAAAGTAAAATGTCTATCAATCGGTGGACTGACAAAGAATAAGAAACCAATCTAATGTGCTCTAATCCAATATATGAATTGATAAATAAGGTAGAAATATTATTCCCCAGGACCAACCACTACATTACCCATTGAGGAGAAACCCTTAAAAATAAATGGTATCTATCCACAATATAAAGGGGAATCCTCTTACGGTCTATATAAGCCTTTGGGTAGTTTTGTGTGGCTTTCATCCACTCTCAAATTTGTTTGACATTCTTGGGAATAATCTATACCATATCAAAACCAAGAATTTCTTATGTCTCCACCATTTTTCTACTGAAAAAGAGAATGAAATGGTCATCCATAAAATTCCTAAAATGGTTGAATACCAATGGATGAGTGATAAATATTATTATAGTGAAAATCAACCTGGGGTAAGGGTGTCAAACAATTCCCACCAAAATTTAATATGCATTTCGAAAACATATCATATAACATCACGATAGTCTACTCCATCGGTAAATCTGTATATGGGTGGAAAGAAGATTTATTTTATATCTGAGTGCCATGATCATTCAACAATCATCTCTAAAATTACATGGAAAAACAAGAATTATAGTTTTAGATGATGGTCTATAGATCTCCATGTGGTCATATCACCTCATCAACATTTCTACTTTCCAAATTATCTTGGCTTATCACCTCCTTTATTGTTAATAAGTGGGACAAATTTGTTATCCAATATAATATTACCCTTATTGGGGTAGATAATTCCAAAAATTATTTTTATATTGTCATTAAATCCACTTATATGTCTTACCACGTCAAATATGGGATATTCAATGACCGAAATAAATAACCAAGAACATCATGTTCTCTCTTTGACTACTTGAAAAATATCCATCATTCAATGAATAATATAGTTAATAATTTCATCTAGATCCACAACAAATGTTTCATCAATCTATGATTCTTTTTGGATACTCATGGGTGAACCACTAAAAGTAATATTTTAAATTGAATAAGAAATCTCCAAAAAATTTCTAATGGAATGAAAAACCTCCCTTAGAATATATATTTCTGAAAATAAACATACCACCCCTATAAAGAATCACCATGGTAAATCTGGTCTCAAATAACCTCCACCAGTAGGTATCTCTATTATTACTCCTCAGATTTATACATCAATTAATACTACACTAACCAGTGAAAACTGAATCCTCCACAAGAAACATCTCTTACGTCATAGTGCATGGATTCCAACTCATCCATCACCCACCATGAATCCCAAGACTATAGAACATCATCTATTCACAACTTCCTACTCAATCATCCATGTCATTCCATTTCCCAATGGTGTATGATATCGTGAAGTTAAATCCTATATAAACCCCATCCACCTCTACTTTTTAAGATTCAAATCATGCTAGTAGAATTTGTACCTTATGATCATGTGATATGTGATGACCATGATGTGTTCACTAATGAGGTAGTAACACTATATATTTAGAGTAAATACTACTATTTCTAACTCAATATTATAGTAGGACAAGATACAAACAGGGGGATATAAGAACCTATACCCATAATATATCAAAATACCTTTCTGCATCAACATGAATCCTGATCCCAAATGATAAGCATCCCAAAATAGATCGAGAATTACCCTTAAATTAGGAAAAATCACTGGATCACTAATAAATATCACATTATGGCATTAAATGTACTCTTGACATATTTTAGTCATCGTAAAAGTCTCTTCCATCCTGGTCAAGGTAGTTAATTTATATAAAATCTAATATAAGTTATATGAAGACCTCTAATAATTACCCAAATGACCAATAAGTATTAAATCCTCTTTAACAATATTGGGTTTATCCCTAGGATACACTACATTATGTATATAAGGATCTAGTTATAATCCTTAGTGATGCACCACTTGTACATGGAAATTCCAATCTCATTTCTAGATCACACACTTTGATATCTTTCTAAAGATATTGTGGAATCATAGAGTCTACCTAATGAATACCATATGCATATTATCATAATCCTAAATTTATATGTATATAAGGATTTAATTTATGAACATTATTTGGAACTGGATACGAAACCCAAAAAATAAAAATTTTACGAGTCCATTGAACACATTTTGGGAATTTGTGTCCCTGAAAATCATAACTACAGTCATTGAAAGTTAATATCGACATAAAAATTTATTCTTTGCAATATATTCATTATTTTCCATAAACTAATGATATACTTAAAACATATTGATTTATGGAAACTCACTCCCACCCCTTAAATAGACAAAATATCTAAAATTGTAATGAACCATCCCCAAAAAGCCATGTTTCAGTGCATTACATTATTTCATTGGAATATTTTGAATAATTAAATCCCAATGGATAGAATAGTTTAGTATTTTTGGAAAATCAGATTACAAACATTACACTTATATTATATTGGAAAATAGAAAATAAAACATGACCTATAAAAAAATAAAATGGACAGAATCCGTCAAAGCATATTCAAAAATTCCTTCTTCATATTATGGTAAAAATAATAAAAATTAAGGGAGATATGAAATTATTAGTAGGGTAATGTTAAGTAGAGTTAATAATGAATTTATGATTTTAATTTAACACGTATAGGTAAATATATAATAACACATTCCATTCAAATAAAAAGATATGGAATAATTAATATAGAATGGTTTGAAACTGAAACAAATGCCATTTATTCAATAAAATTTTAAATAAATCCATCAATAGATATGTCAACGCAATAATATCATGTACAATAATAATGATGTAATTGTAAACAAAGGAAATTTTTAATTATTGTACATCAGGATTCATGTGAACATGATACATTTACTGTTAAGAAAATATAGTTTATACTATTCTTATTTGGATAACTGATACATCTTATGAGTCTACAAATTCATCGAGGTGCTTGAGTTAACCAGTCCCCAATCCATAACGCTTTCATTAAATTGTCCAAAATATATTTATTTCATTTTAAAATCATTACTCATATATTTAATAATCATTTTAAAGTGTAAACCTTTTTCATTATCAAAATTTATGTATATTTAATAGAAGATATAGATTTATCAATAATTACTCAGTTAATTAGAAAAATATCAATGTGAAAACCGTATATAAATATAGTATATTTTTTAGGAAAAACTAATGTCAATAAATAAATAATGTTCATTTGTAATTAAATATCCAATTAAAAATTATTACAATAAATTAACTGTGTAAGGAGATATTTAACAATAAAAAAATAAATTAAGATTGCAATGGTATGTTTTACCACGTAGAAATTTTCATGATAAACCCCTTGGGTGAGATTTTTAAAATTAAAACCTAAATACCATGAGTTATGAGTCAATAAGTATATTAAATGAAAAAGTGGTTGTATATACACCATAATAATGTTAATTGGAGTATGGTAACAAATAAGTCTCAATATAATGTAAATTGAGATGAAAACGATACCTTAGGTCTTGTTTATGGGATGACCATAAATTATCCTCATTTATATGGGTTTTAAACTTGTTTAAAACTTGTACCAGAAATAAAAACATATTTATAGTATCATATATTATTTTCTTATGAAATATTATTATTCGTTTGTTAATATCATTCATTATTTTTACTATTTCGGATGTTAATTACCTAGTTTCTCGAGTTTGTTTTGACTTTATATTTATTGTTACTATTACCTAGATCATGATTTAATAATATCAAAAATTTAAACCATAAATTAATTTTCATATTCATTCATTATATCTGAATTTAGAATAATACATAATATATTTATATAATAACTTAAATACACTGTTTATAGAGATAGTATGGAGTATGTACACATGAACACTACTTTTTTTATTTTCGATTTTAAAATAATGAAAACTAAAATATCTATATTATAATTCATGTATCATATTTATTACAAATTTTCACATATTTATATTAAAAATATCCTTTATACATGACATGTATGGTGTGAATGAATCATATCCATTTGAGGCTGTAATAGTCCACACATCCACAAACAATGTTATTGTATTTATCCAAAATGGATAGAATAATGGTATGTGTTATAAAATAACTGTCAAAGAATAAATACAGATGTAAATTTTATATATATAAAATTTTAAAATCATTTATATTATAAATACAACCATCTTTTGTGGTAAATTAAAAAAATTCATAATAATCATTTTGTGTGGTGGTAGTTCATCATGGTTATAAACGATAGCTTCGTTTCCCAGTAGAAGGATGTGTGTGTAATTTAAGCTAAAAAAATTAATAGAAAAACTTCTATATTTATATATGATATATATTTTTTGATATAATCATTGAATAAGAATATTATAGGGGGTTTATAATGAAAATAAGAAAATAGATCTTGAGGAAGGATGTTACCCCCTCTTTGGGTAACTCTATTTGGTTTACACCAAAGGTCTTCCATGTATGGATTTATTCGAAAAGGGTGTACTATAGGATGAGTGTATGGATTATGGGTTTAATTTGAGTATATTTTGGTTAATAATATTTATTTATATGTGTGAATAAGTTAGAGGGGTGACTGCCTTGTTATAGTGGAGGAGATGTGGCTTTCTTCAAAATTATAGAAATGGGAAATCCACCCACACTTTTCAAATGAAAGGGGATACAAAAAATTTAATTTTTTTTAATATGGATTATGGGGTCGAAATATGGAGAGAAAAATTCTTTTGATAATCATTCTAGGTCGTTTTTTCTCTTATGATTAAGGTTTAGTCCCCTGATAAGCTAAATTTCATCTTAATCACTATAATTAATTTTCATTACATTCACAAATATTTTTTTGTCAAAAATAAATTTTACCTTATTATACATTAAAATTATCGAAAGTTAAAAATAAAGAACCATTTTCCAAATTTGAATAACTTATGTGGCAAAAATAAATTATTCTTTAATCTCATATATGGGATGAAAATGTGGGTTTTAAGAGTAAAAATATCCCAAATATTTCAATGTTTTTATTTACAATTTCAATGTTAAGTTGATTATAATAACCTTAATTGGATAAAAATATTTATAATTTCTCTAATTATGATTTAATCCTAATGAAAATGATAATTTATCATTATAAATAAATCAGAAAAAAATTTACATTTGAATTAAAATTCAGTATTTTTTAGTATTAAATAAAAAATGGAATTTCAAAGAAAAATAAAATAAATATTTACCATATCATTATTTCAAAATTCCCATCAAAAAATTAATTACATTTTTTCATTTTATTTCATAAAATTTTCAAAATTCATACAAAATGTAGCTGTACCACTACTTGGTTGTAAAATTTCCTCATACAAATATAGGTTTTCATGTTTAATATTGTGTTTTTTATAATATTCATGTAAAACCTATTGGATAAATGTAAAAAATATTTAATTTAATATATAATATTTATATTATATTAATATGTCTCTCTAATTAGAATTAAATTTTTTATTATGTTAAAAAGAATTTGTGAGTGTAGAAATATATTTTTTATAAAAACATTCTCATTTTATTCTTTTGGTTCCAATATGCATTTCTAAATAATTTTTAACCAATGAATTCAACCATATATCTTAATTTCATAAATAACCATACTTATAACCATTAATTTAATGTCTAGGAATTATCTTACTAAAAAATAATAACATTTTCAATTATTTTTTATTTTTCGGAAAATATTATCCTTTTCGAGTTATGAAATACATAAGGGAAAGTAAGTCTTCTGTGTAATGAATGTTATCCTCAATGTTCCATGTAGATCAAGATAAAGCTTATGATTCATGTAAAATAATCATACCATTGTGTTTCATATAAATAAAAATATTAAATTTAATCTAAAATGAGAATATTTTAAAGTCTTATGGTGTATCATTATACCCTTTTTAAATAAATTTCATCCTCACTATTCCAAAATTTTCTCATTAATCAAGTGATTGAATTTTAAAACCTTTTTTTTGCAAAAAAACACATATTTAATAGCTTTAATAACACATTTTATTAATAAGAGAAAATTGGAAGTGAAATAGTCATGTAACTACATTCCCTTGTAGGAGAACGTAGGTGGAAAATTGAAACATGGATACTGAAGAAAAATAGAATAATAAAGATCTAATGGATAGTGTTATAGAATATCTTCATATGAAAGTTGATTACCAAAAACCCTTAAACCACTGTTATGAAAAATGACACTGATACCATCAAAAATGTTGATAATAAGACAATATTTTTATTTCAATTCTATTTTTTTGTTGCTGAGTAATTCGTTCACTCTATAAGAATATAAGTAAATATTTTTTTTTTATTTTATAAAAACCAAATCTTATCCTTTAATTGCGACTTTAACTATTTCTACAACATTTCATAGCATAAGATGCATCATATAGTGACATAATGCATTAAACTATGAAACCACAAACAAAGATAAACATAAACCATTTTATAAATGGTTAATATTTCCAAAATATTATGATCTGAAAAGTTAGAAGGATGATCACCGAATTTACTATATTATGATATAAATTAATAAATAAGTTTCTTTTAATCATCACATACTAATCTTGGGATTATGTTAATAACTCAAATTACCATCAAACCTTATTGAAAACATGCATTGTTCTTATAACATAAATAGAGAACAGATTATTAGATATATTATTTAATTACAAAAATGATGTAAACTCCATAAATGATAGTACAAACCAATTTTTCAATAACTCTTTATCTATTACAAGGTAGTTGTCAATTATATGATTTATGTTATCAAAGAAAATCATTTTTTATCCAAACATCGTTTTCTCCACATTAGGAACATTTTAATGTTCATATTTCCCTCAACCATGTGCTTTAAATTTTTTTTACATTCTACTGAATAAGTTTTCTTTGAATAATTGAGAATATGATCTCAAATATTTATTGAAAACAGGCATCGGTAATATGCTTATATATTTATAATTTTCAAGAAATCTACCTAACTGTTTAACTGCTAAAATGTCATAATTCTGTAAACATAACACATTAAAATTAATAATTCTTATTAGTCTAAGGTAATATAAAATTCTTAACCATAATACATTATACACTTTTTTGGAATATTACTTTAACACATGAGAAATTGATTTGTGTAGGGTCCTACCACCTTTTATTTGAAGTATTATACATATGAAACATTTTTCATAATCTTATAACCATAAGCACGGTGGAAATTCTCTAAAAACATGTAAAAAACTCCCATTACTTTTAAACAGAGTCTAGGGTGATTATTTGAACACTTATTACATGTGGTGAATTATTTCTTTTCCTTCTTCCCATTATCCATTTTTTCGAGTTTTCCTCTTTCTCTCAAGCTTCCATCCAAATTAATAATACATTGAAAATTTTATATCTATAGCATTAGAACATGATATTATTTAGTCATGTCATGGGAATTATTGGGATACTAGTTCTGTTCAATGGATTATATAAATACCATAAACGATGTGATCTTTCTTACTATATGGATCACATGCACTGGTGAGGATAATATTACATCTAACAGGTTCCATTTATGAACAATAGTATGTCATGGATGAGCTTATAAAATCATAATTTATAATTCAAAATAAATTATAGTACCTAACATACACTAGTACAAAAATACCATAAACCAACGGTTTGAAACCATTGGTATAGGCCTCTAAACCATTGGTATATCATGTTTCAACGGTTTGGGGAACTGTGGAAAAGTAAGTTGTGGATATAGGTATATAGCAGTAGTATTCCCAAAACCATTATTATAGACCTATACCAATGGTTTTCAAAACCATTGGAATATGTAATATAAAAAATCTATACAAACGGTTCCATAAAACCGTTGGTATATGTATTTCAAAAATGAAGCATTCAGTGGGTTTTAATACAACTACCTGTAGTTTATGCTTGAATGACCTAACCACTAACCTAACATGAATTTTGTGAACATATTTTCATAAATTTATAAATTTATTATCATAAATATTTTTAATTTTGATTTATTTAATGTTTTATGTAAGAAGATTCGATAAAAAATACATGTAACTATACCAACAATTCTCAAAATCATTGGTATAGACCAATACCAACTATTTTCAGAACTGCTGGTATAGATTCTTCGATTTTGGGACATATACCAATTGATTTGGACAAACCGTTAGTATTAGGGGTACCTATACCAATGGTTAGGGGAAAATCGTTGGTATAGGGTCTCTCTTATGGACCTATACCAACGGTTTGGCCAAAACTGTTGGCATATGTCCATATAAGTTACCTATACCAACGGTCTGTCCAAAACCCATGGTATATGTCCAAATTAGTGACCTATACAATAAGTTTTGTCCAAAACATTGGTATAGGTCCATATAAGTGAACTATACCAACAGTTTTCCCCAAACCTTTGGTATAGATCTTATTTCTAGTATTGATAAAGTTATTTAGCGCAAATATTAGATTCATAATAATTGGTTTCATTGGGGAAATCATTAATTTTGAATCCATTGTAATTTTTTTTGTATTGAAAATTTGAATTTCACTAATCTTATCCCCTTGGAGTGTCAATTGAGGTGCATAGTAAAGCTCGCTGTTATGTACCAGGTTATATTATTCCATTCCTGACAAACAATGTCAAAGTGGTTCACCATAGATACATTTTTTCTTGAACCACATCAACTTGTAGTATCCATAGATGGATGTATTTATAAGAATAACCACATATTATCTACCATACCAAAAGTATTCGATGTTTTTGTATACATATCCTACAATTTTATCTTAGGGTTTGGTTACCTAATATTATTTTTCTTAATATAGTTTTTTACCTTTCTACTAAACCAACTCTGACCAACCCCAAAAATCATAGAGTCATGCATTACCTTTTTTACATTGGCATAAAGAAAATATTAAACTCCAAAGAAATAAAATAGTATAGTAGTTTTGGAAAACCATATTATTTAAATTATACCCATATTACATTGGTAAATAGAAATTAAATCATGATGCCTAATAAATGAAAATGAAAAGCAACCTTGAATGATTATTCAAATATTTCTTCGTCTTATCATGGGTATAGGACACAAAATATGCATGAGCACAATTGAATTTCAAGGGAATGTAATTCATAAGAAATAATGAATATATGATATTAAATCAACATGTAAAGGTAAATAAATGAAAAACCATTAAATTTAATTAACAAGATTATTCATATTCAATATGGCATGGTGAGAAACTAAAAAACATGTCGTTTATTCAATAAACTGAGAATGAAATTAATATATAAATATGTTGATACAATAATCTAATGGATAATAATAATAAATTAACTTTTAATAAAATAAATTATTATTTTTTGTATGTCATGTTTATTTGGAAGATTATACCTTTATAATCATGATGAGATAATTTAATGTATTCTTATATTATTAACATATTCATCCTATGAGACTATCAATTCATTGAGGGGATTGCATTAACCGGTCCCCAACCCATAGTCCATTAATTAAATGGTCCCCAACCTATTTACTTCAGGTAAATGTAGTTACTCATATATCAAATAAAAAATTTCATTTGAAAAAGACGTTCATTATAAAAACGTATCCATATCGAAAAGATGATTTATATTTATCAATAATTACCATACTAATTATAAAACATAAAAAGTTAACACTATATATAAATATGGGATAGGTTTAGGAAATAATAATGTCAATAATCCAAGAATGTATATATTTAATGAAATATACATTAAAAATTAATTACCATAACGTGATTATATCTGGAGAAAGAGAATAATAAAAAAAATAATGTAAGATTAAAAAGACAACTTTTACAACTTTTAAATTTTTAGTCCATAATCCTTGGGTGAGAAAAATTTAATTAAGACATAAAATACATAGATTTATGAGTGAATAATGATTATAAATGAAAATGGGGTACTATATACACCCAAAAATAAGTGAACAATTGTATATAACAAATAAGTCTCAATGGGATGTAAATTAAAATGGAAACCCTTACCTTATATTTCCTTTTGAATACGAACATCCTATAAAATCCAGTATAAGAGTTTTAGACATATTAAAAACTTATAAGAAAACCATAAATATTATTATAATGTGTTATATTATTGTTTTATGATATCTTATTACTTGTTTTTTAAAAATCATTCATCATTTTCACTATTTTGGGTGATAATTCCATAGTTTCACGAGTAAGTTTTGACTTGATATTATTGTTAATATTTCATAGATCATGATTAATTAGTTCCATAATGTAATCAATTATTCAATTATAATATATATTAACTATATATGTATTTATAATATTTTAAATTATTTGGAGATATTAAATGAAATGAATCATTCATGGAGAAAGTTGACCATACATATGTGTGAATGCTACATTAATTTCTTTTCTATATAAAAATAATGAAAAAGAACACCATATATAATATAATTATAGATTAAATTTTATGTGATACCTATTATAAATTTTTTTAATTTCATTCTTTATTCCTTCACTGTATATCATGAAATAATCACATCGCTTTGAGGAGGAGATAGTCCACACATCCCCAAATAGTTTTATCGTATTTATCCAAAATAGAAAGTATGAAGGTATTTAATAAAGGAATTTTATAATAATAAAGTAATAATAAATATCATATTTATCAAATATTAACATAATTCCCATAATAATTCCCATGATGAGATGTGGTAATGAAGAAAACGAACAATCATCATTTTGTGAGGCAGTAGTTCATCGTACACATAAACTGTAGTCTTGTTATCCATTAGATGGAAGTGTTCATATGTGTAGGTTGAAACATTAACATATCAACTTATAAGCATATTTAGGATACTTATTTTATTATATAATCATCTAATAATATTATTTGACTGTGTGGAGACTAAAAATAATGTAAAAGAGCTTAAAGAATGATATTCCCTCTTCATAGGGCAACTCATTTGGGATTGCACAAAATGAATTCCTTGGATGAATTTATTAATAAAGGGATGATTATTGGATTAAGGGATGGTTTTTTGACCTTATTTTACAATCTAATGTCTTTGGATGTGATAATAAGTGAGAGGGGTGAGTGCCTTTTTATTGTTGAGGAGGAGTGGTATTCTTCGAAATTTTGGAAATTGGAATTAGACAAGCATTCATATAATGTTGAGTGGCTCCGTTAATATAAAAAATAATATCAATGGGAGTATAGGGTCTGAAAATTGATTTAATGTGGTTTTTGGAAAAGTTTCTAGGATCATTTATTGCTTATTATTAAGGTTTGGTGCCTTTTTAGGCTCAAATTCACGTCAATCGCAACAATTAATTTTAATTACATTCACCTATGTTTTCAAAAAATAATTTAAAATTATTAGAAATAATAAATTATTCTAATTTTAAATTTGGAATCTATTTTTCCATGTTCCAATCACTTATGTGGCAGAAATTTAATTAAAATTAATCTCACGGATGGGAAGACAGTGCATGTTTTTGAAGAAATAACTTTTAATGGTTTTCTATGTTTTTATATCCAATTTAAAGGTGAAATTTTATCAGATGGCCTGAATTGGATAATTAGATGTAAAATTTATCTAACTAATATATAAAAAATTCCAAAATTTAATTTAACCTTATAAATAACTTAGGGGAAAAATTAATTTGTAATTAAAATTCATTATTATTCTTTATTTCTCAAAAAAAGAAACATCACAGAAAAATATAAAAAATTCATCCAGACCTAATTATGTCATTTTTTCATTTGACTGGAATGTTTATTTTTCATATAAAATTCATTAATATTTCAAAATTTATAATAAAAATAGGTGCACCATTAAATGGTTGTAAAATTTCCTTTATAAAAATATAGGTTTTTACCTGGAATATTAGGTTTGTTTTTATCTTATGTTTATAGAACATATTGGATGAATGAAAAATTAATTTATTGAATATATAATATATTTAATTGATTAATATCACTCACTAATTTTAGTTAATTATGTTTTTAGGATAAAATGACATTGTGAGCCTAGCAATATTTTTTTATAAAACCATTTCATTTATATTCAATTGGTTCTTATATTTATTTATAATTAATTTTTATCCAATTAATTCAATGATATATTTTCATAATTTAGTTATAACTTTTCAAAACCATTTAATTAACATGTATTTTATATCTTATTGTATTAAAAAATAAAATTTTTAATGATATATTATTATTCGATAAAATGCAGAATTGTCTGTTACACAAGCCATCGAGGAAATTCAGTCTTAGGTGCAAATCCTAATCACCATGGTGTTCCATGTAGAGAAATCTAAAATTTATGTTGATTAAAAAATAATATTAACTTTGTGATTTGTATAGAAAATTATTTTTTTAAAATGAAACCATTATAATGTCATGGTGGGTTACGTCAAATATTGAAAAAGCATTTAATATTCTTGATCATTACCTGATTGATCTTTTGGTAGTCTATATAATGTCTCAAAATAATATAATTTTTATTGGATAATAATAATGCACAACCCCATTAGGTTACATTGGTTTAGATGATTCCCTTATTCATTAGAACATATATCTAGATCCTCAACTCCTATATATTATAAGGTGTTATCTAATAAGGATCTATCGAAACAAAAGATGCAAAATTCTATAATTATATCCCAAACTAAAATTCATGTATATTGAATATTTTCACAACCTCAAAACCAACTAACATCATATAATGATCATCCTTTATGATAAAAATGGATCTATTCAAATACTTCCCATATGATATCCCTATTCACCAAAGAAAACTAAACATTGATTATCCCTATTAAAGAATGCAACTCTCTTACAAATGTGTTTGATAATTGGTCTTATATAATATATAAAATTTGTGTTGATAATGAGATAATATGGTTTTAAAAATATAAATAAAAAGAATCCCCACACAATTGACACTACCCTACTACCATCCTACATTCCCAAAACACATAAAAAAATGGTCTGGACTCTAACTAGATAATTTAATACTTAGGGATATGAACGATTCTCTATATAAAATCCCATTGTATAAAATATTTTATTTTCAATAAATAAAAAAAATTTCAAGAATCAAACAAATCATTTTTTAGATTAAATGATTAGCTAACCATACATTTTATTATCTACATCCACTCTGATGAAAACTTCTCCAAAGCATGAAACTATCATTGAATAGAACCAAAAACTATTGTACTCAACCACCTATATGTCTATTATAAGGTAAATGTACAAAATGGTGATAAAAATGAGGTTAATCTATATTGGAAAAAATTTCCCTCAGAAAAGAATAAAATTTCTTCCACAACCCCTAATATAACCTTATTTAAAATTGACATAGAGGCGGATGTTGAACAAGACCACTATAGACATGTTGATAACCAATTACAACTAGCCACTAATACTAAAAATAACCATGTACCTAATATATTTGGGACACTATTCTAGAGACTCCATGATATAGACTTGGATATATTGGCCCACAAAAATTGAAAAGAAACTATTGATGTTGACTCTCCATTGGTTCAAACCTTGATGTACCATTAATGATAGATACACTAATAACAACCCTACTACTCATGGTTACCTACCGGATCACCCCATGCGAAAAACATCCTTTAAAGATCATACACACTATCACATTTAAATTCTTCTTAACTATGATGTGAAATATAATGTAAACAGAGTAACTATATAATGGATTGATGGAACAAAGTCATCCTCATTTCATCATGCATGGGACTTCCCATCAATAAAAAGATCAAGGGAGTGATTCATATGGTCCTTAATCCATGTTCTAATATCTAATAATTTCATTCTCTCCTATAGACTATATGGACGCTCCCACCTCATTCTCCACCCTGAGATATAATGTACACAACTAATGAGATATACCTCTCATCATACTTACTAGTGGATGAACCTAGTACTCCACCTAAGACAAAATCAAACCCAATGGTGATATTGATATAATCAAAATAGTGCTCTATCTCTAGATCAATGACATATTTCTCACTATTTTAAAATTATTTATATGGAAAATAACACAACATTCATAGCCAATGGTCATCCTCACCAATTGGATCTACACATATGAGGTTGACCAAGTCAATATACTGAACCAAACCAATATGAACCACTCACAAAAGAAATATGAAATCCTTTATGGAAATGGGAAACAGTGTTTCCATATTCATATTAATATAAAATATTAATTTCATTTTATTAATTTCATTTTTTTCTTGTATTCACTCCATTTAATCAAAAGTAAAAATAGTACACAAATTCTACATAGCCTATTCTATATTCTCCAAGTAGAATCATTTCACCTAAAACATTGGATAATATTAGTGTCATTAAATTTTATAAAAGCGGGCAATAACTTCATGTTTTCAACAAATTATCCCTCTCTAATAACCCACACCAGGTTCCCTAACACAATTCCTAACCAAACTCATGGAACACAAAGAGTTCTTAAGCCCAATATCCATCATATAACCTATCCTAATCCTCTATACAACTATATCATGACCCACACTATAATCGAAACCATCATGGGATGAAAATATTGTAAGAGAGATAATTACCCCCATATCCCACCTTCAATAAGCACTGGTTTGGAAAATAGTATTGAGGGTGTAAAGAAAGTCTCACATATGGGAGGAATTACAATAAATAGAAAATTATTATTAGGAGATAGCACATCAAACACCAAAAAAATAACAAAAAATTGGTAAGACAAAAAACATACCATATTTCAAGTATTTTGGTATGAATGATAATAATATCACCCTTTTAATGATTCAATATCTGAGCATATGGTATGAACATAGATAATGCAAGATATAAACTAGATATGTACATCCTGATCTAAAAATCTATCATAAAAACATTTATAAAATTTATAAATATATCAGGTTTATCATAACATTAATACTCATATAGATCTTACCCATTGAATATCTTGATAACCTGAAAATAAAATTTTAATTCCCTAGTAAAAAAATAATATGATCAATGAGAAGCATTTTTCAACTAGTTTTCGACCTGCCCATGGATCACTCTCCAAATTATGAATCAAGTATAAAAATAATAATGTAATTACACTGAAAGTGGGTAACATAAATGAATTCCCCTTATATTTCCAACTATGATTACCCCACATCTTACAAAAAGCACTCTAATCAATTTCTTATCCATCAGACTCATTCTATCACAAGCCTCACCATAACATCTAAGCCTCTTCTCTAAACCAGTTCTACATCCATAATAACCTCAACATCCCATAACCACTTCCATAAACTTTAATAATTGGTTATCATCAACTTGAATGATAACAACCCCATGCCCTTCTCCCACCATGCATAACTCTCCCAATGAACATCATTATTTTCTCAACAATCATCACCTCAAGTGAACTATATCTATAATCCATCACATCCAATGCATAATAAGATATTCTATAAGAGAGAGTGTGGAGAGGGGGTTCCCAAATATCCATCCTTACATACATAGATGTTTTGGAAAAAACATTGAACAAAAAACCATTGGATTTTGGTGTAACCACACAACTCATGAAGGGTGTGTATTTATATCTGAAGGAAAATAAATTGTATAATAACCTCATAAAATACGAATATATGGGTTCATAAAACCAAAATCACTCAAATTAGACAACCTCTACGTCAACATGATCACACATCATCATTACTAAAATGACACTAATAATCCATTTAGTCCCACTTGAAAAAACATAATCACACATTAGTTACATAGAAAACATTTTACCACATCACTTATCAACCAATTATATATTCATTTTTCATCCATCAATATTTTATGGAAAGGCATTTTCTAGAAAAGGAAAACATTTATTAACAAACATTCCCATTGAATCGAAGTGTCATTATCCCATTTATAATCTATCAATAATTTATTTCCATCCCTAAACCATTTTATCCCTACTACGTTCATTAATTATAATTAACCATTTCAATAGTTCCATAACTATAAGGAAACTTCAAATCTATAGAATGACAGTATCTTCCACTGACACAATGATCCCACACTTTTTTCATTTCATGTCATTACTGTATCTCCACAAGTTAAACACATAATTAAACCACATCCATATTTACTACCACCCAATAAACAATGGTGTCAATATCTACATCATAATCAGTAGGGAAACACAATAATTTGTTTTTAAGAATATCATATTAAATTACAATTTTTTAGGAATTTACAATTTTCATGTGAGGTAATTTCAAAAATTATATTTTAAGAGAAAAGGACAAACCCACACTAATAAGAAATTTTCATAACAAGTAAAAATTGTTTCACATATTTGGAAAATAAATACTATGGAAAAAAATAATGGTCATGAAATGTCCCCCATTCCATTCAATTTCATTTGACTATGGATTATTATATTATTTAGAAAAAATCATATTATCTACCCAAAATAAATCAAAAAAATATAACATCTCATAACCACCAATATATAGAGAGAACTCATATACCCAAACATGATCATTGATGAAAAGTGTAATGTTATTAAAAAATAAAAATAAATATATAATACATTTCCAAGATCAAATGGAATCCCCCCATAATCTAACTATAGTAATATATTTTCAATCCAAACTAGGAACTAAGGATAAAATAGAGGGTACTCCCATAATCAACATCTATAGAAAAAATTTATACTTAAAGAGTGTTAGGAGAGGTAAAGGTATCATTAATCTATGTATCTATATCCTCCACATTTCAATATTTTGTATCCATCGATAGAGACAATCAAACGTGGAAAATAGGGTCTCGGGATGACCAATCCATTGATATATCCTAATAAATCGTGGTATCTATTTGTTAATGGAGATTAAAATTTACCTGAGATGATTCCACATTATTAATATGATTTGATAAAAAAATTAATATCACGATAGGCTTAATCATGGCATTTTCTAGGGAATGTTTTCTCTTCTTTATCCAATAATGACTAACCTGTATGTCATGGCACAAAACCCCTATTTTTCTCCTCAGCATTAATATGATAACTGTGTGGTGATTTCAAGCTTTCTATTAGACAAATGTGGTCTACCAAAACTCTATTCATATCTCCACACCACTCACTGTGTATTCCTAATATGGTTGTGATACATAGAGTTACCATCCCAGAACCATATCTAAAAAACATAGTCTATTACATCGTTTCACTCATCATGGTGCATCCCACAACAAACAAATTATGCCCCACAACTAATCTCAAAGCACCCAAATCCATAACGCCTAGATATACACCCCCAAGTTGCATAGTGATCCAATGAATGGCCATAATACTTTACTATCCCTTGGAACATCCAAAAAATGCTTATGGGAACCACCATTCCCTATAAGAAAACAAAGGGGGTTTGGAATAAGGGCCCTCAGACATAATAATTTTACTACTACTTAAAAAAAGATTTAGTAATGGATCTAGTTTGACACCATAAAAACTATGACATTTAAAAATTTTATTTTTATTGAATTTTTAATTTCAGGGGAGTTATAGTGAGCTTTTTATCCAACAATGTATTATAGGAATTTTAATTATGCTTAAAATTTTATAAAAGGAAATAACCTATATGTGACATAATATCTATTATTAATTATTATGAAAATGTAAGATGATATCCAAAACACAATTTATTTTCAAAAAAATATATTTTTATAAAATGAAATTAAATTATGTGATAGTTGTATTGGTATTGATGGATTTAAAATAAATAATTATTCTAAATAATATTTATTCAATTTGAAAAATATTTGACTAGAATTTTAAACCATGAGCTGTAAATATATATAATAATTTATTGATACATGAACATGTGGATAGAAAATAAAATCATTTAAATATTTAATCTATTTATATATATTTGAATGAAAAATTTATCCAAAGACAATAGTAGGATTTGAATGAAAAAAATAATTTGGATTTTAGGAGATTTAAAGGTATAATTCAAACTATTAATATCAATCCCATAGATTAATAGAGATTTCCTATTACTAAATGGAGAGGTGTTTCCAAAGTTAGTCATAGAAAAAATATTCAATGGATTTTCCGTGAATTTAAAATAATGAACAGAAGAAGAGTAATTATTGATTGATGTTGACACTCTTGATAAATTATTTTGTATCAAGAGTCCTTATAAACATATGAATCCTTGAATAAATAGAAATAATTTGACTATAAAATACCCAATACTGTAATTACTAAAGATCACTCATGTTTCATGGAATTATTAAAAGAATAATTTTTTCAAATAAAAATTTATTGTACAAAGGGGTATTGAGAATTTTATTGTTGTTGATTTAGGAGGAAGGGAATGTAAAACAAAAATATACAAAATTGTGGACTGGTCAATGTCCTACACAGATGTTCATGGAATATCCATTAATGTTTGTCTGTACAAGTAAAAAAAACCCACCCCATTAAGATATGGATAATGATATTTTATAAATATATTAAAACAATGGAATTAAAATAATGATCAATTCACTTATATTGTATATTAGATGTTGTTTATGTCGAATATTAATGATTTAGCTTGTTTATTATACCATCAGAAACAATGTGTGATTCTTGATTAGGAACTTATAATCGAAATAATATAATCGTGACAACTTTATTTTTAATCAGAGTTTAACATGGTTATAAGAATGATTCATCATTGAATATAAATCCAATAAAAACATTCTATGTGGTTTTTCATTTTTATTATACATTTTATATTATGGTCACTCTACAGTGTTCATATAATTCCTAAAGAAAAACTAACCCATAAATTACAATTTTTAATAAGTATTGTATATCCCAAAATTATCATATATTATTTTATTTATATTTCTATAGAATATAGATATACATTGCCTAAAATTATGGAAACATCCATAAAGTTTATATTTTTTCCCATTATAATTTATTAAATTTAAAAAAATTCTATATATATAACATTTTTTCATTCAAGAAAAATACTCATGAAAATAATATTGAGCTTTTTAGAGTTCCTAAAAATCCTTTAATCCTATAAAATCATTTCTATATATGGTTTGAGAACATAAATCTTACTATGTGATATAAGAAAAATGAAACACATTATTCCATTGAAAAACTTGATAATCCGTGAAATTTTTTCAATTTCCATATAACATACCATATTCCCAAAATGATATGTGAAATCATCCTTTGTTCAATAAATCTATTAAGAAAATAATAAATAATAGAAAAACATGAAGGTACCATGGGGCATCATATTAAACAACTATTTTAAATTACCCATTCATATCACTCTTTTAATATGAATAACATATTCAGTT
The DNA here is from genome assembly GCA_963277665.1 of Viscum album. Lineage (NCBI taxonomy): Eukaryota > Viridiplantae > Streptophyta > Magnoliopsida > Santalales > Viscaceae > Viscum > Viscum album. Next base: position 2,082,162,961 of record OY728126.1, read on the forward strand.
TCTTTCCAATATTTTATCATTGAAGACTAAATCATTATCCAAGTCATTGAATAGCTATATCACGGGATCATCCATCAACATATAATATAATATGGAATAAAATATATTTAATCTTCTATTTTTATAAAAAAACTCACAAAAATAATCATTTGAACCCAAAAGTATATGCTCTAAAAATTATCCCATTAAAAAATTTGGAAATAACAATTTAATAAATCATTAAATTGAAATATTCAAAGAATAGTGGTAAATTATTTTATATTGAAACACAATAAAATACTATATATGATGCTTCATAATGACTAATATACATGATGGTGGGAAAATCTATTATACTATTAAATATAAAAAAACATAATTATAAACCATTATAAAGAAATTCAAAAATTGAAACCAATGAAAATGTATAAAATTGCAATTTTTTAACCATTATATAAAATATAAAATATAAAATAAATTGAATTTATAATTTTTTTGAAATTTAGTTAAATCAATCATTGAATAATACCGATATGGAAGAAAAATGGTAAAAGAGAAACATCGAACCACTTAACATTTTGTTTAAAATAAAAATTTATTACCATGAGTCTAAACTCTCTCTGTATGGATTTTACACTCCTAGATATCAGAATTATATTAATTATTGACATGATTATAATATATATTTTTTTAATTCATTTAAAATAATTCCATTAATTAAATTTATTATCATGTTTAATTTATTTTATAATTTTGTAGAGTTTACATTTGTGATTTTGTGGTCTTTTTTGCATTAACATAAAAACAAATTCTCTCCTCTAATAAAGATAAAAAATCCATGTCGAATGGTTCTTGATGTATCATATTCTTAAAGGTTGAGGATTTGTCTCATCCCTAAACAAAATATTTCTATACATTATTATATATTGTCATTTCCATGAATTTTCATTGAATTTTTCATTACTAATTAATGCAACAGGGATTTATAAATTTTAATTGAATTTTAATTATGGGTGTTTAAACATTGAAAACATATCTAAAAATTATGAACTTCCTCATTAAAATATAATATTATTTTATATATGAATTTTTAATCATTTATAACATAAATTTTATAACATCAGTCATGTATATGGTAAAATATCCCGAATCATAGACATGTTATAATGACCAAATGAGTAAAAATATATTCTTAAATAATAATAATATCTTGTTTAATAAATATAATAATTTGGAATACATTTTATTAATGTAATAATTAATATTTAAGAATATTTATTTGAATAATATAATTGAAAGATAATTGTAAAAAATTATTACAAAAAAAGTTTCATGGTTATCCGAATTTAATTGATTAATCTTATGATAATTATTTATTATTAATATTTTTAATTAAAAATATAATTTAATGTTCGAAACCCATAATATTTGTTTAAATTTCATATTATATCATTGAACTCATTTTTGACACCATCCCTGTGAGGTGGTGGTTATAAATGAAATACGTCATTCATGGAGGAGGTAGTACACGCATAACATGTGTAAGATTTTCATTTTTAGAGGGATGAAAGGAAGTTATATTGATAATTTTTTTTAATAAATATAATATAATTTTATTGAATCAATAATATAGATGTAATTATATTAGTATAGTTGTAATATTTTTACAGGATGTAGAAGATGAAATAAACATTAAAGTATATGGTTCAGACTATTTTCTATTTCATAGATATCCTCATTCTTAGATTCCATTAATCCCACATAGACTGGTCTTTAGGAAGACCATAACCTCTGTCAAGTGGGAATTATATTTTGGGAGATATGATTTAAATTATTGGTTGATATAAGGTTCTAAATTTGGGGGGGGGGTGAGGTGGTGAAGGGATCCTTCTATGGGTTAGAGGAGTGGAAATCCTTTAAATAATTTTTATATTAATTAATAATAAAATTCATACTCAAGTAAAGTGGAACATAAATTTCCCAATTTCAAATATTAGTTAAATACGGTTGATAATCCACTCATCCAATTAAATTTATATATTGTTTTTTTATTTTTATATCCATATCCATATGTTTTACTACACAAACCATCTAACCTTAATCATGTTGAATAAAATTTTAGATAGGAAACATATTTTTATGTTAAAACTGATAACATGTTTTTAAATCATTTGAATATTTTAATTCAAAAAATTAAAAAATTAAAAATATTCAGTTCATGTAGGTGGTAAATATTTATTGTAATATATATACAAATAACCTATTGAAAAATATATTTTTTTGAAAAATATATTTTTATGCATAAAAGTGTATTTTATTCAAAAAAATTATTCTAATGAAATTTATTTGTATATGAATTAGTGAAGAAGTGTTATATTACATTAAAACTCATTTAAAACAAAATTTTACCTTGTAAATACTTAATGAAATTGAAATTTATTATTTTTAATAACATGATATTTTGAACTATTCTACTAAAGAATAAAACCTTAATAAAAAATATAAAAAATTAACATATTATAGTTTTTATAGTATAAATCCAAAAATGAAGTCCATTTTATCAAATTTAAAATTAAATTTCTAATAAAATAATATAATAAACTTGAAATAATATATTAATAAATATTAAATCATCCTTTTTCTAAATTATATTATCCTTATTGTTTATTGACTTAATTATATTATTTAAAATGTAAAATTAATTAATATAAATATAAATTCGTATAATAAAATATAAAATTAATTTATCCTAACAAATACATGGGTATTCCCTTTCTTCCACTCAATGAAATTGTGTCACCATAATAATATTAATTGATATATAATTGGGGGTATTTTTCCCTATTACCCATTTATGGATCCCATATTTCATCTTCAAAAATATTTTTTTTCATAATACTGTCAGTAAGCGACTTTTGTTAATTTTCAACACCAACTCTTTGTGATCAAGAATCTGATCTATCATTAATCCAGAAGAAAAATTACCCATTAAATATAACACTATTAAGAGTAATATATGAGATGAATCAAGTGCGAAAATCCTTAATAAATAAACCTAACACACACCTTGATTCTAAGATAATCTCAGTGGTAATTCTACATGAAAAACATTGATCCCAAATTCTCTATAATTTCATACAAACAAATAAAAACATGCATTTTTTCTCCATCTTTTAAAAATGGGTCACACATTTCCATAGAGATTCATTAGGAAAAAACATGGCCTCATACCTCATATGAAGGATCATTCCTCCAGTTATCATCATAAATCATTTACCTACTTTGAACTAAACTTATATGGTGTTGATTCATCATTACCTTTTCCCCCCATCACTTCAACAAATTCTAATAAAAAATAAATCACTCTATTTAATAGAATCTAACCATTATTGGGTTTGAAATTTTTTCTATATAATTCCTTATATGGTTTAATATTTATTTTTTTTATGAAATTTGTTATTAATAGAAAATTACACTACTGAAACATGTTCATCCCAGTATCCCTACTTATCCAATAATCATGAAAAAATAATATCCAACAAATTTTCAATTATTCACACTCATTATCCATCAGTTTTTGGTTGAAAAGTTATATTCAAACATATTTAAGATCTCAATGAATTTTAATGTAACTTCTAATAATTGGATCTAAACAATGTATCATAGTCATGTATAATAGATAAAGAAATACCATGTAACATGAAAACATATTTATGTTGAAGTTGAGAATGCTGACCATAAGACCGTTAATCAAAAATAGTAATAAAGTGAGAGGACATAATCAAATGATTATAATAACACATATTTCATTATTAACTCAAAATTTATTTTCTAATAACAATAAAAAAATTCAAGGGTATATGACTTCATTTTCAATATTGTATTAACAATAGTAATATAATTCCCTCCATATTTTATCATTCATCATTAATATATTGATAATAAAAATATTTCTCATAATAATAATCAATGTATTTCTTTATTAAATGAATCAAATAAAATTATACAATATACTTGTACATCATATATCTACAATGATAAAAAAATATATAGATTTTTGAGCCTCAATAAAAACATCATTTAAAACTTCCGATACACGTGGTACATATAATGTAATGTCTGAATTTTTAAATGTTTTAAATTAAAAAGTAAATTAATATTTTCATATATCAGATTTGTAGAAAATATATAACTGAGCCTCGAAATGTGACTATAATAATTGTAATAGTTGAAAGTGTTGTTTTTTATATCATGTATGGACTAAGAGGTGTCTCAGAAGTGTGGATTAGTTTTTTTTTGATATGTGCTCTGAAAGATCGCTTTTATAATTAAAATGATAGGGAACATGACTTGTTTTATCCTTGTGGACCATATAATAAATCATGCATCCTTGAAATTTGTGTTACACAGTTTGATAAATCCTTCAAGGTCATATTATTATCCATGAAGATTACCTTCAGAATGTTACACATGTCTATGACTTGGATGTGCTTGACCTCCCAAACCATGTGCCTAGACATATAATTAGTTCCAAAAAATAAATAAAATCATATGGTTTTTGAATGGAATGCCCAAAAGGAGTGGCCCAACTAAGAAGGGTATGGAGCATTGAATGTGTGAGCTACATGATTGGTTCACTGTTTTCCAAACTATGCGGCCTAAATGTACACATCATTTAATTCGGAAAGAAATTACTTTCCCCCCACCAACCATCAATGTTATTTACCCATTATTTCTCCACCATTCATCCACAATCACCTAATTCATTCCTTTTTCTTTCTCCTCTTATTCCTATTGTGGTTTCGCACTCGATCTCGATCCAATTCATGTACCATTGGGTGTGTCATATACATATTGGTAATTATAAGACTCATCATCATTCCTTTTCCCTTCATTTTTCCTTCCTCAGATCTATATTTGTGTGAGTTAATTAATAATATTATTAAGGAATTTGACAATCAATCTGATTTGTCATTTTTTTATATGAATAAAATATATATATATTAGATGATTGGGTCATCCGATGAAACCGATATATGGTCTATGTATTTTTTCTTTAAAGGTTTGGTGTTTATAAATTATTTAATTTTTTAAAATGCGACATACTCTACGTGTTACCCCTAAATTGTGAAATAACATAAATTCATTTTCTAAAGCATTTACTATATCCTCTGTTGTACATGTTCATGTGATTTGATATCAGTAATCTTAATTTGGTACACCTATGGGTGTTTCTTATTAATATCCCCTTTTATCCATTTATGTAATTTTCCATAGAATTTGAATTGATTTATTATTGATAAATTCATTATTTAGATTATAAACTATCTTGTGTAGTTTTTTGGATCTCCTAATCACATTTATTTAAATGGATGAGTGGAATAGGTTTTCATGTGGCCTATGAAATTACTAATGGAAACTGAATGAATTTTTTATGGAATAGATTCTAACTAAGACTTATAAATTTATAAAATAATTCTTGTCCCACCCCAATTGATAAATTAGACATTTAAGGGAAAAACACGACCCTTAAAAAACATATATATGGAATTCCCCAAACATTATGATCTATTTATTGTTTTGCATTTTTATGGACATGACCTTCCCTTTTACTACTAAAATTTAATTGACTGAATATAACGGGTCATATCTTATAATTAATATATATATATATATATATCTCCTAGATCATGCTTGATTATTAAATGTGTGTGCCAATTCACACTATATGGAATGTAATACTCTGTCAAGACATTCATTTAATGTCATCCTCGATCATGGAATCTCATGGTTGTGATACTTGGTCACATAGTCCCTTATATTGTGAATTTTGACAATGGTGTCTCTGGGAATGGAATATGTTATGTTATGATTTATAGACATAGTGACCATGGTAATTAGGTACCTTATATTATAATTTACATCCATGGTGACCCTGGTTATGCCTCGCCTTATATTATTATTTATAGCTATGGTGACACTGGTCATAACATCAATTATATTATTATTGGAGGTATGTCAGCATAGGCATGGTGTCTCTTCTCTAATCTATCATCATATCATGTGGATTCGGTGGTACTAACCCTTTATTAGACACTAGTGGATTTATATCAATGATCATTACTGTCTAGCGTATGACTATATATTGAGGCTGACCGACATATTGATACATTCTGTCTTAAGACAAATAAAATATGGTCGATCATGTATCTTACAGGAACCTGAGACTATCAAGTTATTATTTATCATTTAAAAATTTATTTTGATTCAATTTTACACTAAATATTTTATATTTATACATTGTACTACTTTAGTAAACATTTGTTTTATCCCACTGAGCCTACCTATATGCTCATCATGCAACATTTGGTACCCTGACTGACCTCGTGATTATAGGTTAAGTATTATTGATTGTTCAATGTTCTTTATTTTTGATATCCCATAGAGAAATTATGGGGTGTGGTGTAGAATAAAGATAATTTTATCATGATTCTATTGGATATATTTTTTTGTATTATATTTATTTACATCTATTTCCAAACAATCAATGTATTGTATATGCCTACCTGTATTTTTGTCAGAGCATGTTCATGCAAGGAAGATGTTTTATTAATTATCGATGATCATTGTTTTTTATATTCTACATTATTTTTTATGATTTCTTCAATAATATTTATGTAATATCCATAAGTAATAGTCTACTTAATGTACCTCCATTAGAACCAAATTTCTAGTCGGTAGCATCTTGCATACGGGGAGGCAGTCTTGAGTTATAATGGCCAACCGACTCGAGGCACCATTTTAGTGGCTCTTGGTTCAAGATGATACATGATTTATAAAAGTTTTATTTCTATTTTTTACTATTTGGTATTGTATAAAAGAGACAAAAAATATTTCATTACATGGTATGTATCATGTTTTGAGGTTCGACCAACCCACTCATGAGGAAAATAACTAGTCTCCCAGGATTATATTCTTTATTCAATTTCCTTTATAGTTTATTTTCTATATATTTGATGAATTTTTTAATTAATAATTATATTGATTATGATTTATGGAAATAATATTGGATCGGTATAGAAAGGGAGTGTTTTTTATATGAATGATTAGAGGTACATAAAATTCACAATCCATAAATATTCCATGCTTTATAGGATGCATCAAAAATTACATTGCGCATTATGATTTATATATCCAATAAAGGTAATTATTAATAATGCTCATATGTATTCCTTTCATGGTTTATTAACTAAATTAATTTCATTATAATAGAATTCATGGTCAGAATTATGATTTTTTCATTCTTTGACAACTAGGTAAGGTGTCATTGATTATGTGTGAGCATTGATCAAATTAAAATATACATTTCCAAAATTTAAATTTCTAAAATGGAATATTATAATGGAATTATATGTTAAAACCGATAGATATATCTTTTTTTGCAAGAAACATGGTGGTAGGAACCCTTTTGGTAGGATTCCTCAGGATCAATCTTTAGTTTGATGTTTTATATGATATGTGTTTCCTTGGATTTAATCATATGAAATGTGGGTATAATGGACAATATTATGTTTTAGAAAAAACGGAATCCAAAATCTATCATGGGATAAACTTATGGTATAGGATGCAATGTAGTGCAGTGGTTACTAATTTTTATTGGTCCATTTAATTTGATCTACCTAAGATTGAAACTACTCCTTGGTCTATACATAGTAAAAAACAATGTTCCTGATATTTTTCATCTATGTAGTAATATTTATAGGCTATTGATAGTTTCCTTATGAACTAAAATTAGGTCAATAATATTTTTTTGGAACCTTTGGTCGGAAGGGCAGTTGTTAAATTATGGGAATGAAAATTGTTTTTACCAAATTACAATACATATGTTTACTATGTTTTGGATCACAGATTCATTACCTTTAAATCCACCCTTTCCCTCAACCCTTAACCTTACGAGGATTAGTCTCGCATTGAATTGATAAATTCATGTAGGGTAATGGATCATAAGTTTCTTGAAATATTGAATAAATAGTTTAAATCAATGAAATCCAAAACTGACATCATGAAAGGTAAGATTAATACTAACTTGAATGATGAAATAATGATAAACATTGTGAAAATTGATGTTTCATGGAGAAAAGTGTTTTATTAAAGATTTAAACAATATTGTGATAAAAAAAATTCATTAAATAGAAAGAGGTAACAAAGGAATACATAAAAAACAAAAATATCCAATAAAATTTTAGAAAGGAAATGAAAAAGAAATGAAGAATAATAGAGGAAAAAAATTCAGGAACTCGAACTCCCTCTGAGAATCTGGGTCTACTGAGATATATATAGCCTGAGTGGTTCGATATGTGTAAATGATTCATTTCATGAATATTCAGTAATAAACATCCTCATCGAGGCTTCTAAAATGATAAAAAAATTTAACTCCATGAACGTAAGATCTAACATTTTATTTGAAGATCTTGAATCTCCATATTTAATGGCTTAAATATTTGGTTGAAATTAAGATTCAAATCATCTCGTTTTGTGTATTAAACTCACATCATGTACCTAATTTGGTATAAAATTTTATTATTTTATGATTTTTAATCTAGATTCATTTACTATAGTTGGTTCATGCCTTGGAAATTGGATTCATTATTTGTAATTTAGCTAGCAAGTGGTATGATCTAGGAGTACACATTGTATACTACATATTCATGATGTGTAATGTTAATTTTTATATTTTTCAAACACCTCTTCTATGGATTATTTAGTCCATAATTCCCAGAAAAACACATCAAATCCAAGTATATTATCCAATTACTCATGATAAAATATTAATGAAATTATTTGAAAATTGTGATATATTTTCATTACCAAATTCCCCCACATACGGAAATTTTAAATCCTCACGAATGAAGAATCTCAATAAGGATTCCAAATGAAAATAACAAGAAATAAAGATGAAGTAAAACCAAGGAAACTAAAGTGTATTAACAAAATGGAGTCCTCTAAAATAAATCATATAGAGAAAACCATTCATGCCTCATAGTTATATTATATAGTTTCTGTCTTCATTTATCTAGAATTACGTGAATATTCTCTAGAGTTATACCTAATTATAAGTGTTCCTCACAATAAATTTTCTTTCAACACATATCATAAAATCAGATTCTAGTTTTTCTAATTCGTTGTATAAATGATCCTAAACATAATATTTCATTGGTTCTAACATCTTCAGTTTATAAAAATTAGTACAAAATTAATCATGATGGATTAGATAATAAAAATAAAATGTCTATAAGTCTAAGAAAATGTAGGAATATAGTAAAAAATTAATCTCAAAATTGTGGGTATGAAATATATCATAATTCATCATAATAATAAATAATCTAATGAATTAACTCCTCCTTGGAAAAATGATACAATTCCCCAAACCAATCAATGTGGTTCCATGAATATATCATTATAACATAGAAAGTGATTCATGTTCATTTCCCTTTTTAATTTTATGTAATTTTTTAAATCCATGTCACTATAGATCTGTAATGGCACAGACCTCTCCAGTCCATTAAATTGTGAAAATTAGGTGTTAGAGGTCTTCTGGAAGTTCAAGGCGACATGTGGGTGCATTTGGGTGGTCTTTTAATGAATACTAAAGGGCAGTAGCTTTCGCACGGGCTGCACACAGTTTTCTTAAACTGTGCGGCCATACCATGCGAGGTTGGTGTTAGAGGTAGTGGCTAACGCATAGTTAGCGCAATGTTTGGAAAACCGTGTGGACTAACCATCTGAGGAGTGTTTTGGGAGGTATTAGCTAATGCACAGTTTTTCAAACCGTGTGGACTAACCATGCAGGCACTAAATCATAGATTCTAAAATTGTTTATCTAACTCGTTTAGCCTATAAATGGTTTATTTAATCTCCTAAGAAGACATAACTCAGGATTACCCTTCCTTGGAGGTAGGATAACCTCTTCCAATAATTTGGGAGGCGATCCGAAGGCTTCTCTTGGTGAATTGAAGCCGGTTTTTTGAGGTATGTGATCGGTCATGTTTGGTTTCTTAGATCCAGTTAGATCTACTTCCCCTCTTCTCTAGGTTTCTTATATCTACGCCCTTTATGGGTAGATATATGTGTGTGGGTGCCATATATGAGGATATTTGGTCTTGATCTTTCTAGGAGGAGAGATCTAAGGTGTGTTTTTGGAGAATCAACCCGGTTTTCTTGTGCATTCATCGTTGTTGGGGTTTTCTTCAAAAACCTTGAGGTAGGGGATTCATTGCTTCTCTTTCATTTACATGAAATTGTATTGTTAACATGTTTAATCCCCATAGATGAAAAATGGAATTGACATAATTAATATTTTAACCGGATAAATAAATTTATATCAATTGTATGTTATTTCTTCATGTTTTTCTAGATAGTGTGATATCTCTGCTTGCTTTATTTGATGTTTGTTCTTGATGGAAATTGGTAAGAATGTAAATTGGGATTGATCGATAATTGATTGGCTAAGGATAAAGTGGCACAAAAAAATCTGGTTCTTGTTGCAAATTTATGTTAATAAAATTGGTGTAGTAATAATGTTTAATAATTTGTGGTAGATTACCGGTTAGGTTCCCAAATTTGGATCCAACGGATTATAAATATGTTAATTCAAGATGGTATAATGATTTGATTGTTTGATAATTGTTTGAAGGGTTCTACGTTACCCTGTTGTTTGTTCAAGGTCCATGAGACCAATTGATGTGATGGTTTCTTTTCTGCTGCTTTTCCTGTGATGTGATCCTGGATGGTTGTTGTGATATGTGGGGGGTATTGAGGTCATTTGGGTTGTGGTAGCAGATGACGCCTCGAGTGGTGAGACGCATCGGTTTATGAATGTGGTGTCGGGGAGGACACTGTGGTTAATGGAATGGGATGGATGTGATTTTTGGTTTCTTGCTGGTTCTTTGGTTGTTTATTTTCTTTACATTCCCCCACTGCACAAGGCATCTGGTTTTTCTTACGCTTATCACGAAAGAGGTGAAGACGCGTGGGGTATGCCACCTACTTTCCATTTCTATATTCTCATGGGAGGATGGGTCTACGATCTTGATATAGGCGGAAAAAACTCGAAGGGTAGTAAATCTACTCCCTGTGTTGATCCCCTTGTGTTTAGTAACATAGAATGTTTTTCTAGAATTCCTGGGAATATGGCAAAGTAATTCTGTAATGAAAAATTGAATAAACGGTGTTAACCCATGGGGTTGGAGTTGCTGGAACATAGTTATGGGTTTGAAAACTATTGAAGGAAATAGTTGAATTTGGGAGTGTTGCTAATGAAATTTAATGTGGTTTGGTTCATGGTAAATTAATGATTAAATATTTAATTAATGTATAGTGGAATCGGTAAAAAGGGAATGATGTAATCTAATAATACTCTTTAAATGGTTATGTGCTTATAGGATACCTAGTCTTAGATGTGGAAGCCCAGAGTCCAAGAGACATTATCTGTAGTTGTTTCTAAGACTAGGTTATGCCCATAGTGTGGTTGTGAGATATAATATATTTTCTACTTTTTGCGTTTCTATACACTACTCCACCCTGTCATTAAGGGAAACTAACACCCCGGGGAATCTGAGCCCTGGGGGTGGTGTTTTCCCCATCATTTCGATGGGAGTATGAATGGCTGACTACCCCCTTTGGATCAGCTCTCTTCTCTTGGTAGATACTTGTGTCATTAGGCACAACAGTTAGTTTTCCCTCTTATATGTGTGTAGAGGTATGTAATGGCAAGTGGATATTCACACACATATATTCTGGATATAGTATCCTATGGACTAATATAGGTGTAATGTGTAAAGGTTGTGATGGCTAGAGGATCCTTACTCGGTGAATGGGATGCAATGGATTGGGGAATAATACCCGACGTATGATACACGTTATGTGAGCTGTGGTGGCTCCCGGAAACAACCTTGTTACTTTTGGATGTGAGGATGGTGTGGTGCTTCTCCCAGGTGTGTGCGGGCAAGCCTTTTTGGTGCATGAGGTGAAGATTATGGTGCTCCGCCCAAGTGTCTACGGGCCAGCCTTTTTGCAGATAGATGCTTAGGACGTGCGATGTTGGGGAAAAGCGGAAAACCAGTGGGGATGTAGTAGCGGGGTACCCTTGATATTCTTTATTATATGAGATATTATTTTATCTGTTACTTTGTGGGTGTATCTATGGTGAGGATGGGAACTTAGTATACCTGTTAGGTGATGAGTTAGTTCCACTTTTAGTTCACTGTGCATTAGCATGATTTCTTTATTTTTTCATGAGAGGCTTTGGGGAGGATCCTACTGAGTATACAGTTATACTCACCCTTTGTATATATAAATTGTTTTTCAGGTTACTTGGAGTAGGTTGGAGATCAAGATGGTTTCTACTAGATTGGGGTTATAGGAGTTGTTCAGGCTTGTGGTTGCAGCTATTTTACATTCTTTTGGGTACTTTATGTTTTTCCCCTTCTTGGTTGTAGTAATTTTTCTGGACATTCCATTTGTGCACTTGGGTTTCTTTTATATTTCCAGTTCTGATTTGAAGTTGATTGGTGTATATCTTATCTCTATCTTATTCATGTGTCCTCTTAGAGGGTAATTCCTCCTATTTGTCTGTTACTATACCCTCAGTGCTAGTCTCCAACCTGGGTTTTACTAGAGGCGGGACTCGGGGGTCATTATCTCCCTTCTCATATTGTCAGCCTAGGAGGGGTACACATTATGGGGAGGGGATCATGACAAGATCTCACATCCAACTCATAACCACAAATGACCCTTCATAAGATTAATTAGACATGTATTGGAAATTTTTTACCATACTAATGCACAAACCACATATATATTCAATGGAATATGTTCTCAATAAAAAATACCAAAAGTAATCATGAAACATGCCATATCAATTAAGAAAAAATTCTACCATATGTCTACTTAGTGAAAAATTATTATACATATAGAAGATATGAATCTCCCCCCCCCACATATTTGTTCAAATAAAATCATTCATGATACAAAGGGTATGATAGGAAAGGGTAATTGTCTTGGAATGGATACATCCTAACATGGTCATTCATGGATACTATGTGTTAAATAATTTTATATAAATATTTGGGCTCAAGATAAGTTTCTCAAAAATGGATACCTCAATAAATTTGAAAGTGTATTATTTAAATAATATCCATGAAAATATATCAATGCATGTTCTGATACCTTTACATGTCCCAATTCTCTCTGAAGAAATATTCCTAGAAAATATTATTACAATTTAGTTGTAGAATAATATCTATAATGGTAGTATATAAAATAAATAAAAATCATTCAAGTCATAGTATCCAGTAATAATTAAATCAAAATCTAATGAAAAAATATGGAATTATAATTAAATAACTAAACCCAGCAATCATGCTAAAAATATACATAAGAATAAAACTTTATTTCCTATAATCTCATAGAAAATATTTCTTTTTTTAAATGGGTTTAAATATATTTCATGGGAAATAATTTTTTCAAATAAAAAATTCTCATAGACTACTGTAAGTATCTAATATTCCTAGTGTATCAATAATAAATATCAAAAAGGACTCCACAAAACATTAACTGATACAATGTCCACAGTTTTACAGAAATAATCACATACAAAATATAAATAGAATTTTCAATAAAAATGAATGGGAATTTATTGAATTTGAAATTTGGAATTTAGATCTCCATATAATGAAATTAGTGCCATGGGGAACCTTTTGGATACAGATTGGAAATTGTTTTTCCTACAAAAATTACTAGAAAATAATTCATGAACTAGATAAACCATGAGTAGATATGGGAAATAAATATGTATGTAGAAAATTTGGAAGGTGAAAATAGTGAATTGAAAAATATGGGAGCACAAATAGATTAAAAATGTGCAAAAATGATATTTGGATGAAAGGTGAAATAAACATCTAAAAAAGGAAATTAAAATATCCTAGGAATATAATTAAAATATATAAAATTAATAAAATGTGTTCCATACTATAAATTTTTATTTATGACTTCATCAGCTAGACATGTGGGAAAAATAATTCGATGAACTCAAAATAAATGACACATTTTTTTAAAACACTTCCTAACAATTTTTTAATCTCTGTAAATTAACAATTAAGGGAGGTCCTTCACTATGATGAATTAAAATTTCCCCATAGGGATCACATTGAAAACATTAAAGGGACATAAGAATTTAGATTTCATTTTCCCAAGGAAGAGATTTAGTTAGGAATTACAAAGTATTAAATTATCCTCTAGTATGAAGACTCTGTGAAATTTTTTTCTCATTCCATTTCATCATTTATTTTTTGTAAAATTTTTTATCATCATAAGAATTTATTTCTGATCACTTTCATCTCATCTAATTCTATCATTAAAAATTCCCCATATATTTGAGAATCCATATTCAGTTTCATAATTTTATAATAAGATTTATTGTCTAATTCAATTGAAAAGTTACATGGCTTCCCATAAATAATATGGAACAAAGTAGTGTCGATAGTTATTTCATACTCAATGAAATACACCTAATACGGGTCGTCCAATTGGAGAGTCCATTACATTATTCATGTAGTAAATATATTTTCTTTAATTTTTTTAATCTCCATATTAGACAATTCAACTTGTCGATTTTTCTATGGTTGGTATGGTGTTCCATTTTTATAATGGATTACACAGTTTCTAAGAAATCTTTTCATAGAGATATTTGAAAATTTATTTCCTTGATGACTAATGTGTAGTCGGGGAAATATAAATCATGAAAAGTTTTTTTCAATAAGAATTTCCTGACCCTTGAATCCATGCCATTGGTGGTGGCCTCAACATCCAATAGCATTGAAATGTAATCCACACTCACTGGGATGTATAATTTCCCCTTGAGAATTTTGTATGGACATCATAAATTCAATTTCCCTATCTATTAATATTTCGACATATCGAATTTTATTCTCGGGAATTTTTTTTCTTTTCAAATGGTGCCTATATGCTGACACCGATCATAGTTGTTAATGAAACTCCTCACATCCTAGTGGAGTGTGGTCCAGAATAGTCTACTTCATAGTATTTTAGACACAATTCATTTAATACCATGATTTCTTCTAAATAGAAAAATAATATACTTCTTATGTAAGAATTAAACATCATCTATTGGGATGTAACATCACATTATTCCATCATAACAACACTTAAATGATAGTTTCCCATCCAAGTAACCATCTGTGGCATGGACTAATCATTTATTGTTTTATTAGAAAGAGAATTTTGGGTAAAGTGTTCCCATGGAAATATAGTAGGATATATCAGAATACAACATCATAGATTTTGTATTTATATTAATCATTGTTTCGTCAAGAATTACCTCCTCAATATCTAGATTACCTGCATTATTAATTACTAGGACTTTGAGTTAATAAATGTTATCATAAATTATTTTATAGTTCCATCTATATCTATGATTTTAATTTCAATTTTAGGAAGCATTAGGGTACACCATATCTACTATTGACTTTCATGCATTTTAATCTATATATATTTGACCTCTACATGATCAGTATATACCACTACTTTATACTACATTAGCTAAGATAAAAATTTTCATATTCATATATATTCATTATTAGTTCCATTTCTACGTCCGAACAGTTATCCTGAGATTCATATGGTGTATGACTGGAATAATAATTGGAATATATGATAGGTCAACCGCGCTATCCTAATATATCACATAATGTAAAATTGTTTCCATCATGTATTTGTTAAAATTAATCTTCATAATCAAGTTATATTGTAACTAGAGAATCCATTAGGTAGATCATTTGAGTGTTGAATGACCACTGACACTCATCGATGAAATATAATGAGAATCTGTTGGTAAATAGAGAATTACTGGTTAGGATATTAATGAAAAATTATTGAAATGTTTTTAATAAATACATTTATGCCACGAAAAAAACCCATTATTCCATCTACAATCATTAGCATAGGTAAATATTTAATTACCATGAAATTTACTAGATCGACCACCATGGCTTTCTATGATATATTTCATTGAGTACTATTCCTTATAAATTCGTCAAATTAAATTTTACCCAACATAACACTAATAATTACTATTTTCAGTATTGTTAGACAAGGTCAAAATGTCACAAGAATACATTGAAAATAATCAATAAACTGATAAATTGTCCCAGAAAATAACTAGACAATCCCCCATCATATCATGAAATATTTGTGGCATACATCACAAGAAATATTTCATTGAATTTCTATATCCAAATGAGATCCATCTGTAGAATAAGGATCCAAAGGAACATTTTAATGTTTTGTTTTAGTAGTCTTTGGGGTATACTACAATTTTACTATATATATAATATCCAACCATAAAAAATAGAATTCATGTTTTTTTCTTTTCTATAGTATTTGATAAATGAAATGGAGTGTATAATTACCATTTCTAGTCACCATGTTGATATTTCTATAATAAACATAGTATCTCAAACCAATGGTAGTTCTAGTTAAAATTAGCTCATCTTCATTGTATTTTCCCACATTCATGATTCCTTTCTTTGAGACAACTTGAAGTGGACTCTCCCACTCCATATCAATGTTTTAAATTATTATTCTAGCTTCTAGATATTTCAAAACATCCTTTTTGACTACCACTTTAAATTCATTTGTGATCCTCCTCTAGGGTTTACATTTGGGTTTAGCACCTTCTTCAAATAAAATCTTTTTGGTTCTTATTATAGGGATGATTATTTAAATGTTAACTACTCCCTATGAAATTGAATTATTTTTTCATCTCATGATTTAAATGAGTTTTTCTGCTTCCACTTGAGTACATTATTCACTAATAATAATTAGTAGTGAATTTACTACTTCTATGTATTGATACATTAATATTCTCAGTAGTGGTTTTAATTCCATCATCAGTGGTCTGATTACATATGGTATAAACATTCGGATGGTATACATTGGTAGAGGTATTGAGTAATTTACACCCTCAAGGTCACCACATTAATCATAATATAGTTAATGTGTACCACTATTATCCCAAATTGTTATATCAAAATTTTACACATCAAAAATGAAGACAGCTTGGTAGTAAAATGAGTAAGTTTATTTGGTGTTCTTAACTAAGTCAAACACTACATATTTTCACCATCATTAAATAAAAATATTACATGATTAAAATAAATTAATTTAATCTTATAGGCAATAATTTTTCTCCCTATTATGATAGGAATAACATTTTCTTCATCCATTTATAAGATATTGAAAACCATAATAAAGATGAGTTTTCTAGCATTGAATAACATATCCATGAAATGTAATTCAGATTAATTTAATTATCAATATACTATTTGAAGTGTTATTCTAACTTTTCATAACTCTTCTAGCCCCAGTTTTTTTAAGACACACCGAGGCATGAAATTGAATCTCACAAAAAGATCATACAAGACTCTACTGAAATTGCATATATTTATATTGCTGGGAATAGATAAAAATCAAAGGTCTAATTTTTTTTGAGGTAACATCTATTTAATGACTACACAGAATTCATTATTTAAGGACATGGCTAAATGTTAAAATATTTTTTATTACTAGAGATAATTTCTTTCCAAAACATGGAATATATAGGCATTTGAAAAACTCTTCTTGAAGAGAAATATTGATGTCAAATTGTATTAAAATTTATAAAAACAATTATATTTACCCTCCATTGTTTCTTGTATAATCCTCTTTAGAATGGTAATGGGGGATTTGTATGGTTTTGGTTCAATATATTATACTTTTTTACAGGTTTATATTATACTTTATCCTTTTCTATTTTCCCAAATTCTAGATTTTTCTCCACATTAGATTTATTAATGCTAGCATTTATATCATCAATGACTATTAGAGTCTTATTTTCATGATTTTATAGCTTTATTTTCTCATATCCTCATGGTTACATAAAATCCCTCAATTTTTGACTTCTAAGAACAATAGGCGTATCCTCTACTCTAAGATGATTTTTTTATTAATGAACAAACTACCTAGACATTAATATGATTTGGTTTTTGAGATTGATCGTACATGGTTCTCGTGGATTTATATTTCACCCATTTCATATTTCATATATGTTCATTGGTTATCCATCCTATTATCTGATTTTTTAAATGAAGGCGGTGATAATATTTTTAGAATTGGATTATAAAGTTAGGGATAGGTGATGTTTACATTGAAATGATTGCTGATATTTGTACTTTTTAGGTATTATGTAACACCCCAAGATTTCATAGTATGTTATTTCTTTAATGTAATTCAATAACATGCACTACACGCAACACGGAGTTCAAGCGCACCAAGACTTACCGAACTAGCCGTTCAAAAGAGGTTATGAATAGTATTAATTGAATTTTGATCTTTTTATAATCCTTATAATTTTAGAATCCATATTATGAGTTTCATAGACATAATGTAAGAACAAATTTATTTTTTCAGATAAAAGAAGTATTTTTCAAAAAATGAAATTTTACCGCTTTTTATTGTAAAACCATTTTTAAATCCAATATTTGAAACTTTTATAAATTAAATTTTACAAAATAATCATCTTCTATAGAATAAAGACATAATAATTTGGTTTTAATATTTTTTTTGTGTTTTTCTGATAACATTTATATTTGGGTGAATTGTGAAAATACTATATTTTAACTGAAAAAAGCTTTTTTAATCAGAATAATTTATAGTGTTGAATTATAAATTCTTATGTATTGGAAGTATAATTATGTTATATTTTTATCATTTCATCCAATGATGGTCATTATAAGTAATTTCACTTTGAAATTAGACAAAAAAAGTATCAATCTTTTGATAGTTATTATATCTTAAAAATACACTTATGGGATTTGGCAACGGGAATTAATTTTATATTAATTAATGCAGCTGCTAAGTTTTGAAATTGGTAAAATAGAATTCATTTTTGAATTTGTAATATCAAAATTAGCTTATGATAAATTTTTGATATTTTTCTAAAAACATTCAATTTTTGATGAATAGTGAAAAACACTCAGTTGTTGTTTAAAACTAACCATTTATTTAAATAATTATATATTTTATTTAAATTTATGTTAGGTAAAATTGGATACATAATACCTATTTATGTTTAATATTTTTCATTATATTCAATTTATAAAATGTTTAGATATATAAAAATTTTATTGAACTTTTTTCCGTCTTTTACCCACCTCCTAGGAGCATTTGCAAATTTATATAAAATATAATTTTACCGCTACATTGAGTTGAATTTAAAAAATCTAAGACACATGGTTGATATCATTATGTAAAATATGGTTCAATAAGATGAAAATATTTTTGGTGAATAGTATCAATTTTCTTTTATTTACCACAATTAAAAGTAAATATGGTAATTAAAGGGAAAAATGGTATTATTATTACCCTAAAAATGTATTAATTCTGTTGGATAGGTATAATTCAATAAAAAACGTCATTTAGAATAAAATATGATCCTTTAGGTCTACTTGGATTATATTAGGACATTTATTATTATTTAATTTAAAGAATAGTTAAAAGTGTTAAATTCAAAGTTTAATAACTAAACCATTTTAATATAGGGTTACAATAAGTTAAATTAGACTATAAATATTAATTATAAATCTAAAAATATTTTGTACAAAATTGTATTTTATTTATATTTTTTTAACATTAAATAATTTAATTTATTTATGACACAATGATGTTGTAGTAATTACCTAATTAATGAAATATTAAAATATATGATATTATAAATATCCAGAGAATAGTAATTTGAGACTTTTCAGGAATTACACTAATTTTATATGTTAATATGATATGTCATGATATGGTCGGTTAGATTTAATTTTTTTTTGTAATAATTTTGTAATGAATTAAGAAAAAACAAAATACCAAATAGTATCAAAATTGACATAAAGGAGTATTTAAAAAAATATTATACAATTAATTGATATTCTATTTCTAAAAATATATGGTTTGGCCAAAAGACTTATATGATGATATGTTTATCATTAATTAACCACTTGGGGTTCATTTGTATGTTCATAGTATGTTTATTAAACATATAATATAAAAATACAAAGAGACATGGAAAATGTCAAGCTATTTAACTAAGACTTAAATCTAAAATATTAAATTAATATAGTGACCCAAACCTATCTAAAACCTATTGGTAGAGTTTTTTTTGACCCATCCCCACCTTATCCTTTAAATAATTTATTTTAAAGCCATTAGAAACCATAAAATATTTTATAATAAAATAATATTTCTAGGTTTTCCTAAAGTGCCCCTCACCCCACATATAAAAGTTAACTACCACTTCTCTCTAATTAATACCATAAAATACATTTGTCTCGTCCAAACTCTGCCCAAATACCCTCTCAAATGTCCTCCCTTCATCCTAGAGGCATTCCATTAGTCAGAAAGCCAACCTAAAGATCCCTTTTGATCAAATCAAAAGGAAGAACTGGAAGATAAGGTAAATATTTGATCGCCTCTTTCATGTTCCTTTCTTCTTGCACTTCGTCTTTCATTTTTATTTCCATCCTAAAAAAATACCTCCAGTATCTTCATTATACTGTGATGTTATTATAAATATGTTACATCCATATTCATTATTCTATCCATCCTTTGAATGACATGTCACCATACATTTGTATGTATGGCTTACAATCTCCACGTCGTGGTGTAATTTTTATTCAATATATTATTTTTTTATGGGTATAATAATGATATGTAATTGATTTAAATAATAAATATAACATGATAATGATTCTGTATAAAGGATATATTGTCCAATTATATATTATTCTAATACCAAAATAATGATATTGTCGCTCGTGCATACGTACGGATTACCATCTCCATGAACACGATGAGATTCATTCCCCATCGTATCCATTCAATACCAATTTTCATTAAATGATTAAAAATAATTTTTAAAGACATAATATAATTCTTATTATGAATAAGATACCTCTTACCCAAAACAAACATTACTTATGTAACAAATCATATCAAGGAAAACAAATCAGTTAACACCCAAAACGACTATAATATTAAGATATTATTTACAAAGCAATGTTAAAAGATCATATATGATATCATATTTACGTATATTATTCTTTTATAATTTAATAACAATTATTTCACCATTATAAATGAGGTTAACCTACCCTTGACCAAGGAAAAGTACAATGTTAGGGATAATTTCACAATCTCTTCATTATCGAAGATTTTTTATATGTAATCTTCTACTCAGACCTCTTTATCATCCACATCCATGTTTCATAAAATTGAATATCAAAAATTCTTATTATTTTATCGACTTTGTGTTAAAGTCATTTATACCCTAGATTGAATTTTATTAGATGTTTATAAATGAATCTTTGTGTCGTTTTGCAAACAAGGTACTTTATGACCCTTTCGAAAAAATTAAGGTAAGAATGTTTTTTTAACTTATATGGCGGGTGCGTCTATTTTCAGTCATTATAACATCATCGAATCTTCCCAAATAATCTTACTAGAATACTTTCAAATATACATTTTATTTTATAATTACGTTCATTTTAAATGATTTCAAAATAAAAGAGATATTTCTCTAAAAAGGTTTTGATTTCATCTATGTCAACATCTTTTGATAGATTATATGTTTGTTTGATGTTGATTTGTTATAATACAAAACATCCATATTGTATTAAAGGTTGTGTGATATGTTTGATTGTGGTTCTGTTATTTCACACCATTCAAGGTTTATGGATAATGTATTGACATTTTTTATGCCAGTTTAATACGAATGTTTATGTTATTTTTAAACCTTTTCATATGATGATTACAATGGACTTAGTAAGTGACGGGTGGAGCCTGCTATAACACCTCGATGAATCGGTAGGTCTCTCAAGAAAAACTAGTGTATTGGTACAAGGCCATGACAAAATATTATTTTTAGTGTTGGCACAAGGCCTTGAATATGTGGTTATGAATGTCTGGCATTATGCATTCCATCATTATAAAAGTGGTTATTGATTTTGCATGTGATTATTAGACTAGTAAAATATCTGTGTGAGTAAATAAATGGTATTATTTTGAATTATATTTTCCATATTATGATGATGTTTATGTTGAAAAATATTTTTTAGTTCTATACATTGACTTAAATGTTTATGCTTATTTATTAATGCTTCTGCTATATTGTTATCCTTACTGAGCATCTAAGATCACCCCTTTCAATGTTTTATTTTTCCCAAGATGTGAAGAATTATATTATGAATAAACTATTGTGATAGTATATAGGATCTCAGTGGTGTCTATGGAAACAATGTTTTTGTAGTTTTCCGTTTTTTGATGTATTGTAAACCTTATGAATAAATCTACAACTTCTAAGGCTACCAAACTAATCTATCTTTCAAGACTTTATATATTTTGATCATGCCAATGATATGTAATAATGCACCGACTATGGTATTCTGGGGTCGGGGCATTACATTTTGAATAAGCATATTTTTAGTACAAACCATGGAAACTAGATTAAAAAAACTATTATTATAGATCATATCCCTAAGATATACTTTGAGGATTAGTATAGAAGAACATACTAAAATTTTGGTACTGTAGAGATTTTGTGAGTTTTCCAAAAAATACATCCCTATGTGGATACAGGCAGGTAGAAGAAGCTCTGGCACAGATGTACCAAAGGGTAAAACCTAAAAAAACCGCTTT
Source organism: Viscum album (assembly GCA_963277665.1). Taxonomy (NCBI): domain Eukaryota; kingdom Viridiplantae; phylum Streptophyta; class Magnoliopsida; order Santalales; family Viscaceae; genus Viscum; species Viscum album. The sequence continues at coordinate 2,082,185,734 of OY728126.1, forward strand.
GAGCTACACTCAAATGGGAACTGGTGCACGACAATGGGCCTTGCTGCACTCTTCGTTACGACACTCCTGGAGGATATGCTTAGGATAATTCTAATTTTCATTACAAATAGTTATGAAGGAATTACAAGTACATACCTTCTCAATGAAAATATTTTTATGATTTTGGATTATATCCATAAACTGTTCAATTTACGTAAGGTATTTTACACATTTGGAACTATTGATTACAATTCATAAATTGTACTAGTGTATGAAATTGTATAGAAATTTATCCTACAAGAAGGAATGTGAAATCCAACAATACATATGATCCAAAGAGTAAGAAGGATCATATATTTCATGGTATTAAGCCAACATTTAGTAGGGAAATAGTCTCCCATGTATTCTCAACATATGAAGAAATAGTATCATGTGTTTATATGATATGTAAATTATTCTCTATGTACTATGGATCTGAAGGGAATAATGAGAAAAAAAGGATGGAAGAGTGGAAGATGGATAAAGGGAAGAGTGAAAAGAATTATTTTCTCATATGTGATAACTGTGGGAAGAATCACCTTGGTAAATTTTTGAAAGGAATGAGAGTTTTTTATATGTGTGGAGAAAACAGACACCATGTACGTGATTGCAAGGGTAAGAAAAAAGTATCAAATGTACAGTGCAACAACTGCAAGGAGTAGGGACACTACACGAATCAATGTCCAAATCATCAGAGTATACCCCAAATGCTGCTATTGGATAATAATAAAGTTCTGTTACTACCGAAGATGAAGAGGAATGCTTATATTTCTTATGTTGTTATTAATGTATTGTGTCATTTGAGTATTATATTAATGATGTACATGTTATAAGAATTATAGAGTATATAAGGATTGTATTGTAGTACTATTTAATTAAGGACATGAGATTTTGTGGAACCAACAAAAGTGACTCAATAAGAGGATAAATTTCTGTAAAATATATGGTTGATAGAAAAATAAACCATAATATGATTCTGATACTAAAGTAGTGATTTTGGAATAATACATGATTTATTTGGATAAATTATATTGGATATTCTTGACTAACTTGAAACTGATTAATGACTTCAATATTCCATCATTGATGGAGTTTACAACATTTGTGGATAGAAGGAGTATATCCAGTATTATATAAGGAATAAGGGAGCTTGAATTTAATCAATAAGGGTTTATGGTAATTTGGGATGTTGCAGTGTTTTAATAGAATACATGACGAAGGAGTTCACATGTTATTTCATGGAAAAAATGATCTTTATTATGTTTAACTTCCTTATAATTTTTTGACAGTGAGTTTGGGCAGAAGTATATTGGATAATTTTAGTTTGAGATTATTTTTGGATTTCCAAAAAATGGACAACTCAGAGGTCAAGCAACAACCTGTCGCATCCAGAAAGTCCATGAGACTTGAACACACAATCTAAGGGCGACAAGGGTGTATCACCTACCACTGGCCCTTGTGATGTCCTAGATTTAATAATGTAGTTTTTTTAAATGTTCTAGTAGATGAATTATAATTTCATTTTTAGGAACTCTATATGAATTGGAAAAATAGAATATTTTTTTATGTTCTATTATCTTTTAGAGTGAGATATGATTTTGTGGTAGAATTTAGTTAAAGTATGGAATTATACTTATGAAGTATATATTTTCTTCTTCTCTTATTCTATGAAATAATTAATTCTTAAACTTCAGGTAAGGGTTCTTAATACTAAAAATTTGTTATCCTAATACCTTATTTTTTGTTGAACTGATGATATTTTAAATCCTCATAGATTTATGGATTTGAGGCCCTCAATTATAAAACTACTTGTGACTGATGACCTCAATCACTCCAGATAAATATTTACTTTTTTCTTCCAATTATTTGTCCATAATTTCCCCCAATGTTTTCCTAATCAGGATCATAATTTGTTGGTGACTTTTTCATTCCGCTTCTCCTCTTATTACGACTAAATTTTATTAACCCAATTTCGAATGTGGGTTTTCCCACAAAGGTATTTTTTATTTTTTAACATTTATTTTTGTAGCACAATTTCTAATTGCAAGGACTCAATTTATTGAAGGAGTGAAGACTGTAACACCCCATGATTTCGTAGTACATTATTTCTTCAAAGTAATTTAATAACTTCCACTACATCCAACACTGAGTTCAAAAGCATCGTGACTTACGAAACTAACTGTTCAAAAGAATCTATGAATTGTATTAACTAAATTTTTAACTTTATGTAATCCTTACAATTTTAGAAATACTATTATTAGTTTCTTATTCATAATGTAAGAAAAAATTCATTTTCTTCAGATAAAAGAAGTATTTTTAAAAACATGCAATTTAACAGCCTTTTAATGGTGAAACCTTTTTAAATCCAATATTTGAAACATTTATATATTCAATTTGAAAAAATAAAATTCTTCTTTATAATCGTGACATAATAATTTAGTTTCAATAAATGTTTTGTGTATTTCTGATAACTTTCATATTTGGGTGAATAGTTAAAAATACTATATTTTAACTGAAAACCACTTTTTCAATCAAAATAATTTATAGTGTGGAATTATACATTTTAATGGTTTGGAAGTATAATTAGATTATATATTTACCATTTAATCCAATGATAGTCATTTTAAGTAATTTTACTTGGAAATTGGACATAAAAAAGTTCAATCCTTGGATAGTTATTATTTCTTAAATTTACACGTTTTGGTTTTAAAAATAGGAATTAATTTTAAATTAATTAATGAAACTTCTATGTTTTGAAATTGGTAAATTAGAACTCATTTTTGAATTCGTAATATCAAAATTATCTTAGGGTGAATTTTTGATATTTTTATAAGCACTATCAATTTTTGATGAATTGTGAAAAACACTGAGTTATTGTTTAAAACCAACATTTCATTTAAATAATTATTTATTTTATTTAAATTTATTTTAGGTCAAAATAGATACAAAATACCAATATAAATTTAATATACATCATTGGAGTGGGTTTATAATAATTTTAGATATATAAAAATTTTATTGAACTTTTTACCTCCTTTTATCCGCCTCCTCAGAGCATATGCAAATTTACATAAAACATAATTTTACGGCTTCTATGAGTTGAATCTTAAAAATTTGAGAGACATGGATGATATCATTAAGTAAAATTTTGTTCAATGAGATGAATGTTTTTTTGTTAAATAGTAACTTTTTCCTTTTATTTACCATGGTTAAAAGTAAATAGGGTAATTAAGGTTAAAAATAATAATAATATTACCCTAACAAATATCATAATTCTATTAGATAGGTATAATTAGACCAAAAAGAACATTTGGAATAAAATATGATCCTTTAGGTCCACATTGATTAGATTTGGACATTTATTATTATTTAACTCAAAGAAGAGTTAAAAGTGTTATGTTCAATGTATAATAACAAAACCATTTTTAATATAGGGTTACACATAAGATAAATTCTTATTTAAATATTCATTATAAATCTAAAAATATTTCCTGCATAATAGTATTATATTTATATTTTTTTATATTAAATAATTTAATTTATTAATGACACAATGATGGTGAATTAATTACCTAATTAATGAAATATTAAAATATTTTATATTATAAATATCCAAATAAATGTAATTTGAGACTTTTTAGGAATTGCACTAAATTCATAGGTTAATATTAAATTTTAGGTCTTGTTAGATGAGTTTTTTTCGAAATAATAATGCTGTTATGAATTTAGGAAAAACAAAATACCAAATTGTGTCAAAAATGACATAAAAGAGTTTTTAAAACAAATATTATATTATTAAATGATATTATATTCCTAAAATTCAATGGTTAGTGAAAAAGTCTTATATAATGATAGGTGTATCATTAATGAACCATTTAGAGTTCTCTTGGTAGTTCATTGTATGTTTATTAACCATATAATATAAAAATACAAAGAGGCATGGTAAATATCAAACTATTTAAGTAAGAGTTAAATATAAAAGATAAAATTATTATAGAGAGACAAACCTATCTAAAACGTATTTTTTTAGTTTTTTTTGAACCATACCCACCGTTTCCTTTAAATAATTCATTTTTGAGCCATTATAAACCGAAAATCATTTTATTATAAAATAATATTTCTAGCTTTTCTTAAGGTGCCCCTCACACCTCTTATAAAAGAAAATTACTCCTCTCTAATTCACACCTTCAAAGCCATTTATATCGGCCAAACCATTCCGAAATACCATCTCAACTGACCTCCCTTCATACTAGAGGCCTTAACATTGTCCAAAATCCATCCTATGGATCCCTTTTGATCAAATCAAAAGGAAGAACCCGAAGAAGTAATAAATATTTAATCACCTCTTTCAAATTTCTTTCTTCTTCCAATTCCACTTTGTTATATTTATTATAAAATTATAAATCCATTATAATATATATAATGTGATGTTATTATAAATATGGTACAACCATATTCATTATTCTTTCAATACATTGAATTACATGTCACCATAAGTGCGTATGTACGGATTACCGTCTCCAAGTCATGGTGTAATAGTTATTCAATACATTATTATATGGATGGGTATAATGATGATGTGTAATTGATTTAAATAATAAATATTACATGATAATTATTCTGTATATATGATATAACATCAAATTATATATTATTCTAATACCAAAAAATGATATTGTCGCTCGTTTGTACGTATGGATTACCGTCTCCACGAACGCGATGATATTCATTCCCCATCGTATCCATTCATGACTAATTTTCACTAGATGATTAAAAATAATGTTTAAAGACTTACTATAATTTTAATTTTAATAAGATACATCCTATACATATCAAACATTACTTATGCAACAAATCATATAAAGTAAAATGAATCAGTTAACACCTGAAACGACGATAATACTAAGATATTATTAACAAAGCAATGTTAAAAGATCATATATGATATGATATTAATGTATATTATTATTTTTTAATTTACTAAAAATTGTTTCACCATTATATAGGAGGTTATCTTACCCTCGTCTGTGGAAAATTACAAGGTAAGGCTTAATTTCACTATCTCTACATAATTCGAGGTTGTTTATATGTAATTATCTATTAGGACCTCTTTGTCATCCACATCCATGTTTCTTTAAATTGTATTTCAAAAAATTCTTACTATTTTATAGAATATGGGTTAAAGTAATTTATACCCTTGTTTTATATTTATAAGATGTTTATAAAAGAATCTTTCCTTCGTTTTTCAAACAAGGTACATTATGACCTTTTGGACAAAATTAAGGTAAGAATGTGTTTTTAACTTTTACTGTGGGTGAGGAAATTTACCACCGTTATAACATCTTTGAGGCTTCCCTTACAATATTATAAGAATATATTCAAATATAAATGTTTTCTTCTATAATTATATGACTTTTAACTGATTTTAAATTAGAAACAGATATTTCTCTAAAAAGGTTTTGATTTCATCTATCTCAACATCCATTGATGGATTTTATGTTTTTTTAAGTTGACATATTATGATACAAAACCTTTATATTGTATTGAATGTTTTGTGATATTTTTGACATTGGTTGTGTTATTTAATACCATCCATGTTTTATGGATAATGTATTGAGATTTTGTATGCCGGTTTTAATACGAATGTTTATGTTATGTTTAAATCTTTTCATATGAGGAATGTATTAGACTTAGTAAGTGACAGGTGGAGCCCACTATAGCCTCTGGATGCATCAGTAGGTATCATGATACAAAAAAGTGTGTTGGGATAAGGCCTTGACAAAATCCTTTTTTTAGTCTTAGCACAAGGCCTTGACTATATGGTTATGAATGTCTGGAATTTTGCATTCCATCATTATGAAAGTGGCTATTGATATTCCATGTGATTATTCGACTAGTAGAATATCCATGTGAGTAAGTAAAGGGATTTATTTTGATTTATATTTTCCATATTATGATGATGTTTATGTTGAAAAGGATTTTGTTTTAGTTCTATAAATATTCATATTTGTTTTTACTTATTTATGAAATTGTATACTATATTGTTATCCTTACTGAGCTTCTGAGCTCACCCTTTGTATGTTTTATCTATCCTAGTATGCTATGAAGTATATTATGATTGAACTACAATGATAGTCTATGGGATCTCAAAGTTTTATATGGAAAAAATTTTGTTGTAGATTTCCATTTTATGACGTAATTTAAACATTATGAATGTATCTAGTACTTCCAAGGCAACTAAACTAATCGGTCTTTAGAGACTTGATCTTTTGTGATCATGCCAATGATACTTTATAATGCACTGACTCTGGTCTTCTGGGTTTGGGGAATTACATATCAAGGAAAAATATTGTTATATAATATTTTTATTTTACCCCTGAAGCCTGATGTTGTGTGGAATATATAGGCGGTCTTAGATCCTATAGTGGAAATTGTCTACTCTTATTATAATAATAACATTCATTCACTTGGTGTGTCTGCTAAGCGAGTCTTAGCTGATAGTACTATTTTTGAATAAATGATTAACTTAATTTATTTTAACTGATGTAATTATAATATTGGATATATACATATTCTATTCATTGCCTAAATTAATCAATGTTGTTCACCCTAATCAAATCACAATGTCATTTATTTCCATAATTGTGGTAGGAGGCGGAGGTGGAGAATTAGGAAGTTAAAACAATACCATATTTTCAAGGGATTAAAATTCTACTATGAGGTTGTAATTTCATAAACATATTTTATTAATTGTTGGGGTAATCCACTATTACACAATAATATATTTTAACTTTGGGAAATATTGTCTAAAGACACTATATGGAGTTCAGGTTTCATGAACAAGAGCCAACCCTCTTTCATAGTAGCTAAAATATCGTGTATAGTCAGTTGGTGTCTTGGGTTGAGTGCTTGGAGTTGATACCACACATCATGTCCATGATGTGGGAATTTCTAATTAAGATCTTTTAAATGGTCCTAGGCTTCCAAATCTAATCATTCCCCTTCCTGGTTGAAACTTGAGATTTCATTCCATACCTTCCACAATATTATTGGTGGTAAATTTATAACTAGAACTATCTTTTCTAAATAATCCCAAGTCATGAAGTACTAACGAGACTTATTTTTTAGGAAATACTTTGATTAGTAACCCAAATATAAAGGGAAGACTCCTAGTCTAATTGAAGCTGATGAAACATTCATGGTGTGAAAGGTTTGGCATGCCTCTAAAAAAATTAAAATCTGATCATGGGGGAATTTTTGTTACATACCACTAAACTAACTCCTAATATGGATCAAATTAATTATTCTAGTATAGATCTAAAATGAATGATCCTGAATTTAATGGTGTATAATGTGGGGAATCGCACCACCGATGGATAGTAAATCGTAGTCCATGATGGAGTGCTCTTAGAGCATTGGACACTCACTATGACGTTTAGGTGATGTATATTGGTGGTTATGGGGTATGGTGGTCCAATATTATTATGTTCAGAAATACTATAGGGACATTGTGGAAAAATAGATAATTCCTTCTCAGAAACAAAAGGAAGCAGTTCTTGAGAATTTGGAATCCATAAATTAGTTAACGGTCCCAAACACATGCACTATGCTAAATAATAATACTGTACACATGTTATTGTCTGGGCACAACATTATAAAAAAGAAATGAGTAAGGAAAAATAAGAGTAGGGGTAACATAATCCTTGGTTCGTGTTGAAGCTCACTATTCCTAAACACAGCTCACTAGAGTATTTGATCAAAAACATGAAAGGCCTGGACAACCTCATTGGTTATGCACATTCTTGATTAGAATAAATTTATATTTCTGAAACTACATGTGTCCAGTAAATCATTCCATAGTGGAATACTAGGATCAAACATACAAAGAATACTTGTAGGAAATAAACCTAGTGATTGGACCCTTTTTAATAAGATTCCTCATAATCAATTGTTGGATTCGGGTTCTCTAAGAATGATATGTATTGGGATTTAATAATATGACAAAAATTTATACAATATAATTTTTCTTTTTATGAAAAATATAATACTAAATATTTAACTAGATATACCAAGGGATTACACTCTAAAGTAGTAAAAAGTTATCCAACTGGTCTTGGTTCAACCAATTGGATCCCCATAAACTAGAAACTACCCCTTGTTCAAGATATAATCAACAACATATGTGAAATAATCTTAACTTCTTCTTAGAAAGACACACAGTCTATTGGTCCTAGCAGGCTCAACTATAATTTGTTCAGGAATCCTTCATTTTTCACCTATAATGGTCAAGGTAGATGAAAAATAATGAGATTAAATAAATATACTAATAAATATTCATGGGGTTACCTAGGTTTGTTTCAATGATCCATTACAATTATAGACACCCTTACTGTTAACCCTTAACCCTAACTAGATTAGCCGTACATAATGGTAAAAAATAAAAATAAGGAAACATAATTAGGAATGCTCAACATAATGAATAAAACGTTTTATCTAAGAAAAAAATAATTGAAATATTTAAATATCAAAAATTACAAATTTAAATGAATACATAATGAATAATGTTGTGATAGTTGAATTTCAACATCAAACTATTTTTTTATTCATACATTGGACAGTAACTTAGAAAATAACATGTCTTAGAATTGAAAATGACAACAAATTAATATATAAAACAATAAAATAAAACAATAGAAATTAAATAGAATGAAAAAAATATTAATTAAGATGAATAGAGTATAGCAATCAGGGTGTCGAAACTCGCCCAGTTCTTCTAGGTCACTAGATATATAAATAGATCTCGAGCAGCTCAGAATGTGTAACTAATTCCCATGAGAACAAGATTTCTATGATATATTCATCTATGCTTTCCCTAAAATGAAATTGTATTTTATCCTATTAAATTCATATCTTTAAATTTCTATTATGTATTTGGATATCTGTATTTTATGGCTATAATAATTGAACAAAATTTTGTTTTTAGTATTCTCTTGTTATTTAATAATCTTAGGTCATGTATCTTATCAGGTTATAAATTCAATTCAATCATTATGTGTTTTTTGGATTCATGTTATTTACATTTTTCATTCCTTTTAATTGGGATTTACACCTTGTTATTCAGCATACAATTGGACTTTATGAGGATTACACATTGTGTACTTGAGAATCCGTATTTGTAGCATATTTTTTAATTTTTTTCCACATATCCACTTCTTTCCATTGACATCCAAGTTATTATGAAAACAAAAAAAAACCCAATTTATTATCAAATAAAACTTGATTAAAACATAAGTAAATATATCTAAATGAATGATATAATACTGTTATCCAAGATACAAAATTAATAAAAATCATTTTCATGCGAATAACTTGATCAATCTTATAGATAAATTGAAATTAGAATGATTAGGTTTTTTAGGAATTATTTCATCTAATATAGATTCATGAAGGTGGTGAAGGAAATAATAGAGGATTTTCGGTTCTACAAATATTTTTGTAAAAACCATAGAAGAAAGAAAAGTATTGCAGGTTGATTGTTTTGAATTAAGATTTGATTGAAACTCCACTATTTTTTAGATTTAGGGTTTGTTTATAATTTGATATTTAAAAAATATTATCAAACCATGTTTGGAATTGTAGACTTTTAGTAGTCGATCCAAAGTACATGGTATCCCCCTTCAACATAGAAATACCCTTCTCTCTTTGTCTGATAATTTAGGGGGGGTTTAATCTTGTTTTCTATATATAATATTTAAACATAGGTACAGTGAATGATATAATGGTTGTGTCTCAATTAAAGGTACTATTTTTCTCAATTAAAAGTTTTTTAAATGATTAATGAACTATTTATCATTATGAAACAAAAAATGTATTTGAATTTGATAACTAAATATTTTCAAACAAAATACATTATTAAGAATTAGATCTAATGATATGTTCATACTTTTTCTAGAAACCATATCACAATTTAGGTATTATCCCCTAATCCTAGTTATAAGAAATTAAGAGGAACGTATGAGAGAAAATGATAGCATAAATGAAAGAGGGACATGGAACTTATTACTACCATGGATAGCATAGCCTGTCACCCTTATTTTTGGTAACTGGATCCCCTTAGAAGGAGTTCATGGGCCCAAAATTTTTATTACTCTTGATGGTCTTATGGTACATTCAATTCATCATTAAATGGACTATTATTAGTGGTGTGTCCAACTGATATACTAAATTGATTTACGAGTTCAAAAAATAATCTTTTATGTCGCTATATCTAATCAAAGGTTCTTCTTTTGTGTTATATAATAAATTAACATTGTATAAATTGATTTAATTTAATAAATGTATCGATCTCTTTTGAAATTTATTTTTATAAACTCCATGTATTATACTATATTAATGTTATTTAATGTTTCAAATCATATTAAATTTACAGAATGTGATTATTCTATTTTGGGTGTTGAAACCTACAAAAATTTCATGATTCAACAGTTTTTCTAGCTCTATTATTGCCTCAAATTTATGGTTTATCACAATGGTATGATGTTTCATTTTATCCTCCAATTCATATCAATTTTTCCTTTTCTAATTATTGGATATATCCATCCTTAAATCGCCAAAAAGATAATAGATCAAATATTAACATGAATATCAATTATAATATGAAAATTAATGTATTAAAATAACCTAAAATTTATAAAATAAATGAATTTATTAATTACTTATATTTATTTCCATATAAAAACACTTATAGTTATAATAATAAAACAAGGATCATGAAATTATGTTTTTTTCATCAACCTTAATGGTGCTTTCCAACATAGAATGATAGTGACCTTCTATTTAACCACCAACATGTATACATCGGAGTCATGCCCATTAGATGGATTAAATGAAAGAGTTATTTTTATGATTAAATGTTTTCAATAATTTTAATTTATAAAGTTTATGGTAAAATTATAAATAGAAGAATGATCACCCATATAATCAAACAATCTCATATGGACTTATGATATTCTGAAATCCAATGTAGTAATCTTGTTGGAATTAAGTGGGAACCAAGGGTATAATTTATGTATTGTATGGGACTATATATATTGGATAATAGTTAACCATCTAATTGATCAACCGTATAAAAACTATTATTTTCCTAGGACATAGAAAAAACATGGTTTCAGTTACATGATTTCTAATTGAATCTTAAAAAGGAATGTACCTTTATAATTTCAGAATGGTAATTCATCTAACTAAACCCTGATATATATGTATATGTTGGGTCATTGATCATATAGAAAAATATTTACTTTTAATGATATATGTAAATTGTAAATTTTCATAGTTTTATACATCTATAAATTGGGAATTTCAGCTCTGATGATTATATTCTTAAATGCACAACTGGACCCAAGTAGGCCAGTTATTGCTTGTTTCTTTTGAGATTTATGGGACCTGACCCAACTAGGTTGGTCATTATGTTGTATGATTAAGAGATAAAAAGAATAATGTTATGTATAAATCATAGTTGAAACCAAATTTTATTATTTTACACATTGTATTAGTAATAAAAATGATTCTATGGATGAAAAATATAATTTATAGTATTGAATCCCTTAATTGGGAATGGTGTCCCATATAATGGAAGCTATGTTGACATGATGTGACCCTTATATCTTGCATTTGATAACTTTTTAACCATATATGTAACTCTAGTGGGGTATTCTTATGCTAATGGGATTATTATTTAATGTTCAAGGACTCTTATATAGTGTAAGATATGAAACTATTGTTGCACTATAGTTGATCCGTTCCCTTATATAATAAATGTCTTATTTATTTCCTTTGATATTTTTTATTATGGGGAATCAGTTAATCAAAATTTCAATTAAAAACAAAATTTATTTTTTCCTCTATTGTTTGATAGTTCAACTTTAATTTAACTAGAGAAATTTTTGAAATCCATATATAGAAAATAAATGATAGTGAAAATGAAATATATGATTGAATTTTCAAATATATTAGGGAATCATCAAAATAAAGTACTTTGTACAGTGCTTTAAACACTGGTACTTGTTAAACCATAAAAAGAGTTTTTATAAATGTTTTAATGAATGTAGTATAAGTTTAATTACATATAATTAATCATTAGATGTGTTATAACATGAAAAATTTCATGAGGTTTAACATTATAATTATGTTTAATGGGAATGAGATTGTTCCCATATGTCTCAACTACCTTATGGAATCTTGTTTATTAAATATAATGATGGTAAGAAGATAATAGTAATCTTTTATGTCTTACTATATATAATAATGTTGAAACCTATTGTTAAAATGAATGATTAGATATTACCATATTTGGATACCACTATGTGTCATTCCTTTATCATTTTTTTATCTTTTTAACCACAGGAGATATTTCCCCTTTTCATATTTTCATTAATAATCAGGTTCAAGTAGCCTAATAAATGGAAGTTGATGTCATTACACATTTGATGATGGATTTTGACCCCAATAATGTGATGCTTATTTACATGTTTTAGTGTACATCTTCTAATATAGTGTTTATATAGGAATTAGGCATCATGTAACTAATTTTGTAAATGAATTTTGGATCTTGTGTGACATACCTTAGGGATATGATGCATGACATATATTCCATCAAATTGTAATTTGAACCTAGTAGGTCAAAAAAATTATTATATTAAGGAAAATCTATGGAAGATGTTGTTCTAGGAATAAATTTTCCTTTTTCCGTAATCTTTTTTTATTCTCTTTTTTATACTTATCCATAGAAGGTTCTTGAGTCTTTTTATTCATGCATGTTTTGAGTCTAATTTTTTTTATATTTTTCCAATAATCTTTTTGTTTTGTAGAACAAAAATTTCTTGTTGTAATCATATATGTTGTTTTATTATCGTATTCAAATATGCTGTTTTTTATCTTAATCATATATTTTGTTCGACGTCACAATTATATATATTTTTTCATCGTAATCATATATTTTTTTGTACATCATAATCATTTTCCATTGTTTTACATCATGATCATATATTGTAATTCTATAAAGTAATCATATATGTTGTTTCCAATCATAACTATATATGTTATTTCCATCGTAACCACATATGTTTTTCTTCATCGTAATCACATATGTTGTTTTTCGTCGTAGTCACATGAATTGTTTTAAAATCATAAACACGTATGATTTTTTCATAACCATATGTATCATTATAAAAATATGCATCATAATCATGTTACACATTTTATTTATATTATGCATTGTTACCATTAAATGTAACCATGTTATGAATCATAATCATTATATGCATCATATTAATATTTTTCATCATAACCATGCATCATAACCATGTTATGCATCGTACTCATGTAATTCATCATAATCATGTATCATATACATGATATGCATCGTAACCATGTTTTTTTACCATGCTCATGTAATTTATTGTACTCATATCTTACTCCAAAATTATATACTTGTTTTTTATTATATTTTATCTTATGAATTAGATCATTCTTTTTTAATTATTGTTTTCAATATAAAATGATTTTGTTGAGTTATTTATATACTAGTCAAAATGATGTTGTGTATTCTGTTCTTTTATATTTATAATTCCAAGTGTCAATGTCACATTGAATTTTCTATAGAAATATAACCATTAGGGGAAAAGTTGATCTTTGGAACCTGATGCATATAAATAGGAAGTTAGTCAAACCAGAGAAATTAAATTTTCATCTTCCATATTATAGAGAGAGATAGTGTAACATATATCTTTCTTCATGTGAAATCCTTGAACATACAAAACGTGAAAGGCGTGTTCCTAGTTCTTGAATTTCAATAAGGGATTTGTTTTTCATTGTGCCACTAGTCATTGTTATTATGATGGAGTTATTCTAGGGATAGTAAGATAGTTCTTCTGATAATTTTTTCAAGGGATTTCAAGTATTTTAAAGACAAAGGTGTTGAATACCTTCTAATTCAATGGTTTCCATGGATAGAAAGAAGTGTGTGCCGATCATCCTATCAAGGGATCACCCAGGTGGTGGTAAGACAGACCTTGTATCCTAGGTGAAAGGACACCCTACTCTTTCGAATAGAATAATTTTAATTATTTTTTTTTTCATTTCTATATGTAATAAAAAGAGAATTTTTTTGTTTCCGGCTTCTATTTATATTATTTTCTATTGTAATTGTATTAATTCGGATACATTAATTAAATATTGTATTGAAAAATTCTATATGCTATATGTTATATTCATTTACATTTTTTATACTCTGATAATTTTATTCAATTAAAATTCAATTGTTATTAATTACTTGTGGTAGCACATCATATTATAACCATTGGATCCACAACCAGTTCAATAATTTGTATTGGATGTGAATTGTATTAGTTTATGACTTATTAAACTATGTTCCTTATTAATAAGTTAAATACAATGTTTTTAAACATACAATTCACCTCCCCTGTTATATTGTTCCGTCTCATATACAGATACATCTATATTCTGGTCCAATAATTGGTATTAGAGGAGGCTTCCACTGATTTGTTCTATTTTCTTTATTTCTTTGTAACTTAGATATATTTTTTTTATAAACCATTTTCTTATAATTACTTACTACACTAAAGTGAGGATTGTATAAATATTGTTTTATGATGGTAGGAATGAAATTTTGATCAATTGATAATCTAACCCAACTAGACCACCTACATTTGATTGGAATGATTATTAGTATAGAATATATGAAATGAATACTTTTTTTATTAATACTAGAGTGGATAATTTTGTGATGATCATTGTAGATTAAAAAATTCCATACAAGGAAGTATGAACCTTCACCAACCAATAGAAAAAACAATCTCCACTAAATTACTAGGTACACTAAACATTGTTATGTTATATGACAATGAATATATACAGTTAGATATCACCGTGTGAAGCAGCCAACTATATCTGGAAGAAATTATAAGTAACACATTTTTGTACATCTTTAGTCATATAAACTAGAAAAGCCATTCTTTGAGCTTAATATCATGGTTTCTTCTTATATAGAACCAGTATGAAGAATTCAACAAACATTTATGAAAATTGTGAATAGTCATCAATCTATTGGAGAAAAGTGAAATTATGATTATGTTCTTGGTGATAAGATAATTGATATAATTACCAATGAGTGGGAATATAAAAGGAAAACTATTGATGAAAATTGAAAGGTTACTCAAATCACTCTTGATGATGTATTTGGAAATTTCTTACCACATGAGACATGAATGAAAAGAGATGTCGATTTTAATAAAAATAATAATGGTAATAGAATTTTAGCCATTACTAAAACATCTAAAGCTAAGACACTAGAGTGATTTACTATATCCCATGCGAAGAAAAAAGTTGTAATATTAGAATCCAATGAAAGTGACCATTGAAATAATGAATTGTCCAATCATTCTCTAAGAATTAACAAGATTGTTGGAAAGAAATATTGTCAGAATATATTGAAAAATAAATATAGAAATGACATGAAAGACTCAGATGTAACTTGTTATGAATGTCAAAGAGCATGTCATATCAGACAAGATTATCTCTTGCATAAAATTAAATATAGGAAGGTTAAAAATTCTATAAAAAACTAGAAATTGTTTTACAAGTCATAGAATATAAAAGTACATAGAAGAAAATGATACTTGTAATGACAATTGTGGTGATTCATGAGATGAAACTTCGAATTTTGAAACTTCAAGTAAGATGAATATTGGAATTTTATCCTGACTGCCCTTTGAAAATAATTATCTCATGGATATGGTACACAAAGAAGAATCTCTTACAAATGTATCATTAATTCCAATTACCCTCATGATAAATATTATTTCTATTTGGATAATGAATCTTCCTCAATAGAGGATAATTTACATTATTATATAGAAGTACCCAAATTTAAAAAACTACTTGAGAAAGATAATTTAGTACTCGATAAAAAATATGATAATGAAAATTCTATAGTAACCATCCATAAAAAAGAATATTTATATCTTTTAAAAGATTGTCCGTAGAAAACTCTTGATTTATGAAATATTTAAAAAAACCTTATTGAATAAAATTCTGAGAAGGATAATCTTTCTAAGGACATTGAAAAAAAAATTGGGAAAAATGTTTCTGAAACAAAAAACAATTTCAAAACATATTCTTTTGAAAATGAAGATTTAGTAAGTAGACTAAAATATAATTCTTTTTCTTAAGAAATATTTACCAAACATCACCTTTGGGAAAGAAAACATTCAAAAGATTTATTCAAAAATTCTCCCTCATAGAAATAATTCATGAATAGGTTAATCCTACTCAGAACCTATTTTTAGACACAAATATTTTTTCCAAAAAAGATCCCATTTTTCACAAAATGCCTAAGTGGTGGACATTAGGAAAGAAATTGTTCCCTTTATAAAACCCAACCTTTTTATTTCATAAATCACACTTTACAAAAAATTGTGTATTCAAAATTTTCTTTTATCAATCATTTCCAAATCAAAACATGTTTGGGTTCTGAAAAACTAATTGTTTATTTTTTAGGAAACCAAAAATTGTACCAACAACATGAATATTTGGTACATGGATAGTGTATGTTCTCGAAATATTACAAGAAAAAAAGATTTATTTGAAAATATCATTGAAAAGATAGGAGGAAGAGTGGCCAACAAAGATAATGCTCAAGTAAAAATCCTTAGTATGGGTAATATTGTTCCTCTAGGAATAATTTTATTTTCTAATGTTTTTTGTCAAAGTTATTTAGCACAACCTTATATGCATAAGTCAATTATGTGATGATGTTTACCTTGTGAATTTAAGGACTGACAAATGTTTAGTTCAGAATTCAAATGATGAATTCATTCTCTCTACCCATTGGCATGAGAATTTATACACAAATTACATAGATGACCTTCGGAGACAAGACACACCATTATTAAGTGCAATGGAAGACCAATATTGGCCATGTCAGAGAAGTGTTGGAAAATGTAATCATAGGAACCTTTGTAAACTCTCAAACAAAATACTTGTTAAGGATCTACCAAATCATTAAATTTATTATTCAAAATTCTGTGAACCTTATCATTATGGAAGGAAATATGAAACATTATTTAAATAAATTATGGAAGATTCAACTTATAATTAATTACAATTAGTGCGCATGGATCTTTTTAGCCCAACAAAATCTGGATGTATTGGAGGAAAATACTTTGTATTTGTTTTAGTTGATGACTACACTAGATTTACAGGGGTATATTTTCTAGCAATAAAACCTGATGACTTTTTAAATTTCAAAACAATTAGATTTCAGGTTAAAATTGATAAAACCCTACCAATGATAACTATTCAAAGTGATCGTGGTGGAGAATTTGAAAAATTGGATTTTGAAACTATTTGTAGTAAGAAAGGTAGTACTACCAACATTTTAGCTAAAATAACCCCATGGAAATATATTGTTGTTGAAAGAAGAAATTTTATTGATGAATAAATGATAAGAACCATGAATAGTGAATACTAAATTGCTAAGAATTTTTTTTCTGAAGTTGTAAGTAATGCATGTTATACTGTAAATTGATTTTTAACTAGATATTTTCTTAATAAAACACATTATGAATTTTGGACTAGATGAAAAAATAATGTTTCTTGCTTTATATTAATTGGATGAGGAGTATTCATATTAAATAGTACTGTTAACTTACATGTATTTGAACCCAAATTCAATAACATAATCTTTTTAGGTTATTACACTAATTCTAAGGCTTATAGAGTTTTTTTTAATAAAAACTCTTTTACTGTTGTGGATACATCGCATTTAAAATTTCACAAAATTGATAATTTTGTTTCTAAATAAATCCAACCTACATCAACACATGTGTTTCAAAAAACTTATTATCATTCCTTGATTGAAAACACTTCAGAAAAGAATCCAGAAAATGTTTCAGAAATATTTACCCTAAAAGGATTTCTACCTTATATTGATGATAATTTTTTTTCAAAACCAAATTAAATAGCTTCATAAGAATAATCCTAGATATAATATCACTAGTGATGTAAATAAACCCATAACGACTATAAATTCCTTGTGAAATGAAACTGAACATCTTTCCTTTAAATCATAATTTGAACCTAAAACTTATAATGGGGACTTATGAGATAAAGAATGGATTAATGAAATTTATGATGAACTAAATGATTTTGAAATCAATAAAGTCTGTACCTTGGTTAAAAGACCTAATGGAACAACTATATTAAGAACCTGCATCTTTTATTAGGTATGAATCATGCTTTCTGGTTGTTTTTGAGAAAAATATGAGTTTCATAAAATTTTAGTAGTACACGTCGTGTACTCCCAGTACATGTCGTGTACCCAGTTTCCATGGGTGACTGTGTACTGGCCATGTAATGGCCAAGAACATGGCCATGTGTGCTGACCAAGAGATCGCCTAATGCGGAGGCCGAAAAAGGAATGTACACATCGTGAAATTTTAAAATACATGTCATGTACTTTTTTCATTAAATGGACCACGGTCACGTCCAATCAAAAAAACCCTTATCTTCCTCATCTGTCTCATCTAGGAGTGACCTTATGACCACAGATCTTCTTTGAGCCCCCCCAACTCGATATCCAATCTTTGATTCAACAACCATGCATTATGTTGGAATCACATTAGTGATTTCTTTGTTCTTGTTGAACATCATATCTTGATTTTTATCCTCTCTCAAGTTATCCTCAATTGAATGTTTTAGAAATTCTTATATATCTACCACATTCTATATTGATCCAAGGGCCAACACCAGAGTATGTCGATCATACAATGCTGAGTTAGGTGGTTTTTTCATTTCTATAGTTATTCTTTAAGTTATATGTGCAAAAGTTCCCAATACCCTCATTCGAAGTATTGTGTGATGATGGTTTTAGCCTTTTATTTTCCTACTATGCCTTGTTTGATTGGATAGAGGATAATTATTGTACTATAGGGTTATATTTGTCAATCTATGGATGTTTTTTCATGTTTGATTGTTTTTGACCATTTGATATTGCCTTTCCTGTTAGGTTGCTGCTTGCATTCCATGCCTAGTATTGATGGGTGGAGAGATTATTTTGTGGCATGCTATGATTTGTTGTTGTACTTTAGCTATGTAATTTTTGTGGTTTACTTTGGCTGCTGATTATCGTTTCTGCACAATTTCTTTACACGGGGCTGCGGGAACTTGGTGTAGTGAGACCATAGGTGAAATTGACGTTGAGGGATTTTCTAGAGTTTCTATTTTAATTATTACGTTGTGAGACCATAGGGGGGATTTATGTTGAGTGCTCCCTTATAGTATCTATTTTTATGTCACAAGGCCACATGATGAATTGACATTTAATGCATTCTTAGAGTGTCTGTAGATTACTATTAAAAAACTATATGGGGAATTAATAGTGAGTGCTTCCACAGAGGGTCTTTGATCACACCAGACTATAGGGGGAATTGATGGTGAGTGCTTCCACAATGAGTCTTCAATGTATCTTTTCTTGTATTGAAATCTAGAGGGGTTAGGTTGTGTAAAGTACCCAGAGGGTTGATTATATTTGTTTTTGGTTGATTAAATAATTAAAATTAAATATTTGTAAATGAAACTTTAGGATTGTTTACTTTTGAGTACATCTGTGTTCACTGCTTCTTTCTCCTTATTGCCTGCCATATATATTCACTAATTGTTAGGAACAGATCTTTGGTGGTTGCCTACTAGGATTAGCCTCACACCATTTTGGGGACATGCTTTTGGTCCCAAACAGATTATATTTCCATAGGTATAGATAAGGGCAAGCACCCTTCTACTTCTGGTACTTGATTGTTATAGAGCTGGGGTGCTTGGGACGAAGCTGAGGCTTGCAATTCTACAGAACTATTTACATGCTCTTCTTTTGTAATTTGGTTTAGTACTATATTCTAGTATTGTGATTTTTTTGAATTCATTCCAAGAAATATGTATCATGCGTCATTTATATATATGTGTGTGTACTCCAGTTGTTTATTACATCAGTTGTTTACTTATTGCATGTTTTACTGCTTCCTCTATCACTATCTGTTTACTTCCACTGTGTTACTCTGCCAGTGAAGGCATAGTTTCCCCACTATCACACTCAAGGCCCTCACTGCTAGTCGGCAGCCTCTGGAATTTATGGAACATCGCTTGATGCCATGTGTCTAGCTGGGTACATGGAACCACTAGGTAGCTCTCAGTACCAGGACATTACAAAGTGGTATGAAAGTAATTCTTTTCATCTTGACATAATGTTTGGAGCCTATAGCCATGGAACGAAAGGAATAGATACTTGGTAATAAGTCATTCCAAAGAGTGGCTAACCCATGTATAGGGAAATGTCAATTTACCTTTTATAACAATTTTTTTGGTTTTTCAATTTTACAATTGATTTAGGTTCAGCATTGTGTTATTCACATCACTACTACAAATACGGCTTGTATTAGCACTAAAAATGGCCTTTATCAGCACTAGAAAAGCGCTGATAAAGCTGGAGAAGATAAAGGGGGGGGGGTCCCCTTTATCAGCACTCCAAAAAGCGCTGATAAAGACCCCTTTTATCAGTACTTTTTTAGCACTGATAAAAATAAAAAAATAAAAATAAAATAAAAATATTTAAAAATTTTAAAAAAATACTGCCAATCTCGGGGGAGGGGGATTTTTACAATGCTTGAGCCCCCCTTTATCGGTGATTTCCTACACCTCCAGTGCCCTCCCACACCACCTACACCCTTTATCAGTGCTAGCCATTTATATAAACCTTGCGCGCGCACCTGTGCCTCCACCCAGATTTGATCTGGAGACCTCCCCCCTGCGCACCTAAAGCCTTTTCCACTACCCTATATTTATTTGTTCTCTTATTCATGATATATATATATATTTATATATATATCTAGTTATATTTATTCGTATAGTAATATATATTTATTTTAATATATATAGTTATATTAAAATATAGATATAGTTATATTAATGTATATATATATAGTTATATTAATATATACATATAGTTATATTAATATATGTATAGTTATATTAATATATGTAAAGTTATATTAATATATAGTAGTTATATAAATATTAATATATTGGTATTTTAAATAAAATGGATATTAGTTATTATTTAGATAAAGCTAATATATTTTATATGTAAATATGTTTAATTATTTATTTAAAAAATTTAATTTTTACGTATGAATATATAAAAAAAATTGTACATATAGTAATATATTTCATTATAAATAGCAGTGAATTATAAAAAAAGATGAAATTTCAAATACATAATATCAATATGAATGTAATAACTTGGAATAAATACAGTCCCCACCAAAAATTGAAAATAATACCCCCTTAAACGAGGCTAAAAATCCACAAAATGTTTAAAAATCTGGGTACCCTGACAAAAACTTCTGTTAAGGTGGTCTTCTGGGCCTCTTTTGGCCACTAAATACGCTTAACTATGGTCCTCCCTGGTCAGAGCGACGTAGAGCTCGTCGCAGGCTTCGATTTGATATGTGGTAGAGCTCAAACGGACACACGGATCAAAAGTTATGACCATTTGAAGTTTGAGTTACGTTTTCAACATATTTTGGATCTTTTTTAAATTTTTTTTTTATTCTTCAAATTGTTATTAAATGACTATTACTCCATAATAATTGTCATGTTATTAATTAAAAATATTTTTTTTAATTTTTAAGATTCTATTTTCACTTAATATCTTATATATTAAGTATATTAAGTGGAAATGTACATTTATACTTATATAAAATATATTTAAAAATTATATATTATATTTATATCAATATAACTATATACCTAGATTTATATATTAATATATATTTTTTTAATTTTTTTTTGAAGTCGACCCTTTATCAGCGCTTTAAAAAAAAGCGCTGATAAAGCCCCCACCCCCTTTATCAGCGCTACTAAACAAGCGTTGATAAAGGGGGTGCCATTATCAGCGCTACAAAAAAGGGCAGATAAAGGGGAACTTTTATCAGTGTTTTTTAGCACTGATAAAGGAACCATTTATCAGCGCTTTTTTTAGCGCTGATAAAGGCCCCCCTTTTATCAGCGCATTTTCGTTAGCACTGATAATGGGGCGGCGCTAGCCTTGCCCAGTTTTGTGGTAGTACATGTTTTTCATAGTAATTTTTTATATTATTGGGGTTCTATTTCTATTGCAGCTCGATGAGATAAGGGTATTCCTTCTCATGCATCATATAGGCACTTGTTATAGATCACTTTTCATAAATTCATTCCATGGTATTTAGGGTTCATTAGCGATTAAATGTTATTATTATAGAGGTTTTGTTATATATTCAATCTTTTGTGATAGATGAATTGATAGAATACATGATTTTTGATAGGGTATTGAATTGGGTATGGTTTCTTTGAATGAATGCCAAACAATGGTTCTTGAGGTGTTATGGGCCCTCATTGATTGTAATTTGGTGGATAATTGCCTTTTTTTTATTGAATATGACAAGTATAAGATGACATGATTTTATTTCTAGGGAGTATGGGCCCCCATGGATCGGTATTTGGATCTTTGATGCTCTTTTCAGTGCTTTTTGGGGTTCTAGGGTAGTTTCTGATGATTACAATCTGGAAAAACCAAGAATGCATGGAGTGTAATGATGAATACATGCCATGTGTCCTTATGTTCACGAAGGAATAATTTTTATTATGTACACGCCATGTACTATATGTACACGCCATACAATCTCTATCCCTGTCACATGATTCGTGGGCGGAGACACAGGGATAGGAAATCTTTGTTAGAACACGCTGTGTTGTGTAGACCATGTGTCCACACATGTGGATAATGGAAATTATGGATAAAACATAAGTTATACATGTATTCTCAACTATGAACATGTCGTGTAGTATAACCCTTGTATCCGGGCGTGTAACAAATAACACGGGGCTATGGAATCCTTCTAGTACAAACTATGTACATCTAGAACAAGCCTTATAGAGTGAACTGTGTAACCAGTCATGTGATGAACAATACAGGTCGATGGTGTTCATCTCGTATACGCTGTGTTTGGTACTGACACGCCATGTAGTCTTTTTCTAAGGGAGACTATTTGGCATAGTCATGTAGAAGAACTCAGACAGGGGAAAATGATTCATGTACTCGACGTGTGTTAGGACCACACGCTATGTGTGTGGGGTGTGATACCACCTATGATGGAAAATGTACATGCCCTTGTGAAAGCATAATGGAACATGTTGTTTAGTCATTATACACGCTAGGTATCTATGTTTAGAGAAACTCAATTTCATTCTTTATCATGTTCCCTTATTACACTTCTATGTTTTATTACGTTTTAATCATGTTCTAAGGTGTGCACTAGAGTCATGCCACCGAGACGTCCTCTGGTTGTCCGCCAATTATAGGGTGGTGATCAGAAAAAGGATATAGCTGATTAGGGACTACATACAGATCCAATAGTTGTTCCAGTCTACGCACCGACCATCATTCTCGACACAGGTACTGATGCATGATTCTAAGAGGACATTATGAGGTTAATGCAGAATTTCTGGGGAGTACAACATATTGTCCCTTCTATGGTAGAGTTGAAGTACGTTTTTCACGAGTAGCATTCTCCCACATTCACAGGGGATGGAAGACCTTAGGATTAAAAGTCATGGTAAGAAGCCATGATGTATATCTTCAAGCATTTGGAGACACCTCCAAATAGGTGGGTCAAGCTCGCTATGTATATCCTTCGGGATTCCACCATGAGATGGTGGGATGTGATCTCAAATGTGGGACACCGATAGGTTATGGAATGAGAGGATTTTCAGTTTACCTTCTATAACTTTTTGTACCCAAATTCATTGTTGGCCGATCGAGCCCGTGAGTTCACGAGTTTGGAGTAGGGTACTCTTTCAGTTATGGTGGATTCTTCTCTCTTCATAGTTCTTCACCGCATTAAACCCTTTCCAAGAGATGATGAGTTATTCTTGGCAGGAGAGTTTGAGGATAGTCTCAAGCATGACATTTGGTCTTAGGTGAATATATTCAGGATGAATTCCATCACTTTTATAGTCAACCAGGCCCGGATCACAGAGCGCAACATGAAGGATTCTAGGGTTATGGGATAGGGAAATTTAGTTCCAGAGTTGGTAATTCTCCGGGTGATAGTAGGATGTGTCATAGGGAGTCTACACATGGAGATCTGAGAAGGTGTTGTGCACCATCAGGTACCTAGTTAGTATGCTATCAGTTTGGGAAGGTTGGGCATATGAATCCACATTGCCCGAGATAACCAGTGGAGTGATGATCATGTAGAAACATGGTCCATCTTCGGTGCATCTGTCTGTTCTTCTCAGCATCAGCTAGTGATAGGGATTCTTCTATGACTCCGTGTTCAGGAGCAGCACCACCAGTTTCTCATCAGTCCGGGATATGGAGTTCTTACCGCCTTTTATGCAGAGAAGGATATCATGGTCATGGTATCTAGTCACCAGGCTTTTAGTGAGAATAGGGTTGATCAGCTCAGAGTGGTCAGGATGGGTCATAGGACTGCGGTGCAGGTCAAACTTTTGCAGTGATGTTCACCCAGCAAAATCAAGATCACATACATTATACAATTCGAGGTACTATCCTAGTTTCCTCAGTTTTAGACTATACTCTTTTCAATACAAGGGCTTCCGATAGCTCTTTATATGTTGTGGATATGGAGGGAGTTTGGATCTATATCTTTTCTTCTACTAATATCTTGATGTTGGAAGCAATGTTGGGGACTAGAACGGTTAGTGCATGTTAGTGCAAGGAGTTCCTTCTTGAGGTTGGTAGATTTCACTTCTTATGGGACCTCTATGTTATAGAGATTACATGCTATGACGTTATTCTCAGAATGGATTGTTTATTTCCCTTTTAGGCAGTTTTTGATTATTATCATCGTTGGGTGAGTTTCACATCACCAGAGGGAGGAACCTTTCTTCATAAGGGAGAATGGGATGTCCAGGCGAGCAAAGTGGGACCCGAGAATCATGGGTTGGGAGGAGTTATAGCATAGTTTTCTAGTCTACATCTGGATGACTAGGGGACTACACAGATGGACATTCCTCCAGTGGTGGATCATTTTAGAGATGTCTTTATAGAATAATTTCTAGGATTTCCTCCACAGCGAGAGGTGGACTTTTCTATTGATCTTATTCTAGGAGTGGAAAAGGTGTCAATTTTTCCTTATAGGATGGCTACAGAAGTTGAACTAGTTGATGGTCAATAACAGATATCCCTTACAACAGATTGATGATCTCTTTGATCAGCTTCGAGCATCAGGGGTGTTATCTAAGATTGACCTGAGATCTAGTTATCATCAGTTTAAATTTACACCATTTGATATACCACTTAATTCCATCAGAGAAGGTATGGTCTATACAAGTATGTGTTTTTGTTGATCCGTCTCACGAATGCACCTGTAGTTTTCATTACTCTAATGAACCGAGTGTTCCTTCCCTACATGGATTCTTTCATGGAAGTCTTTGTTAAAGATAATTTGGTGTACTCTCACACTCAACATGACCATGCCACACATATTGAGATCTTCTTGAGTACACTTTGAAATCATCATTTATATGCTAATCTCTCAAAATTCCACTTTTGGATAGACCAAATTCACTTATTGGGTCATGTTATCTCAGAGAAGGGATTATCAATAGACCCAAAGAAAGTGATAGAAGTATTTTCCAAGGAGCATCCAAATATAGTCTTCGAGGTGATAAGTT
Organism: Viscum album; assembly: GCA_963277665.1. Lineage (NCBI taxonomy): Eukaryota > Viridiplantae > Streptophyta > Magnoliopsida > Santalales > Viscaceae > Viscum > Viscum album. The sequence continues at coordinate 2,082,211,558 of OY728126.1, forward strand.
TTTAGGGCTAGCTGGATACTACCGATTTTTTATACAAGACATTTCACGCTTAACATCACCGTGGATGGGTCTGAATAAGAAGGGTGTGAAGTACGTGTGGTCAGATTTTTTGGATTCATTTATTCAGGAGTTGAATGGGAGGTCGACATTAGAACCAATTCTAGTATTTACATTGTCGGAAAAACCCTATACTATTCACTATGATAAATCAGATTTTAGGCTGGGAGTTGTTCTTATATAGGGGGAAGGATTTATTGCGTACAGGTATTGGGAGTTGAGGCCACATTTGAGGAACAACATGATGCATGATCTTTAGTTGGCTGTAGTTGTTCATGATTTATATTTTTAGAGAGATTATATTCTGGGAGAGCATTTTGTGGTTTTTACTGACCACAAATGTCTCATGTATATCTTCACTCTGCGTGACCTGAATTTGAGATAGGGAAGGTGGGTTGAGTACGTTCAGTCCTTTGACATTGAAATTGCCTATATGGAAGGTAAATGCAAAGCTATAGCTGATGTGTTTAGTAAGAGGACTTAGATAAAAGTAGTTCAAGAGGCCTGTAGGGAGTGGTAGCATGTGGCTCTATTCTTTGAGATGCATTTGGGGGTGGATGACAGATAGGGGCAGACATTTCATTCTCATGTAGCTGTTACCTCAAATCTACATGATTGAGTGCGAATTAGTTAGCTATCAGATTTGGAAGGCCTATTCTTATGGGAGAGTGTGTTAGGAGGGGACCATATTATAGGATAGACATTTTGTGGATTATCAGATGTTGAACTAGTTGACGGTCAAGAACTAATATCCCGTACAACAGATTGATGATCTCTTTAATCAGCTTCGAGGATCCCAGGTGTTCTCAAAGATTGACCTGAGATCTAGTTATCATTAGTTTCATGTTATACCATTTGATATTCCACTTACAGCATTCTAGAGCTGGTATGGTCTATACAAGAATGTAGTTTTGATGTTCAGTCTCACGAATGCACCAACATTTTTCAAGGCACTGATGAACCGAGTGTTCCATCCCTACTTGGATTCTTTCATGGAAGTCTTTGTTGAAGATATTTTGGTATACACTCACACTCAAAATGACCATGCCAAAAATCTAGATAACTTCTTGAGTACATTTAGAAAGCATCAGTTAAATTCTAATCTCTCAAAATACCACTTTTGGATGGACCAGATTCACTTATTGGGTCATGTTATCTCAGATAAAGGTGTATCAGTAGACCCAACTAAATTTAGAGAAGTAGTTTCCTTGGAGCATCCAAAGATAGTCTTAGCGGTGCGATGTTTTTAGGGCTGGCTGGATACTATCGATGTCTTGTTCATGACATTTCACGCTTAGCATCACCACTGACGGGTCTGACGAAGAAGGGTGTGAAGTACATGTGGTCATATTATTGGGATTCATCCTTTTAGGAGATGAATGGGAGGTTGACATAAGAACAAATTCTAGTATTTACATTGTCAGAAAAAATCTATAGTATTTACTATGATGCATCATATGTTTGCTATGGAGTTGTTCTTATGCAGGGGAAAGTATTTGTTGCGTACAGGTATCGGGAGTTTAGGATACATGAGAAGAACAACCTGATGTATGATCTCGAGTTAGCTATAGTTGTTGATGATTTATGTTTTTAGAAAGATTATATTCTGGGAGTGCATTTTGTGGTTTTCACCGACCACAAAAGTCTCATGTATATCTTCATTCTGTGTGACCTAAATTTGAGACAGGGAAGGTGGGTTTTAGTACGTTCAGTCCTTTGACATTGAAATTGCCTATATGGTAGGGAAAGGCAATGATATAGCTCATGTGTTGAGCATGAGGACTTTGATACATGAAGTTCTATAGGCCAGAAGTGAGTGGTAGCTTGTGGCACTATTCTCTGAGATGCATTTGGGGGGTGCATGATAGATATTGGCCGACATTTCTTTCTTCTGTAGTTTTTACCTCAACTGTACATGATCATGTGCGAATGAGTTAGATATCAGATTCAGAAGGCCTATTACTACAGGGGAGTGTGTTAGGAGGGGACCATATTCTAGGATGGATAGTTGGTGATGATTAGAACTTACGTTTTCATCAGCACGCATAGGTTCCAGTAGACATATGCGATGAGCTGATGTGTGACATTCATTCCTTAGTTTGGGCAACACATCCTGGTGTCGCCAAGATGTATTGTGATCTACATCATTAATATTGGTGGCCAGGTATGAAGAGTGATGTTTCTATTTTTTTCACAAGGTGTTCCACCTATTTTCAGGTGAAGTCGGGGCATCGGAGACAAGCAAGGATTTTGCAGCAGCTACCCATTCCCGAGTAGAAGTGGAATGATGTCGCAATGGACTTCGTGATAGGTTTTTCAAGGTCGCCTCAAGGGAGTGAGACAATATGGGTTGTCATTGAAAGACTCATCAAGGGTTCTAACTTCATGGTTATTATGACTTTCAGTGTTGATGAGTTGCGAAGGTTATACATCTAAGAAATTATACGTCTACCTGGGGTTTCACACTCCATTGTTTCAGAAATGGATACACATTTTACTTCTCGGCTCCAGCAGGGACATTAGAGGGCATTGGGTACATAGGTTCTTCTGAGTACAACTTACCATCCCAAGACAAATGGCCAGTCTGAGTGTTTGATTCATGTTCTTGAGGACATGCTTTGGGCATGCATCCACGATTTTAGAGGTTCTTGGTTGAATCACATACCTCTTGAGGGGTTTTCCGACAATAATAGTTTTCAATAAACTATTTAGATGGCACCTTATGAGGCATTGTATGGTAGGACATACTGAAAACCCTTCTGCTGGCTAAAGGTAGGAGAGGCAGCTATGCTGGGACCTTGACATGTCTAGAAGACCACATAGTAGATATAGTTTATTAAAAAGAGTATAGCTATGATAGAGTCACGATAAAAGTACTATGTGGATCCACAGAGACCACATATGGAGTTCGAGGTCAGATATCGTGTTTTTCTATGTTTCACATTGAGTTTTGGACATAAGAGGATTATGATATAGGGTATGCCTTCACTAAGGTACATCGGTCTATTTGAGGTGTTGGAGAGAGTTGGGCCAGTTTCCTATCAGTTGTAGTTACCTCAGAGGTACCGAGTTATGCATGACATCTTTCATGTTTCTCATCTTCGGTGTTACTTATCATACCCATCTCATGTTTTCTAACCTGAGGAGGTAGAGTTATAGGTGGATTCCTTTTTTGAAGAGCATCATATCGGGATCTTTGATCGAAGTGAGATGGTTCCTCATGGAGGGTATGTTCATCTAGTACGAGTGTTATGTCTGCATAGGAGAGTACATGATGAGACCTGGGAGAAGGAGGCCGATGTATGATCATAGTATCCGGAGCTTTTTGTGGATTCTTCCTCCACTTAACCTTGCTAGAAAAATTTTAGGATGAATTTAATTAAGGGTGGAAGTTTATAAGATCCCAGATATTCTTTTCATGTATAAATCTTTCTTTCTGGTTGTTTTTGAGAAAATGAGGAGTTTCTGGAAATATTTGGAGTACACACTGTGTGCACTATGTACAGGTTGTGAACCCATTTTCCATGGGTGACTGTTTTTTCTCCGTTTAATGGACGAGTATAGGTCTGTGTGTAGTGATCAAGAGACTGCCTAAATTGGACGGTGGAAAAGGCTAGTACACACCGTGTACATTTTAAATACATGTTGTGTACTTTCTTTTTTATTAAACAGACTAGGGTCATGTCTAATCAATAGAACCCTTCCATTTGTCGTTTTTCTAGTCTAAGTGCAAACATAATGCCATATATCTTCTCTGAGATTCCGACTCACCATCTATTCACTGATTCGACCGACGTTGATTGCATTGGAATCACATCGGCGAGTTCTTCCCTTTTCTTGAACATCATATTCTAACTTATAATCTCTCTCATGTTATCCTCGATTAAACTTTTTAGAATTTTCTATAGATCTACCGATTCTAGGTCAATCCAAGGGCCTACTCCAGAGTATATCGATCATAAAACACCATGGTAGGTGGTTTGTGCCTTTAAGTAGTTAGTCATTGAGTTTATGTTCTAAAGTGTCCAGTACCCTTGTTTGGGGAGTTGTGTGTTTATGGTTTTAGCCTTTTATTTTTTTATGCCTTTTTTGATTGGATAGTTTTTATATTTTTGATAATAATGTTATCGTTGTCAATCTAGGATGTTTTTCCCATGTTTTCATGTGTTTTGACCATTTGGTCTAGCCTTGCCTTTTAGGCGGCTGCTTGCTTTCCATGCCTAGTATTGTTTGGTGGAGTTATTATTTTTGGAAATGCTATGATATTTTGTAGTTTTTTTATCCATGTAGTTCTTGAGGTTTACTTTGGCTATTGATTATCATTTGTGGATGATTGATTTACATGGGACTGTGAGATCCTGGTGTAGTGAGACCATATGGGAAATTGACGTTTAGGGCATTCCCGGAGTGTCTATTTTAATTATCACACTACAAGACCATATGGGGGATTGGAATTGAGTGGTCCCTTAGAGTGCATATAGTTACTTTGAGAGGCCACAAGAGGAATTGACATTGAGTGCTTCCTCAGAGTTCCTATAGGTTACAGTTAAAAGACTATAGGTGGAATTAACGGTGATTGTTTCCTCGGAGAGTCTTTGATCTCAAATGACTATTGGGGGAATTGACGATGTGTGATTTCTCAGAGAGTCTTTGCTATATATTCCCTTGTATTGTGAACCAGAGGGGTTAGGCTTTGGGAACTACCCAGAGTGATTCTTCTATTTTTTTGGTTGATTAAATACTTAAAAGTAAATATTTGTAATTGAAACTGTAATACTACTTACTGATGAGTGCTTTTGTGTTCAATGATTCTTTTTTTCTTATTACCTTCCATATATATTCACGGACTATTAGGCACTGATGTTTTGGTGGTTTCCTACTAGGATTGGACTCACACCCTTTTTGGGTCATGCTTTTGGACCCAAACAGATTATATTGCTGCCGGTATAGATAAAGGCAATCACCATTCTGCATTATGTACTTGATTGCTTTAGAGATGGGGAGCATGGGACCAAGTTAAAAATTGCAATGTTATGGATATATTTACATGAAATTATTTTGTAAATTGGTTTTGTACAATATTCCTACATTGTGATTTTTCACCAACATGCCATGTATTCTTGTTCTAAAGGATACTGTGTGGCTTAGCTATGTAGTGGAACTCGGGAAGGAGAAGATCATTCATGTACATGACCTGTGTTAGGACAACATGTTGTGTGTATGGGGTGTTACAGAACCTCGGATCAAAATAGTACACACCATTTTTTAAATCATATAGGAACACACCTTGTAGGAATTATACGCGTTGTGTATCTACGTTTTGAAAAACATGAATTTTTATTTCTCTTGTTCCCTTCGTACAATTCAAATTTTCAGTCCTTGTTAATCTTGATCTATGATGTGCACATGACCTTTAAGATCCATGCCATCGAGATGTTCCTTGATTGTTCGTCGGTTACAAGGATGTGATTAGACACTGTATATGGCTAATCAGGGACTACCTGTAGATTCACCAGTTGTTCCAGTCATCGCACCAGTCTTTATTCCGAACATAGGTGATGCCACATTGTTCCGAGAGGACTTTATGATGTTAACACAGACCTTCCATAGAGTACTGCATCCTGCCCATTCTATGGATGTTTTGACGCTGGTCTTCCAACTTCCACATCCTCCCACCTTCACAGGGGAAGAAGGAACTCATGCTGGAGTGTCATGGTTAGAATCCATGATGTCGGTCTTTTTGCATCTAGAGACACCTCCGGAGAGAAGGGTCAAGATGGCTACGTATATGCTTTGGGATTCCGCCCATAGATGGTGGGAAGTGATATAACCGGCGGGATGATATTAGGTTATGGATTAGGATGATTTTCAGTGTAACTTCTATGACTTTATCGACCCGGAGACTTTGAGGACCGATCAAGCCTGAGAGTTGATTATTTTGGAGCAGTTTACTCTTTCAGTTATGGAGTATTCTTCTTTCTTCACAGAGCACCAGCGCAATACACCCTTTCCAGAAGGTGATGAGTTATTCCTATCTAGGAATTTTGAGGATGGTCTCATGCATGACATTCGAGCTCATGTGAATATCTTCATGTTGAATTCCATCACTTTTATTGTCCACCATGCACTGATAAAGGAGCACAACATGGGGGATACTGGGGTTGTGGGCTAGAATGTTTTAGCATCTAGAGTTGGTACTTCTCTGGATGATAGTAGGAAGATTCGTAGTGAGTCTAAAAATATGGATCTGAGTAGGCGGGATACACAATTAGGTATCCTAGTAGTATGCTTATAGTGTGGGAAGGTCGGGCATACGAGACCACATTGCCCGAGAGAACCAGTGGAGTGTTGATCATGTAGAAATATGGTCCATCTTTAACGCTTCTGTCAGTTCTCCTCACCAGCATCTAGTGATAGGGGTTCTTCTATGACTCAGTTTTCAAGAGCAGCACCACCAGTTTTTCATCAGTCAGGGAACTGGAGTTTTTCCGGCTGTTTAGGCTATGGTGGAGGTAATGGATGAGGTAGAGAGTCAGCCGGAGTTCAGTGAGAATATGGTGGATCAGCTAAGAGTGGTCGGGTTGGGTCACATGGTCACGGTGTAGGTCAGACATTTTTAGTGGAGCAGACCCAGCAAGAGTAGGATCCTGGACCCTCTATTGTGCGAGGAACTATCCTTGTTTCCTCAGTTTTACCTTCTTCACTTTTGGATATAGGGGCTTCCCATAACATTATATATGTTACAGTTTTAGAGAGCCATGGATCTGTATCTTTTCTTCTACTGATATCTTTACGCTGGACACTCCATTGGGTACAAGAATAGATTTTGTATGCTAGTGAAAGGGGTCCCATATTGAGATTTGTGGGAGTCAGTTCATATGTGACCTCTACGTTCTACAGATGATAGTCTATGATGTTATTCTCAGAATGGTAGGTAAGTTCCCTTTCAGGCATTTATCGATTGCTATCATCATTGGGTGAGTTTCACATTGCTATACAACAGATCCTTTCTTCATAAGGGTGAATGAGATGTTCAGACGAGAAAAGAAGGACTCAAGCCTCATGGGTTGGGTGGAGTTATAACCCATTTTTCAAGTCCATATCTAGATGACCAGGGGAATTCACAGATGGAATTTCTTCTAATGGTGGATCATTTCAGAGATGTCTTTCCAAAGGACTTTTTGGGAATGCCTACAGAGCGATAGGTGGAATTTTCTATTGATGTGTTCTAGGAGTGGCACTGGTGTCCATTCATCATTATAAGATGGATACACCTGATTTAGTGGTGCTAATGAAGCAGTTGGAGGAGTCACGGGAAAAGGGTTTTATCTAACCCAGTACTTCTCCTTGGGGTTCTCCTGACTTGTTTCCGACGATGGAGGATGGTACCCTCAGACATTGTGTGGATAATCAGAAGATGAACTATTTTACAGTCAAATCCGATATCCCGTGATGAGTATTGATGATATCTTTGATCAGGTTCGAGGATCCCCGGTGTTCTCGAATATTATCATGAGATACATTTATCATCAGTTTCACATTAGACAATTTGATATACCTCATACGGCCTTTTGGTGTAGGTATGGTCTATACAAGTATGTAGTTATGTTGTTCAGTCTCACGAATGCACCTGCAGTTTTCATGGCACTGATAAACCAAGTGTTCCATCCATACATGGATTCTTTCATGGTAGTCTTTGTGGATGATATCTTGGTGTACTATCACAGTCAACCTAACCATGACACACATATTGAGATCGTCTTGAGTACACTGAGAGAGAATTAGTTATATGATATCCTCACAAAATGCCACTTTCGGATAGACCATCTTCACTTCTTGGGATAGGTTATCTCAGAGAACGGAGTATCAGTAGACCCAGAGAATGTGAGAGCAGTAGTTTCCTGGGAGAATCGAAAGAAAATCATTGAGGTGTGACATTTTCTCGGGCTGGATGGATACTATAGACGTTTCATACAATACGTTTCACGCTGAGCATTTCCAATGACAGGTATGACTAAGAAGGGTGTGAAGTAAACATGGTCAGATTCATGGGAATCTACCTTTCATGAGTTTAAAGGGAGGTCGACTTCAGTATTGATAGTAGTATTTCCAGTTCTTGGAAAGAGTTATACAATTTACTTTGATGCATCATTTATGATGGGGGGAGGATTCATTGCATTTTGGTCTCAATAGTTGAGGCCACATTAGAGGAACAACCAGACACGTGATCTCGAGTTGGCTACAGTTATTCCTGATTAATGTTTTTGGAGACATTATCTTATAGGAGATCATTTTTTGGTTTTCACTGACTACAAAAGAATAACGTATATAATTACTCAGCATGAATGAAATTTGAGACCGTGAAGGTTGGTTTATTACCTTTAGTCCTTTGAAGTTGAAATTGAATATACTCCTAGGAACAGAAACGTAATAGTTGATGTGTTGAGTTAGAGGTCATAGATACAGGTAGTTCAAGAGGCCTGCAGGGAGTGGTCATTTATGGTTCATTTATCTAAGAAGTATTTGGAAGTGCATGATGGATAGGGTCATACGTTTCATTCTTCTGTATTTGTTACCTCAACTCTACTTGATTGAGCGTGAATGAGGAAGCAATTAGATTCAGAAGTCCCAGTCCTATGGGAGAGTGTGTCAAGAAGGGACTATATTCCTAGATAGACAATAGGTGAGGATTAGACATTATGTTTTCTTGGGCGCGTGTTAGTCCTAGCGGACATACCCAAGGAGCTGATGCGGGACATTCCTTTTCTCAGTTTGGGCAGCTGATCCTAGTGTCACCAAGATTTATTGGGATCTACATAGTCAGTATTGGTGGCCAGGTATGAAGAGTGATGTTGCTAGTTTTTTCATGAGGTGGTATACATGTTATCAGGTGAAGGTGGAGAATCAGTGACAAGGACTTTTTCAGCAGTTATCTATTCCTGAGTGGAAGTGGAATGATGTCACGGTGGACTTTGTGACATGTTTGCTGAAGTCACCTTGAAGGAATGATGTATTATGGGTTGTCTTTGACAGACTCACGCAGTTTTATCACTTCTTGTTGATTAAGGTGACATTAAATTTTGAGGAGTTGGGAAAGTTGTACATCAGATAGAGTGTACATCTATATAGGGTTTCACACTCCATTGTTTCAAAAAGGGATGCACTTTTTAATTCTCGACTCTAGTAGGGATGTCAAAGGGCATTGGGTACATATGAACATATATGTATAGCTTACCATCCTCAGAAATATGTCTAGTATGAGGGTAAAATTAATATTCTTGAGGAAATGCGTCGGACACACATCCTAGAGTTTAGAGGTTCCTGGTTGAATCAAATACCTATTATGGAGTTTTCCTTCAATAATAGTTTTCAAACAACTATTCAGATGGAGCCTTATAAGGCTTTGTATGGTAGACAATGACGATCAACCTTAAGCTGGATAAAGGTAGGAGAGGAAGCTATGATGAGACCTTGACATGTCCAAGTGACCACAGAGTAGATAAAGTTGATTAGCAAGAGGATGTCAACAACACAGTCACAAAAGAAGTCTTATGTTGGTTGACAAAGAGGGCCTCTGGAGTTTGAGGTCGGATATCAAGTTTTTCTAGGTGTCTCACCAAGGTTGGGAAACAGGAGGATTAAGATATAGGTTAATCATTCACTGATGTATGTTGGGCTATTTGAGGTGTTGGAGAGAGTTGGTTTGATTTCCTATCAGTTGTAGTTACCTCAGAGGTACAGAGCTATGCATGATGTCTTTCATGTTTCTTAGCTTAGACATTACTTCTTAGACCCATCTCATGTTTTCTAAACCAAGGAGGTTGAGTAATAGGTGGTTGACTAATTCTAATAGCATCATATCCGGATAATTTATTTTAGTGTGATGGTTCTCTATGGCCGGTCTGTTCATCTAGTATGAGTGTTATGTCATCATGGGAGAGTACAGGATGAAACCTGAGAGAGGGAGGCTAATGTATGATCATAGTGTCCAGAGCTGTTTGAGGATTCTTCTTCCACTCCTCCTTTCCAGGGAAATTCGGGGATGAATTTCATTAAGAGGGGATCTTTGTAAGAACTAAAATCTTGTTTTCCGCTATGAATATTGCTTTCTTGTTGTTTTTGAGAAAAAAATCGATTTTCTGAAAAATTTAGGAGAACATGCCATGTAATCTAAGTACACGGCATGTACCTAGTTATTGTGGGTGACCATATATTAGCCATGTGATTCCCGAGTACATGGCAGTATGTAGTGACCTAAAGACCACCTAATGTAGATGCTGAAAAAGGAAAGTACATGAAGTGTACTTTTAAAATACATGTCATGTAATTTTTTTCACTAAACAGTCCAGGGTCACGTATAATTGACTGAACCCTTCTATTCTTCATCTGTCTCATGTATGTGTGACCGTACAACCATAGATCATAATGTAGCCCCCGAATCTCCATTTTTTATCTGATTCGAATGCCATCGATTGCATTGGAATCACATGAGCGAGTTATTCTATCTTCTCGAACATCATCTCCTGATTTCTCCTCTCCCTCAAGTAATCCGCAGTTGAACTTTTTAAAATTTTTATAGATCTACCGTATTCTAGGTTTAATCAAGGGCTGCCACGAGAGTATATCGATCATTCAACGCTGAGGTAGGTGGTTTTTGCCTTTATGTAGTTAGTCTTTGATTTATATGTTCAAAAGTTCCCAATACCATTGTTCGGGGTATTGCGTGTTTATGTTTTAGCCTTTTATTTTCCAACTATGCCTTTTTTATAAGATATAGGTTAATTTTTCAAGAATAGGGTTATCTTTGTCAAGCGATGGATTTTTTTGACATGTTTTATTGTTTTTAACCATTTGGTGTAGCCTTGCCTTTTTGGCTACTTTTTTCTTTCAATGCCAAGTATTACTGGGTGGAGTGATTATTTTTGGACATGCTAAGATATGTTGTGGTTTATTAGCCAAGTAGTTCTTGAGATTAACATTGGAAACTGATTATTATTTGATCATGATTGTATTACATAGGGCTATGGGAACCTGGTGTAGAGAGACCATAGGGGAAATTGATGTTGAGGGCCTTCCCAGAGAGTCTATTTTAATTATCACACTGTGAGACCATATGTGGGATTGACATTGAGTGCTCCCTCAGAGTGACAATAGTTTGTTCATGAGACCACAATCAGAATTTATGTTGACTAATTTCTCAAAGTTCCACTGCTTACCCATAAAATACTATTGGGGGAATTGACAGGTAGTGCTTCCTTAGAGAGTCTTTGATCACACATGGCTATAGGTGGAATTTACAGTGAGTGATTCCTCATAGATTCCTTGTAATATTATCTATTTTATTGTGAACCAGAGGTGTTAGGCTATGAGCACTACCTAGAGGTTGGATTTTATTTGTTTTTTGGTTGATTAAATACTTAGATGTAAATGTTTGTAAATGAACATCTAAGATATTTTACTTTTGAGTACTTATGTGTTCACTGATTCTTTTTTCTTATTGTGTTCCATATATATTCACTAACTATTAGGAACTGATATTTGGGTGGATGCATATTGGGATTAGTCTCACAACCTGTTTGGTTCAAGCTTTTGGGCCCAAATAGATTATATTTCTGCATGTATAGATAAAGGAATGTGACCTCCTACATCAGGTACTTAATCACAGGGGAACTGGGGAGCACAAGACCAAACTGAGGCTTGCGATGTTGTGGAGCTCTTTACTTGATTTTCTTTTGTAAATTTGTATAGTAATATATTACAACATTTTGATATGTTTGGATTCTTTCCTAAACATATTTATCATACATCATTTATATATATGTATGTGTACTCTAGTTGTTTATTACTTAAACTGTTTACTTATTGCATATTTTATTACTTCCACAATTTCTATTTGTTTTACTTCTGATGTGTTACTCTTCCAATGAGGGAGTAGTTTTACCACCATCACACCCAATTCCCCCACTGCTAGTCAGTAGCCTCTAACACTTGGGGAAATGTGCTTACGGCCATGTGACAAACCGGGAATAGGGAACCTCTAGGCTGCTCTCAGAACAGGAATGTTACAACTATAATTGGATTAAAACGGGGTTTCAGAAACAAATGTGAAGAAAATGGAGTCATTATAAGAAGTAAATAATGACTTATTACTAAAGCCTATAATCTAAAAGAGGGAATAGACTATGAATAATCATATTCTCCATGGGCTAGACTAGAATATATTTGTATCCTATTATCCCTTGTAGAATTATTAAAGATCATATATTTTCAAATGGACATCAAATTTTCTTTCCTTAATAAATTTGTACAAGAAAGAATTTTTTAGATCAACGTGTAGGTTTTGTAGACTCAAAACATCCTGATCATGTTTTTAAACATACCAAATCATTTTATGGCCATAAACAAGAATCTAAATCCCTGTATGATATAAAAACATGTTTTATTTTACTAACAATTATGAAAAGGTATTGTAGATTCAACTCTTTTAATAAAAATGGAAAATAAAAATATTTTGATTAGTCAAATCAATGTTGAGGCATTATATTGGGATTAAATCAGCAATCCCTAACTATTTCTTTTGTAAATCTCATGAAATCTGATTTTGTAATGAGTATAATGGATGATTTAACATTCTTTTTTGGTTTACAGATCACTCAAAACTGAGAAATTACCTATATATCTCAACATAATTATATCAAATATTTACATAAAAAGTATGGATATGACAACACTAAATGTATAAACATTCCAATTGGTACCTCAAATACACTTGATCTTGATGAAGCTGGGAAACTATTAGATCAAACATCTTTTAGAGGTATGACATGAAGGTTTTATAATTAATATCTAGTCATCCTGAATTAATGTTTTTAGTATTATTATGTACAAGATATCAATTTTATCCAAAGGATTCTCATTTAAAATAACTGAATATATTTTTTTTGCATCTTAAAGGAAACAATGGATTTGGGACAATTTTATTCTTCTAGAAATGTTTTTGGTTAAAAAAATTCATATTCTTACATTATTGGTTAAAAAATGGATAGAAAAATTTCATCCATAAAATGTAATTTCTTATAAGATTCATTAGTTTCTTAATCATACAAAAATCTTCATTCAGAATCACTTTCCACTGATAAAAATGAATATGTAGAAGTTGAATGTTTTTGTGCACAAGTGTTGTGGATGCAACACACACTCACTGATTAGGGCATGAGTTTTTCCAAAACTAAAATACTATATGACAATAAAAGTTCCATTTCTCATAGTAAAAACCATGCACATCACTCACATGTAAAACACATAGATATTAGGCATCACATTCTTAGACATCACACATAAAATGGATGTATTATTTTATAATTAATTAGAATGCAAAAAAAACTTGTTGAAATTTTTAAAAAACCATTATCTTCTGATAGATTGGAATTTATTAAATGAAAACTACGAATGATCTCTTTAAATTAACCATTCAGGTCTATTTCTTATTTTAATCATCTCCTTAAATTATGTAACTTCTTTTTAAAGGGGAAGTATATATAAATTTCATCGGTTGTGTATTTTATCATTTTTTACATTAAATTGGTTTTACATTCTATCGGTTTTAAATTTTATCGACTTTACATTTTACCAATTTTACATTTTATAAATATTAAATTTTATCAGTTTTAAATTATATCATTTTTACATATAAATAGTTTTACTTTTAATCAGTTTTACATTTTATCAGTTTTTCATTTTATCAATTTTACTTTTTATCTATTTGCTATTTTACGGGTTTTACATTTAATCGGTTTTTTATTTTATCGGTTTCGTAATAATCAGTGTTGTGTTTATCAGTTTCATGGTCATCGGTTTCATGTTTTATCATTAATGGAATATTTTATCAATTTTTTAATTCTTATCGGTCTCACATGTTTTTCAATATTACAATTATGTTTATATTATTATCACAAGAACAATATACTAAAATCTTTTTGGCTTCCATGATAAGGTGATAGGTAAATCTTCTAAAAACCTAATTTTTTCCATTCTATTCAAGGTTTTTTATTTAAATTATTTATTTTAACTCTTAATTAGATATTTTTGTGAAAAAAAATCCTTTAAGGAAAATATCAAGATTTCGATGTCATCCACATCCATTGGATCATTTATATCTAATATTAAGCATCTCATTTATTTTAAATGTAACCCCTTATTACCAATCCCACATTGAAATCCTATAAATTTAACGAAAATTTTTATTCTCTATTAATATTCCATAAGGTTCATAATCTTTTATTACCTATGTTTACGTAATCAGAGAAATCTTCGGCTTTTGTAACTAGGAAAAAATTATGTGTTTGAGATGGTCTTTCAAGTATTTCATGTCTGAGTCAACTAATTCATCTCTAAAGAAAATGACTCAAAAATATTTCTATATTATGACCTTTCTAGGTGAATGGTTTGCCTTTTGATATTTTTATGGGTCATTTTATTTTTCATAGAAAAGGATAATAAATTTTCAAGGGTGGGGATCCCTTTTTGCTGAAAAGACTAGATTCAGATCAATACTTTTTGTTTAATGAGTAAGAGTTAAAATTCTATAAAACATTAGAGATAGACAATGATCTCAGGATGTAATTAATAATGTATGATTGGAAATACAAAACCTTTATAAAACAAGCAGATACTTTTTTAGGAGCTCTATTTGACGTTGATGCCCTTTGTCCTTCACAATAATTTCTAGAACTAGATGGGACATTTTATAAAAGTAAAGAAGATGAATCTATTTTTGATATTTATGATGATAAGTGGATGGATAATCATCTACCAGCCAACAATCATCTGATTTTACTTTGGATGTACGGTATTATGGTATCGATAAAGTGTAATATATAAACATTGACTGATTTTGATGTCTATGTTCTTGACTATTTAGTGAATATGAGGAATTTCAATATTTTGGGTTTAATTTTCTTGACAACATAGAAACATAAATCTGGTGCCATAAAGCCTCAGCTGATCATGTTTCCCGTCATCCATAGCACGTTTTTGAAATAGATCTTGAGTTTATTCAATGTCTCAATTATGTCAGATAAAAAAACCATCAAGGACCCCCCAATATTAAGGATATGATCCGGAGAATCAAGTTACTATTCAATACTAAATCTAAAAAGTATGAGAAATATTTAGAAGGTGACAAAGGAAATGAAGTATCTTATGGGAGTGAAAAACCTCAAAGACCTCTAAATCATCATCAAGAAAAATAACGGCAGCTAAGGAATGAACACCCAATAAATCAGGGAAACAATAATCAGTTTTCTATGAGGTTGTGGTAGACTGTGGAAAAAAGATGGAATAAAGGAATAAAGTTGATCTATATTTTGCATTGGATCCTACTAAATCCCTAGATGAAAAAATAATACCAAAAGAAATTTTGATTGAAGAATAAAAGAAAATTAAAATGATGAAGATAAAGGCCCAAGATTTTGATATTGTTAGTCATATTAAAATAGCTGAGGAATCTGGAATTGGAATTATCATAGGGGATCCACCTATTTTAATTCACATAGATCTAGCAGAGAATGGGAAATAGAAACATGCATCTAAGAAATAGGCTACTCAAAATCACAATCATGAAATTGAATAAGAAGAATGAGAAGAAGTTTAAGAAGAAAAAGTTTAAGAAGAAGAAAAAGTGGAATAGAATAAAGATGTAAAAAAAGAAATCATTCAAGAGAATCATCAGAAGTTCCATATGTCATGTTCCCATCTCCTAACCCTTAGTCATCCAATGAAGATTCACAATGGATTTCTTCCAATAATGTCATTAAAATCTCACATAAAGTTGATAAAGAAGAATATGATAAGAATCAGAATCACCAATCATAATTTATCAACATTGAACTACATTTTGGACATCTTTCATAATACAATGAAAATTTGGATTCCAATATAATGATCACAGTGAAAGGAATTAAATATATCCAACAATCTTTGAATAGATTGGAAAATATTATACCATTCTTTTGAAAAATTTAATCCAGGAAGGATATCATTTCAAATAATCATAATTAATGAACAGATTCTTTAACGTCTCTAATGGACAGGTTTTTGAATCTTGAAGCCGATATTAAAATATTCAAATAATGTGTTATTGAGAACCTAAAGGGTTGTAACAAGGCTATCAAGTGGAAATACCACATTGATGATAATCTCAAGAATTATGTGGACAAGCTTGATGAATTGGTGAAGTGGGTAAATGATCGCAATTCACTCTACCAATAGTGGGTCATCGATTTGAATGAAATACTAGAAGCCTTTCAAGGACCAAGTTCCTTGAAAGGAATAACTTCTAATGATCTTGAAAATATTTTTGAAATATTTTTGAATTACTGTAATTCAATTTGTTTGTTTTCAAATATAGTTTTAATTTTACAAATGAACTATAGAGTTATATTAGAGTAAAAAATTCCTAGGAAGCAAGGTTCAATGCATAGGATGCAATAAATCAGTTTCATGATGAAATGATTCGGAAGAAATAAAGGATTATTGTAGAATTGGATGTGAAGCTGGAGTATTAGAAAGATGCTCTTGATAAAATTATGGAGGCTAGCAAAGAGTTCAATAAAATGATGTTCCCTATGTTCTATATCTTAGAAAAATAAAAGGACAAATAATTAATATTTGAACTCTTCTTGTAATAAAATCATATTTCATTCCATGTAATGTATATTTTTTATACTCTATCTCATTAACTCATTATAGGAAATTAATGTTTTCCCTTGTTCATTTTAAAAATTAAAAAGGGGGTTAATAATTTTGAGAAGAAAAATTTTCGTTCATAAAAAGAAAAAAGGGTTAATACCATATTATGGGGGATAACTAACATGTAAAAATAAATGGAATTCGATCTGTTGTGAGATTTTTATCATAAGGTGGAATTAGTCATATTCAATATTACTTTTAAAATAGTTACTAAACTCATGGGGAGACATGTGTTAATTATTTTCTTGGTTTTTTCATCAAAAAACAGGGATATTGTTTAGTATAAATGTGTTTCGTCTTTCGCATTCATCTTCTTGATTTGGAAAAAAAAAATTTCATGTTGTAATCATATATTTTGTTCTCTTATCATAATCATATATGTTTTTTTCTTATCATAATCATCTATGTTTTTCTACATTGTAATCATATATGTTATTTTACATCTTAATCATATATGTTGTTTTACATCGTAATAATGTGTTGTTGTTTGACATCGTAATAATATGATGTTGTTTTACATCATAATCAGTTATGTTGTTTTCCATAATAACCAAATATTTTTTTTCTTTCATAACCACATATTTAGTTCCTCATCGTAATCAAATATTTTTTTTTGTCAACAAAGTCACATAAATTATTTTACAATCGTAACAACATATAATATTTTCATAACCATATGTATCATAATTATTATATGCATCGTAATCACATTATGCATCATATTTATATTATGCATAGTAATGATGTTATGCATCATAATAATGATATAAATCATGTTCATATTATGGATATTAACCATGAATCATAACCGTGTTATGAATCATATTCATGTTATTCATCGTAATCATGAATCATTTCCATGATATGTATTGTAACCATGTTATGTATCATACTCATTTAATGGATTTTAATATTATCCTACTCTAATAGGGCATATTTGTATTTAATTATATTTATTATTGACCATTCTATCATACTTTTGTAATTATTATTTTGTAACAGAAATGATTTCATTTAGTTAGTTATAGTGTAGAAAAACTATATCATTTATTCTGTTTGTTTTGAATGTTATAATGATAGGTCATCATGTTCGTCCAACATTTTTTGATAAATATGAACAGTAGGGGGAAATGTGGACATTGATACCTGATTCCTATAAATAAGAGGATGGTCGAACCATAAAAATTAAATTTTGATCTTATAAATTCTATAGAGAGACTGTGTGACAACTCTCTTGCTTCATGCAAAATCCTTGATGATGCAATATGTGAATGACTTCTTCGTAGTTCTTGAATTTCAATAAGTTATTTGATTTTCTTTGTGCAACCGATCATTGTGATCATGACTGAGGCCTGACAAGGACAAGACTACGGTGTTTTAGATCATTGTATCACATGATTTAATGTATTTGATAGATAGAGGTGTCGATTACCATATTATTTTAGGGCTACCATAGATAAGAAGATAGATTTTCTGATCATCATATCGATGGATTACCTTGGTAGTGGTATGGAATACCTTTTATCCTAGGTGAAATGATACCCTACAATTTGGGAAAAAATAATTGTAATACATTTTTTCCAGTTCTATTTTTAATAGAATTGGAATTGTTATGTTTCCACCTTCTTTTCATATTCCTTTCTATTGTAATTGTTTTAATTATGATACATTCATTACATATTGTATTAAGTGATTCTATAAGCTCTATGGTAGAATGATTTACATTTTTTATACCATGATCATTGTATTCAATTATAATAAAATGGTTATTAATTACATGTGGTATCATATCTTTCCATATCAATTGAATCCAAAACTAGTTTGATCATTTTTATTGGCTGTGTATTGTATTATTTTAAGATAACTTAAACAAAGTTCCTTCTTATGAGTTTAAATATATTATTTTTAAGTCAAAAATTCACCCCCCCTCTTTTGTTGTGATGACTCATATACACATAAATCAATATTTTAAATCAATAGTATGGCTATGCCTTATCATTTGAAGAGAAACATTGGTGAATGTTTATTGAAATAGGTTTCAATATGAGGGAATATTTGTGTTCTTGGAAGAGATGAATACTGAATTAATCTTTGATGATTCACTTTCTAAAACGACACCATCATATGGTAATTCATTTCATATATCATGGATTAGAAGATATTCTAGAAATAAAATATTATTTTTAAGGGAATTTCATCTCAATAAAGACTGATGTACAAAGTGGAATAGAAAGTTTAACCTTATTTACATATAACTCTTGGATGTGTGATTTTGGATTTTGAACATGGTGGTTTGGGATGTACACTCACTGAAAACACTATGTTTAACTCACTCCGATTGAATTTCATAACTATTTTGAATTCAACATAGGTGAATGGATGGGACCAAGCCAAGGATATAATATTTTAAATGTTTTTCTAATGGGGTATGCAGTTAAAAGCATATGTAAATTAAAGGACGTTCTCAGTATGAGGGTTAAACTAATGATGATTAAGTGGAATAAGACACTTACCCTATAGTTGAACATTGAAACACATGGTTGGGTGACATGGTGTTATTCCCGGGTAATGAAAAATGTATCCTTAAAGATGTCACCACATATCAAGAGATCTATAGATTCATATCAATGAAATGTTATTTTAATCCAATTTAGGAGGCAGTCATACAACTTTCATGAAATTGACCAGAGTATGCTGAGTGAGAATCGACTTATGTATCGATACTTGTCAAAATTTCATTTATGTTTTGATGAAGAACCTATGTGAGAGTTAAAATACATTAGTTGTTTAATATAATCAATGAATTTTATAGAACAGAAGTGTCATTGGGAGGGTGGTGAACCTTGTTTTGATTCAAATTTACTATTCTCCATTATAACCATTCTCTCGAAGCATGAAAAATTGATTGTTGAAGTTTATTCTAGTGCTCGGATGAGAAGGTGATTTTCCATGTTAGTATGATATCCTGGACAAATAGGGAATTTTTTTCATAATCAGTGAATCATTTTCATTAAAAGGGATGAAAATTATACTCATATGGTGGGATGCAATATGTCAGTAACTGTTTCACGTCCATCGTGTGAGAAGGGTTGTTCAATCGAGAGATTATTCATGTAATGGAAGTTAAATAACACATATTCCATTTGATTAAAGGTTTCATGTATAAATGTGATCATCAATACATTATTGGAATTAGTTTGATTATAGATTTGGGTCAAATCCTGTTGTGTGAATTAATCTCGTTGTACCTTAAGATGGTCCATAGATAGTGGCGCTAGATAGTGAATGTGTTGGTGAAATTGAATAATTATATATTTTGATAATTAGATTTTTTATAATGGTTACATCACCAGATGTTGGGTATGAGATTTGGTGAGCTTTCTTAGAATAATTTGAATACACCTTAGCATAAGGCTTCAAAATATGGTTTTGGGAATGTGTTAGCAATATAAGACAACCATTTATTAAAATAATTATCTATAGGTGGTTCTAATTGAGATTCCCCAAATAAATGGGTGTGTTTTAAGATGAAATTTCATTAGAACTTCCATCATTATTAAGAGGGTGTTGCATAAATGGTCAACTAATGATCTTTAATGAAAATTTAGGTCATCCAGATTCATCTTGGTCGATTGGAGTCAGAAATTTTGATCATATAGAGGACTAAGGGTAGTTTTATCACATTTTACCTAATAAATGTTCCAAAATAATCAATAGGAAACATGAAAAATATTAAATAGGCTATTTTGATGGTTAGAGGATCATGACTCATATATGGAAATGAGAAATTATAGAACCTATGGTGTAGAACTTCCATAGGATGGTTGATGGAAATAGAAGATAATGTTACCATTCCTAAGGCATCTTGTGATCATATAATCTCCTTATTAATGTTTCAATGGTAGTTTTCATAATTTTATAGAGTTTCATGGACTTATTTACTCAGAACATTAAGGGATTCTTAGAGGCATGTTGGGTGTTTGGAAATGAAACATGACTATTTAAAAGAATCATCATGAACTAAATAGGCCAGGTGCTATTTTCTATATTATTACAAGGATTCCAAGGGATGATATGTTTTAAGGAATTAATTTTTTAACATCATATTATTTGAACTAGTTTAAAATTCCATAGGAAATTGGAACTTTTTTTAGTGAATGATTTGAATCCTTACCAAGAATTAAATTGTTTATTCTAGAATTTAACCAGTTAAAATTATTTTTTCGATGTCGTTTATGGAAGAAGAGGTTTGTTAATGGTTTGGATATTTTTTTGGATCATCAGGTTCCAAAAGGTCACTTTATTGGGGAAATGGATTGGGCTCATGGTTGGTTAAAACTGTGTGTCCACTATGGAGAAACCTTGCAGCCTTGTAATGGTTGTCACATGGTTTTATAAACTATACAAGTTGGGTTTCATGTATTATTAGAATATAAAAAATAAATTATAGAGGTGAGATCATGGGCTATACAAGGTTTACCAAATACTATTCCTTGCCACATTGTAAGTTACACTTAAACAGTAACACCACGTAGTTGGTATATAGTTTTCCCAAAATGTTTTATCAACCCAAAAAGGTAATGATCATAGATAGTGTGAGTAGTACAATTTGTGTGTGGTTATCCAAAATATGGATCCTAATCATGTTCATCATTAATATGAAGATAATGAAAACTTTTCTCCTCCAAACAGAAATGATATTTACCCTACAATCCCCCTCATTAGGCTACTAGCTCCCTCAAAATGCCCATAGCTTTTCTACCTCATTGAATGGTGGTTTCTCCCTAAATATTAGTCTAATTAAAAAATATTTTGGTTCATTGAATGAGTTTATTATGTCCAATAATCCTTATTATTTTTTTTCTTGTTTATTTTTTCTTCTATAGAGTTATATTTATACAAAATAATTTTATAATTTTTAACTCATATGATGGTTCTTTTGAAATTAATTTTCTTAGAAAACAATTATAAACAAATATTAGAATAGTGGTCTAGAATAAAAATTACTTTGGTGTTCTACATATTTATCCCATAAATTTATTTCCTTATATAACCTTTTCCGCACAGCAGATACTATTTGAGTGGACCCTGAAATTTTAAATGGATTAAATTGAATTTGAAAAACCCTAAACTATAACCTAATATTTACCTTTTTGGTCATTTGAGGTTGTTACCACATTTTATTCCACCCATGGATTTATCCTACCAATTTCTCTTATTATACAATGTTGTAAATAGTCCTAGACTGAGAATTGATTTTTTATTTATTAATGAATTATTAATATTGAAAATTGTAATGTCTACTTTCTTATCCCTCCTAATAAATTATATTTATATTGGTAAATGGGATGTGTAGTCTCATGGACATAGAAATGACTAATTGAAAATAATAAAATATTGACAGAATGGATCCACGCTGCACCATATCAATTAATGAATAAAAATCTAGACCCATCTCACATGATGAATTGGTAGTGGCATGGACCACCCTATGACCCTCTATAATTATATATAAATTTAATGGTCATAATAATATATTCTAATTGAGATATGAAATGATTCTGGATATGAAATTCCTTTGTTCTTATATTTGAATAGAATTTAATGGACATGATAAGATGAATCTTTATAGTGATATATAAATACATCATTTCTCATGATAATGTGTTAAACGCGTGTGCCTATTAATATTATATAAATTGTGATAGTCATTCATAGTGTCCCATTAATTTAATCCTACAGAAGAGAATCCCATTAATTTAATACTTGGTCACGGTGTCCCTTTTGTTATCATTTATAGGAACGGAGACCCTACACATGGATCCCTTATATTTTGATTATGGTTATGAAACCCAAGTAATGATATACCTTATTTGATATGTGGGTGGATTCCTTGGTAGTAAAACAAGGTTCTATTAAATTGAACCTATATATGTCAAATAAATTATCTTTTTGGATCATACATATACATGATTGATCGTGTACAGAGATATTCCTGCTATGGTCAAAACATGTATATTCTGTCAGGTTTCTTCGAGGAAGCTAATCCCAAAATGATATAAATTATCAGATACTTAATTATATTGATATACCTTTACACTACATATTATATATTCATGTAATGAATATATTTTGACATTGTAGGTTTTATCCTACTGAGTATATCTCACACACCATTAAGAATGACATTTTTACCTGGAAAGACCTCATGATTTAAGGTTTTGGATCATGGGTTGGGGTATGTTCTTACATGATATTTTTTCTTAGGGATGGGATAATGTGCGGGGGAAAGATAACCATCTTTTTCTCATGATTTTAATTCATACATTCTCTATTTATTTTATTTATTTACTTTCTTTTTCATGATTTTCACTTTTCGTGTTTACTTTCACATATTTATGTCAGAGCATATTCAACCATGTTTTAAATTCCATTTATTAGTGATGATCAGATGTTGTTAAATTCAACTCTTTTAATTTATAATCTCTTATACTATATTTATTAAATATCCATATCATATAGTATCTCACTGTAGCTCCATATGACCCATTATTTTTGATTGTATCCTCTAGCATACATGGTGGTGTGCTTAAGGCCTAGTGTTCGACTAGTTCACAGAATTTTATTAGTGAATCATGGTTCAAGATGCAACATATTACCTCTTTAAAAAACATATAAAACCATATTTGTTAATATTAAACTCAATAAAATTTTCTCCCTTCAAAAAGTATATCTTTATTTGTAAATCATGATCTTCCTTAAGAGCATACTCAATTATTTCTAAAAATGATGACTATATTAATACCTAATAAAAAAATAAAATGTATTTTCAAATTCACAACATCCTATTATAAATTCATTAATTCATTAACTAAATGATCATGTTTCAATAATATCATATTTGATGATGTATTTTCCATTAATCTTATATTTTATTCTACCTTTTTTATTTACTTGGTTGATAATGAATCATAAAATAATAATCTTTATTAGTTTCTACCATCTTGTTTTCTGTATTTTCAACTCTTTTTGAGTAAATATATATATAATGAATTTTTGGTCCATATATATGTCCAATTATATTAATATAAATGATTCCACTAAATTTTTCAATCAGAAAATTACATCGTAATTTCAAGGTCATGTGATGGATTATTTTTATCATGGGGGTTCAACTATTGTTTTCTAAATCATATTACAAATTTATTAACAAAAAAATCATCAACATAAAAATAATTAGTATAAAAAAGAATTTATTCTTTGTTTTTGGAATTTCAAAAAATAGATCATTGACAATTTTACCTTTTAATTCTTAAAAATTATCATCACATTTTATTATCTAAATGACTCTAACTCCATTTGTGGTTAACATGGTTACTAGGTGAGATAAATTTGTAAAATTTTAAATAAAAGTTTAGTAATTTCCCCTTCATCCACGAAAGGTTCGAGTCTAATCAATATTATATGGTCTTTACCATTAATATACCACTTCAGATTTATTAGGATGGATGATTATTCTATTTTTAGATACAATATTCCCAAGTAATTATATCTTCTAAATCCTAAATTTACATTACCTAATTGTTCTATGAAACATAATTTATATAATTCATTATAGAATAATATTTATATATTTCTCAAGATCCTCATAAATTTTTTAATATATGAAAATACCATCAATAAGAACAACCACAGTTTTATCCAAATAATAATGAAAAATTTTATTCATTATAACTATGAATAAAGTGGTAGCCTTTTTTATGCATATAATGCATTACCAAAAAATCATTATGGTCCTAAATAGATAAAAATATTGTCTGTCAAATTTTTTCTTCCTTTAATTTTAGATATATATATTGAGTCTGAATTCCATTTATTTAACATTAAAAATATCCTTTGAGCTAATTGAATAATCTATAGAAATGAGGTAATAGATAATTTTTTGTAATAATAACAAAATGGAATTCCTTATATTTAATTAACAACCTCATAAAATCATTTTCTTCTTAAAAAACTAATCATGGTCATCCCAAGGTAAAGGGTCGGGGATTATAAACCAATTATCAAGTAATTCTTCTAATTTTTAATTCAACTAAAATAACCTCACTACGTTCATTTGATAAGGGGGTCTAAAAAATTTCTTGTTGTTTGGAACAAAGTAAAAGTGAATTTTACCTCATGATTAGTAATACAAATCATTATGTCATCATGGAATGCACATAAAAATTCATTTATAAAGAGAAATTTGCTATTTTAATAGACTTGATATCTTTTTTGACATGGAAAAGATAAATTTCACAACCATCGTTAATCAATTTATCATCATCTTGATATGTTATATAAGGTTTGAACTCATTCTCATATAAGAATTGAATCATAATATAAAAATTAAATATAACTTCTTTAACTCTAAAATTTATATTATCATGATATCCTGAAATCCAAAAAATACCCATTATGATGTAAACTCTTATAATGGTCAGATAATCATATTTTCTAAAAAAAATCTGAAAAATAATAATTTGATGCTTCTTATAAATCGTTACCGCCTTAATAATTCCACCATGAGTTTTTACCAAAAGTTTTATCTCTATTTTTTGTCGTGATATTTATATTTTACATGAAAAAATTGCAAAAAAAAAAAGAATGCATGAATCCCAAATCCAACCAAAAACTTGTATAATTCGAGATAAAAAAGTAATATACATGTAATTAATTCATTTTATTGTCCAACAATAGTTAAAATTTAATACACCTTTCTAAATATTGTCTTGATGATTCTCATCAACATTTACTTTTTTGGGACTATATTTTCTTAGTGACCCAATTAATTTTAATTAAAATATTTTACTACATAGTAAAAAACAAATTTATCATTGTTTCACATATCATTATTCTTGATTATAGTTACAATACAAATAAAAAAACATACCACACTGATAAAACATTCCAAATACTTTTAAACATTGTTAAAAATATTTATCTACCGTATTTGTAACATGTAGGAGGCCTACCGTAAGGTTGTTCTATTGGTTATTTATTCACTAATTTACACATTGGAAACATCAAATTCATTTATGTCCTCAGATTCATAAGCATAAAAAATTATATCTCATAAATTTCAATATATAGAAAAAATCAATTGTATCCTTTAAATTGGTGAGAGTGATACTATTTCAAAAAAATGGTTTCAGAACTATGTAAACGCAATAAATTTTACTCTCATGGTTCATAATAAAATTCAATTAATATCTTACTAATCTGGGAAAAAATATTCATAATTTTTAGTTGAATAAAAAAAATTCATTCCATTCTATTTCAATGAAAATATAAAAAATATTTTCCATGAAGAAATAATTAAACATCATCCACTCCATGGTATAAATTTAATTCTTATATTTGGTATTTTTAATTTAATTCTATCACTGGTATGGTTCACCATCAAAATGATAAACTAAAATATTTACCTTTTGATGTCTTGAGAAACCGTTAACTTTAAATACATTCTCTGAAGTATTTTTTTGGACTTCTTTTACCATGAGGTATGAGGTTCTCCATAATTGGTTCACCACTTATATATTGTCTTAATTAATTTAAAATTGACACAATATTCTAATAACTAACTCCAAATATTTTAATAAACTGATTATAAAGGTTATTATCCTCTTGTAGTCTTTTTTATTTCATTCACCCTCTTGCCTCGGTGAAAACCCATTTGAAAATTGAATCTGATTAGAAAATGTAAAATTAAATCCCTTATACTATTTTAAAATAAATTTATTATAATATAACCATAAATTTTCATTTCTATATTTCCTTTACTTATCAACATTTAAACTAATAATGTTTTCTAAATCCTAATCTATAACAAATTATGACACCATGTTAACAACCGGCCCTTAACGTAAATGATTTATTTTATGTATTTAATTTCCCAAAATTATAAATCCATATAAGTTAAGTGTTTTATATAGTAATAAAATTATTACATCTCAATGTTTAAACTTCCAAATTATGTGAATTATGCCGATAAAAAAGGTTATTAAATTAACACTCATATTTAATTTGTGATATTGTTGATTCTTTAAAGATGAGCCTCTACAACCTGGATGTTGACCATGTTAATGTTCCAACACATCACTGCATCCTATAAAATAATTTTAAAATAATTTATTAAAATATAAATATCATTAAGGGATATTGAAAATAAATGAAACTTGCTAGTCTATTGAAGAACATGAAAACCCACAAAAATATTTTCATTTTCACATAATATACTTTGGTATCATAATCAAAATTGAAATAATTATTTTTTCTATAAAACCATTAAAAAATATAAAATCATAGAAACACCGTGACATTAACTTAGGGTATCATATTAATAACTCATTTAAAATTACCCTTTCCATATGAATGACTTATTCAGTTACTTCAAATATTTTATCTCGAAAGTCTAACTGATTACCAAGTGCATTAGAAATTTATAACACGGGATCACCAATCATAATATATATTTCCCAAAAACCATAACATAAATATAGTATAGAATATATTCTATATTAACCATGAAACTCATAAATACATTAAATTAAATCCATAATCATAATGATGTATAGTTACTTATAAAATTAAAAGAAAATTTTCATTTATTTTGTGACCCTTGAAAATAAAATATTCATAGAATAAATGGAATTACATTTAATTTTCAAAAATATGAAAAAAATAATATGTGTTGTTGAAAATAAAATAATCCATTTTGAAAGGAAATTTATATCAAATTTTAATTTTAAAAAATAGTCCTTTCAGAACATTAAATTGAATGTAAAAAATTACCAGTTTGAGAAACATTAACAATGTTATTTTTAATGAATTTAAATTCATCCAAAGATAGAAGAAAATTAATTTAAAATAATTGAATTTATGTGAAATTATTCTTGAAATAATATTTAGATGTATGATAATTAAATTAATAGATAACATCAACACTATTAAAATTATGATAAATGTAAAATCCATTACCTTTAGTCATAACTCGCTTCTTAAGAATTCTATCCTATTGAAGAAAATAAATATATTAATTATTTTAATAATTAAAAATATATTTATTGTTTATTAATTTATTTTTATTCCTATTATTTAATTTATTATCATTTTTTATTTAATTAAAAAATCATTGTAGTTTATGTTCGTTATTTTTAAAGACATTCAGTTCATAATCATGAAAAATAATTAGTACCATAGTAACAATAAAATTTTCTTTCAAAATTACTCCATAATAGAAAAAATGGAATGAATATATGGTTAAACTAAATATAGAAGAAAACGAGTTACATAGGTTATGTTGTAGTTACTTTTCAATGAAAAATCAATGAAAATATTTTTTTAACGGTTTAATGTAACCTTGAGTGTTCAAACTTAATTTCATTGTAAGGGTGAATTTTTCACCATTATATAATTAATAAAATATAATAAAATAATCATTCATACATTATATTACTACTATTTAGGGTTTTATAATAATTCTATATATAAACCTTATAACATCTTTCATTGAGATGGTAAAATAAGCCTAACATGAGCACATTATATCGACCAAATGAATGAAAATATATTATTATATAGTAATAATGTATCTTTACATAAAATTAATGATTTAAAATTTTTTAATGTGATAAATGATATTTAATATTAGTTATATTCATAGTATAAGTTACAGAAAATGGTAAAATGTTATTATATAAAAAGTGTCTCAATTTGGTAATTTTAAGCCTTTAAATATTATGATGGCTGTTTATTATTAATGAATGAAATATAATGTAAAATTTATCCTTATAAACAAATAATAATTTTAAAAATATCACATTAGTTTAGTAAATTCATTTTTATAACACATAATGTAAACCAGTGTTGAAAAAGGAATATATCATTATTGGGGCTGGTAGTCTAAACGTAACACGGGTGACATTTTCATATATTAATGAATTGGGGGATGGTAGATAATGGTTATACATAAATATAAAAACATTATACAATAAAATAGTTATTATTTGATAATATTAGTATTTTTAAATAGATTTTCAGGTTGTATTAGATGAAATAAATTTGAAATAAATCGGTTAAGAATATTACCTCTTCCTCAGATATCATCATTTTAATCCATCCTTTTTCTTTCATATATTTACCTTTTGGTAAAAATTAATTCTCTATGATATATTAATGTCAAATAAGAAAGAATTTTTTATTTTTTATATAATTTTCTTAAATTTTGAGGAGGATTGATGTATTGAAGAAATATTTTTTAGGCGATGAGAGTGGGTCTATAAAAAATAAATTATTTATTAATATTTAATAAATATCATACTAAATTAATGTAGCCAAAAAATATACCAATATCAAATATTGGATACAATTTATCGATAATCTTCTCAACTAATCATACTTTTATATTTTTCTATGATACTTTGGAACTTATCCCTTAGTTTACCCCCATCCCTTAACCATTTCTTACTTTATAATTGTGAATATACTTTTTACACAAGTAAATTTTTTATATATAAAATATAAAATTTCCTTAAGAAATAATTTTAAAATTATGAAAATAATTATTAACACTAAAGTAAATCAATTAATTTTTAAAGATGGTAAAAATTATTTTTCAAACAATTAGACAGAATGCATTGAAAAACGTAATTTTTAAAAAATTCCCATTTAGCATTGAAATGATTTCTCAACAATGTCATGTAATAAATTTAACTAACTTGAATTTAATAAGTTATTTGATAAATAAATTAAATTTAATTGAATTTAATATTAATCCTAATCCAAATGGTTCTTTTTGGAGTACTTGATAAAATTGAAAAATTATGGTACTAGAGAACAATGTACATTCCATTGTTCACCATAAAATTAAACCCCTTTTAAAATTTCAATAAAGTAACCAAAAATATATATATATATATATATATTAAAAAATTAATTTAATTTTATCAAATTAAATTATTAATTTATTAAATTATTGAATTATTTTTTAAACCAAAACCCATAAAACATTACAAATAATTTATTTAAAATAAAAACATCCTCATTTTATTAAGGAAAATACTAGTCTTATTATAGAAAAATTAAATTACTTATATAGTTATAATAATTATTATTAATTTGAAAACATATAATATAATATAAAATTTTATTATTATAAAAAACACATTATTTGTCATTCCACGTCATTACATATATCTCCCTTAACATGGAGAGTGTTTTGAGTACAATATGGGATAACAAAATAGAAAAATAATAATTTGAAAATTTTGGGAACCTTGAATCCCCCGGTTTCCCATTATAAAATACTGTTAAAATCATGTGGTATCATATAATAGTAAGTATTCCCCTAATTAGATCTAGTCTGTTTTCAATGTTCTATTAAACACATATATAATTCAAAGATATCAATAATTTGCATACCTTCCTCTGATGGAGAAAACAGAACATCCTTATATTTTTTATAGTAGGGATGTTTGAAGGAAAATATAATTCATAGAAGGAAAATATATAAAAAGAAGATGAAAATATATTAATGGATAATAATGATCATACACTTCATGACCTGATCATAGTATATAAGGTTCATCCATCAAAAATATTTATTGGGATCATTTAAAAATACATTTTTAATCTATATAGAGTATTCAGAGGAAGACTATATATAAAGAGGTATGAATTTTACTATCAAATAAAATGGGGTTTAAATAAATTTTATATTCAATTTGATACTAATTTATTTAGTTTTCTCGATGTCATTCTTCGTGATAAAACATATCAAGAATAAGATTTTGATGAAATGGAGAGTACTCTATGTATGAAATTCATAAAGATCATTTATATATGAAATCATATAGAAGAAAACGTATAATTGTTGTTATATTTCAATTAAAAAATTTGTTTCATTTAATAAAAATTACACAACAATAATCGGTATAAATTTTTTGAAGTAATTATACGTTAAAACGTGATCCATGCACTAAACAATTATATACGACCTCTAAGAATATCATGTATTCTTAGATATAGGATAAATAAGGATGAATATAATATCATGGTATCAATATAAAATAATTTCATGAAATTTAATAAAAGGGAATCAAAATGTTTAATAATGATAGGGAAGAAAATTTGAGATCAACTATGGATGATAAGAACATCCTCATTTTGATGTTCCATGAACTTGAGGTAAAATTAAAGAACCTAAAACCAATAAAATTTAAAATATCACATGTATTTAAGAATAATGATGATTACTCACAAATTTTTATTTAGAATAATGGATATAATAAGAATCATATTAGTAGTAAGTATAGATATATTTCAATACCTAATTAACAAAAAATTAGATCTGGGATAAAGATAAACAAAAAAAAGATAAATATGTTTTTACTAACATAGATTCAATAGTTAGTATAGGTTCTGTCATAAAATTTGGGAATTTTGGACTGGATAAAAATGATAATCAATTAACCATCATGTAAATGGACAATATTGTAATGTACTTCAAATAAATCCCCTCATAAAATCCCAAAATTTTATCAATTCTACACAAAATATGCAAATAATTTTTTTCAATTATCCACTATAAGAAAAAGTATGAGGTTCATTTGAAACTAAAGGTTCCTCTAGAGTTTGGGTCCATAATAAATTGTGTGTCAAAATAACATTTCAACATACGAATAAAATTATATTTATGAATAGAATTTATTTTATTAACCTTAATTTCTGATTTCGTATATAAAAACACCCATAAATCAAACCCTGATGATAGAGAGCCCTAGTTTGTTTGTTAAATTATATACATAGAATAATAATGTGGAACATGTATACCGTGACATTATTTAAAACTCTTTAATGTTCTCTTATAAAAAATCATGGGGTATCCTGGGGACATACATAGAAAGGGTTGATCCACAAATCCCAATAATTTAATAATAATAGTATAAAATTATGAATCTAATAAATGTGATTCAAGAGTTATATCAATGGGACATAAATGAAAGAGAATCATAAAGAATAAAATTAAATAATTATATAGGAGGATAACATTTTATAAATTTAATACATAACATGATAAATAATGGTCAAGGATGACCACAAATACATTATACTATAGTGTTCTTAGTATAACCCCATCTGTACCAGAAATGCTATCTTGTGAGATAAATACAATATCCAATTAATTGGATTGATTTATAATTTTGGTCCCTCTAATTACATTCACATTATATACCTAAATTTGTGTTCCTCATTAGTCATACTACAAAAGATATTATTTCATCACAATTTAGAAAATTATTAAAGAGTGTGTATCACACACATGTATGCCCACAATCAATGATTGATATGTACATCTATTTTAATACCGTTGATTTGACATGCGAATGTGTATTCACAAGACAACTGTTTGTCATGGAAAAATCAATTTTTAATTTTTAAATCCTACTAGGTTAACATAAATAGTCATATAATGGTTTAATGAGAGTGAAAAGTTGTCTCACATTACATTAAAATCATTATAACAATAAAAGGGATATATAAAAACTCATTCCAACATTGGAAATTGGAAATAAATTAGAATAATACATATAATGTTTATAAATAAACAAGATAAGAGAATATCTTACCTTGATAGGGTGCTTATAAAATCATTTGAAAACCTTATTATGACCATGTGAACAAATTTATAGGGATTCATATATGGAGAAGGAGAATATATTTATTCTTATTTTTGTTAATGATAAATGTAGTGGAAGGTTGGGTGGGTATTTATAGTAATAGAGGGTTTATTTTTTATTATTATCTAAAGTTAAGTTTTAGACTTTATATAATAATATAATATAAACCACTAATTGTAAATATTTTCCCATGGTTTCAATAAAAATAAAATGTTATTTAATATTTCATTTTGCTACAAACTGGTAGTATTAAGATATTACATATTTAATGTAACAGTGACTGATGTACATAAAGAACTTATTTTAAAACCTTAAAATATAATATGTGTTTGGATGGATTGATTTTAGGATTTAAAAATAAATAAATAAACCTAAAAACATATTACATTAAAGTGTAAATATATATTTTTAGTAATCTATTTTATAGAATTTATTACATCCCTTTTGGGATATTATAAAGCGATAATATAGGGTATAAATTTATACAATATTTAATTTTCACCAAAAAATGATAGTCTCACCGAATTTTGAAGAATTCAACTTTGGATAATATTGACATAAATATTCTAAAAAACATATTAATTTTAAACAATATTTTTTTAAATATAATATTTTTAACATTTAAATAAATATGTATGTTTTTTGGAAAATAGTAGTTTTGTGATATTAACCAAAATCAACACTTATCAAATATTATATTATAAATAACATAATTGTATTATTATTTATATATAAATAATTATTATAAAATAAGAATATTTCATTTAAATTCAATTTATTTCAAAAAAATTGAATTTATCAAAATGAGTGTCTCATGGAATACTATATATTTCACAAAATTTCAATTTTTATTTCTTCATACAACAAAATATAATTTTTATCAAACTCATTATATAATAATTTATAATATAATAATTTAAAAGGAAAAATATAATCATTATTTTATTACAATAAAATATAAAAAATCATATTACTAATATTTGGATCCATAACCCCTTATGAAACCAACTTACGCCCCTATTGTATTGTTTGCGAAGGTGGTTATTTCATCGGGTGATTTGAAAACTTTTCTTGGTTTGTGGTCTGGATAAGCTTGATATTTTTCAATAAATATTTATATGTTATATTTAGATTTTCAATCTCAACTTGGGATTGGTTAAAATAAAATCCTATTGATGACATATCAATAGTAATCAAGGATAGATGGTCTTCAAAGAATATGATCCAATAAGTCTAGGTCATCGCCTCTTCTATCTATGTTAGTTAATCATTAACATAAACCATAATATACAAATCTAAACTGTCACTAAAAAATTACATTTAAATCAATGTTTAGTAAATATAATAATCTATTGAATATGGCCTGGTTTTCTTAATAATAAAAAATAACTAATCTGGTGCCTATCTATTTTATATGTATATTAGTTAAAAAATAATTAATTCATTGAACAAGTAGTTTAATTTATCAAATTTTATCTTGTTACATTATTCCACTATTAAAAAATCAGATACCAAATTTCATTACATACAATAAAAATGATGAGGATAATACTATTTCATCACCTCTCTGTGTCCTATGTTGCATCATCTGACATATGGACATACCACATCACTTTAACAAGGTGAGTTTTTTTCTTTTGTATAATGTTGTCTCTATGATCTATGATCTTCTCTATAATATCCTCATATAAAAGATCATTCTCCAATTAAACCACCCATACCTTCTATTCATGTGATGGGTCTAGTATGTACATCCTCAAGAGGGATACATAGAACACATCATGTACTTTGGAAAAGATATATGAGAGTGTTATTTGATAGACCACATCTATGATGATATCAATGATATCAGAGGGACAGATGTATCATGGAATAAGATATACATTTTTATAAGACTCATTGATTTTTTAAGTGGAGATATATAAAGGAACGCCTTATATCTTACCACAATCTACAGGTCTCATGATGATTATATACACAGATTTTGGTCAAATCTATGTGGATTATCACATGTAATTGAATCACTTGAACATTATCTATCATCTATTGGATAAGATCAAGTCCCAAAATAATTTACTAAAGAAAAAAATCTCATCATGTGGATTTCTAACTACTCTTCCCATAAATAGCCTCATAAGGATCTATTTGAATGCGACAATGGAAACTGTTATTATGTGACAACTCCACTAAGGAAATATAAATATCTCCAAATACTTAGAAATCCACTGAAACTGATATTATTATATCTTCCATAGTTTAAATAAATCATTTATATTGAACATTATTATGAGGGTGATAATAAATTCTAAAACATACCTCATTATTCAATGTATGTTGAAGGATTATCCATACCTTTAATGAAATTATCATATCTCGATCAGATAAAATAGGTCATGGTTCTCTATATGTTATTATTACTTCCATTAGGTATATCATAGAAAAATTTTCATGAGATATGTAGAGACCCAAATCTTGACTTACATGGACATTACATTACTTTTGCAAAATACTTAATACATAACAAAAACAAACACACAAGGACCATAATAGTTTAGAGTCTTTGGAAACTCGGAATATAATCTTCTAATCACGTTGAAATATCTTCAAAATCTCCCAAAAAGAACTTCCCCTTTTGGTTTTCTTACCTAAAACCTTTCTTTAAATCTTGTTGAAAATAAAACATATAAAGGGTGAGCTCGAATTCTCATTAAGGGCAAGCATGGATAAAATAAAACAAATCATATATATTTGAACTTAAAAACATAAACATAATGTTTAAACATCAAAATCTTGGGCAATGACATAGAACATGGTAGTACATAAGGCATAGATCATAAAGAAACATTAATCCTGATAAAATATCATGGGAATAAAACATGTGATTTTGGAAACCAATAAGCACATGATATGATATCCGTAGTATCCAAGGCATTTCTTCCAAGATCATCTTAGTAGACAAAGTCCCTTTCTGAATCGAGTTCACTCATTGTTCCAGTACTGTATTACTAAACCAGATTAACTTACCATTCCAGCCATGTCTATCTCATGAGATATAAATCATTACCCAATGCATTCGAGGGATATATAGGTCCCACCCATATCATAATGAAATCATTCTTACGTGTGCCACAAAATCATAAATCATACATCATAGCATAACCCATGTAATAGAATGGGATTCTTAAACATCATGCCATTATATCATAATCCATATTAAAAAATGGATATCATTTAATCATAAGAAAAATCAAACCATGTAATTAATGGGTACATTATACTTGAATCATAAACATATTAAATAATGTCATTTTATATGGAAAATAGTTTTGATAAAACAGTTGAAATGAATTCTTGAGGAAAATATCCTTTGTTCTTCAAAATCAATTTCTTTTCACAAAACATCATGCAATTTTAAAAGAAAAAATATTTTGTTGAAAATAGTCATGAAATATTTTGGATGAAGCTTCATGAAAATACGGCTTTATAAAACCGTAAAAATCGTTTCATGCCGCATATGTTAAAAAAACATTATTCTCGTACTTTTGCTGGAAAAGTAAAAAAGTACCTCGTAAAAGGAAGATTTCGTACATACCATGTATTAAAAGTATAAAATGGGTAAAAAGGACATTAAACATACTTGATACCATTTTTATAAAACGGGGACATGGATGATAAATATAACCCTAGTAAATACTTACGAATAAACAATCTCGAATAAAAATGAGATTGGAAAAGTTATCCCTCACCTTATGTCCAATTTCTTCAATATGTGTCTGATACTACTATATAGTGGGTTTAATCATATTATTAACATGTAACAGAACCATAATAATATATATGATTTCATATATGATTCACTTATGACTTTATATTACCCTTTGTTTTGTAAATTCCTTTTAAAGTAGTGTTTTGGGTAAAATTGTTTCATTTATCATCCGTGTTTCGATTTGTAATTATTAATATGATTACATAGATCAAGATTACATAATTACAGAATATAAAACATGATTTATATATAATATATATTCATAATATACATATATATAATATATTGATAAATGGAATGAAATACACCATTCATGGAGACAGTAGACCGTACGTACGCATGAACACTATTTTCGTTTCTTTATTGAATTGAATGGAATTAAGAAGATGACATACATATATATAAAAATAAATCCAGTTGAATTATTATGTTATATATTTCATGATTACTTATTATATAAACTTTATAATCATCCTTGAATTGTTCACATGGAAAATGAATCCTATCGCGACGTGGAGATGGTAATCCGTACGTACGCCGAGCGATGATATTGTTCCCATATTTATTGACTGGAATTGTAGTGGATGATATAATATCTTATAATTAGTATGATGTTATAATAACCACATATATTAAATCTTTACACCATTATACCCATCCAAGTAAGGTGGTTGTGGAAAAATAGATTACACCACGGCGTGGAGACGGTATTCTGTATGTATGCACACACAGTGATTTCGTTTTCTGTAGGATGGATAGAAGGTGAAATGGGGTTGTTTCATTTTTATAATAAAATATCAGTATATTAGTGATACTTATGTTATTACATTATTTTGAAACAACAAAAGAAGAGTATGTAGAAGAAGAAATGAATTTGAATGAATCGGTAAAGTATATTACCTCTTCTTCGACACGCCTCTTTGAACCCTATTCTTAGGATACTAAAAATGGTCTTTGAAGAAGACCAGGACCTCTAGTATGTTGATAGGGAAGTTTAAAAGGGAAATTTTAAGGGTTTGGAAGATCTTGAAGGCTCACAGATGTGTAAAGATGAGAGGGAGGTGGTGCCCTTTTATAAGGGAGGAGAGGGGAACCTTTGGAATCATCAGAAATATTAGTTTAATATAAATTTCAAACCCACATAAAAACCTCCAAAAATGACTCAATTAGAAGATGAGATGATATATGGTTGTAATATCATTAACCAATCAAATTTAGACATGTTTTTATTTTATAATAAACCTTATCATTTTGATTTATCCTTATTTAATCTATTTATTTTTATTTGTGGTAATAAAAGTCAAAATTTTAAATGGGTTTAAATAATAACTTATGTGTTGTGAATTTTCCATAATTCGATACTTTATGACATTTTGTACAATATAATTTTTAATTTTTAATTTTTAAATACTTTTGTGATTTTTAAAAAATTTTAATAATTTGTTATTTTTATTAAATTACAATAGTGTCAATTTTGACACTATTAATTTATTTGATTTTAAATAAAATCCACACATAGGATATATTCGAAATAAAATATTTAATAGGTTCCTAACATGTCATAGTAATCTAGAAAATTAGTGTATCACATAAAATAGTTCATATAATATTTATTTTACTATTTGTAATACTATTTTTTGATAATTCTCTTAATAAAATAATTACTACAACATTTTTGTATAATTATTACATATACTTATTTGTTTCATTAAAATTAAAAAAAATACTAGGATGAATATAAATATTATAGATTTCATAATAATACATTTAGTCATATTTATCTTCTAAAAACCCAAATTTTAAAATGTTATATTTATTAAATTATGAAGGTGACAACTTTGACATTATTTAAAATAAAATAATTTTAATTGTCATAATCACTTTTATAAGACACCAAATGGTCATAAATTCTATCATTGGATTCTTATGGTGTATATATACATTACCAATAAATTTTTATCTGGTTTGTGGGCCCTTTAATATGTATTACCATTTCCATAAAAACAATATTATTGATTTTTTACTAAATAAATAATTTCTGGATCATTAATGTATAAGCTAATATGTTAATTAAATAACACTTAATAATTACAAATAAATTAACATGATAAATAAAAACATTATATATTTAAAATTAGTATTTATAACCAAATTTATATTATGTGTAACCTTATATTAAAGAAACATTAATTATAAAATTTTGAGTGAGACATATTTCACTTTCCTTTAAATAAATTAAACTAAAGGTCTTAATCGCATCCAAGTGGGTTCTAATGGATTCCCTTCAACAAAAATATGACTTATCACGAAATATAATCATCCTATTGTATTAATAAAAGTTTTAGGGTAATTTTATAATATTATTTTTACCCTTAATTACCCGATTTACCTTTAACGATTGTAAATAAAATTTACCATAGTTACTATTATAATGCCCAAAAATAAAAAGTAGTCTATTAATATAATTTGGATCCACTGATTCCAAATATGGAATCCATATTTCCAAATTCAGTACACATGATTTGTAGAAATTAAATTAAAATTAATCCCTTTATCGAAAGAAAATTAGTTTTTGTTTAAAACATTTCAAAATATTGAATTGATTTAGCCTATGAATTCAATGTTAAATCAATGATAATGACATAAATTATATTAAATGGTAAAAATATATTCTATTTATACTTTAAAACCATTCATCATTATAATTTATCCATACAAATTATTACGATGAAAAAAGTTGTCTTTAATAAAAATATAGCGTGTTTTCACAATTCATTAAAATATGAAAGTTATCAGAAAAATATCAAAAATTTATCCAAAGTATATTTTTATATCTTTATTCCAAATGATAATTTTATTTTGTCAAATTTAACTTATAAGCATGTCAGAAACTATATTTAATGTTGGTGCGCCATCAAAAGGCGGCAAAACTGCATTTTTTTAAAAATACATATTTTACATGAAAAAATTATTTTGATCTCATACCATGTTCTAGAAAATGTGTATGATGAATAATAATGTTTTAAAATATAAATTTTAGTTAATACTATATGTAACGGCTAGTCCATATTAACAATATATCATTGTTTAGGTAAATCTAGTATTGCGTACTACACACGCTATTGAGAAAGGTCGTGATTGCATGTAGTGCAATCCAAGTCAGGGATGAGTGTAGTGAAAGCTCCCTTTGGTGTTGCGTATAACATAATTCAAAACATATTTCATTTACACATTAAAAAAATCTATACTTAATGTTCCGAACATGAAATTTTGTGTAACACGCGCCAAGAATATTGTTGCGTATACTGCAAGCTAATATGGAGTTGCGTATAGCACAAGCTAATTTTGATGTAGTGTATAACACAAGACATCGATGAAATTAAAATGAACAATTATCATAAAATATAGGGTTGTTACAAGATAAATATTTGTTGATAAAAATAAAAGGTTCTAAATTTGTATGGTGATCGATAACCACCCAAATGGTGTTATTTTAGATATATTGGGGAGTCATATGACAAAATACATTTTTATATTTCTTCATTTTCATATAGGTATGTGAAATAGTAACACCATACACTTAGAAATATTTCATTCCTCTGTTATTTTTAACATACCAAGCATTTTGATATTAAATTTTTAATCTCACTCGTAAAATTATCTGAAAATAACATTTTCTTCAAATATCCATGAATCATAGTTCTTTATTTGTGAATAGAGAATTCTGATCTATATGAATCATCAAGAAGTTCCTATCCCAATTATTATTTTTAAGGATACATATCAAGGTTCTAAAACTTATAAATCCATCATTATAAAATTTGTAATTTTTAATATTCCATACATTTTTCTACAACTCCTCATTATCATTTTTATCCTTCTTGATAGTCTCATAAATTAATGGGTTGAAATATATTTAAGAAATGTAGGATAAGGATAAATTTATTATTACCATTCCCATCCATTTAATTTAGAATAATATTGGGTCCCATTTAATCTTTACCATGTATAGGATTGTGGGATACAATCTACTCAAAGAATTTGCCACTTTTTTTACCATTCATATATTTAAATGGAATGAATAATTACAATACTTGATCAAAACTAATTACATTCATTGGTTCATATTGATCTCAATTTTTTATAATATTTTGTTAACTGTTTTAGGATTTTTATATATGTCACACTTATCCTCATATTGAAAATGCAACCAAATATTTAATTCAATGATCACTTCATCTAATTCTAGATAATAAATAGGGTAGTATAACTCATGGATATATAATTGGAATGAGACACATGATATCAATTTTTCATCATATATGAGTATGAAACCCAATATTTTGTAGAATTTATTAATGTAGAACCAAAATAAATCAAACCTAACCATGAATATGAGTACAGGTGCACTGATTAGCCCCTTATTTAATGCATTAAAAGGTACATTTTTTTAATTGTTATAAAAACCCATTACTCCTCTCTAATTTATCTTAGTATGTAGGATGAAAATTATTGGATGTTTCTCAAAAATTTATGATATTATCCAAAAAATCCATGAAAACTACAAATCTTTTTCATATATGTTCATCCAGTCCATCCAAAAAATAGTTGTGTTTTTAAAGGATCCAGAGATATTAATTTCTAGTGATAACACTCCCCAATAATATTACATGATCCATTAATAAATATCTTTTAGTATACATTTCATAAAACATTTCATGTTACATGTTCTTCAGTTTAACACTTAAATACTCAATATGTTCTGACATTATTTTGGGGTGGACAAGAATATATTCTATAAAGGACCACAAAAATTATTCTAGGTAATATATGAAGACAATATTCATTGATTACATGAATATATATGGATCATTAGTGTGTGATAATGGAATCACTAATAATACATAGTTCACAGACCATGTATGAAAATTGAATTTGGGATATTATGCTTCTTCACCCTCACATGATAATATCTCTCTTGAATATCCACCTCATATATGTATTAAGCTACGCATATTTGATCAAAAAAATCATCAATTCATGGAATATTAATTATTTCGTTTATCATGGTATTGTTGATATCATGATATTCATTGATCATTTTCATTGAATCATCCTTCTTCTTGAAGAAGAGAACTAAAATTCCCCATGGGAAGCACATGGGAATATAAATCCATTATCTATATTCTCCTAGATTATCCCCGTAAGCTATTCATGTTTAACATTAGACAATCTATATGGATTTTTGGATATAATAAAACCTCTATGTATAATATCTATTGGGAACTCAATCTAATGACAATGACGAAGACTAGTTAAATATTCAAAAAAACACATTGGTATATTAACATAAATGGGCATACCATCAAGAAAAATCATTTCTTTAGTATCAATAATTGGATAAATGTATTTCTCAAATATAATGGATTAACATAAATGTCTAATATAATGATTAAAAAATATATTTATCATGCTCCATCACCACGTACAAAATTAGAGGAATATTCATGATAAGTAGGGAAATTTCTTTATCTTTTAAGTTTATGTTGGCTCTATATAGGTAAATAAAATTCATACCCAGAATTATAACAAATATCTCAAAAGGAACTACCAAAAGGTTTTACGGGAAGTTTATCCCACAAATATATATTGTAGAGAAATTATATAATTACGATTCAATAATTTCTTCATTTTATATTTTTATTAGTATCTCTATTTCAATATTCTATGGTGGT
Organism: Viscum album; assembly: GCA_963277665.1. Lineage (NCBI taxonomy): Eukaryota > Viridiplantae > Streptophyta > Magnoliopsida > Santalales > Viscaceae > Viscum > Viscum album. The sequence continues at coordinate 2,082,253,584 of OY728126.1, forward strand.
GTTTTATAATTCTTCTATATTTTTTTGTTATTAAATAATACACAGAACTAGAAGAAAATAGTATGTTAATTATCCTTGAATTAATAACTAGTATACCTATCACCATATAATTATTTTGATCCACCATAAAAGTTGTGATAGTATAAGATCTATCTTCTTGTATGTCACACTGAGGTTATTTTCATTAGTTTTCATTAGAAACCCTTGGTTTTGGGCATTGATTTTCATAGTATCTGTATTCCATGAAATTGAAACATTATAATTGTATCATAGAGTTGAAAAAATTATTCCATAATTCCATCACATTTATGGATTCCACCCATTGTTTATCACTATCTAGATTCCTTCATCATGACCACAAAAGAAATTATTTGTCCCCATCTAGAAATTTTTGGGAAGATTCATCCCACACATTTTACAAGTGTAATGTATGAATTTTATTCCAAAAATATATTTCATCATTTCTTCTTTAAAACTATACTAAATTGTTCTTTTCCTATATTGATACCCACAAGACCCTTGAGATACACTGATATCAATTTTGTATTTTATGCATAAAAATAAAATTTTCAATGTTTTTGAATGTTTCTTGACATAAATTATTTGTGTAGAAAAATATTAATCCCATAAAAGAAGTAATCAACATTACCTTCAAGGTCAATAGAAAATATGAAGGAAAATATAGAAAGGCTTGTGAATTTCACTTTGTATTTGCTAATAGATTCATTTTTCTTTTCCTTGAGACATAGTTAATCCCTCTCCATTTGAATTTAGAGAGTGTGAGTAAATAATTTTTAGAAAAAATAAAGAAAATTTCAAATCCATTTCCATGATCTCTTCCCTATACATCTTATTTTTAACAATATTCATGAATGATCAAATTATCCCTCTATATAATAAATAGTGAGAATATTATTATTGTGATCAATGTATTAAAGGATAAATAAGTCCATTTAAATGGATTAAATATATTTTTCAATAATAAAATGACCATAATATCCACTAAAATTTAGTGAAAATTTTCAATTAACAGTTGCCATTGAGGTTTTCTCTTTATGTGGGGATGTGGGTATTCTCATTGATTCATGTTTATAATAATATCTTGAGTTAATTGGGAAATTATTATCATCATTTTAGCATCTCCTAGTCCCATTTGGTAGGGCATGTCATTTTAAAATCTTATATCACATTGGTTGTTGATTCGGTCCTTCCAATATCCATACATCAACTAAATTAAAGGGAAAATTAGGGAAGAGAATTATTTAACTATCATAAAATAAAAGAGAAAAAATAAATATTGAAGGGGTAAATTATAAATGACATGATGACCTAGGAATTTATGGGTTTCAATCATAGTTATCCATGGTCTATTTTATAACATAATGTTTCATGGGAAATTGTGTCCCATAATGATGGTTTGTAATGAGTTTTTGAATATTCCAAATCATATCCCCAAAGAGTTTCAGAATAGGAATGAAACAACGATGCTTTTTTCTACACCAGGTGATAGGCAAGTCAATGTATAATGTTTCTATTTTAGTTTTATTACCCCAATGTACAACTGAATTTGATCCACATCCAATTCTATTATCTAGACTTGGATTTTATTTCATTGTAACCACATACTCTATACATTAGCATAATTTAGGGATGTTGTATTATCTTTAGTCTTATCCATATGAATTTTCCTATGTATTATAATACAATTCTCAAAAAAACCCTATAATTTCATCTTAATCCAATTATAACATATCAAATAATTTATAAACCATGTTTTACGACTTATTACATAAAGGCACACAAAAAAAATCCAGATGATAGAGAGGAATAATTTATTTATGAAATCAGACACATTGAATAATTTCTTGTGACATTGATATAATGAAATAATTTAAAACATGATAAAACGCTCTACTAATTATATTTCTCTTCTAAAAAATAATTGGATAATTTGGGGAGGTACATAATAAAGGGGTGAGATATAAATCCCATAAAGGGAATAATTAAAAATATAAGATGATAGTGGTAATAGATATTAGTAGAGATGAATATCAAGGTATCATAATGTGGTAAAAATCATTAAATTAACATGGAAACATGGTATTAGATGATAATAACATACCAAAAAATGAATGAGGAGACAATATAAACATGAAATCATAAGCATATGTCAAGGATAACCACTGAAACATCATAAAATTATGTACTTATGAAATCCTCCCATGAACCATATATGGTATCTAATTAGATAAAAACATTAAAAAATACATTGTAGGGAAAATAAAATTGTTTCAACCGACCACATTCATACTTAGTACATGCATTTGTGCGCCACATAGATCATACAACTAAAAATATTATTTCATCACATTAAATCCCATGAATGCATAGTGTGGATCACATTAATGGAATTAACCAATAAATTAAGGATTGTTAAATCAATTTGAAAATTTTTTAGTTGAAATTGTAATGCATATTCACAGTAGAAATGTTTTTCATGGAATAATCACATGATCATTTCAGTAGAATAATAAGTTGAAATAATGAATCATGGAAGGTTTCAATGAGTGTGAACGGTGGTATCTAAATACATGGAAATCAGAATTATATCTAATGGGATGTTTAAAACTCTATTACAATATGAGAAATTGGAAATCAAATGGCGTAATACAAATAAAGTACTCGAATAAAGAATTGGAGGAGAGAATTCATTACATTAATAGGGTTCCCTTAATTGATTGGTATGATCTATTTAAGATATTAGGAACACCATAGAAAGGATTTATATATGTATATGGAGAGTAATTCACATATCAATGGGTTATAGAAACGGTCTCTGGCTAGTTTGGTGGGTATCTATAGAGACAAAGAGTGGAATTCATTATTAGATTTAAAACATATATTTTTTACTCGATATGAAATGATTATCAAAACCACAAACCTTACCATGACCTTTTTCACATTGATTATAAAATAGAGAAGTAGTTTTAACTATTTTATACCTCCAAGAACAAAAAATATTATGATAATACCATTGGTTATGTGGATGTGATTCATGTTAATAATTAGAATATTTTAAAACCATAATATATAATATAGGTTTTGATGGATTCATGAATGGATTATAATATAAATAAAATAACATTAAAAATACGTTATTTTAAATGGGAAATTAATAAATGGACATTGATACCTTACATATTCTTTGTTACATAACTTTTGGGGTATTATGATGCCATAATACATACCACATATTAATACCATATTTAATTTTTACCCAAAAATCCATAAATCACAAAAAATGATGTAAAATTAACCATTATATAATTTTTATGGTCTAATTTTAGAAATTATTGTAATCATAAAAAATAGTTTTCTTAATGCGCTTAATTTCACTTTTAAATAATAATATCTATTAGCTATAAAATACAAAATTTTACGATTTTAACCATTTTATAACCCTTATAAAACTTATATTGGAATGTAATAAATATTATTATCAATTATATATAAAAAATTATTATATAATAATACAATTTTAAAAATTAAAATTTATTTCCCAAAATCTTCAATTTATATAATATAGTGTATTAATGTAACCAATATATCCCCAAAATTGATTTCCTCCTATCAAATTGTATTTATGAAAAAACTCATTATATAATAATTAATAAATTAATAATATAAAGGGATAAACAAAATTATTATTTTACTAAATGAAAAAATAGAAAATAAAGTTTCAGTGGTCTAGGTACATAAGACCATATTACAACATCATGTTCCAAATGGATAAGGTTTTAGATGGTGGTTCTTTTTTGGGGTGGTCTGGGGAACATGTTTGGGGTTATGATCTAGAAAATCATTTAATTCTCCTATAACATATTTTTATTTATCTCTAGTAGTTTATTATTACAATATTCTAGGTCTAGTGAATATCTCAGTGATGTCATCTCCCCTAGAAGCTCCATTATACATGATTCGTAGAGTTTCATCCTACTTTTCATGTTCATCACTTCTAATGCAGATGTCAATTGGAATTTATCATATCTCTTTTTATTCCAATCCTAATGGTCACTATAAAATGGTTGTATTATTAATTTATAATGCTCTTAAAATTATTTTACATCTAACGTGTTCTATTTTATAATGGTCCAAAATAATGAAAGCAGTTCATTTGTTTTATATAACTAAATTACGTAATAAGTAATTTGTCCATTCAAAATGTAATTTAGTTTATAAAATATCATGTTATTACTGGAGGCCTAGATCAAGTGTGGGTAGTGATAAAGAAATAACAATACCTACATTTAAAAAGTAGAATTCACATAAATGTAATAATTTTTCACAAAGAAAATATTTGACTACTTGGTGTACTTATGTGTCGAATAATATATAAGTAAATAGATCTATAAAGGGTTATAGTTTAAACTATAGAAGAAAAAATTATATAAAAATGAGCTAACAAATCCAAAATCTAAATATAATTAGGTTAGAAAAGATGATGAGTCTACCATAGGATATAAGAATATTATAAAAGGAGGTTAATAGAAAAATAAATCTATGAAATAAAAAATTTCCATTAGTTTAATAAAAAATTTATAGATTATTCCAAATGAAAATGAATATGATTATATTATGTAAGGAAGGGTCACACTATGGACCTCTATAGTTAGGTCATGGATAATGGTGTTAAAGGAAGTAAACTAAAGTCAAATGGAGAATCAATCCAAAATATAATAAAAAAGGGGTAATCAAAACCTATGGATACAATACAGATTTTCATTATTTTTTTCATTATATATTTTCATTATTTTAATATTTTTTTAATTTATGATTATTAATTTTGATGAATAATGATATTTTATGAATAATCATAAATTTTCGAAGAAGTGGGGGGTTGATGGAAATAGACCATGCCATCATTAGAGTTTATATTTTAAAATTGGGAAAAGGAATATAATGTGATGAAGGTTCCTATTATTTTAAAAATCAGGATTTTTTAGGATCATCATGATGTAATACCATTAACACAATTTTTTTTAGAGTATCAAATATAAATAGTGCTAAATTTTGAAAAATTGTGGGAGAAAGGCACCACAGTGATCTAGGAAAAAGCTTAATCGTAGTACATAGTAATTTGGTAAATAATGACTGGGGATCCCATTAAGGGTTGGTGCTCGAACAATGGAAACATAATAGTGTATTCTTTCACCATGGAAAAAAATTAATAAGGTTACCCATCAGTTTGGGAAGGGCCTAAGAAATGTTATGGAGCACTGATAAATTATCTAATCAGACAAATTAGTATGAGAAAAAATTGTGTTATAACGTATGATTTAGATGATGTAGGTAAGGATACAAAATAGTTGACCACACAACATAATAAAATGGTTCAATTTCACTCGACGGAGTACTTTTTTCACTTCTCAGTGATTAAATATATTTTATAATAGTGAGTAGTAGATTTTTGTCAAATTAGAAATTTTTATACCAAAAAATAGAAGAGAAAGATCACACCAAAGTCATGTTATAAATAACTAGAAAAATTTACATAGTATATTGAATCTGTTTTTGAGGTATTAAATTGGGCTAGTAGATGGAATATCATGTTGTTGATTCAACATTTTTTTGTTGTTATTGAGTTTTGAAACACACCGTAGCTTATAGAGAAGTTGAAAAAATGGTTAAAGATAAATTGTCTCAGTATGATATAAAGTGTTATCATGTGAACATATTAATGGATTCTATAAAATTAAAATAGAATTCATGATATGGACATATCATTGAGGATTGGTGTTTATTTAATCATATTAAAATACAAAATTTTAATTTAATGTTGTATTTTTTATAACATATTAATCAAGGGTGAATTTTATAATTGGATAAATAAGAAAGTTAATTATAGAATGAATTTGATATTTAATATTATAACATTATTAAGATGTAAAATTATTTTTTATAGAAGTATACTATCAAACATTTAATCAAATATGAAACAATAATCTTAAGGGTATATAATTATTGATATAATGGTGTGATTATAAAAATATTAGGTTTTTGTAGAAAATGTGTGAATGGTTTATATTTTCATTATGGATAAGAAGGATAAGATATATCATTTAATCAGATTAGAGTATATATTGAACCGAATACAATTCTTTCATAGAGAACACCCTTTTTGTTTTATGTTATATTCCTCTGATTGGAATCTTATAAGACTAACTTTTATGTTGAACATGTCATCTTATCCCTAATGAAATTAGTGGGTGGATGGGATGAATAAGTTGTAGACCTTTCTCAGGGTAATGAGTTTTTACTAACACATTAATAACATACTAGTGGGGAATTGGTTAATATTTATACTATTGGTCAGTGTGGATACTCAAGAGGGGGGGCGAATTGACTAACAATTAATATTTATGTTGAAAATATTTTTTTTTAAATCCTCCAATTCATAAAAAGGTTAAATTGTAGTAAATTTATAAAGATTCTAAATGTTCAATTAGTCTCTCAAAGATTGATTACTTCTCGGTTAACTTAATCTAATGATTATGTTAGCTTTTGAAAATAACTTACTGGTTCACCATAAGTACAAACAAATTCTAGATCAACTATCAGAGTTACTTTAAAACAGATTTATATTTAAATTAGTTAGGAGCTGAATATTCAAAATAGGTTCAAGAAAAGGTAAAAAGCACAGCAATTAAAACAAGTGGTTTAGTCTCAATCTGAGACTTTGTCTGCTCAAATAGTTTATATAAACTATGATCCACACCCTGTATCGAGGTTTCACAACAGTACTCAGACTGTCCAGGTCCTCAGACCTCTACCATAGTTCTACATTGGAAAAAAAATAGCAACAGGTCTCAGGTTATCCAATTCACACTAGATCTCTTCGGCAACCCACAGTGGGGTACAATAAGGAGTAAAAAGTCTGGTTTATGGATTTAGTATCCTTAAGTTCAGATCAGGAGTCAGTGTGTATATAAAATAGACAGATGCATGGACAATGCTCAGAATATTGAGCAAAGAGATACAACAGAGGAAATAAAAGAGTTTAGAATGGTCTGTGTAATTATAGATGTGATCTGTACTCGTTTTGATGTTGTAGATGGAAGCCAAGTCCTTTCCAGTGAGGATGACACAATGACAGATTATCATTGTTATTCTCACCAAGATGTATTCAGACATGTGCATATGGTGCTCACTAAGGCTCATCAACTTCTTGATTATATGTTTTAGGTTGATGATCAGCTTGAAGCTCTCTAGTTTTCACAGGTGTTCTTGAAGATCTTTGTTTCTTCGTGAGTCTTCACACACGTGCCCTTTTTCTTTTCTTTTTTGTATTTTTTCCATTCTTTTGAGATCTGGACTCATTTTGATGTTGCAGATGGAAGTCAAGTCCTTTCTAGTGAGGGTGACACAATACTGAGTATCGATGTTCTTCTTAGCTACAGGTATTCAGACTTGTGCATATGATGTTCAGTAAGGCTCAAAAACTTCATGAGTATATGTTATAGGTTGATGATTAGGTTGAAGTTCTCAGGTTATCACATGTTTTCATGAATTATTCATTTCTTTGTGAGTCTTCACAAACATGCCACTTTTTTTGTATCTGTTCCATTCTTTTGAGCACTTCTTTTATCATTTCAGATCATACTTTTACTTCCTTTAGATCTGGAAAAGAAATGATTAACTTTTTACAGGTACGAGATACAGTTTCCTGACATCAAACAACCAAAATTAATTAATAGAAGGTGCATTAAACTAAGAAAATAAAACCATTGGATTTAAATAATATTAAATATAAATTCAAACATTATTCATGACTATCGGTGAGTCATGAGATCGGTAGGTCATGTGATCAGCATCGTCATCGGTAGCTATCATGTGATCAGCTTTGGCTTCGGTAGCTCATTTGATGAGTCATTGTCTTCGATATCTTATTTGATCTGCATCGGCTTCAGTGGCTATCATGTGATCAGCATCAGCTTCGGTAGCTATCATGTGATCAGCATCGGCTTTGGTAACTCACTTGATCAGTCATCGGATTCGGTAGCTCATTTGATTAGCATCGACTTTGGTACCTATCATGTGATCGGCATCGGCTTCAGTAGCCATAATTTGATCAGCATCGGCTTCAGTATCTTTTTGGTGTGACCATTTCCTTCAGTTCTCATCGGTGAGACATTTCACATCGGTTCTCATCGGTTCGACTGATCTCATTGGTTCTCATCTGTGTGACCATTCGCATTGGTTCTCATCAGTATAACTGTTATCATTGGTTCTCATCGGTGTGACCATTCCAATTGGTTCTCATCGGTCCGACCATTTTCATCGGTGTGACTGTTCTCATCAAATCGATAGTTCTTCATCGGGGCAACTTCTCTTCATCAGTGCGACCATTTTCATCGGTGATACTGTTCTCATCGGTGTGACCCCTCTCATCGTTGTGATAGTTCTTCAACAGTGACTTAAGAAAATAACTATTGGTGAATCAAAAACATGAAATTTCCACAATGTGTCTATTCAATCCAGAACACTCACAAGTCAATAGTAAACCCTAAATAATCATAGATAAAAATATGTAAACATGACTAAACATATATAAACATATTTATAACAGAATGAATAATTTACTAAATTGACTTATAAACAATAATAGAAATGCTTTGTGATTATTAAAACAATCATCTCACAGAGTGTTAAACAATATCCCCCTTTTTGATAATAACAAATCTGTGGCATAAATGAAAAGTGAGGAGAGATTATAACAGTCAGTATGCTCCCACTATGTAAACAATGTATATAACCAAAGATAAAATATTCATCAAAGAATGCATTAGATCATAAACAAAGTGAGAGTACATCAACATAGCCTCAGATTACAGAGATCTCCTCTTTATATATAATGCATTTTATCTATGTATGAATTTATATAAGAATTAATTTCTCCCCTTTTATATATATAGTCTTTTTTTCTCCTTTTTATATATATCATGTTATGCCCTTTAACAATGTACTTTTTTTGATAAAATTCATCTGTTATTTCTCCCTCATTGTGATTATCAAAAAGGGAAATAAGAATAGGGAAGAAAGAGGGAAAAAAGAAGAAAATTCCATTGAAATAACCTCTAAAAAAGGTACAATGAAGTGAAACACAAAAAATAAACCCAATAAAAAATCACAGGAACGACTAATTTTTGACATGTAGAGGAGATTTTCCTTTAGAAGATGGAGGAATGGAGGGTCCAGAGGGTGGTTTGGTGGAAGGTTGATCTGGACAAAGAGAGAGAGGAGGCAAGAAATCTCTGGCTTAAAGTAGAGTGAGTGTTAAAGTGACTTTCTAGAGACTGGAAGATCTTAATGAAGGAGGTTTCTGAATGACTGGCCAAATATTAGAGAGAGCATGAGAAATTGACAACTTACCAGGAGAAACACTTGATGGACTAAAAGGCTTAGCAGTAGGAAAAGAAATTGCCTTAGCATGATCATGAAGATATGGTTTGAGCATATTCATAATACATTGAATGACTTTTCCACCATATTTCATGGCCTTCTCAAAATAATCATTATTCTACCTGCAGATCTCTAGAGTAGGAGTAAAATATTTCAACTGATGGACCTGAGCCTTAAAGGAATGAGTATTGAAGGATGCCTCAAATTTTCAGCCAAGACATTAAACTGATGGTTCAACTCATTCTTGGTATAGATTTTAGAGAAATATTGATCCATCTTTTCCTTGATATCTTTCTGAGCCTAAGTAGCATTAGCCGATTAAAGCTTCACCATCTTGTGAATATGATCTCTGTTTTCTTTCGTCTTTTTTAAAGATTCCAAGTCTAGAATCTTTCCAATGTCTGCTAACTCTTCTTTTATATCATCTTTCAAGGAATTGATGTCAATTCCTATAATCTTGGTCACTTTGTAGGAGCTATCGTGAGAAACAACCTGATTTATCTGAGCCTTCAACTTTCTCAAATATGACTTCTTCATATCTTCTATCAAATTTCTCAAAACATCCATCATACCAGTGATGGTTGATCTAAACTCACCTGACCGAGAGACTAAGTCATTTACTAAATCCTTGAGTTCATTATTTAAAGAGGCAATGTGCCTTCCAATCATCTCACTATTATTGCACAGGTCTGGCATGATAATACTTACTACTCTTTGAGTGATAACATCCATAACAACCTCATATAAATTCACCAGAGCAGGAGTAGGTGAATGATATAATTCCTCTTTCATTGTCTCTCTAACTGCATGGTGAAATTCATATTTAAATCTGTCCAAATAATATTGAGAAACTGAAGGACCAGGTCTTTCTGCTGCCATTCACACAGACTCAGCAGCTAGTCTAGCCTTAACAAAAAGGCTTTCCCTAGCTTTTTCCACCACTTCTTCCTCTTCTTCTGAATAATCCAGACCTAGAACTGCAAGACCTGGATGTTCATCCCACTAAACCTTAAAGATGGTGTACTTAGGCTTTAAAAAATTAGCTTTACCATAATTTTCATGAGAACCTTCACCATCCACATCAGTCACTGACAGTACTATTCTTTCAGCCTCAGGAACAGTGTCTTCTTCAGCTAGTTGAGGTTGTGGATCAGCTCGGATCACATCCTGACCATCTACTGGTCATGTATTAGCATCATAATCATCACCACCATCATAATTACCATCATCCTCACGACCATTTCCATTTCCATTATTATTTACTGAAGTCTCATTGGAACTGTCTTTGTTATTGGATTCATACTGATCAGAATTTGATACATCAGTTTTAGCTTCTTCTTCATCACCTAGAAGAGGTTCTTTCTCAGGTAACTCAAGAGGTGGACTTCTTGGTCCAGAATCCATTATTTTCATAGGACTTACTATATCAGGGTCACTCCTGTCATCAGGAGGTGACTCCAGTTCTTTTTCACTATCCACATCATCATCATCCTCAGCCTCCCATGTTCCCTTCATACTGGACACTCCAGTTTCCTTAGGAACTTCTGTTTCTTCTTCCTCATCATAATAAACAACTTCCTCATAACGTTTTAAACCCGGATCACTCATCCCCTTTGATCTCTTAGAGTGGTCAATATGATTAAAGGTTTCAAACAACCTATCCTCATCAGCAACCTTTGTTTTCTTCTGTGTATTCCAATTAATCTTCATTCTTTTGAAGATATCCTTGATAATACGAAAACTACTACTAGATGAGATACACTCATCTCCATATTCAGCATAGCCCAAAAAAATTAACATATCTGAGACTTTCGTAGAGTAGAACAAGGATGTTTCTTTCTTGTACGGATTCACCATCTCAGCAATATGGACAGTAAAATATCTACACATGTTGATCTTCTCATCATTTAGAAACAAAATCAACATGAGAACATTCTGATAATTCACAAGAAAAAAATCACCCTTTCTAGGATGGATTTGGTTCTGAATAAACTTAAACAACAATATACCTTTACCATCTAACTCATCAGTTGTTATTCTTCAAGATTCAGAATTTCCAGTCAGCATCTCCAAATCAAGATCTTATGAAAAATATTAAGTGGTTGGAGGAATATTAACAGAATAATACTCATTTCTACCTTTATGATGTCCTCCCAAACACTCATCCCACTACTTTGATGAAAAAGATATTTTTTCCATTTTACTACTGAATATAGTATTGCGGATTCTGATCCATCTAATATGATACTCAAATTCAAATAAAACCCATGCACTAGCATTGGGTAGTATTATATGGCCCCAGCCTTAAACCTTACTTAATCTTGAGTTATTACAAGATTACACATTGAGGATATTTTCAGGTTTATAGTTTCAGAGAATTAGTTCATGAAACTTGCATTACATTCCACATTTAAACAAAGTGGTTACATAAAAGATAGTATTCATTTTTCCCATCAACAGAAACATATTTAAAATAAAACATGGATTCTTTCTTGACACATCCTTGACACTATCATCACATCATGTACCATTCCCTTGACCTGTGAAAAACTTTTCAAAAACTTGGGATGTGCATAAAAAGCTCAGTAAGGGTTATAAAAATATGGAAAGGAAACATGAGTTCATATATACATAAGAATGAAATCATAATTTACCCATAAAACATAGGCACTTTAACATACCTCATCAAATCATGAATAAATCATAGAAATCATAAGACATAAAAGGTAACTTGAGGCATTCATAACATTCTTACGTAGGGAGTAACCCTCCTGGTTACGTTTGGAATACCCACCATAGTATATTCCCTAAATCTCTTTGGAGAAACCTTAATGTTTCACTCCTTCACGTTACCCAATGCATTGGAGAGCTATATCGGGCTCACCCACCCTTAGTTTATCACGGAACCACCCGTCTTCATAATAATGCCCAAGAACTTCAACATAATTGTATCACATAAAACATGCATAATGGAAACATAACATTTCCACCTTTAAATAACAAGATATCAATACAACACAATGATATAAAAACATTATGAAAAACATTTTCAATACCAAAATAAAAGAAAATTAAAACATGGTATTTATTTTTCTTTTAAAAAAAAGGTATGACTTGTAGAGGAAGCCGAAACTCAAATAATGGTCACGGCGGTGGAGAAGTTGATGTCTCTACATACGTACGACAAAAACATTCCCTTTTATCGTTTAGTAAAACGCTTCGTATAAAAAATATTCCTTTTGGATAAACATAAAAGTCAAATGGGTTTATACACCGTATAAAAGAAGGTTGTGTATAAAACAAAATATGCCTCAATGAAATGGAGATTGAGACGAAGTCCCATACAAAGACGGTATCCTTTGTTTAAGGATAAATCAATTACTTAATTATGTGTGACAAACGAATACACCAAATATAAGTGGATATTAAGTTTAAAATAATCAAAGGTCCTTCACACATAATCAAAGGATGACATATTCAATAACTACATGTTGAACCCAAAGAAATCGAAATTGGGTTAAGAAGTTCCCTTGACAGCCTAACGGCGTCACATCAAAATGAATTGATGAGAGATAAAAAAGGGTATCTCATCACATGGACATAAATTTACATCAATAAGGATATATGAGGACATATCCCAACATAACAATATGTAAATTAAAAGACCCAACAATATAAGTCTTTTAAAAAGAGGAGGGTGAAAGGTTCCCCTACCGACATGGGTATCTTTCGAAACATACACCTTGTGAAAGAAGGACAATAAAACATTGATATAAATACTCATAAAAGAATTTATATTACACAATGAGTAAAATAATGGGCAGTACATACACCACTCAAAGGAAATTTTGGCAAATGTAGCATAAATCTCACGGGAATAAAAGTGAGATGAAAAATCCCTTATGAAAACTCGGCAGCCTAACGGCGCCACATAAAACATACAAAAATGGATTGATGAGATCAAATAGGGTATCTAATCATATTAACATAATGTTTATAGAAATAGGAATATAAAATAACATCCCCCAACATAAAAAAAGAGGAGCTTAAAATAAGTGACATAAAGGAGAGTACTTAAAAAGAAAGAGATAGGTTAGATCTCTTAAGAAAATTCGGCAGCCTAACGGCGCCACTAAAAACTTCCAAAATTGATTGATTAGAGAGAATATGGTCTCTCATCACATGAAAATAAAAATTAAAGTAAGATTAATATAAAATAACATCCCAATAACAAGAAATATGAGCTCTAAAAGGAATGACATAAAAGAGTGTACTTAAAAAGAATGAGAGGAGTAGGATCCCTTACCTCGGGTCCGACTTGACTCGATCATTCTTTAATCTCCTGAATAATAAACTTGAGTTAATTTCTACTTGATTAAGAACATTTTTCAAGCTTATTATTCCTTTTATATAACTTATTTCCATGTTATAAAAATTATGTAATCATTAAGTTAATAATGTTAGTTTTGTCGATATTTGGTTCTTAAGTCGAAAGTGGACTTCTTACAATTACATGTTGTTCGTGTGGTCAAAAATTATTTATATCCAGAATGAAACTCCTGATTTTGATATCATATATATCATATATATCCATCATATACATGTATTTATAATATTTCATAATCATTTATAGGAAAGAAATGAAATGCACCGTTCATGGAGATGGCAAGCCGTACATACGCATGAACACTACTTTCATTTCTATCTCATACTTTAATGGAAAGAAAATAATAATTACATAAAGGTATATTATAATTACAGTATAAAATCATATATAATAACTTTAAATCCATCCTTTATACGTCCCACATATGGAATTAACGAATCACATCACTTTGAGGGAGCGGTAGTCTGCACTTCCTTAAATGAAGATATCGCGTTTACCCATAATGGAAACCATAATGGTATGCCATAAATGACAAATATAGAAGCTTAAGTAAAACATAAACATATTATATATCATATATAAGTATAGTTTCATATTAATGGCCACCTTTGAAGGTGTTTAAATAATGATGAACAATCATCGTTTCGGGAGGCAGAAATTCGCCATCCACAGAAATAGTATGTTCATTAACCACTAGATGTAGGTGTGTGTAAGTGTAGCTCGAATAATTCTTATAAAGACATCCTAGAATATTGAAGATACTTGATCTTTTACAAAATAAATTATTAAAAAGAGTTTAGGGGGATGGAGAAGCAAAATAAAACAAAAGGCCACAAGTGAAGACATTACCTTAAAATCGGGTAACTCCCTTTGGATTGAGCTCAAAGGCTTCCTTGGGAAGACTTCTTCCCAAAGTGAGGCTTCCAGGAATAAGATAGGGAAGTGTAGAGACAAAATGGGAAGGGTTTGGCCGAGACAAAGGATTTGGGAGTGTGGGTATGGAGGTAGAGGAGGGGGCCTTTTATAAGAGGAGAGGGGGGGTACTCTTGTAAAGTTACAAAATGTTACATTATTTTCAAAAGAGTTTCAGATTGTAAAGGTCCCACATTGATGTATTTATAGGTTAAGGTGATAAGGGTTCGAAATACACTCATCAAATAGGTTTTGGACGTGTGTAGTTCTTAGATATTACATTATCTTTCCATTTTATTTAAATTGTTAAATAATGAGGTCATCGCTGCATCATCATGATGTCATAAATAATTTAATTTATTTAATGTCTAAAAATTATAAAAAAATACTATGATATATTAAATCTTTTTAACTTTCCAATTACTATTTATAGTCAAAAATATGACTTTTATAACCCCATGTAAAAATTGTTTTAGTAAAACATCTCATGTTTGTGTCATTTTTACTTTATCATTAAATAAAAAGATATTTATGTCATTTCCCAACCAAAGTGGCTCCATGGGGTCCCCAAGTTTACCCATGGATTTTCATGGTCGGCCATGACATATCCAATGTGGGTAGGACACGTGTTTAGGTAATTTAATTTTATTAAAACATTATTCTTACCATAAACTACAATAATTACCTCTAATCAAAATTAATAACTTAATAAGTTACTATTCACCAAAAAATTATTTTTATCCCATTTAACCACATTTTACTTCTTAATGACAACCATGTATGTTGTATTTTTGAAATTCAAAACACAAATATTGAAAATTTTTATTTAAACAGAAAAATTAGTTTTTTATAAGTACCACTTAGTGGTTTCACTATTCATCAAAATTGAAGTTTTTCAGAAAAATCCCAAAAATTCACCCTAAGCTATATTTGATATTCCGAATTAAAAAATGAAGTCTATTTTACAATATTAAAAATATATAAGTCACATTAATTTATTTAATAATTAATTCCCGCTGTCAGAGCAAATAGCGTGTTTTTATGAAACAATAAGTATCAAAAGATTGACACTAGTTTAAGTCTGATTTCAAAGTGAAATTAATTCCAACAACCACTATTGGATTTAATGGTAAAAATATATTCTATTTTAACTTTAAAACAAATTCAAAAGATAATCTAATCATATAAATAAATTAGATTAAAAAGGGGTTTTTAATTAAAATACAACATTTTACACTATTCATTAAAAAATGAACTTTATCGGAAAGATACCAAAAATTTACACAAAGTCAATTTTGATGTCCCAATTATTAAGAAGAGTTTTATTTGGTCTAATAGAATGTATAAGAGTGAACAAAACTATATTTAATGATGGTTCTCCATCAAAAGATGATAAGTGAACCTTTAGTGAAAACTAGGACATATACGCCTAAAATTGAATTCTTTAAATATTTTAAGCCTCTATCTTTTATTGGATAATTTAAAAACATTCAAAAACATATATATTCATATTTTAGTTATTTATATCCAATACCACCAATACAACAGCTACATGTTAACTACCATTTAAAATAATATTATTTTATTATTAGAGTGCAACGTAAGATTCCCAAGAAACTCGTTGTTGCGTGTTGGGTAAGCCATCGAGCATAGCATCCCCTTTAAAGTCATAATAATATTTTATTCACAAATATGGATAAATAAGAAAATTTTATATTCTTTATTTACCTGGGGTGTTACATCCTTCCCCCCTTTTGGGAATTGCATCCTCACAATTTTTAAAATTGAGCTTGGAAACATCCTTGAAAGTCTCACATCGGAACAAGAGTCGGTAAAACAATCACTTTAAAATAAAGTAATATAAGTACAGAGGTCACCCGAGTTAACCCATACTAGGATTCCATGTAGAAAAACATGGACATGGAAGAAAAAGCAAAGGGTCATGTTCTTGAGGGAGAGTGATAGTAAACATGTCTAGGAGAAAGTTAACCATAAGAAAATCACAAACTTGTGATGGGTTAAACGGTATTCGATTCCCCAGTAGGAAAAGTTAATAGACAACATTTTTGTTTTAAGTTACTTTTTATTGAGTAATTTATTCATAAGGAAACATAATCACTTATCATGTTGATTTTCATCTTTTACTATATTCCTTAATCAATCTCATATTTTTTACAAAAGACGAGTATTCAGGGAGACTTGTCTGCATTAAGAGTACTATAATCAACTTCTAGAGAGTCACCTAATCCATTAAAGAGAACTATATACTTCCCATGTCTTTAGACTTTAACCAAAACCAAAACCAAAAGTGTTAGTACAAGATCAGATAATCCAGAAAAGGATAACCATTTATAAAAAGAAAATCTATTCTTAATCTCCAAAATTTGTCCAACAAAACCCAAAGTTCAACAAGGACCATTCTATAATAAATTTGTCCATAAAATTCTTCAAAGTAAACCAAACTAAGATTGAAACCCAAATATTTGAAGGATTTAGTCACATAGTCTTCCAAGTTAATTCGTAACATTTATCTCCAAACAACATCAGTTTCTCCTAAAGTCTCGTATTGAAAAGTAATTAACCTAATCACATATCCTCCATGATTGGTTAATAATTTTCATAAATAACCCAAAATAAACTTACTCTTAATTCATAAAATCATATAACTAAAAAGAATCAGTGAAACTAACCAGGGACTTCACGTAGTCCAGTGGTAGGTGATAAATACAAGTCGCACTTTGGTTGTGGGTTCGATTCTCGCAGCTTTGTCCGACGTGACGGGTAGTCACACGGTCTGCGGGTTGTCCTTTTTCCAAAACTATATAATTCTCAAATCATTCCCCAAAAAGGGATAAAATCATCAAAAATAACCATAACATAATTTAACCTCAATTTTATCTCATTCCTTTAACTTCAATCATAACATATAGTAACCCATAATTACCTCAAAAGTAAGGATCATATAAACCCAAGTGGTTCTTTATAACTATGTCCACAAAAGAAATGATAACTATTACCTAAATAAAATATGCATATATTAAACATCAGCGTTACACATAATATAAAAAGTCTTCTAATGTAACACATCATCAAAAGAGACTTAATACTCTTAAGAATTTCACCATAACTCTTGAAGCCCTTATATGTTGACATCTTACTCATTCAACATTCTTCATGATCCATTAACCATTCATTTCCAACATATTCTGAAATACCTCTTTCCTACAAAAAAAATCATGAATCATATCCTAAGATTCCAAAATAGGAAAACAATAGTCATTAAATTATACATACCTTTGATTGGTCATTGTCAGTTTCTTCAACCTCAATCGGAATGGAATTAGGTATTGGTAAACGAACATTTGTACGCTCTTGGTGATCACATTCACGAAACTTCTTCATAGGACATGTGTTTTCATAATGACCATGCACACCACATTTAAAACATTCAATTGATCCCTCCGAAAGAACTTCTTTCCCATTCCTCGAGTCAACTAGATGCTTCCTTTTTCCATGGCAGGTTCTTGCTTTATGACCTTCATTTCCACATCTATAGCTTATTTCTGTCCCTTTGAAACATTTTCCTAGGTGTTTCTTTCCACATCGTTGACACATAGGTTTTTGAACACACTTACCTTCATGATTATTACCTGTACTTCTATAGGGATTTGTTTCTCACATATATGATTCCTTAGAGAAATCACAAAGGTTTAGGTGGTCAATCATGACTCCAGATAGTTGGTTGAGGATAATCACAAGAGTTCTCATTGTAGCTCCCATATCATTCAGTTGCTTGCTCAAAAAACTGTCACAGTTTCCTTCACATCCACTGTTACTTTGGTGCATGCTAGATCCAGCCATTTACCAAAACCAAAAAGGTCAGTGTGAGTATATAAACAAAACCATCATGTACTAATGAGGAGGATAAACACTAAGATATACTTACTCATTCACTCTATCTAAAACTAGGACCCTTTCTGAAATCTTAACCATTATGGTAATTTCACTTATGCTTAAAGAATACCCTAACCTCTACAGTTATCCAAAATGACCTCTGATATCAACTATAAGGCCCCAGCCTTAAACCTTACTTAATCTTGAGTTATTACAAGATTACAAATTGAGGATCTTTTCAGGTTTAGAGTTTTAGGGAATTAGATCATGAAACTTGCATTACATTCCACATTTAAACAAAATGGTTACATAAAAGACAGTATTCATTCTTCCCATCAACGGAAACATATTTAAAATAAAACATGGATTCTTTTTTAGCATATCCTTGACACTATCATCACATCATGTACCTTTCCATTGACCTGTGAAAAACATTTCAAAAACTTATGATGAGCAGAAAAAGCTCTGTAAGGGTTATAAAAATATGGAAAAGAAAGATGAGTTCATATATACATAAGAATGAAATCATAATTTACCCATAAAACATAGGCACTTTAACATACCTCATCAAATCATGAATAAATCATAGAAATCATAAGACAAAAAAGGTAACTTGAGGCATTCATAACATTCTTACGTAGGGAGTAACCCTCTTGGTTACATTTGGAATACCCACCACAGTATATTCCCTAAATATCTTCGGAGAAACCTTAACGTTTCACTCCTTCGCGTTACCCAATGCATTGTAGAGATATATCGGGCTCACCTGCCCTTAGTTTATCACGGAACCACCCGTCTTCATAATAATGCCGAATAACCTCAACATAATCATATCACATAAAACATGAATAAAGGAAACATAACATTTCCACGTTTCAATCACAAGATATCAATACAACACATTGATATAAAAACATTATGAAAACCATTTTCAATACCAAAATAAAAGAAAAGTAAAACATGGTATTTATTTTTCTTTTAAAAAAAGTTATGGCTTGTAGAGGAAGCCGATACTCAAATAATGGTCATGGCGGCAGAGAAGTCATTGTCGTCGCATACGTACGACAAAAACATTCCCTTTTTCCATTTAGTAAAACACTTCGTATAAAAAAAATTCCTTTTGGATAAACATAAAAGTCAAAGGGGTTTATACACCGTATAAAAGAATGTTGTGTATAAAACAAAATATGCCTCAATGAAAGGAGTTTGAGACGAAGTCCCATACAAAGACGGTATCCTTGGTTTAAGGATAAATCAATTACATAATTATGTGTGACAAACGAATACACCAAATATAAGTGGATATTAAGTTTAAAATAATCAAAGTTCATTCACATATATTCAAAGGATGACATATTCAATATGTACATGTTGAACCCAATGAAATCGAAATTGGGTTAAGAAGTTCCCTTGACAGAATAACGGGCGTCACATCAAAATGAGTTGATGAGAGATAAAAAAAGGGTATCTCACCATTTGGACATAAAATTTACATCAATAAGGATATATGAAGACATATCCCAACATAAAAATATGTAATTTAAAAGACCCAACAAAATAAGTCTTTTAAAAAGAGGAGGGTGAAAGGTTCCCTTACCAACATGGGTATCTTTCAAAACATACACCTCGTGGAAGAATGACAATACAACATTGATATAAATAATCATAAAATAATTTATATTACAAAATGAGTAAAATAATGGGCACTACATACACCACTAAAATGAAATTTTGGCAAATGTAACATAAATCTCACGGGAATAAAAGTGAGATGAAAAATCCCTTACGAAAACTCGGCAGCCTAACGGCGCCACATAAAACATACAAAAAATGGATTGATGAGATCAAATAGCGTGTCTAATCATATTAACATAATGTTTATAGAAAGTGGAATATAAAATAACATCCCACAAAATAACAAAGAGGAGCTTAAAATAAGTGACATAAAGGAGAGTACTTAAAAAGATAGAGATAGGTTAGATCTCTTACGAAAATTCGGCAGCCTAACGGCGCCACTCAAAACTTCCAAAATGGATTGATGAGATATAATAGGGTCTCTCATCACATGAACATAAAAATTACAGTAATATTAATATAAAAGAACATCCCATTAACAAGAAATATGAGCTTTAAAAGTAATGACATAAAAGAGTGTACTTAAAAAGAAAGAGAGGAGTAGGATCCCTTACCTCGGGTCGGACTTGACTTGATCATTCTTTAATCTCCTGAATAATAAACATGAGTTAATTTCTACTTGATTAAGAACATTTTTCAATCTTATTATTCCTTTTATATCACTTATTTCCATGTTATAAGCATTATGTAATCATTAAGTTAATAATGTTTGTTTTTGACGATATTTGGTTCTTAAGTCGAAAGTGGACTTCTTACAATTACATGTTGTTCGTGTGGTCAAAGGTTATTTATATCCTGAATGAAATTCCGGATTTGGATATCATATATATAATATATGTCCAGTATATACATATATTTATACTATCTCATAATAATTTATAGGAAAGAAATGAAATGCACCGTTCAAGGAGACGGTAAGCCGTACGTACGCATGAACGCTACTTTCATTTCTATCTCATACTTTAATGGAAAGAAAATAATAATTATATAAAGGAATATTATAATTATAGTATAACATCATATATAATAACTTTAAATCCATCCTTTATATGTCCCACATATGGCATTAACGAATCACATCACTTTGAGGGGGCGGTAGTCCGCACTTCCTTCAATGATGATATCGTGTTTTCCCATAATAGAAACCATAAAGGTATGTCATAAATGAAAAATAAAGAAGCTTAATAAAAACATAAACATATTATATATAATATATAAGTATAGTGTCATATTGATGGCCACCTTTGAAGGTGTTAAAAGAATGTTGAACAATCATCGTTTCGGGAGGCAGAAATTCTCCATCCACAGAAACAATATGTTCTTTAACCATTAGATGTACGTGTGTGTAAGTGTATCTCGAATACTTCTTATAACAACATACTAGTATATTGAAGATACTGGATCTATTACAAAATAAATTAATAAAAAGTGTTTAGGGGCTTTGAGAAGCAATATAAAACAAAAGGACACAGGTGAAGACATTACCTTAAAATCGGGTAACTCCCTTTGGTTTGAGCTCAAAGGATTCCTTGGGAAGACTTCTGCCAAAAGTGAGGCTTCAAGGAGTAAGATAGGGAAGTGGAGAGACAAAATGGGCCAGGGTTGGCCGAGCCAAAGGCTTTGGTAGTGTGGGTAAGGAGGTAGAGGAGGGTGCCTTTTATAAGAGGAGAGGGGGGGCACTCTTGTAAAGTTACAAAATGTTACTTTATTTTCAAAAGAGTTTCGGATTTTAAAGATTCCACATTGACGTATTTCGAGGATAAGGTGATAAGGGTTCAAAATCCACTCATACAATAGGTTTTGGACATGTGTAGGTCTTAGATATTACATTATCTTTCCATTTTATTTTAATCGTTAAATAATGATGTCATCGCTGCATCATCATGATGTCATAAATAATTTAATATATTTAACGTTCCAAAATTATAAAAAAAGACTATGATTTATGAAATCTTTTTATATTTACAATGAATATTTATAGTAAAAAATATAACTTTTATAACCCTATGTAAAATTTTTTTTAGTAAAACATTTCATGTTTGTGTCATTTTTACTTTAACATTAAATAAAAAGATATTTATGTCATTTCCCAATCAAAGTGGCTCCATGGGGTCCCCAAGTTGACCCATGGATTTTCTTGGTTGGCCATGACACATCCAATGAGGGTAGGACATGTTTGTAGGTCATATAAATTTATTAAAACATTATTATTACTGTAAACTACACTAATTACCTCTAATCAAAATTAATAACTTAATAAGTTACTATTCACCAAAAAAATTATTTTTATCCCATTGAACAAAATTATACTTCTTAATGACAACCATGTATGTAGGATTTTTGAAATAAAAAATACAAAGATGTAAAAAATTTATTTAAACGGAAAAATCAGTTTTTTATAAGTACCACTTAGTGGTTTCACTATTCATCAAAAATTGAAGTTTTCCAGAAAAATCCCAAAAATTCACACTAGGATATATTTGATATTATGAATTCAAAAATGATGTCTATTTTACAAAATTCAAAACATATAAGTCACATTAATTAATTTAATAATTAATTCCCACTGTCAGAGCAAATAGCGTGTTTTTATGAAACAATAAGTATCAAAAGATTGGCACTAGTTTAAGTCTGATTTCAATGTGAAATTAATTCCAACGACCACTATTGGATTTAATGGTAAAAATATATATTCTAATTTCAATTTAAAACCAATTCAAAAGATAATCTAATCATATAAATAAATTAGATTAAAAAGGTGTTTTGAATTAAAATACAACATTTTACACTATTCATTAAAAAATGAACATTATCGGAAAGATACCAAAAATTTACACAAAGTAAATTTTGATGTCCCAATTCTTAAGAAGAGTTTTATTTGTTCCAATTGAATTTATAAGAGTGAAAAAAAACTATATTTAATGACGGTTTCCCATCAAAAGGCGATAAGTGAACCTTTAGTGAAAAATAGGGCATATACGCCTAAAATTGAATTCTTTCCGTATTTTAAGCCTTTATCTTTTATTGGATAAATGTAAAAACATTTAAAAACATATATAATCATATTTTAGTTATTTCTATCCATTCCCGCCAATACAACGGCTACATGTTAACTACCATTTAAAATAATATTATTTTATTATTAGAGTGCAACGTAAGATTCCCAAGAAACACATTGTTGCGTGTTGGGTACGCCATTGAGGATAGCGTCCCCTTTAAAGTCATATTAATATTTTATTCACAAATATGGATAAATATGAAAATATCATATTCTTTATTTACCTGGGGTGTTACAAGTATACTAGGCTATTATCACAGAACTAGTTTTTCCATCCTTGTATCTTTAAAAGATTTAAAAGAGAAAACTTACTGGATAAAACCCATTCAGAACTTACTTCCTGTTTAGTAATGAATACCTGAGTCTCCAACTTCGGGTTCACAGACCTTTGAGTCGTGCTGCTCGATTCTCCTCGAGCGCGTTTGACTAGAGAGGAACCTTTAGATTACTTGTCTTGTCACTTTGGCTTCACCATTTCGATGTTCAAGAGGATTGAAAGGTTTGAAGGATTTAAAAAGGTTCAAGAGGATCAACAGGTTCTAGAATCAGAAAAAAGTGATGTTCGACAGGAGATGATGAGTCACAGTTCTTGGAAATGAAATAGCCGCTGGTAATTAATTTTATCATTTAGGGTTAAAAATGTAAATATAAAATCGATTAAGTAAAACAATGTTGTTTTGATAAACACTAATGGTTTCAAATAATGTAAAACTCAAACAGTAGCAAAAATCAATTTCACTGATCGGTTTTCCATAACGTTTTCATAGATCGGTTTCAAAGATCAATTTCACAAATTGGTTTCACAAATCGGTTTAACTGATTGGTTTTAGAGATTGGATTCAGATATCGGTTTCACAGATCGGTTTCACAGAACAGTTTCACAGATGGTTTCACAGATTGGTTTTAGAGATCAGTTTCACATATCGGTTTCACAAATCTGTTTCAAAGATCGGTTTCACATATAGGTTTCACAGATTGGATTCACAGATCAGTTTCATAGATCAGTTTCAGAGATCCGTTTCACAAATCAGTTTCACAGATCGGTTTCAGAGATCAGTTTCAGAGATCGGTTTCAGAGATCGGTTTCACAGATCGGTTTTATATATCAGTTTCACATTTCAGTTCCACAGATCGGATTCACATATTGGTTTCACTAATCTATCATAGCCAACTCTTGTTTAATAAAAGATAATCTTTCAGAGCTTATGGTCTTGAGAAAATATAATCCAAATGATGTTCAGAGTCAATAAATTCTAGAGAAATATCATCCTTTTGATAATGATCTCTCAAGAAGTGATGTCTTACATCAATGTGCTTAGTCCTAGAGTGAGACACATGATTCTTTGATATGTTAATTGCACTAGTGTTGTCACAGTTTATTGACACATGTCTAAATTGAAATCCATAGTCCAATAAAGTGTTCTTAATCCACAGAATCTGTGCACAACAGCTACCATCAGCAATGTATTCTTCTTCAGTAGTAGACAATGCAACCGAGTTATGTTTCTTACTACACCAAGATACCATGGACTTTCACAAAAGATGACATGTTCCAGATGTGATCTTCTTATCTGACTTGCAATCAGAAAATTCAGTATCTGAATAACTAATTAATTCAAAGGATTACCCTTTTGGATGAAACAAACTTAAATTAGTAGTATGTTTAATATTTTTGAAAATAATTTTAATAGTAAGTAAATGAGAATCATTAGGATTAACTTGAAATATTGCACACATGAATACACTAAACATGATATCTGGTCGACTAGCATTAAGGTAAAGTAAGCTTCCAATCATACCTCTATAATTGGTTTGATCATCTGATTTTTCCAGTTTTATCATCATCCAACGTACAAGTGGTACTCATAGGTCTATCAGTTCTATTATTACTATCCAAACCAAAAGGTTTCAAAAAACCCTTTTTATATTTACATTGATTTAAAATAATACCATCTTTCTCTTGAAAAAATTGAAATCCAATAAAATACTTGATTTCTCACATTAAACTCATTTAAAATTCATTTTGCATAATCTTTGAAAAAATAGTACATAAAGAGTATTTAGAAGATCCAATGATTATATCACTAATATTTATTTGTACAATCAAGATATCATTAGAAATTCATTTAATAAAAAGAGTGGGATCTGCAATTCCTTTAGTAAACCCTTTAGAAATAATAAAATTTGTATGTCTATCATACCAAGCTCTCGTATCCTATATTAAAACTTATAATTCTTTAGAATGCTTTAAAACATGATTTTGAAAATGAGGGTTTGTAAATCCAGGCGGTTGTTCAACAAAAACATCGTCAATTATAAAACCATTAAGAAAATCACTTTTGACATCCATTTTATATAACATGAAATTAAAATGATATGCATAAGCATTTAAGATCCTAATGGATTATAATATAGCTACAGTTGCAAAGGTTTCTTCCTTGTCTATTCCTTCTTCTTGGTTGTATCCTTGTTCAACTAATCTAGCTTTGTTTTTAATGATACTTCCAGATTCATCAAATTTATTTCTGAAAACCCATTTAGTACCTATGTGCAGGGTGTCCTTAGGTCTATCTACTAATTCCCAGACATTGTTTTTTTTGAATTTATTTAAGTCTTCTTGCATAGCCATTACCCAAAATTCATCATTTATTTCATCATTGGTATTTTTAGGTTCTAGCTATGAAAGAAAGGCTTGATTTTCAACTTGACTTCTTAGAGAATCTATGATATGTGTCCCTCTATCAAGGTTTCCTACAAGATCATATAAATGATGATTCTTTAGAATTGTAGTTGATCTTGTAAAGGTAGGACTAGAAATTTCAGGTTCTTCTCTAGATTCAGATTCAACATAAGCTGGTTCTGGGGTATTTCTAATGATGGTTTTCATTACAATAGGTCTGCGATCTTTATCATTGAAATTTAGAATAGAAAAGTATTTTTTAGTATTATCAACAACAGATTTAGGTTCATGTGGATCAGTTTCATCAAATTTTATGGAAAAAGATTCTTCCTCATGGTTGGTTCTTTTATTGAAAACTCTATAGGCTTTTCTAGTTAAAGAATAACATAAGAAGATTCCCTCATATCGTTAAGAATCAAACTTTCCATGATTATCCTTAGTATTCAGAATAAAAACATTGCAACCAAAAACATTGAAGAAACTAGATTTTGGTTTCCTATTATTCCATAGTTCATAAGGGTTATTCTTATGAACAGGTCTAATCAAGACTCTATTTATAACTTAACAATATGTATTTATAGCTTCAGACCAAAAATAAACAGGTAGGTCATACTCATTAAGCATAGTTATAGCAATTTCATGAAGGGTTTTGTTTCTTCATTATACTACACCATTCTATTGAGGTGTCCTAGGGGAAAAAAGGTGTGACTATAGCCATTGTGTGAGAAATAAGATTCAAACTCATTATTTTCAAACTCACGGCCATGATCACTTCTTAGTGTCTTATTCTTAAATCCACTAAGGTTCTCTACTGATTTGAAGTATTTAATAAAGTAAGAGAAAGATTCACTTTTTTGATCTAGAAAGTATACCCAAGTATATCTTGAAAAGTCAACTACCAGAAAATTAACATAGTGCTTCCCATTTAAATTAGAAACTCTAGAAGGTCCAAACAAGTCCATGCGAACCAACTCAAGTGGTTGAGAAGTT
Source organism: Viscum album (assembly GCA_963277665.1). Taxonomy (NCBI): domain Eukaryota; kingdom Viridiplantae; phylum Streptophyta; class Magnoliopsida; order Santalales; family Viscaceae; genus Viscum; species Viscum album. The sequence continues at coordinate 2,082,280,599 of OY728126.1, forward strand.
GAAACTTATTTCTCTGATTTAAAATAAACTTTATGTTTCTTTCACTTTTGATAGGGATTACAATCTTTATCAGCTGGGAATTCAAGTTTATGTAGGTCTCTATCTAAGTTCCTTCTAGTTAGTTTTCTAAGTGAATGGAGGCTGTACTGTCCTATTATTCTATGCAAAATACAAGATTCCTTATGTAAAGAATTTAAAAAAGTATCATTTTGTTTGTATAAAGAATTTAAATCTATAGCATATACATTTTCATTTCTTAAAGTAGAAAATACTAAAACATATTTATAATTAAAAAAATTACATGAATTATTTTCCAATTTATCATTGAAACCATCATCACAGAACATAGAAATACTTAACAGATTGTATTTTAATCTATCGACATATTATAATTTAGATATTAATACTAAATCAGTGATACCAATCTGTCCTAGGCTGATTATTTTTCCATTTTAATTATCACAAAAGGTGACATGTCCTCCATCAAACATGATGAAAATTTTTAAGCATGAAAATTCTCCTGTCATGTGCCTTGAACATCCACTGTCCAAATACAATGTCTTCTTACAGGAACTCTTCAAGCATGTCTCCAACAAAACAGGTTTAGTCAAAAAATTATTGTTGTACCCTTATTTTCTTAGGTCCGAATAGGTTAGCAAGAAGGGATTTAGGTAACTAGATTTGTCCTATGGGTCTCATATAATTTACAGAACCAATAGATTTTGAAATATAAACCTTGTTTGATCTATAACTATGTGGATAGTTGGATCACACATAGGAGTTTCCAGTGTTGGAACTAGTAGCATACTATCCAGTTTTTGAAATAAACTTATTTTTTTTAATCTGTCTCTGTCCAGGTTGGTATCCCAAGCTAGTAGTGTACATTGGTGCCACTTATTTTCCTAGAATTTGAGTCAGAGTATTATTTCCATTTATAAACTTCCCTATGTCTATCCTATGTTTCTCATTGGACAATTTCAGTTCAGTATTTTCCATCAGTAATTGATCATTCTTTTCCTTTTCTACATCTAATGCAGATTTAACAGAGCAGGTCAAAGCATGTTATTCCCTCAAGGTCTTATACTTGTCTTTCATCTCATTTCATGTTTCCTCTAGCATTTTATAGTATTCAAATAATTCTTCACTAGAAATGTTTTCAGAGTCAGAATCATCTCTAGTATAATAATAATTTAATGAAATATTATCCAATGTTACCTAAGATGTGTTTGTCATAAAACACATGTTAGCATGATTCTTTTCAGAATCAAAAACCTCAGATTCGCATGTGTTGTCTTTTTAAGCACTCCAAGTTTCTTTAATAGCTTTCTTTTACTTATTGTACTTGTAGTCATATTTCTTATTGAATTTTAACTTTGGACAATCTTGTTTTACTTTTCCTTTATTTTTCATTCATAGCATAACATTTCATCACTCCTATCAGACTTTTTCCAATCCTTCTTTCAGTGTCCTTTATTGTCATATATTTCTTTGTCGTTTGATTTTCTGAATAATTTCTTTTTCCTATAGAACTTCTTGAATCTCCTAGATATTTGAGCCATCTCTTCATCACTATCAAAATCTGAACCTTCACATGTTGAGCTTTCAATAGGTATGTGACCTTTCTCCTTGTCCTTTCTCTTTGAGGCAGTAGACTTAAATGCCACTAACTTCCTCATTGGTTCCTCATCTTCCTCCTTGTTTACTTTCATCTCTTCTTCATACATAATTAACTTACCAATTATCTCTTTAACAAGTAGTAAACTTATATCACACGATTCTCTTATTGAGACTGATGTGCCTCTCCATCTTTCTAACAGACATCTTAGTATTCTCATTATTTTCTCTTTAGCTGGAACTACCTTTCCAAGTGAGATCATTGTATTTAAAATTTTGTTGAACCTGAGATACATGTCATTTATAGGTTCATCATGCTTTATTTTAAAATTATCATACTTAATAGTATAGGTATTGAATCTCATTTCTTTAACATTAGTTATTCCCTCATGAGAAATAGCTATATTATACCAGATTTCATAAGCAGTTTTGCATACAGATATTCGATTAAATTCTTCATCAACAAAAGCACAATACAAGGAATTCATTACTTTACAATTATTATTGTAATATGTTTTAGTAGGTTTATCCAAGTAGTTATTTCAGTTTTTGGAATCTTATTCTGAGTTTCTATAGCAGACCAAATTCTAAATCTCATACACTCTAAATGAATTTTCATTTTCAGTTTCCATTGGGCATAATTGACACCATTAAAGAAAGGTAGCCTATTGGTAGCAGCAGCTTCTAGTCTATTATCCATAATTTAATTTTAGCAAATATATTTAATGTTATAAAATTTACAACTAATAGAAATTTAAGATTTTTAAGATACAACTAAAATCATAGTTTAAAAACATATTATTTGGAAATCAAATAAACCTCCCTCTGATACAAAATGTTGGTCGGAGTGGATTCTCAAGAGGGGGGGGGGGTGAATTGAGTACCAATTAAAATTTCTGTGGAAAATATTTGTATTAAAATCCCCAATTCATAAAACAAGTTAAACTATAGGGAATTTATAATGATTTTAAATGTTCAATTAGTATCTCAAAGATTGATTACTTATCAGTTAACTTAATCTGAAGATTAAGTTATCTTTTTAAACTAACTTACTGGTTCACAATAAGTATAAACAATATCTATTTCAACTATCAGTGTTACTTTAAATCAGATTTATATTTAATGTACATAGCAACAGAATACTCAAAATAGGTTTCAGCATAGGTAAAAATCACAACAATTAAAACAAGAGGTTTGGACTCAAGCCAAGACGTAGTCCTCTCAAATAGTTTATATATACTATGATCCACACCCTAGATTGAGGTTTCAAAACAGTAATTAGATTGTCCAGATCCTCAGACCCCTACAATAGTTCTACGTGGTAAAAACAATAGCAACAACTCTCAGGCTATCCAGGTCACACTAGAATTCTTCTACAACTCACCAAGGCAAACAATAAGGTTTAAAATGTTTTGTGTGGGGATTTAGTATCCTCCAGTTCAGCTCATTATTCAGTGTGTATCATTAATAGATAGATGCACATACACTACTCATAATGTTGAGAAAATAGATACAACAGAGGAAATAAAAGAGTTTATAATTCTCTGTGTAATTGCATATGATATCTGGACTCGTTTTGATGTTGCAGATGGATGTCAAGACCTTTATAGTGAGGATGACCCAAAACAAAGTATCGTTGTTCTTCTCAGCTACAAGTATTCATAATTGTGCATATGATGTTTAATAAGGCTCAGAAACATCTTGAGAATATGTTCCAGGTTGATGATCTACTTGAGGCTCTCTGGTTTTCACAATTATTCTTGAAGTTCTTCCTTTCTTTGTGAGTCTTCACACACATTCCATTTTTTTTGTATTCTTTCCTTTCATTTTAGCTCTAGACACATTTTGATGTTACAAATGGAAGTCAAGTGTTTTTTATTGAGGATGAAACAAAACAGATTATCTTTGTTCTTCACAGCTATAGGATTTCAGACTTGTGCATATGATGTTCAGTAAGGCTCATCAACTTCTTAAGTATATGTTCCACATTGTGGATCAGTTTGAAGCTCTATGGTTTTCACAAGTGTTCTTGAAGTTCTTCCATTCTTTGTGAGTCTTCATACATGTGCCATTTTTCTTTTTATATTCTATATGTTCTTTTCTTTTGAACTCTTCCTTTATCACTGTAGATCTTCCTTTTTATTCCTTCATATCTAGAAAAGGAATGATTACGTTTTTTACAGGTACAAGGTATGGTTTCCTGACATCCAACAACAAACATAAATTAATAGCTGGTGCATTAAAATAAGAAAATATGACAGTTGGATTTAAATAAGAGATAATAGAAATTCAAACTATTTTCATGACTATCGGTGATCCATGAGATCAGTAGGTCATGTGATTATCATTAGCGTCAGTAGCTATCATGCGATTAACATCAGCTTCGGTAACTCATTTGATCAGTAATCGGCTTCGGTAGCTCATTTGATCAGCATCGGCTTTGGTAGCTATCATGTGATTAGCATCAGCTTTGGTAGCTGTCATGTGATTAGCATCGACTTCAGTATCTCATTTGATCAGTCATCATCTTCCATATCTCATTTGATCAGCATCGGCTTTGGTAGCTATCATGTGATCAACATCGGCTTCGGTATCTCATTGTTGCGACTGTTGCCATCTGTTCTCATCATTGTGACCGTTCCCATCGGTTCTCATCGATGTGTCCATTCTCATTGGTTCTCATCAGTGCGACCATTCTCATTGGTTCTCATCAGTGTGACCGTTCTCAAGGGTTCTCATCGGTGTGACTATTCCCATCGATTCTCATTAGTGCGACCATTTCCATCAGTGCGACCATTCTCATCAGTCTGACTGTTCTTCATCAGTGCAACTATTCTTCATCGGTGTGACTGTTCTCATCGATACAACCATTCTCATCGGTGCGACCGTTCTCCTCGGTGTGACCATTAATCATCGTTGACATAAGAAAATAACTATCCGTGAGTCAAAAACATGAAATTCTCACAAAGTGTCTGTTCAATCTAGAACACTCACAGGTCAATAGTAAACCATAAATAATCATATATCAACATATATAAACATGACTAAGAATATATAAACACATTTATTAATAGAATGAATAATTGACTAAATTAAATTATAAACAAAAATAGAAATGATTTTTGATTATTAAAATAACCATCTCATAGAGGGTTCAACATATACAACACATTGATGGTATGTGATCCTTGGAGTAGCCTTTTATATGTTAACTATTTAAAATTATCAATTTATTAATATTAAATATTATTCATTTACATTTCCTTAAATGTCAAATCATTCATGACATTCCCATAATAACACAAATATCCAATTTCAATATAAATTAAAAAAGAAAACTTTTATATGGTAAAAATACATAATTTAGATTCATTGGATGTTTACAAGAATATGCTGAGAGATTTTTGTAGTCATGGATAACATTTAAAAAGAGAAATCAATATTTTTATTCAATAGACGCAATTATTATATATGGAATAAATAATGATTTCTAATATAATATCTCATGGAATTGATGTATATTCTATTATAATTCATGGGATATAAAAAAGTGATCCCATAAAAAGTTTCAATGACATAAGATGAAAAATGATTGTTGAATGGTGATGTTAAGGGTCATTAATCATTATCCAATGTGATATATATATATATATATATATATATATATATCTGTGTATGGGGGTGTGTGTGTGTGAAGAACCTTGTCTACATCATGGAAAACGTAATTTAGGATAAAAATAATAATGTATCCAATGTTGACAGAAATGTAGAGTTACTGTTTTAAATTTTATAAAAAATAATTAATGATATGAATATGTACTCAAATGAAACAAATGGTTTATTTAATAATATTAATTATGTTATTAGTTTTATTCCTGTGATTGGTTGATATATTAGTGATTTAGATATTTTAATAACATTATTATAATATTACATCATATATATAATAAAAAAAAGTCTCATCATTAGAGGAAATCAATCATAGTCAGATGTCTCTTGATGGCTTACATAGCATTATAGTATCATGTGAGATGTTGGTGGATCTCGAAAACTCATTACAAAATTATTCTAAAAAGATAGATTTAAAATCTATAGGGAAGTAATATCTTGACCCTTGATTATCAAACATGGATATTAGATATTTATTTATGAATATTAATTTTATTATGAAAACACTACAAGGACAATAATATTTCATAGCCTTTTGAAACATGGAACAAAATATTCTAATACGGTGGAAGATATTCAATGATTCAAACAATAATCTTCCCATTTATTTTTCTTTATAGAAAAACCCTACATAAAACCATTCTTCATAACCTTCGGAAAGGATACACAATAAATATTACTCTCAGATTCTCATTAAGGGTAATTATAATTGATATCAATCTATTATCGTATAAAATAATAAGATAAGCACAATGTTACATGATAATGATCATTACTTTTGGATTTTACGCTAAAACGTACATTGATCATAAGCATGATTCAAGGGATTAATATTATTATTACATACTACATGAAACATAAAGGAAACAAATAACATGATCCATGATATAATTGAATTTTCACAAGACATTATTTTATGGTATAGATATAATAAAAAAAATCATATGTTAATGATACCCATAAATAAATTAATAACATGATATGCTTGGGATAACCACCCTTGTTCCTTCTTTAGAAGTGGGATGACATCTCATGTACCCACTTTTGGGATTGGGATAACCAAATGTGTACTATTTGTTCTCATATAAAATTAATCACTAACCAATTCATTGGAGGGTGAAATATGTCCAACCTATCACAAAATCGAAATCATATGTATATGTTACACAATATCATCAAATATATCGGATCATAACCTATGAAATGAGATTGGATTCATAAAAATATCCTCATATCATCACATATGGAAAAAATAAAAGTTAAATAATATTTTAATATTACCATAACCTCTTAAAATGAATGGGTTTTATAAGAATCTTATTAGGGTTTAACCCATGGGAAAAGAGCATGTTTTGATAAAATAATTCCATATAAACATAAACCATTTAGATAAAGAATTGTATTTTTATCCTTGTTTGATAACCCCAATATGAAATATATAACATACACAGATTTCTTATTAAATTGCAGCTAATTTTGATAGTACCTTTAAAAATTTTATGAGGAAAATACACTTTCCAATTTGAAAATTATTTTTAATATTTAGAACATTTTTATAATAATTTCATTGAAAATAATTCTAAAAATTTCTAAATTAAAATTTCATGTAATCAATGGCCATGATGTCAAAACATTTATATTCTTGACGTACATGTTAAAAAGAATATTCTGTTCACATTTTCAGAAAATGAAAAATAGGTAACATTTAGAAAAAACATGAATATTCCTTTCAAGAATTTTGGTAAAACGTAAAATATCATTAATTTTATAAAAAAAAATCATAAGAGAGTAGAAATATATTAATGAAAACCTTTTTTTGATAAAAAACGTGTTTCAACTGAATAGAGAAGTAAATTTTTAGTTTTATAAAAACATTTTTAATAGTTATATGTACACAAATTTGGAAAAAAGATACCATTAATTGAAAATATATATATATATTAACCATTTTATAATAAATTTAATTTGAATTTTTTAAAGGTAGGTCTTTATATTTTAATATTGGAGACTTAATCATGAAAAAACCATAAATATTGATGAGATTGTAACATAAAATATATTCCACTTTTGTAATAAAGAATCATATTTTCTATTATGTGATAATATAATATTGATCATAAAATATCAGGAGGATGAATAAATTTATCATATTATAATAAAAAAGGGCTATTTAAACACCTTGTGAAATAATATAGTTTTATAACATAACATACATCACAAAGAAGGTAAATTGAGACATAAATCTCATACCACATTAAATAAATATGTGCTGAATATGGAATGTGTCTCATTAAATTAATTGGTGGAATAGAAATTCTATTGCATTAGTCATAGACTTATGTTGTACTCATTCAATCCTATTGTATTTTAAATATTGGTTTATTATAAATCTATTAGACAAAAATATTCATATGTATCATAACATATATTATTAACTTATTACAGTTTTATTAATAATTTATCAATAATTCAATGTTAATGTTTCATTTTGGGTAATACTATCTTTGTTTTTCATATACATTTAGATTTGTTATATTTTTTGTCCTATTTCATTAATCATGGTTCCATAATCTCCAAAATGATAACCATGATACAAAAATCATATATCTCCAATATATATTTATTTATTGTAATCTAAATTATTAATTAATAGTAAATGGAATACGTCATTCATGGAGATAATGGCTATTACGTATGCATAAATATTGTTTCCATTTCCATTTTGTATTGGTAGAATGAAATGTAAATGTTATATATATAATCATCCCAATATAATATCTATTTCTCATATATAAAATAGTTTTATTGAACCCATTCATTAATATATTTTATATACATATTGAATTAATCTCATCACTTTGTGAGGTAGTATTCTTCCATACAAACGGACGACATCATTATATTCCCAAAAAATGGAAAGCATTAATTTTTGTGTGATAAACTATTCCCATAATCCTAATAAAATCATAAATATAAATTATATCACATATAGAATATAAATAAATCATTATTAATAACCTTTATATGTTATAATGAAAAATACAATAACATTCATTTTGCAAGGTAGTAGTCGGTCGTACACAAGAATGTCGATTTCATAACCCATTTGTGGGATTTTTGTGTGGCTGTTGGTTTTACACGTAATATTAAAATATGTCATTATATTGAATTTACATTTTTTATTATATAATAATAATTTAATAATAAGTGTAGGGGTAGAGGAAGAAATAAAACTAAATTCCTCAATGATGAATGTTACCTATTCTTCAGGTATCCTCCTTAGGTTTTGACCAAATACTTTCTTCGTTGGATTTATATACCAAACAATATCTATTAGGAATATTAGAGGGTATATGAGAAGTGACTTGGGAATATATTTATTGATCAAAATGGATTGATAAGTTTGAATTAGTGGGGAGATTAAGTTCCCTTTTATAGTTGGGGATGGGGTAATTCTCTAAAATTCTAAAAAGTATTTTCTATTGGGATGTCAATCCAACCTAAAGTTATTTAAATTATGATAATTAATGTTTTTTGGATATGATAATTTTGATCCATACCTCTACTATACATTGGAACACATCTTTAAAACATTTTTTCCCGTAACTGATATGTTTTCCCACTTTTACTATTTTCTGTTTTCACGATAGTAATTTGTTTTCAAACCTATGTAATTTATCCATTATGAATAAATTAATGTGATTCATATTTTTAAATTTGACCCAATGATTATAATTTTTATTTTTAATTTTTTTTGAAAATTTATTTAGCACAACTTTCTGTAATGCTCAATACACCTCTTCAACCACAACTATGCTAATAGAGTTTTTAGTATATAGGGGCCAATGTATTATTTATAATTGAAAATTATGGTCTAGGAAGAAACCATATTTTATATATATTAATTTTTAAAAATAACTTGGTAGAATATATGTTTTTCATTAATGTTAAAACATTTAATGATATGTCATCTTTTATAAGATAACATTAATGTCAATTTTGACATTAATAATTTTATTTGATTTAAAAAATATGAAGAAAATTATTGAATTAAAAAACATTAGGTTAAAACATTTATAAGATGATATATTTATATAATAAATTAACAGAACACAATAATTTATTCAATTTACTTCGCATTTATTATTTGTATTATCATTTATTTCATTTTTTATTTACTAAATAATTACAATATTGGAATTTATTATGAAACATATGTACCTATTTCATTTATAAATATTAAATATAAAAAATAATAATAAAAATTATTTTATCATTAAAAATAATACTTATATGTGAATATATGTTGTTTTTCTCCCTATCCCAAATCATTAATGATATTAAAACTATGAAAATTATCTCTTACTTCTTTTTCTCAACTTAACATTTTATATGGGTTATATTCAAAGGAAAGTTGTATGAAATTTATATATTTCATAAAATTGGATTCCAATATCATAATAAATTCATTCTATAAAATTAATATTTAATTTTTTTCATTTTCACTCTTATAATTCTTATTTAACCTCGTGGTAAACACACTTTTTACTTTTAGCAAATTAGTTTTTTTACTGCATTCGCTATTCATTTTAGAAAAAGAACTGTTGAACATATTATAAAATAGAAATTATTATGATATAAAATTTTAAATCAATTTTTCTAAATTTAACGCATAGAATTATAAAAGTTCAATTTAAAATTTATTCTCTTTATGTGACGAGATAAAATATTTTTAAAGTGAAAATATTCAAAAGATTACTATGTATTTATATCTAAATTAGATTTTGAAAATAATTACAATGAGATAAAATGAATTAATATATGTATATTTGAATAAATTTATCATTTAAAACAATTTAACCGAAAATTTATCATTATAAATTATTTAAACAAATCTGAATTTTTCAAATAAAATTCACTATCTTTTTCAATATAAATCGTAAAAATTAAACATTCATAAAAAATCTCAAAACACATGCTGAAATAATTATTATATTCCAAAATAAAAAATGAAATTCATTTTTGAAATTAAATTTTCTAAAAGTGTCAAATTTTTATTTTAAAAATAATTCTACTATAAAAAGGGTACATAAAATATTTTTGACGAAAAAATATTATGCAAAAAAGGTAGTTTCTTTTTACCTCATATCTATAAAATACGATATTGAATTTTAGATAATATATTGAATATATAATATTTAAATTTAATAAATATTATTTACAAGGAGTTTTGTTTTAATTTATTGGTAAAAACACAATCGTGTACATAAAATTTGTTTTTTATAAAATTATTTCCCTTTATTTTCAAAAGGGTTATTAATTGGTCACAAAAGAATTCATTATATAAACACATGTAAACCATATTATCATAATAGAGATAAACCTATTTATAAGTTCCATTTTCATGACTAGGGGATCACAATCCTTTAATATTTTACTAATATTTCATATTTCATCTATCTCGGTGTTGCGTGTAAGACATTATTAAATTGGAATTATTTGTAACATAATATAAACATAGTGTTTAATGTAAAAAAATTGAACTAATTTTTACTTGTAATGAAACAAAAAATTTGTTTCTTTTTTAACACAAAATATCAAAAAGATAAAATTATTATGAAAATATCAATATTTCACAAAATATCTTGGTGTTAAAAGATAAAATTTATATAAGTAGAAAATAAGGAAGAAGTGAGTGATGACTTATTAAAATTTATTACAATAAATATTAAAATAGAAAAAAAAAGATTATTTTAGGTAAACTACCTTTATCCTGTTTCCATTATGAAGGGTTTGACACATTACTACCAGTTATCTAATGTTGTTTTTTCAAGAGGACCACCTGCATGAGTTCTCAATAAAAAAGATGAAGAAATATCTATCAATAGAGAAAAAAATTTTGAAATTTAAGTTGAAAGATATTTCGGGGGAAGATTCTTGTAATCATGGAAGAAGTGGATGTCTAGGCGGACTCATTGTATGGTGTGGAAAATGAGTTCACCATAATACAGAAGATGAAATATTATATTTAGTAGAGAAGTCTAAATCTTTAATAGAGGAAAAAAATCAATTTTATAGTGTTGTAGATATTCTAGTGGATTTTTAATGGGATATTTAGGAGATTCATTTAAAAATAATAAGTAAAAAATTATAGGTTTACTAAAATAATTATTAATGTTATATCAATGAACATGAAGTTGATGTTTACAGTCTTTAATTTTTTTGAAATAATTAGAGAAGAATATTAAATATGAAGAAACTATGAACAATATGTAGAATATTTAAGGAAGAGTTAAGATCATTAATGATTTTCCTGGTTTTATCAAATAGAATGTCAAAAAAATTATAATCATGAAGAATGAATTTTTTATTTCAAAAAGAAAGCTAAACCTGAAATCAACAAAGATGGTTAATATATTAATCATTCAACTATAATGTTCTTATAATAAACATTAATGTATAAGGATGAATGAGGTATAACAAATTTTAAGGAAATTTTATGTTCTCTATGGTTAACTTCTGCGGATATATTTTTATTGCCTTTGATAGTAAAACATAAATGAAAACATCTACACATATATTGACCATTAAAAAGTGTTTGAATGGAATAAAATTAAACCAATGAGAAATTTTAATAAATTAAGAAATTATTAAAATTCATTAAATATGTGATGAGAAAAAAGTAGTTAGAAATTTAAATGATTTAAATGTAAATATTGTCCTTTTCATTGGAACACTATGACTTATAATGGTGAATTTTAATGTTCTCTAACATGATAAGATATTGAGAGACATTAATTAAGAGTTGGAATGTAATCACCATTTTGAGGAAGTAACTATTTCTCTGGAAACTATTTTTATTATTCAAGAATCGTACATAAAGAGGTTGATTGTGGCCATAGAAGAGGATGATCTTATTATAGTAGAAAATGTAAATTAGAGGTAAAATTTTATAATTCAGTTCCCTGTAAGAATAGGTTTTACCTTCTAAATGTGTCATAATTTGATATATTTGACTTTTATGAAATATAAGTGAAGATTGTATCAATTTTATTACCTCATTTAGAACTTTTTAAAATGAAATATGAATTATTTTGAAGGATAAATGGTTAAAAATTTATTTTATAGAGTGAAATAATAGTATAACCTGGTTTTTTACAGCGAGTGTTCATCTCAATTGATATCAAATATGAATTTGTGGATTAATTTTAAAATAAAAGTGCATGATACTATGATCTTATCGAATTAAGTGATAGTAATGATTTATATATGTTGAAAATATTCTGTCACATATAATGAATTGGCCAATACTTATGTTATTTCCATTGAGGGAAATTTTCAAAATTTATATTTTATATGTCTGATAAGTGAAACAATTTCAGAGGTTCCATTAAGTGTAAAGGTATAAAATATCAAATTCATTTCAAGGAATTAATTACTGAATGTTTGTAGAACTAGTAAAAAATTTATATCAATTTAATATCAAGAAAAAATTTGTCTAATAATAGTAGAAGAAGAAAATAGATTTTAGCATCAGAGTATATGCCACATAAATCAACATTCTATTGATTAATTATAAAAATTTGGTTTTTTCAGGATTTTCCAACTAGAAGAAATATGGATAAAATATTCATGAAGCCGGTATATAATGAGAAAATTTTCAAAATCCATATCCTATGAAGAAAAAAAGATAATATGGTTTGTTGAATTTATTCTCACTAATGTGTGTGGTCTGATGAATCAAAAAACATATAGTGTGGTATATTTTATCATATTTTTGGATTATTATTATAGGATTTGGGGTGATATGATCATGCATCAAAATAAATATGTATTTTATTGTCTACTTTTTTTAATAATAATAGATAAGGAATCAAAAAAAATGAAAACTATGATATTAGATAATAAAACAAATTACAAAAATAATATGGTATCATATTATATATATAAAAGAATAGTGTTAAATATTATCAGGATTACAAAAAAAAAATCAAAGAAATTTGCATCAAGAAATAATAAATCATATGTAAAAAATATAGAGAAGACATAATTGGTTGATAGGGTAATCTCATGCCATTACAAAAATGAAGTAGATCAAGTGGTTATATAAACTAGAAATAGTGGATTAACTAGTCCAGGGGAAGATGATAAGAAATAATAAAATTTTCACATGAGAACACACTCATTGAAGAATCAAAGGGTATTTTAAAGTAGTTTTTTTATTGTAAATAAATAAATAAATTGTAAAGTTTTTAGATAAATAATGGAAACATTTATTTTCCAAGGATATCAAATAAAGGGAAGACCTTTAAATGTTTAATATGAGTCCAAAGAATATTTTTCTGTTCAATGATGTAAAAAAAATTCGATGAAGAGAATTAAATTTTTATAATTTTATTGAATGTAATGTTTGAGGAACATAAAAATAAAAATACATATTTGATATAATCTCAAGATGTTTAGGTTGATGATGATTATGATATTTAATATATAGAAGAAAAAATTGAAGAGGCAAGTTAACCTAACAATGATAAAATAAAGAAAAGTAATCAAGATAGTCCATGAAATGTCATTGGATACAAATATGCTCCAACATAAACCAAGAGGATGAAGATAATAGAAAAAAATAGATCTATTATCTACTATTGAACCATCTTATTTTGAATAAGTGGAAAAGGACGAACCACATGTGAAATACATGAATGGTAAATTTTTTAAACTTTTTGAAAAAATATGACTTGTAAGCATCATTATAATACATATAATCATAATTTTATTGGTATAGATTAGTTTTTGTAGTAAAATATGGATAAAATTTAAAGGGAATACAGAATAAATAAGGTCATGTATTAGAAGGAAATTATTCGGTTAATAATGATGATGTTGAGAATTATTTTACACTAATGGAATGATTTTAATCATTAAACTTTTCATATCCATATCAATTTCATTATATTTCATAGTATAACAAATATATTTGATGAAAAAAATTCTAAATTGATTCTTTAATGAAGAATTAATTATCATAAAATAAGGTAAATCAATTTCTATAAATTATTATTAAAATGTGTGATGGTTGATAAAATCATTAGGTATCCAGAAGAAACCACATCATTTTTTGTATAAAATAAAGGATTATATTTTGATTTATATAGTGTTCAAAAGTTTAGGGTTTGATCATAATCATAATGAAAATAATTTTGATGTGTAAATGTCCATGGTGTTGGTGTACATAGACGAAATTATATTCATTATTAGAATGAAGAATTTAGATAATAATTTTAAAACAATTAAATGATTTTTTAGTTTGAAATTTCAATGATGGGAGGATTGAAATATTTACTTGGGTTATAGGTTCATCAGGATGAATGAAAAAAAAATTTATTTCATAGTTTATTTATGAAATTTAAGAATAATAAATTCATAATGGAGTAGTGGAATACTTTTTCACCTCTAATACCACATGTAAAAAATTCTTGATAAACATGTGGATTTTAATATTATAGAATAAACATTATATAAAATATCTACTGGTAGATTACTCTATCAAACTATGAAAATGCAAGATATTTCTTGTTCTATATACTCGAGAGTAAGGTTTATAATTATTCATGAGTAATATAATCCAATTACGATAACAATAATAATGAGGTACATCCAGGGGACTATTCATTATGGTTTATTATTCATTTCTATAAAGAACATGGATTTACAAGCTTGTTAGAACAATGATTGGTCTAGGGATATTGTTCTTCAAAAATCAAAAAATTTAGGTGCTTATGTTTTGGGAATTATTTTATTGATAGGTGAAGTAAGAATTATGGTTGTGTTTCTTTATGAAGAATGGGGAAGAATATTTTTTAGTTATCAAATATTGGATAACTATTATCAGTATAAATAAATATTTGTATGAAATTTTTGAATCTTTAAAAAAACTTATGATGAATCAATGTGACAAAAAATAGTTATTGAGTAAGATAAAAATACAATTAGACAAACTCATATGAATCAAATTGAGATTGGGTTCAATTTCATAAAAGATATTGTGGAGAAAAATATAGTCATGATGGAATTTAATGGAACTCAATATCAGGTGGAATATTTATTCATAAATTCATTAGTAGACCATTTTTTATAATTAAATAGGTTAAACATTGGATTTCTAAAAATTTCCCCCAAAAAAGTGTTTCAGAATTACCCCACTCCTTCATTAATATCTAATTTTATATTTAAAATGTGTGTGTTCTTTTAGGATTTTACCTTATATGTGGAGTGAATGAAGGTGTTAAAAACTATCTAGATGAGTTTTTATATATAAATTTATTATCAAAAACACATATATTGCATCATAGCCATTAGTAATTTCACTTATTTTCTGCATCAAGATTTTTCTTATGTAGGATTAAATAAATTGGTAAAGACAATTATTTGTTTTTAGAGAAGTAAAATCTATAAGTAACGTTTTATTTTTATATATATGAGGGGTAATGAGTATCAAACAATTCTAAATGTAAAAGGGGGTATTTACATATTAAGAATTACTACATAATTGGAAAATTGAGTGTTACTAATAAAATCAAAAATTGTGTAATGTTGAGACCATGGATATTTTTTGAGTGGATATTTTATAAATATATATATTTTTTTATAGAAATATTTTTTATAAAATAGTTTATAAGACATTTAATTACATATAAATTTTAAAAAGAATATATATTTCCTGAATAAAATAGGTAAAACCATAATTCAAGGAAATAAAACACATCTTGACCAAATTTGATGTTTAGTTTTTTAATGAAAGACATATAAAGAATATATGTTTTATACACCTTTCCTTATATATAGTCTTTAGATGTCCCACAAAAAAAAATCACTAAGACTTTTATAATTTTTTTTGGATTTAACAAAATGTCCATCACTTACAACCATATATGAGTAATGAAAATTATAAGGTAACAACAAGTTAAACAACAGTTGCATATAAGGTTATCGTATAAGAGAAGAGAACCCGAAGTGGGTCCGTTCTACATACATAATTGAACCAGGAAATAAGGTGTCAATATAGATAGGAAACATCTTTTGGGGTGGAATAATAAACCTCTATATATTATATAGCCAATAATATTTGTCTTAGTTTTGATCAATCCTCTATGGTGATAAAGGAGTGATATAGTGATGTTTTTTATGATGAGGTATTCATCTTTAGCGGGATACCCTATAATCCAGTTTACCAAATTATAGAAAATAGAGGTTAAATTTAAAATAAGGAATACCCCAATACACATCGCATAGATGGACACCACACTAGGAAGGTAATAAGTAAATTTTAATTGTACTTTAAATTTTGGGACCCACATACATTAGAGAAAGACCCATGTGTAGTCTGGTTGAAATGAAATCATAATGAAATTATATGTAATTAACATAGTTGTGATGATTTTAAATGGGGTAGATTAAATAAATCCAATGTTTTATTGTTAATAGGGTTCTTTATCAAACAGCCTTCTATTATTTTTATTGTTATATGTTTGTTGAAAATGTTTAAATAAAGACTACCAAATCATGCTATAAATTTGGTCTGTTCTATTATGATATACAATATCTTCATAATTTTAACAACACTGATGATGTGTCTATATATTATAAATTATTGGATACTAACACATCGTATAATACCAGACTTATAATAGATTGTGGTTATTTTGGGTAATTTTATTCATTTAAATATTTTATATTATAAGAAATAAAATTTTAAATAATGTTTGAATTTGAAATTTGAAGTTTAAAAAATATCATTATATAGAGTGTGATTGTTTATAGTTGTATATTGTCACACATTTTTTGAGACATGAGGGGAACATATTAAATATCATTAAATTTTGAAATAGATATGATTTTATTACTAAATTTGGGTAATTAAAGTGAGATCTATTCAAAGTATAGTTAATAGTATTGAGCATAAGGTAATGTTATTGTGAATTTCAAAGGATATCTACTAGTAGAGACCAGATAATCATGGAGAGAACTGTTTTGTTTTTTTATTTATCTTTCATAGAAATTTTTAAGAAAAATATATTAGTCAATTTCATTTTCATATACCAATTGAATGTATTGAGTGGAATATGTGAAGAAATTGTAGACCTTGGGGATCTATGATCTCTTTATAAAGTTGCAATCACATAGTAGTAAAGTAGTTTTAATTATATTATCAATACATCAACGATACCCTATGTGTTACAAAATAATTCTATAACATGTGAAATGATGTTGGTTATTCGTTTGAAAATTTTGTGACTATTACTGATTCTCCAAGGGAAATTATTAAGAAGACTGAAGAAAAGGGTAAAGAACCATTTGATGAAAATTCCTTAATAGTAAATTTGAAAATTTCTATTATAGATAAAATTAAAACTAGAAATAATAAAAATTACATGTTTACCAAGAAAATATAGAATTAGAAAAAGTAAAAGTGGAGGAAGTATATGGTCTCTATTAAATATGGTTATGAATTGAAGATAGGATTTGAGTTGGCATCCATGTCTCAGAAATAATTCTTATTTTAAAGATAAAAAATAACAAACCTTATTACCTTTATTTTTTTATATGATATAAAATTATATAATCTAAGTCGATACATAAAGAAGATATGTATGAGGATATAATTACAATATAGTAAAATAATCATCCCTTCATAGAATGGTCTAACTATCAAAATTAAGAGAAAATGAGTGCATCCCTTGAAGTGGAATAGAAATGAAGAGTTCTTATTAAAAAATCATTACGTAATAAATCTATATGTTCTATACATTCTATACATTCTCTTATGATTGAAATTTGATATATTCAAAACAAACTTTTTTATCATTATTTGTTCACAAAAAATGTAATATTAAGGATAACATTTCATTGATGAATAATCTAATAGAATTGGAGAGTCTTAATCTATTCAAATTATCTATTTTGATTAACTTTTTAAAGATTTTATGAGGTTAAATTTATTAATAAATTTATAATAATAGACTTTTAAAAGAGAGACCTAACGTTATATCACATTCTAGACATTATTAGGTAAATATTTGTGATCATTGTTATTATCTCTTGTTTTCAACACCATGTTAGTCCATGTATACTCAGACATGATTATAAAACTACTTTTTTCTAAGAAATATGTAATTCCATTATTCTCTCAACAATATGATTCATGATATAATTCAATGAAAATAATAAAATAATGTTTCCTCTAAACTAAAAAAATTGTTAAAGATGAGTCGGATTCATCCCCTATATACAATATCATTATTTACTATATTGTGGGAATATGAAGTCAAATATATTTACATAATTAGTTAATGAATATTGATAATAAAATTAATGTGGGGGATTAAAGAGAAAAATAATTTATTTTATGTTTTTGTTGATATTTAACAATATCATTGTGATAGAGTTTTCGAGGTGTTTGGAAGAGATGTTGGTGAAACTCATACATAAATGGGAAAAGGAGAAATGTGATATAGTATAAAGCAACTTACACTATTATTTAATAGAAAAGTAAAATAATATATAATGTTACATCTACATGAATACATATTCTACATGGAATACTTGGTAAAATAGATTCAATGTATCAACCCATTAATGGTGTTTTATTTAAAATAGTCATTTAGATATTGAGAAATTTTGAAAAGACACCCAATATAGAAATGTTTGGATTGAAATTATGAGTACTTAGATGAAGGGAAATATTTAAGAGATGATATTAATGAATAAAAACATGCATGAAGAGTTGGGATACCATCCAAAGGTTCTTTATGAATAATTTTGTCAAAATATAGTTTAAAAGGAATTAATTTTATGTTTTCAAATAATTGGATTTCATTTATAAATCCCCATGAAAAAATAAATAATTTTATTATTTTTATATATGGAAATGTAAAAAAAGAGATCCCCCAATCTCTCTTAATTTCATAATACGTTTAATTATCTCAAAATAAATTATCTAATATTTAAATGACTTTAAAAAAACTTTTTTATAATTTAGTGTCATGAGTACTAATAGTTTTCAAATTATTTTATTTTTTATGACATTTATAAACCTTTTGAGACATTTTTATGTCTTCGGAATAATTTGAATATGTTTGAAAAACATCCAGATAAATTTGTAAGACATTGGATAAAACATAAGAATACATTTCATAAAATTATTTGTGTATTTTTAAATTAGAAATATAGAATAATCATGGATTAAAAATGAAATTTAAGAAATAAAATGTCATATAAGAATTTTATATTTAATGAATTCTCATTTTATGGGAGTAATAGTGAGACCGTATCACTTACAAACCCTTATAAGAATATTAATTATGCCATAAAATGTTAAAAAGTGAGGATCATATTGGTGACTTCATAAGACAAACTATGTATTATGAGAATGTTAGGTACTGCTCAAAATTTAACATATTTTCATAATAAATATTATAATAAAATAATATAATATCATATGAAAGTTTTTTTAATATTCATTGATTGAAATTAGATACCAAAGGTGGCTAATTTTCATTCAAATTGGGAACAGTTTGAGAGTAATTCCAAGACACGAACCAGAGTGCCACATCACAATGTAAGGAGTTGTGAACACATGTAGGGATAATGACAATATATAAATTTCGTGTATTTTAGGGATATGTTAATGAGTAAATTATTTTATATTTTAAGAATTTTCTAATTTAAAAATATAAAATGGGTTTTTAGAAGATCTAAATAGGGGATTCAAAATAGAAATATCTACTAGATTAAATAAATGAGATTTTAAATTCTCAAATATATATGGTTTTCCAAAATTAATTATTGAAATAATATTCATTTTATTTTATATGAATAAAAATATAGGATAATGTAAAAAGAATGAATAAATAATACAACTCTAAAAGAACTATTTTTATTAATATAACACCACAAATTATGAAACTCTTATGAAATTACGACTTGTTGAATAAGAGGAAAATGATATCGTAGTAACAAAAGATCATTCATGTATCAAAGAAGAAGGATAAGATGACATCCCAAAATAAAATTCTATATTAAAACATAACCACATGAAATATGTTATACCAGATTGAGATAAAATATTAAGGGGGGAATTATTTCATAGAAGATAGGATATTTTACATTCTACTCAGCAATTTTTGGAAGATCCATTGATGAATGTTAGTACTAGTATAAAAAATTCAACCCCATAAAGATCAAATGATCTCATAAAATAAAAATTAAATAATAAAAAAAATTAAACTATTTATAAAATAAAAAAAATAAAAACATTGGTCAACCAAAAACACCATCACAGTCATAAAATATGTTATTAGTGTAACAAATATTGGAATTGGGATTAGTAAAATAATGAAAAAATAGTGTTAAATATTAAAATATTCAGAAAAAATCATAAAAACGATTGTGGAACAAGTCCCATAACAAAAACATCTAATACCCTAGCCCATTTATATTGATCTATAAAAACCAATGTCTAATAATATTCCCTCTATCATCTCACCATCTAAAAATGTCTAATAGAAATGTATCTTTTATAATGAAACCACACTTCTAAATAAATACATATTAAACTCCAATATAAGATCTATAAATAATAAAAATAAAATTATGAAATTCCTAGTGTAAACCATATAATATCCACATTAAATCAAAATACAATTGAATAACAAGAAATCATTCCATAGAATCCCTTTTAAAGTAAGGGAATATGATTTCCCAAGACCCTGGGTGAATTCAAAAAAAAAATCAATTGGGATTCAACTCAAAATCTCTAAATCACAAATTAGTATTAAAATAAATGTGAAGAGGAGTGAATAGGATAAAAATGGGAAGGAATATATTATCTTTTTAAATAAAAAATCACTTAAAGTCACCTTGGAAGAAAATGAAGGAATGGTAGGGAAGAATAACCTCTATGAAACCAAGACGATATACCTCATATATTTGGGAGAATATGAAGATTATAAATAAAGAGATGGGATATATAGGTTTCAAAGGGAAAATATCAAAACAATGCTACTAAGAAAATTTCGTGCTACTGTGTACTTAGTTGAACCCTTTCGCCAACCTTTCCACTACCAGATCCGTTAAGTACTTTCTGGATAACAACATGATACTTTCTGTTAGATAAATTTGTAAATTATAAGTGGTACCCTTTTGTATCTTGTTATAATTTATATATAATCCAATGAACCTCATAAAAAGTAAAATAATATCTATAAATTATCCACAAACAATTAAAACCAAATATAGATCCTAAAATGGAAAACTATTTCTTAATCAAAACTAAAAGTTCAAGTGAACTCAATATTTAGTCATCCAAATACCATTCATATGAACATAATGTAACCTTGATAATAAATTTTAAGACATGAATTATATATTTTAGGACTACCATAGGGCCATTGATTTAGAATTTTCTATATATGTTTCATTTGGTGATAGAACATACTTTGCTTGATTTTTCCAATTGGTATCAGATACTCTATACATGTACAACTACTCAAGGTTGTCTATAAATAGTGTTATTTCTAAAAGTCCTCAAGATATGATGACAGAATACTCTGGGAGTTTATTTTTATTTTAATGCGACATAGTAAATTGGTATCATCTTATTAATTTATATGAGTTAATTCCATGACCATGACTCCCACCATTTGAATATTTAAGCGATAAATGATTTGAGGGACTTTTGTGTATCAATATAGAGGATCTATAATGTACTGGGATCTCGTCCCATTTTTTACTTCCATGATATGATAATTAGCCCAAAAAATCTATATTTTTTCAAGGAAATAACATTGTTGAGTACAATTAATATGAGCTGTAGTAAGGAATGAAGGGTTTGTTTTCGTATTTAATTTTGTTGGCCCTCCTATTTTTATACCATTTTTTTCTCTTATGAAATCTTTATTCAGTTAGTAATTATTTTTTTGACCCTCTATGAAATATTATTTTTGATATGTTTTGATTTCTATCATTTATGATAAGTTCATATTTGGTTTTCTATTTTTATTATTCATGACACTATATTTATTTTCAATTATATTTTATGTTTAGTTATTTATAGAGAGCAAGATGACTAATAGTTTATGTGTGATTCTAAGGAAAGTGTTGTTATGGATATTTAAAAATACCACTTCAGGATTATTCATATGAATATTACAGTTCTTGTATTATATTTTTCATTAGTTTATAAGGGTATAAATTTAATCAATTATAGGGAGGAGGGAACATGACTGAGTTGGGTAGCTTCGGTTTGAGTTGTATTTGTGTGTGTGTGTCTCTATTTTTGTGTGTATCATTTTTCCATAATGGAAAATTGTTTTTGATTTTTATAATCCTAAATTTTTTATGTTACTAGGTTGGAAACATTCAATTAACATATATTTTCTCTCACTGAGTGTTTTCATACACAACCACATGAAAAGTGTCTCTCAGTATGTTGATGATAGTTACAAAATCCATTTAGATCATTGGAATCATCATCTAACTGTGTAAGTGGAATATTTTTTTTATATTCCCAGTTAAATGATTGTGTTATTCATTTTATAAATATGTATATTATTAGTTTTAGATTGTGACTTGAGATGAGTATTGTATTGGATGTTTATGATTCGATAAATTTTTTTGTTATTTGGGAAAAATTATATTTCACTTTAGATTTATGTCATGCTACATTTGTATTAGTTGATGGGCCATTTTATTATTGTATTTATTATTCATTCTAGTGATTTATTATTATGTTATTTTCACTCTATTATATTGTGATACATATCATGTATACTATTTTAATTTCATATTGTATACTATTGGAGACCCTCTTGGATACATCTTTTATTATCCATTGGTTTCTTTTATGTCTATTATACTGATTTTTCTTATTAAATTTTCGTTGGATTTATGAATTCCCCATGTGTTTATATGGAATAATCAATTCATTTATTTTTAGTACCTCATAACTGGTCAGTAGCCACTAGAATAGGTCGAGTTATATATGATATCACCAAGAGAAACTAAATTTTTCACTATTTAGGGAACTCAGTAATGCACCTTAAGAATTGGCGTCAATGTCTGTATTGGTTATTATAGACTCAGTTATATGTGGATATTGGATATCATAACAATAAAGGATGATCTCGAACAAACATGGAGAATATAAATTTGGATTAAATATATTATACATGGGTATATCCAATTTTAAGAATATTTATAAAATTTAGAGTGAGTCTTGGTTTGGAATATCAAGTGTTATATGACTGGGGATGTCTGTTTGGGCTAAGATATGATACAATTTAATTTTTATACATCATGCTAGGGAAGTTATTATAGTATGATACACACACACACCAATGGGGAGTGTTGTTTGAAAAATTGAGCTCATATATATTAATTATTGATTTTTGAAACTTGAATTATATTTTATTTTTTTTTCATTAATATATTATATTTTGTTATTAAAATAATAAGAATCCTATGGGGTTATGTATTTGGTTTTCTTTTTAATTTTCACTTATTTTTATCTATACTAAATTCTTTTTTAGATTATTGTATATTTTAGGAAATCATGGTTTTGAAAAGTAAATTCATGAAATGGAATAAGGCCTATCTAAAGTGTTTTATGAATCAGTTTCACTTAAAATGGATTCAATATATATATATTTAGTAATTGTATTTATATTTTTTAGTTTTGAGAAAAAAATATGGATAATTATTTTATAGCATGATTGAAAAAATAGTTTTGAAAAGAAAATGGTTTTTGGGGAAATAAATTAAATTAGGTAAATTTTTTATTTTAAGATTATAGTGGAAAATTGGGGATGAAATTGTTATTTTGAGAACATTCATGTAAATTTTGACTTCTTTAAAACAACTTGAATTGTTTTAAAAGTCAGTAATTTATAAATACATTATCTAGTTTGATTTATTTTTCAGGTTGATTGGTACTGATCTACGAATATTGAATTTCATTTTTATATGGGTTTGGTGATAAATCTAAGAGGCCAATACGATATCTCTAATTGAGATGTGTTTTCTTTTAAGGGATCTTGTATCAAAATGTGAGACCAATGGTTTCAAATATTTTAATCCATGAATTAGGAATAGTTAACTGATTTCAATGATAAGGGTCGCATTTTTGTAGAGTTTTAATTTAAGATATAGTATTTATAATGTGAAAAATATAAATAAATAAGTGGGTTGATCATTGGTATTTTAGATTTAGTGTTTGTATTCATAAACAATTATTATGTACTTGTGATGGATATGACTAGGAATTTTGGTTATAGATAATGTTCTATGAAATTAGTAATATATACTATGTTGTTTGATGATATCAATAAGGTGATATTAGTCATGAATGGTTTATTAGATGTCCTTGTGACCAGGTTATAGTAGGCTTGGTTAATAGTTCTTTTTAGTGTTATAATTCATATATTAAAACCCCAATTGGCATTTTTATGTGGGATTGAGTGAGATGGTGAGGGATTGAAAATTGATATATGTTGAAATTTATATTTAGGAGATTGGTGATTCTTCTCACAAATGAGAATAAATAAAGTGGAAATATTTTAATGACCCTGAAATTTTCGTGCCAATAAAATAGAAGGAAGTTAATAATCATTTTCACTCTGATTATATTGAATTATAAATTCTTTAATTTTTGTTGGTATATGTTTTTTAGGTACTAATTAATTACATTAGTTAGTTTTTTAGATATATAATGATGTGTGGGAGATATCATAAATAATTTTCTAGGTGGATGGTAGTTGAACAAGAGAGCAGGGGCTTGTATCTTCTACCAGGTAACTTTTTGTGGTCAATTGGGTACCTAATCGAGTGACCAGTTGGTTGATGAAATTTTTTATCCCATTATACATAAAACTAGGTTTCTAAAGGCCTTATACTAGGAAGATGATGGTGTATAGAGTATTTGTGGTTTCTAAATCAATATCCTAGTAGGAACCAAGTATCTAATTCTTACACACTGCGTACACAATTGGAATCTACCCAATTTTTCTAGTAGTTGTTGGACTATAATTGGATGGTTTCCACATTCATTTTTTAATGGTTGGACACTATGAAAGTGGTAATTTTTTATATCTATTTCTCCTCTATTCCTACCTTAATTTCATATTAGTTCCAAGAAAAATTGTAATCCCTTTCAGGTTTCATGTAATCCACCAAACCTTGATCATTTTTGTCCAATTAATCCTTTTTAAATTGATTTCGTGAGTCATTGATACGTTTTTTAAGTATTATTCCACTTAATAATCATGTTGTCACAAAAAACATGGGTATTTTCTATGTGGTAGATAAATGTGTCTTAGGAGGTTTAGATTCGATCATTTTTTCATCATTTTGTTAGATGATAACTAAAATGTCCATGAATGAGATACATATACACACAATTTATATAGGACACTATATATATTGTATATTTAATTTTTGTATATAATGAATGAATTATTATAATATATATATATATATGATATCTATATATATTATATGAAATATGAATGAAATGTATTTCATGGATTATCCACATTCGACATAACAATATGTACACTTTCTCTCAAATGGTTGCATTTAGTTACAAACCAATATTTTGTTTCTTTAAGTTTCATTTTATTTATTGATGTTTCATAAACGTATAATATACCTGACATTATGTAATGAATGACCTGAGTTATTTATACAATATTTCTAAAGAACATCATGTGAAAGATTATAAGAAATTCCCTTATAGATTTTGATATCCGTATGAGATGATGAAAAGTATTTTAATCCTCTCTACTCCAAAAAAATATTTATCTCACCCAATAAGGCACTAGAACCACTTCATATTCTTAGTAACCCTCACAAAGATTTTATGAATCCAATATCTAGAGTATCATCTTAGAAGTAGGGTGAATTCATTCACTACTTTTCCTGATCTTCATTTCCATTCATTCTTATAGGACGAAGTAGGAAGCTGTTCAACTCAAAAATACATGGTACATTGTATTTTTAATATTTAATCTATTTTAATTACTTATGATATATCTCCTATGTTTTATAGTTTAATTATACTAATAATGATCATTTTATATTCATAATTAACACATTAGTGGTTTCATATGGGTTTTCTTAAAGAATCCACCATGTATTGATCATTGCAATTTGAGAAAAATTAAAAACAATATTTTCATAAAACATATGCAGTTTAAAGTCCTTTATGAGATAAGAACAAATAAAAAAATGATTTATCCTTAGAAGAGGTGTTTATGTAAGGGTTATACTCTTACAAAAATGTTTTCTATAATTATAATAACCTTGCAATAAGAATTTTTTTATTGAACCCAACCCTCTAAATATATTCTAATGATAAAATATAGATAATAACCCCCATGAGTTATACCTATAATAAGCCCCAGATTCATGAAAATCGCACATGTTATATTGAATCTCATATATGTGAGTCATTATACTCTATTAAAAAAATAAGATCAGGATATCATATACAAACCCAATAATAAACTCCATCAAATTTGTAAAATTAAACCAAAATCCATCTCACAAGGCATCAATAATGTAAATACAATTAATAAAAATATTTCAAAGTAAATTATCAAAAATCAATTCCAATAATTGTGACTCAACATTAGACCCAACCCATGAAATAAATATCTTGGTCAATCATTAAATTTCTCCTAGAAACCTAAAACAATAGTTTATATACATTTGGGATCATAAAATGTTACTAACAAGGATCATACCCAAGGTCTCATGTGGGAATGTGAGATGATCATCCTAATGTTCTAGTAAACTAACAATATATCCAACAAGATCCCATATAGGTCAAATAACTATCCCCATACTCCATATGGATCACTCACCAAATCTCACAATCAATATAGTAATATATCATTAATATTAAAACCAATAATGGTTCCTCACTACCACATCCAAAATGATTTTCTTCTCCAACAACCCAATGTTGAAGGTCATATGCTCTCTTTTATTCTATACACATCGTATCACAATCAAAATCACGTCACATATTTAATAAAGACACATGGGACACCTCTGATGTTGTTTAGGACTCAAACTTAATTACCCAACCCTTGTAAGGAATACAATCATTTTCTAGCATCGAGTATCATCATATCATGTAGCATCTCATTAAACCTCTTCTAAAAACTGCATGTCCATAACTTCACATCTCGTTTGAAGTCACATGACCCATCATTATTGAAGTAATAATAGGGAAGAGAGGGAAGAAGATAGTCTATGTTACCACCATCCCATATGTGGTGAAAAAACACCAGGAAGCCATAACCTCTGACTGTAAGTAGGATTATCCAACTTTTGTAGGCGCATATAGAAATAAGAAAAAAAAATTATATACATAAAACAAAATACCCCATATAGGGATCAACAACAATAGTACTAGAACTCACCACATCACCACCAAAATACCATAAATCGACCATTAAATATTTTTCCACCACTATAGTAAACACACCAAGACACCCTGACACATGCCACATAACATTTCCCACATTCATTTAGTTGTTTCAACCATTTCATTATATAATAAAATTCATATCTCTTTAATTTACTAATCCAATTCATTCATATTTACACATCACATCATCAATTAAATAGATTCAATAAATTTACAACATATAATCAATAATCCCATTCTTTATTCATTCACTAAACCACATTCTTTCATTTCAGCATCATATTTTATTCCATGTCTAACTGAGAGACTAAAAAACCAAACTACACAACAACTAGTCAAAAATGACCCATCTCCATAGCACTGCACATCCTCCATCATCCTAAAAAAATACACATTGCACGTACCAACATCTTCTCAAAACACATCCACCACAGAAAATTACCACACATAACCATAACACATCATTTCCACACAGCATCACCATTTCACACCACAAAATCACATCCCAAACTATCAATAACAATTCACAAAATATCACACATCGCATCCCTAAAAACCAACCATTGAAAAACATAAAATCCCTACACATTTTGAAACTCCTCTATTCAAAACCATAACCAAAGAGTAACACACCCAATCCAAAGAGGGAAACACAAAATTATGAAGCACACATGAGATATACCAACACTGGATTCATTAATTATTGAAGGAATTTAAGAAATTTACATCTCAATTTATCATGTATATTATAGATACCCAATATTAAATTACATTGATATTACATCATAGTATATGAATATTAATTATATTGAAAAAATACATGTATGAGGAACGTAATAATTTAGTGTCTTCGAAAACATAGAAAAAACACTTCTATCCTATTGAATGATCTTCAGCATCTCCCATAAAGATTTCCAACTTTTGTAATTCTACCTAAAAGCATTATTCATTACCTAGGTAATGAAAACATATGCAAGGGGTGAGTTTATATTATCAGTAAGGGTAAATAAAGAAAATGTGTAAGCATAACATAAACAAAAGGTTATGGGACATGATCATAACATTTTAATACCATACCCTACATATAAAATATCATAATAAATATTAGAAGTTCAAATGACTTGAATAAAAATCAATTAATTAACCCAAGCCAGGAAATTATAATATAATAATAAATCATGGAATTTTGGAAAACACATAAGAATATAAAAACCCTATGTCAAGGTGGCCTACCAAGGCCTTTGAAACATGTTAGGCATGGTTAAATCACCTATTTACCTATGTCACGCTTGGGATGCACTCCTGTGTACCCTATTGTATCGGTAATGGGTTGTCATCCCATGTACCCCTTATTTAGTTCATGGGATATCCACCTATTTACCCTATTGTTTTTTTCATAGGATGTCCTCCCATTTACCGTCTTCTTTCAGGCATGGGATGTCCTCATATGTACCCTCTAGTTTAGATCATGGGATTTCCTCCCATATACCCTCTTCTTTCGGGCATGGTATTCCCTCTAGTGTAACCTTTGTGCTCATTAAACATTTATCATTGCCCAATGAATTTTATGGAGATATAGGTCACACCCATCATGTAATGAAATCATACATGCTTGTGAAGAAAACCATTCATTATATCACGGCCCATGAAAAGTTTTTAGTTTAATAAACATCAAATCATAATACATTTAATGAAATGGATAACATTGACTTTTCATCACATCATAAACTATGGAAAAGAGATAGGTTTTATAATCCCTTCATCAAATAAAAACCCATTAAAAGAAGTTATATTCAAAAGTATATAACCCCTGGTAGTGAAATGGGTTTCATAAGAATTCTTCCACCTAATCATACCATTCTGGGATGAATATGAGCTGAACCTTTGGATCATTTCCTAGAAGGTCCTTATGAACATCAACAGAATTCATAATTTATGAAAAATAAATAGGAATAATTTTTTTAAATCATTTCTTGAGTAAAATATCTTTTTTACATTGAAAATTTATTTTTAAAGTATAAAACATTTTTCAAAAAAATTTTCAAAGAAAATTCATTTAAAACATAGAAATAAGGCTTCAAATAATTTTGAAAATAATTTTCCTTGAAAACCTATAAAAGAATAATAATAAAAAATTGAAAACCTTTTTCATTTAAAACATATAAAATAATCTTCGAAACATTTTAAAAATCATTTTCTTTGAACAAACAAATATTACTTTTAAAAAATATTCAGAATTTTTAAAACCATTTCATTAAATATACTTTGAAATCATATAATTAAATATTCAAGACATTTTTAAAACCATTTCATTGAAAATATGTTTGAAATATTATAATGAAAGAATTTAAAACTATAATAAAATTATAAAAAACGTCATCATTCAAAATGATCTTCATCTATCAAATGAAAAAAATTAAAACATTTAAAAAAAGTTTTTTTTAATATAATAGATTTCTGACATAAGATATAGATACAATAATATTTTTCATAAAAACATTTCTTAGTTATATTATGTACAAAAGAGTAAACAAATGGTACAAATACATTGATATATCTTGAATTAACATAGTAAAATGAATCCCATGAGTTTAATTGAGATATGGATTATAATATTTCATCTAAAAAGCATAATCATTAATAATATAGAGAAGTGATGATATTTATTCAATAAAATCATACCACTTGGATAAATTGGATCATACTCTTCATGGAAGAATATGAGATTACGTGAATCATAAAATATAATTAAAAGATGTACATTCATGTTATAAAATGTCAATTGGTGGAATGTATACCATGTTAATGGTTGTATTCTAATAAAAAACATGTGTCTCAAAGAAGGCAATTGGTGGAAAAACTACTTTACCGATTTGGAAAATTTTGAAACATTAAATCCATAAAATAAATATCATAGAACGAATATGTAAATAACAATAAATTTAATTACAAGAGACATATTAAAATATAATAGGTAATACATAAACCACTCAAAATAAGTGAATGGATAATAAAACATGTATCTTATGGAAATAAAAAAAGTGGGATGAAATCCCCTTACCCTGTGTTTGGACTCTTGTCGTACTCATAAAAAACATCCTCTTAGATGGTTAACACCTTTTTGTTTTTAGAAAAAGACCACCACATATTTATTTCAGCCTAAGTATTGGATTCTTTGAGTAAGGGATGTGTATTGATAAGTGTATTGGTTAGATCTTGTCTGAACCATAGCTTTTTGAGAGGTTTAAAAAATTAGGATTGGTGGTGGCCTTTTATAGGGAAAGAAAACGACACGCATAGAATTTTTTAAAATATGTTTTGTGTACACATGTTACTAGTGTAAAATATTTCATAAAAAACCTCCCCAAATGAATAATATAAGGTTTATGAATGTTTTATGTCTAGATAATTGGGTTTTGACAAGTTTCTAGGTCATTTGGTCCCCTATGAGTAATGATTATTCCCTAATTAAGCTTAATTTGGCTTTAATCGCTATGATTAATTTTAATCACTTTTACTAATTTTTTGGTAAAAAATTAATATAATATAATTAGAATATAAATATTATACTTATTACAGTGGTGTATATCAATTGTTTAAAAATGAATTCACAGAATTGGAAAATTTAAGATTATTTCTAATCCAACTTGTTGGTAGAAATAACAGGATTTAAAAGTTGAAAATGTTAAAAATTTAATTACGATTTTGTATTAAATTTCAATGTGTAGTTTATTATAATGTCCTAAATTGTATTAATAGATGAATAATTGAACTAATGTGACATTAAAGAAAATTAAACTATTAATTATCAATAATAAATATATAAATGAAATGGTAGTTATTAACAAAATGCATTATTTTCAATATACATAAAAAATTATATTTCCCAGAAAAATACCAAAAATATCCTGAAGCTAATTTTGGAATTATAAATTAAAAATAAATATTATTTAATAAAATTCAATTTTTATGTGCCTAAAATTAAATTTCTTGTTCCTCATAGAGAGTCATGAAAAGTAGTTCATTAGAGAATTTGTATTTATAAACATAAAATTATTTTTCCCAAAAAAAACATTTTTAATTATCAAGATATTTTATTTATATAAAATTATTATTATTTTTTGAAAATTCGTTATTACTATTCATATTAATAAGTTTAATATCTAGGTTGTAATTATCTACATTGAATAATTATAACCAAAAAGTATGTTCATAGTGACTAAGTGTACCATGTAATGTTTGCTAAGTTAGTGTTGCGTGTAATACATGCCAAGATAGTGGGGCATTTTGTACAGGTTAAGTCATTTTTCAATGTAGCACAATCCAGGTTCATGTCTTGTGAAATAAATTTTGACTTTTTCTTTTAATATATATATATATATATCCTTTTCTAGTGTCATGTAAAATAAAAAATTATAAAAAAAATTAATCCGAAAGAACATTTCCCTAAATCATAGTGTGATATAGGTATAATAAAAAAGCCCAGTTTCCATGGTAAACCAATTTATTATCCAGATATACATTATTTAACATTTTATTTAGGGTATGATAACACAAAAAATATCAAGGGTCTCAACACATATCATTTATAGCATAAATGAGGCCTCCAACAGCTGTTATTTTCAATATTTGAAACAACCATGCACAGTATCATCAAAAATGTATTTGAAAGTATTAAATAATACAAAATATACACATACTAATCAATTTCATACCTAAAAAATTATTTTACTTCTTATTTAAATACTTTTTATACCCCTAAATGAAATGAAATACATGTAATTCTAATAAATTGAATGTAAAGAAGTGAGAATGAGGATCCCTTACCTCAAGAAAGCCTTTCAATCTCATTTCACACCATAAGAAATATAATTAGAAAATTGTAACTCAAAACCACACAAGGAGACCACATATCAACCCACACTACTTCAAGGGTGCATCAAAACACATCCCAACTATTCTTTTAAAAGAAAAGTACAATGCCACAACAAATCTCCAATGGAAGAATGGGAGTCGACCAACAATGATATATCAATAATCCATAAATCATCTTATTTATTTCCTTGCATATAATTTTACAAAGTAAATTCCATGGGTTCAAATAACATATATTTTAAATTCCATGGACCCATATAACATTCTATGAAAAAAAATAGGTCGTAAACCGTTTTCTATAAAAAAACCTTCCATTTTGGCTTGAAATAACATTCATAAGATGTTACACTTTTATGGTGTAAAGCCCTTTTACACTCTACTCATATACTACAAAACAATTGTAAACATTCATCCCCAAAAACTATATTACATCATATTATTCTATGAACCGCTATTTTATGGGGTAAAAATACCATTTAATCTCCAATCTCCATTGGACCTACTCAAGACTCCTCAAAAGACCTTCGATAACATCAAATAAAATATATAATGGTGTAGGATGGCATGTACCAATACATTTGATATATCTCAATTGGTTCTCATCATCAAGAATCATGAAAAAACATAAAAAATAGAATGGGGTTTGAATAACCTCCATGTAATATACCTCTCAAGGACTTAATTACACCTCAACAATATCATAAACAAAAGAAGGCAAACCAAAATTCTTACAAAACATTCCATAAAACCACATCACTGCATAAAAATTTCACAAACTCTCTTTGGTAAAAACCCACTTATCCCTTACCATTAAGAAATAACAACATTCCACATAGCCATACAAAACCAGAACACAACCATTGCATATAATAGACCAACTACATCTACTACCATCACAAAAAACAACCTCAAGAATTAAAATCCCAGAATATCATCTTGCATGTTAATATATTATCTATTTTGGGAGGTACTGACTCACCCAATCAAAATTAAACATGTTATTATATAACACCTCTTGATTTGGAATCAGGTCCCCCCATTATCACATGTGGAAATATTTATCATGCTTCACACATCAAAGACAAATAACATGGATCATAAAATAGTGAGATTATACCATCACATCATCCAAATAAAATATAGATAATAAAAACAACTAAATAATGTATAATATGTAGGAATATATTCCTATCACTCCAATGTACTATATTCTAGGCTACTATGTATCTACAATACAAAAAAAGGGAATGGTCCATCCATGTAGTACCCTCTCATGAGGATCCTAGGCCTCTGTTGGAATGTCCATGAATATCAACTCAACATAGACATCCAAGTCTCCCAAATAAATTATACAGGAGTCGTTACGTATACACTTATGAATCATGGATATGCGGAAGACCATTTAGATCATCTCAATACACAGTGGAAACACCAACCATTATGCCAACTCTCCACCACTCCCCAGCACATCAATGGGTCCTATGATCATAGGAGAATTCTTACTCCCAAAACCATACATGTATTTCCCTCGTCGTGGGGAGTATATCAAGGGAATGTGGTCTCTAACCTCGATCTCCCAGGGATTCCACCAATAATTAAAATAGGACTTTTTATTTTCATGAACCACCCTCATCCTATCTCAAACCAACTAAATCTTCTCAGTCA
Source organism: Viscum album (assembly GCA_963277665.1). Lineage (NCBI taxonomy): Eukaryota > Viridiplantae > Streptophyta > Magnoliopsida > Santalales > Viscaceae > Viscum > Viscum album. Next base: position 2,082,314,914 of record OY728126.1, read on the forward strand.
TACTCTTCACCACATCTAGACAATGAACTTATATCTCAACAATCTCAATCTATAATAGTATAGAACAACACAACTACCTATAAAACCCCTCAAATGGATCCATTCCAATGGATGAGTGATATTCATTATCGTATGAAATCTAAAACAATGGTAGGTTCTTTAACCACAATCTTCCAAAGTCTAGGACGCAATATCCCAACATAACCTTTAGTGTTTGGATGGTATTCCCCTTCAACCTATCTATATGAGGGTGGAAAGCAGTGTTATGGAACAATTAAATGACAAAAGTATCCTTAAATTCCATCCAGACCCATCAGGTAAAATAATTATCCGAATCGAAAATGACATTCTCAGTTCCCCAAGAATACTAACCACATTTTCCACATATAACCTCCCCAATACATCTATAAACCCCGACCCACAGATTCCCTAAAAAGGGTCAACCATTTCATTCGTTCCACTAACATGAAAACTGTATCCCAAACTGAATCTTCTTAGGAAAACCATACAATTAATTACAAAGATATGTCTTTCATTTTATAATTATAATAATTTATAGGATAGAAAACATATTGGAATATTGGTCTCTACTCTCACCTATTTCAAAATTAGAAACCACACTACAAACACTACCACTAATTGTTTCATCACTAGACACTAATTCTATCATCCCAAACCATGATACATATATGTCACACCTGGATTCACTACTAAAGTTGAGTTTTGGAACTCATGTAAAACTCCCCCTCATATTTCTTAGGGGACAAAAAATATTCTCTGGAACAACATCTAGTTTTGTCTATCCTCTAACCATCACTGAGGGGAATCTATCTGGAAAACATGTTCAATCATCACATATACCTCTAAGTATCCCCATTATGATTCCCCCACATACCACAACCATTATGAATCAAAAATCATCTGATAAATAAATCCCTATAAAACACTCTCTCAAACATTAATATGAATCCCTACAATATCTTTTATCCCATTCTAAACATCTATATACTCACAAACCACATCTCCTTGTAGCTTCTGAATCAACCATCTAAACCAGATATTCCTTTCCCAAGGAAAATGAGATCTAAAAATCAAAATACTAAAAAACATCAATCAATATTTCTTAGTTTATATTTATATCCCTCAAAGGTAAAACATATTTCTTTCTGTTGTGGTCTATGAAAACTGCAAGGCAGTCACTAATGAGGTAATTTCACTAAAACATTAGTGAAACCATTATTTTAATCAACTCTCGATCATGGGTTGAATATCTATGACCATGGGTACATAACTACATAGACTTATAATGTACCACTTTACTCAACTTCATCAATATGAATTCCATGAAAATATGGGAGGCATTATCTATAACCTCAAATGACACACACTTCCCCAATAAATTAAATCACTCAAGCACTAACCCACTTCTCATTTTGGAATCCAAATGCTACCATGGAATAATCTACCCTAAAAAAATCTTCGATTATCATTCCTAGGGTTGTTATCAAGGATATAACTCAATAGAAATAAGTCACAACCCTCTTCTAATAGCTTGAAATTCCATGTAAACTATGAACCTCTCTGATATTCATAGAAGTTTTCCAAAATAAAAATACCATAGTCATCGATGGTTCTACTTCCACACCTTCATGGGATACCAAGTTCTAAAGGAAACATAACTCTCAATCCAAAAATCATACATGTAAGACTTATCATAATTATATAGGTGTTGAATGACCTAAAAATACCACTAAGTTGTTATTAATTTTTCTCCTCTTCCATTGAGTATATTTATATAACATTGATTGATAATAAGATGAATCAGTCCAGGAATCCCTAGGAAACCAATTTCATAATCCATATAAAGCGGACAAATCATTAAAAACTATGAATAGTATGATGAAAAAATTTATGGGACCATACATGAATATTAATTTATAATTCAAAACATCCTCATTTTTCAATCACAACTAGTGATATGAAAACCATATATCATACTTTAAAAACAAACTATATCTTCTAATATGGTTAAAAAGATCATCTATCTTTGAATGTGGGTAATAGTTCTTGACTACTATCTGGTTTAACCTATGGTAGTCTCTACAAAACCCCAAAATATCATCCACTTTATGGGAGAATATAACTATATCACACCAATAAGATGCAACAGGTCATGTAAAACCCATATTCCACAGATCATCCACAAAAAAGTATAACTTGTGTAATCAATATGAACCTTTTAATTGGGATCTATCAAAATTGGTGACACATCTTATGGAAACTCTATCCTAAACTCACCAACTCATCAAGGGGATAGGGTCATAACTACAAAAGGTAAAAATCATGGAACTACCCCAAAACATTAAATCATACTCAACCAAACAATCCAATAATTGTTATGCCGACTTTGAAAAAAGAGGCACTATTTTCCAAACACCCATCTGATAAACTATCTTGTCAATGACAACCAATCACTGACCCTTCACATTGAAAAATTAAACTCTCTTCTATAATAAGTCTATTTAATAATGCATGAAATATTAAAATTTTATTTCAATGGTTATATCATATGTGTCTATTTGTAGTATGCAAAAATCTCCCACTAACTACTGTTTTCCTCTCACCATCGAATATCCTCGATACGCATCAGGAAAAAAAGAGAATAAAATCCAAAAGGAATATATAACCACATTGGAATTACAAATATCTCCATGAAAACTTCCAAATTATATAATAAAGTTGGAGAAAAAAATGAATATAAGGCTCCTAAAACAAATAAAGTAGATGTAAGGGTAAACAAAAAACTAATCATGAAACAACTCTTAGATCTGTTGGTGTTTCTGCCACTAAAGTGTGCATCATACCAAACCCCAAACCCGTACATATCAATTTCCATCACCGATTACCATGATCTAGAATAGTTCATTTTTTATCAGGATCATCATCTGGATTTCCACTACCAACACCACCTATCCTTGGCTACTAAAAAGTTGTTTGAGGTCCTTTCAACTAAAACTACTTCAGAGGATATCATTTCATCCATGGAAAAGGGGTATAAACACCCACTTGATACTTGCATCCACAATTCGTGGAAAAAAAATATTGACGGTGATTTATTTCTCTATAGACATACTCTATTAATGAAAATAAATCATAAAGAACTTAGGATCCATCTATCCTAGATTAATGAAATGATATATGTCATGATCCTTTCCCAACTAGTCATAATCTTGTCCACCCAAAAACTTATCCTATATTTCCTATAACTCTACTAATCTAAACACCCAACTATACATAATCATGTGGCTAGAATCCAAAATAAAATCATCTTCATAACCACAATATTTTTTGAACCTCTAGATATACTAATAACATAAATAGAGTGACAACATGCATGATCACTATGAATAAATACTCTTCCAGATGCCATGCTATGAACTTATCATCTGAAAAACATTAATAGAAATTGTGAAGATGGTCCATGGAAAAAATTACATGCTCATTTATAATCTTACTACCCTAATGAATTGATAGATACTCCTTCCTCTTAGTCATTCACATCATTTCTAAAAGGAATGTTGAATGGACTCTATCTAAAATTCGCGCCACAACACATTTTCCCCATTACAGTCACCAAGGTAAGAATCCACCACTAATATGCAACTCCTTATAACTGATTCAAAATCAATGGAACCCAAAACTAAGCCCGGTCAGGGATCAAGCTAAATTTCATCAAACATCCAAAATAACTCATAGAACGTGGGATATATCCATTTGATAATAGAAAGATAATTCCAAATTCAGAAATAACTAAATTTCATAAAAATATATTTATTCAATTCATTTTATTTTCACAAAAAAATTCAGAAATTTAAAAAAAAATCAGGATTCATGTATATCTCTAAGGTATGCACCCTAAAAAATTCAAACACACTTATTCAATTTTTACGATCAATTTTCTTGCACTAGATAATGTGGTAAAATCTCAAGTCCGAACAGGTCTCCCTAGACAATGTCATACACCATGGTAAACTAGCACTATTTACCTATGATAAAATAAAAACATCATAATTCATAAATCCAAAATCCATCCTATCTCTTAACCAATGCTTTGATACCACCCAACCATGACCTTATCCCAATAAAAGTACCAAAATGAAGGAAGAGGTATAATGACCCCCTATTACTACCTACAATATGTTGTCATTTTTTGATAAGCCCCCGAGGGGAAATATAACATATGGGATGTATTGCCCTTAATAAATAAATCAGGATCAAGAATAGGACAGGAATACACTAAAAAAATCATGTACATATATTTGTATGTTAATATAACTCTATATCACAATTCATTAATGTTGTAAACTAATAAAATAAAAGTCTTTAAGGTAAAATACCAAATGAAAATCCCTATAGAAGAAACATAATTGTATCTCCAACCAAACCTATGAATTTTTAACTAATTCCCTAAATTCATTCTAAAAACATAATAATAGTTTTTATATATGTTGTGAATACATGTATACTTAGTAGGATCATAATCATGGCATTATGTTCAGATATGAAAAGTGTATATTATTGTTCTAGTGAGAAAACAATAGAACCATCAATAAAATAAAAATATCAACGAACTAATCCCAGCCACATAATGCTCGCACAGAAAATCATGCATCCATCATAGTAATATAGCAGTGATACCATAACCAAAAAAAGTTCCTTGCATCCACTTCCCCTATAATTATTTCTCTCACACCATAACATCAAATTACTTTTTATGTCATCTATCCAACACCCATAACATCACAACCACATCACATCATGTCTCCACGATAACACATGGACCGTTTATAATGTTTTTTGGGATGCATCCCTACCTACCCCACCCTCATATGGTATTGAATTTGGCCCTTTCATCTACAATTATCAATCCATGACTCTTAATATCACACCTCACATTGAAATCCATGGTCATATATACACATATTGGTCGACGAAACCTGGGATATCACTATGAAAGAATAGAGCGTTGCCAGCTATCCATATCTACACCATCCATGATTTTTTGAAAATCACTTGAAACCCATACCCTCAATGAATTGGTAAAATCATTCAACTCGTGTAGGGTGTTTATATGAATTACAAAAACATTCATGATATTTATGTATATAGAAAACAATTCCCATCATATGGGTCTAAAGAACTATATTAGAACTCACCAAATCAACATCATCATACGACACATTGACCATCAAAACTATGCCACCAATATATTAAAATCACCAAACCTCCACCATAAAATAACGAAATAATTTCCCACTTTCATTTACATGTTTCTACAATTCAATGATATTAAAAGGTTCCACTGTATTTTATTTTCTATGATGTGTCATTTATATTTACATAGACCATATTTCATTTAATTCATTTATTCCATTTTCCACATATTAACTATCATCCCATACATTATTCATTTACCAACCCACATTATTTAATTTCATCATCATAATTTATTCCACTGATAACTAGGATACTTACACAACCACATTGTACAAAAAAATGGCACAATGCAAAACCATTTCCATAAAACCACACACCCACCATCATCATTGTACTACATTAGGAAAGAAATCTCACCAATACAACCACACATCATAGATCCAATCGACATCTCTCACTATACTCACCACACAGAACAACCACATATCACCACCACATGTCACCACCACACATAATCAACACACACCATCTCCATTTGACACCACAACCACAAATCATGTCCTCTGCACACAACTTCTCACAACTACGCACAATTCATACTTCCCATCCAACCACCACATCACATCAAAACAATTTACATCCCAAAACACATCCAGGAACCTAGATCATCATGAAAATACTCACCCAAGACACATCGGGAAACACAAAATTGGAAATCTTGCACAACATAAACGTACATAAGAATACAATATTAATTAGTGGATTTAATTGTATTCCCTCTTCATTTATCATGAGTATTCTCACATAATATGTGTTTCCATTAGGAACCAATTTATTATCCAAAAAATATATTAATTAACTTGTTATTAAGGGTGTAATGACACTAAAAAATATAACGGGTCTTAGAAGATATCATTTATAGCCCAAATAAGGATTATAACATCCATTATTTTTAGTATTGGAAACAATAATGTCGAATATCAACAAAAATATATATTAGTGAAGTCAAGAATGTGAAATTTCTCCACAGCCATAAATTTCAATCATTGCAATCTATTTCTATCATTATATCAATCCTTTATATCAATAAAAGGGAGTAATTATGAAATCACCATGCATTTAAAGTAAACAGGTGAGAATATGGATCCCCATCATCAAGAAATATTTCTACTCTCGTTGTGCACCATAGGGTGAGGAAATAACATCCTACAACTCACGACCACACAAGGAAACCATGGATCGAGCTACACCGTGTCAATGGACCATTAAAAAAATGCCCATAACACCCCACAAATCAACAATTAAATGTTTTAGTGAATAATTGAGGGATAATTTTAGAAAAAAACATAGAATGGTGAAAGTATTTCCAACAATTTCTGAATCAAAACCATCAAAACCCATGAATTGAAGAAAGGTGATATAGTTTGGATGATTTCCTATAGCATCTAGGGTATTCAATAAAAATGATATGGAATAAAGTATGAGTGAAACAGAATTGGATGAAAATATATCTGAAAAAGTTTTAACATTACTGATTTATAATATAAACTACATCAGTATGCCCAAAATTCAATAGCTTCACACAACTTATGTTTTAAAACTACATTTTAGGTCGTACACCATTCTTCAATCAAAACACATGGAAATTTAGTATTGAATTAACATACACCATATGTTACACTATTAAAATGTAAACCCATGTTATGTTCTTCACCTCAGGCTGACACAAGCTATGAACCACCATTAACACAAGCTATTAAATAGATGTTCACATTGTAAACGCCTATTTTATGATGTAAAATTGGCCTACTATAGTTCAATTATGTCTCCAAATTCCACCAATACTCTATATGACTCTTTTAAAAAACTTTTGACTACATTAAACTAGAAAATTAATGGATTAAGAAGGAAAAAACCATTACTATTTAAAAATGGATACCATCGACTACAATGTTTTATATAAAGTTAACCTAGATATTCACTTTAAGTGTAAAAGTAACTGCCGCATTTCCTTTATGAAGATGAGTTATGAAAAGTTGATTTTTGTATTACAATTACACTGAATTGTTTATTAACATGTATAAATGAATGACAATGCCTTACCAATCTGAATTTTGTTTAATGGTCATATAAAGGGATATCGATGTATAACCTTCCAAAAAAAATTCATGTAATGTTAATATCTCCAATACAATTAAACAAAATGATTTCTGTAAATGTAATATTTATATAAACATTAAATATGGTGTTATATTCGATATATGTATTGGTTTGTAGTTAATTTCCTTTACCCAAAAACTTATTTTCATCCTACGTATGTGTATAATTATTTAAGCTTACTCTAGATCCCCTAATGCATAAGGGTAAGCTAAAACATTGTTTGATATTTTTTTTTAACATATTCAATTTATTTATGGTTTATAAGATGATATAAATCATGTTAATTTTTTTTTGCGATATTTAAATTTATAGTATACTTATAAATTAATTAATTGTACAAGGTTTAAATATAGTTAAATTTATTTTTATGGAACATTTTCCCAAATATTAACGTATAATATTTTAAAATTATTTTTGAAAAAAATAAATGGAATAAATTGGTATCTAGAAATAAATTTTTTATATATAAATATTAAGTGTTTACTTATAATGATCCAAATATATTATATTTAGATTATAAAAAATGATTATATAAGGGAAATTATATTTTAAAATGTTTCTAGTTAATCATACAAACATATAACTTCTTTGTAGTGTAGAATATGATGGATTTCTAATTGAAATGAATGTAAAATGATTATACTCATGAAAATTTATAAAATTTATATATTTATCATTTATTTATTTATGGTTTATAAATGTCTCTTGTTTTGAAATTAAATAAATTGTTTATTTACAGACTAGATTACATTGATATTAATGTTTTTTAAAAAATTTATGAAATATATATATATATATATATATTATTACCATTTTTATAATAAATTCCTTATTTTATGGTGCCTAGTATTCCATAATATGTTCAGTATAATAAAATTTGGTGTTCAGATAGAATCATATTAGTTTTTATTTTAATTCTGAGATTGAAAATATTTTTTAAAAATAGTGTATTCATATTAGATGTTAGATTTATAATGAATTGATTTCTATCTGTGGTAAAGTCTAACCGGGTACAAATACTTGTGGTGGGACAACCATATTTTATGATATCTTATGTCTAGAATAAAAATGTTAATTTGGATGAATATCTATCATTGTAGTCTTACTCATGTTCATTTTTTCAATCTCATATAATTTCAGGCCTTTACATGAACTATTCATATACCATGTGTACATGATGCATTTAGTTATTTATGAATATGCTAGAATTCTATTTTTTGGATAGTATCATAGAATTTTGTGTTGTATAAAATGGTTCACATTAATGTGGTTTCATCACATTAATTTGGTGGTTAAAATAGTATTTTGATAACTAAATCATTATAATAATGGATTCACTAAAAAAATAAAACATAGTTGGATATAAACAACATATGATGTAAATTTTTTCAATTTAAAATTAATATGATTTATATTAAATTTTTGAAGAAATAAAAATAAAAATAATTAAATAATATGTGTGAGGATCCCTTCAATGTGTAAATTATCAATACCTACATTATTCATCTAGGTACTGTGGAGCTCAAAACGAGTTTTCATTGAATACCTGCTATATAGAAATAATTTTATTTGTAAATTAGGATTTTAATTTTTTATATTTTCAACATCAACAACAGATCCACATGATTGAATATAGTTTTTATATTGTTTATTTTTTCTTTAGGTTGCAATATCATAGGATCCTTATAGGTTAGAATATTAGTGGAATATAGTTGAGTGGATCCATGATGTATTTGGATAGGTGGTTATCCATTCAATTATCTAATAATCATAACTATTCTGATTATGATGATTACATACCAAAATAATCATGGTTTACTAATATTAAAACCGTTGAAATTCAGGATGAAATATGAATATTGGCCCACTAAATTGATATTATGTATGGGTTAATTTTATTTAGTGTGAGAGATTTCATTTAGAGGCCTTACTGAAATGATTTAATACATGATACTCACCTATTTATATTTATTTATTTTATATTATGGATTATATCTCACAAATCATATTAGACCATTAATGGTTATAAGAAATAAAATAATTAATGATCAGTGATTAGGAATGAGATGTGTTCTCAAGTAGAATCATTTGGTTTTCGAAAAGGTGAAGGTTATAAAAATCAATTTCCCTAAATTTTACTCATGGGTATTAGATACTTGATGTGTGTTACATGTTTTTCTTGAAAAAGACATACTCAATGGTAAAAGTGAATTAATTAAGGGTAATGTATATGTACATATTAGTAACGACGAATGGTTTTTTGAATTAGTTGTTGGAACCTATGATCTGATTTTACTATGTTTTATAATCATATAATTGAAAAATTAGTGTTAAGTACCCTCCATAAATATAAATTTGATTCCAATATCATTTTTATATAATACAAAGTTTTATTTCATTATTAGGAATTATAGGTGTTATATATATAACAATGAAATGGTTTATATAATTAGGATTATAATAAAAAAATTATATTCTGGATATGGATAATCCCATTAATAATATTAAGAATAAAAAGGATAGTGTTTATTCCAATCCCACATGTCTTTGGAATTATATCCTTAAGAATATAAATGTGAAATTTCAAAAATAATCCATATATAAGTATTTTTTTAATCATTTTATTATGAATAAATTGATACACTTTAATCTTTTTTATAGGGAAATTTAATAAGTTACCTCTTGTGAGAAAATATGATTCATCTTGTCTGATTTTTGATCTTATACAAATTTGATATATGTGGACTATTGTGTACACTAGAAGATGCTTCATTTAGGTACTTCATTACTTTTACTGATGAATTTATTCGGTATGGGTATGTGCTTATGGTGATGTAAAATCCTAAAACATAGAAATGTTCTAATTGTTTCATCAGAAGGTATAAAATCATGTTTTAATAAATATTAATTTCCTCTCATCTGATCAGATAGATTAATACTTATGTTATGAATTCACTTTTCAAGTTATAGAATATTGAATTCTTTTTCATAACACAATCCTCCCGAATCACCATTACATAATTGTGTGTATGGGAGGATTAGTTGTATCTTTTTTTATACATGGCCAGACTGATGATGATTCTCGGTGACCTGGACATTTCATTTTGGTGGTATTCTCTAGAGACTACAACATTCTTAAGAAATTTAATTACTTCCAAATAAATAAAAAACACCATTTTAGATATATTATATAAAACATCCTAGTATTTATTATAGGAATATTTATTTATTTTCAAAATTAATATGATAATTAGATTCTAAGAAGATTGAATCTAATACTATAAAATTCTTATTTTTTAGTTATCATAAAGAAACTATGGGATTTTGATTTTATAATCCTATTGATAAAAAAGTGTTTTTGGACTAATGAGGTATTCTCATTATTAAGAAACACATTATTCAATGGGTTTTTTATATGAAATTATAACATGGTGATGATTCAGAACAATAAATAATAAGTTTTATAAATAATGATGTTTGTCCTGTTCTACAAAGATATGTGGATAAATAAATAAATAAGGTCACATAATAAACTAATTGTTTGGTAGAATTCATCAGGATCCTGATAGATATTTATTTCTTATGGATAATGTTGATGAAGTGATTTTCATAGGAGACAAATATATTTCATTCCAAGATTCCATTAAGAGTATAGATTTCAATAAATTCATAAATGTTATGGAATGGGAATGGGAACTATATACAAAAACAATGTTTGTAACATAGTTGATGAACTTGATGGGGTGAGTCCCATAGTTTAGAAGTTAGTTTTCCACTATAAGACATAAATGGATTTTATAATATCTACCTTTAAATAACATGTGGTGTAAAAGGGTTATAAAGAGCCTTATGGTAGTGATTAGGATGATAAATTTTAAGTCGTTGAAATAAAATAGTGCATTCATATTTTTATACACATGGTATATTTTTATGATTATGAGATATATGAAATTGGTTTTAAGAATACATTAGACAATGAAAATTTATTTGAGGATATATATGTGACAAATTCTAGGTTTTTTGAATTTCCAAGTGGTAATACTCGAGGATTGAAATTGAAATGGAATATTTAATGACTGCATTCATTGAGGTGGATATGCATTTGGAAGATGAAATTTAATATTTTGGTTTCATCAAGAATGTAAAGGATTAATTTTTATAAAAGTGTTGTTGTAGGAGTAATGTAGTGTTTCTAATATTGTATGAGGATGATATATTTCATAATGGAAGTTAAATCCTAACAATTGACTCTATAAATATGTGGAAAGGGAAATGTTTCACATTGAAAGACATGGGTAAATATACATATATACTATTAATGATGATTTAGAGTTATTAATTTAGAAGGATTCCTAAAATGAGTTAGAAAACAAATATTGGAAAAATGAAAAATTGATTTATCATGTAGAACTCAGTGAAGGGGTGATTACTAGTAATTTATATCATAAATATATTGAATATTTTATATCCTTCTAAAGAGATAAAAATGATGGAGGTTTTTCCTTATGCATCCAACAAATGATTTTTAATTTATGCTATAATATGTACTCAACCTGTTGTATCCTATTATTTTTTGAATAAAAACAAGATACTAATTAAATCATGGTAAGAGTCCGTAGAATATTATTAAGAACAACCCTAAATATATTAGAATGAATATTATTATCTTTTTAGTCATTATAAGAGAGGATGTTCTCTGTTTAAGGGGTTCCAATTATTCTAGTTTCTAATCATAAAAAGATGATTTGAAATCCCAATAAAATATTTTCCAAAATAGTGGAGAAATTACTTTGAAGAGTTTCAAAAAAATCCATCCAATTATACTAGATTATAGAGTTATAATACATTGATTAATCAGATACTATAGAGGAAGCTATTTGGATCCAGAATATCATTTCTAAACATGGATTAGTTACTAGAATTGAGGGTGAAATTAAGAAATATTAGTAAAAATAGTGTCATTTGGTCTCATAAATGGACCAAATACATCATTAAAAATAGCATATCATTCAATTGACATTATTAGAGGCCATGTAATAATTATTTAGGAGGATATGTAGATTAAAATGGATGATTAGTTAACAAAACCATTACTGTAGAAAAAAACATGAGGTTGATATAAATTATGTGGGCGTAACACATGTGATATATTAGTTATAATGGATGTAAATTTATAACATAGTTATAATAAATTAAATATTTTATTATAATTAATTCATGCATGTTGTAGTAAATTTTATATGAAAAATTGAATGATAATATCACCTAAATATATGACCTTGCGTTTTACCAGACCATTGATCATTACGGAGTATTATGGGTTGTAATGATATTATAATCTGAGCTTGGGTAAATTATTTTTCTCGTTATAGGGAGTTTTATTTGAGTCTTGAATAATGGATTTATGTGTTAATAAGTGGACACTTATTACATGGATTGATTCTCTAAATATTATATCAAATAATGTCATAAATTCATTGAGATACATAGGGATGTATGCTTATTATAAATCATTTTTATATGAATTTTTTGAGAAACCTAATATGATAACCATAAGAATTTTATAACCAAACTAAAAAAGTATACATGTTAAACTATATAATATTAGGTGTCTGGGTACGTTATTTATCATGTGATCAGTTGAAGCATATCCAATTTGGTATTTTTTTCCTTGTAAAATGATTAATTACATATAATGTGTTAAACTACTTGTATAAGTGACATGTGATGTACTTATCAAAAATTTAATGAAATGTATGTATTAAATGACTTCATTGGTATTTTTAGAGGAATCATGAAATGATGAGAGGGGAATACTGTATTAGTATGATCTTTGTCTAGTGTAGCTTGATTTCATGGATCAATGGGATTATTCATGTATAAATAAGATGTATATAATACATTTTTGTTGGATAAGTTCATATATAAAAATGAGTATGACTAATGTAGAACACCCCAAACTCTTTTGTAGCTTGAGTATCAAAAATAGTTTTTTATATGCCTCTCTTTGCATTGATCTATGACATGAATTTCAATGTTGTTTTCCATGGGAATAAGGTTTATAAGGTCCCATAGTTAGACCCTTTGATAATGATAATATTTTAGACACTCTGTTTTATCATAATGGAAATAGTATAATGGATAATATTTATCCGAATTAGTTTGAATGGAATCATAAAGAGTTGGAAATTTTTTTGTAATGTCGTTGTAGGAATTTCATGAAATGGGTAAATTGATTGATGATCACTAAAATGTACATTCTTGAGATTCATGTAGATATATATATAATATATGATGTTATATATAGTTTATATTAAGATAACGAATATGATTTTTTATTTATCTATGTGTGTGATGTATATATACTGTTAAATATTCATGACATTCATATTTAGGATAAGTCACATTTGATGTGACAACCTATATTGTCTCCCCCAAATGGTAATATAAAAATATAAACCAAATGTTTTTTTATTTAATTATATTTTATTCATTAATATTTGTTTAATTAATAATCTCACCAATAGTAATTAAAAACAAAGATAAACTAAGAAGTAGAGATGGATGAAGAACTTCTTATAAAAGATGATTATATATTTTCTAGTGGTGTATGGGATCTGAATGAGATTGAAAAAGTTCTATTAAACTTCTCTTATTTGTGAGAACTATTTATATCACCATAGAATATACAATAACCTTTTTATATCCATATATTTCATAAAAAAGTATTATTATATCCACTAGTCTATGTATCACCTTGGATGAAGGGTGAATTCATTCACTAATTGTAATAATATCCAATAGTCATTCTCCAATATTGTATGAAGATAAAATCAGCTAAAAATCATGAATAATGTAATATACGTATTTAAGATAATTCATGTTTTTCAACTTATAAATATGGAACTCTTGGGGTTTTGGTAGTCTTATACTTCCAATAACCAATATATTATCATAATAACCCCCTCACATTTATCCTGAGGTATGTCACCTTATAGATTTAACAAGATAACTTTTATATAATTGGATAAAATTGTAGTTAATTTATAATTTTGTAATTTTTAATTTGTGTGGTCTAGTTAACAGGTTTTACCATAAGTGGATTCTATCATGTTTCTCACGGATCCAACAATGTTACACTATATTTAGTTTTGAGTTAGTTATTCCATTTGAGGTTTTATTTTAAACTGAATTGATAAATAATTTATCATTTTTTATTGATGATATTTGTGCTCATTAGCTTAAAAATATTAGAAAATAACTTAGATAAAATAATTGGATGTGTGAATAGAGTAAGATACCTTTACTATATGAGTGACTTTACCATTTAGATTATTTTATATTTATTTAATACTACTCTCATTATTATTTTCATGAATGTGTGGCAGTATGTTACATAATTCATTAATGGGATGGGGTCATATTGAACTAAAAGTCCACAAGTTACATATTTATGGATAAATAATTTAATTGTGTTGTCTTGTTGAAGAAAATATTAGTAGGCTATATGAAAAATTGTTTTGTGGTGGGACTTCAGTTTGTGAGAATAATTTTTTTCCAGGATGTAAAAATATAATTTTAATGGGTTTCAGTTTAAGTGGAAAATAAAATGGAAATGGAATAAATATTTTTAAAATATAAATTTATACAGTATGATATATTTAATTGGGATTTAAAAATGAAATTGATATATAGTGAGTTTCATAATTTAAACACTGATTTAATTATGTGTTTCTGAAATGGAATTTCAAAATATAATATGAGTTTTCATATATTTTTTTCATATTTTTTTGGAAAATAATTACAATTTATTCTTTCTTTTTATGTTATTTCATGATCTATGATGTATTATACTATAGAAATAATAAATGAAACCTTCCAATGGGTTTTATGTTTGTTAGATTATGTGGAAATATGATGTTGGTTTTCTTTAGATATATGTTCACAAGATCCTTGGATTATCCTTCTTAATTGGATTTTAGTTTGTAACCATCATTAATAATGATATGTTGTATTATATTTTATAGATTATTTAGAATATTGTTCGAGTAATCAAATTTTAGTTTTTCCTTTATTCATTGGATTACCTCAGAATGGAATAAAATGCCTTAGATATATTTTACGCATGATAATAGAGTTCACATTTATCTCTTATTAACCTATTAGAATATTTATTAGTTGTTGGGAGTCCTTATTTATTTAGAACTATCCTTTGGATTTTGTATCAATGGATGAGATGAAAGGTATTCACATTGAAATATCAAATAATTCTTGTGCACATATTTGAGGGAACTAATACCACTACTATAACAATCCTTGATAAGGATTTAGGTTGGGATTATGATATGTTTGGATAAATCCTTCACATTTATTATAGGAGAGGAACATATTCCTCCTTGGGATATTGAAATACATCAGTGTGAAATAGAGTAACTGGGAACATAACCTTAAAAGAGGAGATGAGTTTATGTTGGATTTCTAATTTTGAGGAGAAATTTGATCATCCTCATATACCATGATAATCCCCACATATGGATGATTTATTTAGGTATACCTCATATATCATCGCAGAGTGAGTATATTTTTCTTTATTCAATTGAGATTATTTGAATTAATTGACTTTCCATTATAGGATATGAATAGATATAGATTTTATTCTCCTTGTCTATGTCTAGGAATGAAGTGATGGATAATAATACTATAGAAGTATTGTTGAGTACTTTGGGAGGCTATTTCTAGATACATGAGAAAAAGGTAACTTAAATCCTCCTATAGTTCCTTCTAATGTAAGACCATTACCATATCACACATATTTTAATAACATAATAGATATATAATACATGGGATTAGTGTATAGTTGTATATTCATTTGATCATATAGTGGGATCCAACACCAGTAATGACTTATAATATAGGAGATAGAGCCAAAGGTTATCTATAAGTATTTTAGATGATAGATCTAGTGAGTATTGATGATTTGAGATTTGAAAAAGAAACATATATGAAAACATATATTTTAAACATATTTGGATCAATTAAATATTTACCAATTTATTCTTTCGTCAGATCTCAATTTGATTGATAATATGAACACTAATCACAATTTCATTTAAAATTTTCATTTTAATTTTTTTCCTTTTTTTCATTAATTTTTTATCACCCTTTGATTACCTGTTTTTATTATTCATAATAAAATCATTACTTCCCATAATTTGTGTGGTTTCATTATTTATGATTATTGATACAAGTTATTGTTCATGTGGGACTCTTATGAATTAAAATTTATGCATAGATAGTGACACCTTTTTGATATTATGTTTTTTGAGATGAGAGTGGCTGTATGTTGAACATCATGTCATTGATTATGGGAAAGATGGAATTTTCCATATCACATTAGCTTTACTATGAGACTTCAATGTGCGTGTTTATTTTATTTATTGTATGAGCATAAATGAGTTGTATTTTTTAGTTAGTGAGTTTCACTTATGATTGATTTTAACTCTCAAATTATTTTCATTCACATCCACCTAATCATTATAAATCAATTTCTTGAGGTGAGTGAGGGGAATACTATTTTATTAGGATGACCCTTTCCCCCAAACACCACATACATTTTAATGTTTGTGCATTCATGTTAATTTTTTTTTCAAGAATATGATTTATCATATAGTTAGATGCATCACTAGATGGAATCATTGTATAAGAGGTCGATTATTTAATAGTAGCTTATCATGTGGGTTATACAAATGTTGATTGTAATGTAAATTTTAGGAATATGTTATAAATATTAAATAGTAGACGATATAATTATATCATTTATTATTGGAGCATTTAATATATTATTCACTTACTATATCTTTATTTTATGTCTTATCATATCATATAGTGTAATTTAATATAATAACTCAAATTATAGGGATCTATCGAGGATACCCATTTTTCATGTGTTTTAGGTGTAACCAATATATATTTGAATCATTACATTTTTTTTATATTCTTGAAAACACCTTGTACTTATTATTTTAGGGAATAGTATCCCTATTATTCTTTTAGGACATGCAAACTCTTCAATATTCATCAGTACATGGGGATGAATTTTAGTTTTATTCTTGTGCCACAAACTCTATCACTATTTGTGTAACCTATTCCAGGTTGATACATGTTATTTATAGCCACATCAGTTATCTATCTTCATCCATTTTTAGTTATCACTCGATATTTTGGATATCATGTAAAGAATTTTTTTATATTTTTCTATTCGCTTTGAAGAGTTTTTTGGATTACATATTACATGATCATATATTTTAGCTTCCATGTATGCAATGATTGGTTGATTTAGATTTGAAAAGGTTGTTGAGTCAACAAGGTTTTCCTTATGACTTTTCTATTCCTTCATACTTGGGGAGATTGTTGAGTTATTAAGTTTTCCTTATGACTTTACCATTCCTCTTATTTTGAATATATAAAACACCTTATATCAAGGAAAATATATTTTTACCATGTGTTTTACATCTATATAGAGAATGTTTCCTTCCCCAATGAATTTTTTCCTTACCATGCTCATTGTTCATATCATTATTTTTCTATGTATAACATTCTGTTTGAAACCAACACCTCATAATCATATAATTAACTAGATATGAAGCATTCTGTTTTAGGAACCGAATTCACAGAATTCTGATTACAAATTGTGGTCATGATCATCTCTGAGTTATGACTCCAAATTTTGATTACAAATTCTGGTTACAAACTCCTTTGAGTTCTGACTCCGAGTTCTCAGAATACAGAATCTGAACTCTTATGAGTTCTGACTCAAAATTCTCATGAACTTTGACTCTAAAATTTAAATGTTCTGGTTCCTAATTCTTGTGAATCAAGATTCTGATTTTCCTTGAAATTCAATCTTTGGAATTCTATAGAGTTTAGGTTCCGAATTCATAGAAAGAAGAATCTGAATAACCTTGTATTATAGACTCTGAATTCTTTTTTGGTTAGACTCTGTACTTTCATTTTCATACATTTTGAATAATGGATTTTAGTTATGTAACCATATTTTTTTCTTACACATGTTTTTTTATAAAACGATGTCATATATTTAGTTACAAACCAACCATTGTCTGAGTTACACGAGTACAGGTCCCTCCGAAATTCGAGAAAAAATATGACTATTGGAGGAGGGAGATGACCATTGATGTAGTGCCTATAAATAGAAGAACATTTGATAGATCTCACAAAATTTTGATCAATCTAGAGAGTACATGATGATGGAGTGACTTATAGTGAGAGAGACATTATTTCTTTGTGCGTACTGAACTTCTTGTTCAGATTTTCTATGTGCGACTCCGAATGTTGCTGAGTACATTTGAGGGCTTCTGGGGATAGGAGGACAGAGGTGGTGACTACCTTGATGTTTAGGGCTACCTTGATGAGAAGATAGAGGTGATAACTACCTTGAAGTTGAGGGCTTGCAGGGATATCAACAAAGACTCTGATCTTTGTATCGAGGGCTTCACCAGGTGTGGGTAAGACAGACTTTCTTGAAAATATAAATTAAGGTACCTTTATCCAGGGTTGTTGGATACCCTACTCTTTGGGTTAAAAGATTTATTACTTTTTTCTTTTTTTGTTACAAGTTTTCCACTACATTTGTTTTGATGATGATAGTATAACAATATTATACATCATTACTCTTGTACTCTGATTTACCAAGATTCTATACGCTTTAAGGTAGAATCATTGTTGTTGTAAACTTTCATTAAGATTCACTTTCTGGAACCATCTTTCTAGAATCAATTTATCAGAATCATATTTCCAGACTTAAGAAAGTGTTTAGAACTTAGAGGTTTTTTGAATTTCTTTGTTTAACATTGTTAAACATAACAATCTTTAAACATTCCTACGGAATTTTTAATATTATAAAATTCACCCCCTCTTGTATTTTGAGTATCACTAGATACTACATACAGTTCCTATATTATTTTGATTCTACATTTAGTATTATAGAGGATGGTGGCTACGGCCTCGTGATGCATTCTCCCCACTGGTGACGACGATGGTCGTGACGCCAGCTCCTCCCCCCTTGGTGGGAGAGGGGGAATCATTGTCCCATGAGAAGGCTCGGTCTTTCCGGCCTTTCTCCAACCCGGAGTTCCTCCCACCTTTCCCGAAGGTTTCGATTAACCCTATGGTGCCTGACCTAATTGAAGGAGTGCCGAATCTTACCCTCTCATTAGATGAGTTCACATAGTCTTCTGCCTTGCTGAACTTCACTTTGGTGGCTCTATTCAGAAACCAAAGACCTTCGGTGGATGACTTCGATTGCTTTATTTTTTGATCAGGGGATCTTCGTGAACGTGCGATTGTGGGTTTAATA
Organism: Viscum album; assembly: GCA_963277665.1. Lineage (NCBI taxonomy): Eukaryota > Viridiplantae > Streptophyta > Magnoliopsida > Santalales > Viscaceae > Viscum > Viscum album. Next base: position 2,082,334,664 of record OY728126.1, read on the forward strand.
GATAGTAAGAAAATTATTATTAGGTTCGAGTCCGATATGGACCTCATTCAGGATTGGGATAGGGTGCCTCTCATATTCAAAGATAATCGATTTCTGCTTCTGCGTTGGTCTTTTGATCTGCATATGAACTGGGATTTTCCTTCTATCACGGTTTGTGTAAGTTTTCCTAAATTTCCTTTACCGTTTCAAAACATGTCTGTTATTCGCCTGTTGGGTAACATGGTAGGAAGATATAATTGTTCAGATTATCGCACAGAGGCAGTTTTCCATCTATTAAATCCACGGGTCTACGTTTAAATGGATGCATCACGCATTCTTGTTGATTATATTTGGATCACGATCAGGGAGGAATATAGATACAAGAAGCGAGTTATCTATGAAAGTTTGATGGATTTTTATGGTTCTTGCAAGTGCTTCAGCCACTCGACTGAAGTTTACCGAGTGAGGGGGGCCTATCACAGTGGGAAGGAGGCTATGATGGGATCCACGGAGGGTATAAGGCACAATGAAATGGGAAAATAATTGAGGATGAGCCGGGATTCAGCGATGAAAGAGAAAACTGAAGGAGGGAGGAGCTCTCAGATGAATTCTCCTATTGTGGAAGATCTTCCCTATGTTTCTCGTGTTATTGGCTTTGAGGAGGATCAATGAAATTCCAGCACTGTGGGTACTGAATAGGTTGGAGAGGACCGGAGATGCAGTTTTGTGGAAGTGGTAACCATGGCCATTCCAAAGGAGGATAAAGCCCTAGATCCCCAGGCTAAACCATTCATGGTTTTGAACAACAGGTTTAAAGTTATTATAGAGGAAAATGTAGTTGAGGGTCTGAAAGAGGAGGCCAATACCGGGGGTGATGGTGATGTGGTGCTTGCGGAGAATAGGTAGGAGGATCACTTGGGGCAGGAACTGGTTAGAGGTCCTGCGGAAGAGGAGGCCATTACTCGTTCTGTGAATTTAGCTGGGGGGATATGTCTCCTGAGGTACTTCTGCATGGTTTTAAAGGTAAAGAGGTTGTTGCTATGGCTCGGGAGGATTCTCCCCTATAATAGGGGTGAAAAACCTTGGTGGAAAGCACTACTCCTAAACAGAGGATGGATTTTTTGACTGGAGGTCATGAAGCTGGTTTGAAGGAACAGTCTAGAGTGGGAAAGGAGTGCTCTAGGGGAGGGAAGGAGAACTGGAGTACTCTTGATAGCCGTTTATTTAGGGATATTTTTAAATATGGGAATCATAAGAGGTCTACAGATGTTATACCTTTATCTACCACCTCAATAAAGAGGCCAAAAAAAGACTACTCATATCTCCCGAGTCCAATACGGACAAGTTCTGCTTCCAAGAGGAAAAATCGGGTAGTCCTTGCTGTCAAAAAAGGCAGTTGGGTTAAGAAGACAACATCAGTTATGAATAATTTCGACATTCACAGCAATCAGTTTCAATGTGAAAACATTTGGAGAAATCTGGAATGGGAATCAGCTACGGGAGAAGACGAATCCTGTATGGGATACGGGGATGACTGCGGTTATTATGATGTTTAAATTGGTGTTGTTTTGTGTTTTTTGTTGTTCTTGGTTTTTTAACTTGTTTGGTGTTGTATGTTGGGTACCAGACACCCTTAAACTGGCCTTTATTATATCAAAAAAATGATTTTTCTCACATTTGGTATTATAGAGTATATCATACCCACATACCATCTTAGAAATTAGTATCAGAGCACTTGTTCAATCTAAATTAATATCACAATTAGATTTAGAAGATAATTCATCTCATTATTTTTCAGAATCATAATTTTCGGAATCATAATGTACGGATTCCTTTTTTCTTATAGATACTCTAGATTTATATTCCTTACTTAAGAATATTTTCCTTGTTTACAAAATTTTTCTATTAACAAGTTATTGAGGAATGAATTTTCTTTAAAGATGGTAGGAATCAATGTCGGTTCCATAGATAATCTCAATACAACTAGACCATCTATCTTTGATGGAAATTATTATGAATATTGTAGAGATCGAATGAAGACTTTTATTATCAATACTGGAGTTGAAAATTTTGTTATGCTTACTGGATGATAAAAAATCCCTGACAATGAAGTTCGTACCATCACCAATCAAAAAAAGCATGAATATCAACTGAATTATATGGTACACAATACTTTACATTGTTCCATGACTAGTAATATATATAACCAAATTTCATCTTGTGTGGCAGCAAATTGTATTTTGAAGAAACTCGATGATACTCACTTTGGAACTTCTAATGTAATTGAAACAAGAAGATCCATGCTTAGAGATGAATATCATGGTTTCTTCTTTCCTTATGGAGAACCCATTTGTAAGGTGCAACAAATATTCATGACTATAGTGGATATTTTAAAATAAATGGGTGAGAAAGGATTAAATGATGAAGCAATTGTTGATAAGATCATAGTCATCATGCCCAATGAGTTAGAATCCAAGAGGACACCTATAGATGTGAACAGAAGGGATACTCAGATTTCCTTAGATGAGCTGTTTAGAACTCTTCTTAAACATTAGACTAGAATGAAGAGAGATGATGATAATGTTAAGAAGAATAATAGAAATGGTGGAGTTTCTTTTACAACTATGTCAAATCATATGAAATCCAAGAATCCTGAGAGAGTTATTATATCCAAATATAAGAAGGTTATTATTCAATCTAAATCCAGTGGAAGTGAATCTTCAGAAAATGAGGTTTCTAATTTTTCTCGAAGTACGAAAAATATTGTTGGCTAGAAAAACCTTCAATCCAGATATATGAAAAAGGAAATAAAATACATGAATGATTCAGAAGAGACCTGTTATGAATGCAAGAGAGCTGGACATATAAGACCAGATTTTCCTATGCTCAAGAGAAAAGAAATAATGGAAAACCATTCTGAGAGAAATAGAATGAAGTATTACATGGATACAGATACAAATTTCTTGAAAGATAATGACACCTGGAGTGCTAGTGGTGGTGACACACCAGATGAATCTTCAGATTATGAATCTTCTGGACAGAAGAATCATGGTCTAAAAGCCAGACTACCTATTAACAATAATTTCATTATGGATAAGGTACACAATGCTGAATCTATGACCAACAAATGTTTGAATGATAATGATAGTAAATATTATAACTCTTTAAGTAAATAATTTCCTTTGAATGAAGAAAATATTTTACCTACCTTTGAATAAGTTTCTAGGTTTTCCAAACTCCTTGAGACTGAGAACTCAAAACTCATGAAAAATCTTGATAAGGAAAAATATCGGAATACTATTCTTACTAAGGAAATATCAGATCTTTCTAAAGATCATTATAAGAAAATTTTTTATTTTTATAGTATTTCAAAAAACCTTGAGTAATTTAATTTTTATAAGAATAAACATTCTAAAGATCTAGAAAATTTAATTTCTATGAAAAATGTTTTCAAGCCTAACACTAGTTCAAAATCAAATGTTTTGGAAGAAAATAACTTGGTTATCAAACTGAAATATGAAATTTTTTTCATGAGGATGTGTTTCTCAAACATTACCTTAGGAAAGGAAAATTTTGATAAAATTTATTCCTAAATCCAACCTCTAATGAATAGTTCTAGTTTTGGTTATTCTAGTTCTAAACCAATTTTTAGCAATTATTTTTTCGTTCCTCAAAGGTTTTCATTCTGTACTAGGTGTCAGTGTAGTGGACACTGGGAAAAAAAATTATTCCATAAACAAAACTCAATCATTAGGATTTCATAAAGCCTATTTTTCTACAAAGATGTGGGTGATGAAAATTTTTCTTTCTGAGATTTATGGATCCAAGCAAGTCTGGATTCCGAAAACATAAATTTTTCTTATTTTCAGGAAAATAGAGAAAGTACCAACAACAATACATGGTACATGGATAATGTATGATCATGGAATATGACTGGTAAAAAAAACTATTATGAATAGATTATCAAGACGATAGGCGGAAAAGTAACTTTTAGAGATAATGCTAATGGAGAAATTATTGTCATAGGTAATATTTTTCTACTTGGAAAAACATTGATTTCAAATGTTTTATTTGTTAAGGGTCTTAAGCACAACCTCATTATCTAATTCAATTATGTTATGTAGGTTACCTTGTGAATTTTAGGAATGACATGTTCTTAGTACACAATTCCAAGGAACAGTTTGTTCATTCTGCCCATAGGTAGGAGAATGTTTACACACTAAATATAGAAAACCATTGGAGCCGAGAACTACCTTTCCTTAGTGCAATGGAAGATCATTCTTTGTAAAAACCCTGCACATCACCCACGTTCAAAGCACATATACATTAGGCATCACTTTCTTAGGGATCAAACACTTAAAGGAGATATCATTCTTCAATTTATCGGAACCCAATATCAACTTGCGGATATTTTCACAATATCACTACCCTCCGATAGGTTTCAATACATTAAACAGAAGTTAGGAATGATAATTGTAAGGTAATAATTCTTGTTAACTATCTGTATAAATCAATCTCTTTAAAGTAATAAAAACCTTTTCATAGGGGGGGGGGGGGTACATTTACTTGTTAGTCTTTCATATTTTTCGTAATGACGTTTTTCATATTTTTCATAATGAAGTTTTTTATATTTTTCGTAATAATGTTTTTCATTTATTTCATAATGAAGTTTTTTTTATGTTTTTCGTAATGATTTTTTTTTTCAAATTTCCATAATGAATATTTTCGTACTTGAAATTTTAGTAATGAAAATTTTCGTACTTGAAATATTCGTAATGAAGATTTTTGTACATGAAATTTTTGTAATGAACATTTTCGTACTTGAAATTTTTTTAATTAATATTTTCATACTTGAAAATTTCTTAATGAAAATTTATGATCTGGAAATCATCGTTATGAAAATTTTCATAATGATTTTTTCTTTTTTTTTGTTTTTCTTCCTAATCCAAATTCTTGAAATCAAAATTTCATCAAGAAGAATTTTTCCACAATAAGAATAATCTTCCTAGAAATCCAAAAGGTATTCCTCTTTCTTGAGTTTTCATAATCACCTTTTACCTACTGGTAGTTTCTTTTGTGTTTTAAATTTTTCAGATTCAATTTTCCTTAAATACAAATGTTATCCTTTAAAACCTCCAAAGATCGTATCCTACCAAATTTTCCTTGTAGCAATCATTTCAACTGTCAGATCTGATTAGAAGAATTATCATTAATTGGATTCAGATGTGAAGATGAACCTTCACAAAAATTCATATATAAAGGACATCCATAAGGTGATCCCACATCGATTTCAAGCCTTTAAGTGTCGAAGCTCTGCCCTCCTACAAAATCCCATTTCAAACATCTTATAGTTTTCTCAAGTCTGAATGTCTATGTAAGAATCCTCATTAAAAGATATTTCTTTAGTCAGGCCGATTGTGGAGTAAAAAGTATATAGAGAAAGGTTGGTGCATCCGAATTTCATCAACGAGTATGACTCCATTATCTCCAAGAACATCAAGCTTAATGCATGGGAAACTGTTTCCATTTCGAAGCCAAGGGCTGAAGACCTTCTATATCTGGATCTACACATTGAGTTTTATGAGTCATTGTGGTTCTTTAATGATGAAGGGAGAGATAAGTTTTCATTCAAGAGTTATAGAAAAACCTTTTCCATTTTATACACCAAGGTTTCTAGTGTGGGGGCGGGGGGGGGCTATATTATGAATGGGAAGCCGGGTTCTGTTCCCACAAGCTGCCAGATGTCCATGTATGTTTTATAAAGGTGAAGGATATGTAGTTTCTTGGACATACAGATGTCAAGACCATAAATATTGTTCATTTTTCTAAAAATAATCAGATCCTTGAGTTATGGGTTCAAGGTTTTATCGTACCGAGAAAGGGCGACAATGTCACGCTGAAGATAAGTGATATGTATATCATGGATGTTTTTATTAATCTATGGAAAATAATTCTGATAAAGCATATTAGCATTATGGTACAGAATATCAAGAATGGGAATTTGAGATCACATATAATCATGTATCCTTCACTTCTTTTCAAGCTTGTTGTTCGGTGCTTGGAGTCCTTCAGAATCACTTGCAGTTCAAAGTCAAGGAATTGAATAGTTATGCAAATCAGTGATGATAATATAAAGTGGATGTAAGTTAGTTTTTCAAAGGATACAAGAGAATTATTTGACTTACCAAAGGAAGAGGTTGAAGCCATTTTGAAGGAACAAGATGTTCCTGAATCATCAAAGAAAGGAGGAAATAAGAGGAAGTTGAAGGATGTGGAAGAAGAAGAGAAGACCCTTAAAGCCAAAGAAACTCAGTCTACACCTCCAAATACCAAGAAGTAGAATTCTTATCCGGATGAGGTGGTTCCCATGTGAAGAGAAGAAAAAAATTATCAGAAGGAAGGAGATCCACAATTTGGTCTAGATTCAGCTTACTCCAAGGCTATAAAAGAGAATTCTACTGAAGAACTTGAGAATCAAGCCAAAGAGAAGAAGCATAAGAAGAATATGTCAGAGGATGATATTTTTCAATCCCATCTAAGGGATACTGAAATAGCATCTGAAGAAATTCTTGTACTGAAATCTTTCTTTGTTGAACCCTTACCTCAGACACTGAGGAAGAAATTTCTCACTCTAGAAAAAGTACTTCAAAATGTTGTTGAAGAAAAGGAATTTTTAGAAGAAGTACATGATAATAAAAGAAGTGATGATACAACTAATACGATATAGAAAGTTTAATACATTCATGAGAAGGAAGGTGCTTCTGAAAAATTATCAATCCGGACTTCTCAAGACAGATCTTTAAGTCTTGCTACTCTTGGGGTTGATAACAAAGATGAAGAGGAAGTGAACAATTTATCAGAGGAAGAGAATCATAATCTTGACTTCATTAATCCTGAACATATTGAAGCTAGAGCTAAGAAAGAAATAATTAATGAAGATAAATTTTTTCAGTTATCTGAAAGTGATCATGTGTCTCCAGATGAAGAATTTGTTCTAAGAACCAATATGGGGAAATAGGTAGTAGCTAGTACTCCAACGAAAGCTATTGTAAGGAAGAAGGAAGCTGTTGCATCTTCTAAAAGGAAGCTGTTTGAGATAGAGGAGGAACCATTACCTAGAAAAGTGATAGATTCGGAATCATCATCTCTAGGACATGATTTTTTTATTCAAACTCTGAAAAAGATTATCGACACCATTATGATCATTCCAACCATTGACTCCAGATGTCAGGTGCTACAATATATCATTAATCAAAAATCAGATAATGTAACCATGGTAATAGATAGGTGTGTAAAGATTGATGCTGGTAACAATAATTTCCTTATCAACTACAATGCTCACAGAAAATCTTGTAAGAAAGTGGTCAGATGGTCAAATAATATAGTTGAATATTTGAGAGAGCTTGATGAGTTCCAAGATGATGTTACAAAAACTTTTGATAGACAAGAAAGGAAAATCCAGGATCACACAATTAGCATTGAGGAAAAACTAAATATTGATGAGAATACTTGTATTCAGGAGGTTAAGGATCTGAATGGGATGATGAACTCTGTTGTTCAAAGCTGGAAAAGAAAAAGTGATCTCCAGATCAGGATTGAAGAGAGGCTAGTGAAGTAATATGACTTGTTGAAGGTTCAGGCAGAGGCTCTGAAGGCTCTGGATGATAGGATCAAAGCCCTAGAGAAACAAGCAAAAAAAGATCATAAGGAGCTAAAGCAACTAAAAAATTTGTGATGAAATTAATAACTAAGGATAAGGAAAGAAAATAAATTCAATCAGATCTTTTCTTGTATTTTATTCCTTGTACAAATTCTTCCAATCGTAATGAATCTTTGGTTGCTCATATTTTCTTTTCATGTTTTTGTACTAATATTTTAGGTACTGAATTCTTTTTTCCAATCCCTCAAATTATTTTTGAAAATCACAAAGGTGGGGAAAGAAAAAACAATTCAATGTAAAGAATAAATATCCCTAGGTAAGGGGGATTTTATCTAAGGGGGAGTTTTAATACAATTATTTTCGTACTCAGGATAATGAAAAATATCATTCCAAAAATCTAGAATATGATCCTTAGTGTTCCAAGTCCTAAAGTGGAGTTATTCATATTCATCTTTTCCAATGTGGAAAGATATAAGTTTTATTTCAAAGTCTTGACAATTTCCTTAAGTCCTTAAATAAATTTTTATAAGGATGTTTGTGCTTTCCAAAAAGGGGGATATTGTTTAGTCAATAATTTTTTTCTTATGAATTTTTCATTCCTTCAAACATGGGGAGATTTTTGACTAATTAAGGATTTTTTATGACTTTACCATTCCACTTATTTTGAAAATCACAAACACCTTATCTCAAGGAAAATATCTTTTTACCATGTGTTTTACTTCTACACAAAGAAATTTCCTTCCCCATGGAAATTTATCCTTACCATGTTCGTTGTTCACATAATAATTTTTCTAAGTATAAAATTTGGTTCGAAACAAAAACTTAAGAATCCTATAATTTCCTTGATATTAATCATTCTGTTGTAGGATCCCAATTCACAGAATTCTTATTACGAATTCTGGTTACGAACATCGTTGATTTCAGACTTCGAATTCTGATTACAAATTATGGTTACGAACTCCTCTATGTTCTGACTCAGAGTTCTCTAAATACAGACTCTGTATTCTTATGATTTCTTATTTCTAATTCTCATGAACTCTGACTCCAAACTTTAAAAGTTCTGGTTCCAAATTATTCTGAATCCAGATTCAGAATTTTTATGAAATTTGGACTCTAGAATTCTACATAGTTTAGGTCTCAAATTCCTAGAAAACAGAATCTGAATATCCTTGTATTATAGACTCCAAATTCTTTTTTGGTTAGACTCCGAACATTCATTTCCTTACATTCCGAATATTGGATTTTAGTTATTTGACCATATTTTTCTCTTACCCTTGTTTAGTTATAAAATGATGTCGTACATTCAGTTACAAACTAACCCTTTTTTGAGTGACACATGTACAAGTCCCTTCAAAATTCATCGAAATATATGACCGTTGGTGGAGGGATCTGATCATTGAAGTTTTGCTGATAAATTGGAGCTCATTTGAAAGAGCTCACAATAAGTTGATCAATCTAGAGATTACATACTGCTGAAGTGATTTCTAGAGAGACCGACTTTATTGCATTGTGCGTATTGAACTACTTGTTTAGATTTTATTTCTGCAACTCTGAATGTTGCTGAGTACATTCAAGGTCTTCTGGGGATAGTACAATTGAGGTTCTGACTACCTTGATGTTTAGGGCTTCCTTACTGAGGAATAAACAGGTGCCGACTACCTTGATGTTGAGGGCTTTAGGGGATAAGAAGATAGACTTCAATATTCTTATCGAGGGCTTACCCTGGTGTAGGTAAGACCAAAATTCTTGAATATATAAATCAACGGACCTTTATCCAAGTTTGTTGGATACCCTTCTCCTTGGGTTAAAATATTTAATAGTTGTTACTTGTTTGGTTACATGTTTTCCGCTGCATTTGTTTTGATGAGGATTTTATAACAATCTTATACTTCCTTAATCATGTACCTTGGTTAAGAAAGATTCTATATACTTTATGGTATAATCATTGTTGCTGTAAACATTCATTATGTTTCACTTCCTAGAACCATCTTTCTAGAATCACTTTCTCGGAATCATATTTCTAGACTCAATAAAGTGTTTAGAACTGAGAGGTTTTGTGAATTTACTTATTTAACCTTGTTAAACATAACCATATTTAAAAGTTACAAAGGAATTTTTAAAATTATACAACTCAAGTCCCCTCTTGTATTTTGAGTATCAATAGATACTACATATAGTATCTCTATTATTTCGATCCTACATTTGGTATTATCGAGTATATCATACTCACATTCCATCTTAACAAAGGTATTTTTCAATTAGATAGGAAATTACAATGTACTAAATTTTTTATAATAATTAGAATACTATTTTATTGTGATTTAGGTGGGGATGTCATTCCCAAAGTCATGTGGTTGATACCCTCAACAATTATGTCTACTTATATTGATCGGGAATACATAATAATTTTTGTTGAATACTGACTTAGGTTTTGAGATGAAATATTGGGGTTGATATATAAAAAATTGTTTCAGATAACTCTATAAATGTGTGGTCTATAGAGTTATTTTAGATATAAGATAGAGTCTTCCATTGTTAATAATTTTAGTAATAAGACATGATTTATATTTCTGTTTTGATAAAAAAACAAATTTGCGATTTAATTTTTTTTGTATTTATGATAATTTTATTAAAATTATTTTTTTATTATTTATATTGAGGTCATTTATATTTTAAAAAAATTAGAGTGATAAATGAATAAAATTACATTTTTCATTTTCATGGTTCTTTTAGGTGAGAACTATGCTTCATGACAATAAAAGTCACTCTAGAATATCAACTATGTGTTTCATGATTAAACATGTGGCCCTAAGACAATGTGTTTCTAAATGAAATTTCTAAAAATTCATGTTTATTCATTCATTTATATTTCAATGGTTTTAAATAATTTTTATATTTACTTATCAATCGTTCAAGATGATTTAAGGGGATTATTATAATGTGACAATGATGATTTGTTTAGATATTTTTGTTTTTTTTAAATAGATATGTTTTAATAATTTTTATATTTTCTATATATTATTGAAAAATTCCTTCTAGAAAAGAATAAAAAATCTATAGGATGTAGACATTGATAATTTTATATGAAATTATATTCACATTGGATCATATCTATTCGAAAAAATTATGCCCACTATCAATGATTTGGGAAGAGAGGGGTTAGAGATCTAGATCAACCATTATAATGAGTCTTAGAATTCAATATAAAGAACATGCCTACCTTTTTTCTATTAAATTACATTATAAAGTTGAACACTTCTTGGAGGTAATTAAGAGGATCATTTATTTTACACATATATTAACAACTTCTATAGTAATATTTTATATATATATTTTTAAAAGGTCAACATATAATGTAAGATTTCACAATCATATAGAAACCTAATAATATTTCTGAATACATGATTTATTCTTATTTTTTGAATTTTAGGGGATCTAGGGAGAGAAATCATCCATTTATTGATTCTCATATTACAACAGTTATTAGTTTTTAATCAAAATAGATTATGTAGAATAATTATAATTTTATTCATGTTTGTCTCCATCATGTTGTTATTATATGATGCTAGTTATCATTTTCTCTTATGGATGATATTGATGGTAATTCTATTTTTTAGCTTCATGTTGTGTTATGTGAGTATATAGAAATGTTTCATGGCCACTCCTCTAAATTTTCACTAAAGAGAGTTTTGAAATTATAAATTAACTAAATACAAAATTATTTACCCTTATATTTTATGGATCTTGTCAAATTAAATAGTTGAAGATCAAGATGAAATATCTTCATATAAATTGATACATTCACCATATTTTGTCATCCATGGATACACTAGTCCCATCTATTATAAATTTTAATATAAGGTTTTAATTATATATCCACTGTGTAAAATTAATCTTGGTGTTCATAAATTTTAATTTACCTTTTCCTTGAATTAATTTCTATTTTATTATCTTATAAGAGTGGAGTATTTTTAAAAAACTATCATATGTTAGGGTACCATCAGTTGAGTCTAAAAGTGTCTAATATATAGAATGGTTCTATAATGAAGATTTATTTGAGATATTAGAGATTAAAGATCCATTATGAAATGAACTGAAAAAGTGGGATTTGATGGAGTTCACTCTCAAACACCATTTTATCCAATGGTAAGGTCTGTATATCACCATTATATTGGATGTGTGTAAGTTCATGTTTCATGGTACAATTAATTCATAAGTTTGGGGTGATTTATTTTTTTAATCATGGGAAACATGATAATTTATGAGTTGTAAAACATTTAGACATGAGTGGATATCTGTATGAATAAAAAATGCGTTGTTACGTTATAGATAAAAAATCATGATATAAAGGACTGGATAACTCTATAGAATTTTTGATTTAATATCATTGAAAAAAATCATTTATTTGATGTGAGAATGAAGAATACCCAATTTATTCCTACAAATAATTGAATCAGTCTCATGAGAGATTAAATTCATCATAGTCCTATTAAACTCAATGTGATGATGCCAATTTCTGAATGATTAAATGTGATAATAGATATTTTAGTTAAGAAGATAATCTGATGTGGGGAGGAGTTAATATAAAGATATTTGTATATCATTATATCCATAATGTTTTTTAAATAATGTTTTCACTAATGATATACGAAGATATAAGTTTCATCATGGACCAACCATGAGAGAGTGTACTGTCGAATAACATTGAGAATTCTTGTGGTAACTACATGATTCAATTTAATAGATCCAAAAAATGATTTTTTTTCGTCCTCTATAACTTTTTAGTAATGTAAAATTATGAGGCTATAGTATGATAAACATCTCTAATTTTTCCTTAGTAACAAATAACATTCATTTTTTTTCTAGAACATTCATGCATGTCATCCTGTAGTTCATGATCCATGCAATAATGATTTTATCTAGATGGGATCAATGGATTGGTAGTCCTCTAAAAATAAAATATTCCATGCTACTATACAGTAGTTACAATGTAATAATTGTTACACATTTTTTTGAGATACTCAAATATAATAAGAATTTGGCCTCCAATATCGTTCAAATATAATGTCTACACTACAAGAAGTGGGGTTATACCATAAATCATATAATGTTTACAAAAATGGGATAGCCCAACTGAATAATTTTTTTTAAAACACAAAGGTATAGTCTCCTGTTGAATGATTACTCCTTGGAGGATTAATAAATATAATTATATGGAGACAATGTGTGTCCACCAAGTGTAATTATTTTTTTTACCTGAGGTATGGGAAAAAATATTTAGAATTGTGATGGTCATTTTTTATAGCTTATTTATGAGTTATATATAATATTCACACTCTATTACAGGATCATTAAAAAATTAGAGAATTTTTAGTGTGATAAAAACCAATAGACACGACAGACTAGATACCAGATAATCAGGGAGAGTAAACCTTATAAAAACCCCAGTTTATGTGTATTTTCTCCCACTCAATCTTGCAAAACCACATTGTCTCCATCAAATTTTATACACAATATAGTGTTATGGTAACCATTTATTCTTTTGCTATTTTTTTATTTTTTGGTCACCACTAATTCACCATTTCTCAAAATGGAGTTTTACTCATTCCTGGACCTCAAATTTTGTATCATAACAACATTTCATAAAGATTTTTTATCGAAATTAGAAAACGTTACTCCAATCAATTGTTTTCTGATGAATTAAATAAGGGAATATATGGGTATGATTCCCATGTATTTAATTTTTCAGTCATTTCAAATATCATTGATTGATAAGGCCTACGGGGTAAATTAATATCATCAACAACATTGGATTCCCCATATTCAATGGAAATATATTTCATGTATACCGATAAATGATGGTTCTTTATCTTATACCACTTCTAATGTAAATTATTGATATCATCATGAATTGTGTTAGTCTTCATGAAGATGGAATATCCTATTTTCAGTTGGGTAATAAGAATATAAAACCTATTAGAAGAGTGTGAAATGGGTTTCTATGAAAATTCCAAAATAAATAACTAGAATGAGTTAGGGAAATTATGATAAAAAATGAAATATTATGGGAAATTATTATTATCAGTGAAGAATAAAATATGTTGAAAAAGGAACAGTTAAAAATATAGTGCTCAGATCGAAGATATCCTAATAGTAGAAGATAATTTAATAGATGAATTATATGTTCAAGTAAAAATAATTATATGATCAATTCAAAGCTATAGTTAAATTATTGAAAATTATATCATCCTTAATATTTTAATTATAATCCTCCTAGATAAATTCCACATGATGTATTAACACTTTTTTATAGACACATGTAAGATTATATATCAAAAAAATTCAAAAAGATCTTATTCAAATATTTGATGATAGAGTGTAATACATATCGAGAAAATTGAAAATTGATAAGTTATTTCATTAAACGCTTCCAAAGGCTCAAAAAATTTAATAAAAATAATTCTCATGAGCAGTAAACTAAATTTAATGATAATTAAATGTAATTGAAAAATTTATCTCACATCACTCAAAATGTGTTGAATATATCATAGTTTTTTCTGATAAGTGAGAAGTTATTGAAAAATATTATTAATCCAAAATATCATATCTTAATATCAATATTTATATAAGCCAAATTATAAGAAAAATAATTAAGTAAAAAGGAATCTCAAATAAAAACAATAAGAATAATGTTTTATGAAAACATCTTGCCAGATATTGTGATATGAAATTTCAACAATAATATGAAAATATAGTGGTAAATGAGAAAACATCTATTATGAGAATAATAAAAACATAAAAAATGTTCCTCAAGGGGAGAAGAATAAAAAAGGTTTACTGAATAATAATTTAGGGATGGGACGAGACCAAAATATTTTTCACTTATAGCGTATCTAATGGTGTTCTTGATATATAATTTAAGTATCAAAATCAATAAATAAGCCTTGAATATGAATAATGATTCACTATGTAAATTCCTTGTTGAACCTGAGGCTAAATACATTTCAAATATGATGAATGTTTTTATTGTAAGTTACATGGGTCACAATGTAATTCACGAATAAATAGAAAAAACATATTAATATTACCATTTAATATGTTATTTCTATGAATGATGATGCAAATTCTATTAGGGATAAAACAATGGAATAAGAAAATTAATTGAGAAAACATAATGTTATGAAGATAAAAATTTCCATGAATGAGGCTGGAGAAAATCCAATCTAAGGTAGAAAAGATTTAATATTACTATGTGTCTCATTTATAGTTCCATGATTCCAAGAGAAATTGTTTTAGACACTGGGGTATCAAATTATAGTGGTGGAATTAGTGACAATGGAATAGAAAATGATAGTATGTAAATTTAAAAGACAAATTTCCATATTTCCTTGATTAAATATGGTTTTTAAAATTCGTAATGGAAATATATTTGGAATAAAAAAAATATTAAGAAATATACTAAGTTCAATGTTATGGTAAATGTAAACAATACCTTTTATGAGAAAACTATAAAATAATAAATCATATCAAGTCAAAAGGAAACCTAATGAGAATAATTTTTATGTTTTAATTTTATAGCTGATTAAACCTAAATTTTAATGAATTTTTTAGTGATATAGCGTCTCTATAATCAAAAAATACATGTGGTGTAATAATAACTCACTCCCTAAATCTATAAGAAGTGTTGATTTGAAGGGGATTAAATCAAAAATTCTAAAAGGAGATACAAGAAACAATGAAAATAGAACATATAATTGAAATATACTTTTTATTATTCTTCTATGATTTTTTGGAGGAGTTTCCAACCCATAAACACCACTAAAAAATAACTTCTTATTCTACAAAAGAACATAATGAATAACAAAGGATCCAAATCATTTAAGAAAAGCAATGGTCAGGAGAATTGTATGGTATTCATGGTGGATTACAAGGATCTAAAATGGGAGAAAAAATGGAAAATTATTAGTGGTTTCTCATAACACATGAGTGGAGAAAAATATTTTTAAGGTTATCCAATGGTATGGTAGCAGTTTTATCACATTTGGAGATAATGAGATGCTCAATGTGAATGGAGTAAGATACACTAATATTGGTTAGAAAACATTAATGATGTTCTCATTATTTTTTTTGGTAGAGTATCCTAATTTTTTTTCAACTTTATAATAATTGAAATGGTGTAATATTTAAAAATAATGAGTATGGAAAAACAATATTGAATTATATAACAATTACAATGAAGAATCAGTTGACGACATACATCATAATTTAGGATAAAGAAATGTAAATAAGGGAAAACAACTTTAGAATGGAACACTAAACCATTTGGGTAAGAATTATTTGGGAAATATCTTCATAGATAAATCTATAATAAGTATATCAAGGTCGTAATTTTAGACAATGAACACATTATTTATAATTTATAATATAAAATGTTAAATAATAGACACAAGTCACTGGAAATACAAATTAAGAGACCGTTTGAGTTAGTAAGATCATATGTGTGTTGGTCAATGTTATTGATTTCATATAATATATATAAGTACTTTATCAATTTTATTTATGATTATACACATCTATCATTTTTATATTAAACTTTTAGTAATTCTCGTTATCTTGAGATATAAAAATAAAAAAGTATTATTTATAATTAAATAAGTAATTTCATCAAAATAGTTTTGTTTATTAATTGATATAAATACATGAAATGTGTTTTTGGGAAATATCATAAGAATCAATGGATTAATCATTAATATATAACTCTACTAAAACACCCAAAAATATAGTTGAGGAAAGGGAAAGTTGAATCCTGGTATACAGGGGGGGAAATGATATTATTTTATGACACACCAAAATATTTTTGAATATAATCCATAACCATGAGTGTCTATATTTTAAATTAGTTCATAGTCTAACTTAATTCATTTAAAACAAAATATGATTATTCTATTAGAAAGAATACTTACTTGAAATTTAAAAAGTTCGGGATAGGTTATACATTATCATAATTAAAGAAAAACATCTGGAAACATTTCATGATAGATCTGAAAAATGTATATCACATGTGTAAACATGTTTTTGATGTTGTTACTGGCGTTAAAACATGAATTTGGTGAATATTTTAAATATAATTCATGTAATTTTTTAGGAGAACCATTATCTTTCACAAGACAAAACTCATATTAATGGGATCTAAAATGTTGAAGGAATAATATAGTAGGAGTGTAATTTAGATGAATATGAATATTTTCATAGCTGTTAGGTTGATTATAAAAATTTAAAAATTGAGAAAGGATTAAACAAATAAGAATAGATGTTTAAAATATATTTATAGTATTTTGTTCATAGAAATATACTTGGAGATAGTATCACGTGGTAAAATATTCAAGATGGTTTATGGTTTCAAATTATACCATCTTGATTTCAAATTTTGTGAAAAAGAGTTTATACAAATACCTATAACATGGGAATTATATTTCAAATATGTAAGAAGTGGTAAACTAGATTTAGAATAATGACACTTGTGAGTTGTTATCTCATCACACAAAAGATCCAAATAAAAAGGGGATTTTTAAAACAAACTCAATGAAAATGGGTGAATTTGCATTGAAAAATCCTAATACTATATTAAAAATATATTCATAAGTCAATGGTATTTATATTGATTAAATTTTTTTACTAGTCTCAATTATTAAAATGGTTAAAATTAATCTTCATGTTTTTTTATCAATGTAACTACAAGGTATTCTAAATAGATGTAAATTTAGAATTTCATAATACAGAACATAAGGAATATTTATAGTTTTAAAATTTAATGGGTATATCTTCTAAGGTTATGTTTCATGAGTTTTAATAAAAATAACTTATTATAAGGGATTAAAAACGTACCTTGATTAGGTTATTCAAGGTTGGATATTATCTTAAAGATCATGAAATCAGTGAAAGGAAAAGTGAATTCAAATCAAAATGTCATGGAAGACGAAAAATATTAATTTATTATGATTCCTATAATATAGGATAAAATTCAAGACATGAGAGGATAAATGGTGATGTGTTACTGTGATTTTTTATTCCTACTAACTTTCTCCTTGATGAATCCTCATTTATGCACAACTACCTCTCCTTTTGTATATTATGAAACCACATTGTGGTTTTTACATGAAACAAACACTAAATTTGTGTCTAAATTCATGGTTTTAAAATTCTAAACTCATTGGGGTCTTGTTATCCATACCAGATCATGCAAAGTTCTACTCAATCGATAGATACATGATTTTGGAACATAGTTTAAGGGAAATAAATAGGCTGAAAAACTATCTTTTATGGGTAACCATAATGATCCCCTCATTATTTACTCCCCAATAGATACACAAAAATAAACTATAAAAATATATATATAGGATGATCTAGGTATTAAAAACATCAATCCTCATTTAATATTGTCTTGAAATATGTTTACTTAAGAAATATTAAATTTTGATTGTATGAATAATAAATTTTTTATTATAGAATCGAAGAATGACATTGTATATAATTTTATACCTAGATGACTATTATTTTATAGATAAAAATGACTAGTGATTTTACATTATTACTGTTTTTTATGTTACTAATAAATCATATTTTTAAATTATCCCCAATTATTATTAACCTAGTGAGTTATTAGGAATATTTTAATTGAATAATCAAGTGAAGTTATAACCCCTATTTCGATTTAGACTAATATTTACAAAGATGAAGTAGGATGGTATTGTATTAAAATAAGGTTATAAATTATCAATTTAAGACATTTCTATTTTACTTATCTAATACTACACATTGTGTTCCTTGTTAAACTTTTTTATAACTCTCAAAAAACACAAAAGTTTTACTTATTATTAAAAATAAATAATGAAATACATAAAAAACTATTGATTATGGCCTTAGTTGTGAGTAAAATTTATCATTATAGCTTTATTTATATACCTATACATATAGGATATGTGATGTCTGAGGAATAAATTATACATCTATAGTTTGTTTCATTATTAGAAAAAAAAAATTTGTTTCATGAAACTCTAAGAAGTGCAATTATATCAAACAAAGATTAATAAAAGTTGAGTATAATACAATTTCATGATTAAAAACTCAAATTAAATATATTAAGTATTATCTGGAATACCTTAATCTCAATGATTCATACCTATTGGTTATAGTGTGTGATAATCAAAGTATATTACACTTATTAGGGAATCAGGTGACACAATCATAGAAAATGTATATTAACATCAAGTACCGCTTCATTGTGGAGAACATGGAATATGGTGGTATCTATTTGGAATATTTTTCAAACAAAAATGAAGTTGTGGATATCTTTAATAAACCACTTTTAATGGATTTATATGATAATCCGAAGTATATTTTATATTGTATTCTATCCCAAAATCTGTGTAGGTTTTGATTTTTATTTTACTTCATTGATTCCATTGAATTTTTTGACAAAGTTAAATGATAAAATTTCATTTATACTTTTATAATGGGATAGACTCTTGTTTATTTTATAATAGTTCATTATAAAGATTAAGAGTTGATAGTTTTTAAAAAATGATGGCAATTTTTGGATTTAGAAGCTAAATCATTATGAATTTATGTTGTAATTATTTTCATTTTCCAATTTATAAAAAGGGGATATTGATGATCTATTTCAGATTATTGATATTAAATCACACCTATTTTGTGAATTGAAAAAATGGGAGTCAACTATGTCTTAATTAAAAATTGACTAAAATAGAATTTATCGTACAGTGAGGGATGGATTTCTGTCACAACCACTCTTATATACTATAGTGAGGTGTTTAGATAAACATTATTTTGATGAATATGTATTAATTGTTTCATATTAAAATTCATTCAATAGTTTGGGATTATGTCACACTATATTTAATGAAAAAATTATTATAAATCACTTTAAATGAATTTATATTTGTGTACATATTCATAGGAGTTAAATGAGGGAAAATATTTTATAATTGAAAAAAAGTTTCACGAATGAGATGATTGAACCACTATATGTCAATGATAATCTAACATAGTAAAAAAATTATCTGGTATGTTATGGAATTATCAATGATTTATTCCAATAACGAAATTAACTAATATAATCTGATATAATTCAACCTATGGACTTTTTAAACACACAATTATATTATAAATAGGTGTGTGAGATAATCGTATGTTAGATACTAGTTTATGGAGTTAATATAATATTATAATGAGATTATAGTAGAATCACACTACAAACAGAATGGTAGGGCTGCAATAGTTCAACTAAGGAGCTAAGGATATGTTGGCTTCACCATGGTAAAACCCTAAACATAAAAGTATCATTCTTATTTTGGAATTCATGAGGTATCAAAATATGATGAAAAAATTATCTTAATAATTCAATTGATCACACTATTAGAGTTGTCACTACCCCAGAGTGATTGGATAAGGGAGGATGTTAATGCCACGATAGGAAATTCTATACTTCTAAAATATTGGGGACATGGTTATATGGATTTTATAGTTTTAAATTCTAAAACATTCTGTGTAAGGATGTATAATTTACACCATGGTGGGTCTTACTAGACGGTGTATATGGATTTCTAGTTTGCTAATAATCATATATACCACCCCTTAATCCATTGTCCATTCCATAATGTAGATAATGATTTTACAAGACAATATAAGGTCTTTGGAATTTATTATCAATATATTTAGGATATGGATTCCACACCACAGAGAAACATTTCATGTTTAAATTCAAGTTTTCTTGTTATGTATCTAGAGATACGCCAAAATAATTTTTTTATGATATAAATAATGATTGACCTATTTTAAGAGAATTCCATGGTGGATATACCTGGATTTTGTTAGGAATAATAAGGGTTCATGTCATGTATGAATTATAGAATACATTTAGTTATAAAAATAAAACATCATTGTAATTTTTTATTCTCATTGGTCATTTTATATTTTTTATTTAATAATATATCCATTCATATTACATTATTCCTTTTATTTTAAATTTTAATGTTTGTAGATGGATCACTACTACTGCACAATTTTTTCAAGGCACCTAATAATATGAATAAAAAACTATATGGGTCTGGATCTTCCCAGCACCCTATGTTTGTTATTTGAGAGATTATATGTATCAGGGAGAGGATATAGGAGAATAATTTTTAGTGATATATAAATTTTAGTAAGAGGAGTGGTGGTGAAGTTTGGTTTGTTTAGTTTCATTGTAAAATAGTTTTATTGATTTTTGTTTAATTTTTTAATAGAAGATTCATAACATTGACACATCCTTATTAAAATGAAATCCAATATTATTTGTACCTTGAATCTGTTATTTTTGGGACACATTCAACATTAAAACAAAATAAAATTTAATTTTTTTAATAAAACTATGTTTTATAGTATATACGACATGATACAGATAGCCTAAAAAACCTTGATATATTGTTGTACAAATAAAATTCGTATAACCTATCAACATAATTGTATTGTAAAAATTGTCTTATATTATTTAATAAATTATAAAATTTCAACTCAATATAAATATATTAAAAAATTATTAGTAAATAATTATTCACTTTTCAATAAAATCAAATGATTCTTCTGAATTACATTTTTTCCAGAAAATGATATTATTTGTTTAATTAGAAATTATTAAAATTGATTATTTAAAATTATAGATATTTTATTTTATAATTATGATATCATTCGTGAGATTACCATATCAAACTTACCTTTTTATGATATTTTAACAATTTTATTAAAAAATTATTTTTCAATGAATACTGAAAAATAATGATTTTTATTGAAATATATATTTTCTTTTCAGGTATAAAACTTTTTAAAAATTATTAGATTTTTTTATATTAATTAGTTCCTAAAAATCAAAATTAATATTATTATAGGACTTTCGTTTAATTTCATACTTGGATATAGCATAAAAATAATTTATACATAAAAATTCATTTGTTATAAAAGTCTTTTTTATCGTGTCCGTGGGAATAATAATAAAATACATTCGGCCACTACAATAAATTTAATCATGAAAAATTGATTCTATATTTGTATTAATGGGGTCCACAATTGCTAAATAATCCCATTTTATTATTAGTAATTTTTAATAATGACTATAGTAAATAATTATCACCAAGGTAAGCGTAATTCGAGTAATTATTGTTAAACATTATAGTATAAGGACTTGGAATTGACCCAAAAACATCTTTTTGTACAATTAGATGAGTATATTTCAGTGATTTCCAACAAATTTTCTATAATATAGCCACTTGGTTCTATATTTCCTTGATTTTTTCCGTTATAATAATTAATTAAAACATATTGACAAAAATAAAACATTCTTGGTTTTAATATATTTAATTTACTGTGATAGAGACTAAAACAACTTATGTCTGGATATAAATATTTATTTAAAATAATATTTATTTCTTTTTTATATTAATTCATTTGTAATTTTTGTAATTAAATAATTAGATTAAATAATTATGCAATGCATAAAAAAACTAATTTAATTAAAAGAAAAAAAATAAATGATCTAAAACATTTTAAAAGTATTTAATCTGAAATAATTATTATTTTCCATAAAAAAATTTGATAAATATAACCTATTAATTTTTAAAGTGCTATTTTAAAAATCAATTGTTTTAATGTTGCTTCTTAAGACCTATTAAATGAATAGTTTATAAAATGATATTAATAATATTTTATTATAAAAAATTATTAAATGATTTAAAATCCATAAAAAAATATATTCACCAATAAATTGGGATATATTTTAAAATTTATACCATCATCCATTTGTTGTCAAATTATACATTTATAGTAACTATCTTGACCCCTAAAGTGTATAAAATGTTTTATCATGGAAAATATCAAAAACATGTATGGTTGTTTAAAATAGATAACTGAAGAAACCGAATCTAAAATTTTCCAAATTTTATTTGATTCTCCGATTTCTACCATTAATAAAACTATCATATAATTATATCATTTTTTACACTCTATTCCATTAAAAATTTTTCATATTAATTTAATATTTTAAAAAATTCCAACTCCGCCCCTCCCCTTGGTTATAAAATTACACCTCTTTTTCTATGTTATTAACACTTGGAATTCATTTCTGTTTGGATATACCCTACCAAAATCTTATAAATACTGACTTTACAGTGTATTATAGTACTTGGTTTGATTCTAAACCCTCATAGGAAGGCTCTTTGTGTAAACCAAATGTTATTATCCGAATAAGATGAGTCATTCTTAAATGAGAAATTTTTTTATTTCATATTCCACCTAATTCATATATTATTCATCCATGATGATATAATAACATTAGAATATTACATATAGTGAGATGAAACAATGTTAATATAATAATATAAATCTATCTACTCTTCCATCACATGGTAACAGATGCCCATATTCATATTTAAAGAGGACTAGTCACTCGTGAACTAGCGTAATTAATTTTCAATCAAGTCCTCTATTAAGTGTTAACAATAATGGATTTAATGAATATATATGATATTAATTACATATTTATCATTATTGATAATTTAATATATCATATATTTTCTTACATTTTTATTCATTGAATGATGATAATGTCGCTCATGCATACATGTTGATTACCACCTCCATGAAGCGATGATATATTTTTCGTTACTATATTAATAGGATTGTGTATATATGTTTATTTAAAGAATTAATATTATATTTATGATATAATTATGATTTTTTAAAGATAAAATATCACTTAGGTTCTTTTCATCTTTCTCCTTGAAAAATAAAAATATTACTCCTACACACATATGGTCTATTGTCTCCGTGATAATAATGTTTTTTACCATTCATAGTCATATTGCTTGGATATTTTTAAAATTATAATTTATGTATAAAATTTATAAATATTTCAGTATTTTTATTATATATATGTTGGAATAATGACTGAATTTACCATTATCAACCTATCAAATTCATTTTGAACATATAAACCAAATATCGTCAAAAAATATAATGTGAAACTAATTGTTTATGTAATTAAATATAACATGTTATTAAATTGAATAATAAACATTAAAATAATTCTTAATAAATTAAATAACACAAATAATTTTATTAATCAATAAGATAATGAACATACATTATAAGTCAGACCTGAAGAAATGGGTTTCATAACTCTATTTCTTTTCATTAGGTTCTATCACTTCGTCATTGTCATTGATATTCTATGATTATGTGTTAAATAAATTTTTATTATATTATTTTTTATTTCCACTTTTTTTATTTCATTCCAAACATGAATTAATTTATTAATTTTCATATCAAGGTTTTTATCTTTTTGATAAATTGTGTCTAAGTTTCACTTCAATGAGAAATATTTGGTATTATGAACCAATTTATTTCAATGAGGTGTATATAATACCCCTTTGATATTTTATATAATAAATATAATTATATTCCTTGTGTTTAATTTTTCATTTTATGAAATTGTTCCATTGGGGATATGATTTGATTGATACCAAATATGTAAGGGTTTATTTGAAAATCTAATCATTATTCGAGATTGTTTTTGATAAATTTTCCACGACGAGAATTATTTTATATTTCTATCATAATAAAAATATATTTTATTATACATTATTAATTTGTTAAAACTATATGTTTTACTTTCATTTCACTCTTTAATGTACAAAATGATTAAAAATTAAGAAAAACAGACTTTATTTCTCTTTTATAGGGAATCTTTTTCATCGACGTCTATATTTTATAGAAATTTTTTGAAAAATGTTTTTTATAATGAACTATGATTATTTAAATTTATTTTTTCCCATGATTGAATTTTAAAAAATTATTTAACATGAATTTAGTTATCATTTTCCAATCGAGTTATTTAGTTAATGTTTACTAAAAATGATAAAGGAATCATTATTTTATTGTAATCTACAGGAATAGAATGTATTCCTATTATGATATTTCAAATATTTAAATCATTCATTCCATGTTTCAATAATTATTTTAAATGAAAATTTATTCTCTAACATTCAATAAATTTTTACATTTTGAAATATTCTTTAAAAGTGAAAAAGGTATCTTTTTTAAGATTTCTCCTAATGATATTTGTATATAATTTCTATTCATCAAAAAAAATACATTTTATTATTTATTGGTGATATATTATAATGAACCCATCCGTATTCTTTCACTATATGGTTTATGATCAGTTTTACATGGGAACATATTGTGCAATGATCCAACCCGAGTCGACCCTGAAGTGGTCACCCGAGCCGATCTATGGCTAGGACCGAAGGGTGTTCCCAATCCCTATAGGCTCGCAACAGCTCTCGATCATCAATTGAGTAACTAAATGGTATTTTATTACCAAAATATTAAATTGAATATCAAAAAGAGTTGAAAATATCAAAAATAATATTCAAAAATCTAAACTGAACATATTTTAGAAAATGACTAAAAATAAAAAAATTTACAACCAAATTCAACTTAAAGCTAATGACCACTCAACTCCAAATGACCCTGAGGGTCACTCTCCAATATTCATCAAAACATCACCCAGGGAAATTAATTCCATGATAAATACTACACAAAAGGATAAATATAAGAATAAATAATCTGTGTGAGTATTAAAACTACGTAGGTCATACTAAGAAATTATATTCCATGTGTACTTCATTGAAAATAAAAGAAACATCAACATCAAGTTTAAAATAAAATATATAAAATTATGTATTTTCCACATATTTTCTACTTTAAAACCAATCATGTTTCACTTCCCTTATTACCATTTAAAACCTCAATCCTTCCCAAGGAGAAATAAAATTCATAGATGTAAGTCTCATTCAATTTATAAGTGAGAGAAAGGGTGTAAAACATTTTCAAAACCTTTTTATCTAAAACAATTTAAATTAGTTATTCACTTTTATTTATATGACACACTCCTGAAGAAATAAAAAAAATCATATGGGAAATGGGAAATATCATAGAAGGTTATCTAACCAATAATGAATTCCATTCAATCACTATAGATAACTAAGTATCTAATAGTCACGTGTGAACCTAGAAGCTCTTGAACAATATAGAACTTACTAATACATGTTGAGTAATCTCTAAGAGAATGTATCACATTATTTTTTTTAAAAAATCCCTAATTCACTTAGTCATCCCCAACATAGTAAAGACTAAGGGACATTATCTGAGAGTAATAAAACCCAATATATCCCATTCTATGCACCACTATTTAGTGTATAATCTATGTTAGTGCATAAATTGTTCTTATATATTTGAGTCAAAATGATAAGTCCCATGAAAATATGTAAAATATCATGAGTTAAAAAATTCTAACCAAGAAATTAATCACATGCACATGTATAATAATAATTTAAAATAAAGGAATCACATGAGTTTCCACAATGACTAATCTATGAAAATAAAAAATAGGCCCCAAAGGAGTCCACTCTGAGGATATCCTATTCCACACAATGTAAATGGGTCACAAGGATCCCAAAATGAATAAATCCCACCCATTCAGTAAAAATAAATCAAGAAGATTATCCAAGTAGTGTTTTCATGGAAAAATTTTTCACTATTTTCAATATAGTTTCAAACTTGCCTCAAGAAAACTTCATATAATAATCACTATTAAATGAAATAGAAAAAAATTTAAAAAATGTGCAAACACACTTCTTATGAGTTCATAATCATTTATAAATGAATTGCTTTAAAAAAATCACACCACATTGTCAATCCAAATATATTATCCTCAAAATTCCAATAAGGCCAAAATCCACCATCACATGTCAAACCAATTTCATGAACCAAATTCAAAATTATTTGAAACTCAAAACCACATGGAAAACAATTTCAAGAAATCCACACCATATTTTCCAATGCCAATACTATATTAAAAAATCCAAAACATGCTTTTGATCATTAAAATTACTAATAAAGGCCAACCTACCATTTTATCAAACACATGGTGTGCATAATATAAAAAAATAATTTCTTTTAAAAAAATAAACATATAAGTCACCTCATTGAACACTGAAAAATTATTCTAAATAACGCAGAACAATATTTAATTCACATAGAAGGTTTGAAAATTAAGAAACCAATGAACCTGAAATATTAAAGTCTTGTGAAAATAGAAACTTGCCTCAATATAATGAAACTTTAGTTACTCACACTTAAAATCACTCCATGAATGTTCCAAAAGCGAAGATCTGATAATACAAACCTTAATAAAAGAAAAAACCCCAACATAACAAAGTAAAACATTAACGTTATGCCCAATAGACCATAGGAGAAGAAGAACTGAATAGAAAATTTAATAATAAGGAATATGGGGGAGAAGAGATGTGATTACATTGATAAATCACCATTAAAACATTGAAAAGTCCATATATTTACACAAAGGGAGGGATAATGATGGTTGAGGACCAAAGGAGTGACACCCCTACGACATTAAGAACCAAGTGGGGAGAAATGGGTGGAATTTATGCTAAAATCCCAAAACGGTAGTTTACGAATTTCATAATTTATAAGTTCATAGAATCTTGTAATGTTTGGACACAAAATTTGGTAAACATTGAAATAACCATATAGAATGGTTCTTCCATGAGATAGTGGCTTCCCACTTACTCTATGCATAGTTTGATTGGCCCTGTGCGGGCTATGTGCCTTCAACCAGAGGTAGTAAAAAATAATAAGATTACCTAGGATGAGCCACAAAGTTTCCTCTAACCATTCACCAAAAATTCACTATTATAAAAACACCAAGAAATTAAAAATTTAAAACTTTCCCACCCAGAACCTAAGACACATACCCAATGAAAAATGATAAACTGGATCATAGGTCAAAAATAAAAATCCATGTGTGATAATTCTCAAAAAAATTAACACTTTCCACACCCAAAAATGCACAACATCATTCAGTTGATTGATCAATGACTAAGGATTCAATAATCAGAATGATCAACCTCAAATACCATTAAATTCTCATCCACCTCCTAACAAAACTCATTCCCTTTATTTGAAACAAATTAAGGAACTCAAACCATTTCCCAAAAAATTATGCAATCCACTGAAGCCACAAACTCCACATATCTATCGGGTATAATCTAAGAAAAACATCATTTCACCAAATTTAAAAGAACAAAAAAATTATATAACATCAAAAATAAATCATTTTCTACTAGACCACATCCAAATACAAAATGAACATTCTACACTGGAGGTCGTAATGAACTATGCACCATTATAAAAAAATATCACAAATTTTTCATATAAGAAATCTCAGTGAGGCCCATGGTGGATCTACCCACCATTAGGAACAAACTATATCAAGCCAACATGAAAACATACACACCTATTTGAAACCCCCCTCCACAAGGGGAAAATAAGGGCAACAATTAGGAACTATAAACTATCTCTATTTTGGCATGAATAAAAAACTCTAGAACAATGTCTCTCACGACCTGTGGATTTTTTACTAAATGTGAGATTTAATATGGGGCCTGTGGTTAGAGCCATGTTGTTTGAAACATATTATACCTCACATTCATAAGCTTATAATCACCGATCAAAAATCAAAATTCCAAATTTCTATGATTTCTTCAATTAAAATGGTCTTTCAAAAGGAAGTAAAAAATATTCACATTTAGAATTCAATGAAAATGAAACATAAAAAACAACATTTAATAAAACCATTATAAAAAGATATCATAAATAGGAAGGTACTTTAAAAGGGGTCTTGAAAAGGGAACTACTCTTGCAAACTGGTTCCAAGTTGCTTTATAGAAACACCTCAGAAAACCTATGCAGGTGGCCTAGGAATCCACTTCAATGATAGGCATTCATACCATTTAACAATGATGAATTCTTATGACTTGAATTTCATCAATGATGACATACTAGGATCCCATTCCCATAAGAATCTGGCGACATATCTTGAGGCCATTTAATAGCATGATATACACCAATAGCTCTAGGCCGCTTCCCTACATCCTTACTAAAAATAACTTCAATAATTCAGAGGACACAAGGTGGAA
The DNA here is from genome assembly GCA_963277665.1 of Viscum album. NCBI lineage: Eukaryota > Viridiplantae > Streptophyta > Magnoliopsida > Santalales > Viscaceae > Viscum > Viscum album. Next base: position 2,082,363,416 of record OY728126.1, read on the forward strand.
CGAATACCTCCTGTAATCCCACCATCATATTTTAAACATGAACATATTTCCTCACCACATTAGAAAAAGATGTTATATTGAACTCTAACCCATTCAGCTACAAATCAAGATGAAGCCCAAGCTGAAAACGTCGATCCATCGTGGAATCATTTGTAGTATATTCCAAAAGGTAAGGAAACAGAAACAAGAAATGATAGAAACAATCTAACACCAATCCATTACCTCTATAAAAATATAACATCTTTATCACCTTTCTCACTATTTCTGTCATAGGGAAATATTGATAGATGAATGAATGATTGAAGAACTCCCAGGTAATATCTTCACAAAGATTGTTCTTAGAGACCAAATTCCACCACTTCCATGCCAATCCTTTAATCATGACGTTAGAGAACATCAAATTTATTAACTCAAGAAATTGAAGGAAACTAAATATTCATTCAATATTCTACATACAGCATTCGACTTCAAGAGGATCCTCCTGACTATAATGGATGGGTGGACTTAACATTCAATACTCTTGAATGATATCCTTAGGTTGATAAAATGGAGGGTCTTTTAAAAAATAAATACTCATAGATACACTACGATTATCAAATGAATATATTTAGGGGTGGAAAATGGGTAATAAGAAATCCAATAGCCTAATCAAAACCATTTCGATATCCAAAACCCCCTTTGTGAAAATGCCATCACAAAAGGAAAAAATCTCAATGATACACATAAAATTGCTAAATTAGCTCTAAAAAATACATAATAGTTGAATCACCAGCCATATTTTAAATGTTAGAACCCAACATGAATGACAATTCTAAATTAGGAGAGAACACACAAGACATCATCAATTTTCAAAACAACACAATTTTCCTCTTAATTTTTTTAAAAGAAAACAAACATTGTGGATTTTCACACTCACCATTGGTATTCCACATATCCTCACACATACACATTCCCTACCACCCCGAGAACTTATCAAATCACTCTAATTTGAGAACTCATATACCCAAATACCAATTTATATCATGCATAAGAGCACCCATGAAAATAAAAATGTTCAAAAAAATATCTTTTCCTGAAAACAAATATTTCACCAAAGTTCTCATACATTCACTCCACATTCTTTTTATACATTCATAAATATTTTTAAAATACCCCTACCCTTTAAATGAAAATATTTTTTCAAACTCCAGACATAAAAAAATTCAAAATAAAAATCTTATGAGTCCCATTTAAAATAATTTTAGAAACTCAACAATTCACATTCTATCAAAATAATTTTAAGAAAAAAAATATCTAATGATTTCTTCTAAAAAAAACTAAAAACATAATTTCTATATTTAAAATACCACAAAAATTAATTTTTAAATCCAATATCCCAAAAACAAGAGTTTCCTAAAAAAATTGATACTCACGATGAACTTGAAACAACTCAAAATGGAGAAATAGTATTGAGATGTGACTTGGCCACATGGTTGGAGGCCAAATTACCACCACACCACTAGCATAGAGATTATTCTGATACCATGTCCTAAAATACACAATTATTTTCATGTCCTCTAATATCACTGAGACCTTAATCCCAACTCCCATTTAATATCCCAAATACATATCAAATCAAATGAATCAATGAAACCAGAAAAATTTGATTTCCAATGGAATCTAAGAGCTCAGTCCAAAGAGTCTTCCCCAAACACACTCCCTTACATTCTCTCTGTGCTATGATAGTCCTACTCTATCTACCATGACATCAAAAATAACAAAGGGTACTCTAAAAGATAGGCGTCTTAAAGAACTAACCTACTCTGATACAATTTTTTTAGTAACCACCCAAGGTTATCCCAAAACAAGTCACTCGAGCCTATCTATAACAATATTCAAAGGGAATTCCTGATCCTCATGTGTTAGAAACTAGTGCAGGGAATCCACATAAAAAATAGAGCAAAATATTTCGCAAAAATAAGTAATATAAAAAATAGAAAGATAAAAATGCATCCCAAATAAAAAACATATATCCAAACTGAACACCTTTTACAACCAAAATGATAATAAAAAAACTATACAAAAAATTAAAACATCACCAGATGACTACACATCTTCATATAAACCCAACATTCACTCTCTAATACCAAACCAAATAACACCCATGATTATAGAAACCAAGTTTAAGAATGAACCGAAGCCTTAAATTAAGAATAAACCATTAGCATGATTATTAAAACTCAATTGGAGTGACTGAATAAATCATTTTCCATTACAGTTTCTTTAAAATAAATCAAACATTATCTCCATGATTCAAATTCAATATTAAAATTAATCTATTTTCCAATAATTATCACTTTAAAACCAATCATAACCTATTTCCCTTTTTACGATTTAAAACCATCATCCTTACCAAGGAAAAATTATATGCAAATAGAAAATTAAAAATCCATTTATAAGAGAGATAAAGAGTGTAAAATATTTCCAAAATGATTCTCTCAAAGACACATGAAAAAAAATCATCACTTTTAACAAGAAGAAAGGCTAATAAAGAAATAATCACAACAAACATACATGGGAAATGGAAAATATCACACAATAGAATCTAACCAATAGTGTATCACATTCATGAATAACAAATATCTTACACCCTAATAGACATGGGTGAAACAAGGTGTCATGAATAACCCAGATCATAATAATACATGTTTACTCATTGTCAAAAACATGCATATCTCAGTGAAATCAATAAGTCCCTTAGATGGTCAATTATTCCCTACATGGTAGATCCCTTGGGTCACTATCCCATATTAAAAAAACACAATATATCCACTTACTATGTGCCACTATCAAGTTTAAAATCTAAGCTAGTGTATCAATCGTTTTCAAAAAATAACTCACAATACTTGGTTATCATGTAATAATTTATAATAGGGTGATCAATCCAATTCCAACTAATAATTGAATCTCATGAACATATATAATAATAATTCACACTAAAAAATCACCCGAGTCACCCAAAGGACTGATCGTTTTCCATAACAAATAGATCTCAATGGAGTCCACGCCAAGGATATACCATTTCACACAATGTATATGGGTCACCAGGTTTCCCCAATGTGTAAATACCACCCATTCAGTATAAATAAAGATATTATATTTTCCTTGGTAGGTTTTCATGATAAACATTTTCAAAAAAAATTGAAAGTGCTAAACATGCCTTAATAACACATCACTTAACCATTATATTTAAATTATATAAAACCACCCTTATAAAATAACACATTTGAAGCACTGAAACCACACTTACAACCCATATAAATTTTCCTCAAAATGAAAAATGGGCCACAATCCACCATCACATGTCAAGCCACATTCAAAATCCAAATACACACTTATTTTGATCTCAAAACAACATTGAAAACCCATTAATGAAACCCAAACCATATTTCTAAATTCCAAAAATATTTTTAAAAATCTAAACCATGATTTAGATTTTACAGATTACTCACAAAGGCTAATCAATCATTTAATCAAATTCATGGTGTGTAAAACATTACAAAACAATACCATTTAACAAAAAACAATGTATAAGCCAACTCATTTCACACAAAGAAAATTATTACAATATCACAAAATGTTACTTAAATTAAAAATAATGTGATAAGAGTAAGAAAATAATGACTCATAAAATATAAAGTCAAGTGAAAATGGAATTCTACCTCAATCTCATAGATCTTCAATGACGCAGACAAGAAATTACACCATAAATGTTCTTAAAGGAAAGATAAAATAAGAAGGACATTAAAAAATTATTCAATAACATAAAACTATGTTAAAAATGGTCCTTGGGTCCAATATTCCATAAGAGATGAGGAACTCAATAGAAAATGGAACAAAGAGGAAGAATTAGGATATGAGATAATATTAACTTGAGAAAGTACCCTTACAACATAAAGAAATCAATAGATCTACACCTAGGGAGGAATAATAATAGTTGAAGAAACAAAAAGAGGAACCCCTTGGGTTATACAAAAATTTTGGGGCATAAATGGGTGTATTTGGAGTCAAAATCCCAAAAGAGTATTTTCCAAATTTCGTAATTGCTATATTATAGGCAGCCCGTATAGCTTGGCCACACGGTTTGGCAAAACATGCACTAATCATGTGGAATAATTTTTCCTCGAGATAGTCTGTTAATATATACTCATTGAAGTTTGAATAACTATGCATAGGATGAGGTCCTTAAACAAGAGGCACTCCAAATACACACTGTTAATTGGGCTAAGCTTCATGGTTTCCTTTAACTATGATCCAATCGTCCACCAGGAGAAAAACACCCCGAAACTCAAAATTGAAAATTCACATGCCTGATACCTCAGCTAAAGACCCATGTACAAAATATTAACAAAATGAGAGTCCAAAAATAAAAATCTACTTTTTGAAATATTGATATTTTGTATGTTACATATTCCTATACAATTAGGTTTTTCTTAATTAAGAATGTTGATAAATTTATATTTTTCATTAAAATGATGAATTTATTAGTCATATCATGTAATGGGAGTGGACTAGAATTAAATATATTAATAATGAATCAACAAGTCTAATGAGACAAACTAGTTTGGGTATATAGATGTTGACTTGAACATTTATGTAAAATTTCTTAAAATATGGCTTTGATAGTATGTTTATGAGGTCAATATTTATTCATTCCATTACTATGATATTTTTTATGGATCTTAAAGTGATTATTTTAATAGTTAAGCTATTAATTGATATTTTTCAAGTACATGGGACTATTTTTATTGAATTATTTGATCATAATATTTTCCGAACAGATTATTCTTCATGGTCATGTTATTGATTAAATGGAATGTGTTTTCAAATAATATATATTTCATATTGATTCATCCTTATTTATTCTACGATACATTCCACTATTCACATTCCCTTACGAGGAATTTGAGCTCACCTTGATTATGTTTCATGTCCGTTGGTTTTCTAGAGGAAATTTTTGATTGAGTTTAAAGATCCATAATTTTTCTACATTAATTATGTTATTAAATTTTATTACCAATGTAAAATGAGAAACAATTATTTATCTCGTTCTTCATGATAACCATATTATTCGGTCCTTTTGGATGTTATCCCTAAAATTTAGGGCCAACGTAAAAAATAATCCAACAACTTTGGGATACTGGTATTGGGATAATTATAGTTGTTATCAAAAAAATTTTAAAATAAAAAATGGGAAATAGATTTAGGAAAACAAATATTAAGGAAAATAACCATATGAATGAATTTGGGAATATTTCTATGTATAGAATAACATCCTATAATTTTTTTAAGGTAGAGATTATGTATATTTTCATTTAATACATCATTTTATAGATATTAAAAGTTGATGCAATTTTTAAATGAATTCATATAGGGTTGATTTCATCGAAAAAATTTGTTTGAGTATATCTTTGACTTAATACTATAAAACAATGATTGTACCCATACTATAAACCTATTTTACAATCCAGATAGATATTCTTCTGTTAATTTAAATTTTAATTATGAACCAGAATAAACTGTTTAAATAAATGATGATAATATATGACATACATTAAACCTAAGTAATATTTGATTTAAAATATGTTTCATTGTTTATACATACTGTAAATGATTATTTGGTTTCTCACTATGATTATTTTTTTCCATAAAATTATATTCTATTTTATTTCATTGTTGTATATATATTAAATCTTGTTAATACTAAATTTTATCATAAATTTGGTGATTATAATTAAAAAATTGAAATATTACACGTAGAAATAAATTTCAATTATTACAAATCTATTTTTATGATATGTGAGAAACAAATTTCACAATAGACAACCATCAAACTCACCAAAAAATATATAAATTATTTTGTATAGAGATAAAAAGTAGAGACTATAGAGTATGGAAGACTCAATTTCTATCATATAAGATATTCAGAATGATAATCACAAGGGAATTTCTCAAATTATGTTGATGATGTCTTTTGTGTTGAAATAAAAGACAATAAGAAATGAATTTTTGAAAAGGCAATTTTTATATATGTGTGGAACAGAACCATTATCTATTTTAATGCCCTAATCTAAGGGTTAACTCTTATAGCAAGAAAGAAAATTCATGATAACAATTAATGTGTAGATATTTAAGTGTTTATGTATTGGGATATAAAATTTATATATAAAAATTGTATCATAAGTGGTATATTGGTTATAAAAATCATGAAACCTCTATGAATTATGCCATATTTGTTTTTATTTATGGATTTGAAAGAATATATTGAATGGTACTGATAATGTAGAAAATTGATATAAATGTATGGTGATATTTTATAAAAAACACATGCCTAGGGAAAATATAGCCATTAATATGTGACTAATATGGCCTAATAATATTTAGTTAGAAAAAATAAATTACTGACATTGATGAATTAAAGAAGATAAAATTGATGACCATTAAAATAATTAAAATTTCGAAATTTTGGTGACAAGTTATTTTATGATGGATTTTACTTTAATTTTAAATTTCTAAAATATATTCAATAATATGTAATTTTTCTAAAGGAAAAATGGATATGGTTTATTTTTATCTATTATATTTTTTTTGTGATTTTATATGGATAAAGGTATTAAAATATCATGAATGGGATATCAATAGTAACTTCATAATGTTAGGGGAATTAATGTTAACATGATATTTGAAATTTAGTATCCTAATTTCTAACTATTTTTTCTTTTGTTTAACTATATTTGATTAGTGATTTAAGGATAAATATTTATGGAATTGATTAAATTGAACATTGAGTATCACTATTAAGGGTTTAGTGATTAATGTATTAAATTATATAACTTTTTCTAAACATTTCTATTTTGGTAAATATTTAGAGATGGATGGAAACACTTGTTTTCCTTATATGGATCTTATGATATATTAAAAGATAATTTCATTTCATTGGCTATAAAAACTGAATCATTTATATTCATTTCATGTATTATTAAATAAAGTGTAAATTGATGTAAGTACACCAAAATTTTCAAATTGTTATAATAAAATAAAATTACTTCAAGTAATTATATATTATTGTGTTATTTATCTTGGATATAAAATAATCCCACAAAATTAAGAAAAAATGATATAAAATAAAAAATTAATGCATTTTCTTTTTATTTCTAATGAAGAAATGGACTTTTAACCTGTCATAGATTTATGGATTTATGGTTATTAAAATTATACTAATCATATTTTTTGTATCTATCTATTTGTCCTTGGGTTTTATTTTTCTCCTCCATGACCAAATTATTACTTCCCAATAATATTCCCCCATTTTAAAACAGCTTTTAATGTTACTCAAAATGGCCTTTGTATTTCACTTTCTCGATTTTTAAGAGGAATTATTATGAACACTTTTACATTACTGGTTTTCAAAAATTATATTTTTAAATGTATCATTTATTATAGGGTATCAAGTTCATAGTTCAAGGATGTAATTTATTTTTGGGGTTATAATGTCACACCCTAAGATTAAAAAATAATAACTGTGTTTGATAGTGAATATTAAATGAAACATCAATCTGAAATGAACCATGAAATAATATTACATAAATAAGGTAATTATAACCAATACATTAAATTAGGGGTTATGAATAATATCAACTTATTTATGAAGAAAATATAAAATTTCTTCTCAATATAAATATTTTGATATATTCATAGTAACTAATCAGTCAATTTTTAGAAATGTCAATTTATTTTTGAAAAATATGTTTTCTTAAAAATAAATGATTGTATTAACTTTTAAGAGAAAATATTATAATTAATTTCTTCAATATTTGAAAAATTTATTAAATAATGTATATATCAATTTTTAAAATTATCATATCAATAAAATATTTTGATGAAATTTACAATTTTTTATGAAAATGCTGATTTTTTTATAAATATTGAAAAAACTATTTTTTTGAAAATTGTATAATCATTCCAAGAAAATACAAAGTAAAATACTATTTTTTATTAATATGAAAATTTAATTTGTTCATTATTATTAAAATTTATTTACTTGTGAATTTATTAAAAAATCTATACCAAGATATAGTATCAAAACATTTAATACTTTTAAATCATATTTTTTGAAAAAAAAATATTTTTCACTTCGTCTCAGGACACTACTTTTATTTTACATTGTTTGAATTATATTAGTTTAGTAATGAAAACATATTAAATATTTAGAATTATGAGGTAAAAATTGTTTAATTTTTACTTTTTATTTATATTAACAATTCGTAGAAACTATAGTGAATAATTATCCCCACAGAAAGGGTAAATTGGGGTTTTGTGGTTAAAATAATATGATAAGGAATAGAAATTGACCCTAACACTTTCTTTCATTATATTGGATGGTTTTTTGTCCATATCCATCAAATTATAGATTATATGAAAATTTTGTAAAATATTTATTCTATTTTATCCATTTTAATAATTAAGTAAAACATAATGAAGAAAATTCCACATTCTTTCGTTTGATAACTATAATATTTTTAGACAAGGAGAAAAAAAAATTGTTTCATTATTAATACTTATTTAGAGTTCAATTATTTTTTATGGTAATTTATTTCTAATATTTAGTAATGAAATAATTACATTAAATTCTTATGAAACCATGAAAACTAATTAATTAAATTAATAAAAAAAATAAAAATAAATTCATTTTAAAAATATAACAATTAATAAAATTTGATAGAATTATTTTATTCTGTCAAATATTTCAATGTATATAATATTTTATTATTGGTTAAAATGATTGTATTGTAATTATATTGTTCTCATCTTGTAATCAAAGTCAAATTAAATGAATATTTCGATAAATGCCATTAATAATATTTTATAATAAATAATATTTTATTAAAAGATTGAAAATTAATAAAAATCCAATACATTTCCAAGTGATTGGGATATTTTTTTAAATATAAACAATGATCCATATATTTTCAAAATTTTATTTTATAGTAAATATATTAACACCTAAAGAGTAAAAACCTTACCGTTATGGTAATTTTCTAAAATGGCTGACATAGATTAAAACAAAATATATGGGTAAAAAAATAATCTAAATATTTATAAAATTTATTATATTATATGATTTATACACATCCTCTAGAAATATTTTATTTATATAGTTTTTGTGACATTTTTCATATAAATCAATTTTTATTAATTTAGTATTTTGTGAAATTTAATTGTTTCCCCTCCCCCACTAATAAATATATTCCTCATATCCTATTTTAACCAAATATAAAAAGTCTTTGGATTCATAAAATACCTACCAAAAACCCTTTATCAATTCCCTTACCATGTCCAGAAACCATTTTTTATTATAAAATCTACCTAAGAATTCATTTGGTGTAAAGATAATGACCTCATCCAAACTATTGGTATCATTCATAATTGAGTGTTTTTTTATTCATTTATTATTACTCCACATAAAAATTTTATTAACCATTATTAAAATAATTATATACCATATATTTATATTTTATTATTGTAATTTCATTAACTAAATTCATCTTCACATCCAACATATGGGAAATGAAACCATCATTCATGTATATGGCAGACTTCCACATCGTGAACCATTGTAATTTGTTTCTCATCATCACCATTAATATATATTCATGATGATGGATTTAATATATATATATATATATTACTGAAATTTTTATCATTATATAAGATTCAAATATCATATATATTTTTAACTTTCCATTCATTGAAAGATGATAACATCGTTCATCTGTATGTGTGGATTATCACCCCAACGAAGCGACATGATTAGTGTTTCATTAATACATCACATGGATGGTATATATAAGTTTATTTAAATAAATTTTTTTTATTATATAATTATAATTTTTTAAATATAAAATAACACTAACCTTATTTCCATTATAATCGCTGAAAAACTGAAATGTTACTCATGTGTACAAATGACATACCATCTCCAGGAATATATCATAGGTTATTATTCATAACCATATTTCATGGAATATATTAAATTTATAATTTATTTATAAAAATTATAATTATTTTACGAATATTATCTATGAGATGATAGAACAATGAGCACTTTTACCATTTCCAGTACACCAAAGACATTTTGGACAAATGAATCGAATATCATAAAAAATATTCCATGTGAACTTCGTTGACTATGTAATTAAAAATAATTTTGTATTAAATAAAATAAAAGGAATAATAAACAAAAAAGGGTTATTAGTCATATAAATAATATAAATAATTTAATATATATAATGATAATGATCATACAAGACTATTTAGGCATATGGTAAAGGGATTTATAACACTATTTATTTTCATTCATTTATATGACATATTAAATATTATTGATATTATATAATAAGGTGTGTAATGAATTTTTTTTATTATTCATTTTTTTCATCTTTTTATATTTGTATTTAAAATTTCTATAAATAATCAATCCATTGATTAATTCACATTTCCATGGTGTGATCATTGAAAGATATTTTTACCAAATTTTCAATTCACTGATACATATTTGGTATTATGAACAATTTATTTTTTATTTTTATTATGTACTTACCCATTTATATTTTATTTCTTGAATCTTTTTATATTCATGGTATTTAATTTTTCATTTAATTTTATTTCAATAATGGGGGTTATAATTAGAAAGTTACCAATATTGAAAGCGTTTATTTTACACTGTCATTATTATTCTGGAATCTATATGTTAAAGTATCTATTTGGATATTTTTTTTAATCTTTATATATTAAATTTAAAATATTTTATACTATAATATTTTTCATTTGAAAAAAAATATTTTTTACATCCATGTTATTAGTTACTCAAAAGATCAAAAAAATGTTTATATAAATAACAGAATTTATTTCCTCTTTAGTCATGAATCATTTTAATCCATGTCAATGTATTTTAAAAATGTTTTCAATAATTATTAATTATTAGTATATAAATATTTAATGTCATTTTTACCAAATATTTAATTTTTTAATGGTTTTAAAAGGAATAATTTTTTCTTTTTCTCTATTGAGGATCATATTTAAATGTTTCTAAAAATCGGAAAGAAAACATTCTCTTAATGTTCCCAAGATGGAAAAAAATTATAACCATGATGATCACAAAATTATTTTTTTATTCCTTTACATGTATCTATAATGAATTTAAAATAAACTTTATTCCATTATAATCTATAATTTTTTAGTTTTTAAAACTAGGTTTCAAAATGAAATATTATTTTACCCAAGAATATTTTTAATAATATCTTTATATTATTTATATTCATCAACGAGAAAATCCATTTTATTCTATAATTGGGATAAATTATTAGGATTCCATCAATATTATTTATCCGGATTATTTATAATCTATTTTAATGGGGAATTTATTTACATTTTTTATGCTAGTTCTTCACATATAGAAAGTATGTTTGAATATGTCATGTTGATTATATTGTATTGTTTTTTCATAAGGTGAATTCATTGGGATTATTATGTGATTAATGAACTCATAATTATATAACCCCTCAACGCATTGGTATCACTCATAGGGAAAACAAGTTTTTAGTATTTAGGTGACGCGTTACCCATTTATGTAAGATATCTTAGAATGAGGATTTAGTGATATGTTTATGATGTCTAAAACTATGAATTACATAATTATGAGTTTATTTATTGATATCCATGTGATTATTTAAATATTTATGATATCCTTGTATATGTTTCAAGATAATGTGATTATTTTTATGGAATTATTTAATCATCATTTATTCTTACTATAGTTTTCTTCTTTCAAATATGTTTATTAAATTAAATGTGTTCCTAGTAATTCTATATGCTCTTTTTCATTACACATTATTTATTATTTGATAGCTTCTAATATTCAGATTTATTTATTTTTAATTTTTACTCAAAATTATTATCATTGCCTTCGACAGTTTATGAAGAATGGCACTTTGAATGAGTTAAAGGGTGAATATTTTTTTTATATTCATTATGTTCATATATTTTTAGAAATATAAAATTAGTGGAATGTATATATCATGTTCTTCATGCTACTAAACTATTTTTATTGTTGTTATGTGATAACTTGTATCTATTTTTGGTATAATAAATAAATAATCAAATATGTACTATTGGTCTCAGGGACATAACAAAACCATTTTAGGATATGTAGTGGAGTCTAAAAGGTCATGTTCTTTATATCTTCCATTATATGAGTCTTTGTACCATGGTTCTCATTTTTCATCATACCTGGGTTGTGGATTGTACATGTTGAACTATATAGATGGCAATTTCACAGCGACCCTCCAATGAGTTTATCATATCAATTGTTGATTGAGCTTTAAATTGTGGAGATTATGGGGTATTCCAACATTAATTAAAATAGGTTTGATTTTTATACACCCATTTTGGTGTCGCATCCCACATTGCATCTTCGTTATTGTAAAAATTCCAACTATTGTGTAAGGAATACCCCTTTTACATTATGGTGTTATAAAATTTTGTCCCAAAACAATGTTTATGTTTCTCCAAATATCTATTATTTATTCCCACTTTATTCTATCCCTTTCAAACCATATGTTCTCTTTTCGTGAATATTGAGTGCCTTTTTTATTGGATTAATCCATCGGCTTCTAGATAGCATCTTTTGGCTATCTAAGGTTAATTTTCAACTTCCCTTTGGTTATTTCAATATTTGATCTTCTAATTATATGCTATAAAAGATTTAATTTCTTTGAATTATATGGTTTATTATCAATATTTATGTAAAATTCATGGTGGAATGATATCCTGAAGTTTCATTTATACTGTGTATGAGTTCTGATTTGAAGATCGGTGTAATGATTATGATCCCCGTTTCCTGAGGCATGAGACTTAAGTTATTACATTAGAATGGATATACAATTCATATTCCAAATGACTGATCAATTTAGTAGTTTTATATAACTAGATATATACATGATACTAGTATTATATTTGCAAAAGAAAATAAAAAACAATTAAAAATTAGCATCCTTGAAACTTATTCCAAAAATTCATATTCATAAAATCAGGAAACCAAAAAATATAAGGGTGAGTTAAAATTATCAATAAGTGTTAAATATAGTGGAATCTATCATATATTAATAATCAAAATCAACATGTATATAATGATGGCTAAACACACATTCTAAAAATTTAATAAATTAAGAATAAAATGAATTCATTAACAATTTCATAGTAAAAATATCATGGAAATGTATAATAATTGAATTATAAGTGAAGGAAATTCTTAATTATTGGATTCCATGTTTCATATATACAAGATACCACTACCTATTGAGGACATTAATAGTATTGTTTAAAACATACTGGGTAAAAAACCACATGATTTGAACAATTGATTCATCTCATAAGACAAATAATTCTTCAATTTGAATTCAGTAAATGGTCTCCAACCCATGTTATACATGTCCAAATCATTAATCATGTATTCAAAAATATATTTAATTCAATAACAATTTTCCTTATCATAAAATATCCACATAAGAATTTTGGATGCCAATTTAACACTATTACCTAGTAAATCTGGCCACATTCAAAGTGAACACCGTAACTATAATTGGAATATAGTTCAAGAAATAAACATATTAATTAAAAAAATATGGATATATCATATAAAATTAATTTATACTTAAAAATAATCATAATGAATTGATTATTTCACAATAATGTTAACAATAACAAAAGGATGTGAGATTGAAATTTTACCACATGGTAGTTTTCATGTCAAATCCCCTGGAATGAGATAACTAAAAGTTGAACATAAAGTAACATGTATTATGAATGAATCATGATATTAAATTTCAAATGGAAGTTATATAAATTAATTAAAAGTGAATTGGGGCCTAATGAAAACTATGTCTTAATGGAATGTAAATTGAGATGAAGTCCCCCGCCTTATGCATCCTTTTGTTTGAACATTCTTTAATCTAAGGTATATTTTTTAAACAATTAAATAATTTAAAAAATATATAAATATTTAAAATATAATATATTATTCTTTAATAAGATATTATAACTCATTCCTTAAATATCATCCATTGTTTTCATTGTTTAATTTGATAATTCTGATGTTTCTCATATGTGATTATTCATAAATTATTTTTTTCTCATGTAAGTTTTGTAGACATCCCATATATAGAATATTAATAATGACATAATATTCATATTTATATATCAATTAAACTTTTAAAATCATTCATGAATTATATTTATGATCAATTATGAATGTTATGTTCATGAATAAGGTAGGTCGTCCAAATTCATGATTAACGTATCCATTCTCTGATGATCATAATAGAAATAGTATAATTAATATATTAAAATTTAAAATTGATCATAATATCATATATATAATTTTAAATACGTTTAAATTTCATACATTTGGTGTGGTGATGAAAACAAGGCCACATCTCTTTGTGAAGGTGGTATTGTACACGTACACGAACTTCATTATCAACTTTACACGAGAGAGAAGGAAAGAAAGAAAATGACATATATTATCTTTAAAAAATGAAAAATATTTAATTAATATAATTATTATTTCATTTATCAAACATATAATCATTAATTCTATCCTTATCACCTTCTATGTGAAGTTTTGTGAATGGTTAATCAAATTGCATCACAAGGCGGTAGTTCTCCGTACACATGAGCGAAAATACCATGTCTCCATTGAAACAGAAAATTTTAAAGTATATATGATATAATTACTCCATAGTTATAATAAAGTTGTAATTATTTTATATATACTTTATATCCATCCTCATACCTATCCTGGTGAGGTGATAATGGAAATATAAATGACATCGGTTTGCGAAGTGGTGGTCCATCAAACAACTGAAAGGTGATTTTGTAACACAATTGATGGAAGTGGAGATGGATTTAGGAAATTAAATTCTGGTCAAAATGTCTTATTATATGGAATATGCATAGTTTATTATATAATAATGGTTTAATAATAATTGAAGTGGGTGGAGGAATAAGTAAAATAAATAAGCCTGTTGAAGAACAATTCTGTTTCTTTAGGTATCCTCCTTAGGTTTTCACTACTGCCTTAAATGGATGGATTAAATAAAGAATTATGGATACTATGATTATTTTAGAGAATTTTTTATTATATATAGTTTTTTCATGGTAGACCCAAATCGGTTTTATGGTTTGAATTTGCGAGGGGATTTTATACCCTTTTATAGTTGAGGAGGAGTAACATTCCTGTAAAAACAAAAAATAATTCACTATTGGGAGGTATATATTACCTCATGTGGATAAAAGAAGATAAATAATACAGATAATGATATATTTGGTTGATAAATACATCCATAACTTAAAAATAAACATATTTTAATCATTTTATTTATTAGTCTTTAAGTTCACTCAATTTCATCATTTTTGTTTTTACCACAACAAACTGGTATATTTTTATTTAAAAGGGTAATTTATCCTTTATGAACTAAATTATAATGTGTTATGTTTGATAATTTATGTCTAATTATTCTATACATGAATTCCAATTTATTAAATAAAAAACCATTTTTTGTGAATTTAATTTTAAGACAGGTGAATGTAATGCACATAACATTTTATTAACCTCAATCACAATAAATAATTTTAGCAGTTCTCACTAATCATTTTTGGTAAAAAACAATATTGACCTTATTGGATAATATAAATTATTTTTATTATTATTATGAATATTTAATACATTATACCAAATTTTATTCACATAAGTGATTGAATTTAATTTAAAATAAATCCAAATGGCATGATGAGTAAGATGGTTTTTAATTTTAAAATATTCAATAATTTACAATGTTTAGTTACAGTATTAAGAATGAAAATGATTATAATAATATAAATTCGATTAACTATTATGTAATATTAATACTTATTCTTTAAAAAAATAAATTTATAATTTAATGAATTAAATTATTTAAATTAAAATAAAATTTTCTATTGAATTTCGTTATTTTCATTATTCATCAAAACATTTGACAAAAAAATTCCCAAAAATACACTCTAGGATAATTTTTATATTCTTATTTCATAAATAAAATATAATTTTTCGATTAAATTTTCTGAAATTGGTTAATTGTAATTTTAAATTATGTTTGTAAAGCATCATTAAAACTTATTTTAGAAAAAATACATTTTTACGGCTCATTTTTTATCTTTTAAACGGTTAAGATTTTATTTATAATAAATAGATAACTAATAATCATGTGTAAAATGTATATTTTCATAATTTATATAATCCTATTCCCACCCTCAATTACAATGACTAGTTAACAATTATCATATTAAATATTGATATTAATTTTATAGTGTTGTTCAATAAAATTTGGTCATTCTTGAAATGTATGTTATCAGAGTTACTCCGTCATTCATGTGTTTAAAACTATAAAATGCGTTGAATTTATTTTGAATAATAATTATATAATAACGTATTTTTATTTTTATTCTCTTCTAAGATAGGTGTTCCCTGTCACATATTTAATTGATTAAAATATTATTCTTCTAGAATTTCGAAGTGTTATATTCTCTCACCATAAATAAACAGTGTCCTCACAACTAAAACATGATCTTAGTAATCATTGTTTTGATATTTTTAAATTCCGTTATTCAATAACCAAAATTATAAAAGGATTAATAAAAATAATCTTAATAATATATAAAAGTGAATTATAAAGGTTATATGGAATAACATATAACTGGGTTTCTGATTATGATAATTTTTATTGAGAGTTATGATAGGAACATGGATGTAAACTGTAAATAATTTTATAAAATTGATAAGAAGTAAGTTAATTGTAAAGGTAATGTTAAAGGCCTAAGACCATAAATATGTGATGATATAAAATACTGTACCATTATTTGGAGATGAACGTAATAGGACAACATTTTCATGTCAAGGATTTCTTCCTGAAGTTGAATAATTATATTGTTGAATAATATAAAGGAATACACTTACATGAGAGGTTTCTAATTTATAATCACTATATCATACTTTTATTTTCCTTTGATAAACATTATAATTATTATTTACTACATTAAATGAATATCCTAAACTAAAATTTTTTATTTCAAAATCACTAAAATTCACTATTATCATATCAGAAGATCCGAAAAACTAACAAGTGTTTTTTCTGTCTATAACTATTTTAAATAGCTAGTATTATTAATACATTCCATCCAATGTAATAAAAAAACATCTAAACCTAAAAAAGAAATACCATTGGTTTATCATTAATTTTGTTTTCAGATAGTTTATCAAAAAACAATAACATATTGACAGAGATATCATATAGGCTTGTGGTAGGCATGAATCCGTTATCTTCATTTGGTCAGGGGTTCAAGCCCCACACCCTTGATCGATGCAGCCAGTTTTCACCAAACATATGACTTGCACATCTTCTAAAATATATTAATATAATTCCAAAAACACTCCGAAATAATGGACGGATATCTTTGATAAAAAAATAGTCATTAAATAAAATTTTTACTATGTATTTCAATACATATTTTCATAAAAATTATATAAATATTATTCTACTATTATATAAATTTCATTAATGTTTATATTATCCTTTATGAGTACTGATACCATTAAACCATACTATATAAAATTTAATGGCATTATTTATCAAATAAGTTTTCCACAAAATAATATAATTCCATATGTTTCAACATAATGTCATTAAAATTGGAAGACACCAAAAAAATAAAACCTAAAAAGTGGTGTTTAAGACATATATAAAATGATCAGTCAAAAAACTATTAACCCATGATGGCGCCCATAGACGTTAATTTATTTAAGATTAATTTTATTCTAAAATATAACATAATCCATAAATATTTCACAATTATGGTAACCAAAATACTATTGTTAAAAATACTTCTTCAATTTCTATTAATCCCAATACAAAAAAAAGTATTTCATTTTATGTTGACATAAGCCCATCATTGTATTAGTGTTTAACATATGTCATTAATACCCATTATATCATATAATAATTCATAATTTTTTGTAAACACAATGTGAATTATCTCCTGAAAATTCCATAGTATTGTCAAACCAGTTGTGAAGAAAGGCCCATTATCATGCACTATGTGATGATAGGGTCAATCCCAATGAATACATTTTAAGAGTTGTAACCTCAAGGTACATCGATTCCAGAACCATGTCAAAATTTATCTTCTAGAATGGGATTTATTTCAAAGAAAATAACATAATATCAACCTTAATAATATTTTCTTGTTATTTTATACTTATCCTTAGTTATTTTCATAGGGTTATAGTCGCTAATCTATGTTTTCATAAATCCAATACCCATGGTTCCTACTGATCAATATAGGATATTAAATGTATAATCTAAAACCCTTGTATCATAGATTTTGTTTCGTAATAAATTACGGTGTCATAGATATGGAATTAAAATCCCGGTGGTTTAATCAGTTTATCAGTTATGGAAATCTTCATACATGCATGATACCAATTTTCATTGGGAAAACAAAATAAAACATAAAAAATTTAAAAGCACATATTCCATAAAACTCATTCCAAACATTCATATTCACAACCTGCAGAATGAAATGAAAATAAAAATGAGTTAAAATAATCAAAATGTGTTAAGTACATTGGCATCTATCATGAATTAATAATCATAATAAATATGGAAAGGGTGATAAATAAACACAAATACAATTTAAATAATAAACTAAAAATGAAATGTATTCAAATATAATTTTATAGAAAAAATATAATGGATGATATTAAAAACAGATTTCTAAATAAAAAATCATAATTAAAGGACTCAATTATTACTAGTTACATTAAACCTTTACCATTGATAGCTTACACAAGACAGTTTAAACATACTCAGTAAAAAAAATGGATTTGGTAAACTTATTTGTCTCATTAGACTACTAAGGAATCAAGATGATTTCAATAAATAGTTCACTTCCTATTTAATGCCTTTGTGAAACAATCCTTAAATATATAATAATAAATTTAAATAATAATAAATGTGAAATATCATGAAGTATCTTTATTTTGTAAAGGATATATTTTTTCAATATTTCTTCATTTAATTAAATAACATTCAAGGTAAACATCATATTTCAAAATTGTATAAGGTTTATAAAATAATAATATTCAAAAAAATATAATAAATTTATCTAATTGAAATCAAATTTCTACTGAAATTTGATCTCTATAAAGTTATTTTTTCATGATAGAGTTAACAATCAAAAAGGGGGTGAGAGTGCATAATAACATTTACCAAATGTAGTTTTAAATTCAAATCATATTGATGATATAATTCAAATTTGAACATAAAATACTCTATCATAGGAATGAATCGTGATATTAAATTTAATAGGGGATGTATATACACCAAAAAAATCATAATTGGTGCGTAATAACAAATAAGCCACAATGGAATGTAAATTGAGATGAAATCCACTACCTCACACTTCTTTTTCATTGAATTTACTTTAATATATTGTATATTGGTTTTAATATTTTATTATCTTATTCGATAACTATATTAATATTTATAATAACATATATTACCATTTTATTACATATTATCACCTGTTTGTTATGGATCAATCTTAATTTTCATTATCTAGTGGTTAATTGCTTTATTTTTTCAAGAGTGTTTCATAAGGAAAGATCTGGTTCATGCTCTTCATACATAGTTCTATCATATATATAATAATTAAATGAAATAAATATAATATTTATAAATATATTACACTTTTAAAATAAACCCTTAATGATTCTCATAAGAAATTAAGTATGTTATTATCATGAAGGTGGTCAGTCATACGTCTTCAAGAGTAATGTTTCCATTTACCAATAATTATAATGGAAAGTAGGTAAGTAATATATAATATATTAATAATTATAATAATATTAAATATTCCATATTATATACTTATATATATAATTTATGTGGTGTGGTGATGAAAATAAAGTCACATCACTTCATTGGGGAGGTAGTCCACACGTACATGAATGAAATTATCATCATTACGTAAGAGTAATGGAAACAACGAAAATGACAAATATTATATTTAAAAAATTATTAATGTGTAATTAATAAAATAATTATATTATTTATATCACATTTAATCCTTAACATGTCACGACCCGTCCTCGGGGCCCGTGTCGTGACTACCCCAAGCCCACCTTCCATAGGCCAGGGGCTGGCGACTAGCACCAAGGCATAAATCCCTGTAAAAAGGGAAGGCATTTCCTTTGTAATGTAAACAATCACACAGGGTACAAGCGGAAGAAGTAAACACTAAGCAAAAACTGAGTACAAGAGTAAGTGAGGAAAGTAAAAAGGGGCCGGAAATACAAGCCCAACCATAAAGTAAAACTCAAAAGGGAAAACAACAACTGAAAAGTAAAGCTGCTACGCCGAGCTGTCCACTGGAAATCCCACCTGAAGGGTGGGTACAGACAGCTCCTCTGCTCCTCGGGTCCCGCTGTCCGCTCCGAGTATGTCCCGCCCAGTGGTCCACCTCCGGGTACCACCTCGTCGTCACGTCCACCTCTGGGTACCGTCTCGTCGTATAGTCCACCTCCAGGTACCGTCCAATCCTCGAACACTCGGCCTCTGTCAGTACTGGCCGTCATCTGAAACCAACACAAAGAGGTGCGGGCATAGCCCGTGCAGGGGTGAGTATAACGATACTCAGTAAGGACCCCGAGACCCTAAAGGTCTCACTAAAACCAACAAGGATAACCACATAGAAGATCTCAACAGATAACCTCTACTTAGGTATATGCCCATACATATACCTAAGTAATCAAGTAACCCATCTCAATCATGAGGAAACACAAGTATTGTGAAATCAACGGATAACTACTACCCAGGTATATGCCCATACATATACCTAAGTTATCAAGTGACCCATCTCAGTCATGAGGTAAACACAAGGTCAAAAGTCTCAGCTCAAACCAGGATTTTCATCATCGAAACCGTAACTGCTGAAGAGCTCCGTCTCTGGAGTGTACAGTAGTCCTGTCACAACTCCGAGGTACTGCCCACTAACTTAAGACTGTTGTAGTACTCCACCTATCAAGTATTGCGGCGAGCCGCTACCACCAAGCGCTCTCATGTGCCGCTACAACCAAGCGCACTACTATCGTGGGTCTGCCACTACAACCAAGCGCTCCCATGTGCCGCTACAACCAAGCGCACCTCTATCGTGGGTCTGCCGCTACAACCAAGCGCTCCCATGTGCCGCTACAACCAAGCGCACCTCTGTCGTGGGTCTGCCTCTACAACCAAGCGCTCCCATGTGCCGCTACAACCAAGCGCACCTCTGTCGTGGGTCTGCCGCTACAACCAAGCGCTCCCATGTGCTGCTACAACCAAGCGCACCTCTGTAACACACCGAGTGGTTCGATCAGCAGACGTCGGGTCTCAGTCAGCTACACGGTCTCCGTGCTCCGCCCGCTCGTCTCCGGGAGGGTCCGCTCCACGAGCTACTGGTCGATACCCCAAGTATCACAAAGTCCCTCAAGGAAGTATCTCCAAGGACCACCTCGTCATAGGGGTCTCAACGCAACAGACGGCGCGTCAATCGGACGCCCGGTCTGTGAGTTATTGGCCTTTTCGTCCCAGGGGCCCGATTGGATTCGTGTGCGAACCAATCCGGCCGTAACTCAACTATACCCCGAACACTCATAGGGTATACTCATAGGGACCGTTTTTCAACGTGATCACCAACGCCGCTGACGGTTCGTCAAACGGACGTCTGGTCTGAAAGATATCAGCTTTTCCGTTCTAGGGGCCCGGTTGGATTTCAGTGCGATCCAACCCGGCTACTATCCATCTGCATCCAAAACTCGGGCTGAGGATTCCAAAAGCTCCGTCTCATCAAGAGGAAAGCAACGAGACAGACGGCGCGTCAATCGTACGTTCGTGGCTCAAGATATGAGCGTTTCCGCTCCGAGGGCCCGGTTGGTTTTGTGTACGAACCAACCCGGCCGAACTCAAAGTATTCCAGAACCTTGAGTGCGATAAACCGAAACGACCGACTCGCTCCAAGGATTGCGTTGCCGCTGACGGCGAGTCGTTTGGAGGCCCGTAGCTCAAGTTACGGGCGTTTGAACGAAAGTCGTCCGAAGACGGGGGGTCCGGGCCCGGGCCGACCCGGCCCGACCCCCCTGGTAGGCCCGAACCGGTTCGGGTCCGACCCGGTTGGCCCGGCCCGGCCCGGCCAGGGCCGGTCCGGCTCGGCTCGGCCGAGCGGCCGAGCGGCCGACGCGGGGGAAAGACGCCGCCCCGCGTGACACCCCCGCAGCACGCGCGGGGTGTCGGCCAGACACCCGCGGGGTGCCGCGTGACAACCCCGCGGCACCCGCGGGGTGTCGCGCTGGACACCCGCGGCACCCGCGGGGTGTCGCGCTGGACACCCGCGGCACCCGGTGGGTGTCGCACTGGACACCCGCGGGGTGTCGCGCTGGACACCCGCGGGGTGCCGCCGCCTCCGGCCGCCGGCGCCGCCACCGGCTTCCGTGGGCCGCCGAAGTCGCTCCGGTGGCCCGTTTTCCTTCCCGTCTGCACCGTTGTTCCTCTCGGGTTCCGTTCATTACTGCGGAATCATCAAACACCTGTTGCGGCACTTTCTGTCATCGCCCGCCAAATCCTCAAAACACGAAGAACGGCGGAGGGTTGTCGGGCCGTGTTCGTTTGACCCGCACCCTCCGCGTTAGATAAAAACAACGGGAGAAAATAGAATGTTCAACACATGAACCAACAATTTTAATAAAATAAAATTGTTTCATTGATTCCGGTTCTTTAATTTTTAAAGAATGTTCACGGGAATAATAAAGAGGGGTATTCCAAAAATATAAAATCCCTACCTCAAGCGTCGTCGAGCGAGGGTTTGTCGCGGATTTTCTCGTCATGGAAGAAAGCGTCGCGGGAAGGGGATCGTCGATGTCACGTCGCGGTTCAGTGTCGCGGAAGAGGATTCGTAGACGAAGACGGAGGTTGTCCGAGGTGGAACGGCGTCTCCCTTTGATGTGGAAAGAAGAACGAGGGATGGCGTGTCGTCGTTCTTCGGAAGAAGGACGCGACGACGTTCTTCGTCGGAGACCGATTCGTTCTTCTCTTCAAGCCTCCCAAATCCTCCCAACGTGACAAGACTCAAAAAAAAAATAAGCCCAAGTCTTATTTTATTAACACAAGATAAGAAATTGAATTTCAAAAGAAAAGAAACGATCAATTAATCTCAAAGAATTAATTGTAACAAATTAACTGCCCAATTAAATTCACGAAATAAACCGCCCAATTAAATGGTCTGTTAAGATTTTAAGAAATGCGTCAGTTGACTTTCATTAAGATGAGTTTTTGCGGGTGCGTTTCTTAGCGGAAAGAAACGGCGGGGCTCTTGCGGGCCCCACCTCGCAAATACCCTACCAAGGGGGGTAGGATATTTCTGGATAGAATCATATCCAGTTCAACTCAGTTCAATCCACCTTTAAGTGGCTTCAAGTGGCTTCCAAGTGGCTTAAGTGAAATAAAATAAAGTTGTCGCAAAATTATATTATTTCTTAACTTTAAGCCCGAAAATTAAAAACCACACCCAAGCAAACGCAACTCCGGAAGAGGCGTTTCTAAGAGAATATTGGCGCTGCGATTTCATCGGTGCCCTCAGAATTCGATTCCGGGCACCGGTTCAAAAGTTATAAAAACTCACTCGTCCGTTCATTGAACGTACCCGAGCCAAACATCGGAAAATGATTCTGGGCACACCAAGCCTCGGAATCAGGTGCCGTCAGAAACTGCGTTCTTGTAAAATTCCAAAGAAAATTAAGAAAAAAAATTCCTTGAAATTTACGGGTCTTTACATTACTCCCACCACTAGGCTTTACGTCCCCGTAAAGATTCAACACAAACTAGGGATACAAAGGCGGTACTGAGCACGCATCTGAGCCTTCCGCTCCCATATGCTCACCTGGACCTTCTCTGTTGTGGCCCGGACCACCTATGGTCCCACTAGAGCTTCTATGATTTCTTCCTTTCCGATAAGAGAAATCTGGTCTCATCCCCGGGATGAACCACGTTCTTCGCCTAAAACAGTCAATCCTGACATGGATGGTACTAACCCATACCAAGGATGACGTCGTAAGGCCTCGACGCTACTACCAAGAGATCCAACCGTTACTCTCGCCTCTAAGGGTTGAGTCACACTGTCAGCTTCAGTGTGTGATAACTGGGTCTCCTCTAGTAGATGTCTCACGGGTGAGGGTCAAGTCAACAGTCTAAACCGGAACCTCTTAGTAACAACACAAGAGAGGACAAGAAAGTAAACATCACAATGGTAATAGTCTTTTATTATTGCAGCTCATATTACAAGGACGCTACACAACAGCAATAAGGAACTAGAAGTACAAAAGACGTATCCCCTAGTTCCGCTCCTGTCCAACTGCTGTCCAACTGCTCCCAAAGCTCCACGATCGAAGGCCTCAGCTGCCTGAAGTTGAGCTCTCCCGTGTCCACCAACTCCCTTCGGTCGGGGTGGACCTCCTGGTGGTGGTGGTGGCAACACCTCGAAGTGTCTCCCACCATCGGCTACTCGGCCAGCTCCACTGCCTCGTCCGCCTGCACCCTGCGGACCACCGTGGCCGAATCTCTATCTGGGAGGTCCCTCTACCGCCAGCTGCTCATCTGTAAAACAATTCGGGCAGTCTTGAGCCATGTGACCAATCCCGCCACAGGAGTAACACTGCCCAATCTCGGCACGCCTGGCTCTGACTCCACCCCGGCTCCCCCGCACAACTGAGCCTAAGTCGTGCAGTCGGCCACCGGTAGGTCTGGCCCTCTTGGACCTCTGCGCATAGAAGTGATGCCTTGTCGTGCACCTGGAGCATCAAGCTCCACCATCGGCCTGCTGTTTCGTACAGTAGGCTCGCTGTGAGGATTACCATGAGGTTTGCTGGTGTCCTCACAAATCTGAAAACTCGCATGACCGCCTCCAGCCAGTCCTCGGCTGCCTAGCGGTCCGTCTCACCACAGAACCTGGGTGGTCGCAGGCGCTGGAACTCGTGCAGAGCTCCGAGGCGTCGTGCATCATCAGCGGTCAGTGCTGGAAGCATCGGGGGCTCGGCGGGTAAAGGTACCGCCGGTGCCTCAGCTGTCAAAGGGCCTTGTACTGAGTCCTCGTCGCTGGGCGGGCTGTCGCCACACTCAACCCTCAGAACCCTAGCTGGTCGTCCGCGGGGAGGCATCCTGAAAGAAACAATGTGATACGGTCAAACGATAAGAACCTGGTGAGCTGACCTGGTTTGAGCTGACTTTTAAAAACTTCTAGAAACACACACGCAATCAGTGTCTTCGTGCATTAAGTCGGAAATCGGAAGTCAGGGTCCTGGTGTACGGATACATCGGCCGCCGCACCAACACTGGACTCCCTGGACCGATAACCACACTCAATATGCTAAACACTATTGCTTCACATAGAAGAAAGATCAGAGTTTGCGGTAGAACCGACCACCTATGATACCAATTTTTCACGACCCGTCCTCGGGGCCCGTGCCGTGACTACCCCAAGACCACCTTCCATATGCCAGGGGATGGCGACTAGCACCAAGGCGTAAATCCCAGTAAAAAGGGAAGGCATTGCCTTTGTAAAGTAAACAATCACACAGGGTACAAGCGGAAGAAGTAAACACTAAGAAAAAACTGAGTACAAGAGTAAGTGCGGAAAGTAAAAAGGGGCCGGAAATACAAGCCCAACCATAAAGTAAAACTCGAAAGGGAAAACAAAAACTGAAATGTAAAGCTGCTACGCCGAGCTGTCCACTGGAAATCCCACTTGAAGGGTGGGTACAGACAGCTCCTCTGCTCCTCGGGTCCCGTCGTCCGCTCCGAGTATGTCCCACCCAGTGGTCCACCTCTGGGTACCTCCTCGTCGTCACGTCCACCTCTAGGTACCGTCTCGTCGTATAGTCCACCTCCAGGTACCGTCCAATCCTCGAACACTCGGCCTCTGTCAGTACTGGCCATCATCTGCAACCAACACAAAGAGGTGCGGGCATAGCCCGTGCAGGGGTGAGTATAACGATACTCAGTAAGGACCCCGAGACCCTCAAGGTCTCACTAAAACCAACAAGGATAACCACATAGAAGATCTCAACAGATAACCTCTACTTAGGTATATGCCCATACATATACCTATGTTATCAAGTAACCCATCTCAATCATGAGGAAACACAAGGATTGTGAAATCAACGGATAACTACTACCCAGGTATATGCCCATACATATACCTAAGTTATCAAGTGACCCATATCAATCATGAGGTAAACACAAGGTCAAAAGTTTTAGCTCAAACCAGGATTTTCATCATCAAAACCGTAACTGCTGAAGAGCTCCGTCTCTGGAGTGTACAGTGGTCCTGTCACAACTCCGAGGTACTTCCCACTAACTTAAGACTGTTGTAGTACTCCACCTATCGAGTATTGCGGCCAACCGCTACCACTAAGCGCTCCCATGTGCCGCTACAACCAAGCGCACCACTGTCGTGGGTCTGCCGCTACAACCAAGCGCTCCCATGTGCCGCCACAACCAAGCGCACCTCTGTCGTGGGTCTGCCGCTACAACCAAGCCCTCCCATGTTCCGCTACAACCAAGCGCACCTCTGTCGTGGGTCTGCCGCTACAACCAAGCGCTCCCATGTGCCGCTACAACCAAGCGCACCTCTGTCGTGGGTCTGCCGCTACATCCAAGCGCTCCCATGTGCCGCTACAACCAAGCGCACCTCTGTCGTGGGTCTGCCGCTGCAACCAAGCGCTCCCATGTGCCTCTACAACCAAGCGCACCTATGTCGTGGGTCTGCCGCTACAACCAAGCGCTCCCATGTGCCGCTACAACCAAGCGCATCTCTGTCGTGGGTCTGCCGCTACAACCAAGCGCTCCCATGTGCTGCTACAACCAAGCGCACCTCTGTCGTGGGTTTGCCGCTACAACCAAGCGCTCTCATGTGCCGCTACAACCAAGCGCACCTCTGTCGTGGGTCTGCCGCTACAACCAAGCGCTCCCATGTTCCGCTAAAACCAAGCGCACCTCTGTAACACACCGAGTCGTTCGATCAGAAGACGTCGGGTCTCAGTCAACTACACGGTCTCCATGCTCCGCTCGCTCGTCTCCGGGAGGGCCCGCTCCACGAGCTACTGGTCGATACCCCAAGTATCACAAAGTCCCGCAAGTAAGTATCTCAAAGGACCACCTCGTCATAGGAGTCTCAACGCAAGAGACGGTGCGTCAATCGGACGCCCGGTCTGTGAGTTATTGGCTTTTTCGTCCCAGGGGCCCGGTTGGTTTCATGTGCGAACCAATCCGGCCGTAACTCAACTATACCCCGAACACTCATAGGGTATACTCATAGGGACCTTTTTTCAACGTGATCACCAACGCCGCTGACGGTTCGTCAAACGGACGTCTGGTCTGAAAGATATCAGCTTTTCCGTTCCAGGGGCCCGGTTAGATTTCAATGCGATCCAACCTGGCTACTATCCATCTGCATCCAAAACTCGGGCGAAGGATGCCAAAAGTTCCGTCTCATCAAGAGGAAAGCAACGAGACAGACGGGGCGTCAATCGGACGTCCGTGGCTCAATATATGAGTGTTTCCGCTCCGAGGGCCAGGTTGGTTTCGTGTACGAACCAACCCGGCCGAACTCAAAGTATTCCGAAACCTTGAGTGCGATAAACCGAAACGACCAACTCGCTCCAAGGATTGTGTTTCCGCTGACGACGAGTAGTTTGGAGGCCCGTAGCTCAAGTTACGAGCGTTTGAACGAAAGTCGTCCGAAGACGGGGGGTCCGGGCCCGGGCCGACCCGGCCCGACCCCCCTTGGTTGGCCCGAACCGGGTCGGGTCCGAACCGGTTGGCCCGGCCCGGCCCGGCCAGGGCCGGTCCGGCTCGGCTCGGCCGAGCGGCCGAGCGGCCGACGCGGGGGAAAGCCGCCGCCCTGCGTGACACCCCCGCGGCACCCGCGGGGTGTCGGCCAGACACCCGCGGGGTGCCGCGTGACAACCCCGCGGCACCCACGGGGTGTCGCCCTGGACACCCGCGAGGTGCCGCGTGAAAACCCCGCGGCACCCGCGGGGTGTCGCGCTGGACACCCACGGCACCCGCTGGGTGTCGCGTTGGACACCCGCGGGGTGCCGCCGCCTCCGGCCGCCGGCGCCGCTGCGCCGGCGACCCGCGCCGCCACCGGCTTCCACGGGCCGCCGGAGTCGCTCCGGTGGCCCGTTTTCCTTCCCGTCTGCGCCGTTGTTCCTCCTGATTTCCGTTCTTTACTGCGGAATCATCAAACACCCGTTGCGGCACGTTCCGTCGTCGCTCGCCAAATCCGCAAAACACGAAGAATAGCGGAGGGTTGTCGGGCCGTGTTCGTTTGACCTGCACCCTCCGCGTTAGATAAAAACAACGGGAGAAAATAGAATGTTCAACACATGAACCAACAATTTTAATAAAATAAAATTGTTTCTTTGATTCCGGTTCATTAATTTTTAAAGAATTTTCACGGGAATAATAAAGAGGGGTATTCCAAAAATATAAAATCCCTACCTCAAGCATCGTCGAGCGAGGGTTCGTCGCAGATTTTCTCGTCGCGGAAGAAAGCGTCGCGGGAAGGGGATCATCGATGTCATGTCGCGGTTCAGTGTTGCGGAAGAGGATTCGTAGATGAAGACGGAGGTTGTCCGAGGTGGAACGACGTCTCCCTTTGATGTGGAAAGAAGAACGAGGGATGGCGTGTCGTCGTTCCTCAGAAGAAGGACGTGACGACATTCTTCGTCGGAGACCGATTCGTTCTTCTCTTCAAGCCTCCCAAATCCTCCCAACGTGACAAGACTCAAAAAAAAGCCCAAGTCTTATTTTATTAACACAAGATAAGAAATTGAATTTCAAAAGAAAAGAAACGATCAATTAGTCGCAAAGAATTAATTGTAACAAATTAAAAGCCCAATTAAATTCACGAAATAAACCGCCCAATTAAATGGTCTGTTAAGATTTTAAGAAACGCGTCAGTTGACTTTCATTAAGACGGGTTTTTGCGGGTGCTTTTCTTAGCGGAAAGAAACGGCAGGGCTCGTGTGGGACCCACCTCGCAAATACCCTACCAAGGGGGGTAGGATATTTCTAGATAGCATCATATCCAATTCAACTCAGTTCAAGCCGCCTTTAAGTGGCTTCAAGTGGCTTCCAAGTGGCTTAAGTGAAATAAAATAAAGTTGTCGCAAAATTATTTTATTTCTTAACTTTAAGCCCGAAAATTAAAAACCACACCCGAGAAAACGCAACTCCGGAAGAGGCGTTTCTAAGCGAATACCGGCGTTGCGATTTCCTCGGTGCCCTCAGAATTTGATTCTGGGCACCGGTTCAAAAGTTAGAAAAACTCGCTCGTCCGTTCACTGAACGTACCCGAGCCAAACTTCGAAAAATGATTCTGGGCACACCAGGCCTCGGAATCAGGTGCCGTCAGAAACTGCGTTCTTGTAAAATTCCAAAGAAAATTAAGAAAAAAATTTCCTTGAAATTTACAGGTCTTTACATAACATTATCCTTATAACCTTACCTGTAGTGTGATAGTGATAGAATAATCAGATCGCTTCATGAGGCGGTCGTCTATCACTCACTTGGGAAACGTTATCAGGTCTACATTGGAATTGAATATAATAAGTTTTACATGATATAGTTGCTAAATATGTATAAGGTTTTTCAAAATATAAAATATATACTATATATCCATAATCGTATCCAACATTTAGAAGTTGTAATGGAATAATGAAGGATATTGGTTTCCTAGGTGATAGTTTTTCATACAGACAAATGATGATTTTTATCTGATGTGAAATATATGTAGATCATTGTAGGTCATTATATTTTTATAAAAACATATAATTATATTTAAGATAATTTGGTTATCATATATCAATTTTATAATAATACATTATCGAATTGTGGACAGAATAAAAATAAATATGCTCATTGAATAACTTTACCTATTCTTCGAGTATCATTCTTACGATTACACTAAAGCCTTAAAAGTTATAATTATTCCAAAAATTTATTCTAGTATGAGGGGATATAATTTTGGAAGTTATTTATACAGGTATTATCATATAAAAACAAGTTTTTATGTTTGATGATGTGATGTTAGTGAGTTTTCTTATATAATTGAGGAGGAATCTCATTCTTCTAAATACCCAAAAGTATTAACTATTCAGAGGTCTCTCCAACTACATGTGGACCAAAAATAGATAAATGAAACAAGGAAGGTTTTATTTGGTTGATAACAACCCCCTCTAAAAAATTAAACATATTTTTATCTTTTTATTTCATTTGTTTTTAGTTTACTCAATTTTACAATTTCTTTACAACGGTAACTTGTATATTTTTTTGACATAGATATTCTAAAAATTAAGAATATAATTAAATTTAATTTAATTATATATTTAATGATTAATTATACTAAATATAAAATATATATTATTAAATAAATTACTATTTTTTGTGTAAAATTAATTTTAATACAAACACATGTTATGTGTAAAAACTTATTTTAACACTAATCAATGTAATTACTTATAATTATTTTCACAAATAATTATGTAACAAAAATAAGTTTAAATTATTGGATAACATAATTTATTATGATTTCAAATATTTAATCGACTAATATAAATTATATTCATTGGAGTTTCATAATTTATTTTAATATTAATCAAGAAAATGTGTTGAAAAAGCGGGTTTTTAATGTGAAGATATTTTAAAAAATCAATGTTATTATATATTAATACAGCATTATAATGATAATAACTATATTATTTTGTATTAATTGATGTAAAACTGAAAAAAAAATCTTTTCAAACCAATTCTGTATATTATTTATCATTATAATTAATTTAAACAAAATGATGGTTCTCAAATAAAATTCGGTATTCTTCACTATTCATCAAAAAATGAAACTTATAAGAAAAATGAAAAAATTAACCCTAATATAATTTTGATATTATTATATTTATGAATTAATTTTTTGTTTAATAATGTATATAAAATTTTTATAATTTGAATTTAATTTTTTTGTGCACAGTGTGATTAAACTATCTTTTAGAAAAAAATACATTTTTTGAGAAATCAATTATTTTTCTTTTAAATAAGTATATTTTATTTATTATCAATAGATAACTAAAAAACATGTGTAAAATAAATATTTTAATAATTTTTTTAATCATATTAATACCTTCCATTCCAATGTCTAGGTGATAACTATCATGTTAAATAAAAATATTAGTATTATACTTTTGTTCGGTAAAACCCGGTCATGCATGTAATGTAACTTATCAATGAAACCCAGTGTTGTCTAAGTTGAATGATATAGAATAGATTTAATTTATTTAAAATAATAAATATATAAAAATGTATCTAGATATTATATTCTCTCTTTTTCTTTGTGTTGTGTCCAATATGTTTTTGAATAAAATGTTGTTCTTTTGATAATTTTGGGTGTCACAATATACATCTATTCTTTACTTCTTATTCAGGAAACATTACAATTTATATGTCAAGGTATGTGGTTCCTGAAATAACCATATTTTAGGAATTGTCAACTTATGAAAATGACTTATTACAAATGGATATATGGATAAAAATTACCTTAACAAATATAATAATTTATGATTTAATAATTCATGGATAATGGAAGGGTGTTGTGACTGTAATTTTTTTATAGTTGGGGACAAATTATTTTTTATTAGTAAATAAAAGACTTCTAGAAATCTTATATATGTAACCCCTTTATATAGATTATAGGTCTGAGTCATAGAGGTCAATGTACATGGTTCAATGGTCCAATGTAGTGTCATGCATGCATTATCCAACCTGTGTCATCGTGCATGTGTCATATCAGTTTAATTAGCTACCAACATTAGGACTACATCACTTCCTATATCATAAATCCTAAAGGGGCCTTCTAGAATTTTAACACCGGTGTTTTGGATATAAAATTATGGGGTTTACCACTCACACACCAACCCAACATCAAAATTCCTATATGGTTAATGCTCAACTCCCAGTGGGGGCCCCTACTAAGCCCAAATCATGTTGTACATTAAAAAACTAGTAAATATATTTAAATCGCCATATAAAAACAGGCACAATGTACGAGTCATGTGGGACATAATCATATGAATGTTCCTGTGGTGAGATAGGGGTACAAATAGATGGTAAAACTCAACTAACACATCATGATCTATTTGGACCATAATGGGTTAATCTTTACTTATTACAGGTTTCCCCAAGGTATATTCTAGGTATTATGTTTTTTCATATAATGGTTATTTTTTCGTATATTGGAGATGAATTAAATGATTTAATAATGAAACGATAGTAAGAATACAGAAGATAAATAAAGTGTAATTAATTGAGTCTTATTACACTTCTTCATATAATGGTTATTTTTTCGTATATTGTCATGTGGCATGTTAGATATAAATCAAGTGTGACATAGATTAGTTTTCGTTAGATGGATTTTTTTTATATTATCATTATGATTTACTATTTCTTATTCTCCACCACATGAGTTAGATTAGGGTAGTTGATGCCCATATTAGCCTTGGGTTCTATTTTTGTTCCAACAGTTTTTTATACACCTGTTTGGTTGTCTACTCCTACTACACTACTCTCTCCATGATATGTAGACAATATATATAGACATACCAATTATATATAGGCATACTACTATATGGTATGTTCTTATACATTCTATAATGGATAAATATTGTGGAATACATTTATATATATACATATATTGTAATGGAATAAGAATTTGGTGTGGGTATATATAAATATTGGTGTTCATATATATGGGATATTATGGAATAATGGTTTCTTTATTATACTTAGGATGTGATGGGATGTGTTTTTTATTATGTGGTTTTGATTTTAATATGATTTCATGGTATTTCAGTAGGACTTATAGAGTGGATAGGATCACCATGACATAAGTCAATAGAGTTTTGATTGAGATGTTTAGTGGTAATGTGTATGTAGGGTACATTCTTTTTTTTTGATATAGTGTTACCTACTTATATGTGATAATTATTGAAAAATCCTTTGTGAGTATGGAAATATAGTTTTCCTCTTTTAGTGATGAATTGATTTCTCTATTTATTAATTAGGATTTATAAATCTTCTTATACATTTTCTAAAGAGGTTATGTGTACGATCCTACTAAACACACCCATATACATTCCCTATGTGTTTAAATCTAATTTTTGGGATGGAAAGAGTTGGTTGGTGATCGAACACTATGTTACTAAATTGTGTTGGGTTTTAAGGAGTTTCTAGAGTTGGTTGTATCTTCTTATGCCTTTATCATGGCTCTTTTTTATTTTTTACCCTTGTATGATAATACATTATTATGTTGGGTTTGGTTATTAATTTATTTTATGGAGTGTATTGGTGGTATTTTCTATTCCTTGGATACATTTAAGGTAATTCCTCGTTTTAAAATGCAGTGTATACCATTGGATATAGTCTCCAACCCAAGGGATATTGGGTGTGGGCTATGAGTGTAACTCTCATAATCATTTCTATACTAGGATGGGTACCAATAGATAGAGTTTGGATAGATTGGGATCAAATATTTTTGTTAATATATAGGATAGAGCATATGGATCTAAGATATTGAGTATTATAGGGGTTTTTATAGAAATTATACTCATTAAAATTAATAATAATTTAATAAAGGGATAGAAGCTATGAAACATGGTTTTAGTGCCCCCTATAATTTGATATAAGGACCCAAGTTTTATTGAACGTACTTAGTGATGTTATATTGTAGGAAAGGTAAATAACAAAGGATAATGAATCAAGATTATTTGGGAAAAAAATTGAATATGGTAGATTATGGAAATTTGGATGACCATTAGGACATTATTATTAGGTATTCTATACCATGGGTGTTCGAGTCCCTAAATATTTGGTAGCATTAAGTTATATATCTAGGTTAATTTCATCATTATGATTAAACTAATTATTTCATGAAAATGCACCTTCATATTACCATATATTTGAAATCGATGATGACAATTGATTGAGGAATACTCTTCATGAGATACAATTCTAGATAAGGAAAATGAATAAGAGTGTTGTCTTATATAAGGGGATTATGGATTTGTTATAGGAGATGGATATTTCCTTTAGTTTTATCCATTAGCATAGGGATAACATGGTTATATTTTCTATTATGTTATTACATGGTGCATCTTGAATGTAGTGTATTTTTTTCTCAGTGATAACGAGTTCTCGATAGTTTCATAGGATAAGTTCCATAATCAATTTTGGGCTACTATTCTTTCTTCAATCATTAAGGTGTATTTCTTGAAATAGATTCATAATCTTCACTAAGGGATTTGTGGAATTAAATATTTTATTATTTTGTAAAGAAGATTCCCTATTATTATTGTGTCCACATTCTAGGTGATGAGCTACGGGTGAGTCATTTTGAGGTACTATTTCATCTGAATATCTAGTTCTAGGTTACCTATTCATGTTTTCAATTCATATTGATGGTCTAGAAATGGAATAATTCATTGGCAGGATGTCATAATCAACTCAATCAACATGGGAGGGGATTAATAAGACCCTTTAAGGAGTTTGGTATTTTTCCACAGATTTTAAAATAACTAGTAATTAAATTTTTTAACTCATATGGAGCCAGTTACAGCATTCACCATCACATTTCTCTATAGTTGGATGTTTTGAGATGGCTTATGGGAAACATGAAATGGGTTTTCATTCATTTAGAGGTCATTACCATAAAATTTTAAAGTTTATATTAATTTTTATCTATTAATTCATGGTTAGAGTCCCTCTTTGAACTCATGAATTATTAGAATATCATTTTAGGATGCAACAGTATCAGGGTGCTCTAGATTTTGATCAACATGGAGAATGTGTTAGGCAGAGGATATCCCTATGATTCCCCTCATCCTCATTGATAACTAATATGAAAATACAATGGAGGTGGTTTTCTATTTTTCTAGATAGTTTGTACAATAGAACATTTTCTAATTTTTTCCTTATAGTTTATGGTTCCATGCAATCCAAGCATCATGAAATGCATTATATATTTTCATTCTACATGGGTATATATTTTGTTTTTTATGGATCTACTTACTTCTTACATTAAACCGAATAGGTCAATTATTTGTAAATAGAGGTGGATATACATCCATTTCCCATGAAATATACTATTCCATTTTTTGGATGAGTAATCTGCTGTTAAGTAAGAAGAGATTGTGAGATAATTTTATGTCATTGTTACTCTTCATGTGATTCTCAATTCATGAAAAATTATCCAAAAGATTTAATACATATCATGGACTTTTATTATTCAATATAGGATACTCTTTATTGTTTCAATTGAAAATTTATATTTGATGATGCTAATAATGATCATGTTGTGTTCATTGGTAATAAAGATCCTATGATGGGTAAAACATGTTTTGGGTCCCTATCTTCTTTAATGGTATATCTGGTTATCTTTTTAACAGATGTTCAACAAA
Source organism: Viscum album (assembly GCA_963277665.1). Classification (NCBI taxonomy): domain Eukaryota; kingdom Viridiplantae; phylum Streptophyta; class Magnoliopsida; order Santalales; family Viscaceae; genus Viscum; species Viscum album. Next base: position 2,082,399,141 of record OY728126.1, read on the forward strand.
ATGAAATTCCCCTGGTTGTTGAAGGGTACCCTTATGTTTTTCCTAAGAATATTGGGTTGTTACCACCATGAATGTAGATCATGTTTAGGACAGATTTTTATATGAGAATATCTGAAATATCAATGTATTTATATATTATATGTCAACATAAGTTAAGGTATATTTTGGATTCTAACTGGTGGTCTTATATTAGATCCTATTATGTCACTGTTGGGTGCTCCATTTTTGTTTTTAATTAAGGTGGATTGATATTTTTGATTGTGTATCGGTTAACATTTCATTAACCATGTCACGTTGATGAACCATTACCCTCTTGATTATATTTTTTCACTATTTGATTAGTTGAAGTAGGCTATCTCATTCTTAAAATATTGAAATATTTTTAGTATATCATCACATGTGAGTAAATGGTGATTATATTCCAAAGATAGCCTTATCATATCATCATGAGAATTATGACTTCATGTTAATTATTTTTTATATCATAAACACACTATCTTTGTTCATGGGATTGATAAACACTTGGAAACTAATGTTTCCTAGTCATTTCACAGTGGTATTTATTACTTATATACTTTATTATTTTTTATAGTTGGAGGAGCATGTTGAGTATCTATAAGACATTCTATAGGTTCTTAGAGATCATAAACTCTTTTTTAAGATATCGATGACCTTTATGCTCTAGGTCCACGAGGTACATTTCATTGGACATGTTAGGTCATAGTGTGGAGTAGTTAAAGATCCTTGTAAGATCTAGGTATTTTTTTTATGGGTATCCATGAAGAATTTTTTGAGGTTCTGAAGTTTCCTTAGAATTATTGGCTATTATAAGTGGCTCATTGTCAAACAAAATTGAATTATGAAACCTCTAATAGACTTCACTAATAAGGAATAACCATTTTCTTAGATTAACTAGTTCATGGATTGTTTATAAATTTTATGGAGAAGCTATTCAGTACTCCATTTATTCATTTTTCTGAAGCTATTGCTGTTCTTTATGTTTATTGTTGTGTTTTCTATCATCAATTTGTTTTATAGTGAGTATAGGTTTATTACCAATTATGGGTTTTTTTAAGTTATTTCCTATTGAGAAAAACTACGCTTCCCATGACCATTGTCTTTTTTAGTTTTGTTTACATTTGATTTGTGGAACATTAACTCATTAGTGAATAAATCATTGTTTTCATGGATCACATGAACATGAGGTATATCTTCTCCTAGATTGATTTAAACTTGTGAGAGTGATAGTGGAATTATTTAATGTTTATTATTTCAATATATCTTATACATTAGGGAATGTAAATTTTTATATTGATGGGTTGGGAAGGAACTCTCATAATTATGTTATATGTGAGTTTCGATATGCTAGTAAATTTATATAGTATCTCTCTATGATAGACTTTGATATGTGGTATTTTATGGATCAGTGTATCTTTATAAAAATATGGTTAATTAATCATTGGTTAAATTGGTGGTGGAATCCATGTTGAGGGATTTTGAGGTGGAGGTTTGGTGAGGTTGACTGATCTCAAGTGATTCTTTTAAGGGATAGACTCAGGATGTTTTTTATCATGTGATATTCTAGAAGAAGCTGTAAATTCATTTGGTTATGTGAGGGGTTCTTCTTCATAAGATTCATAGTTCACCATTATAAATGAATCATGGTTTGGATAATATATATCATACCTTCTAAGGTTGTTATGGTATCTAGTGATATAATTTGATTATTATAGAGTTTGTATCTTTATGTTCAATTTTCTCAATGGTGATGGTTAAGAATATTGTCCCCTGTGATTTTTTTATCCACTTGATGTTCCATGGGGATGTTATGGGGTGACTCAATAAATTTTTTCTACATGTGTCTCTCAAGATCTAGGAATATGTAATGAAATCTAAGTGGTTGGGGACCACTTCATGATGTAATATAACATTATAGTGACTAAATATTTAATAAAATGAATATTCATTTATCAAGGTAGTATTCAAAAGACATCATTACGGTATATGTGGTTCCAGATATAATCATATCATATCATGATAATTGTTTCTTCTCCTTAGTATTGATTGGGATCCAATGTTCTGATCTATCTCAATTATGCCTTATCATGGATTTCCATGTGTATATGAATGGGAAGAAAATTAATGTTTTCTATACTTTAGAATACATGAGGTTTGAATGTGTTATTAGTTTTTTTGGATCATGTGTAAAGAGCCATCCTTTGTCAAGCAATTTTTATAATAACTATTTTTACACTACCATTGGTATACATCCATTTGAATCCCTATATATCGGGCCATATGGATCTTCCTTGTGTTAGGTCATATCTCGAGAGTCCATAATTTATAGAGAGGAATTAGTGTATAGACAAACCAAGAAAGTGAATTTTTTTTGTAATCTGATGATGGTGGTAAAATATTGACATAAATAATATAATAATTAGAAGAGGAGGAATCAAGACTATTTTAAAGACCCGACCCCAGTTTCCTGGAGTCAGTGCATTATTTTTATACATTGGCATGGTTAAAAGGAATCAAATCCTGATGGGAAGAGTAGTTTATCTGTTTTGGATAACAAAATACATACATAGGTTCAAAATTAAAACATGAAATAAATACAGCATATACGTATTATTGGGAACATCCACATCTCTAGGTTTATCCCTTCAAGTCAGTCATAACAAACTTCTTGATATCCCGAGAAAATGAAATATATGAAAGGGTTGAGCTTAGATGCTCAGTATAGGTAATAAATACATCAAATGATATCCTAAACATAAACAATATGCATGATTAATAAATATAAACACCTGCCTTTAAAAAAGAAACGTGAACATAATACGGCAGGAATATGATATGAGTAAATTTTCCATAATAAAACATACTAATGGGTATTCTACTAGTTAAATAACCACATGAACTATAAATTTGTAGCTTTATAATGTGGGAATGAATATTCTGGAAATTCTAAAACATAATGTCAAATCCTCAGACAAAATATCTAAAAACGATTAATGTTGCAACCAAAGCCATATCTCAAAATGGGCATGGCCTCAGCCATGTCAATGTCTATTTGTCTAATGCATCCTATTGAAACATAGAGATGCTACAGCAGGTCCCACCGATCACTTTCTAAGTTCAATTCATTCTTAATATGAAAGGGGTGAACATAATCAACATATACATTCATATTGGAACTAATATATTTAATTTAAATAAAATTACCCCATCATTTAACATAAACACTATCAATTTAGAGTAATATGGTGAAGGTTATCAGGATTGAACATCCACAATCAAACTATGTAGAAACTATTCAACAACATATTTTATTTGATACCATAAGAGATAGACATAAGTTATGTACAAGATTAATCAAGATAATTTTACATAGATTAATATACTTTTAAATTATACCACCAAAAAATTATTGACAAAATAATCCTTAAATACTCAAATGTGTCTCATAGCACCTCAAAAAATTACATTCGTAATCACTTATAATATCATGAGAATAAGGATAATCTTGTTATGATATACCACTGGGTATTATATTCACCACATACATGTAATGAGTGGTGAAAAACACATGTATTAAACAAAAGTTACAGTGAGATGAGAAACTCCTTTTTATGTTTGAAAGAATAGTTATTTTGGAAAATCATTTTTATTTGACATGAAATAAGATTGTAAACATTTATATCCCATAAAATAAGAGGCTAGTACATTGAAATTATATTTTAGGTATGGATAATGTCCCACTTAATTGAAATCATGAAGAAAGAGTTCTTATGAGAATTTATAAAGAAAACATTTTAGAGCATTTTAAGGAAAGCGTTAAACAGAAATTTAAAGTGGAAAGGAATGTCTGTTCAATTAAAACAAAAAATGAACCAACATAGATTTTTAATGTTAAAATTTATTATTATTTAAATATAAATATGTATTAAAATATATTATATGCAATACTTAATAATATATACGAATTTCATAAGTTTATTGAATCGGGCAAGCATTTCGGAATTTTTTTTTTGAAATATTCTTTTAAAAAACATAAGTCCTCGTAAAACAATAAATATTCTCATGAGTAAATATATATATATATACCATTAAAACTGGATTTATTATGAGTAAATAATAATAAATATGAATTTCATTGAGTTGTGTAGAGAATTTGAGCACCCCGAATGAAAATAGAAGTTCAGGTAGAAAATAAAAAAAACTTTGAAATTTATTGAATCGTATGCCCCAAAATAAATTACCATAAAATGATAAACTTTTTATCATTATAATATATATATTAATTATATAAAACATAAATGGGAGGTATTCATACACCATAAACAATTAGTATTAGTGAATATGGAATATCTCACAAAAATGGAAGTGAGATGGAAAAAAACCCCTTACCTTAGGTCTGATGGTGTCCTTCACTTGATCTAAGTTTCCTGTATAAAAAAATTAAATTCATTAATTAAAATTTTCATAGACACTTTAAAATGTAATAAATTTATTATAACATTATTATGTTCATTTATGGCCTTTTTATTGGGTTAAGAGGTTCAATTTCATTATTTGGGTTCGTTTATTTCATGATCGGTATACACATATAAATGAATGGAGAATCATGTAAAATGAGGATGGTTATACATAATTGAATTTATATGTTATTAGTGAACATACATAAGGATAGATATTTTTTAACTTCATTTAGTTAATTTGGATGAAGTTGAGTCATTATATATATTGTTAAAGGGTAATAGTTTGGGTTAATTGGCGGTTTTTAAACACAACAAACTCATTTTGATTTTTAAATCAAAACCATTTTTACAAAAATATTTCAGAACCATAGATGATAATTAATACATATATTATAGTCTTTTTCAACCAAAAAAATGGTTTCATGACCAGAATTGATGACGGTAACAGAAATCAAAAACCCATCATCCTTAAATGTGGTAAATTAGCACATCACAGATGGTGTTTTCGTATAAATGAATGGGAAAGGTGAGAGGATGAAGAATTATTAAATTTTCATTAAAACATTCTGGTATATATAAGGTACTAGATTCATCCCAACATTTTAATGAAAGGTGTAATAGAATGTAAAAAAGGTAGATGAAAATAAAAGAAAAGTTGAGAGATCCCTTATGAATATTCGGTATCCTAACAACATCTTCTAAAATTTCATAAATTTTTTTATGAGAGAAGAAGGGTTATCTCATCATTATTAAATAAAATATAAAATAATTGTGATATTAAATGACATATCCCAACATAATCTAAAAGAAATTTATAAATAATAACATTGAAATAGTGTTTGAAAAAGAGAAGGGTGGTGGATTCCCTTACCTTGTTGAGTAACTCCTAAAACATGATAGTTGGGACCTTGGGAGATTGAGAACACCTTGTGAGGACTCATAGGGACGAAAAACAACCAGATCTTTGAGGATTATGAGTTTGGAATGAATGAAAATGACGAAATGCATGGTTATTTGTAGTAAAAGAGAGGTAGTTTTTTATTAATTTCAAAGGACACCCCAATAGTGGTTTTTCCAAAAGCACGGTATTTCCCTTGAAATTTTACCATGGAATTGGCCATTTGGGACACATCATATCCTATTTTAATTTACATATGTATACCATCATTTCATATCAACTATTAAATTATTATGATGACATTAAACAAACCAAAAACTCAAAACTGTATTTTAACTATTCCAAAAAAGTACAAGTACTTTAGAAAAATCCAAAAAATTCACACCGACCATTTTTTGATTTGTAGAATTTATAAATGAAATCCATTTTTTGAAAATATTTTTTTAAATATTTTTATAAATATTTTTAAATGAAATCATAATTTATTAAGAAATTAACTTTAAAACTATAACATGTTTTATAACACCATGAGAAATTAATCTAGGTCCCACAAAATTATAATATAACCATAAGTTAATAAACTAACAATTTATAATTATATTTTAAGAAAATACATTTTCATTTTAAATTATTAAATTAATCATAATATGGAAAATAAAAATTTTATGGAATTCAAAAATACCAATGCTTATACTATGATCGTTTTTTCACTTCAAATATTTCTAAATTTTATTTATACATTCATGGGTAAAGATTATATTTTTTTGGCCGGTTTACTATTGTTTACTATTCGTAAGGGTATGTTACTATTCCTATGGGTATATTTATCTTCCTCAAAAAAATAATTTTATTCTATCAGACTCTAAATAGCCAACTGAACACAACGTTTTATTTTAATTTTTCAAAATTAAAATCACAGAGGTGGAAAAAATTGTGTTTACTGGATAGGTAATAAAAAAGTGGTGTTTTTAGTGACACAATGTTTTATGAATTCAATATTAAATTTATTTGAAAATTATTGGGGTGTTCCATTTCTCCCTCCTTACGAAAATTGCATCCTTGAAATTTGAAATTTAAAATTCAAAATTTAATGGTTGATACTTGATAATTCTCTTGTGGGAAACCCACATCAAAAATAAGTTTAAAATATCCACTTAATAAGAGGAATGTAGAATGAATAGGTTTAAAAAGAAACTCATTCTAATTGGACAACAAGGGCAAGGAATAATAATCAAACCATCAATTTTTAATTGAAGATGATAAAGAATATGATCATAAAAAAGATCATTAACCCAAAACTGTACACCACAGTTATGAAAATTTTGATTGATATTATAAAAAAATATAATACGATATAATTTTTATTTATGGATCTTTTCCTAGAGATGATGAATTATTCAACTTTATAGGTGTATAAATATAAATTTATATTTCATAAACAAAATCTTATCCTTTTTTTCTATTTGGAACTGTATAGACTTCATCTCTTAACGCATGTTTCCCCATATGGTGAATTAATACATTATCCTCTAAAATCTCATACATGAATCAACAAAAAAAATTTCATAATTGGTTAAAAATTAAAAAATATAATTACTCAACACATTAGAATGAATGATTCAGAATTTACAAGATGCACTTATCATTAAAGCATAATAAACATAAAGCAACTCTTAATTTTCACATTCCAATCAAGTGAATAAATTCATCATTTATCCTATTTTAATATGGTAATTAATTGATGTACCATAAAATTTATATTGGAAAAAAGCATTCTTCCTTATTATTTAATTAATATACATTTTATTGGAAATATTTCTTAAATAAAAAATTATGGTAATCTCCATCGATGATATAATAGACCACTTCTCAACAAGTCAATAATTATTTCCAAGGTATTCAGTACTTATCCCTATCAATCAATTCTTCATCATCATCTCAACTTTAATTATATATTAAGGGTTTTCATTCCATCAATTATGTTTTTTTAAAATTTTAACATTCTAATAAATCAGTTTTCCTTTGAACCATTAATCAAACAACCTCAAATCCTTAATGAAATAGTACTATAATACAATCTTTATATATCTCATAATTCTTATAACAAGAATATAATAACATATTTCTTAAATCCAAAAAAACAAATACATTATGTATTGCAAATCAACTGTAGTAACATCATAATATTGAACATGATCCCTTTACATTTTTAGAGTTATATTTCTATGAAAATTGGGAAATTCATTTGTTTAGTAACCCATATATGTGTATTTGAAGCATTGAATATAGGAACATTCATTCCTTCTCTCAGAATTATTAGCATGGAGCCCTTTTTCTCTAAAAATTAATCAAACTTCCTTTACTCTTAAGTATATACCAAGGTGTTTCTATGCACAATTATCACAAGTTGAAAAATAATTATTTCCCTTCATCCCTTTATCCATCTTTTCCCAGTTCTCCTCTTCTTTTCCTACTTCTTTCAAAATCCAAAATACATATAAAACTATTTATCCTTTTTATTTGGACATGATTGCTTCTTCTCATATGATTATAATCTTTGATATATTATTTCCCTTCAAAATATTGGATGAAAACCATCGATAAAATGATCATTCATATACTATGAATTATGTGGATTTATTTATTCCTCATTACATTTGGTAGGCTTCATTTCTAAATAATGATAAACCCTAGATTATATAATGAATCATAATGTATAATCTCAACGTAGAAAAAGACGTTGCATAAATGGAAATCATATACGTCAATAATATCATGATCATAAATATGGTTTCATGGAAGAATAAAAATTACATTTAATTACTTCATAATAGTTTGAAAAGAAAATGTTAATTATCCTAAGAATATACGTCAAGAGTGTCACACCAGGTGCACAATTAGACCCATTTTCATGTGCTAGGATTCCCAGGGTCAACCCCAAAACCCCTTGATTGAGTTTCTACATCTAGGTATATCTATTTCAGAACTATGACCTATTATAGTATCAAGACAAAGATATATTTTCTAGAAAGTTCCACATAATCAATTCCTTACCAAAATTATAGGGCTTTCTGGTATGATTTTCCTAAAATTATATCTTAGGGTTTTGTTCCCTAATCTACATTTTCTAAATCTAATTTCCATGTTTTCTACTAAACTTACTCTCGTACCAACTGTAAAGCGATAACCCTAGTTTCCTGGAGACGATGTCTTATTTTAATACATTGGCATGATGATAAAGAATCAAAACCCGAAGGACTGATTAGTTTAGTATATTTGGAAAACTATATACATACATATTTTCATCACTACAACATCAAAATAAATAAAACATATATGTTTTATTGGGAACATCCACAACTCAATGTTTATCTACATATGTCATTCTTAATAAACCATTTACGTCCTGAGAAAAAAACATTGTAAATGGGTGAGCATAGATGCTTAGTAAGGTTAAAAAATTTGTTAGAAGGTATTATAAACCTAACCAATATGCATTGTGAATAACTAAAAACACATGCCTTTAAAAAATAAATTTGAACATTATATGGCAGGAATATGAGCTGAGTAAATATTTCTATAGTAAAACATAATCATGGGTAGTATACTAGTCGAATAACAACATGAACTATGAATTTTATGCTTCATAATATGTGAAATGCATATTAAGTAAAATCTAAAACATACCATCAAGGAATCAACCAAGATATCTAAAAATTTATTAAGGATTCAGCCAAAAACATATCTCAAAATTGTTAAGGCCTCATCAAAGTCCATGTCTATTTGTCTCATGAGACCTACCGATGTATGGAGAGTCTATAGTAGGCCCCACTCATCACATAGTAAATACAATTCATTCCTCATATGATGGGATGAACATAATCAACATATACATTCATTTTGGAACTAACATATCAAATGTAAATAGGTTTTTTTCAATCATTTAACATAAACACTAACCATTCAGAGTAATGTTGTGAAGGGTATCAAGATATATCATCCATAGTCAATCTAATGAGAAACCATTCAAAAAAATAATGTATATGATATCATAAGGGATAAACCTCAATGATTTACATGAATCAATAAGGTATGTTGACACACATGAATATACATTTAAATTAGACTGTTGAAAAATTCATGGGGAATGAGTCCTTAATCATTCCAAAGTGTCTCATACCGGCTTGAAATAATCAAATCATGATCCATTAGAATATCATGAGTATAAAGAGACAATTTATTTGATATTAGAAAGGGATTTACATAAATCACATAAATGTAATGTGTGGTAAAAAAGTCATGGATTTCATAAAAGATAATGTGAGATGATAAATTTATTTTCTAATTTTTAAAGAACAGTTAGTTTTGGAATGTCATTTATATTTGACATGAAATAAGATTGTAAAAATGTTTATACTAGAAAATAAAATTCCTAGAAATTGAAATTATATTTGAGGCATAAATTATGTCCCACTGATGTGAAATCTTGGAAAAAGAGTTCATAATAATCTATATAAAGAGAAAATTGAAGGGAATTTAAAGGAAATCATTAATGAGAATTTAAAAATGGAAAGGCATGTTTTTTCTTTTAAAAATAGAAATGAACCAAAATAGATTTTTAATATGATTTTTTTTTATTTTAAAAAGATAAATATAGATTAAAAAAGTTCATATTGTTAACTTAATAAAATATAAGAATTCAAGAAGTACCTTGAATCAGGATTGCATTTCGAAACAATTTTTTTGGAAATATTCTATTAGAACACATAACTTCATATTAAATAAAGAAGGATTTTTATTTTAATAAATATATATAATAGTAAAATAAAATTTATTATATGTACATAGGAATAAATAATAATTTAATTGAGTTGAGAAGAGAATAAGAGAAACCCAAATGAAAATTGTGGTTCAGTTAGAAAATACATAAAACATGGTTATAAACAGAATAGTATGCCCCAAAACTAATTTTCATCAAATTATAAATTGATTTTCATTAAAATAAATAGATTCATGGTATGAATCATCAATGGGAAATATACATACACCATACAAAATTAGTAGAATTTAATATATAATATCTTCCAAATAGGATGTGAAATGAAGAAACCCCTTATCTTAAGTATGATGGGGATCTTCACATGATCATAGTTTGTTGGATAAGAAAATTGAACTTAGAAATTAATATTTCTTTTTTCCTCTTCTATATGTAATTGATTTATTGTTACCTTATTATATTATTTCATGTCTTTTTTATGGGTAAAAAGGTTCAATTTCATTATTCATGTCTGTTTACATCAAGATCGGTATACATATATACATGAATGGAGAATCATTTAAAATGTTCATGGTTGTCCATATTGATTTCATATGTTATTAGTGGAAATAAATATGTTTAAATGGTTGTAAATTTCATTTTTTAATTTTATTTCAGATGAATCATTATATAAATTATTTAATAAATTTGTTTTGGGTTACTTGGATTATTTTGAACACAACAAGCTCATTTTTCAATATAACAGAAAACAATATGTAAAAAAGGATTAAAATTACATAAATTAGACATAATACATATATTATAGTTTGGTTCAACCATAATATTGTTTTCAGGACAAGAATTGAAGATAGTATTAGAAATTGAAAACCCATCATCCATGAATGTGGTAAATTAGCACATCTTAGATGGTGTTTTCATTTTTAGTATAAAAGAATGGGAAAAGAGATATGATGAAGAATTATTAAATTATCCTAAAAACTACACAATACATGTAAGGTGATGGATTTATTATAAAATTTGGATGAAATGATGTGATTAAACATAAAGAACATAATGGTCCTTGAAAATTTAAAAAAAAAATGAGAGATCCCTTACAAAAATTTGCAGCCAAACAACGTCACATAAAATTTCGTAAAATATTTTGATGAGAGAAAAATGGGTATATCATAATTCACACATAATATGGATATTAATTGAGATATGTAATGACATATCCCAACATATTACTAATTAAATTAAAATACAATAACATAAAAAGCGTGCTTGAAAAAGTGAAAGGTGGTAGATTCCCTTATCTTGTAGAGTGACTCATAAAACATGATGTTTGGGACCTTGGGGGACTAAGGAAACTCTTGGAGGACTCATAGAAAAGTAATAATACCAGATATTGGAGGATTAAGAGTTTTTAATGAAGGAAAATTAAGGAGTGGTTGGGTTTATATAGTAAAAGAGATGGAGTTTTTTTTATTAATTTCAAAGGAATCCTCATTAGTAGTTTTTGCAAAACCGAGGGTTTTCCCATGGTATTTTCCCATAATATTGGAATCATGGGACTCCTCATATCATATATTAATGACCACAAGTATAATAAGTTTTTATATTAATTATTACATCATTATGGTGTCACTAAACATATTGTAAATTCAAAACTATATTTTTACTATTTACAAAAATACAAGTATTTAAAAAAATCCAAAAGTTCACCCCAACCATTATTCGATGTGTCGAATTAAAAAATGAAATCCATTTTATGAAAATAATTTTCTAAATATTTTTAATTTATTTTTAAATAAAATCATTATTATTACAAAAACAACATTAAAACTATAACTTGTTTTTTAACACCTTGAGAAATTAATCAAGGCCCCAAAATTTTATCTTATAACCATAATGCAATAAAATACCAATTTATAAATACATTTTATGAAAATAAATTTCCATTTTAATTATTATATTAATAATGAAATTCTAATTTTAATATTTATGACCTACAAAAATAACAATACTTATTCTATGATATATTTTTCACTTATAAGATGTCTGAATTATATTTATACATAATGGATGGAGTTTATATTTTTTGGCACATTTCCTATTTATTAACATTCATATGGGTATGTTACTATTAATAAGTGTATGTTACTATTAATAAGGGTATGTTATTATTTATCCACAACTATGTTGAATCTATCAGACACTAAATATGTTATTGAATGCCACAATGTATGGGAGTTTTTCGAAATTAAAATCAAAGAGGTGGAAAATTTATATTTACAAGAATGGTTATAAAAAAGTTTTTTTTAGAGACGCAATGTTTTATGAATTTAATATTAGATTTAATTTCATAATAAGGGGGTGTTACATCTATTGTGTAAGAGATAATTGTTTCTTGAAGATATCTCCTCCACATGGGTAGTGGAAGCTCAATCATCATAGTAATATTTATCCTCAGTTTTCTGGACCTTTGGAGTGGTTGGTGTGTTTTTGAGACATTGTGTATTAGATAACAATTCCCTCATGGATGAACCTAGTTAATTTATTTTTCTATGTATCATAGATTCATTATAATCTTAATGATGATTCCCATATTTTTTATAGGGGTTAATTAGAAGTTCATTATATTTTTTTTGTAAGTGCAATGACCTATTATGATTTAGAACTGCTAGAAGAAGGTGTTTTGTGGTTGTGTGTCCCTCTTATCAATTTCCTATAGTGACATAGTGTCCTGAAAAACATCAAATGAAAGCATTATCTGTAAATGAAAACTCAATTGTAACACCCCAAGCTTCCACGGTACATTTCCCTTTGAATAATACAATAACTTGTGTTGTATGAAACATCGAGTTCAAACACGTCACAACCAATCAAACTAGTTGTTAAGAATAGTAATACACACTTTTGGAAATTTAATAAATTTTATATTTTAAACTTGACTTCTGTTTTGGATTCGGAATATCAAAATTAGCTTAGGGTAAATTTTTGGTATTTTTCTGAAAACATTCATTTTTGGATGAATAGTGAAAAAACTAAGTTATTTTTTAAAACAGACTTTTTATTTAAATAATTATTTATTTTATTAAAATTTATTTTAGGATAAAATAGATACATAATACCTATATAAATTCAATTTAATTCATTGGAGTCATTTTATAATAAGTTTAGATATATAAAAATTTATCGAACTTTTTACCGTCTTTTACCCACCTCTTAAGAGAATTTTAAAATTTGCATAAAACATAATTTTACAGATTTTTTGAGTTGAATATACAAAATTATAAATTCAAGGTTATTATTATAAAGTATAATGGGGTTCAATAAGATGAAAATAATTTTTTAAGAATAGTAACTTTTTACTTTTATTTACCACAGTTAAAAGAAAATATGGTAATTAAGGGTAAAAATGATATCAAAATTACCCTAACACGTGTCTTAATTCGATTGGATAAGAATAATTAGACCAAAAAATACTTTAGGAATAAAATATGATCCACTTTGGTCCGCATAGATTAGATTAATACATTTATTATTATTTTATTTAAAGAAGGGTTAAAAGAGTGAAATTCAAAGTCTAATAACTAAACCATTTTTCATATAGGGATACACACAATATAAATTAGACTATAAATATTTATTAGAAAGAAAAAATATTTCCTTCATAATCATATTTTATTTATAATTTTTAGACACTAAACAATTTAATTTATTTATGACACAATGATGATGGATTAATAACCTTATTAATGAAATATTTAAATAATTGATATTATAAATATCCAAATAATTTTAAATTGAGACTTACGATGAATTAAACTAATTTTATAGGTTTAATAAAATTATAGGGTTGGTTAAATAAATTATATGTGATGTGATAATGTTTTTACGGATTTCAGAAAAACAAATACAAAATAGTGTCAAAATCGACATAATTGAGTATTTAAAATAAATACTATATTATTAATTGATATAATATTCCAAAAAATCTAAGGTTTGGCCAAATAGCTTAGATATTGTTATACATATTAATAATGAACTATATGGGGTTTTATTGTCTTGTTATAGTATGTTTAATATCCATATATGATAAAAATACAAAGAGACATGGTAAATGTCAAACTATTTAACTAAGTGTAAAATCTAAAATGCAATGTAAATATGATGACCTAAACCAGTCTAAAACCTATTGGTTTAGAGGTTTTTGACCCATAACCACATTATCCCCGAAATAATTCTTTTTAATGACATTATAAATCGAAAATGATTTTATTATAAAATAATATTTCATGATTTTCCTAAAGTGACCCTCACCTCTCTTATAAAAGGGCACTTCCCCTTCTCTTAATTTCACCCCTCCAAATCCATTTGTATTGGAAAAAACCTACCCAAATATCCTCCCAACATCCCTCACTTCATCCTAGAGGCTTTTCATTGATCAGAAATAAATCCTAAAAAGCCATTTTTATCAACTCAAAAGAAAACACCTAAAGTAGATGTAATAATTTCACCACCCTCTTTCAAGTTCTTTTCTCCTTCCACTTCCTATTTATTTGTGATTTCCATACCAAAATAATAAATAATATAGTACCTTATAAATACTATGATTTTATTATAAATATGGTATAACTATATTATTTATTCTATCCATCCTTCAAATGACAGTCACCATACGTGCGTATGTACGGTTTATCGTCTCCACTTCGTGGTGTAGTTTATTATTAAGACACTTAATTATTTTGATTTTTATTATAATGAGTATAAATTATGTAAATAATAAATATTACATATTAATTATTCTTAAAATATTATATACAACCAATTACATATGATTTCTCCATTAATATAATGACATCGTCGCTCGTACATACTTACGGATTACCATCTCCACAAATGTGATGTGATTCATTCTGCATTGTAATCATTCAAGAATAATTTTCATTTTATGATTCAAAATAATGTTTATGAACATAAAATCATTTTTTGTATGAATCAAATACATCCTATTCATAAAAAAACATGTCTTATGTAACCAAGTATATAAAGGAAAACGAATCAGTTAACACCCCAAACAATGATACTTCTATAATATTATTAACAAACCAATATTAGAAGAACATATATGATATAATATTTATGTATATGGTTATTTTATAATTTAATAACATTTAATTAACATTTATATAGGAGTTAAACATACCCTCAACCACGTAAAAGTATAGTTAAGGGTTAATTTCACAATCACTTTATTATCCGAGGATGTTTTTACGTAAGTATCTACTGAGAACTCTTTATCATCCACATCCATGTTTTCATAAAAATGTATTTCAAAAACATTTAATACTTAATAGAAAATTGGTTAAATTCATTTATTACCATATTTTACCTTATATTTTCTGAAAGTAACCTTTCCCTCATTTTCCAAACAAGGTACTTTATGGCCTTTTTGACAAAATTAAGGTAAGAATGTCTTTTTTAAAACATATACGGTGGGTGCGGCTATTTTCCACCATTAAAAAATCATAAGAGCATCCCTTACAAGTTTATAATAATATTTTAAAAATAACGTTTTTCTTTTATAATTCTATGACTTTTAATTGATTTCAAAATAGACAGAGTTATTTCTCTAAAAAATGTTTCAATTTCATAGATGTCAACATCCTTTTGATGTATTTTAAGCTTGTTTGAAGTTGTTTTATTGTTATACAAATCTACCATATTGTATTTATTATTTTGTGATTTGTTTGCCTATTGATGGGTTATTTTTATAGCATTCATGGTTTATGGATAATGTATTGACATTTTGTATGAATGCTCTAATACAAATGTTTATGTTATGGTTAAACCTTTTCATATGAGGAATGCATTAGTCTTAGTAAGTGAAGGTTGGAGCCAGCTATAGCTACTCGATGAATATATAGGTCTCATGAGACAAACTAGGGTCTTTGCACAAGGCCTTGGAAAAATCTTATTTTTAGTCATGGCACAAGGCATGTACTATGTGTTTATGAAGTCATGCATTATGCTTTCCATCATTATGAAATTGGATATTGAAATTCCATGGGATTATATGACTAGTAGAATAACCATTTCAATAAGTAAATGGAATTATTTGATTTTATCTTTTTCATATTATGCTGATGTTTATGTTTAAAAGGCTTTTGTTTTGTCTTATATATTTCCTTAAATGTTTATTCATATTTATCAAAGTTTTCATCATATTTTTATCAATACTAAGCATCTGAGATCACCACTTTATATGTTTTATTTTTCAACTGATGTGATGAATTATTTAATGGTTGACCTACTGGGATAGGCTAAGGATATAAGTGTGTTTAAAGGGGAGAAAATGTTATTGATTTTTTTATTTCATGATGTAATGTAAAAATTATTAATGTATCTAATACATCCAAGTCTACTAAACTAATTCATCTTTCGGAACATGATTCCTTGTATCATTCCCATGTTATGTAATAATCCACCGAATCTGGGTAACTGTGGTCGGGGCATTATAATTGGTATCAGAGGAATATTAGTACAAACCTTGGAAACTATATTTATAAAAACTCTAATTATAGAACACTACGCTAAAATAGACTTTGATTATTAGTATAGAAGAACTTCAATGAATTTTGGTACTGTATAGATTTTATCAGTTTTCCAAGAAATACATCCCAATCTGGATACGAGCAGGTAGAGGCGGCTCTAGAACAGATATAACTAGTGGTAAAACCTGAAATCACACTTTGAGCTAGACTCAAACGAAAACTGGTGCACAAAAATGGGCATTGCATCAGTCTTGGTTACGACAGTACTAGGTGATATGCTTATGATAATTAAAATATTCATTACAAACCATTATGAAGGAATTATATGTATATACTTCCTCAAAGAAATTTATTTATGATTATGTATTATATCCATTAATTGTTCAATTTATGTTTAGTGTTTTTCATGTTCATAATTATCTATTTTAGTACATTAAATAATCTATGGTATTCCATTTTTTAGAAATGCACGAAGTTGAAGGAATGGAAATTGTATCAATGCGTGTAATCCATGTTGGGATGGCCCTCCTACTTAAGATAATTATAGTGGAGCTGATGATGCAACTAGTTCTGATCATCTTATCACTATATTGGGACAACTCACACAGGTTAAGAATAATAACCTTACTCGTATGGAGCACCCAGATCCACAGCATGGAGGATCAACATTAGACCAATTCATGAGGAAAAAACCACTACCATTCAATGGTAATACAAATATATTTGTAGGAGATCAATGATTAAGTACCTTAGAGAAAATATTACCCACTTTTGAGAGTAGTTAATGATAGAAAGTTCCCATAGCAGTTTATCGCCTCATGGGAGACACAGATCAATGGTGGTCACTGATTCAAAAAACAAATGAAGATAATTAATTATCAAATATGGAATGGAGGGAGTTTATAGAAATTTTCTTAGAAAATTGTTTTCCTCGTGACCATCTAGCGGATATAGAAAAGTCAATTTTTAAGTCTCAGACAAAAGGAGGATGAGAATGTTACAAAATATGAGGCTAGCTTTACAAGGTTACAAGGCATGCGAAATATTATATACATAACCAACAGATTATGATTGATAAATTCCTTTATGGGTTAATCCCTTTTATGTAGTGGTCATTATTATCAGAATCCTTCTTATCATAGGATGATATTGTCTCATGTGATATAAAGGTAGAAAAATATTCCTCTAAGTATTACGAGTTTCAAGAAAAGAAGGAGAAGAAGAGATCTACTGAACACTCATGAAATAGAAATAAGGGAAGAAGGAAAAATTTTAATATCCATCCTTTGGTAAATGTTGGAAGAAACACCCTGATACATTCTTGAAAGGAATGAGAGTATGTTACAGGTGTGGTGAAAAAGGCCACCAAGATCGTTATTGAAAGGGGAAGAAAGATGTTATCAATGTTGAATGATACAATTGTAGAGAAAAGGGGAATTTTGTAAACTAATGTCCTATGTTCCAAGGAATCTTAACCCCGAAAAGTCCAAGGGAGCAATGAAAAACTTATGCAATCACTACTACTGAGGTTGAAGCATCGAAAGATGTGGTGGTAGGTAATTTAATGGTTTCCTCAAGTTTCTCCATTGCATTATTTGACTATGGATCATCACATAGTTTAATATCTTCCCAGTGTGCTAAGAAAATTAGATATCTCCAATTTAATTTAACAAGGGATTTTTTAGTAAAAACTCCTAATAGAAGTATCATTACAATAATGTTTTGTTAATCAGTTCCAATTAGGTCATGTAAATGATCTTTATTTGTGGATCTCATCATCATACCCATGATTTTATTTTATAAAATCATTTTTATGGATTGGATTTCAGACCACTATGTGAAAAATATTATAAGAAGAAGGAGGTTACAATTCTCTATGATGATGATAAGGAGTACATTATCATTAGAGCAGAAATGTCACCACCGGATTATTATCAAGATCCACCCCCACTAGCTCATATAAATTCATTTATTGGGGAGGAAGTGAATTAAATAACTATGGGTGGGGAAAGGACTGTTCAAATAGAGGAGGTACCTATTGGGAATGAATATGTTGATGTGTTTCTGGACGAGTTACCAGGAGATACTTCAGAACAAAAAATTGATTTTTCCATTGATTTAATTCCTGGTTCAAAGCACATATTGAAGACCCCTTATAGAATGTCCACTGTGGAATTATTTTAACTAAAAAACAACTAGAGGAATTGAGTAATAAGGTATTTATTCTCCCTAGTTTTTCTCCATGGGGAGCCACTATTATTTTCGTTAAGAAAAATGATAATTCTATGAGGTTGTGCAATAACTACAGGGATATAAATGATATGAAAATAAAGAACAAGTATCCCATACCTTGCATTGATGATTTATTCGATCAACATCATGGAGATCAATATTTTTCAAAGATTTACCTTACATCTGGATATCACCAGTTGTGTGTAATGAAGTAAGACATTCCGAAAATATCATTTCGAACCATGTATGGTCATTACGAGTTTACAGTATTGCCTTTTGGATTGAATAATTCACCCTCTATCTTCATGGATCTAATGAATAGTATTTTCAAAGAATATATTGATGAAATTGTAGTGGTATTTATTTATGATATTTTGGTACACTAGGAAATCTATAAAGATCATGAAAATCACTTGATCATTATCCAAAAGACTCTTAGAAGAAATGAATTATATGAGAAGTTTAACAAGTGAGAATTCAAGCTTTGGGAGATTTCTTTTCTTTGCCATATTGTCTCTAAGGATAAAACATCTATTGGTACTTATAAGAAAAATGAAATCCATGAATGGCCAGCATCGACGAGTATAACTGAGGTACGCTATTTTATTGGTTATGCGGGTAATTATTGGCGTTTTGTGCACAACTTTGCCTGATTAGAAAACCCATTAACCAATATCACACGTAAAGGGGTTAAATTTGTTTGGATAAAAGAGTGGGAAGAATGTTTTGATAAACTGAAATGAAGATTATTCAATGCTCCTATATTGAGTCCACCATTGGGGAATGATGGGCTGGTTATTTATAGTGACGCTTCAAAGAAAGGATGTGGTTGTTTCCTTATGCAGAATGATAGAGTTATTTCCTATGCATCACGACAGCTAATAATTATTGAACAAAACTATCCTACTCATGATCATGAGTTTTTATCTATAATCATTGCTCTAAAAACTTAGATACACTATCTCTATGGTGAAAAAGTTAGGTTTATATAGATCAATAGAGTTTGAAGTATATTTTCTCCCAAAAAGAACTCAACATGAGGAAAAGGTGATGGCTTGAACTACTCAAGGATTATTATTTCACTATAAACTACCACCTAGGAAAGGAAAATAAGGTGGAAGATGCTTTGAAATAAAAATTTCATGGAGTTTTGAACAAGACGAGGGTTGAAAAGAATCCTATAAACATCGATCTAGTAAAGATAGATATGGGAATAACCATGAAGGGGAAACATCAATGATTTTTCAAATGTTTTCCAAACCATATTTACTAGAAAGGAGAAAAATTTCTCAGACTGATGATGAGGAATTTCAAAGAATATTAAAGTTGTGAACGATTGGAGGTTGATCGACTTCATTTATGAAAATGGAATTTTGAAATTTGGGAAGAGGCTTTGTGTTCCTAATATACTTGATCTAAAAAAGGAATTGTTGGATGATGATCACAGATCCAATTTTTCTGTACACCCTGGGAGAACCAATATGTATAGAGATTTGAAAGAAATATTTTGATGGGACAATAAGAAGAGGGAGAATGCTGATTTTTTTTCAGGTTGTATGGTTTGTCAACATGTGAATGCTAGAAGGCAACGACCTGGTAAATTCGTGCAACCTCTTCCCATACCTGAGGGGAAATTGTATAATATTACAATGGATTTTGTCATGGGTCTACCAAAGACTTCTAGAAGGAATGATGAAATGTTGTTCATTGTTGAACGTCTTACCAAGTCAACCCATGTTCTTGCTATAAGAAAAGATTTACAACTGGAATGTCAAACAAGACTATATATTAATGAAGTTTTAAGACTCCATGGTGCACCTCTATCGATATTTTTAGATCATGATCCCTATTTTACATTAGGATTCTGAAAATTTCTTTAGAAATCCCTATATACTAAACTTTATTTCAGAGCTACCTACCACCCTCAAATAGATAAACAATCTGAATATAGTATTCAAACCACTGAAGACATTTTAATTTCTTTCTCACATGACTTTCACGGTATGTGGGATAAATATTTACCTCTGGTAGAATATTCCTATAATAATAGCTTCCATTTAAGTGTCCATATGGCACCATATGAAACGTTATATGGATGGAGATGTCGCACAACAACGTGTTGAGATGATGTTGGTGAAAAATACTCATAGGCACAGAACATGTTGGGGAAATGATGGAAATGGTGACATTTATCCAAACACACATCAAAGAATCTCAATGTAAGTAGAAGAGTTATGATGATAACCGAATGAAGGATTTGAAATTTCAGGTAGGAGATCATGTCTTAATTAAGGTATATCCATGG
Organism: Viscum album; assembly: GCA_963277665.1. Classification (NCBI taxonomy): domain Eukaryota; kingdom Viridiplantae; phylum Streptophyta; class Magnoliopsida; order Santalales; family Viscaceae; genus Viscum; species Viscum album. The sequence continues at coordinate 2,082,420,370 of OY728126.1, forward strand.
TAGGGAGTTATTTGATTCAGTAATAAGGGTAAATTAAGTCCTAGGATCATCAGAAATTTCCAAATTATAGAACGAATTGGGGATGTATCTTACCATTTGGAAATGCCGCCAAGTATCTCCAATGTTTATGATGTGTTCCACGTATCACTATTGAAAAAATAAATACCTGACACAACATATGTACTCACATATGATGAAATTGAACTAGAATAAGTTCTATCTTATTGTGAAGTGTCTGTCAAGATTATTGATACAAGATAAAAACTGTTGAGAAACCGGATGACTCGTCTGGTAAAATATCTATGGAGAAACCATAAGATAGAAGAGGAAATGTGGGAACCTGAGGAACTTTTGATAAATAACCACTGAAATCATTTTATGTAGTGATAGTCCAGGAATTTCTAGGTCAAAATTATTCTAAGGAGGGTAGAATGTAACAACCCATGCTTCCACGGTATGTTTCCCTTTGAATAATACTATAACTTGGGTTGTACGCAACTTTGAGTTCAGACACACCACAACCAATCAAACTAGCCGTTATGAATTTTAATACCAACATTTTGAAATTCTATAAATATTATCATTAAAATTAGACTTCAATTTTGGATTTGGAATATTGAAATTAGCTTAGAGTTAATTTTTTGTATCTTTCGGAAAACAATCTATTTTTGATGAACATTGAAAAACATTAAGTTTTTGATTAAAACCGACTTTTTACTTAAACAATTATTTAGTTTATTTTAATTTATTTTAGAACAAAATAGGAACATAATACCTATATAATTTTAGTGTAATTCATTAGAGTTATTTTATTATATGTTTATATATATAAAAGTTTTCTCAGTCTTTTTACTGTATTTTACCCACCACCTTGACGCATTTTAGAATTTGCATATAATATAACATTACAACTTCTATGAGTTGAATTTCAAAAATCCAAGAGATGCGATTAATATCAGTAAGAAATATTTGGTTCAACAAGATGAAACTAATTTTTTCTGAATAGTAACTTTTGACTTTTATTTACCACAGTTAAATGTTAACAGGGCTATTAAGGGAAAAAATTTATATCATAATTACCCTACCACATGTCCAAATTTTATTGGATAAGTATAATTCGACCATAAAAATCCTTTGGAATAAAATACGACACTCTTTGGTCAACATGGATTAGATTAGGACATTTATTATAATTTTATTTAATGAAGTGTTAAAAGAAGATAAATTCAAAGTTTAACATATAAAACATTTTAAATTGTAGGCTTCAAATAATATCAATTCGACTATAAATATTCATTAGAAAGATAAAACTATTTCATACATAATAGAATTTTATTTATAGTTTTATACTTGAAATAATTTAATTTATATATGACACAATAACGATTAAGTAATTATGTTATTAATAAAATATTAAAATAATTGATATTATAAATATTCAAATATATATAAATTGAGACTTATTATTAATTCCACAAATTTATTAGGTTAATATGACATGTTATTGTTGGTTAAAATAAGTTTATTCTATGTGATAAATTTTTTATGGCTTTCAAAAAAATCAAATTCCTAAATAGTGTCAAAATTTTCGTAATTGAGTTTTTTAAAAAATATTATATTATTAACAGATATAATATTCTTAAAAATATACGATTCATCTAGAGTAAATAGATAATTATATATATATTAATAATGAACCACATGGTATTCTCTTGGCTTGTTATAGTAATTTTATTAACCATATAATATAAAAATACCAAGAGACACGGTAAAAGTCTAACTATTTAACAAGAGTTAAATATAAAGGATAAGGTTAATATGATGCCTAAAACTATATAAAACCTTTTTGTAGAGCTCTTATCGACCCATCCCCACCATATCCTCAAAAAAATTCATTTTTTAGCCACTATAAACCGAAAATAAGTTCATTATAGAATAATATTTCATGCTTTTCATAAAGTGACCCTCTCCTATCTTATAAAAAGGCACTTCCCCTTCTCTTCATTTCACACCTCCGAATCCATTTTTTTGGCCAAACCCAGCCCAAATATCCACCCAAATTCCCTCTATTCTACCTATAGACTTAATTTTATCAGAAATATAACCTAAAGAGCCCTTTTGATCAACTCAAAAAGAAAACCTGAAGTAGAGGTAAAAATTTAACCACCTTCTTTTATGTTCTTTTCTTCTTCCAATTATTTTTTCCATGTTGTTTCCGTACCAAAATAATAGATTCAGTACCTTATTAATTTTTTGATGTTATTATAAATATGTTTCAACCACATTATTTTTTCTATCCATTCTAAAATTGACAATGTCACCATACATGTGTACATATGACTTACCATCCCCATGTCGTGGTGTAGTTTGTAATTAAAACACATCATTATTTGCATGGGTATAATAATGAGTATAAATGATGTAAATAATAAATATAACATGTTAATTATTCTTTATATATGATGTACCATCCTATTACATACAACTTTCACAAAAAAATGTAATGATATTTTCACTCATGCGTACGAACGGATTACCGTCTCCACAAATGTGATGAGATTCATTCCCTATCATAATTATTCAAGAATAATTTTCATTTTATGATTCAAAATAATGTTTATGAACATAATATAATAATTTATATGAATCAAATACATCAAATTAATAACAAAAATAGATTACGTAACTAAGTATATAAAGGAAAACAAATCAGTTAACACCCAAAACAATGATACTACTAAAATATTATTAACAATGAAATATTTGAAGATCATAAATGACATCATATTTAAGTATAATGTTCTTATATAATTTTATAACAATGATTTAACTATTATATAGGAATTTAAATTACCCTTGACCATGTAAAATACAAGTTATGGGTTAATTTCACAATCTCTTTATTATCCGAGGTTGTTTTTATATAAGTATCTACTAAGACCACTTTATCATCCACATCCGTGTTTTCATAAAAATATATTTCAAAACATTTTTAATATTTAATAAAAAATGGTTTAATTTTATTTATACACTTATTTGACCTTATATGTTTTGAAAGGAATATTTTCATCATTTTCCAAACAAGGTAATTAATGAACTTTTCGACAAAATTAATGTAAGAATGTCTTTTTATAACTTATATGGCGAGTGCAGCTATTTTCCACTGTAATAACATCATCGATGTTTCCATTATAATATTATAAAAATATTTTCAAAATAAAAGTTTACTATTATAATTATATGACTTTTAAATTATTTCATAATATAAATAGATATTTCTCTAAAAAAAGTTGTGATTTCTTCTATGTCAACATACGTTTGATGGATTTTAAGCTTGTTTGAAGTGGATTTATTATAATACAAATATTCCATATTGTATTTAATGTTTTGTGAGATGTTTGACTGTGGATTTATTATTTTTATACCATTAATGATTTTTATATAAATTTTTTATATTTCGTGTTCTAGTTTAAATACAAATATCTATGTTTTATTTAAACCTTTTCATATGAAGAATGAATTGGACATAGTAAGTGACGGGTGGATCCCGCTATAGATTTTCGATCCATCGGTAGGTCTCATGAGACAAAGTAGTTTCTTGGCACAAGGCTTTGGAAAAATCTTATTTCTAGTCTTGGAAGAAGGCCTTGACTATGTGGTTATGAAGTACGGAATTATGCATTCCATCATTATGAAATGGGTTATTCAAATTTCATGTTTTTATTAGAATAATAGAATATCCATATGAATAAGTAACTGACACTATTTTATTATATATTTTCTATATTATTCTGAAGTTTAATATTAAATGGATGTTTTTTAGTCTAATACATTACATTGAATCTTTATTCTTATTTATGAATGATTTCAATATATTGTTATCTTTACTGATCATCTGAGATCACCCCTTTTTATGTTTTATTTTTTCCATGATGTAATGAAGTATTTAATGGTTGACCTACAGTGATAGTATAAGGATATTAGTGTGTTCAAAGGGGAAAAAATTTGTTGATGTTTTATTTCATGATGTAATTTAAAACATATTAATGTATCTAGTACTTACGAAGATACAAAAATAATGGGCAAATCAAGAAAAAATTCATTGTATCATGAAAAATTATATTTAATAATGCACTGACTTTGGGTAACTGGGGTTTGGGCATTACATCAATATCATGATATATAATTTTATTAATTTTTTTGGATTGTATTTATGCCCTTGATTGTTTTTTGATATATAAGATTTTGTGGGATTATGATGCCCTCTCATTGGATGTGTTGATAGATTTTATTTTCTGAAGAGATACTTAAGAGGTATCTATTTGGATGTTTTCATTTTCCCTTCCACTTGCTTCGATAATTGGTTTGATTTTTATTATCAAGAAGGATAATTGTTTGGGAGGTATCTAATATAATAATTTAGTTCAACCTAGTCCATTATATTCTGTTTTTAGGTAATTGGAGGTATTGAGGAGACGATGGATGAGTGTATGTATTTTTGGATATGATTTTTTTAATATATGAGAGGTAGTGTGGCATGTTTTTTAAGTTTTGATGTAGTGTATTTTCATGAATTATGGTTTAATTAAAAATAATTAGCTTCATGATGTGTACATGTCTGTCACCTTGCTTTGTCTTAAAGTTTAGGTATTTCAACTATGAATTTTTTTAGACACAAAAAATGGGTTTTTATATATACCTTATAGTCTCATAGGTTGATTTAATTATATCTTTTATTCTTGTATTCATTGTGCCATGGTTATCATTTGATTTTTGGTTGGGTTTTAGAATTTTCATGTTACACTATAGAGACAGACCTTATACTATGGCCCATTACTTTTTTTTATTGGATCATGGTTGGTTAATATTTAAATTGAGTCTTTAAGGGGTTTATTTTAACTATAATTTCTATTAGGAGGCATTACAAGTTCTTGTTTTTCTTTCCCCCTTTATGTGTGTTTATTTTTGTAAAAAAATCCAACTATTGTAGTGTATCTTAACATATTGCATCGTGGTGTTGTAAAATTACGTATTTTATTAATTCATTGTTCTCTCTAAATTAAAATAATTTTCTCTATATAACATTGAACTATTGGTAACTATAGTTTCACCATTAGAGACTCTAGAGTATTTTTATCATATTTTTCCCAAGAATTATTGATATAGACTTGTTGGTGAATTGAGTTGAGTTTCTTTGTTCCTCTTTGATTATTTCCCTATCTTATCCCCTCAAGTCATGTTATTGAAGATTTAGATTCATTAGTTTATATGGTATTCACTGATTATTTAAAAATTATTCATAGTATAATTTTTTCCTTACGAATCATGGGTTTTTCATGGGTATTTTTTGGCTTGGAGATATATATTTACTCCTCTATTTTTTATGGGGAATGTAGAAAGTATCGAGTCAGGGTATGGGATTCCTAGTCACTATTTATTTTAGGTCTCTGTATGGTATTATCATGCTTCATATTTAATTGGTATATGGATGAAATTTAATTTATGGAAGATAATAATATCATATTTAAGGATTGTAGGGTATTGTAAAGGTTCTATCACTGTATACAAAAATGTTTTGCATATGATTAGTTACCTAAAGTGATATAAAAGAAATTTTAATTTAGTATATTATGATTATTTTTTATCCATGGAATATTTTACATAAATTATTTTTGATAAAAATGTAAGATGGTAAGAATAATGAAAATAAAGAATTAGTCATTATCTAGTTCTTATAATACTTCTATGGAAATGTTTATTTTGATGATGTGTTATTATGAGTTTTTTATTAGTTATTTATAGTTTTTATACCTATTGATCACTCATATTCTAATTGATGAATCCTACTCATAAATGGTCAGTTAATATTATATTTTAAATCATATCATTGGTTTCCTTATGTTGATTTCTTGTATGTTATGGAATTTGATTCCCATAGATATTATTATTTGGAAAGTATGATTTTTTATATTTATTATTTTTAAGGATGGTGAAACTCTATGAATTTAAGAGAAACCCAAAATGGTATGTCCATTTGGAATAGTTTTAGAGTAGATATTTTCTTTTTTCATTATGGATAGCTATTCCCCATATTAGTATAGTTGTAAAAGGTTCATAGTTGGGTTTTCCTACTCTAAATTTGTGGTGTTTGTTTTCCTATTTAGATCAGATAACATGGATTGAGAGCTAAGAATGTCAATTTTTCTTGTTGTTTTTCATTGTTTTAACTTTTTTATTTCTAAATAATACTTTTTTCATAAGGGTATAACTCTACCATGTCATTAATTTGGTTCTAGTTATTTAATACATTGCATTATTGAAGGGTAATGAATTTTAAGAATTTATTTGGGGTGGGTTTTGATTGTGGATATGATATATTAAATATAAATCATTAATTAGTTGGAAACAAATCTCTATTAGTGTGGGAAGAAATATATAATTATAATGATGATTATAAGAGTACATAGATTTTTATGAATTAATATTTATTATTAAAAAATAATGTATGATGCAATTAAATAAAGTGAATTGTAATTATTGAATTATTAAATTATTAATGGTGACGAACTTTGATTATTATATTCTTGGAGGTTCTTCAACTTTCTTATTCATAATTATGACAAATAGTATTTCATTTGTGAAAAAATACTATATTTTGAGTCTATTGTAGAAAGGTTTTACTTAGCGTGGTACTGATCAATATTATCATTATATTTTAATATTTCCATTGCTCTATAGACTAACTGAGTAGATGAATTTTATTCACATATTAGACTTTTATTTTGGGTGTTTCCCTACATCTAGGTTTTTTATATCAATATGGATGTCTACTCCCCCTAACAAACACTCTCCTCAAGATGTAGACTATATATGTATACATACCTAGATTATGGTGGATTATGGTTGTATATTATATGCTTATATTGGATTTTATGGATCTTGGTTATGAAATATATTTATATATTGTTGTTATGGATTAATGTTATAGGGTATACATATATTTATATACTTACACATGGGTTTTTATGGATAAAGGATTAGTGTACAACATATGGGGTGTGATGGGATGTGGTGGTGATTATGTGGATGCAGTTTTGATATGCTTTCATATGTCTGTGATATGAATAATAGATGGGGTGGGAGCACTAAGAAATCATTCATTATGGGTTTGGATCACTAGATAAATTTAAAGTAGATGTGGGATACATTTATCATGTATATAATTTCTTTATTATGTTACCTACCCCTCTTTGATTCTCAGTGAGGGAGAAATTGTGAGGATTTTAAAATAGTTATCCTATTTATGTGATGATTACTAGGATTTAGTAGGATTCTTTTACACTTATATGAGAGTTTTTGGGGATAACATTTCTGAGTGTACCTATATTCTAACCTTAGATATATAAATCTAATTTTATGTTCATTGCAATATATTTGGTGGTTTAGTTTGGTATTAGTCTATAATAGTGGTAGTTCATGGGTTTTTTATACATTTATAGTAATGTCCCTATCATTGGTGATTGTGGTTTTTTAGTTTTCTCTAAGAAGTATACCATTATATTCATGTATTAAAATACATTATTTTTATTTTTTATGGAGTTCATTTGTGGTTTCTCTTATTCTTGGGAAATATTAATGGGAATTACTCCTATTCATATTAATTTTATACCAATAGTTATATGCTCTATATCATGTTATATCATAGTAAGATTTAGGGGTTCCTCTTATCTTAATTGTTATCCTAGGATCTATACTAGTTGGAGTGATAGTAAAAATTATGAAAAAAACCATGTATATTTGTGTATCTCCCTCTTTTAATCTGTACTTATCACATAATTTCTAGACACATAAATTCACAATAATTTCATATGATAATATTGTTGTCTATAATGGTTTTTTTTTCAGTGACCAATGACTGATCCCCCATCCACATTAAATTATTTTTTATAATCTACTATACTTCACACTTTACGAGTAGTAATGAGCATTAAAAACATTTTATTCCCTTGGAGCTAATAAATTCACTCTATGTCATTATATATTTTATGAACCACATCTTCTATAGGTACAAGAATATATTTTTCACGGTATTTATAGATAATATTTTTGTTTTTTCACATAAAATGGGGATCCTGAAAATCATCTTATGACAATATTGAGAACACTCTGGGAATATCGTATATTTGTGGAAAAAAATTCTAAAATCCAATTTTGGAAATGATTGGATTTTTTTGGAACATGCAGTTTCTTATATATGAATATCAGTTTTCCTTGTGAATATTGAATTAATGGTGACTTTAGATAATTTATAAATTAATTTAGTTATATCATGTGTCTTTGAACTAGTGAGTTATTATAGGTAAATTTTTAATTTTTTTATAAAGTTATATTCCACAATTATTAATTTAATTTGAATACGTTTGGTGATTGAATCAAGTGAGGAATGTCATAAATCCACATATAAACTCACGAATATACTAAATACAATTCCTTTATTCAATTTTATCAATCTAGGTTAATGTTACACTATTTATTTCCATACCATGATTATGATTTTGGATTATGTTCTTATACAGATTGATCATGTGGTAGAACATTCTTATCAACATTTATTCCCACATGAGAAGAGTTTTCCCACCCAGAAACATGAATTTCAATACATTAGTGAATTGAAATATTTATGTAGTTTTTATTTAGAGTCATATTAAATTTATCATTAATAAATAAAATTAAATTATATAATTTTTAAAAAAATTGGGCAATAGATAGAAATACATGTTTTAATTATTATATTCATTTTAGTTTAATATATCATAAACCCCTAGTGAAGGAAATATGGTTGATAATTTTTGGAAAATAAATATTTAATTTCCGGATGTAGAAGAGTGTTAAATGAATAGAAACTAATGGGTCCTATTTAATGAAAACTAGATGTGATAGAAGAGCCAAATTATGAAATCATATCTAGTTCATCGGTTGTTCCTTTCCTGGTTTATAAAATTGTTTGAAAACATGGATTTTATTCTAAATGTTTATGAATTAGATAAATTTTAAAAATTTCCGAGTTTAATGATAGATGATATCAATCATATAATATAACTCCGTATTTTAGCAAATGCATTTTGGTTCCTACTTTTTTATACCATAGGTTATGATAGATGAATTCCATTCCAATTTAGGTTATATATATAAGTTCTACTAATATATATTGTCATATAAAAATTGAGTATAAGTGGATCAGGATGAGGAAAGGAATTATGGAGTTTTTGTATCATTTCCCCTATTATCAGTATGTGAAGGGTGAGTATAAAAAACATATCAATTTACTATAATAGTTTCTTAAACAAACATGGATATAGGAAGATGATTAAATGGATTTCGTGATTCTGTTATGATGATATCCATATATAGGGATAATTATTTGGTTGATGATTAATAAATTGACTAAAACTACAAATTTCTACCCATGAAAGGGAACCTTAAAGTATAATATATTCATAATTTATATTAACAATAGATTAGGAGGATACATGATATTCCTTTTACAATCATATCTAACAACTAATGTAAATGTATCTCTTTGATCTAGAAAATTATTTGTATTCTTATGAAAAATAATTTAAAATTTAGAATAATATATCACAATATAACTTTTATTTAATTATGATAGACATCAACAGATAATTGGTATTTCATGTTATTAAAAAAATATTTAATAACATACTAATAGAAAGTGGTCACTAATGAGGAACCCTGTGGAAAGAAATTTTTTTCCAACACTGAAATTAAAAAATAAAATAATGATAGAAAAATGTAGACAAAATTAAATTTATAGATTGATTGAAACTTAAAATAATAAAAATTGATGAATTTGTGATGAGTCACCAAGTAATGTGTAATAGAAAATGTAAAATATATAAATGGTGTATAATTAATGGGTTTAATATAACCTAGATTGGATTAAATTGAGAAAATATATATTTTCTTATATCATGATTAAAAATAGAAGTGATAAAATGTTATCCAAGAAGTGACTGGAAACACCTAACTTTCATTTGGTAATAAATATTTCATAGCGAACTATGTAATGGATTTAAATATCTATAAAACAATCAATATATTGATTATACAACATTTAAGGTAAAATTATCAACATTTTTCAATAAAATTACATCAATTGAACCTCCTATGGAAATAGGTACACAACTCTTCACCCAAAAACTAATGAAGTAGTGTTGAATTTATGATCATGAAAAATAGGAAAATGAGAACACTGAAGGAAATAAAACATTTGGATTAACTCTCTATGAACCTCCCATCATTATATTAATTTTGGTGAATATTAAAACAAACATCATCGTCCAGTAAAATATCAAAATAAAAATTTTCTTTTTTAAAACAGCATCTCAAATATTAAAAAATAATGAAGCTGAAAACATCTAGAATGAACATAAAAACACATATAATATCCAAAAAATTATATAAATATTTGTTCTAATTTAATCTAATACATAATTCAATAAATATAGATTTACATGTTCAGAATAATCGGAAAAAATAACACATGGTATATATTATAAAATAGATGGAACAAAAAAATAACATAAGGATATGAGTAATCTTCTATACTAAGCATGATCCATTTTCTAGATCCAACTCTCTCCATATAACAACCTTTATTATTTATTTCTTTCCTCTATTATGTGTTCAATAAATAATTAAATCCCACTAAATGATGATCTTCACCTTAAATACATTGGTTCTAGTCATTTTAAATTATAATCAGGAACCAAAATCCAATATTTTTGCACATAGAAAATAACTCTTAATGAAATCCTTGGACTCCATGCAATGATTTTAAGTCTTAATATTCTTCCTCATGATGTCTCAATATAATCCCTATAAAATAAATTCCCTCCTCCCAAGGGGGCCAAATGTTTTCTCTATACAATATGAATCTTGATGTAAATCCCAACTATGCTTATTATTTCGAGTATCCTTAGCAAGATTCAATGGAGTCCTCCTTGAGTTAGCTTCACAAAGACTCTATATCCACTTCATTTCCCTAAATCTTTAATTGTGAATTTCAAAATCAAGGGATGATGTGATAATTTTAGTTCAATAAAACAACCATGGTTAAAATATATATAAGTGTTAATCCTTATGTATATGTAAATCATGCTTACATCAGACTCTTTTATTCATTTTTGAAATGGAATAATAATTATTATGTTGGGAATTCAATCTTATATTAATTATGATTATATAAGAATAATGCTTACATGTGGATGATGTTGATCTAAATGACATATAATTCCAGGATGATGACCCTTATAAACATGTACCTCCAACTTGATGATTATTTCATGGTTTAGTTAATGTTTATAGTGGGGTACATCATGCTAATGGTTTTTAGAAATTCTGATTACACAGGTGATCATTAAGCACATATGATTCTTACATGATGGTAGTTCAGTGAATTGAGAATTTAACTTAAAATTAAAAAAATATTCAATGATTTCCCATTATAAGAACATTTTTACCATATAAGTAAATAAATTCCTCAAATCAATGTTTCAAACATGTATCAAATCAATGGCTAAAAAAATTCACCCACACTAAATTAATTCCATATCCTTATAAATAAATTCATCCAATTTAGTGGGTATAACATAATATAAAAAATGATCTAATTTCCTTGATAAAAAAGAAGTGAATTTTAAAAAAAAAATCCCCCAAAGAACTCTATCAATGTAATGCCCCGACCCCATTTATCCAGAGTCGGTGCATTATTACATAACATTACCATGATCACAAGAATGATCAAGTCGCAAAAGTCTTATTAGTTTAGTAGCCTTGGAAATACTAGATACATTAAAAAAGTTTACATTACATCATAAATTGAAAACTACAACAATATAGTATCCATAGTCCACACTCTTATCCCTTCATACTATCCCTACAGGTCATTCATAAATTACTTCTTCACATCCTGGGAAAAATAAACCATAGAAAAGGGGTGAGCTCAAATGCCCAGTAAGGATAAGAATATTGCGGAAAATTTCATAAATAAGAAGAAACATTTAAGGCAATGTATAACTAAAAAAAGCTTTTTAAACTTGAACTTCAACATAGTATGGAAAAAATAAAATGAAATAATTCCATTTACTTATTCATATGGATATTCTACTAATCGAATAATCACATGCAATATCAATAACCACTTTCATAATGATGGAATGCATAATGCCATACTATCATAACCACATAGCCAAGGCCTCGTGCCAAGAATACAAATAAGATTTTGTCAATGCCTTATTCCATGACACTGGTTTGTCACATGAGACCTACTGATGCATCGAGGATCTATAGCAGGCTCCACCCATCACTTATTAAGTCCAATGCATTCCTCATATGAATAGGTTTAAACATAACATAAACAATCGTATTAAAACTAGCATTCGAAATGTAAATACTTTATTCATAAACAATGAATAGTACAAAAATAACACATCCATAGTCAAACATATCACAAAACCATTAATACAATATGTAAGTTTTGTATCATAGTAAATAGACTTAAAATAAGCTTAAAATCAATCAAAGGATGTTGACATAGATGAAATCAAAACTATTTGAGAGAAATATATATTTTTTTTAAATCATTTAAAAGTCCCATAATTATTAAATAAAACATTTACTTTTAAAATATTCTTATAAGCTTTTAAGGTAAGCTTTGAAAATTTTACAACGGTGGAAAATAGTCGCACCAGCCGTATAAGTTAAAAAAACATTCTTACCATAATTCTGTAGAAAAGGATAAAAAGGACCTTGTTTGGAGAATGATGGAAAGATTCCTATATAAACCACTTATAAATGTCAAAAAGGGTATAAATAACTTTAACCCATATTATAGTAAATAGTAAAAAAAATTGAAATACATTTTTAAGATACATGGATGTGGATGATAAAGAAGTCCCAGTAGATTATTACGTATAAACAACCTTGGATAATGAAGAGATTGTGAAATAAACCCTTACCTTGTACTTTTCCTTGGTTGAGGGTAGGTTAACCTCATGTATAATGGTGAAATGATTTTTATAAAATTATAAAAGAATCATATACATTAATATGATATCTTATATGATCTTTTAACATTGCTTTGTTAATAATATCATAGAATTATCGTCGTTTCGGGTGTTAACTTACTCGTTTTCTTTTATATGTTTTGTTACGTAAGCCGTGTTTGTTATGGATTGGTTGTATCTTATTCATATACAGAATGATATCATTCCTTAAATATTATTTTTAAATCATCAAATGATAATTATACTTGAATGGATACGATGGATAATGAATCTCATCGCGTTCGTGGAGACGATAGTCCATACGTACGCACGAGCGACAATATCATTCTTCTGATATTAAAATAATATATAATTGGATGGTATATAATATATACAAAATCATAGTCATGTTATATTTATTATTTAAATGAATTAAAAATCATTATTATACCCATCCAAATAATAATATATTGAATAACAATTACACCACGACGTGGAGATGGTAAGTCGTACGTACGCACGTATGGTGACATGTCATTCAAAGGATGGATAGAATACTGAATATGGTTGTACGATATTTATAATAAGATTACATTATATATTATATAGTGGATTCATTATTTTATAATGGGAATAATAATGAAAGAAGAAGTTGAAGAAAAAAGGAACTTGAAAAAGGGTGGTGAAATCATTACCTCTTCTTCAGGTTCTTCCTTTTGATTTAATCAAAATGGATCCTTAGGTTGGCTTTCCGAATAAAGGAAGGCCTCTATGATGAATTGAGGGATGTTGAGAGAGTATTTGGGCAGCGGTTGGCTGAAAAAAAAGGATTTGATGGTGTGAATAATTGGTTAGAAGTGGTGTCCTTTTATAAGGGGAGGAGGGGAACCTTTGGAAAAGCTAGAAATATTATTTTATTATAAATTCAAATTCGGTTTCTAATGGATAAAAAGTGGATTATTTAAATATTAATGTGGGGATGGGTCGAAAACCACTCAACCAATATAATTTAGACAGGTTTGGGTCATTATATTAACCTTGTCTTTTAGTTTTAACTCTTAGTTAATTAGTTTGACACTTACCATTCCACTTTGTATTAATATTTTATATAGTTAATAAAAACACTATATACCAACAAGAGACCCCCAAATGGTCCATTAATGACACACCTATCATGATATAAGTCTCTTGGAAGATCCTTATATTTTTAGGAATTGTATATCTATTAATAATATAATATTTTTTTTAAAAACTCCTATATGTCAATTTTGACACTATTTGGAAAATTGACTTTTTTGAAATTCATAACAGAATTATTACTTCGAAAAAAGTTAATTAAATAATTTCTAACATGTCATAATATCCAATAAAATTAGTTTAATTCATAAAAAGTCTCATATTATATTTATTTTGGTATTTATAATATCAATTATTTTATTTTTTCACTATTATGGTAATTACTAAATCATCATTGTTTCATAAATAAATTAAATTATTTAATGTCTAAAAATTATAAATAAAATATAATTATGTAGGAACTCTTTTTATCTTTATAATGAATATTTACAATCTAATTTAGCTTATGTGTAACCCTATATTAAAAATGTTTTAGTAAATAATCATTGATTTTTCCTCTTTTAACTCTTCTGTGAATTAAATAATAATAAATTTTTTAATCTAATCCATGTAGACCTAAATGATAATATTTTATTCCTAAGGTTGTTTTTGGTTGAGATACACTTTTCCAATAGAATTAGGACATGTGTTAGGGTAATAATAATATCATTTTTACCCTTAATTACCCTATTTACTTCTAACCGTGGTAAATAAAAGTAAAAAGGTTACTATTAACCAAAAATTATTTTCATCTCATTGAACCAAATTTTACTCCTTGATATTAATAGTGTCTCTCAAATTTTTGAAATTTCACTCACAGAAGCGGTAAAATTATGTTTTATGAAAAATTCAGTTTTTTTAACAACCACTTATTGGTTTCACTATTCAAAAAAAAGTTTTTCAGAAAAATACCAAAAATTCACCATAGGCTAATTTCAATATTCTGAATCCAAAAATGAAGTCCATTTTTAAAAATAAAATTTATAAATTTCAAAAAGTGGGTATTACTATTCATAACGGCTAGTTTGATTGGTTGTGGTGTGTTAGAAATCGATGTTGCATACAACACACACTATTGCATTATTCAAAGAGAAGCGTACCGTCGAAGCATGGGGTGTTACATTCTCCCATCCTTCAAAAAATTTCTTATTTGAAATTTCTAGAATACTACCGCATGAAAATACTCGGGTGGTTCTTCATCATAAGTTCCTCGGGTTCCCACGTTGCCTCTTCCATCTTATGGTTTCTCCAAAAGACTTCTACCAGATTAGTCTTCTAGTTTCTCAGTACTTGTTCTCTCGTATCAAGAATCTTGACGGGCTCTTCGCAATAAGATAGATCGGGTTACAGTTCTAATTCCTCATAGGTGAGTACATGCATTGGGTCAGGCATTTGTTTCCTCAACAGAGATACGTGGAACACATCGTGAACTTTGTAGAGACTTGGTGGCATTTCCAATCGATAAGCTACAGCCCCAATTCGTTCTAGAATTTCGAAAGGTCCGATGTACCTAGGACTCAATTTACCTTTCTTACCAAAACGTATGACAACCTTCTATGGAGATACCTTTAGGAAAACAAGATCACCGATTTGAAATTCCAAATCCTACCTTCGATTATCGGCATAGCTCTTATGCCTACTTTGAGTTGCTTTGATATGGTTTTGGATTACCTTCACCTTTTCCATCGTTTCCTCCACCAGTTATGGGCATACAAGTTTTCTTTCACAAACTTCATCCCAACAAGTTGATGTTCGACAACTCTTTCCATATAACGCTTCATATGGTGCCATATGAATACTTGAATGGAAGCTATTGTTATAGGAAAATTCTACCAAAAGTAAATATTGATCCCACATACCCTAAAAGTCAAGTAAGCAGGATCTCAACATGTCTTCTATGGTTTGAATAGTTCGTTCTGATTGTCCATCTATTTGAGGGTGGTATGCAGTGCGCAAATGAAGTTTAGTATCTAAGTCTTTCTGAATACTTTTCCAGAATCTTGAAGTAAAATGGGGATCACAATCAGAAACAATTGATATGGGTAATCTATGAAGTCTCATAACTTCATTAATATATAGTCTTGCTAGTCGTTAAAGTGGTAAATCTTCCATTATAGCATGAAAATGTTCTGACTTGGTAAGACGATCAACAATGACCCATATTCCATCGTTCCTTCTAGGAGTCTTTGGTAGCCCCATGATAAAGTCCATCATAATATTGTCCCTTTTCAACTCCGTTATGGGAAAAGGTTGCATGACTCCTCCAGGTTGTTGCCTTCCAGTATTCACTTGTTGAAAAACTATACATCTTGATACAAAATCAGAAATCTCCCTCTTCATGTTGTCCCAACAAAAATGGTCCATCAGATCTCTATACATTTTGGTGCTCCTAGGGTGTATAGAGAAATTGGAACTATGTGCATCATCCAGCAATTCACTTTTTCGATCTGGTATATCGGGAACACAAGGTATCTTCCCGAATTTCAAAATTCCTTCTTCATGCAAAAAGTCTCTCAATATCCCATCATTCACAGCTTTAATCTTGTTTTGAAAATCTTCATCGTCGGTCTGAGAAATCTTAATCCTTTCTAGTAAAGATGGTTTGGCAACCATTTGAAAAAGCATTGATGTTTCACCTTCCCTGGTTATTCCAGTGCCATCTTCACTAGGTCCATGAAAATTGGATCCCTTTCAATTATCATATTGTTCAAAACTCCATGATCATTTTTACTCAAAGCATCTGCCACCATGTATGATTTCCTCGGGTGGTGGAGTATTGTGAAATCATAATCCTTTAGTAACTCAAGCCATCTCCTTTGCCTCATGTTGAGTTCTTTTTGTGAGAAAATATACTTCAAACTCTTATGATCAGTATAAATCTCAAATTTTTCACCATATAGGTAGTGCATCCATATCTTCAAAGCAAAGATCATAGCTGCTAACTCGAGATCATGAGTAGGATAGTTTTTTTCATGAATTTTCAACTGTCATGATGCATAGGAAATAACCATATCATTCTGAATAAGGACACAACCAAGTCCTTTCTTCGATGCATCACTTTAAATAACGAACCCATCGTTCCTTGATGGTAGAGTCAATATAGGATCATTGACTAATCATCCCTTCAATTCTTCGAAACATTCATCATACTCTTTTGTCTAAACAAATTTAACCCCTTTATGTGTGAGCTTCGTTAATGGGTTAGCCAATCGGGAAAAATTGTGGAAGAAACATCGATAATAACCTGCCAAACCAATAAAATTGCGTACCTCAGTTATACTCATAAGTTCTGTCCATTCTTGGATTGCCTTGGTCTTAGGAGGATCAATAGAGATTCCATCTTTAGAGACAATATGGCCGACAAAAGAAATCTCCTGAAGCCAGAATTCTCACTTGCCAAACATCCCATATAATTCATGTCTTCTCAGAGTCATTAGGATAATGCACAAGTGATTTTCATGATATTCGTAGCTTTTGGAGTTTACCAAGATATCATCAATAAATACCACCACAAATTCATCATGATATTCCTTGAAAACTCTATTCATTAGATCCATGAATACAGAGGGTTCATTAGTCAATCCAGAAGGAATTAATGTAAACTCATAATGCCCGTACCTGGTTCGAAATGTTGTCTTCGGAATGTCTCCCTTCTTCACACACAACTGATGGAATCCAGATCGAAGGTCAATATTTGAAAAGTATTGAGCTCCATGCAGTTGGTCAAATAAATCATCAATGCGAGGTAGGGGATACTTGTTCTTTAATGTTATAGCATTGATCTCTATGTAGTTGATACATAACCTCATAGATCCATCTTTCTTTTTAACAAATGAACTGGGGCTCCCCATGGAGAAACACTAGGGTGAATAAATCCCTTATTACTCAATTCCTCTAGTTGTTTCATTAGTTCAACAAATTCAATATTGGCCATTATATAAGGGATCTATGATATAGGCCTTGATCTAGGAATTAAATCAATGGAAAAGTCAACTTCTCGTTCTAGAGGATGTCTAGGTAAATATTCCGGAAACATATCTACATATTCATTCAGAATAGGTATATCCTCTATTTGAACATTCCTTTCCACACCCATAGTCATTTAATTCTCTTCCTCCACAACAATTGATTTTAGTTGAGCTACTGGGGGTGGATCTATATAAGAATTAGGTGGCGACGATTCTGCTCTAAAGATAATGTGCTCCTTATCATCATCACCAAGAATCCTAACCTCTTTCTTCTTACAATAAATCTTTGCATCATGGTCCGAAAGACAGTCCATACTGAGGATTATATCAAACTCAATCATAGGTATGACGATGAGATCAACAGATAAAGAACATTTATGTGCCTCAATGGGGACTGATTCACAAAACATTGTTGCAATGATACTTCCCTTAGGAGTTTCAACTGACAACTCCCTTGTTAAATCAAATTGAAAATATCTAATTTTCATAGAGAACTGGGATGATATGAAACAATGCGATGATCCAGAATCAAATAATGTATTTTCTATACTTGAGGAAACCATTAAATTACCTGCCACCACGTCTTTGGGAGCTTCTACATCAACTGTAGTGATAACATAAGTGTGGCCTTGATCCCTTGGCCTTATCTGAGGTAAGTTCCCCTGACGCTTAGGACAATTATTTGCATAATGTCCCATCTCCCTGCAATTGTAGCATTGGACATCGGTAGCTTCCTTCTTCCCCTTACAATCATGATATTGGTGGCCTTTTTCACCACAATTGTAACAGACTCCCGTTGCTTTTAAGCAAGTACCGGGGTGTTTCTTCCTAGATTTACTATAGGATGGATATTGAACTTTTCCCTTCTTCCCTTTATTTCCATTCCCAGATTGATCAGCAGATGTCTTCTTCTCTTGCTTTTCTTTAAAGTCATAAGACATAGAGAATTCCTTTTCTGTCTTGATAGCACATGACACAATGTCTTCGTACGACGAGAAGTATTGTGTGACTAATGCTCGATGGAGAAATGGTTTTAACCCATCAATTAAATGATCAATCCTACATCCTGGGTTACGTATATAATCTCCACCATACCTTGCTAAATTTGTTTTGTTATCCTCATAATTTGAGACATTCTTATCCTCCTTTTGTCTCAGACTTAGAAATTGCCTTTCCATATCTGCTTGATGGTCACGAAGAAATTATTTTTCTAAAAACATATCTTTGAACTCCTTCCATTCCATATTTGATACTTCATCTTCTTCCTTCATGTTTTGGATAAATGACCACCATTGATCAGCATCACCAGTGAGGCGGTAAACTGCCATGATAACTTTTTTCTTTTTCACAACTTCCCAAAGCCTGAAATATTTTCTCTAGGAAACTTATCCATTGCACAACTACTAATGGATTTTTACTCCCATTGAATGTTGGGGGTTGTTGCCTCATGAAGCGATATAACATTGATCCTCCACACTGTGGATCAGGGTGCTCCATATAGGTACGGTTATTATTCATAACCTGAGTGATTTGTCTCAGTATGGTGATTAGTTGATTAGTACCAGTTGCATCACCAGCTCCACTATAATTATCTTGGGTGGGAGGGACATCCCTACATGGAGTACGTGCATTGATATGGTTTTCATTTCTTCTACAAGGCAACATTTCTAAAAAATGACATAAACTAGATCAGTTTATGAATCAAAATAAATAATTCCATACTTGTAAAACACTTAAAATAAATTGAACTATTTATGGATATAATCTATATCATAAAAATGTTTTCTTTGAGTAAGTATATACTCATAAACCATTCATAATGATTTGTAAATAAAATGAGAGTTATTCTAAGCATATCCCCCAGGAGTGTCATAACCAAGAGTGCAGCAAGGCCCATTGTCGTGCACCAGTTCTCGTTCGAGTCTAGCTCAATGTGGTGTTTTCGGGTTTTACCCCTAGGTAAATCTGTTCTAGAGCTGCCTCTACTAGCTCGTATCTAGACATGGATGTATTTCTCAGAAAACTCACAAAATCTCTACAATACCAAAATTCTAGGAATTTCTTCTATACTAATCCTCCAAGTACTTCTTAAATCTATGTGCTCTAATCAGATTTTAGCTAAATCTAGCTTCCAAGGTATGTACTAAATTTCCACCGATACCAACTATAACGCCCTAACCCCAGTTACCCAGAGTCAGTGCATTATTACATAACATTGGCATGATCAGAAGAAAGATCAAGTCTCGAATGATCTATTTGTTTAGTAGCCTTGGAATAAGTAGATACATTAATAAAGTTTACATTACATCATAAAATGAAAACTACAACAATATAGTCTCCATATTCCACACTCTTCCTCTAATACTATCCCTGCAGGTCATTCATAAATTATTTCTTCACATCCTGGGAAAAATAAAACATTGAAAAGGGGTGAGCTCAAATGCCCAGTAAGGATAAAAATATATCAGAAACTTTCATAAATAATAATAATCATTTAAGGCAATGTATAACTAAAAAAAATACTTTTAAACTTGAACTTCAACATATTATGGAAAAAATAAAATGAAATAATTCCATTTACTCATTCACATGGATATTATACTAATCTAATAATCACATGCAATATCAATAACCACTATCATAATGATGGAATGCATAATGCCAGACTATCATAACCACATAGCCAAGGCCTCGTGCCAAGAATACAAATAAAATGTTGCCAAGGCCTTGTACCAAGACAATATTTTGTCTCATGAGACCTACTGATGCATCGAGGAGCTATAGCAGGCTCCACCCGTAACTTATTAAGTCCAATCAATTCCTCATACGAACAGGTTTAAACATAAAATAAGCATTCGTATTAAAACTAGAATACGAAATATAAATATTTTCTTCATAATCCATGAATGGAATAAAAATAACCCATCCACAGTAAAACATATCCCAAAACCATCAATACAATATGGAAGTTTTGTATCATAATAAATAGACTTCAAATAAGCTTGAATCCATCAAAGGATGTTGACATAGATGAAATCAAAACTGTTTGATAGAAATATCTCATTTTTTTAATCATTTAAAAGTACCATAATTATTAAATAAAACATTTACTTTGAAAAAATTCTTATAATCTTGGATGGGAAGCTTCAAAATTTTTATAACGGCGGAAAATAGGTGCACCCTCCGTATAAGTTAAATAAACATTCTTACCTTAATTCTGTCGAAAATGTTAAAGAGGACCTTGTTTTGAAAATGACGGAATGATTTTTTTATAAACCACTTATTAAAGTCAACAAGGGTATAAATGACTTTAACCCATATTCTAGTAAATAGTAAAAGAAATGTTTTGAAATACATTTTTAAGAAATATGGATGTGGATGATAATGAAGTCCCAGTAGATTATTACGTATAAACAACCTCAGATAATGAAGAGATTGCGAAATAAACCCTTACCATGTACTTTTCCTTGGTTGAGGGTAGGTTAACCTTCTATATAATGGTTAAATAATTATTATTAAATTATAAAATAATCCTATACATTAATATGATATCATATATGATCTTTTAACATTGCTTTGTTAATAATATCTTAGAATTATCGTCGTTTCGGGTGTTAACTTACTCGTTTTCTTTTATATGTTTTGTTACATAAGTCGTGTTTCTTATGGATAGGTTGTGTCCTATTCATATCTAGAATGATATCAAGTACTTAAAAATTATTTCTAAATCATAAATTGATAATTATACTTGAATGGATTCTATGGATAATGAATCTCATCGCGTTCTTGGAAACGGTAGTCGGTACATACGCACGAGCGGCAATATCATTCTTTTGATATTAAAATAATACATAATTGGATGGTATATCATATATAAAGAATTATTATCATGTTATATTTATTATTTACATGAATTAAAAATCATTATTATACCCATCCAAATAATAATATATTGAATAACAATTACACCAGGACGTAGAGACGGTAAGCCGTACTTATGCATGTATGGTGACATATCATTCAAAGGATGGATAGAATACTGAATATTGTTGTACCATATTTATTATAATATTACAGTATATAGGAGATACTAGATTAATTATTTTAGAATGGGAATAACAAATAAAGAAGAAGTTGAAGAATAAAGGAACATGAAAAAGTGTGGTGAAATCATTATCTCTTCTTCGGGTTCTTCCTTTTGATTTGATCAAAAGGTCTCCTTAGGTTGGATTTCTGACTAAAGGAAGGCCTCTAGGATGAAGTGAGGGAATTTTCGATAGTATTTGGTCAGGGTTTGGCCGAACTAAAAGGCTTTGAAGGTGTGAATAATTGGTTTGAAGTGGTGTCCTTTTATAAGGGGGAGGAGGGGCACCTTTGGAAAAGCTAGAAATATTATTTTATAATAAATTCATATTCGGTTTCTAAAGGCTCCAACGTGGATTATTTAAAGTTTAATGTGGGTATGGGTCTAAAACCACTCAACCAATAGAATTTAGACAGGTTTTGGTCATTATATTAACCTTATCTTTTAATTTTAACTCTTAGTTAATTAGTTTGACACTTACCATGTCACTTTTTATTTTTATATTATATAGTTAATAAACATACTATATACCTCCAAGAGACCCCCAAGTGGTCCATTAACGAGAGAAATATCATGATATAAGTCTTTTGGTAGATCCATGGATTTTTAGAAATTTTATATCAATTAATAATATAATATTTGTTTTATAAACTCTTTTATGTCAATTTTGACACTATTTGAAAAATTGATTTTTGTGAAAATCATAACAGAATGATTACTTCAAAAAAAGTTAATTAAATAATTACTAACATGTCATATTTACCTAGAAAATTATTTTAATTCATAAAAAAGTCTCAAATTATATTTATTTCGGTATTTATAATATCAATTATTTTAATTTTTCACTATTATGGTAATTACTGCATCATCATTGTATCATAAATAAATTAAATTATTTAATGTCTAAAAATTATAAATAAAATATCATTATGTAGGAAATATTTTTATATTTCTAATGAATATTTATAATCGAATTTATCTAATGTGTAACCCTATATTAAAATTGATTTAGTAAATAAACATTGATTTTACCTCTTTTAACTCTTCTTTGAATTAAATAATAATAAATGTCCTAATCAAATCCAAGTGGACCTAAATAATAATATTTTATTCACAATGTTGTTTTTGTTCTAGATATACTTGACCATTAGAATTAGGACATGTGTTAGGGTAATATTAATATCATTTTTACCCTTAATTACCCTATTTACTTTTAACCGTGGTAAATAAAAGTAAAAAGTTACTATTCACCAAAAATTATTTTCATCTCATTGGACAACATTTTACTCCTTGATATTAACCGTATCTCTCGGATTTTCGAAATTTCACTCACAGAAGCGGTGAAATTATGTTTTATGAAAAATTCAGTTTTTTAACCACCACATAGTGGTTTCACTATTCATCAAAAAATAATATTTTTCAGAAAAATACCAAAAATTCACCCTAGGATAATTTCGATATTCTGAATCCAAAAATGAAGTCCATTTGGAAAATTAAAATTTATAAATTTCAAAAAGTGGGTATTACTATTCATAACGGCTAGTTTGATTGGTTGTGGTGTGTTAGAACTCGATGTTGCGTACAACACACGCTATTGGATTATTCAAAGAGAAGCATACCGTAGAAGCTTGGGGTGTTACCATCAAGTATGAATTGATAATTTTTCATCTTAAAATAATGATTTTTCCAAAATTATTGTCAATGTTTAATGAAGATGAATGAATTTCAAAAAATTTAAAGGATTTATGCCAACATAATTGGGATTTCAATTATTACTTAAAATTTATCTTTTTTATATGGTGAAAAAACACACATGTTTTTGAACATATAATAATTACACCCAATTTAATTGATGATGGAGATGAAAAATTATAAGGAAGAATAATTAACCCATCCAATAGTTTTTTATTAATCTTTAAGTACTCAACCTAGTATTGGGAGTGAATTTCCAAACCAATTGAATGGAAATATTATATATTGAAATATAACTAAGGAGATTAAATCCATCTAAATATATAAAACTACACACAAAATATGACCAATACAAGTGTTTTTCAAAGGAAATGAAAATGATATTAATTTATTGAATACATTATCAAATAGAAATTATTAATCACTAAAAATAGAAAAATAAAACTTCATTTCAATAAAAAAACAGAACCAATAAAAATGCTAAATTTTGTTTTTAAAATAATTAAATCTAAAAAATATTGTTTGATTTATCATAAACATAATGAAATATAGTTTAGCATAACTAAATACTCCTCCCCCACACTTAATAATCAATTTCATTCATAATATTGAAATCTAATATGGGAGAAATGTTTTTAAAAAATCTATTCAAATATATTTTAAAATTGGTACTTCAAATAATGTTCGAGGGTTATAATGAAGTTCAAAAAAACATGTTTCCACAATTTCCTAATAACATTCCAATAATATTTTCAAATAGCACATGATTTTACCTTTTAATCAAAATAAAAGTATTTTAAATATAGATATGAAAGTAGCATGTTAATCACTGACTTCACCATGAGGCAATATTTTCAGTCCAAATGAATTATCATGATTCTAATAATGCTTTAAATTATGGTTTGAAAATAGTTTCTATAAGTTATATTAAATAAATAATTTCCCCCATATATTTTAAAACTATACTAGTATAAATGATGTTTACAATTAATCCCCCACACCCCTCACACACACATACTAACAATAATATTTATTAATTTTATTAATCTAATTGATGGAATTAAAAGAAATTTTCATGAAATTATAAAACTGTTTTAAAAATTACAATTCTAATTAGAATGAGGAATAATTTCAAATGTTAAATATTTGAAAATTTATTGCCTTCATTATAAAATGAATCTAAAATTTCAACCTCCTTTATTGAATTTTCAAATCATATTGGTCTTTTCATAAAGGCTCCTGTAGAAGTAAAATAGATCTATATTATAATGAATCATGAAGAATAAATAAGGTGATTACAAATAAAAGTGAGAGGATGAGGTAGTTAAAGCATTGGTCAATGAGGAATGTATGTGATACTTTATTGAACCATCTGAGGATTGGTAATTAACGTTCAAATATAAAATGAAGAGGGAATTTTATTTTAATATAAATAAATGATAAAAAAATTTGTAACACCATGGGTGTGTAAGAACCCAATTTTTCAATGAGGTAAAGATCCATAAAATTTTGATCTAGTTAGTTATCATGTAAATTATATTTTATTACTAATGAGGCCAATGATTTATTGGTGGTTTTTGTATCTTGTAAAGAGCTTGAAACCTGGGACAGTAGAAGGGGGAATTGGGAAGCAATATTATACAAAACCACACCTCCCTTGATGAATGGTTTCCAGTAACCATGTAGGGCGTTTTAGAGGAAATACCATGGCACACTATTTTCCCTATCTATACACTTAGGGATAAACATCTAAGTAGATTGTTAATATTTTTTAGCAGAGGAAAATATCATGGTTTGCAAAAGTTTTCTCAACCCATGTAGCCAAACTGTGCAGGATCCCTTTTATTGAAGTGGGGTTCATGGGGTTGCTGCAACTTTTTTCCAACAGTGATACCAACATATTTTCAAGTAAAAAATATTCTTTTTACCCTTAAAACCTAATGAAATTACCCATCTTCTAACTTTATTTTTTCTAGAATACAATGGAATTTTTTCCATCCATTAGTGCTCCAACCATGGAATAAACTAGGTTATTTGATATCATTGTTTCCTGATGTCTAATTCAAATATCATTCATCTTGTTCGATTCCTCTATGTAAGCTCTTAAATACTTAGGATTAATTCATTATTTTTATTCCCCATGATGTTAATATTTTGATAAAATATCATATTCCCTATTTTCATGGTGTTCAAATTATTTTTTATTTCTACCTATCTAGTCCAAACAATGTGTCAAAACTAGAATACGGGTGTTCTACATGCTTAATGCAGTTGGTCAATGGCTCATCCCACAATGTATCATTATTTTATAAAATGTAAATTTTGTGTTCGTGACTGTATCACTAGTATTTTCTTATCAAATTCATATTTAATTCTTATCATTTTTGAACTTGTATTCCAGATCATGTTCTATACAAGTTATTCATGTTATTGGATATTGAAACCTCCAAAAAATTCACCCCATGTATTGTGTGACCTATTTTATTCTTTTGTAGTTATGACATGCTCTTAATGGTGATGTACATTCTCACATCATGTGGTCAATGGAGCCACATTGGTAGCATTCTACTTGGATCTTTGCTCATGGGTGAAGGTTTATTGATCTAGTTATCTAATTATGTGTTTCATTCACACCTTGGAAATATGTGTCCCTCTTCAATTTGCTCCCTAAATTTTAGTTCCCATAATTTTACAAAGGTATCATCATACTTCCTTCTTCCATATCTCCAGATATGTCTCATTCATCCATTGTTTCTATGTTAACTATCTCTATATAATCCGTAATACAGAACACAGCAATCTTCGATCAGATTTCTTGTCTTATCCCTGATTAGAAGATGTGTTCCTTTAAGGATTTACATGCTATAACATCATGTTAAAATAATTCTAAATTTAAGAATTTAGCTTCATATTCCATCAAAGAGATATTCTATTTCTTTAGGATAATTATGTATTTCATCCTCTAGATATTGAATGTATGAGGACAGAATTGTTTTTTAAACTATTCTTAAAATTCCTCCAAAGTAAGGCCTTTATCTCCTTTGGTATGAAACACTAGTTCCCACCACTATCATGAAAGATCCTCGAGAACATAAGTCAACATATTTACTTTAATATTCCTTAATTTGATGATGAAATAGAAGATACAATTAATCCTCTTTTTCCACACTTCTACCTTTTCCAATTCAGAATCACCCCCAAAGATGGGTGGATTATGTTTCATAATCTATATGGAAGGATCCACATGTCTTTTATCATCCCTGTGGTTCCCTTTATCCATGGCCAGAAATTCGTCGACAATACTTTGAACCCTCTCTTAGTTCACCTATGGTCTCGGTGCAACCATGTTCCCCATAACTTTTTCTATTTAGTTTCTACAACACCTAGCAGGTTCTGTTTTCTAAAAAAATAACTAGGTAAGTCTCACTACCAAGAAACTGATTGGATTTGAATTTCAAATTCTATCACATCATCTATCAGAATTTTTTTTAAAAGAACAAAATTTTTCTTCATTCATCCTTTTTTGGAAAATCTATTTATTGCATTGGAAAACTAACATATTTTCAAAAGATACCAAGTTTCCTCTTTTCAAAATATTTCATTTGAATACAAATTCTTCATTTTAAAAAAATTTAGACCATTGAAAAAAATCATAAATCATTACTCTAACAGAAATATGGATTCCTAGTTGGAATTATTTACTCTACAATTCATTTCATCCTCATCACATTGGATAAAATCATGATAATATGATTCGAAAATCCTATAAGATTCTACAAAACACATATGTACCGAACTGCCACGTAAGATGCATTTCAGCATTAACTGGTTTGTTATGTCATTTTAATCTATATATTTCAACTGCGGACAATCCTACACTATTTTAAGATCACAACCAAAGGAATAGAGTTTGATTAATTTAACTCCAAGACTAGGAAACTGAAAAATAATTCTTATGAAATGATTGAAAAATATACACCATTTCTAATGAACCACTTATTCTCATTGGCTTGAGAAGACAATGAACCATTAATTGGACTTAAGAGACATCCCCAAGACGCCAAAAGCTACAAATAAATGTCTTAGGGTTTCAAATAAAAGTGGGGGATGATTAACCATTAAATAAATAAACCAGTAACACAACAAACCATATCCAAACCATTCACTAAATGGTGCATGAAAAAAATAAAGAAAACAAAACTAATTTATTCATATCAAAACCACTCCAAATTGTGAAATAGAGGAAGAAAAAACAATTATCAAAGTAAATAGATGAATAAAAACTAAAGACTCCCAAAACATCATAGGACTATATGCTCTACAAGATCTAATTTCCAAAATCACATAATAGAAAAAGTATCATGAGGTGGTGCAACAAACATGTGATAATGTATCTTTTCCCATGTCCTCAAACATAGAATCTTAAAAAGAACCAAAGTTCCCAACTATGGGTGTGTATAATAATGACTAGGTTTCCCCAGTGAATTCTCTATTGAAGCCTCTAGGATTGAAGAGTTAGAAACATTTACATGAAATAGTTTATATAAAACAATTTCCCAAAACTATTAATAACAAAATATAAAAAAATTTCCAAAACCATTCATAACCAAAAGAATACAAGAGTAATTGAAACTAAATATTATAGCAAGTTGTTTTTCTTAAAAAATAAATAAACAAATCTTTGAACCCATTTCTCGATATTTCTTTGGCATAGCAAACCTGTTTCACACATCCATACAACCAACAATGCTTGCTACACGATGACAGTTCTATACTCATGAGTGTTTTCTCATCTATCTAGAAAGTCATCATACAGTCATTATATCCCATGTGACATATGACCATTGGCACCAAGAAAAAGATCATATTTCTATCACGCCCCATTAATACGACAAGATAGACACATCAAATATTCCCAATGATCATTCCAAAAAAAACCCTTTCAATAAAAACATATTTTTCTTGAAAACAATTTCCATCAAAAACATTTCATTGTCATATAATTTCAATAAAAACCCTTTTTATTTAAGAAAACTTTTCTGTCAAACCATTTTCCAATGCCAGAAAATACATATATTAAAATCACCATTTTTAATTCAAGAATCGAAATCCCTTTGCACAACAATCCACCATGATCCTACAATTTTAACCAAAACAATAAATCATCACTAGAGAATATTCAATCCATGAATTTGACAATAAAATACATTCATATAATCCAATTTGAAACTAATTCAATAATGTATTGCAATAGGATTTGAAATATAATATACCTACCATGATGGTTTTGAAAAATACTGACAACAAACGAATAACGGTCACACAATCGGGTTGAAACTCACCCAAACGACCATATATCTCTTCTACTATAATCAATGAACCAAAATTTCATAACATTTGGAATCCCCAAAAATTGATATACACATAACATTAATATATCTGAAAAATAATGATGAGAGGAGAAGTATATCTAAGTAGATCTATGAATTGAGACAAAAACAGTGAAGAACTTCACTTACTATGAGATTCGGGCTTGAACAAGACAATGTAGGGATCTGGATTAGTTCAAAAACACATTGGAGTGGTTCCAAAAAATTAAATGGAGATAAATATATAATTAGGACCGTTTAGAGGCCAAAATGTGCAATTAGAAGAAAAAATGATTAAAATCCTAAAAAATATGATCTATCTTTTTCCTTATGCACGGTTATTATGCACGGTTAGATAAACCATGTGATAACTGTGCATTAGATACATCCTTAACGAAACCATTGAATAGACTCCTCATATGATCTCCCAAACCATGATGAAGTTACTTCCTCAAAACTACAACTACACATATTTTCTCCAAGGATATCCGTATAGTTTAGACAAAACATGTGCAACCCCTGCACATCATCGTTAGCACCGAAAACTTATTAAAAGTTTACAAAACTCTCCCAACCATCACTCTTACATAAAAAATGAAACTATGGGTTTCATACTTTAAAATGGGGGTACTATATGTTTTATTTGATATTTTTTTTGGATATTTTCCTTACCTTGGTATGATAAGAGCAATTGTTATAGGTATCATTACAGGAACCTAGAATTATCATGCCATGAATATTCCATTCCATATAGGTTCATTTCAGTTATTTTTTTCTTTTGTTTCTATTGATTTTTGGGTGATCCATGGTTGTTATATGTGAATGTTCTACAAATATATCTATGAGGGTAAGAAAATTGGTCGTTTAATGTGTTAGGATCAATCAAAATAGTGTTTCCTATATAGGTTGATAGTGGCATCTTAAAATAGCTACCTTTTAACGATGAAATCTATGTACCAGTAGTTAAATTAGATGGCTTTTCGCTATGATTGAGTAAATAGTATTTTTAATTTAGGAGGTGTGTTGGTCATAATTATTTGGGAGTTTTAATTAACCAATCCAATTCACCATAATGTTTACCCATTACATTTTGAGACCAAATGTAATATAACTAACATAAATTTAATTTGATTCAATTTTAGTTCTAAGGTGTATGGGCCATGTTAACCAAAAATGTAAATCCATTGAATCAAAACATAATATATGTATATAAAAAATTAAAACATTAAAAGTGAATATTAACATATAAAATGATTATTTTCTAGTAATTTATGAGGAAAAATGTCATTGATCATTAACCAACTAGAATCCCCATAAATTATGTTCAATATCTTACTAATAACCTAGAATTTTATTAAGGTATTTGTTGTTGTGCCTTGGTTACTGATATATTAATTTTATTAGTTGGTTCATATGGTGTATCTATGTTGTCAAAAATAATTTTATAATGTGTATTATTATAATTTATATAGATATTCCACCAGGAAGACCTCGAATCAAGTACTAGGAGGGTGTCAACAACCATGCTCCCCGGATTTTTGGCATTGGAGTACCAATCATACCGTACTAATATTCACATTAGGAACCACCAGTTATACCTAAACTAGTAATTGAAACTCATCAATGAATGTTTTTCCTAAGTCTAATTCATTCCATATTGGGATATCCAGGACATGAACCTATGATAGATTATCTGACACATGAGTCCTGTAACAACATCCACCCACCATTTCTAGGGATAGAAACCCTGAGGCTATTGATTCATGGATGGAGTCTATTATTTCTATCATTGAGCTTATGGATACACCTCTAGATATGAGGGTCAATATCCACACCTATATACTATTTTATTCCTCCTAACACTATTAGGATGTGATTACATAGGTGTTTCATCATTAGGGCATGGTTATAGAATACTTCTAGACTTACTTTTATAATTACATCTTTCCATGGACACAGAGAGATGACCGATCCATTGATTTCATGCCTCTGGAGTAGGGTTATATTTATTTCATGCACTATTCAGTATTTTTTACTATGTCTCTATGTTTTTCAATTCTTCTAGATGATGATGAGATATCATCATCATGATGATTCAAGGATGGTCTTAAATAATCCTCCCGCACATAGATGATTGTTTTCTTCATACCTACTGTTTATTGTTTCTTCAATCAGGTTGTTATCATTGATCACAACATGGGAGATTTTGATAGTATTGGGAATAACTTTTTGGTGTAGAGGAAATAGAGTTTTTTATCTTGTAGAAAGAAGGGCATCATTGAGGTTTCTTATCAGAGTAGTCGTGTCTAGAGTATCCACACATGAAGATCTATTATATTCCCTCAGTGTAGAGGATGTGGAATCTGAATCATTAGAGTGAGGGAGACCATATTCACTGCTATGATTGGTTCTATATTGGTCATATTTAGGGATCCATTAGAACATTCAACATTCTTTCAGTGGAAGGGGATCTACACTATCTCCACCTTCAGGGTCAGGATTGGTCATGCCACACCTAGCAGGGAGTTATAGTATCAACAATAAGATAATCCTAGTTGGAGGTCGTGGTCATGGTGGCTAGACTTCTAATAATCATTTTTAGTAGATAGGACCTTCTATGTGTAGCCTATCTGCATCATAGGATCTTAGAACATGCCAGATGCATGCATTAAATTCGATATTGGAGGACATAAGTATGACACCATCTATTAAATGAGGTATAATTCATGTAGAATTAACTATTGTATCTCTTTTTTATAAAGGTTCATATAACTCTGTTATCTCTTTATCATCATTGAATTTTATTAGGGAGTAAATTTTTTTCTTTTGTGGGGTGATGACACTGGAGACGTCAATAGGAGTGCGTTCAGTGGTCATACCGCCCTTTTGGGAACAGTATGTGGGAGGTAGGTAGTTATCCCATATTATGATGCCTAGTATAACTCGAGATTAATGGTTTCTATATCATTCTTAGAATGTATTTTTTGGTTCTATATCAAGCATATGTGGACTATTATGACCTTATGGTTTCTTTTACATCATCATGTAGTGGAAGAAATCTCCCCAACGGTGAGTGGGATGTATACACTAGTCGGGATAGACTATAGAAATGTATGATAGTTGGATTTATAACTAATATTTACATTCTATTCATAGTGGATAATGGAATACATTGGATATTTTTTCTTCCCATGGAGGTTAATTTTTAGGATGTTTTTCTGGATAATTTTTCAGGATTACCTCCTGATAGAGAGTTATAGTGTCTGTTTATTCTTAGAGAATCTCCATTACTCTATATTGGATCACACCTAATGATCTCCATGAGAATAAGAGATAGTTTGTGGATTTATAATCAAATGGTTTTTTCCAACCGATTTCATCATCTTGGGGTCCACCAATGATTTTTTCCATGAAAGATGATTGGACCTAGAGGCAATGCATGGATTACTAATGGATGAATAGTCATATGGTAAAAAACTAGTATCCATTTCCTTGGATAGATGACCTCTTTAGCTGTTTATAATGATCAAGGGTATTATTGATGATTGACCTGATATTTGGCTATTATCGAGTGCGATTCAGGCCTCCAGATGTTATACTAATGGATTTTTTATGCTGGTATAGTTTATATGTGTATATAATAATGTTGTTCTATCTTAAGAATGTTCCATCTGTTTTCATAGATTTTATTACTCTGTTTTTCCACCCCTATCAATATTCCTTTTCAATGGTTTGGTGGATATTGTATTAGTGTATTTGAGTACTGAAATTGGCCCAACTAAACACTATGATACCATATTGAATACAACGAGAGAGCATCATATATATACTATGATTTTTATCATCAACTTATTGATCGGTATGGATCACTTCATGGGTCATATTATCTTAGTATTAGGAGTATCCATTGACCCATTGATGGTAACTATTGTGGCTTCATTTAATTATTACGAGAGATTTTTTTACATATTTATTTTCTTAAAGATAGATAGATAATACAACTATTTAATACATGGATTACATAAAATTTCCTCACCTCTTACATGTATTACCAATAAGGGTGTGGAGTTCATTTATTCAAAAGCATGCATGAAGGGACTTTTAGATCTCAATGGAAGGCCTACTTTAGTTCCTATTATGAATCATCTAATGTCTAGAAAATGTAATATAGTGTTTTATGGTTCAATAGTCATCATTATAGGTGTATTTATAATGTGTTAGTATATATTCTTTTCATAAGGGTCTCTGAAATTGATACTTTATGAGCATAATTACATGATGCATGGCCTAGGGTTTGTAGTAGTTGTCCACAATTTTATTCTTAGAAGATTCCATCAGATGGGTGAGTACCTCGTGGTTTATACTGACCATGATATCCTCAAATATATCATTATATAGAATGAATATAATATTATATAGTGACTATTTATTTCATAGATTTCATGTTTTGAAATTGAGATTTCCTATATCCAAGGAAATGAAAATACCATAGTGGATTCACTAACTCATGATCCTCAAGAACAGTCCATAGTAGATGCTAGTGTATAATGGAAATTGATCTCCAGAATTACTCATTTGAATCTAAATTTTCATGAGAATCATTAAAGGCCTTGTATTATAACCATGTAAGTTATCTCTTCCCTCCTTTACTGGGTAAGGAGAAGGATGTTCTTAAATCCAAATGTATTGATTCTCCCAGTGACTATTTTGGGTGAGGACCCACCTCTAGATTGGTTTATTGATATAGATGACATACTATGTATACATGGACATGTCTGTGTTCAAATGGACATGAGATATGAATATATATGGAAGTCCTAGGACTCTCATACGGTTCAGGAATAAGGAATCACAGAAATGTGTCATGATATATGTTTCCTGTATTGGTGTCCTAGGATGAAATTTCAGATTTCATGTTTTATTACTAGGTATTACACTTGTTAGTAGATGATGGTAGATCATTGTCAACATGATTTCTTGTTACATCCATTTCCAGTCCCATAATAGAAATAGAAATATGATGTGATGGAGTTTGATATTAGAATTCCAAGGTCACCTCGATGTAACGATGTAGTTTTGGTATTTAGTGATCATCTTTCAAATGTATCCCACTTATTTCATGTCTGATATACATTCTATGTTATTGAGATCAAAAGAGTGAACTTCTGTGATATTATAATACTAAATATATTCCATTGGTTTATCATTTTAGATATTTATTCTTGTTTTATATAAATGTTCTAGAAGGGTTCATAGTCATCTAGGGGAACATAGGTTCTCTTGAGCATAAATTTTCACCCTCAGACTAATGACTAGTTTGAATAAATGATAATGGTTTTATAGGATATTATCTGAGAATTAATCCTTGAATTTATTCATTCTTTGTAGAATCATATACCTCTCATTAAGTGTTCCTGCAATAATGAAAATCAATAGATGATTTTGATGGGTAATTATGAGGCCCTGTATGGTAGATTATGAAATTCAACCCTTTACTAGTTAATGGAATGATATTTAATTCTACAGGTTCATCATCTCATTCTAGATATATTGGAGTATATTTAGGTAATCAGGAACCGTATATATACTAATCAGTCTAGATAGAGAAAATTTTCATATCATGATTGATGGACTATTTATTTTGAGGTTGAGGATCATGTTTTCTTGTCGTTATCCCCTAGATAACGGCATAGACTAATATAAAGATAGGGGATGTTTTTTAGCTATTTTTATGGCCTTTTGAGATCTTGGATAGAATTTTTCTAGTAGTCTATGAGGTGTTATAAACACAAAGGTACCACACCATGCATGACGTCTTCTATATATCCCACTATCACTATTATCATGTAGAAATATCTCATACTTTTGATCTCAAAGAGGTTGTGTTGTATTCTAATTATTCATTTGAGGAGTATCCCACATGAATCATTTACCAAAGAATAAAGCATCTCCAAGGTCAATTAGTTCCTTTCGTATGGGTGTTATGGTAGCATGGTCATGCATATGATGAGACTTGCGATTGGGATGCCGATATAAATTCTCAGTGGATGGATTTATTCTTATACAATATTGCAGGTCCATTGTACAAGAACATGGGGATGGGTTCTTTTATAGTGGGAAGACTGTAAGAACCAATTTTTTCCGTGGTGAATATAATTTTAATTTTGGGATAATTATTTCTCTTTGAACTTTTTTAGATACCTAATGGGGTCATTGATGTTTCAGAGGTGTCCAGGGCTTGTTCAGAGTTCATAACCATGGCTGATAGAAAAATGAGCCAGGTCAAATGGTTTGAAGAATGTGTTACCCACATCGCAAATGGAATTCCCTAATCATGAAGTTCATTTTAGATATAAAATAAAGGTTTGTTGTTTCCCATTACCATTTTCCTAGGGCCACACACCTATATTGATAGTTTTTAATTTTTATAAAATTTTAATTGAATGGTTGGAAGATAGTTTCTCAAAAGTGGTAGAAAAACCATCCATGTTACTCTTCATGTAGTGGGGTGCTCACTTTTGGTGCACAGTTTGGCCAATTGTGTATCCTACTTATTTTTGTGCATAAAACAAATTTTCCCTTAAAAATCATAATTAAATCACCCATCCTCCCACTTTCATATTTCAATCAAATAAAGGGATATTTTCTTCCATTACAGCTCTCACCATATCAAAACCTAGGTTCTTGGATGTCATTGACGCCTCATGTCTGATTCAACAGTAGTTCATCTTTTTGGATTCCTCTAGGTAAGATCATCAATCCTTAGGTTTATCTCTTCATTTTCCTACACCTGATGACATTATCATGATAAAGGCTCAGACACCCTATTTTAATGTTGTTATTCTATTTTCCCATTTTCATTTGATCTCAAACATATTAAGGGCCAATACTAGATTAGTGTATTACTATAGGCTTAATGTTGGTGGTTTATGACTCATCCCACAAAGTATTACCATTTTATAAACTTTTATAAATGTGGGAATGATGGTATCAATGATAATTTTCTATTAAGTTCATATTCAAGAATTATAATTGTTGAACTCATTATCTAGAGCTCTTTATATACTTGTTATTCAAGCCATCAGAAGCTAGAACATCAAAATCAACTACACCAAGTAGGGTGTGACCTATTTTATACGTATGAATCCCATGATTATTTTACCTACATCACGATTTGGGTGATCTAGAATTGGACTTTATAAAGGTATGGGATTTAATTAAATATATATATATATATAATTATTAAACTGAATGTATAGATATATATTAGCTTTCCTTGAATTATAATTTGAAATTGAAATGGTTTCATTCCTCGATATACCTTGTTAGGCATAATAAATTTAAATGGAATGAACTTGTTAAATATATATAAATTGAAATGAGAATTAGTTTCATATCACTTTTAGACTTATCACTTAGTTTTCAAGGTAATTGAATAAACCTAAAAAACAATTAATTTGAAAGTGTATATTTGTAGATATCACTTTCTCTTATTCATATAATTAATTGAATTGGTTGGCTATGCATTTCAGTATTGTCACTTTGTATGAAAGCCTATGGAATAAAAAAATAAATTATTAAAATGGAATGATTATTACATTTCGTAAATTAAATAATGAATTATATATATGGTTACTATTTCATATGGAACATTTTAAAATTTTGGAATGTTTAATACTTGATCAAGCATTTGGTTTCTATGAAAATTCCTTAAAAACTTAAAGGATTCCATTATGATTTAAGGAACTGATTTCCAAGATAGAAACACAACTTGGAAAAAAGTCCTTGCCTATTAGATTTTTTCCTATCATGACATCGTAGGATCCCTTCACTATATTGTTAGACATTTGGATACCTCAGATACACTCTTTGGATTCATATTAATGTATTTGGACACATGGATCCTTGGATTAACCCCATTGGGTCCATTCATTACAAGAAAGTAATTACCGTGGATGAGATCCTAGGACTCTATTAGGCTCTTTTATAGTGGAATTCCTTATGAGTTTCCCCCAAATTACACTCAGACCCCTTTTCTAGATAACATGTTATTAATATGAGTTAGCTCAGCCCTTTGTGTCAAGGATTCCTTGGTTTCACCAAGGATATCCTTTCATTATTATCTACCTCATAAGGTTCCCAGTTTACACATTGGTTTTTTAACATTATCTCTAACATATAAATTATGGTTGAAATTTATTATAAACTGTAATGTAATCAATTAAATGGTTACATGTGCAGAAACCACCTTTGACTGATGAAATATGATTTTTTTTAATTTTTACAAATTTTGTTATATAAATATATTTAGAAAACTCAGTTTGTATTCATGGAATGGGTTTTATTAACTCCCATGGTGGTAGACTATTAATATTTATCCCACACCCTATCTGGGATGCTGACGGTACTCGTGAAGATTGCATGTATACAGGTGTTGACAAGGGGATGCTTTCAACTTTGGACATATGATGTTGATTGCTTTCTTTAGGATGAAATATGGTAGCATATGATCATTCCAGATCATGGGATTTATGGATAGTTTCTTGTTGATTTATTCTTTTTTACAACCCATATAATACTATTATTCATGATTCTATATATACCGTTTTTCCAATTTTGTAGATACATTACTTGAAATTGTTATTATTTTATGATTCAGTTTCCATCTTCTGAAAATTATTATCTTTTTATTGTTTTTTCTTGTATGATTCTTCTAATTTATTCATTATTATTGTGATTTTTATATTTTATATGGTTATTATATCTATTTTTATTTACACTGGAATGCGGTAATAGTCTCCCCAAGGACACACCCTAGGCCTTTATTGTTAGTCACAACTTCTAGCATACTGAGCGGCATGCTTGAATCCATGTATCCCACCTTCTTGAGGCACCTTTGAGTGTCACCTGGGTCAGGATATCATAGGATGCACCTTATAAATTTCTATGTTTAGATACTTTGTCCAAACATTCCCCCTAAAAAACCAAAATCACTCGATGGAGTAATTCACTTATATGTAAATTTTGTATTATTTTATAAGTAAGCATCAATGGGATTTCTTGAGTATTCCATAACTCCATAAACTAAGAAAATTTTCAATCAAATTAACCAAAATAATTGCAAAAATATTACAGACCAACTCCATATGTCTCTAAACACTAATGAATCAACTCTAAAAATGGTTTCTAGTAGCCTATATAAACTCATATATGATCATAAATTCTCATCATGCTACCCTCACACATAGATGTTGGAAAACACTAAGTAATAGGTGCATAATCAGTTACATCCTACACAAAACTCTTTAAAAATGAACATAAATGACCCTATAATACATGAATCATAGTAGAATCCTAGCTTAATAAATCAAATTTTATGCTAATAATGTATATTTAAAATCCCTCACATAACTTCGATTATGTAAACTTTTCAAAACCATATTGATAATATTTAATAAATGTATTAAACATATCTGATGAGAAGTATTCAATAAAACGTATCTATTATAGAATAAAATGACATGACCACTACTTTTCCACTATTTTTAAAACATTTATACATTGGAATATATATGAGAAACACTAAAAAACATTTCATTGAAATAGTAAAAAATTAGATTCATGTTTTAATTTATGATTGGTTTTAGGGAAAAGATTTAATTATGTAAAGATGAATATGAGTGTTAACCAACATGTTGAGTGATACATTCTATATAGAATAATTATTCACATTTAACAAATTCATTATTCATACAATCAATCTATCTGAATCTCTGTTGGTGCTAAACAGTGTGCATAGGGAAAATACACAAAGAGAGCATCAATGAAAATGGGGTTGCTTCACAAAACACCCTTGCAATGCCCTTAATCATTGTGGATGGCGCAACTCCATGGACTCTACTGCGATCGCTGCAGACAATAAGTGGTTAAATACTCTTAGGTTAAGATTCAATTAATATAAATCTTCATGCTATAGAGGGAACATGATTGCCTCTGCAATCCCCTGAAAATTGATAGAAGATTTCATGAGAGCTGTAGAGGGAATGAAGGAGGCCTCTATGCTGCAGAGGGGATGGTGGTGGACTTGACTATTATGAAAAACATAATGCAATATTCCTTTTATGGAATATTATAAGAGGTTTTGCAATGCACTGTCAGAGCATATCTCCTATCTTTCACCTATAAATACCAAGCTTCCCCCGAACCCAAAGGATGGATACCCCGACCTTTTTCCAACTCAACTCAAAATTTGTGAAGAACCCTATTCTCTACTAATCATGGACAAAAATTATCTCTTAATTATATTTGAACTTTGTGAAATACCTATACCTTGGCACATATTCACCCCATCATCAAGAAGGAATGCCCTTCATGAAGCCCATATATCTTCATAAGTGTAGGATATTCCTAAGGGAACTCAAATCATCAAAAAGCACTTAGGATTTGTGAAGTACCTTCCATGCATATTTTGGCTCCATGATATGGTAAGATCACTGTGCTCTGTGAAGTACATTAATTTTCAATTTCTCACATTGCAAGGTACCCATGATCTGTGAAGTTCAACTCCAAAAAATCACTGGCACTTGGCTAAGAACTCATTATATGTTTTTATACTCCATGCCTAGACTAGGCCACCCCACATCATGAATCATATCCTTTTTGGAGTCTCTCCACTTTTTAGAGCCCAGAGCATCATAAGGTACCTTCATGTGACACATTTTTCGTTATAAACCCTTCTCTTGTATAGCCCTCAAGGTTTTTATGGAGTGGTTTCAGTGTCCCTTGGGTGGTTCTTCAAATTTTGTTTCATTGCATCATGCGTCTTTGCATTGGCAGGCCAACATATATTTCTTCTTTACATAGGAATGCTAATGTGATCCCATAAATGGATCACTCCACAACCCCTTATTTACATGGAATTACTGGTGCCTTCTCTTCACCAAGGGTTAAAATGTGCCAGTTATGTAAGTCCTAGGGGTGATGATTGAATCCACATCATCCAAGATAAAAGACATTAAAACTACCTAGACCCATCTTCCTCATCACATGATGTTAAATTGTATCCTTTCACCATGAAATTTACACACTGTCCCCTACCTTTGACATTTTCCACACCACCTAGTATCCCGAAGAGTGATATATTCTTCACATGGAATGATATCCTCCATGAATGGGATGACATCTATCTGTGGGGGATGGAAACAACCTTGGGGTAAGCCCCATATACATTCATGTCGGAGGTAGCGTCCTTCATCATTCTCTCTTCTTCTATGCACAAATCCCAGAGGAGAGTGGGCATAAGGACCTTCGTTACCCCATTTCTCTCCCTTTGGGATTTATCTCCATAAGGCCTCCATCCTGGAGTATGCCCCAATCTCCATATTTTTGGGATTCTAACCTTGTTTAATACCCTATTTCTTCTTTGGGTAGCTAACAACTTTTAAGCCATGATCTATTACTTGCGGACTCACCTTTTGCAACATGATCGCTAGGTATTTGATGCCTCTTGTTTTACTCTCAGAACATGACTCACATGGGATTAAAGTAAGCATCGGCTATGGAATCCATCCATGTCCACCTTAGAGTGTATTCCCTAATACCTGCTTCTGAACTACGTGGACTTTGATCTTTCCCTTCCCATGCATGATTCGAAGGAATCCTCCCTGAGGTTCAAGCACAACACCCATCAGTCCCGACCACATCATGCTAGTTCACCCCATCCTGCATAGCGTTAAACTGTATTACCCCTTTCTATTCTGCATGACGCTAAATTGTATGGATAAAAACTAAAAGGGTTTTGATCCCAATATCTTAGGTAGGTTAGGTAATAATCCTCCCTATGGTTTAACCCCAAACACTTGTAAAACTATTGAAACTACATCTGTTTTGATCCATGTCTTATAGGCAGGGTATGTAAGAAGCATCCCCGAGGTTCAACCCCAAACACTGGTAAACCTATTCGAACTACATGGGTTTTTATCCATGTATCCTAGGTAAGGTATGTAAAAATAATCTTTTAGGTTCAACCCCAATCACTGGTAAACTTCTGTGTCCTATTTGTCAAGACCCGCACCCTTGGTCCATCCCTTAGTTGTGTTAGATCAACTATCGGGATGTTAACCGTGTGTAACCCCTAGCACGATGTTGAGTCATTGTCTTCTTCATGCACCATGATTCCATGCCCCATTCTAAAATACATGGACATTCATTCCCTACCACAGGGATATGTAGGAAGCCTCTATGAGGTTCAATCCCATCACTCATGTCCAATACTGGTCTATCCCTTTATCCCCCTTGTGTTTTGGAAAGGTTATGCCCCCATCCCAGAGTTTCAACTTCCATTAGGTCCCATACATGAATCTATTCTCATGGGACAACTCCTCAGGTGTCCCATCACCCCTCCTAGCTATGTGGACTTTGATTCCATGCCATAAGGATTCATAGAAAATCTCTAGGAGGATCAATCTCAACACTACTATCACCTTCATGACGGCTCCATATCATTCCCCAATCCACTTCGTTCAACCCTCCATCATCCATCTTGATTATTACATGGGACGCCACATTCTGAAGAGATCACTCAATTCTGTTGGACAGTTAACCATGAATTAGACCTACACAATCCACAACCATCCAAACAAGAGTGTGACTCTTGATATTGGATGATATCCATGTGTAATCCCCAGTATGTCTCTGGGTCAT
Organism: Viscum album; assembly: GCA_963277665.1. Lineage (NCBI taxonomy): Eukaryota > Viridiplantae > Streptophyta > Magnoliopsida > Santalales > Viscaceae > Viscum > Viscum album. Next base: position 2,082,462,368 of record OY728126.1, read on the forward strand.
TGTCCTTTGTGTTGACCATGATTCATCAACCATTAAAACTACGTGTGTATTGATTCATGTTATCCAATTTGGGTATTTATGAAACCTATCTGAGGTTCAATACCATCCAATGGTAAACCCCAGAGTCCCACTCGTAGGGACCTAAGCATCCTCAAATTCATATTCATTGGACGTTTTGATCCACTCATCCAGTAAACCCCATATGTGCTCCTTATTGGGAATGTACCCATCTGATCCTCTCCAATCGGTGTTCTGATTGGTCTGATCTGTCTCCTATAGATGTTAAACTCATCGCATACCTTGTGTCAAACATGGTAAGCTGAAGAAATATTAGGGGCATTTCTATGCCATATAATTCACCATATTCAACATGGGATGCCTTGGGCTTCTTTTACTTCTAGAAGCCTTATCATAAGGGGAATAAACCTAGACAAATCAGTGTTTCATCTTCCATACATGGTAGTGTTGTCTAACGTGACTAATCCCCCGATCGACAGTTGCATCCCTAACATGACGCATTGAAATGTCCTAACAGAAGTGCTGTAATTAAACAACATCCATGATGATATAACACCAGGGAAGAGTTTCACGAACAACAACATAAATCTATGAGGGGGCCTGGACTAGGCTATGAGTTCCGAGGAGGAATCCACAGAAGGAGGAGATGACATCCCATTATCTAATTTCAGTCAACTAGAAAACACCCATGAATAAGTGATCGATACCACTCACCTTTAGAATGAAATAATGTTGGGAAACAGGAAAACACATCCACTAAAGATGGATGTGTGCCACTGGGTAAGGATCAAAAACATTCTTTTATCAAGCCTTCATAAACGTTTATGTTTTTATGTGAAATTGTTTTAAATAAATTTGACATTAAAATGTTCTTTAACTATACAATGAATTGTTTCCTTATATAATACTTCAATACCATTCCTTTTCTAAACTCAAAATATCTATACATCTATATATCTATACTTACAACTCACCTCTATATTGGATTCCCTAAAAACATTCAACTATTATTGGGCATCATAAAAGGGTATATTCAATTTAAAACACTCAAAAATTTCATGTAATTTTAATGAGCCAATTTCAACATTATTTTTCTAAAAATTTTAAGGAAATGGTTTGGGTTAAATGGTATGTAAATTAAATCGATCATTATTCATCCTCAATCCCGACCATCGTAGTTTATTTATTGATTAATTCCTATTTCATCATATTTTTTCATTATATTTTCCAATTCATGAATATTCATTCAATCTAGTTTAGAATTTATTTTCTATTTATCCATGTTTATTTATAGATTTTAATTTTTATAATTAGTTAGATATTGTATCTCATCCTCACTAGGTTATACCCCATCATTCTACTTATATTTTAGATAACATATTATAGTAATTTCCATTAAATTTTTATGGTGGTTGATTTATATTAAACTATGAATCATTCCCTTATCCATGAAACCTAGGTCATCATCATCATGTAAATTCTTAATCATTGGAAGGAGAAGGATATTATTTAAAACTCATGGATATAAGTGATAGACTATTTTGAATCAACCTTATCGATATGATTCTGATCAAAACCCTCAGAATCAGTGTTAAAATTAGAAGGCCATTGGTGTTAATAAATTTACCTCATTGTTAAATTTTTTATGTGGAAATAATATATTTCAATTACCTTGGGCTCTCCATGACATGATTGGGTGCTTCCTAAAAAATTGGTTGTGATAGTTTGAAAATCAATTGTCTCTATATTTCATTTTATAGATATACCTAGAATAATTGAAATTTTTAGATCATTTAGAAGGTAAATAAATGTTGGAAAAACATGTTTGAGAGTTTCCAAACTTTCTATAGTACTATTAATTTTATTTAAAGTAATTTAAAAAAAATTATAGTAGCCTATGTATCAACATATAAGATGGAATTTATTTTATTCATATAATTTTTTTTTCCTAATCCATTGGGTTATGTGTTTTTCAAAATGATTATAAAACATTCTCTCATCATATTGGTTTTAATATTATAAAAAATTACTATTAAAGGTGGGTAAAAAATGGTTTGATGATGAGGAGTGAGACAATTATATAAATTTTCCATCAAAATATGGGGTGTTAGTTAGTGATTTGAGGCACCATGTAATATGTTCTCTAAAAATGTACAATGTTTCTTGGAAAATTTATTCCTCCTCCTGGAAAAAAATAATCACATTCCCCACCATATTGTTCATGTTCCTTAAATAATATTACCTAAGAAAGTAATTGAATATATAGTCCCCATTATCAAAAATATCGTCATCCATGATTTTTGAACTAGCTCTCATTCAAACATTTTTCACCAAATAAGAACACTATCAAGATTATCTCTTCCTAAAAATCTAGTGTAAATGTAATTAATAAAATATACTATCAAAATATCAAACTCTAATGAATTGTTATTAGGAAGACCATTAAAAGAGGGAAGTATGGACTGATATGATTGTTTCAACTACTAGTTCTTAGAACAGGCAGATAAACATACACTTGATGGAATTCTCTAAACTATTAGATGTTATAAAATTCCAAAATATTGGACTCTAAACATTTATATTCTTTTGTTAAGGTGGAATATGATTCTCATTTTTTATCTCATATATTTTCATTTTTAAGTTATAAATCTCAAATTTTCCCTTCCATCAAAGGGATTTATAGTTTATATTAATCTCAGGATTCAAATATTATAAATAAGATATTTAATCCAAAATGGTCATGCATTTTTAGGATTGTAAAGTATAATGATTTATTACATGATAAGTAAAAAATATATTTTCAAGAAAAAGACATTGAAGAACATTTTTTAAATGACTCAATTATTGGTTTTTATTCTTTTTATATTCCAAATATACCTTCCCTTGTGATGAATCCTGTATTTTATTGTGTTTTATTATCTATTATCAAATATATATCTTACAAAACACAATTTCTACTATAATGTTTAGAGAAGGTTGAAACTAAAGAGAGGAATATTTTGAGAAATCATGCAAAAATTATTAAAAAAATGATAGTAAAAACATATAAAAAATTTATTGATTGACTGAATAAATCTAAATATTAGGAAAATAAATGATTAAATAGTGATGATCTACCAAAAAATGAGTGAGTGAAAAGGAAAAATAAAATGAGGTTGCACAATGAATTGATTTCTAGGAAATTGGAATGACATGAATATATAAAATATTTCTGATCAAGCATTAATATTAAAAATATAAGTGATAAAAATTTGTAATATATGAGGGTGGAAAAATCTATCTCTCATTCAATGATCAATACATCATAAAGAACTCTTTTAATAACAAAAATATCTTTCAAACACTTAAGACATTAATGATTATTCTTGGAAAAAATAATCTTAAACATTTTTAAATTTTATTAAATTGGTTGATTCTATTAATATATAAGATAAATTAATCATCCGCCATCAGGTCACGATGTAATTTAAAAATGATTCTCATAAAGAATAAAAAAATGTGACAACTGAACAAGAACAAAATGATGAAATCACTATCAACCTCATATCAATCTATCAATCTTGGTGATTAATGAAGGAATTTTCATCTAAATTGGAATTATATAACTCTATATTAATTTTTCAAAACATCATTATAAAAACTAGAAAATTAGGTCATGATCAATATTTAGGATGAATACCAAACCATTAATAAAGTATCAAAAATAACATGAAAATGGATTTCAATTAATTTTTATTAAACCAAAATTGAATTTATATATATATGAAAAAAATAATTAAAAATATCAATAAAGAATACATATCAAATAAGATGGAACAATGAATGATGAGGAGGCTATATAGATTCTTTATTGGTGTGTGTGATCCCCTCTCTAACTCAAGCTCCATCCAAAACACTACATCATGTGAGACATCAATTCCTCGATCATGTGTTTAATAAATGATGAAACCCTTTATGAATGATGATAGATACCCTTGAATTATATTTTTCTTATCTTTTTAAAGTATCTCCATATTCCAAATTCTAATTCCAATCTCTGAAATAGCCCTCCAGATTAAATTTTGGGACTATATATGGTGACCATCAATATATATCTATTTCTATAAGGTGGCTTAGTATAATCCTTAAAGTATAATCTTATCATCCCATGTGGTTCAATCTTAATCTTTATGAATTATGAATATAAAAATAAATGCCATTTCAAATCACTCTTTGTATAATCCTTAACATGTTTTAGGGGAAACCTCATTGGGAAAGATTTGAAAAGTCTCGAGACCCACTTCGTAAATTATTAATTTTGATTTGTGAAATAGAGGGATGATGTGGAAATTTTAATCCACCACGGTTGATGACCATGAAATCCCAACAAGTGTAGATCCTAATGAGGATAGAAATAATGTTTATATTTGAAGCACATAATCCTTATAAAATGGGAATATGATGCTTATATGGGGAATTGATGCTTAATATAATGATGAATGTATGAGATTGACACTTATGTGGGGACAATGCTTCTGGTATGGAGTTATCCTTTTGTTTGGATGATCCTTATAGTATGTTCCCTATATGCTTATTTTTCTTAAATGGATAACTTCATGCTTATAAAGGGAGACTTCATGAATATTGTATTTAGAAATGAGGATTATGTGGATGATTCATACATGCATTTTATATTTATGAGATAACACTTCATCCTAATACATATGAATATTTATTATTATTGGATAGAAATTTATACATACAGGATTTCGAAAATTCTTGATTATAGACAAATTTTTATTCTTTTGAGATTGATCATCTATACAGGAATGAAATATACAAAAAGAAAGGATTTGTGAAATTTTTAATTCAATGCACAACAAAATAAAAAAATACATAAAAAATGAAATTATATTTTTTAAACTTTTGATTTGAAATGTATTCCAATAGTTTATACTCAAGATAATAACTTTTAATTTGGATGTATTGATTGAAAAAAACATCATCCCATATAAATATGAAATTATAAACTAAGAACATTAAATCATTTATGAACAGAAAACATATTTTTTTAATAAAATTCAATGAATTTCATTTTCAAAAACAAATTAAAAAATATTTAATATTTATCCCGTATAAACACATTTTTACCTTTAAACTAAATAAATTACAAAAATTAATGTGGAAAACAAGTATAATATAAAATAAATATTATAAGCCATCAAAAACTAGATTTTTCAATTTTATAATTCAATTTTAATCACTATCCATAAAAAATTGACAGTCGGTTGAAATACAGTTACAATTTTATTATTATGAATCAATTATTGGAAATAGTATTTATCAGAAAATCAATAGTGAAAATGGATCAAAGTCATATCATAAACATTTTTATGGGGTTTCTCATCACAAATAAATTTTTCTATTAATTAATTCTAAATAAAATGGTGAGGGATATATTTTTTCACTCTATAAAATTAAAAACAAATATTTGAAAATAAAACAAAACATTTGAAACAACATATTCATAAATAAAAATTAATCAAATACATTTATAACATATTATACATTATATAACAAAAAATAATAGATAGGTCACTTTAAAGGAGGGTTAATCTACGAGAGAATTTTTAGGAAGTATAGTGAGAGTAATCCCAATATCTATACCATAGGAAATTTGTATATGAACTCAAAAATCATGTCACTATGATGTTGTTTCTATTAATTATCATTGATTAACTTCTATATAGTGTCTTCATGATCTCTATGTTATGACTCTTTCTATAAAGTCAATAATCAAAACAATCTAGGAGGAGTGCATTTTCCCTTGAGCCTCAGCCCAGTTGGTGAGGTAACTTTAAGTGAATCCACAAGACCTAGGTTCAAAAACCATGTAGAGGCATATTTCTAAGGGACTGCAGTAGTACTGTAGCAGGTACTATAGCATGCACTATAGCAGAACATTACATTGTGTGGGTACTATAGTAGAACTATACACTATACAGGTACAGTAGCAGAACTGTACATTTTGTCGGTATTGTAGTAGGCAGTGTAGCAGTTACTGAAGAATGTACTGTTTGGTATTGTAGCAATTGAAACTATTCACCTTGGGAAATCAGTTTGGGCTTGGAGTCCTTAAGGATTTCATGATACTGAGGCCTTTGGGTCTGTAGGGCTTCTGGGCCACCTCAAAGGACCTCGGGCCACATGCTGTTGCCCCATACACATACAAAAAAAGAGCAGCCCAGGAAGAGGATTCATAGTAGGTGCACTCACCAGAGGAGACCCAAAATGGATTTTTCAAAATGAGTGGGTATGGATATTCCATTCAGACCATCCTATGCTTGCATGGTAAGCCTAACCAGATGGCCTTGCGAAGGTGGAGAGCTAATATCATGATTCAGATGCTGGGGAGTAGTAGTTCATTGTAGATAGTCTGGTTAAATTACCTAATAACTTTGGGTCATGTATTCTCCTAAGCCTATGGTCCATGTAATCTCTAGGCCTATTGGCCATGTAAGGGTTCCCCCTCATCCCTTGAAATGGGGGGTTATAAAAATCAATAAATAATTAAGGCCTTCATGTCATTTAAGTAGGAGGAGTTCCTTTTGAGTTATCAAATGATGACATTACATTAAAACTGTAATAACTAGCTTATATCGATTGTGAACCAACTCTAATAAAACAAATTTTCCGTGTAAGAGTTTTTCAAAGTCATGCATCCTTGTGAAAGTGTGATTGAAATGATCTTTACCCTTCATCCCCTAGACATTTCCAATCACACTCACTTATTATGAATCTTTATCTCACATGTCATCTATTAATATTAATTAATAAAAAAATAACTACAATAAGTAAATGAATTGGTATTTTGATAATTAAAAAAAAGAAAAACATATACCAGCTATGATCATTCATTGTAACCCATCTATAATTTATCCGGTCATATTACCAGTGGACATCAACTCCAACACATATAATTAAAAAATAGAAGAATCAATAATAAACTACATAGATTAAACATATACATTTTGTATTTAAGAAATATATAAATTAATAAATAATATAATTAAATTGATATAATTTATAATATAATATATTAAAATTAAATTTATTATAAAAAATGAAAAAATACATTCTTATACAGATTGACTATAAAAATTTAATCATATTTTTTTTAAAAAAATATGAATAAATGTAAATGAGTAATTCTAATAATTAAATGATTAAACTAATATAATTCGATTAAATAAAATAATTCATTTATTTTTTGAATTATAACATGATAAATTAATTATGTTATAATTAAAATACTAAGATAAACATATCAATTATATAAATTTAATTATTAATTAAATTTGATATTTATTATGATAATTACCATTTTAATTCCACTATGTATCTTTTTTATTTATGTTTTTTAATTTTTCTTATTATTATTATAGTATTTTTATTACATTAAAATAATTATAATTTAAAAAATATATTTTTTTCAATTACATATCTTTTAGTGATATCATTTCTAATCATACTATTCAAATAATTTTAAAATAATTATATTGTATCAATTTTATATATTTATTTTGTTATTATATTTTTTCAATTATAGAAATATTTAGTATATTGTTTAATTACAATTAATTTAAATTCATTCATATAATTTTTTTATTTTAAATTTAATGTAATTAATTTTTTAAAAATTATTTTTTATTCATTAGATTAATATTTAAAAGAATATTTTATTATTAAAAAAAATTTAATTTAACTAACAAAAAAATATTTTTATTTTATTTTAGAAAATAAATACATTTCAAAAAAATAATAAACTAAATTATTTCATTATATTCTTTTAAATCATTATATTTCTAAAATAATTTAAATTAAACATTCAAATTGATTTTAAATATAATTTTAAAATTAAATAATTTCATTTTTTTTCTAATTAAATTTTAAAATATCATAAATTTCAATAAAACTAATAACCTACAAGTAAAATTATTAACCAAATTAAAAAATTACATTAATGTGTTATACATAATATTTTTTATGTAGTATTTTAAAAAAGTATCTATGAAAAAAATAAGTTTTTGATGATGAATAAACCAAGAGGGAGATACTTATCAAGGATTGACATCTAATTTAAAAAAATATAACAAGTATCTGAGAGATAAATAATGGAAGGAATGGTTGGAATGATGGTTGGGTGTTATGCACTTATATATGGAGTTTTTATTAATGAATAATAGTGATGATAGGACAACTATATCCATTAGTATAACTAAAATTATTACACATATTTTTTGTAATATGTTTTTTGATGGAATTTTTTGGTCATAATTTTTAATTATAGTAGATGATATTTTCATCGCAATTACAAGCCTCCATTTCTTACTTCTTCAATAAACATATGCTTTTTTTAATTGATATTTTTATGGTATCCTTTTTTTGAACTTAATTAATAAATCAATATTTACAATTTCTTGGATAGTTAATTTTGATGAGTTTATTTTTATCATAATTAGAGTTTTTTCAGAAGTCATATATGTTTCCATTCAGAAAAACTAAATCATGATGACAAAATAGTAACGGGATGAAAATATATTGCAAATATTCTGGGATTTAAAATATTAGTATTATTATTATAGATTTGGGACCCATCACTATAAATGGTCCATTAAGATATTATTTTTGATGAATTACCTAACAGCTTATCTCAAATAATTCTTATCGATTAATCACTTTTCTAGTTTTGTATATACCTCAATAATGTTGGTAGATATAGTGAACTATTAATATTATTGATAATTGGGTTAAATGTTTATAGGGGAAAGTAAATTATTCTAGTCCTTTTTCATTGAAATCATATAAAATAGATCCTTGAAACCCAAAATCAACAATCCATGATAAGTGATCAATGAGATTATATCTTTTCTGGTGAATAATTCTAATGCATTTATAGGGTTATAAAGTACAATGGTGGGGATAATTGTTACTCCCATGATGTTTGGTTTGTATTTATTTTAGTTTTAATTATTTTTTTCATATTTATAGTGAGGAATTAAGAGTTGATATGAATTATCATTGAATAGATGGGTAGAGAGACTATGCATTTTGAATATTTTTGGTTAAATGAGGAATACAATGGTAAATATAAGATATTGTTCACTTTATAAATGAATCAATAATCATGTCATGCATCATTTTTGAAAATGATTTCATTAAAAAAATTTGAATCATTTTATAAATTTCAACCACCCATTTCTTCTAGGGGATTCATTCACCGACCATGTAATATATATATTAAGCTCCTCATTCCTCTATTCTTAATTTCTAGATTCATGATCATTCATATGGTATTCCATATTGAAATATTATGTTTTTGACTCAACGTGTCTTCCTACCATACATCTTCCCCTTATTCATGATTTCTTATGATGTAGTTTGTTAGGGTGGTTTAATTTCTCTACACAGGTTTGATAAATTTTATTTCTTATGTTCATTAATGTGAGTATATCACTTCATGAACCATATTTAACTGTTATGTATATGTTTTGTATAGTTTTTATTGGCATGTGGTTGGTTATTATATAATTTTACCCTTATTGATCATTACTCCATATTCTTGCATGATTATTTTAGTTTTCCTTATCATGAAACATTATCCTAATTTTTTTTAATTTGGATTTTTTAAGAGATTCATTCTATAATTGATAAATATATATTTTATCAAAGTTATCACATTCAACAATAATTAATTTTTTAAAAGTATTTCTATTCTATTGAGTATTATAACAAAATGGATTCTTATTATATTATGCATTATTTGGAAACATAATAATTTATATGTTTCATTTTTATTTCAAATATAGTTACAAGGGATTGAAATTTTATTTCTATATCTTAGATCTTATTTGATATTATAAATAAATTACTCTAACTTTTTGATATTCCATTAATTTTTATATATTTTATTGTTATATTTTTGGAAATTGAATGGTTGTATATGCACTTTAAAGGGGGTTTTCCTATGTGAGTTTGTGTAAGATATTACTTGAGTGGTTTTTTAATTATTCTTCCTAACATCTTTGAAAATTAATTTGGAAATACTATGGAAACATTGGGTATTTAAATAGAAATTTCTATTGATAACAATTATACTAGTTATCATAAATCTCTACCTAGTTTGATACACCCACCCCCAATGAGGATGAATGGGGGATATTCAAGGGTGTTCATATTGGATCACATAAAATAAATGTGGGATGGTACCATTGAGTTAGAGTCATAGATATTACCCTAAAACATAGAAGAATATTCAGTTATTTTTGTACCTTGTTTTACAATGTTTTTTTGTGCTCTGTTTCAACTAAATTCATACTAATTGATATATTTTTAAAAAACCATATTTTTATTTTAAAATGAAAAACTATCTTGATACAAATATTTTTTCATTATATATAAAATGTCATTTATGTTTTATATTATTAAATGAAATTTGTAAAATCATTGGAGGTAACCTATTTGGTTTTTACGCCCTCCTAATAAACACATGTTTGTTTTGGTATATATTATATTTTTGTGAAACAATTATAGGGAAATTATCTTGTTCTATTAGTGAGGGGCCATAATAAAGTTATTAGAGTGATGATATTGGGTATATATGTTGGAAACTCATGTTTCATATTTTTATAGTGTTTTTTCTTCTTATTCTTTTGGTATCTGTCTATTTTATTTTGGGATATATATTATACATAGTCACATAATTTATCCCCCATTCATTCCATTATAGTTTATTAATGAAATATATTATATCATGTTTATAAATCTTTTCTATATGTTGATAGTCAGTTAAAATATTTCATGTTTTTTTATTTCATAGTCCAATGTTTATTTAGATTACACTATGTTTCTTAAAAAAATTAATATATTTTCCATTTAACAAGGAATGGTCAATTCTAGGATGCATAATGTTATATTTTTTGTATAAATTTAATTCATTATTTTACAATGATAAATAGTTTCTAATTATTACAAAAGTAAAAGATTTGATATACTCAATACATAGGCATATGGTTGAAAACACATATTATGTCTTTTTGTCTACCAGTCCATGTGTTAATATATAATATATAGAATGGTATATTTTATATTGGATGTGAATGAAAATTTTAATCATATAAATTTCAATTGAATTAAAGAAGAAAATCAATACTTTTCAAAATCGCAATATATAACATGTTATGGATCGTGTCAGTGGAAACCACCATCTAGATCATTTTGTAGGGTTGGTTTCCCATGAAAAAACACACTAAATATGTATAAATATAGTGTTTTGGGTAAAAATATCAATTTTAAATTAATATCTTATTATAATAATAAATATCACCTCCATCAATGAAAATGACAATGGTTCCACACTAACACCAAAATCTCACCCTAAAGGGAATTATCTATTTTGAACTACATGAAGAATTTAATTTTTCATTTTTACACACAATTGTGGGAAATGATTTATTTTTTCCATTTTCATTTTAAATCTATTTTTTCCATTAAAATATTATCATATAAATCAATCCAACAACAAAAAATAAACAATTTAAAAAAGGACACTAATTAATCCAATAAAATTTAAACTAGGTCCAAATTCTTATAATTGAGTAACATTCTTATATGTAATCTATATTACAACATTCATTTTAAATTTAAAATTTTTTTACTAAAAAACATTCCATAAATAGTTTGATAATTATTTACATTATTCCTTATAAACATTAATATTTTTAAATAAAACAACCTCTATCATTCTTCTAACTAATAAATTGAAATTAGCATCTAAGAAAATAAGATTTTAAAATTATACTAAAAAAATTATCCCAATATCAAGGAAAATAAATATCAAAATTGAATTTTAATTTAAATAAAACATTATAAATATATATCACATAAATAAAGATTAAATTTTCAATATGAACTAAAAGTTAAATATCATGTACCCTTATATAATATGTATAATAAAATGAATTCTTATTAAAAATATATCTATGTTAATTATCGCATTCCTCTGATTAAAAAATTAAATGAACATTCATTCCCACCACCAAATTAAATCATTCCACTATGTATAACTATTCATATAAACCCATTTAAATCCATGGATTCTTTAATTAAAGAGTAATAAAAATTATAGGATATATTCCAATTTCTAAAAACTTCATGAAAAAATAATCATCTCATTTTAATCAACATTAAATTCATTTCAAGTGAAACATTATCTCTAATACATCTAATAAACTATCTTATCATCCTCATGGCCCAATAAATAAATAAGATAGAAATATATGGAAAAAAAGTAAATTCCTAAACATAAAGGTATAATTAAAGATGAAAATATGTTACAGGGAGTAAAATATAATATAATACTTCTCTCTCATTATAATAAATAAAATACTGACTAATCAACCCTTAAGAAATCGATAGCTCAAAATCCATTAAAAAGAAATAGAAAAAAGGACATTAACACAACCAATCTTATAATAATAAAAACAGAAATGATTATTGTTTTGTATAAATATTCATAAAATTTAAATTATCAGTTCCCATTACCACTGGTCATAATAAATAATTCCTTCCAATTTCTGATAATTTCCATTATTAATCATAGAATAGTTTCCCTACCACCTTTAAATATCACTGAGCTGACTAACCTAACAAAATATAAAATTTTAAAATATCATGGTTAAATAATTCTCAAATATATCACAACATAACTCAATAATTAATAGAACATGATGAGACCACACTAACTTATCCAATATAAATACATTCCACATTAAAAATAACATCATCATATAAAAATTCATACATCAATTTGTGTAAACAATCCACTAATTTATATTCTATATAATCATAATAAAGGTTCAACATCATAAGAATTTATCCATAAATCATATGATATTCAATAGACCCTCAATCTTTTGTATAGTGTTATAAATATCAATATTACACATATTTCTTGATATTATTTGAGATGAAATAAGGAAGACCATTTATTTTACATCATCTTGATAATTTAAACACTTTAACCATGTAATTTGGACAAAAAATTAACCAAATTCTATTTTTAGAGATGAGCTACATGATCATATTATTTTATAACATGTCTTATTTATTTCGCATAATATTTTCCACCCATGTTATCCTTATACATATTTCATAAATAAAAATTATCTTTATTTCTTAGTAAATGGAAATATATGAAAAGGGTGAGTTTATATGTTCAGTAAGGATAAAAATTAATGATTTAAATCAAAATCCTTGAGTTGGAATAATTTATGTATATGGATATACAAAAATAATCATCGTGTGTAAGCCTAAAATAATGTAATCATGACCTATAAAACATTGATCATAAATATGTAACCATGAAATAAAGATTTCATAATACTATAATACATAATTCATAGAAGTATAGAAACTAAAATACATAATAATGAGACCAGAACATGGTCATGGGAGAAATATCCAATTGCAAAGATCGTGGCTTGGTGAAATAGGTCGTTCAATGGGTTACCCTAGAAGAATAACATATATTCACATCCTAAGGATATGAGGCACCTCATTACCCCTTTTGAGCTTTCTAGAGCACTTTCCCATGAGTCTTGACTATATATAAGACTTCTATGGTTATATTACTAGAATATTTAGTCCAAACACATCCACATTTCCCCATGTATCCTTTACTTCAGCACATGCAACCTCCCATTCACAAATTATGTGTGGGAAAATCATATTAAATGGTATATTCATCACTGGAAAAGGGTTCTTCCATTTTTATCATATTTATAGATCCAAATATGTTCTCATAATCCAATTATTATTTTGTTTTGTGGGGATGTTCCCATATCGATGATGTTGTAGGGAAAATTCTGCAAGATTTTGAGCTTGCATTGGAGAAGAATATGACTTTTTTCTATCTCTGCATACTTCTGGTGGTCACAAACACCTTTGGGAGACACATATGATGTCCCCTTATTGGGTGGTGGAGGTATTGAGAGTCCACACAAATATGATTTTAGGGTGGTGTGAGCCTAATAAACTTTTTTTGAGTCATCTAGTTGTAAATCATTTGTGAATGCATATCCGTAACATTTTACCAATCATTCTCTTCTTCTGACCAGATGATGGTTATGAAATCCACCTACTTAGGGGAATTATCTACCATTACATGTATAAAGTATAACATGCCTTAAAGGATATCATTAGAGATGATGAAATCCAGGATATTATCACCTAACCTTCTATGGTAAGAGAAATATTCCGGATGATTAATGAAGTTAGGTTCCTCGTGATTTCTGGGTTGAGGAATTTTGAGATGATTACTATCAAGGGATGCATAGAAATGGCTGGGGACTTGTTCATTCTGGAAGGGGTATACTTTTTTCATTCATTCCTCGAATCCTAGGTGACTATGATTTTCTCTGTACTTCTAAGAGAGGGTTATTATGTGGTTTTTACAACTCGACATGAGGTGTTGGGTACTTCATGGACTACTGGTTTGCTTGGATCGATATTGCAGTAGGATGGAGAGTGAAAGCTATAGCTTATTCTCTACATGGATTTTTTTATCAATGTTGTATTCCTAAATTGAGACATTGATTGGGTTTGTTGAATACCTTCTATAAGACATTGTTACATTTTAGAAAACTCTCAGAACCCATCTTGATATTTCATGGGGATTAGGGGTGTCTTCACCTCATCCCTGATATTTTAAACACAAAGTTACATCGGTTTCTCTTACAATAGGTGGTGATTAGTGAGGAGTTTAAGCCTTCAAAAATTTCTAGGAAATCAAACTCCCGCTTTTTATCATGTTGTTTGTCGCTTATCAGGAAGATGATTTTTGTTTTTCTTAGTGGTGAACTGAACTGATAATGGAACTGATGATTAAGGTCTTCACATGCTATAAAAATCCTACTGGTAAACAGTTGTATAATATGAAGCCTGTCCCCATTAGATTCTGTAAAAAACACCTCATCTTTGTTTCCATATATTGATCTCAAGGGACCATCATCGGGCCACAACTGGATAAAAATTTTGTGATATGTTGTTTATGGTCACCTGCACCATCCAAGGTGGAGAATCTAGGGTTACCGATGATAGGTGGAGGTGGAGTATCATCAAAAAATTCATGATATGGGTTCCATTCATTATTTACATATGAACTCTACCCATCCATGCCTTCCATTTGAGTAGTTAGGGACTTGACAACATTTAGAAACTCTAAGAGCAATATTGATGGATTTGTCTCCCGTATATAGGAAGAGAGCGGGGGTTGATGAGGTGGTTCTACTTTAATATCCCGTTGTTTCTCAATTTCATTCTATGACTGAATGATTACCCTAATTAGGGAGAGACTATCGCTGAAATATAATGAATTAATGATCATTTTTGAGTTCTTAATTTATATAGACAATAATCCTATATCCGGAGCTTGTATGATTCTCAGATACTTCTCTTTCTAGTGGATCAACAATGGGAGGGAGAATAATCATATTTGGTTGGAGACAATACCTAACGCAAATATTTCCTCTGAATAGGTCCTCATTGAGTTTTCGGATTTGTCTTATTTCACTCTAATATGGTATTAGTTATTCCTTTGGGGAAGAAACATTTGTTTTTATGGGCGGTGATTGACATATAGTTGTACCTTTCCCTTCTTCTGTTATAGTATTCGACTATAGAGGTGTAATTTCATTATTCGGTTGTTCCAAATTTTGGGACATTCATTAGTTCTAGGTACATGTAACCTCTTGTGGCACGTCCAAATCACCCTCCTCCTAGGGTACATTTTTCACACTATTTCCCTATATGTTTTATTCTTAATAAATTTCATCCATGTTAATAGTGAGGATATTCATATAGGCATACCGGGAAATGGTGGTTGTGCCATTACATTCAATGAAATAGGATAATTCTACACTTACTTTTCTAGAGACATTATTTGAACCATTAACCATGTTGGGCCACTTTGTCTTGCGACCCCGGTAGGTTCTGATTTCCATTTTTGTACACTCCTCCCATCTCGACCAATGAACAATGACTTTGATAGAGATATTGATGGTGGTTGTTGTATGGCCCCTGACTAGAAAAGGATTGTCTTATGGTGGGACGGACATGTGGGATGTCAACTGTTGATATCTACCTCCCATCCTATAGAAGACTAATTTTATTTATGGTGATAATGATGATGAAAATTACCCCAGTCTTATGGGGTAAGGTCTATTTGGGGTCTCAGTTGGAACTTATTGGTCCTCTTGTCAAGGATCTAATGACTCCAATTGGGGAATTGCTGATTCCATATATGGAAATGAAGATATAAATTCTCCCAAACTAGGGTTGTGGGGGTGATCTAGAATCACCATTGATTCTTCCAGGACCCTCTTAGAGGATAATGAACTTAGAGATAGTGATTGAGATATAGATACCCCCAGTCCGGTGGGCTGGGGATCACTTGCGATTACCGAGGGTATGTCCTGATTCCTCTTGGTAATTGAGGTGTTGTGGGGTGGAAGTGGTGGTAGATATTATTCTATCCCATGGGACCAAGTCAAATCCTATACAGATTTTATGGAGGCTTCTATTACGACCCATTTGATGTGGCGCAGCTGTGATCTCTTGGGATATGGGTGCGGTGGTTGCCCAGGAAAGGGAAATATTTTTCACGGGATACTGTCTGGATGATAGAAACTCCATTATCCATGATCCAAATGAGTTCCCATTTCATTGAGGGGCCCATTTTGATGTTATGTAGGATATCCTCGTCCTTTTTTCGTGATGTATGGGCATCATTGATTTGGGGATTCCATTGTAGTGACCAACTAGATTATGATTCAATGGTTCTGTTGATTTTTCTAGAGGATATAACAATATAGGGTGCTAAATATGAGGGTTTCTACTGTTCCAGGGTGAGTGAATGTGTATTCATCAATATTTTCCCTCGCCTCAAAAAAAGATATGTGACGTGGCATCAGGGATCATATGATGAAGTGTCCTGATGCAATGGCAGAATGTGTGTTATGGATTTTCACTATGCTTTTCAAATTTCCTATATCAATCCATAGAAATGGACACTAGGATTAGCTAATAGCAGAGTTTCCTGATTTTATAAATGTGACACTTTTATCCCAGATAAGGGAGATATTTATCCATCAAATTCTAATGAATAACCCACATATTTTTTGAAATGGTAAGAAATAACCTCCATTTATAGCTCCTATGGGATCTCATAACTAAATGTTGAAATGTTACAGAACATGTTGGGGAGGTTGTTTCCAGCTGACTCAACCCATCTGTCAATGTTGGCCTCCTCCTCATTAGAAATACATTCCTCCATCCGACTATACCATAGTAGATAGATCTGATGGTTGTGTAATAATTGGAGAGAATTACTTTTTGATGTTGATGTGAAACCATATATAGTTGACCCCTATGTTTGGAGAAACTCTTTATACAAATGTATTAGAATTTTTGAAACCTCAATATACATAGGTGACTAGGGAAAGGGAGGATTTCCTTATTTTGGGAAGATATTTTCATGCGGAGGTCGACCATGGTTGATTTTAGGAGTAGATTCCATGCAATCCATATCCATACCACCACAAGTTGGAATATCACGGTATTGAACATATTCTTCTTCCACTTCAATAGAAGAGTTTAAAAACCATCGATGCATTGAGAATGTGTCTCAAATGACCAGAAAGACACTGGAATTGAGCAGATTTGGAATATAGTCCATTTTCTATGTCATGGTAAGAATACGCTAACCTTCCATTTTTGATTGTTGAGGGATATGAGTATGCTATGTGACAGCTACCAGAACATGTATAGAACCATTTTGTGTAGTGAGAGTATGATCCCACTGTTGAAAAACTATTGTGATATTCAAATAAGATGGATCATTATTCATAGGGATATGATCCATTCCTGTGAAATGTACCATTCTTAGTTGATGATCCATAATCAAGATGAGAATATGAACTCAATCTAGAGTCATTAGGAGATTCCCCTGACCTTTCTTGGCATTTGAATGATCCTTCCCGGAGGCATGTGTTGTTCTCACATAGTGAGCAGTGGTCAGAGCAGAAATATGAGCCTAGTACAAAATTTAATTCCCCATCAGAATATGTGGAAAAACTTATAGAATGGCAGAAGGAATATTAGGCTCTTCCTGTATTTCTTCGGAATGATATTGGTTTAGTTTTTGAATGGATAAATTAGGAATATGTGCCATTTTTAGTGATCTACTAGTATATGTCAGACATATTAACTTCCAAGAATATCAACATGCCCTAAGGATTGTTCTATTCTCACATGGTTAGCCTCATCCATAATAAGGATATATTCCAAATCCTAGGCCATTAGAGTATGATTCAATACTTATTCGACAAGAATATGAGCCTTTATTGAGGCTTGTTCCCCTCTCATGCGGTGATCCATGGATAAAATGGAGATATGATCCTGATCCCAGGATGTTTGAATATACCACTAGACCTTTTCAACCGGCATGTACCCTTGTCCTGAGGCTTGTTCTGCTCTCACCTAGTGATCCCTAGATGTAATAGGAGTAGTTTCCTGGTCTAATGTCACGTACATTATCAAAATATACCAATAATCCTCTTGGATAATATAAGAGTGTGTTCTTTCTTTGGTACAACCACTTATTCACGATGATCAAACAGTTGAGTTGACCAAGCTATAGGGATTTGAGTATGATTCTATCCATTTATATGCAATAATTTTGGAATATGTCAGTAGAGATCTTTAACTATTGTAAAAATATATTTGTATTTTAGAAAAGTGTGTGTATGTATATAATGCTTCACATTTACTATCTTCATTTGGCTTTAAAATATTTCTTCTATTGAATGAGTGATATGTGCCAACATTTTCTTCCTTGTTCCATAGAAGTATGTCGATGGGATTTGTGCTTGGGGTTAAGGAAATGTGCTTCCCCCATGCTTGATATTGGAATATTTTCAAAGGCTTGTTCTGAGATGGTAGGGATATGAGAATTAATTCTATTTCCTACCTGAGTATGTTCATAGACATAGTCAACAGTAGTGGTAATATGAGACCTCTCCTGGATAACCAGTGTCTTCCTCCCCTAATAAGATTCCATTGATGCCCATGCATCGGTATCAGAGGTGGAAACATATTGGGTGGTAAAAACAATTGGCTACTAGTGGGTACTAGTAGGATGATGTTGGTGATGGTGGTTGGCAGGTTCCCTCCTTGGCGGTACCTAATCTAAAAGGGATCTATATTTGTCTTCCAGGTCTACCTTCATTATATATGAAATGTGGAAGATATCAATCATTAGGGATAAGCTTGAAAATAAGTTGTTTGTAGTGATGAGGGCTATTGCCTTAGAAAGTAGACTTTACCTGGGAATGTGGATACGCCGTCTGATGCACTTGGAGACCCTCAACGGAAGATTCTATGTTTGGGAATATATATTGCTATTGGTAGTCGTAAAACATCCCATTTTCTACTTGTCATTGGATCTATTGAGCATGTCAGATTTCTTTGTGACCCAAAGGGGTCTCAATCACATATGATTTACATTAATGAACACTGGATGATAAATACATTACCTCATTTTGGGATATTATATATGAGAACAGTATCTGTAATCATGCAGAAAATAAGGAAAAAGCTTACTGATTATTTCTTTGTCGCATGAGTAAAAATTCTCAACTAGGTATGCATGGTAAACATAACATTTCTATTTTCATGATACATACATTCTGCTCACATAGGCTAATTTATTTGAGTATGGACTTACATGAACAATGGTTATAGAATATCATTTATATGATCATGTCAGTCTTACTTCTTTATCCACATAGGGTTTTCAAAACAAAGTGGCCTAAGAGATTGAATTCATGTCTCTCAGTGTTGTTTTCATATGGGGGAAAACAAAATGGATCGACGGATTATAAAAAAAATTATTACAAGGTTTCATGTCAGGTTCACCATTTTTTCAGTATAGTGGGTAGACATAATGGTCAAATGTATTATTACCTGGTCATTTGTTTTTACAGATATTCACATCTGGTTCACCATTTTTGTTTGCGTATAGTGGGAAAGAAATATCCACAGATGGGTTATAAACTGGCCATTTATTATTGCATATATTCATTTCAGTTTCACCATTGTTTAGTAGTATTGAAGCTGTGGAATGGGTTTTAGTCAATGAAATTGTTGAAGTGATAGTATTCGTGTATCAATCAATTTCTTGTACTACGTTTTCCCTTTTTCATCATTTCAAAGAAACTCCTAGTGATTCTATCATTTCTATCTTGGTACAAACCTTCTTTCCAAAGGTCATCAGTATTCTATGTTTTTAGTCCTAGTAGATCTTGAGGAATCTTATTGGTTGAGAGGATGGGTAGTCGGTCTCATCACACCCTTTTGGGGGGTATTTTTTCCTACTCTGATACTCTCTTATAGATTTAAGATATGATCAAGAATCTCTTCATAATCCTGATACATGACCGATTACACTAGAAAATGACTATAAGTTAATTCTATTTCATAATAAATTGATATTGGTATTTTTAACAGATCCATTGTTATATGTCCACGGTTCTCCATCATTTTCTGGTAATAGATGGATATTTATGTGTAAAATTTGTATAACAATGTTCTTTAGAATTTGTTTTCATGCAAGGAGGAAATTAATATTCTGAGGAGGAGATTGATCCATTTTGGGGAATCCTATATATCTTGGGTACTATAGGAATCCAAATCCACCATGTTTTTTGTACCCATGGAGTTTTATCTCATGCATAATGGACTTATATGTAGGCTTTAGAACATAGAGTATTCAATATCAATCCTTGAAGGGACATCCTATATATCCCATGTATAGCAAGAATCAAATTTCTTATAGTTCATTCATTTAGGAGTTATATATTGAGGTTATCTCAATCATTGTAGAGACCTGCGGTGTAGATGATGTGATTATTTCCACTCCCTAAGGTCACATCATCCATGTTCAATGTCAAAAATGAGGGATGGAAAATGATCATTTCATTTCTCATTATATGGGACTTATGTTCCGGGATTACATTGGACGATATATCTGGAAACTCATGTCTCATCAACACATCCCCCTTATCCTAGTTGTGATAGGAATTAGAGTCATCATAGTTCAGTTAATATTGGGGATTACACCCTAAGGGTGATCATACCATTGTGGAGGTTTATTGTAAAAATTTCATGATCATTGTAACTACCTAATCCCATGTGATCCATGCTGGTTGGGAGAAACAAGGAATAGAACAAAATCACATCCATTTCTTAGAATAAAGGACATAGATGCTGGGATTTCCATAGATGATCAATATGGATCTTGAATCTTGGGAGTGGTGTCGTATGTTTCTTGAATATGGTAGTTATCATAGTCATCATAGTTCCCTTTATATTTGGGATTATACATAGTGTCTACCTTTATGACATGGGATGCGTGTATGGAGGGTGTCATGTGACCCATTTGACTTGTCCAGAGGACATCACAAGATCCCTAGGTCTTGTTCCTAGAACTATTGCCCGAACTAGCTGTATTTCCCTAGATGTGTCACATGATCCTTTGGGTGTGCCCTAGTGTCATTCTCAAGAGTTGGTTTGACACATATGGTTTATTTATCATGATTATCTATGATTAGGCAAGGAGGAAGTACTGTATCTTGGAAGCCATCCCATGAGGTCATCCCAATACCTAACTGACATGCCTGGAGGGCATCATGGATCTCGATTTCCATGTCCATAGGGCATTCCAAGAGCCCTATTGTCATGCATAGGTGTAACTACATGCTTTAAATGACATGAGGAGACACTATTATAAGAGTCTTGAAATGTATCTGAAGGACATCACAAGGTTCAGGTGATAGGTCCAGAGTGTTTTGTGAGACAAAAATTGTGTGTCCAATGGGATTGTATTAATTACTTTGACATTCTGGAATGATTTTTTATTTCTTAAATAGAATGATAAATAAGTATCATGAGATCTAGGTGATGTGTTGAGGTAGCATCAATTGTGTTTGGATGACTCATGAAAAGAGCCTGAAGGCCAGAAATAATGTCACTATCTTAATTATTTCCCTTTTAATCATGGTTCTAGCACTTCTATTTTGAATGCCTCTAGTTTTTTTAATATTAGTATATCCTGTGTATATCACGATCTTGTGGATAAGCAGTATGTTAATCACACACCTTGATAGTAGTCATTCACGTTATCTATAAGTGATCACACAATGTACATTATTTATGGTGAATTATTACTTTTTTTGTTCACTAGTATATTACATGATTAAAGATGTAAAGACCCGTAAATTTCAACGAATTTTTTTTCTTAATTATATTTGGAATTTTACAAGAATGCAGTTTCTGACGGCACCAGATTCCGAGGCCCGGTGTGCCTGGAATAAGTTTCCGATGTTTGGAAAGGGTACGTTCAGTGAACGAACGAGCGGGTTTTTATAAATTTTAAACTGGTGCTCGGAATCGAATTCTGAGGGCACCGATGGAATCACAGTGCCCGTATTTTCTTAGAAACACCTCTTCCGAAGTTGCGTTTTCTCGGGTGTGGTTTTTAATTTTTGGGCTTTAAGTTAAGAAATAAAATAATTTGGTACGAAAAACTTTATTTTATTTCACTGAAGCCGCTTAAAAGCCACTTAAAGCTGCTTAAGCTGAGTTAAAGTGGATAGGGTACAATTCAAAATATCCTACCCTCTTGGTAGGATATTTGTAGGATGGGGCCCGCACGAGCCCCACCATTTCTTTTCTGCTAAGTAACGCACCCGCGAAAAAACCCTATTGAATAAAAGTCAACTAGGGCATTTTCTTAAACAATTAAACGCTCCTATTAATTAGGCGGTTTTATTCATTGAATTAATTCTATGAATTAATGGGTCGTTACTTAACTTAGTTTTTCATTTTTTGGCTTGTAATAAAATAAGACCAACATTCTTCTTCTTGTGTGTTGTTCTTTGAGAGTATTTGACAGAACCTTAAGTCCATCAACCTCCTTCGTGAAGAATTCGAAGAACGCGAAGAACGCGAAGAACGCGAAGAACGCGAAGAACTCCGGCCTTCGATGAAAGGCGACGAAGAATGCCAAACCCTCGGTGATAGATGACGCGGCGTCGTGTTCCGAGACGCCTACGATTCTCCTCCTGCGACGTTCTTCTATGACGTTCCTTCTTCCACGACAAATCTTCGAATATCCGGTTGAGGTAAGAGATTTCGGACCTTTTAATTCCTTTGAGGATTTTATACTTGGCATGGATTTAATTCGTGTAAATTAAATCTGTATGTTTTCTTTACCCCTCGGAGATCGTCGATGCGACGCCCTTCCGCGATGACGCGACGCCCTTCCGCGACGCGACGATCACCTCCTACCCTGACGGTCAATTCTGTGAAGAACGCACACTCAACGACTACAGCGAGGTAGGTGTTTTATTTGAGAACAATCTTTATTACCATGGTTGATTATTTTAGAATAAAGAACCCGGATCAATGTTCAATTTTAATTCTATTAAAATTGTGCCTTGATTATTATTCATGTGTTGAATATTTATTCCTGATTGTTATCACCTAACTCAGAGGGTGAGGGCTAAACCAACATGGCCCGACAACCCTCCGCAGTTGTCCATTAATGCGCGGATTGGTGGATGATGACGAATGGGGCCGCAATGGCGAATTGAGGGCCAGGCAGTGAAGTATGGGACCTGAGAGGAGCTACGACGCAGAAGGAAGTGGATTCGGACCACCGGAGAAACTCTGGTGGACCGCAGAATCCACCGGCGGCGCAGGTCACCAGCGCGATGGCGGCCGACCAGACCCGCGACCGCGTGGGCCCGGTGACACACGGGACGCGGCAAAGCTGCGTCCGCTGACCCAGCGTGGCCCCACGCAGGGCCGCGACAGTTCTTTCCGCGAGGACAGCACCCCGCGGTTCCTCCGCTCGGCCGGCTCAGCCGAGCCAAGCCGGGCCGACTTTCCGGGACAGGTCACGTCAAACCGGGTTGGCCCCGGACCCGGGTCGGGTCGACCTGGTTCGGGCCGACCCAGGGGGGTTGGGCCGGG
Source organism: Viscum album (assembly GCA_963277665.1). Taxonomy (NCBI): domain Eukaryota; kingdom Viridiplantae; phylum Streptophyta; class Magnoliopsida; order Santalales; family Viscaceae; genus Viscum; species Viscum album. The sequence continues at coordinate 2,082,486,518 of OY728126.1, forward strand.
TCGGTCCGGGCCCAGACCCACCGTTTCCGGACCTTTTTAGTCTTTTTCTCATAACATGAAATACGTACCTCCAAACGACGCACCTTCAGCGGCAATAAGATCCTTGGATCGAGACGGTCATTTAGGTATATCGCACTCAAGGTTTCGGAATACTTTGGGTTCGGTCGGGTTGGTTCGTCCACGAAACCAACCGGGCCCTCGGAGCGGAAACGCTCATAGCTTGAGCTCCAGACGTCCGATTGACGTGCCGTCAACTTTGTTGAATTCCTCTAAGTGAGAAGGATCTTTTGGCTTACTCCGCCCGAGGTTTGGACGCAGGTGGAGTACGGTCGGTTTGTTTTTTCCATAAAAACCAACCGGGCCACTCGGACGAAAAGGCCAATAACTCTCAGACCGAGCGTCCAATTGATGCGTCGTCTGTTGCGTTGAGTTACTATTGAAGATATGGAACTTTGGATACATCAACTCCGGAGTTTTTTCAGTTGATGTATCAGCCTCTTAACTTGTGGAGCGGACCCTCCCGAACGAGCTTGCTATGTGCGGGAACCCTAGAGAAGGCTGCAACTGCGACGATGATAGAAACAGTACGGAAATCCTCCGTGTTTTCTGCAGTGACCACTATGGTAAACCTTGGGATACATAAACTCTGGACTACATGTCAGTTGATGCATAGACCTCTCGGCTCGTGGAGTAGACCCTCCCGGAACGAGCATGCTGTGTGCGGAAACCCTAGAGCCGGTTGAGACTTGAAGACTGCTGATCGAATGACTCGGTGTGTTACGGATAGACCAGTGGGAAGCGCTTGGTTGTAGCAGAAGACCCTAGGTGGAGAAGCGCATGGTTTTAGCATCAGACCCGCGGTACTCAAGAGAAGGAGTACCTCTGGGGGCTATGAGGGGGAGCTCTTGGTTGTAGCGGCAGACCCATGACGGATGAGCGCTTGTTGTAGCAGCATGGGGGAGCGCATGGTTGTAGCGGCAGACCCACGACGGAGGAGATCTTGGTTGTAGCAGCATGGGGGAGCGCATGGTTGTAGAGGAAGACCCATGACGGAGGAGGGCTTTGTTGTAGCAGCAAGGGGGAACGCTTGGTTGTAGCGGCAGACCCACGACGGAGGAGCGCTTGGTTGTAGCGGCTAACCCGTTGTAATCAATAGAAGGAGTAACTTTAGAGGCTATGAGGGGGAGCGCTTGGTTGTAGCAGCAGACCCATGGTGGGAAGCGCTTGGTTGTAGCAGCAGGACCATAGTACTCGATAGGTGGAGTACTACAGCAGTCCAAGGATAGAAGGAAGCGCTTGGTTGTAGCGGCATAACCACTGTACTTAATGGAGAAGGAGTTTCCCTATAGCTATGGTTTCAACTTCATGATCGATCCAATGTGGGTCATTGCGGGGGTTAGTACCAACTGATCCTTTGTGGGTCTGACGGCTAGATGAATCAGTGGATACATCTGATCATCTTTATCGTCTTACGAAGAAGTATATCCTGTGTGAGCTGAATCCTGTTTGTTTTCCTATGTTGATTTACGTTTTGCATTCCTATGTGGATTGTGTCGTGATATCCTGTGTGGATTTACGTTTTGCTTTCCTGTGTGGACTGGGTTGTACTTGAGCTCAGATGTTGGAGCCGAGCGAGAATTTGAAGACTTAGGTATATGTATGGGCATATACCTAAGCCGTGTCTGATGTTACTTCGTGATTGTATCATTCCTTTGTGGCTTATCCTTTGTGGATTCTGGGAGACCTTCGGGGGTATTGGGGTCCCTACTGAGTAGCTTATACTCACCCCTGCACGGGCTATGCCCGCACTACGTTGTATTGGTTACAGACGACGGACAACGCTGATCGTGGTGGAGGCTTGTAGAGCAGGACGGTACCTAGAGGTGGACCACTGGGTGGGACGTTCTCGGAGCAGTCGGCTGGACCCAAGGAGCAGTGGAGGCTTTCTGTACCCACCCTTTAGGTGGGACTTCCAGTGGACGGCTTGACGTTGCAGCTTTACTTTTCAGTTGATGTTTTCCCCATTCGAGTTGTACATTAATTTCTGTTTGGGTTTGTATTCTGGCCCACTTACCTCTCCGCACTTACTGTCGTACCAGTTTTTACTTAGTTCTTACCTTTTCCACTTGCTTACTCTGTGGTGCTTGTTTACTTTACAAAGGAAATTCCTTCCCTTTTAGCAGGATTTATGCCTTGGTGCTAGTCACCAGCCCCTGGCCTATGGAAGGCGGGCTTGGGGTAGTCACGGCATGGTCCCCGAGGTCGGGTCGTGACAAATTGGTATCAAAGGAGTTCGGTTCTACCGCAGACTCTGATCTTTCTTCTATGTGAATCAATAGTGTTGAGCGTATTAAGTGTGGTTATCAGTCCAGGGAGTCCAGTGTTGGTGCGGTGGCTGACGTATCCGTACACCAGGACCATGACTTCTGATTTCTGACTTAATACACAAAAACATTGATTGCATGTTTGTTTCAAGTTTTCTTTGTGATTACTTATGTCAGCTCACCCGGTATACTGTTCTGACCATGGCGCACCTGTTTCCTTTTCAGGATGGCCCCACGACGGCAGCCAGCTAGGGTTCCGAGAGTCGAGCGTGACGACAGCCCACCGAGCGACGAGGCCTCGGTGCAGGGCCCTTTGTCAGCAGTGGCACCAGTGGTAGCTCTACCCGCCGAGCCACCGATGCTTCCAGCCCCAGCCGCTGACGATGCACATCACCTCAGTGCACTGCATGACTTCCAGCACCAGCGACCGCCCAGGTTCTGCGGGGAGACGGACCCCCAAGAAGCCGAGGACTGGCTGGAGGCGGTTGTACGAGTTTTCCGGTTAGTGAGGACACCAACAGACCGTACGGTGGTCCTTGCGTCGAGCCTCCTGCATGCGGCAGCAGGCAGATGGTTGAGCTTGATTCTCCAGGTGCACGATGAAGCATCACTCCTTCGGACGGACTTTGAGAGCCTTTTCGCTCAGAGTTCTTCCCAGCCACCCTCTGAGCGGTGCGCATCCAGGAGCTACTACAACTGCGGCAGGGCAGTATGATAGAAGCCCAGTACGCGGCGAGGTTTACCGATCTCTCGCGTTATTCCACAGACATTGTACGAGACCCATAATTCAGGGCCCGAACCTTCGAGCTGGGGATCAGGAGAGAGATCAGAGCATCAGTTGTTTCTCACATCATTCTAACACAGACAGGAGTGTTGGAGCGATCCCTCTTAGTGGAGAGTTTCCTTGCTGAGCAGTCTCCAGTATCAAGACCCACCACTAGCCGGCATGCGGAAGAGTCTTCTGCAGCGGGCAGTAGATAGATGACGTAGGGGTCCAAGAGGACTAGACCTACCGGTGGTCGACCGTGTGACACATGATCGATTGTGCGAGGCACCCGGGGTATATAATGACTTACCATGAGAAGACAGTGTTACTCCTATGGCGGGGTTGGTCACATGGCCCGTGACTGTCCGACCCTCCATACTGATGACCAGCAGATGAATGAAGGACCTCTCAGGCAGAGTCAGAGGTTCGATCGAGGCGGATCGCATGGAGCAGGAGACCGTGGCAGGGGAGCTGGCCATGCAGCGGGAGGTGGACGACACTTCGAGGTGTTGCCACTACCACCACCAGGAGATCCACCCCGACCGCAGGGAGTTGGTGGACATGGGAGAGCTCAGCTTCAGGCAGCTGAGGCCTTCGATCATGGAGCTCTGGGAGCAGATGGACAGGAGTGGAACTAGTGGATACGTCTTTTGTACTTCTAGTTCCTTATTGCTTTTGTGTGGTGTCTTTGTATTATGAGCTGCAAAAAAAAGGACGCATACCTTTGTGATGTTTTCATTCCTGTCCCCCTTTGTGTTGTTACTAAGAGGTTCCAGTTTAGACTATTGAATTGACCCTCAATTGTGAGACATCTACTGGAGGAGACCCAGTTACCACACACTGATGCCGACAGTGTCACTCAACCCTTGGAGGCGAGAGTAATGGTTGGATCTTTTGGTAGTAGTGTCAAGGCCTTAAGACGTCATCCTTGGTATGGATTAGTATCATCCATGTCGGGATTGACTGTATTAGGTGAAGAACTTGGTTCATCCAGGGGATGAGACCAGATTTCTCTTATCCGCAAAGAAGAAATCTCAGCAGCTCTTGTAGGACCAGAATAGTCCAAGTCATCCATGACCGGATGAGGACAGCTCAGATCCGGAAAAAGTCTTGTGCTGATAGAAGGCAGATGCCACTAGAGTTCAAGGATGGCGACCACGTCTTCTTGCGTGTCTCACCTCGACGTGGATTATGGAGATTTGGCCGAGGCGGCAGTCATCTCCACGCTTCATGAGACCATTCCAGGTCCTCAACAGGATTGGCGAGGTGGCTTATCACCTGGCTCTACCACATAAGTTACACCGGGTGCACGGCATCTTCCACGTATCTCAACTGAGGACATACGTTCACGACCCGACACACATCATTGACAATGGGGAGCTGGACGTTGATGATGCGGCAACCTTTGCGGAGGTCCTGATGGAGATCGGGGATCGACATGAGCGGGTCCTACATGGACAATCGATTCCTCTTGTGCACATCAGATGGTAGTACGAGATCCTCCAGGAGAGCCCTTGGGAGCGGGAGGCTCAGATGTGTGCTCCGTACCGCCTTTGTATCCCTAAGTTTGTGGTGAAGCTTTATGGGGACGTAAATCCCTGCAGTGGGAGTAATTTAAAGACCCGTAAATTTCAAGGGAATTTTTTCTTAATTTTATTTGGAATTTTACAAGAACTCAGTTTCTGACGACACCAGATTCTGAGGCCAGGTGTGCCCGGAATCATTTTCTGAAGTTTGGCTCATGTACGTTCAGTGAACGAACGAGCGGGATTTTCTAAATTTTAAACTGGTGCTCGGAATCGAATTCTGAGGGCACCGATGGAATCGCAGTGCCGGTATTTTCTTAGAAATGCCTCTTCCGGAGTTGCGTTTGCTCGGGTGTGGTTTTTAATTTTTGGGCTTTAAGTTAAGAAATAAAATAAAGTGGTACGACAAACTTTACTTTCTTTCACTTAAGCCGCTTAAAAGACACTTAAAGCTGCTTAAGCTGAGTAAAAGAGAATAGGGTACAATTCAAAATATCCTACCCTCTTGGTTGGATATTTGTGGGATGGGGCTCGCATGAGCCCCACCTTTTCTTTTCCGCTAAGTAACGCACCCGTGAAAAACCCTGTTAAATAAAAGTCAACTGGGGAATTTTCATAAACAATTAAATGCTCTTATTAATTGGGCGGTTTTATTTGTTGAATTATTTCTATGAATTAATGGGTCGTTACATAACTTAGTTTTTCATTTGTCGGCATGTAATAAAATAAGACCAACATTATTCTTGTTGTGTGTTGTTCTTTGAGAGGATTTGACAGAACCTTATGTCCTTCAACCTCCTTCGCGAAGAACGTGAAGAACGCGAAGAACGCGAAGAACGCGAAGAACGCGAAGAACACGAAGAACTCTGGCATTCGACGAAGGGTGACGAATAACGCTGAACCCTCGGAGATCGATGACGCGACGCCGTGTTTCGCGACGCTAACGATTATCCTCCTGCGACGTTCTTCTGCGACGTTCCTTCTTCCACGACAAATATTCGAATATCAGGTTGAGGTAAGAGATTGCGGACCTTTTAATTCCTTTGTGAAATTTATACTTGACATGGATTTAATTCCTGTAAATTAAATCCCTATGTTTTCTTTACCCCTCGGAGATCGTCGACGTGAAGCCCTTCCACGACGATGCGACGCCCTTCCATGACGCGACGATCACCTCCTACCCTGACGGTCAATTCCGCGAAGAACGTACGCTCGACGACTAAGGTTAGGTAGGGGTTTTATTTGAGAACAATCATTATTCCCATGGTTGTTTCTTTTAGAATAAAGAACCCAGATCAAAGTTCAATTTTAATTCTATTAAAATTGTGCCTTTCTTGTTATTCATGTGTTTAATATATATTCCCGATTGTTATCACCTAAAGCGGAGGGTGCGGGCCAAACCAACATGGCCCGACAACCCTCCACAGTTTTCCGTTGATGTGCGGATTGGCAGACGATGACGAACGGGGCCGCAATGGCGAATTGAGGGCCAGGCAGTGAAGTATGGGACCCGGGAGGAGCTACAGCGCAGACGGAAGTTGATTCGGAACACCGGAGAAACTCCAGTGGCCCGCGGAATCCACTGGCAGCGCGGGTCGCCGGCGCGGCGGTGGCCGACCAGACCCGTGACCACGCGGGTCCGGTGACACACGGGACGCGGCAAAGCTGCGTCCGCTGACCCAGCGCGGCCCCACGCGGGGTCGTGACAGTTCCTTCCGCGAGGGCAGCGCCCCGCAGTTCCTCCGCTCGGCCGGCTCGGCCGAGCCGAGCCGAGCCGACCCGCCGGGAGGGGTCGCGCCCTGTCCGGGCCGGGTCGCATCAAACCGGGTCGGCCCCGGACCCGGGTCGGGTCGACCCGGTTCTAGCCGACCCAGGGGGGGTTGGGCCGGGTCGGTCCGGGCCCAGACCCCCCGTTTCCGGACCTTTTCAGTATTTTTCTCATAACATGAGCTACGTACCTCTGAACGACATGCCGTCAGGGGAGATACGATATTTGGATCGAGACGGTCATTTCGGTATATCGCACTCAAGGTTTCGGAATACTTTGGGTTCGGCTGGGTTGGTTCGTCCACGAAACCAACCGGGCCCTCAGAGCGGAAACGCACATAGCTTGAGCTCCTGACGTCCGATTGACGTGCCGTCAACATTTTTGAATTCCACTAAGTGAGACAGATCTTTTGGCTTACCCCGCCCGAGGCTTGGATGAAGGTGGAGTACGGTCGGGTTGGTTTTTCCTTAAAAACCAACCGGGCCCCTGGGACGAAAAAGCCAATAACTCTCAGACCGAGCGTCTGATTGACGCGCTGTCTATTGCGTTGAGTTCGTGTTGACGATATGGAACTTTTGGATACATAAAATCCAGAATTTTTTCATTTGATGTATCAGTCTCTTATCTTGTGGAGCGGACCCTCCCGAACGAGCTTGCTTTGTGCGGGAACCCTAGAGCTAGCTGCGACTGCAGCGATGATGGAAACAGTACGGAAATCCTCCGTGTTTTCGGCAGTGACCACTACGGTACATCGTGGGATACATCAACTCAGGGATACATGTCAGTTGATGCATCGACCTCTCGGCTCGTGGAGTGGACCCTCCTGGAATGAGCATGTTGTGTGCAGAAACCCTAGAGCTAGTTGATACTTGACGACTGCTGATCGAACGACTCGGTGTGTTATGGATAGCCCAGTGGGAAGCGCTTGGTTGTAGCAGCAGACCCACAGCGGAGGAGCGCTTGGTTGTAGCGGCAGCCCCGTGGTACTCAACAGAAGGAGTAACTCTGGAGGCTATGAGGGGGAGCGCTTGGTTGTAGTGGCAGACCCATGATGGAGGAGCGCTTGGTTGTAGAAGCATAGCGGAGTGCTTGGTTGTAGCGGCAGACCCACGACGGAGGAGCGCTTGGTTGTAGCATCATGGGGGAGTGCATGGTTGTAGCGGTAAACCCACGACGGAGGATCTCTTTGTTGTAGCAGCATGGGGGAGTGCTTGGTTGTAGCGGCAGACCCATGACAGAGGAGCGCTTGGTTGTAGCGGCTAACCCATGGTAATCAAAAAAAGGAGTACCTCTAGAGGCTATGAGGGGGAGCGCTTGGTTGTAGCAGCAGACCCATGGTGGGAAGCGCTTGGTTGTAGCAGCAGGCCCATAGTACTCGATAGGTGGAGTACTACAGCAGTCCAAGGATAGAAGGAAGCGCTTGGTTATAGCAGCATAACCACTGTACTTGATTGAGAAGGAGTTTCCCTATAGCTATGGTTTCAACATCATGATCGATCCTATCTGGGTCATTGAAGGGGTTAGTACCTACCGATCCATTGTGGGTCTGATAGCTAAATGAATCAGTGGCTACATCTGATCATCTCTATCGTCTTACGAAGAAGTATATCCTGTGTGAGCTGAATCGTGTTTGTTATCCTATGTGGATTTACATTTTTCTTTCCTATGTGGATTGTGTCGTGCTATCCTGTGTGGATTTACGTTTTTCTTTCTTGTGTGGATTGGGTTGTACTTGAGCTCAGATGTTGGAGCCGAGCGAGAATTTGAAGACATAGGTATATGTATGGGTGTATACCTAAGTCGTGTCTGATGTTACTTCGTGATTGTATCTTTCATTTGTGGTTTATCCTTTGTGGATTCTGGGATACTTTCGGGGGTCTCGGGGTCCCTACTGAGTAGCTTATACTCACCCCTGCACGGGCTATGCCCGCACTACGTTGTGTTGGTTACAGACGACAGACAGCGCTGAACATGGTGGAGGCTTGCGGAGCAGGACGGTACCTGGAGGTGAACCACTGGGTGGGACGTTCTCGGAGCAGTTGTTTGGACCCGGGGAGCAGTGGAGGCATTCTGTACCCACCCTTCAGGTGGGACTTCCAGTGGACAGCTCGACGTTGCGGCTTTAGTTTTCAGTTTCTGTTTTCCCCTTTCGAGTTTTACATTACTTTCAGTTTGGGTTTGTATTCTAGACCACTTACCTTTCCGCACTTACTGTCGTACCGGTTTTTAATTAGTGTTTACCTTTTCCGCTTTCTTACTCTGTAGTGCTTGTTTACCTTACAAAGGAAATGCCTTCCCTTTTACTGGGATTTACGCCTTGGTGCTAGTCGCCAGCCCCTGGCCTATGGAAGGCGGGCTTGGGGTAGTCACGGCACGGGCCCCGAGGTCAAGTCGTCACAAAAGACATTCTAGATGCAAGATCAACAACTCCTATAATTCTTCTTAACCCTTGTACCTGAGAGTTTAGAGGCTAATAGTCTAATCATCCAGCCCCCCCTATTTTCTTGTTGGGGATGGGAATTTATAAGCCTCGCCACCCTACTTGTTCAGTGCTTTATGATGTGTATCTAGCATGAATCTATTTTGGAGTCAACGAATGGTTTTATCACCATGCAACTTTGTGGGTCTCTTCCATGGACCACTTTTAGGGTGCCACTTTGTTTTCATAGACCATGATTACCTCCCATCAACACCTACATTGGTGGATTTTTGATGATTAACAGGGACTCATTTGATAATGTGGACATGTTGAAGGACTTAAATATTTTCATATTGACTTGTAAAAGGGATTTCATAAGATCCAAGTGCATTTTGAAATGCATATGTGAGATACTCAATGACTTTTCTGGATCTTTCTACGAGAAAATGATTTTTTGTCTGGGGGTATTGTGGGACCGCATGGTAGGCATACATAAAGTGTATCAACCATTTTATGACAATGTTTTCCTTCCTCATCATCCCTGTTTTACTCCCACTTATTTATGTAACAATGGTGTGGATTCATGTGAAATTTCATTAGTAATGTCAAGGAAAATAATTATATTTTTCAGTGATGCATCGTGTGGCCAATATAGATCATATGGGGGTGCAGAATAATTTGTGTTCAATTATAATTTGTTCTCTTGGAGGGCCAAATAGAAGAGTATGGTTTCACAAACGTACTCGATGACTTCCATGTGATGAGGCATTCAAGCCAAACAGACTCCATGAGAAGAGGCAGACACACCAACAAATACTTGATGCATCTTAAGGATTAGCAGGGGCACACCACATATCTTTCAGAAACCGCGAGTAACACATTCCTCCTTCATTATTTATCTCCATTATTTTATTTCAAAAAGTCTCTATAGCCTTTAAAATTTTATTGAATGTTTTCAGGCATAATTACCCTTCTCATTGATGAAAATTCACATGAACATTATGCCTGCTATGGGTTTCCATCTTTTGGTCTTCCGTGGTACCATTTTCAAAGGATTTTTAATTTGAATTTCCAGGTTCTTGACACTAGAAAACTATGTGGCCAAGGGGAACTCATCAGGCTTCCAGCTTCCTTGTTACTGATTTTCTAAAGATCATTCATAAAAGTTGAGGTAGTAATTGAAAAGTGGTATCCACGGGATCCCCAATGATTATGCGCTATGCATAGAGACTTCACATGACCTCTTAATGGTCTCACAATCATGAGGCTCGTAAGGTTTCTAGTGAAATATGGGTCTTATTCCTCTTCATTTTTATTTTTTGAAGGAAATAATTCTCTTATTTAGGTATTTATTCACCTGTGAATTTTTCGACGCTTATTTGCAGGGCATAAACATACGGGTTATGGTAAATACTAATTTACCAAGGGTTCAACTAAAATGATACGGATTAAAAAGCCCAAAAAAATTTAAAATACCCATTTTATAGATTATATATCAATCATCTCTAAGGGTAAATAACAATCCATTTTTAAAGATTTATTCATGATAAAAACATGGTTGTATTTGAGTATTTTCAAAAATTACATTTGTGTCCCCTCCCCCAATTATCAAATCAGACCCCCTATAATCCCCCATTAAAATATAAACCATTCCCAAATAACATAATTAATCCCCTAAATAATCATATATCTCGTTTTTGATCAAAATACAATCTAGTAAGTATTTTAGTGGAAACACAAATAAGTTTTCTGATAAAGAGGTAACATACCAAAAAAATCAATTTTATTATGATTTTTCTTCCACCTACATCAAATATTATTAAATCATGATTTTTCAATAACCAAATTATCATATATATAATGATGTGTTATTTTGTTTATTGAATTACCTATATCTATATCCTCTTCCATTAATGGGGAAATGAAACTGTTGATTGTGTGTATGGCGGAATACCACCACACGAACTGATGAAATTAATTTTCCATAACCATATTTCAATGATGGATATAATAATGGATTCGTACATTTATATGTTATTTATAATATTATTATACTTATTTAATTTCAATATCATATATACATTTTTATATTTCATTATTTTTAAATTTCAATATTGTAGCTCATGTGTACATTGGACTACCGCATAACAAGGCGATGTGATTTGATTTTAACATATACAACAAAATGGAATGAAATAATGATTAATTTAGTGAATATGTTTGATATATATAAATTTATGTTGATTATTTAAAATTAATATATCACACACTTTCTTACCCTTTAAACCATTAAGGAAATGACAATGTTGTTCATTTGTACATATGACATACCATCTCGATGAAGAAATGTGATCCATTATCTATGTCAAAATCCAAATACAGATTATAAAATTGTATATAATAAAACAAATATTTATAATATTAATATAGTTCTATAGATTATTTAACAATATAATATTTGAAATAAATGTAACATTCATGAAAAACGTGCATGATAAAATATGGAAATTAACACCCGAAACTATTTAATTAATGAAATGTAATTAAAAAATAGGTTGTAAAATGTTATAGGTGGATACTATATACTATTATAATTTTGAAAATGGTTATATAATAAATTAATAAAATTCTCATAACCATTATATAGGATTTTAAATCATGTTCATACAAAAATAATTGTGTGGTAAGAGACTTTGTCTCAAATTTATCTTCATTGATATGTATTGAAGTGTTATTCACCAAATTTATTTCATATGTTGTATATACATCAAAATTTATATAAAATATCATTATTTATTAAAAATTCATCTTATTTTTAGTTTAAATTTTAATTACTACATCTAAATGTATTTTACCTGAAAATTAACAAGTGGAAACTAATATCAATAGTCACATTTTTTTCATTGGGTTATATTACTTCTTCATTGTCTTTTGAACTTATAAAATTATGTGTGGTACATATATTTAAAATATTATTTATTATCTAAATTTGTTTTATATTCATTTATATTTAACAAAAATTATTTTTTCATTGATGAAGTCTCACATCAATATTACGATCTTTAAAATAGATTTTATCTCAATTCCCATTTCATTGATATTTATTTGTTAATATGAATCTTTTTAATTTCAATGTGGTTTATATACTACTCCTTTAATTTATTTAACATGAATAAATATTTATTCATGATTATTAATTTTTCATTTTATGGTTATTATTCAATGGGTTTGAATTTAAATGTTACCAGATATGTAAATAATTTATTGTACAATGTCACTTTCTATTTTGATTGTTTACATTCTACTGAAACAGTCAGTTACTTGTTATCAATTTTCATTAGACAATAAATTTATATTAAAAATTAATATTCATGTATTATTTTTATGAATATTTTTTATCCCTTATAATATTTTAATATACATTGTTTACATTGAAATTTATTTGAATAATGGGGGAATTATTGATTAATCAGTATTCTATACTCAATACTAATATTTTATGATAAGGTGAATTATTTATGAATTAAATTTAATATTGGATATATGAGAATTTATTTGGACATATAGTTATAGGAAAAGATCAAAATTATATATCCCTCGTATACATTGGTATTCTCAAGAGTCTAATCATTGAGCTAGCATTAAATAGGTTTTTCCCATATTTTTAAAATGTCTTGTGAAAGGTCTTAACAATATAGGTAACATGATGCATGAGATTATGAAATAAAATAATAAAAAAACTCTTTATAAATAATTGATTTTTTATTATCTATGGTATTTTTTCAATGGTGTTTTCTCTAGATGTAGTTTATTCTCAGTTATTTATTAAGTTGAATCTTTTTAAAATTATTTAGCTTCTCATTATGCTATATGTATTAAAGATAGTCAAGTTATTTTAATGGATATTTTTTTAAGTTATTTACCTTTATATATTGAATATTACATATATATTCACGATATTTATGTTATTTAAATGGCATGTCTGTTTAGTTGTTTGCCATTCCATATTGATTATTCAAAATTTATTTATTATAGTCAAGTTATGAGAAGGGATTGTGTGTTCAGTTATTTACATTGACAAATTGAATATTCCCTATATAATCAATATATTATTATTATTATTTAAATGGAATTTTTTATATTATATTTACCATTCATTATTGATAGTCTCATAATGGTTATAATTTATTTACTCATGATTACTTCTTATTTATGTAACTCTTTATGTGTATCTGATCTCACCCTAATTTATTTTCCTTTCACAAGAATTCAAGAAGTGTACTATGAAAGATATGTATAGATTTAATTTAGGGAATGAATATATTTTTCAAATAAAATATATTATAACTCGTGTATTGAAATGCAATGCAAGACTCAAGTACGTACCCAGATTTCCAATTCTACTAAACTCTCCATCTTTTGCGATGTGATTTCTTGTGTATTATGCCATGTAGTAAAAGAACCACCTGGTATGGGATTCCAGGGTTGGGTTCATTATATTTCGTATCATAGGATGTTTATAATAAATAGTATGAAAAATATTTTGGAAATAAAAAATTAGTTAATATAACACTATGATATAATTTGAGGATAAGTATAAATGAACATCCAAAAGATAAAATAATGTAGTGATTATGTAGTTATTCATATCAATACGTTTGAGTATGGATATTATATGTGGATGTTGTACTAGAATATATGTAACTAGATTTAATAAATCCTAAAAGGATGTGTACATCTTGATTCAAGTGTTACCTGGTCCATGAGAAGGGGCCTTATTTTCACACCTATTTTGACACTCCCATGGGATATTCTTTGGATAATTAAAATTTTCATTACAACAAATTATGAAGGATTTTAATAGATTATGAAAAGTGATGACATAATTTAAATGTATGGTTTCTAGAAAAAAAATAAGTTATCATATATAATTCATTAAATAAATGAATTTATAGTTTTACCATTGTGATTATTGTTTCTAATACAATTCTTTTTTTAGTTAACTGATGGAATCTAAAGGAATCATGTTTAAATTGAATATGAATGATAATATGGTGACTACAATAATCCAAATGGCATGATGATTTGCATGATTTATTTAATGATTATTACTAATAAGTTATTCCAAAATATAGATAACCTACACTTTGGCCAACATTTCTACTCACGAATGTGGATAAGGATGATGTTCTCTATGAGCTTGACTGGTGAAGACCATATGTTAATGAAGGCTCAATTTCCTTCATGATAAAATTTAATAAAGTGAAACCCAAAAAAATATCAATGGAATGGGGAAAATGATTATATGTGGAGAAGAAGGGAATAAATTAATGAATTAGTGAGGGAAAATGACTAGTCAGATGGAAGAAAATAAATTTAATATTAGGGACCCATTGATAGGTCATTGTATGATATATGGGGAAACATGGAATTATCTGATTCAATTCCCTCTTCTAAATGTTAACCTCTATACTAGGTAAGGACTTATATTTAAATGAAATGGTTTCTATTTTCATGTATTATTGATTCTATAAGTATTGTGTTGAATTTGTTCTTACAAATGGTATTTCGATAATAGGAATCTACAAAAATATAAGGATTGTGTTAATTATATAACAATACATGTCTTAATTGAAATAATACTTATGGGTACAAAAATGGGATTATGTGATTATTAATAATCATAAGTTGAAATTCAAAAACACTACTATTCAGGTTTTTTGTGATGGGAGTTTACAAAGATTAATGAAAATTTATGATATATTTATGTCAATAAAACCAATTATTTAGAATATGTTTTACTAAAAAAGTAATTTAAGGATGAATTCCCTTAATATTTTAGGAATTATATTAAAGGTATTGGAAGCCTTTAATGATTTTATAATCCTTAATTTTAATGTAATTATGGGTTATTACACTTTATTAATGCAATTGGAATGATATTAATTTTGTTATAGAAAAAGGACAACCTATATATCGGGTGAAAACCCATTGCATTTGTAAAGTCCATATGGCTTTAACCCATAACCAAAGGTTGATAAGGGTTTAATTTCTACCATTACCCTATGTGATGTTCCAGTGGAAATCCAATTATCTTTACATGAATGATTTTATAAATAAATATTAATGATGAATAAATGTTGTTACTATTTCTAATTAGACATTACTTTATTATATTAGATAACATGTCCTGACCATATTAGTTTTGGAATATAGTTATGCAAAGACATAACTACTTTTCACTCTTATATGGATCTATAAATTGTTAAAAGTGAATTTTCATGCCTTTCTTGTAAAGAAATAATTTTTCAATATTCATTTATTTTTGAAAGTGATGAATTGGAAATTAGTTTAGGCACAAACAAAGGTAGAAATTGTGGTTGTGAAATTGAAATATATCAATTAATAATGTTTTCTTATAATCGTAGACATTAAATTAATTCTTAAAATTTAGGAAAAATATCATTACAGAAATAAAATATAACTTATTACAAGCATATCTGAAGAATAAAATTCTCTCTTAAATCTCAAAAATTTATGTTTTTTAGGTCCTTAACACTCCATTGTTAATTTAATTTCTTGTGAACTATGATCTCTATCAATCTCTATAATTATTTACACTTTTATTCCATGTCCATATCTTCACATCCCACATTTTTCTCATACCTAGAAACCAAGTTATTTTTTATTCTAGATCCACTTTTTATATATTTCCCTCTTCTAATGGTGATATTTTATTAACCCTTTAGTAATTTTAGTTTTTCAACAATGTTATTTCCAAATGTTAAGCACTTGATTACTGATCTAGAGTTTAAATTGTGAGGTTGCAATTCATTGGTTGTGGGGATATTGTAACACCATAATATATAAAGAATATAATATTTTAAATATCAAATACGAAACAAAAAACCTCTGTTATATGAGAATTTAATTCAGTGAGACATTGTTATATATATCTTTTAAATAAATTTTATCTATTCGATAGCTTTTGGGACATGAAACCCCAAGGTTAAATAAATTGAAATATTATATACCATTATTGAATAGCTATAAAATTGACATTTATGAATAGAACTAACCAAATTATGAAAAAAAATATTGTTTAAAAATTTATAATCAAATTCAATGGTTATATATTTATTACATATAAATTAATAAGAGGTTTAAAGAAAAATTGATATAATTTATGAAAAGCTATTTGTAAAGGTAGTTTACATAGGAATTTCCCATATAATTTAAAATTAATTTTTACAAATTTTATTTAATTTATTTTAAAAATATAAATTCATTTTTTATATCATCATATCAAAATTTTCTTATAGTTAATAGTTTGTATTTTTCTAAAATGAATAATTTTTCATTGAATAATTAAAAATACTGATATTAATTGAAATTTTCCTTTTTTTAAATAATATACAAGTATAAATTTCATTATAATTTGGTTTTAATGTAAAATTTGTTAAATTATATTAAAATTTAACTAATTTATGTCATTTTAGTCAATTTTATATTAAATGTTTATATTATATGCTTTTATGGTGATTATAATTTTCTCATTGGAAGATCATTGTTTCATCGTGCATGTGAGTATAATTTTAAATTTTATTGAACAAATTTTATGAAATAAATATTTAAAAATGGATTCCATATTTGGAATTATCATAATTTATATTATCTAATAAGTATAACCTTATTTTTTCAGTTTTAATAGTAAAATCTGTATAAATTTTTTACAGTGCTTAAGGGAAATACTTATTTACCATGGGCAAAACAGATGGATAAGGGATAAAATTTACTAATAACATGTAAAGCATGGATTATATGGACATATTTAGACATAATATACTCTAAGGTATGATGATTACCCATTTTTTGGGTTTTATCATTAAAAAAACTTGGTTGTAACAAAATGTTTTCCAAAATTCCATTTGTGTCCTCTCCCGTTCTTATAAATGGTAGCCCACTATCCCCCCATCTTCACACATAAAAAGATTTTTGGTAATTACAAGACCTCCCAAGTAGTTTTTTAATAAAATAAAAACAACCTAGTGACCATATATTGATCATATATCCATTTTGGAATGATTTTAGTGAAATCCTAGAGATGTAGTCTGAAGAAATGGCAGCATTCTTAAATGTGGATTTATATTTTGTTTATTATTCATCCTCATAAAATTATATTAATAAATGATTATATAAAAATAAATTTATCTTAGATATACTGATATTTTTTATGTTATTTTCATGACAAACATCATTCTCCTCCTATATCAAAAGGGGAAAAACCATCGATCATGTACATGGAAGACTACCGCCTCACGAACTGAGGAAATTAATTTTTCATAAAAACCCTTAAAGGATGGATATAATGATGGATATAAAAAAATTATATGATATTTATAATATTATTATAAATATTTAAATTTAATTTACTTATACTTTCTTACATTCCATTCCTTTCAGAAGATGATAACATCACTCTCTTCTACAAAATACTACCACCACTCGAAGCAATGTGATTTGTTTTTCAATTATGTTTTTAATTGAACGTAATAAAGATAAATTTATGGAATATATAATATATATATATATATATAATAAAATTTATTCTTAAAAATTAATCTATCGTATACATCATTACCCTTATACCCATAAAGTTAATGATAATGTCGCTCGACCATAGGTATGACATACCGTCTGCACAAAGAAATGTCGTAAATTTTCATTTTAAAATTTAAATAACGATTCTTAAAATATATCTTCTATAAAAACCTATATATATAACATTAAAATAATTATTAAATTATATAAATTTATAATATTTTAATGAACTTAACCATTTATGAAAAAACATGCAAGATAAAATAAGGCAATTAACACTCGAAATAATGAGAATAATGAAATACTATTAACAAATGGGTGGTAAAATATTAAAAAAATATAATAAATGATATTATAAATATGAATATATTTATTTTATTAATTAAAATCATTATTAATTATTTTAAAATATATTCAATCAAAATTAAGTGAGAGGTAAGACACTTCATCTCAATTTCTCTTCTTTGAGGAATATTGAAATTTTTTTAACCTAACTTATTTTATATCTATATACCTATATATTGAAATGTAATATCATTATTAATTAATAATACATGATATTTTATTTGTAAATTTTAATTATTTTATCAAATTTTATGTTTCCTGAAAATTACCATGTTGTAAATAATTTCATTACTCTATTTCTTTTCATTGGGATATATTAATTCTTCATGAAAATTTCGTATCTAGTATTGGGATAATATTCAGAGCCCTCTACTATCGAGAGCTCAGAAGAAAGTATCTATGATATCACCATTAGTGAATTCCATTTGGTGCTACCTGTGATCTTTCATATGTATCTCGTATATGCATCATCTTTTGATCTTCATGCCCATATATGGAATTAAAACTGAATGTTTCTTCCAAGATCTATGTTGGCCATAAATTCTAGTTTTTTTTCACCGATTATTCATCTTATGGGTTTCACATTGATGGTCCTTTAATTTTCATGGCATCGTCTAGTGTTCTAGCTATATTTGATCCATTTCAGTGATGATGAGAATACAGACAGGTATTAGTGCATGCACTTGATGTGATAGAGTCTCTCTTGAAGGTGGTTTTTTTAGATGGATTTAGTGCGCTTTTCGATGGTGGGTGAGAGGATAAATGTAGATATTCTCCTTGAAGTGGTGGTGTCTATGGTGGTTCAGTGGCTTGAGCAGACGACAGACACATCCATATGCACGGTGGTGGAAATCATGGTAAGTAATAAGAATTGGCTTTTGATTAGGGGTTTTACTGGCATTACCATTGAAGGGATGATTTTCCTTCGGCGATGTTTCAATTGTCTTTGGATAGGGAATCATAATGGGAATGATTTGGTCTGATGAATATGGTCCTTGTGTTTCAGGTGATGATTGTGGAATTTCATGTTGAGTGAGAGCAATGGATAAGGTTGCTTTAGGGTAGTGCAGCCTCAAGCAGGAAGCGAATTGTGAAAATGACTGCTGTAGAATCATCATTGTGGACATCTTGGTGGATGTTTCTAGGTTTCTACTAATTTTGGATTTATATTGGGTCTTCCAGTGCCAGTTTGGGAATGTTTTTACTAGGTTTACTTGTATAGGACTATGTACCAATGGGACCTTGTAGCATTTGGACTTCTAATGGGTTCTACCATAACCCAGTCCAAAAGGGATTCTTGTTCATTTTTTTTATTTTTTTAATAAATAGGTCTATGGTCTAAATATTCAAGTATTACTTCTTTATTGTATTTGACATTCTAGGGTTATGTGTTTAAATAATTTTTACAATATTATGTATTATTTCTACTTGTTTTATGTATATTTATATTTGATACACATTATTTATTCATTGATTACTTTTCACATCAACATTTTGATCTTTGTAAGGTATTTTTCCACAATTTATGTTTCATTGAGATGTATTTTTAAATATGAACCTACTAAATTTTACGTGGTGTATACACTACCCCATTGATGTATTAAGCTTGAATAACAATTTCTTCATAATGATTACTGTTTTTTTATGTTTATTATTATAGGGGTTCAAATTTAATGTTACCATCTAATGACCCAATATTTTTCATTGGAAATTCCTTTCTCATAAGAATTTCATAAAACCACATGAAAACCCAACATAATGAACTACTAAGTGCTAAGTGACCATTAAACATAAGTTTGACACTTCTGGGATGGGAATTTCAAAAATCTAGCATGCACTGTTGTAATCAGTAAGTTATTTGGAGTCTGATAAGAAGAACATAATTTTAGGTGAATAGCTACCTACCCTAGTGAATAGTAACATCCCCTATGTTGGTATAAAAATAATATTCATGTTGGAAGAACAATATACCTATATTTTAGAATATGTTAATGAATGTTTTAAAACTGGTTTTGATAATAAATTTTTATTTCAATTAAATATTAAAATAATCCTGATTAGAAATATATATTTGAAAAATGGACTTCATTTTTCGATTCTATGTGTCAAAAAATGGTTAGGGTGAGTTTTTGGGATTTTTCTGAAGTACTTGAATTTTTTATGAATAGAAAAATAAGATAATTTACAATAAATGCTAAATAAGGGATTTATTGAGACATTGATGATGTTATACAGATGTAAGACCATAGGGTTCGGGATCACATGAGAAAATTATTATTATTGGTCCTAGAATACTTACTATTACCTGTCTTGTGAAGAAATAATAAATTAATTATTATAATATTATGAAATCCCTCTTCTCCCCCACTATAAACCCCCCCCCCTTCACTCCCCCTTCTCTTCACTCTTTTCAAGCCTTGTTCCATGGAATTATTCTTCCCAAATAACTTCCCAAGCCCCTCCACAACTTCCAAAAGGTCCTAGACTCTTTAGAATACCAAAACATTTCCCCTTAAGAGGTTCTCAAAGAAGGAAGTCTCAAGAGGTGAGTTCATCATTCCAATTCCGTCATTTCTTTTAAGTTGTATTTCTTTGTTGTTCTTTCCTCACCTCCTTTCACAATAATAGTACAGTAAATCTACTAAAATATGTGTACTATAGTGTTTTCATGCTAATGGTATATTTCATTATCTTCTCTCCTTTCCCCACCCTTTTATTTGAATGAAATCAAAGCATCGTTTGAGATGTGCTAATTTAGCACATTCAAGGACAGTGGTTTATCAATTTCGATTATTATCATTAATTATGGTCATGAAACCATTTGTGCTATGGTTGAACCAGATTATTATATATGTAATATATCCTATTTTTTCTTCTATAATCCTTTTGTACAAATGGTGTTATGTTATAATGAAAAACATGTTCTTTGTAATCAAATCCACCGATTAACAAAAACGGTTATCACTAAGGTTATATATATAATAATTTGACTTCACTCTAAGTAACCTAATTAAAATGAAAACCATATAATCTCCTAAATGCTAAATAATTAATATAACTTCAATTATAGACAACCACTTTCATCTTACTTATAATCCAAACATGAGTATAAGTGAACCGATCTTCTAAAGCCAAGTAAACAAACAAGCCCGAACAATGAAATTGAACCGTATATCTAATCAAAATGTCTTTGAATGAACTAAAAAGCATTATAATAAATAAATTTCATATATAACAGGTTATGGAATTATTAATTAATAATCCTAAATTTGTTTATTCGGGTCTTTAATAACAAGTGGAGAACACCAATGGATTTAATGTAGGGGATCCACTCCTTTTCACTCTTAGTCAAGATTGTTCTCTATGTTTTCCCTTTTTGTGTAATAACAAGTGATGGGTTATATTTCCCCACCTCTAAATACTACCCAAATTTTTTATAAGTAATGAGAAACCCCTTACCTCTCTCATTTAGATCTCTTAGTTACACCTGATACCATGCTGATAAACCGTAATGGATTCTACCCGAACATCTTTTATTCCTTCGGGTTACTCTATCTTTCTATTCTTTCCAAAATGTAGTTGTAATTTATTTTTATTTAAAACAACTATATTCTGTTTATATGATCCAAAATCATGTTCAATGATCCATCTCAAATTCTCTTTCGAGTATATACATGCTTTTAAGTGAATCCCTCCTCAATACTTCCCAATAACCACACTCGGTTTAAAGGAACTTCCCTAAATTTTACCCAATTTCAAGTGCACTATATCCTCTACATTAAGAAACCATTGTCATTATAAAATCAGTATTTTTATTATGAAAACCTTCTTGGTAAAATTCTGGTTTTATATTAAATAATATCTTCTTTACTATTTTAAAGTCTCTATAGCATTTTCCTTAAAACCGCACAAAATGTTTTAATGAAAATGTTTCTAAAATACATGTCACTTATATTCGTTAATAACTTCCATGTTATATGCCTATATTACCTTATGAACGTCCATGTTTGTTCAAATCCCTTTATTTTATGGACACTTTCATGATACACTCCTTTCTTATTCTTTATGTCATGATTGTGGTACCCAATTCTCTCCATGGGTAACCTTATGTTTATGTATGCTTGATTATGTGTGATTCTTTATGTGGGAAGAATATTTATGTGGCATGAATATTTATTTGGAAAGAATATTCAATAAAATTTTGGGCTGTGTGTTCCCAGATAGCGCTCCAATGCATTGGGTTAGGTTATGTCTCAGAAGAAGAGATGTGAAACGGGATTGTTGGTTATCCTTGACCCGTACTAAAATGGGAAATAGGATTTCCAGTTAGCCTTGACCAATAATAAATAAATTTTATATGATTATACCAAATTTATATGATTCCATGTTAATATGATCTGATGATTATATGATATTATTATATATGTTCCATGTTTTGGATATCAATATGTCATTCCTCCTAACTCATGTGCTTATGATGTATCCTTATGTTCATTCCCTTACTTGACTTTTCATCTCATCCATTTGTTCATGTGTCCCACAGGGTACCATATACAGATTTAAGGGATCAAAGGAAGTTAGAAGCTCTTTATGTTGACTAAATAAGGATGTGTTTTTGCCCCATGTTTTATGTTATATGTACCTAGCCTTCCAAAACACTAGACTTAATGATCCTTGGATTATAATCTGATGATTAATTATTCTCAAAATCCTGAAATTTTATATGTTAAAGGCTCAGGTTTCTATAATTTGTATCAGATGATGGTCTAGTCATTTTTAAAGATTAGGAATAGATCACTATAGTGAGAACCTTAATGATGAGACTATGTATAAGAAAATGTTCCAGAATTTTGGTGAGTATTGAGTAAGTGGTTTATCAAGAAAATATATCACTTTCTGAATATGACTAGGTTAAGGCAGTTATGGCATAGATTTATCTAGGGGTAATACCCCCAAACAACACTTTGATCTAGACTCAAATTGGAACTGGTGCATGACAATGGGCCTTACTCCACGCTTGGATACAATACTCTCGATGGATATGCTTTGGTAGATTCATGAGTTTAGTAAAAAAAATTATTAAGGGACAAAAATAAGCCCATAAGAATATAAGTTATGAAATAGATCAAGGATAACTTGGATATAATCCTAAGGAATCACAAGTCTGAATATACTTCTTCTTTATAAGTTTATACTTCTATGTTCAAAGTTTCTTTTTATGCTCAAGAGCTGAGTATTTAACACCTCTAATTATACATTCTTTTTTATAGTTAATGTCGGGAAATATAAGAACATGTTCCAATAACCAATGTGATAGGCAATGTGATGATTTACCTAATGATATGCCTAATGTGATGGAAGTGGGTTCCCAAAACTTCATGGAAGTACTTGCTCAGGTGGCTCGAGTTATGACTAATAACTTGAATAAGGTGGAACGTCCTCCTCCTCCAAGGAAAGAGAAAGTTGTCATAGGATCCTTCATGAGGAAAAGGCCTCCCATGTTTAGTAGATATTATAATCCCATATATTCAGAATATTGGATTAACTCCAATGAAAATATTTTCTCCATCCTCAAGTGCTCGGATGAAGAGAAAGTTGTACTGGCGGTCTATCATTTCGATGGGTAATTTGATCGGTGGCGGACAATGATCAAGAATACAATGTCCCAAGACGAAATTGATTCCATAGATTGGGAGGAATTCCAGAGGAAGTTTTTCAACAAATATTTTCCTCGAACCCTCCGTCTCAAGATGGAAAGAGGGTTCCTTGGACTAAAGTAGTAGGAAGATGAGACCATTGGGGCATATGAAGCAAACTTTATAATGCTTGAAAGGTATGCCTATGGCTTTGTCATGAACACCAAATGTAAGGTGGATCCCATCTTTAGCAGACTAATGTCGAGTCTACAAAAAGAGTTAGCGATTCGAGACTTCGACAGTTAATATGAGATTGTCTGTTGTGAACTCAAGGTGGAAATGGAGATTGGAGACTCCAAGTGGTTTCATGGGCCCAGTGACAAGAAGCAAAAAATGGAGAACAACATTGGTGGTTCATCAAACAAATCCCATGATGGAAATAAGCCTCACTTTCCCCTTTGTAGAAATTGTGGGAAGAAGTATCTTGGTGACTATCTCAAGGGAACCAAGAATTGATTCAAATGCATAGAGTTCGGTTATCTAGCCAAGAACTGCAGAAGGGATATGAAAAGTCCCAATAATGTTGAAGAAGAAAGGAAGGTTCATATAAGCACTCAGCCTATAGTGCAGTGTTAAAACTGAAATTTTTTCTACATTATTCCAACAATTGTCCTAAGCCGAGGGTTATCGGAGGCAATCAGAAACAACCTTCTTAGAAATAAGGATGGGATTATGCTATCACTACTACTGAGGTGGAGATGAAAAACAATGTGGTGAAATGTACACTTTTTATTCATTCTAGAATAGCGAACGTACTATTTTATTTTGGTTCTACGCATTCATTCATATCTTGAAAGTTTAGTAGAACTACTCAAACACCACCTCAAAATTTGGAGGAAAACTTATCTGTGAGAACATCGAATGGGGAAATTATTGTATCCATGGTTTATAAATCCTCTTGGTTAATATTTTTTGGACTGAACCTCCAAGAAAATCTTGTCATACTTCCTTTAGTGTAGTTCGACACTATCATGGGAATGGATTGGCTATCTTCGTACAAGGCCAACATCAATTTTCGGGAAAGGGAGATCACTTTTCACATCTCGATGCATCCTTCGATTCATTACAATTGTAAGGTGGAAGATGTGTCTCCTTTAGAATCTCTGTCTCATGTTTAGATACTACTTCCTTGTGAGCATGAATATCTTGCTCAAATGATTGGGACAAACTATAGAATAATACTTGAATACATGTGAATTGTTAGGGATGACACTAATATATTACCTGAAGTGTTGCATGGTATTCCTCTCAACCGAGAGGTCAAGTTCTTAATTGAATGTATCCGTGGATATATTCCAATAATAATGAAACCATACAGAATGGGCACTATAGAGCTGGAAGAGAAGAAGAAGCAGTTACATAAGAATTTGTAGAATGGTTTTATATGCCCAAGGGCTTCACTGTGGGGTGCGCCAGTCCTCTTCGTCAATAAGATTTATGGATAAATGCTCCTCTACATTGATTATCATGTTCTAAATAGAATCATGATAAAGAACAAGTATCCCCTTCCACAGATAGATGACTTGTTCGATCAGCTTCATGCGGCCATTTATTTTTCTATGGGGGACCTTCGATTGGGATATCACCATCTAAAGGTGAGGAAATAAGATATTCCCAAGGCTGCCTTTCGAATGAGGTATGTACACAATGTGTTCGTAATGATTCTCTTAGGACTCACTAATACTCTAGGAGTTTTCATGGATTTAATGAATAGAGTCTTTAGATATTACCTTTAAAAATTTGTGGTGGTCATTATTGAAGATATTATAATATACTCCAAGAGCAAGGAGGAACATGAGGAACATTTGGAAAATGTGTGAAAGAATTTGCGAAGGGAGAATTTGTATGAAAGTATATTGAATGTTAGTTTAGGATGGAAGATGTATTATTCTTGGGGCATGTTTCCACCAGGAAAGGGATATCTGTGGACCCATCCAAGACAAAGGCAATTGAAGAGTGCCCGAGACTAACTTCTGTAATGGAGATCCGCATCTTTTTGGGTCTAGCTGGGTATTATCGACGATTCGAGAAAAAATTTTCACGATTTTAAAACCCAATGACCAAGATGACACAAAAGGGAGTAATTTTTGTCTGGACACAGGAATTTGAAGAGTGTTTCAAGGAGTTGAAAAAGAGGCTTATCACTATGCCAGTACTCACACTCCCTTCATGTAGAGAACTCATTATGGTGTATAGTGATGCTTTTATGAAAGGCATAGGCCGTGTTCTAATGAAAAATGATAAAGTGATAGCCTATGCCTCAAGGAAGCTAAAAATACATGATAAAAACTATCATATGCATGATATGGATTTATCAGCTGTGATCATTGCGTTGAAAATCTGGCGGCATTATCTCTATGGGAAAAAATGTAACATATATACTGAACACAAAAGTAACAAATATATATTCACAAAGAAAGAGCTTAATATCCACCAGTGAAGATGGATAGTGCTCATCAAATATTTTGACGGATCAATCCACTACTATCCTGGTAAGGAAAACAAGGTGGTAGATGCACTAAGTAGAAAGGATCATGCATCTTTATCAATGATGAGAATTGAAAATGATCAGATCTTATTATATTTGAAAATGATGTACATGGGAATATTTACGGGAGGAAAATCATCAACCCTTCTCAAATTATTGATTAGCCATCCCTCATGGAGAATATAAAGGATGCTCAAATAATGGATGTGGAAATTCAGAAAAGGGTAGAAGCTGTTAAAAATGGGAAATCCTCCGATTTCAAAATTGATGGAGTTATATGATTTAGGACACGATTATGTGTACCATCCAGTCCAGAGAAAAAGGAGGAACTATTTAATGATGCACATAGATCGACCATATCTATCCACCCAAGGATCACAAAGATGTATCAAGATATCTTAGGAAACATTATGTGGGACAGAATGAAAAGGGAGATTTCCGAATATACATAAAAGTTCTTCGTAAGTCAGAAAGTGATGGCTGAGAGAAAAAATTATAAGGGGATGCATCAACCATAACACATACTAGTATGGAAGTGGGAGAACATTACCATGGAATATTTCACTGGACTTCCAAAGACATCTAGATCAAACAATTATATATTGGTTTTTGTGGATCATCATACGAAGAAAGCCCACTTTATCATGGTTTGGGAGGACATCTCATTAGATAAAATTGCACAGATTTATTTAAAATAAGTGGTGAGGATGCATGGAGTACCAGTATTAATTGTATTTGATCCTGATTTGAGGTTCACCTCGATGTTCTGGAAAAGTCTCCAACATGCTCTAAGCACTGAACTGAACATCAGTACAACCTATCATCCTCAAACCTATGGAGAATCTGAGCAGACTATTCAGACATTGGATGACATGTTGAGATCATGTCCATATAAATTTAACGGATGATAGGACCAACATCTTCCTCAGGTTGAATTCTACTAGAACAATAGTTTCCACTCGAGCCTCTGAATGGCACCATATGAATCCCTTTATGGGAAAAGGTGCAGAACACTGGTGTGTTGGGATGAAGTTAGTGAGCGTAAGCTTCTAGGACCTGAAATGGTTGGAGAAATGGTGGAAAAGGTGAAAACAATTCAGCACCATATCAAGGAAGCCTGAAGTTGACAGAAGGGTTATGTAGATAAATGTCGAGGAGACCATGAGTTCAAAGTTGGGGACATGGTATTTCTATGCATATCCCCATGGAAGAAGGTCATGAGGTTTGGGAAGAAAGGGAAGTTAAGTCCAAGGTACATCAGCCCCTTCGAGATCCTGGATCGATTCGGAGCTATGGCCTATCGACAAGAACTTCCACAAACCATGTCAAAAGTACATGATGTCTTTCATGTATCCCTCTTAATGAAGTACATACCGAACCCTTAAAATGTACTCTTTTCATAGGTGGTACAGTTAGAAGATGATCTCTCTTATGAGGAGAAGCCAGTAAAGATCATGGATCGTAGATACAAAGTTCTACGCAATGACAGTACTCATCTGGTCAAGGTACTATGGAGAAACCATAAGTAAAAAAGAGGCAACATGGGAACTGGAAGAAGCAATGATGGAAAAGTACCCACACCTATTTTTTTGGCATAGAGTGTAATTTCATTAGGGGGGATGAATGTAACGCCCCAATGTTTTTCAATGGAAACTCCCTTCCAATAAGTATTTTATAAAATCACATGAAAACACAACATAATGACCAAATAAGTGCTAAGTGACCTTTAAAAATAATTTTGACACTTCGGTGTTTGGAATTTTAAAAATCTGGCATACACGGTTGTAATCAGTATGTTGTTTGGAGTCTGATAAGAGAAACTTAATTTTTAGTGAATTGTAACCTACCCAGATGAATAGAAACATACCCTTATGAATAGTGATATAACATAATGAATAGTAACCTCACCTATGACAGTATAATAATAATATTCAAGTTGGAAGCATGAAATACCTAAATTTTAGAATAAGTTAATGAATGTCTTAAAACTGGGATTGATAATAAATTATTATTTTAATTAAATATTAATATAATCTTATTTAGAAAATTATTTTTGAATAATGGAATTAATTTTTTGATTCTACACGTTAAAAAATTGTTAGGGTGAATTTTTAGGATTTTTCTAAAATATTTGAATTTTTTATGAATAGTAAAATACGATAATTTACATTAAATGCTAAATAAGGGATTTATTGAATCATTGATGATGTTTTGCTAATGTAAGCCCACTTGGTTCATGATCACATGATAAAATTACTTTTCTTGGTCATGGAATACTTACTATACTTTGTCTTGTGAAAAAATAATAAATTAATGATTATAATATTATAAAATCCCTCCTCTCCTCCACTATAAAACCCCCCTTCAACCCCATTCTCTTGACTCCTCTCAAGCCTTGTGCCTTGCCATTATTCGGCCCAAATGTCTCCCCAAGCTCCTCCCCCACGTCCAATAGCAAATAAAGTCTTCAAAATACCAGAACCTCTCCCATTAGGAGGTTCTCAAAGGAGAAGTCTCAAGAGGTAAATTCCTCTTTCCAATTCCTTCATTTCTTTTAAGTTCTCTTTATTTTTGTTTCTTTAATCACCTCCTTTCACCATAATAGTATGATAACTATAGTAACATACATGTACTAGATTTTTTTCATTCTAATGGGGTAATTCATTATCTTCTCTCCTTTCCCCACCCTTTTATTTTAATGAAATGAAAGCATCGTTCAAGATGTGCTAATTTAGCACATTCAAGGACAAGAATTTATCAATTTCTATTATTATATTAGATTATGTTCATGAAACCATTTTTTTTATGGTTTAACCTGATTAATATATTTGTAATATATCCTATTTTTTGTATTTTAATCATTTTGTACAAATGGTAATATGATATAAATCGAAACATGTTATTTGTAATCAAATCCACCGATTAACAAAAACGGTTATCACTAAGGATATATATATATAATAATTAGACTTCAATCTATGTAACCCTTTTAAAATACAAAACATTTAATCTCATGGATGTGAAAAATAGAATTTAACTTCAATTCTGGAAAACTACTTTCCTCTTACTTATAATCCAAACATGAATATAAGTGAACCGAGCTTTTAAATCCATGTAAACAAATGTGCCCGAACAATGAAATTGAACATTATAACTAATCAAAAATACATTTACTGAACTAAGAAAATTTATAATAAATAAATTGCATATAGAAGAGGTTATTGAATTATTAATTAATAATCCTAAAATTTGTTTATTCAGGTCTTTAATAACAAGTGGAGAACACCAATGGATTTAAGGTAAGGGATCCGCTCCTTTTCACTCATAGTCAAGATTGTTCTCTATGCAATGCCTTTTTGTATAATACCAAGTGATTGAGTATATTTCCTCACCTCCCAATACTTACCAAATGTTTTATAAATTATGAGAAACACCTTACCTCTCTCATAAAGATCTCTTAGTTACACCAGATATCATTCCGATAAACCGTAATAGATTCTACCCGAAATTCCTTTATTCCTTCAGGTTACTCTATCATTATTTCTTTTCAAAGTGTTGTTTTCAATTATTTTATTTTTTAAAACCCTCTAAATTATTTTTATATGTTCCATAATCATGTTCCAAGATCCATCTTTCATTCTCTTTTGGGGGTATACATGCTTTTAAGTGAATCCCTCCTCGATACTTCCCAATAAGCACCCTCGTTTTAAAAGAACTTCCCGAACTTTTACCCAATTTCAAGTGCACTATATCCTATTTTATAAGACACCATTTTCATTATAAAATCGGTATTTGTATTATCAATACCTTATTGGTTAAATTCTGGTTTTATATTAAGGAATTTCATCTTTAATATTTAAAATTTTCTATATTATTTTCCTTAAAACCGCAAAAATGTTTTGATGCTAATGTTTCTAAAATACATTTCATATATGTATTCACTTGTATTAGTTAACATATACCAATTTATATGCCTATATTACCTTATAAATGACCTTTTATGTTCTAATCCTTTTCTTTCATGGACACTCTAATGATACACTCATAGGTTATGCTTTATGTCATGACTATGGTACCCAATTCTCTCCATGGGTAACCTTATGTTTATGTCTGGTTGATTATGTATGTTTATTTATGTGGAAAGAATATTTTTGTGGTAATAATATTTATGTCGCACTAATATTCATTAAAATGTTGAGCTGGGTGCACCCAGATATCACTCAAATGCATTGGGTAAGGTTAAGTCTCATGAGATGTGATGTGAAACGGGATTGGCGGTTAGCCTTGACCCATACTGAAATGAGAAATGGGGTTAGAGGTTAGCCTTGACCCATACTAAAGAAATGTTTTATGATTTTTCCATATTTATGTGATTCTATGATTATATGATCCCATGATTATATGATATTATTTTATATGTTCCTTGTTTTGGATATCAATATGTTATGCCTCCTGAATCATGTGCTTAAGATGTATCTTTATGAGCATTCCCTTACTGGGATTTTCATCTCAACCCGTTTTTCATGTGTTCCCCAGGGTACCATATGTAGATGTAAGGTCTCAAAGGAAGGTAGAAGCTCTTTATTGAGACTAAATAAAAGAGTGTTTCTTAGCCCCATGTTTTATGTTATATGTACCTCGTCTTCCAAGACAGTAGACTTAACGATCCTTGGCTTATACTCTGATAATTAATTATCCTTAATGTCATGAAATGTTATATGTAAAATTCTTGGGTCGCTATATATTAAATAGGTGAATAAATCATTGTTCCGTCTCACTTTACTTTGTGATTTTTTACTCTCTCTTGAAACAATCACTTTCTGGTGATAAATTTTTATTGGACATTAAATTCCTTTTAAAAATCCATACTATTGTATGATTGATATGATTATTTCTGAAACCATATACCATTTTTAAATATAGTTTTTACTTTTAAGATTATTTCATTAATTGATAAAATATTAATAAACTGGTATTCTTTATTCAATATGGACATTTGATAAAAAGGAACATTGTTTATGCATTAAATAAATTATTTGATATATGATGATTTCATTGGATATTAGTGATGGGTGGGTCCTTGAGTTATATAGATTCTTGATACATTGGTAATCACATGAGGGGAATCAGTAAGCTAGATATTAAATGATTTTTACCCATAGTTTTAAATTATCCTGTGAAAGATCATAATAGTAGAGGTATCATGATGCCTATTGTTTGACTCCTCATCTATAAATCATGTTTTAATGATCACAGATCTCTTCAACTATCACATATCATATTAATGGTCAAAAATATCATTCAACCTAGTTCAATCCTATAAATTATTTCCAATCATGTGTATTTTTGTTTCAAGTTCTCTCATGCTTCATAATGGTTATGTTCAATCAATTTCATGCATATTACTGTTAAGTCTGAATACAGTTATTTTCCTAAGTATAAGACATCGTGAAGACCATACACCTAGAAACAAGACACAGTTAGCAAGACACAGTTAGCCAGACACCGTGACCAAGACACCATGAAGACAAGACACCGTGACCGAGACACTATGACAAGACACTGTGAAGACAAGACACTGACCGTGACACCGTGAACATGAAACTGTGATGACAAGACACCATGACACTCAGACCATGAATCTCATACACCATGACACTCAGACCGTGAAACTCAGACACCGTGAAGGAGACATCATTTTCTCAACTTACTGTGACACTGTTTCATAAACTATTTTTTCGTCTTTCAATTTAATGTTTAAGGGTCCTATTTAATGCCTTTAATGCACTGAGATATTTAATGATTCTTTTTAGACATAGTACGAGGCACGAGGCATCAAACACATGGAACATGTCTGCTGAATCTCATACATTCGAAGATAGAGAGTAGAGAGTTCCCAACGACAAAAGAGCGTGATACTGAACGAGAAAACAAGCATGTGTGCACGAACACGAAGAACACTTTTAGATATTTTTTAAAAGAAAGCACTTTCACATGCATGAAATCTGACCCTGCTGAATAACACATGTAGTACACTGGAATCCAGAGAACATCTTCACATTGTCAAAGCTTTTGGAGAAAACAAGCTGAATCACGACACTATGTTTTTCTAGACAAAATGCAGAGAAGGACTTAGATGAACTTCTGCTAAATCAAATGAGTCCAGAGCTGTAATTAAAATCACTAGATCATTATAAACTCATATCTACTTTCTCTTAGTGATTATTTTACTTATCGTTTGAGAAATGTGTGTACACTGTATATTTTACACACACACTGACTCATGCGCTGAACTGGAGGAATTAAAAATCCTCACACGAAATTCTTTACCCTTGGTTACCCACAACAACTGTGGAAGAGGTCCTTGTGAGTTCTGGTTATTATTTGTTTACCCACAAAAATCGTGGTAGAGGTCCATGTGTGACATGGACAGTCTGTGGACTGTTTTTAACCCTGATCCAGGGTGTGGATAAATGTTTATTTATATAAACTAATTGGTGGAAGGTGATCACCAAGTGGAGTGGATTAG
Organism: Viscum album; assembly: GCA_963277665.1. Lineage (NCBI taxonomy): Eukaryota > Viridiplantae > Streptophyta > Magnoliopsida > Santalales > Viscaceae > Viscum > Viscum album. Next base: position 2,082,518,980 of record OY728126.1, read on the forward strand.
GTCTCAGCTTGAGACTAAACCACTTGTTTTATATCCGTTGTGCCATATAAATTTAGTATTCTTTGTTTTACTGTGTCGTTGCATAATCTAGAAAACTCTAATTTCACTTAAATAGTTATTCTTGGAATGAATTTATAACTGATTTGTCTTAGTAAGACAACGTCAAAACTAATATTTTTAATACATATTAAGATTACTGAGAATTAATCAATCTTCTAAGAAGTTGTTTAAATAGTCAAACTCTTATAAAAATATAACCTTGATTAACTGGCTTATATTTTAATTTGAGGAAAACCATTTATCTTAAAATAACATTTTTTGTAATAGAAAGTTTTATAGTCACTCAATTCACCCCTCCCCTCTTAAGTGAACTACTCCGACCAACATTTGGTATGAGAGGTTTCTTTATTAGGACTTTGTGTAGTCTTATTAAACTATGGTTGTAGTTGTACTTTAAAGATCTATAAATTTCTGTTAATTCTAAATTGCTAGCTCTTTTAAATTAATTTGTTATTATGGAATATAGATTGGAAGGTTCTACAACCAATAGACCACCATTATTTAATGTAACCAACTATTCTCAATGGAAAATTAAAATGAAAATGAATCTAGAGAGTAGGAGTTTTGAAATCTGGTCATCTATTATAGATGAATACAAACTTCCTATCAATGATAGAATTACATGGGATGAGCCTACAAAACATGATTACAATAACAACTGAAAATCCATGAATGCTCTATATTGTTCCTTAGGAGATGAAGAATTTAATAGAATTTCTGCCTGTAAAACGGCCCATGAAATTTGGGATACTTTGTCAGTCTCACATGAAGGCACATCTAGTGTAAATTAAATGAGACTTTAAACTTATACTGTATAATATGATAATTTCAAGATGAAACCTAATGAGTCTATTTTTGACATGTATCTTAGGTTCAATGAAATTTCCAACACAATGATCTCTCTTGGAAGAAAAGTCACTGCTAAAGAACAGATCATGAGAATTCATAGGTTTTTAACTGAAAGATATATGGGAACCTCTCTCTCAATTAGAGAGTCATGTGACATCAGTAGGCTACCTATAAAGGAACTCATTAGGAAACTGATGATGTTTGAGGAATATTTGAAAGTCAACAAAGAAGAGGAGGATGAACCAAAGAGGAAATCTATGGCATTCAATACCTCCCTCTCGAAGCACAAAGACAAAGGAAAACTAAATGCCTCTATAAATAGTTCTACTATTGAAAAATCATCACCAGATAGTGATGAGAACATGGCTCTACTATCCAGAAGATTCAAATAATTTTACAAAAATAATAACTCTTTCAGAAAGCATAACTTCAAGGGCAAGTATGATCCAAAAGGATACTGGAAAAAGGACTGTAAGAGAAGTGAGAAAATGGATGAGATTGTATTCTATGAATGTAAGCGCAAAGGACATAGAAAGGTTGACTATCCAAATCTCAAATATAAGAAGAAATATGAGGAAAAGTACAAGAAGTAAAAAAAGGAAATGAAGGAAACCTGGAGTGCCTCTGAGGATTCTTTAAGTGACTCAGACACATCACATGATAAACAGGCTAGCAAAGACAATCTGTGTTTTATGAAAAACACATATGAGGTAATACTGAAATCATCTGTACAAAACTCATATTATTCTGTAGTGGAAAGTGACTTTGAAAATATGAATAATGAAGAAATTTTTGAATATTGAAACATGATTGAAGAGACATGAGATGAATTAAAAGATAAATATAAATCATTGAAGAAACAACATGCTATCACTACAAATGTTGAATATGAACTTACTACTAAAAATGAGAAAAATTCTCAAATGATCAAATAAAAAAATGATTTACAGATGTCTAATGAGAAATTAAAAAGTGACTTATAAAAGTTTACTAATGGTAAAAATACCCTTACTCAAATTCTAGGAAAACCAATTACCCCTAAATACAATACTGTAATTGGTTATCAACCTAGTTATAGAATCCTTGGTAGAACGAAATTTGTTTCAAAATATAAGACATATAATTTTGTTCCCAGTTCTGGGCACAACTCATCTAGCTTGAGTCATGATTCATACTCTACTGTTTCAAGTTTTTGTGGACCTAATATAGTTTATTTTTCAAATTCTTTACATAATTATTATAGGAAACCTATCAGACAAATTTGGGTTCCTAAAGCACATATTACCAATGTTTCTGGACCCAAACAAGTATGGGTACAAAAATCTTTCTTTGCTTGACCATGTTAAAGGAAAGCTGCTTGAAGAGCTCCTTCAAGAATTTATAGTACTTGAATAGTGGGTGTTCAAGGCACATAATGAGAGACTACTCATGCTTCAATAATCTGATAAATATAGATGGAGGACATGTCACATTTGGTGACAATGCCAAAGGAAAGATCATTGTCTTAGGCCAGATTGGTAACTCTAATTCGATTTTAATTTCTAAAGTACTGTTTGATAATGGCATAAAATATAAACTGATTACTATCTGACAATTATGTGATGATTTATAACATGTAAAATTAGAAAATGATGCATGTAATGACTTTAATTCTAATGATGAATTATTATTTTCTGCATCAAGGAATGAGAACATTTATTCTGTTAATATAGATTCCTTAATTTCTCAAAATGTTTCATGTTTAAGCATATTTCATATATAATCTTGTCTCTAGAATAGGAGACTAGGACACTGTAATGTTCACTCACATAGAAATCTTACTAGAAAATGCCTAGTTAAATACATACCCAAACTCGAGTTTCTATATGACAAAGTGTGTAATCCTTGTCAAAAGGGAAAACAACACAAAATCTCTTTCAAATAAAAGAAATAAGTCTCCACTTCTCAACCTCTCAAGTTGGTTTAAATGAATTTGATTGGACCATATAGAGTTTCTAGTTTAAATGGGAAGCACTATGTTTATGTTCTAGTAGATGATTTATATAGATATACCTAGACCTTTTTTCATGGATCACAAAAGTGAAGTATGCTCTTATTTTACTAAGTATGCCAAGACTGTAGAAAACCATAATGGCCTTAAAATTAAATCTTTAATAAGTGATCATGGTTGTGAGTTCAAAAATCATGAGTTTGAATCCATTTCCTCACAAAATGGTTATAGTCACAATTTCTCGGCCCCTAGAACACCTCAGATGAATGGTGTTGTAGAAAGAATAAATACAACCTTGAAAGAAATTGCTAGAAAAATGATTAGTGAATATGACTTCCCTATTTACTTTTGGGCTGAAGCTATTAATACAACATGCTACAGAATCAATAGAGTTTTGATTAGACCAATTCCCTAAAAGACCCCATATGAACACAGGAACAATAAGAAGCCAAAGGTTATTTATTTTAGAGTTTTTGGTTGCAAAACCTTTATTCTCAACACTAAGGATAATCTTGAGAAATTTTCATCCAAAAGAGATGAAGGAATTTTCCTAGGTTACTCAATATCATCTAAAGCTTATAGATTATTGAATAAAAGAACTAAATGTGTGGAAGAATCTGTTCATATCATGTTTGATGAAACAGATCCACATGAGCTTAGAACCATCCTAGAAAATCTAGAGAATGATGTAGCAAATATGAACATCCACTAAAAATCTTCAAATACCTCTGTGAAAGAATTTGCAAAAACTTTGAAATATAGAGTTTTTGTGCAATCAATTCATAATGTACAAGAATTTGTTGACGAAACTGAAATCATTACTCCCTCTTTTTCTAGAAAGGTTATAACCCTTAGAAACCATCCCTTAGATTTTGTTGTAGGATACTTAGAGAAAGGAACAGAAACTAGAGATTCTCTTAGAAATCTGGTTGAACACCAAGCCTTACTGTCACAACTTGAACCAAAAAACATTGATGATGCCATCAGCAATGAATTTTGGGTGATGGGTATGCAAGAAGAACTTAATAAGTTTGATAAAATAATGTTTGGAAGCTTGTCGAAAGACCCCAAGAAACATTCATCATAGGCACTAAATAGGTGTATAGAAATTAAGTAGTTGAAGCTGGAAACATTGTTGGGAACAAGGCTAGATTGGTGGCACAAGGCTATATTCAAGAAGATGTAATTGACTATGAGGAGACCTTTGCTCCAGTAGCCATACTTGAAGCCATCGGAATCCTTCTTTCTTATGCTGCACATCTAAATTTCAAACTATATCAAATGCATGTTAAGAGTGCATTATTAAATGGGTATATAGATGAGGATGTTTTTTTTTGAAAAACCCCTTGGATTTACAAATACTCATTTTCCTAATCATATTTTCAAACTATCAAAATTTTAATATGGTTTAAAACAAGCTCCAAGAGATTGGTATGATAGATTGAGTACTTTTCTTATTTCCAAAGGGTTTAAAAAAGAAATATTCGATCCTACCCTCTTTATAAAACAAATTTCTAATGATGTGTTAGTTGTTCAAATCTATGTAGATGATATTATTTTTGTATCTTCAAAAAGTTAATTTTGTATTGATTTTTCTAAAATGACACAAAAAAAAATTTTGAAATGAGATTAATGGGTGAACTAATATTCTTTCTTGGATTTAAAATCATTCAAAATAATGATTCAATTGTTTTAAATCAAAGTAAATACACTAGAGATCTTATAAAACATTTTGGATTGGATTTCACTAAAATTAGTGACACTCCCATGAGTACCACCTATAAGTTGGATCTTGATGAAGATGGAAAATCTGTTGATCACACCACTTATAGAGGAATGATTGGTAGTTTACCCTACTTAACTGTTAGTCGTCCTGACATTGTGTTTAGTGTGTGTATGTGTGCTCGTTTTTAAGAAAATACAAAAGAATCTCATTTAAATGATGTAAAGATAATTTTAAAATACCTCAAGAATACACCCAATCTAGGACTGTACTATCCTAAATGAAAATCATTTGAACTAGTTAGTTATTCTAATACTGAATATGGCGGATGTAAGTTAGATAGAAATAGATCCTCTGGAATAGGTCACCTTTTAGGCAAGTCACTAGTATCGTGGTGTAGTAAGAAACAGAATTCTGTTGCATTATCTATTACAGAAGCTGAATACACAGCTGATGGAATTGTTGTGAACAAGTTTTGTGGATTAAACACACATTACTAGACTATGGTTATCAATTCAAACGTGTACCAATAAATTGTGACAACCCCAGTGCTATTAACATCTCAAAAAATCCTATTTATCATTCTAGGACAAAACATATTGATGTAAGACATCACTTTTTGAGAGATCATTATCAAAAAGGTGATATCGCTTTGGAATTAAATAGTACTAAATATAAACATGCTGATATATTCACTAAACCATTAAATTCTGAGAAAATATATTACATCATACATGATCTTGTCATGATCAACCACAAATAGATATCTGAATGGTCTTATTGTTTAATATTTTACTAGATTTTACATTACTGTTTCATGTTCACTATTTCTCGGTTACTATCTCTCATATTTATGGTCCCACCGTTAGCACTTTCTATTCACAGCCTGTGATTTACTGTCTCACTATGACCGAACAATTTACTTACTGTCTCACCATCACAGAACACACCATTAACTATCTCACTGTGATGAACACTAACTGTCTCACTGTGACTACCATTTAACATCGCACCGTAACGACTATTCACGGTCTCACCGTGAAAATTATTTATGCTTTTCTTTTAACCCGTATCGCGGTAATTCTTTTTTCACCTCTTCTAATTTCCCATGTTTTTATTTTTGTGACATATGACATTCCCAAATGATAAAACAAAAGGGTTTCACTCAGTTCTTCATCTGAACCTTCTCTTACTCCCTCTTTTCGAACCTCTCTCAACCTTTTAACCCTCTTTCTCTCTCGTGACCGTCAGTGGATACCAATAATGAAGCGACCATCTTAATCCACACCTAGTAAGCGAATCTCTACGAAGAAGGTGATATCACCCAAGCTGAAACCCAAAGGGACTCTGAATCTGAACCTGCTAAATCGCAGTGTCGTACCTGAAAAAAATATCTGCCCGGAATGGGTTTCATCTAGAAAATATCTAGTCTTGAAAGTGTTAAGAGAACAAGGGTGGTTAGAATGGTTCTCAAGGGAGAATATACCCATCTATCTGAGGTTAGTTTCTCAGTTCTACTAGTACGCACAGTTTTCATTTGACTCTGGTGAAAGCTTTGTTGTGAGGAGCTGGATTAATAGCCAAAGATTCTCCTTCTTGTCAAGGTTATGGGCTGCATGCCTTAGGATTCCTCATGAAGGAATTTGTGATGATTATCAGAGAGATCCCCCACCTACAACTGATTTCGTTGACCTGGAAAATGCACTATAAACCCTAACTAGAAATGGAACCATGAGAAGGGCCATAGCTGTTGAACATGATGGAGAGACAAGGCTGTTGTTTAAATTTGTTCAAAATCTGATTAGACTAAGGATATGTGACTTTACTGTCTTGAAGTACCATGATGTGTTCCTAATTCATCTTATGAAGAATGGACATAAAATCAATCTGTGCAAATACATCATTCACCATATGTGTGAATTGATCAAGGTCACATCCAAATCCACCTCCCTATACTACTCTCGGCTGATTTCAGCCATGATTGTTGCCAAAGGAGTAGTTGGACCCAAAGAAGATGTGCATGTGGATTGTTATTACTATCTCTCTAAACCCATCATCAGGAGAATGAAGATTAACTAGAACCCTTGGAAAAGGGAGTGGGTGGAAGATAACGATAATTTTCATGAGAAGTTTAATCATGTGGATTATCCATCAAGGTCGAAGGACATTACTGATCCTGGTTTGGAACCAGATGAAGTTGATGAATATTTAGAAGAAGAGGAAGAAGAAGCTGAAGTACCTCATAGGGAAGTAGTTACTTTTGAGGAAGAAAGACCTATTACTCCTCCTGTTGTTCTTGAAGAATAACCTCCTACCCCAAGAAATGATGTCAATCGGGAAATCCAATCTGAGGCTCAATGAGAATCAATTGTCACAAAAACTCAGAAGTAAGCCATGGAAGAGGCTGTAGTGGAAGTACTCCCTGTTATGGAAGAAACAAGTCTGGAAGAACTCCCAGAGGAACAATCTATTCCAGAGATAATACCCTCTGTTGAATAGATGATGGAGATAACATTTAGGTTGGCTAGGCAAGAAATGGATGAGGAAATTAGAGATAAACCAGTGGATTTAGAACAAGTACCGGAGCATCATGGCCCTGAAAAGGAAGCACATATTGAGAGGGAGGAACCTCAAAATATTGAGACTGGGGAAGATGAGTATGTTGATGCATCTCAACCAACTGAGTCATATTCAGTGGACACTCTATATAAATTCCCTAGATTTTATGATGTGAGTGAATCTCAACAGGTTACTACCACTAGGATCGATCATTCTTATTTGTTTCAACTGAAATATATCACATACTTTGCACCTGAACCTCAACCTCAACTTGGACATCAACCTGTGCTTGCACCTGTATCACATCCTACACCTTCACCTTTACCTGAACAGTTGTCCTTTGTCAGCAAGGACGATTTGAAGGATTTTGGAGACACTATCTTGTCTGGAGTTGACAAGCTCCTGAATTACCAACCACATACTATGACACATTTATGTGAGAGATATGCCTCACTACTTTTGGAGAAGATTATCTAGCAGATCCAACCCAAAATGTTCCATTAAATTCAAGAAGTTTGATTTAAAAATAAGTTTCTGAGTAATGAAGTCGCAACCCTGAAAAGCACGGTGGCAGATATGCTAACAAAATTGCATTCTAGATTAGAGCCTACTCATGCTTCTCCTGAACCTACTGTTTCTCATATTTCTAGAGATATTGTGTCCCTTATTCATCCATACATCTTATACTTTGATGAAAATATTAGAAAAGGCACAAAAACATGTTGCAACACATGAGAGAGCTTGTGTAGAACCTTAATAAGATCACAGATGAATATAATAGACATCTTCATAAGGTCATAAAACAGCTCAAGTATCTGACCATAACTGTCAAAGCCTATACTTCCTCTGGTCAAACCTCTACTCCTTCTTTGAAAAGTTCACTACTCAGATCTATAGTCATGGAAGAGATTCAGAATGCCTTCAGTGGCTTTGATATGGCTTCTTTATCTGAAGTTATCAAGAACAGTGAAAGAGTTCTTTATCTTGTGTAAATTCATTCCAAGATTTCCAATAATTCCCAGTAGGAGATCTCTAAGAATGTGTACTTCTATTTCAACTGAATTTTCTCCAAGACTGATATGACCAACCACTTCAAATACCTTTTAGAGAATCTAAGAATTCCTCCTGAAACCCAAGCCTTCACAAACCAAGTCCAGAATCTAATCAATTTTACTTGATTGTTGGACAAGTTCATGGAAAACAACGATGATTTTGAAAAGGCCATGCAGTATGGAGGAGAGATTATTGCAGATTTCGTTAAACTTCTGAGATCGTATCATCATGTTCAAATTAAAGAAATTGTTGATCCAGTGGCTGCTCCTCTCAGTCTTGGATTAACTACTTTCACTTCTGCCTTAGCTTCAACATCCATGTCTATTGGCCAGACACTTACTCAGATCAGGCATGTCATCCTTGACCAGCAACTGACTCAATCTTCTACTACTCCTACATTGGCTCCCTCAGTCTTCGAAGGTCTTCCTTTACCTACTCTCTCTAACACTTCCCAGCCTTCTTCCACATTAGCCACTGCACCTATGGCTTCCTCTTCTTTTGTTGATAAAGGCAAATAGAAGGCCAGCCCTTGAGGAAGACCAGTACTTACTACTGTTTGATGGGGATTTCATTGATTTTGGTATTTCTACGTTATGTTTTACTATACCCAGATTCCTTTTAATGCCATGTGAACTTCTTACCCTCTCTTATTTTAATTTTTTCATAATCCCATAAGGGGGATAAGTTATATTCCATGTTATATTCTCTATAGTTTCACCCAATTAACACTCTTACAGTACATGATTTGTGATCATAAAAAAGGGGGAGATTATGGGACTCCTCGTGTATTACTCTTGTTTTAATGATCAAAAATCTCTTTAATTATCACATATCTTATAAATGATCACAAATCTCATTCAACCGAGTTCAATCCTATAAATTATATCCATTCATGTGTATTTTTATTTCAAGTTCTCTAATGCTTCATATTGGTTATGCTCAATCCATTTCATGCATATTACTGTAAAGTCTGAATACATTTATTTTCCTATGTATAAGACATCGTAAAGACCAGATACCATGACGCCAGACATAGTTAGCAAGACACATTTATCCAGAAATCATGACCAAGAAACTGTGAAGATAAGACATCGTGGCCGAGACACCATGACAAGACACCGACCGAGAAACTGTGACCAAGACACCGTGAAGACAAGACACCGTGAAACTCGGACCGTGACTCTCAGACACCGTGATACTCAGATCGTGACACTCAGACACCATGAAGGAGACACCATTCTCTCAACTTATTGTGACACTGTTTCTTAAACTATTTTTTCGTCTTTCAATTTAATGTTTAACGGTAATATTTGATGCCTTTAATGAATAGACATATTTAATGTTTCATTGTAGACATAGTATGAGGTAAGAGGCAATAAACACAATGAACCTGTGGGCTGAATCTCTTACATTCAAAGATAAAGAGTAGAGAGTTCCCAAAGACAAAAGAGTGTGATACTGAATGAGAAAACAGGTGTGTGAGCACGAGCATGAAGAACACTTTTAGAAATATTTTCATACAATGAACTTGCACATGCATGAAATCCGACCTTTTTGAATAACACATGATGTAAAATGGAATCTAGAGAATGTCTTCAAATTTTCAATGCTCGTGGAGAGCACAAGCAGAATCCCGACACTCTGTTTTTCAAGAAAAAAACCAGAGGACTCAGAAGCACTTCTTCTAAATCAAAGGATTCCAGAGCTGTAATTCAAATCACTAGAGCATTATAAATTCATATCTACATTCTCTCAGTGATTCTTTTACTTATACTTTGAACAATTTGTGTACTCTGTATGTTTTACACACACACTGACTCTTGCGTTGAACTCGATGATTTCAAAATTCTCACACAAAATTCATTACCCTTGTTTACCCATAACAACTGTGGAAGAGGTCCCTGTGTGGCCTGGTTATTATTTATTTACCCATTAAAATAATGGAAGCGGTCCCTGTGAGACCTAGATAGTCTGTGTACTACTGTTAACCCCAATCGAGGGTGTGGATCAAAGTTTATTTATATAAACTTCTTGGTGGCAGGTGGTCACCAAGTGGAGTGGATTTGGTATCATCTTTAGACTGAACCACTTGTTTTTTATCCGTTGGGCCATTTAAATTTAGTCTTCCCTGTTTTACTACTTTATTTCATAATCCAGAAAACTCTAATTTCACTTTGATAGTTAGTATTGGAAAGAAGTTATAACTTATTTGTCTTGGTAAGACAACTTCAAAAGTAATATTGATAATACATATTAAGATTACTGAGAATTAATCAATCTTTTAAGAAGTTGATTAAACAGTCAAACTCTTATAAAAATATATCCTTGATTAACTATGCTGTATTTGAATTTGGGGAAAACCATTTCTATTAAAATAACATTTTTGTAATAGAAATTTTTGTAGTAACTCAATTCACCCCTCCCCTCTTGAGTGAACTACTCTGACCAACACCTAAGATAATGAAATCTAAAAATTAATAATTTCATTAAATTATGAATTCAGTTATTATTATAAATGATATTTTTAAAATGATATTATATCTATATACATTTCATTCTCATTTATTGATTAAATAGATTCCTTTTTAAGTTATTTACCCTCCCATATTTATTAATCATTATCTATTCATTATATTCATATTATTTAAATGGAATTTTTATTCATTTATTTACCTTTCCATATTGATTATTCCTTATATATTCATGATAGTTAATTTATTTAAATAGAATGTTTTTTTGTTATTCACCATGAAATATTTATAATTCCATATATATTCATGATAGTCATGTTATTTAAATGGGAAGTGAGTTTAGTTATTTACCATTAAGTATTAATTATTACTTATCAAATCCTGATATCTAGGTTATTTATTAAATAGAATGCGTATTCAAATATTTATCTTTTCCTATTTATTATTTCTTGTCGTTTATTATTAATTTATTCGCGATAGCTTCAACTTCAGGTAACTATTATTGAGAATCTGAGCTCACAATTATTTTGATTCCAATACTATGATTCCAACAAGAGTATTATAAAGGATAATCTAGGATATAATAGAGTTAATAATGATATTATTAAAAACATTATGTTATAATTTGTGCATTCAAATATAATGCATGAATCATGTATGTATCTATAACATCCTAGTTCTGGATGCCACCGAGAGGTTCCCCATACCCGGTTGGTCACAAGGCCTCAAGCGTATTTCTCCAAATTCCAGTGGCTTCTGACTAGAAGCAAGGCCTTTGGGTGTGATAGTGGGGAAACTATGCCATCATTGGAAGCGTACATAGTGGAAGAAGATAATAACAACAGTTGAAACAATAATAATTCATACAAAAGTGAACAATAGAAACTAAAAGAAATAAACAGAAGAAACATATATAGAATGAGGCCGGGTACACATATCTAAGAAAGCAGCCAAACATATCTCAATAATGGAATACAATAGTAATAAACCAAATAAAAAAGAAATAAAATAATAAACTCCTCAACATTGCAAGCCATAGCTTCATCTCATGCTTTATATCTCTATAATCAATCAATAACCTGATATAGAAGGGCGATTTCCCTTATCCATACCTGTGGAAATATAATCTGTTTGGGCCCAAAACCATGTCCCAAATAGGGTGTGAGACTAAATACCTATAGGAAACAATTACCAGATCTATGTCTGACAATCATTGAGTAATATGGCAGGTAAGAGTACATAATGAAATAAACAAGAAAGTACTCAGTAGTAAATAATTACACATATCAAGTTAGCATATAATAAAGTAGAGTAACCCACTAGGAAGTACATGTAGCCAATCCTCTCTAGTTTAGTTATTAAAATATATAAAGAATCTATGAGGAAGCACACACAGTCAATTCCCCTTATTGTCATGTTAATTCAAAGACTCTCTAAGGAAGCTCACACGGTCAATTCCCATTATAGTCTAATGTAGTTCCAAGACTCTCTAAGGAAGCTCACACAATCAATTCCCCTTATACTCTAAAATAATCAAGGACTCTCTGAGGAAGCTCACTTGGTCAATTCCCCTTATAGCCCTATGTGGCCCTAGGCTCTCTGAGGAATCTCACTCAGTCAATCTCCCTTATAGCCCAAAGTGTTCGAAGACTCTCTGAGGAATCTCACTCTGTCAATTCCCATTGTAATCTACTACATGAGGTTCATACAGCGATGTGTAGTTCAATCATCATAGAAATGAAACATGTCCAAAGTAAACCTACAGAACTACTTGGATAAATAGTCTACAACATATCAAGCTTGTCATAAATACAAGTACTCCACCCTACAACACTAGGCATGGGAAAAATAGGTAAGGCGACCAAATAGGCTATGCAGGACCCAACGGTCGTAAATAGAGAATGTATGGACAAACACATCCAAATAATAGAAAACAACCCTATTCATATCCAATTAACCACTACACAATAATAAAATCATGGAAGGAAATCAAACGGGGTACAACGGTAAATGAACAATACCCCGATTAGGGGTATTGGGAACAATTGCCCATATAACTCAAAGAATTTCAACGAAAAGGAACCAACCACCAATTTTAGTGTTGGGAGATAGATATAAACCAGCATCGTCCCTTGGATCAATTAAGGACGTGGTAGATCTAAAAAATGTCTAACACCTTCAACCCAAGATAACATGAAAAAGAGGATGAACCATGAAACGAGGCTCAAGAAGAAGACATATCTTACCATGGTGATCCCAACACAATCGACGATAGTCAAATCATAGATCAGATAGATGCTCAGGGGATCAGAGGAAGATCAAGGCCGTACGGGAGCTTTCAGCTAAACCAGACCTAGAAGGAGATGCTTCTGGCGATTAGACGCATCCCTGGTATGTTTAATGAAAAAAGAAAATACACAGAATGTACTTTTGAAGTACATGGCGTGTACATTCCAATTCCATACTCCAAATTAGGCAGCATCTAGGTCACCTCAAATGTCTTTGTGTGTGTCCATTACATGTCCAGAAAATGGCCTCCTACGGAAACACAGTAAACGATGTGTACTCATAAAGTAAACAACATGTACTTCAGAAAATTCCAAAAAAAACCTCTTTTTCTCAAAAAACGACCATAAATGGAAAACATATTTGAAAGAAGATTCATGTTCGTATAGTATCTAGTTTATCAAGACTAATAAAAAAATTTCTCCTTCATGATACAATTCCTTCTATTTTTTTATAAAGTAGTAAAGGAACAACTTGCTTTGGGATACTCTGATTTGGTTCATTAATGAGGCTCCCCATACGCATAATCATGGGTTTAATTATAGTAATAAAAACATTACAGATATTTTTTCATACCATGTTAAAAGTCTTGATAACAAAACACAAATAGTTTAAATCACTTAAAAACATAAACATTTTATCTCATAAATCCATAAAATACAAGAACATAAATTATTAGAGTCATTGTAAATAACTACATTATCTAATTATTTTATAATCAGTCTCAAACATTTCCCACACTTTTCACCACAAATGGTATCGTTCAATAAATATCATATATAATACTCTTCTTCATTTCATTGGGAGATGAAACATTATAAATTGGAAATCTAAAATACATATTAAGGGTAAATATATGATAAGTCAATCCAAGATCATAATTGATCTTAAGTCAAACATGTGTGTATGAGAACATAATCATGGACAACATCATAACATAATGATTTCTTCACCAATAAAATATATATCATAAATATAGAATCATGGAAAAAATTCCTCAATACATAAGACATGAATCATAGAAACTTGAAAAACCTAAATACATTATCATGAAACTTTATCATGATCATGATGGAGATATCTAAGTAAAAATATCATGTTATGGGAAAATATTTCTATATAAGCATATTAATGGAATCCCAACACATATTCTTAACATAAGCATATGGTCATATAGTGTAATAACAATGAAAAATGAGGCATAATATAGGATATGTGATAAAATAATAAACCTAGGTGACACAAACCCATGTTGACATATCAATTATGGTCCACTAATAACATTTTGAGGATATAAATAAAGTTAAAAATTGTCATAGTTAACTTATAAATAATTTACACACGTAAGATTATAAATATAACAATTAGTTAATTGGTTAACACTATGAACATATGAATATTTTCCACTCATAACAAAGTGAGCATATCAATATTTTCCATGCATAAAATTGGAAACATATTAATAAGGTTTATACATAATGTTGTGAATATATCAATAAGGTTCATACTTATATTGTGAACACGTCAATGAGGTCTGTGATTAATATTATGAATATATAATTAAGTTCCATTCTTGGAATTATTTTCATATGAGACTTAAATCACTTCCTAGTTTCTTATATGGATATAATATACCCATTAATTTCATAGATATAGACTATACATTAGTTTTCTAAAAGAATATAAAAATATTAATAATTTTATCATTTATTAATTAACGCCTGGGAATGAAATGTGTTTTTTTAAAACATCAATAAGATATTATCATAATCAAATAAAAAAGGAAGATAGGTGGAATCAAATGATCATACCCTAGATGAAGCATAATAAATGTTAAAATATGTTGACTGAGATGAAAAATACATTTTTAAACCATTATAATATTACATTAAAAAATAAAAAGAAATATCATTTACTTTTGAAAACATTTTTTATAGAAAAATTATATTATACATGGTGAAAAATAATTATTTTTTCAACACCATAAAAACTCATAGAGGGAGTATTATTAATAAAACTAATAAATATGGTGATAAAATTGGTTCATGGGTAACATGTTAAAAAAGTATATTTGTAATAATTTCATATGAATGTAGGGTTAATGGATGATGTCCCGTGTGGAAAAAATTTAAAACAAATCTATTAATTGTATTTTAAATAGTATAATTATTCATAAACATTTACCATATGAAATCCTAGAAATACGATGATTTATTTCCTTAATATAATATAAATAATATATACATAGTGGAAAATGATTCTCAATTAAAATTAAGTGGTAATGTTGTCTTCATTTAGAATCATCTTCTCAGTTGAATTATAAACCCAAGGGAAGTAAATTTGTATGATGGAATATACACCTCATAAGAATCATAAAAACTAAAATATATTGGTTATTAGAGATAAATAACAAAAATTTCCTCTCAATGTATGTTTAAACATAAAATTCATGAATTCTTAGTGATATTAAAACAATAAATGCTTTAAACAATGGTAAATCATTAATAAATCCACATGAAAGAGAAAAACTTATAAATTTTTTTCTATAAATAAAATTTCATGAAAATTATGTTACAATTAATCTCTAGGGATGTACATACACCAAAAAGTAATATTTTTTTGGAATATGTAATATATCTCAATGAATTAAAATTTTAGGTTAGAAACCATTACCTTTACACCTGGTTTCCAGGAAGGCACTTCCAAAATTTTCACTCTCATAGGAAATTTAAAAATCATATTCATATATATTTCATATTATAAACATAAATTATATTCAATCAGTAGACATATATTAGTTAGATAATGTTTATTTTTATCACCAGATGTTTTTAACTTTGATTATTTCAAACAAGTCTTCTAAAAGTGATGCTAATAGGAATTCCTTTAAAAGATGTTCATAAATACTAGATTATAAAACATTGCTGAATAATTGAGTTCTAATAATTTAACCATCCCCTAATTCATTGGATGGAAAATATTGGTATGGTTCTCTAGAATATAATCCAAGAGGAGCAATTTTCTAGATATTTTCCTATATTAACTATTTAATCTATAACAACAATTCATTTTTATCCTTATTTTAGAAACATATTCATAAAATGTATTAAAAATTAATATAATATATTAATATTATTAATGTCTAGATACTTAATCATGATGGAAATACTGATTTTGGTATATTATCAATCTTGTACATGGTTGAAACATCCTAAACAAGAAAATGTTATAATAATTAATGAGTAAGATTTTAGAGTTAAGTAATAGAAGTATCATTTTTTCAAAGGAAAAATGATGTTAATATAACATAAATATAGTATACAATGTGATTTATAAATAATGTACATGATAATTTAATTGAAAAATAAGGGTAAGAACTTGGTATATACTTTGATGCATTTCCTCCTCAAAATATATTCCTTTAGAATTAAAGATTCAGTCTTATTTCATGGGGATAAAAGTAAACCAATTTATATTAATTATTTTTGATAGAAAAATGAGAATATATTCATGATATAAATAAATGGTTTGATTGTTTTGTATATGGTGGTGGGGAATCCCTTTTAAAGATTTTTTTGGGTGGTATTTCCATAATTTCTCCTTACTTAACAGTATAGGAAGGTCATTTATAAGTTTCAATCATCTCTATAGGTGGAAACAATATAGGGTAGACATCACATAATTTCTAAATTTTCATTATTATGTTTATAATTTTTACACATGATTTTAAATATATAATGTATTTAAACATTTATTATGATTTACCGATGTCAAGCACTTTACACCATGGTAATTTATTATTATGCCTAAAAATGAAATTCAATCTCTTATATAAATTTAAAATTCTAATTAATAAAATTATTTTCATTTCATCTTATTATGATTCAAAATATTATAAATTTATCTTTTAAATGAAAACACAATATATATATATATAAACATTTTTTATTGAAAACTAACTTTAAAAACATTTAATATTGATAATAATATTTCAAATAAAATTAATATTATATAGATGTTAATAAATTAGTTTATATAGTGAAAATTTATATTATACTAAACACTTAAATGTGAACAACATAATTTATTAAGATGAAAATACATAACACATTAAATAATATTTGAAAAATAATTAACCCCTTTAATATTAAATGATTTTAATCACATCCAATAAATTTTAATCTTTTATTTTCTTGAAAATCAAATGTTACCCATGAATATATATAATAATATTAAACTCATAATAATATATATTTTTAGAATAAAATATTTAAATGAAATATTTTCACTGAATAATATCTTTTTCCAATTATTTTTTATTTATTATTTATATATTTTTTATTTTTTTACTAAAAAATACACAAATTTAATATACATATTTCATAAATTAATACCTTATTACCATATATCCAATAATCTTAATTTCAATGGAAATTTTTCCAAAATCTATATATCAATCATCTAAATATATAATGGTCATATTTTATTAATATATACGGCCATGAAAACATCATTAAAATCATTTTTACTATTCATTTACATTTCTATTAACATTTATATTATATTTCTATATCTTTTATATCATTATATATTTCTAATAAAGGGTATTTTAAGTGAGTATTATTTGTTGTGAAATCCTCAATCAATAAAATTTTCCCCAAAACAATGCAATATAGAAGTCCCTGGATTGTTTGTCAAGGAGGTTGCAATTTGAGTTGCAAAACTTTCACTTTTTGTTTGTTTATTTTAACATGAAATAGAAAATTGGGGTTTTTATTAATGACTCAAGAATATAAAATAAATAAAAACTAAATGTAAATAAATTTTTTTAATGAGTTATAAAATTTATGGGAAATAAAATAGGTTTTAAACCAAAATCAAAACAGTGCTTACGGAAAAGCTTTAACATCCCGAACACTCCCCTCTTCCGGGTTTAAAATTATCTCCCTAATGAATCTCTAAATGTCTACACAAATACCTACATATGAACACATTATTTTGCATGGATATAATATTAAAACATCAATATGATTGTTTTCTCTTCAATAGAAGTGATCCAATTATTTGAAGGCCTCCAAATAATCAAACCTAATCAAAATCACTATGCTCAATGACAAGACCTCGCTGAAGAAATTTAAATGTGTAAATCAATTATAATAATTAATATATTTGGAAACCATACAAAACAAACAAGTTGAAAAAATCTTCAGGAAAGAAAACAACTGTTGTCATTCAAGATATATAAGTTCAAGAGAGATGCAATATATATTACACATGAATATCTAAACATGGAAGGTAGTGTTTGTCGGTTGTTGTCGTCCGTAACCACTCGGTGCCTAGCCTCGCATAACATGATTATCTCACATCATCTCCATTCTAGGAATCATGCACAAAATCATCATCAATGTCTCTAAAAAGCCACCCCACCCCCATTTGAAATGAAAGAAGAGATGGGAAGCTAAGGGGAGGAGGGCTGGAAATTCTTCTGTCCAGATTCTATCCGTCCAAATAAAGATTCTGTTTGGAACTCTCCTCGGCCGAATAAACCTCTGGACCCCTCTAATGAGTTGTGCAAAATTATATTCTATGTCTCTCCTCCAAATTTAAGCTTCCTTGGAGACGTTATTTAAATGTTAATAATTAATTACTCAACGGATATTTCTCTGCTCGAGGAGACTCTTCATCTCCCACATAAGTGTTTCACTTACATAGTTCTATATTTATCGACTTTGACCTTGAAAATAATCATTAAATTGTGAATTGGAGTCTTCTTGCACTAACTATTGGAATTAATGACATTGGACACATGTATCCTATGTTATGATTCATTGGTTGAGGTGGGCTCCACGTATCCAAACATAAAAATGTTTCCCAAAGAATGATTTATTTGGACCCTTATATGGACGATTTAGAACTTGGTCCAGTTGACAAATGTGAAGACCATGTTCCTTGGGTGTCTAAAAAAATCAATAATTATAATTTTATCAATAGGTAAAAATATATGCCCGAAGCATCAAACTAGTGAAAAAATGTCAAAAATCAAGAATTAGGGAATTTTCACAATTTAGCTCAAAAGACAAAAAAATTCCAAAAATGATATAATTTTACACATAATTACTCATTGGTGAGGATTAAATCATTGAAATGTAGATAAAATATATTGAAAATATCATTTCTATCAATTCTCCCACAGATAGCACTTGGTCTCCTGGACAAGTGATCATCAAAACCAAATCAATGAATATTCAAAACACAAACCAATAAGGTTCACTAATCAACCACCAAGAATAAAATGATATCATTCCTTATAAAAAATTATTCATGTTTTAAATTTAGTACATTCAATCATTTCCACTTATATTTTCCTCTCATTCACACAAGAAACTTACCTCACAAAACGTTTCTCTCATCACACTAATATTGATTTTCAACAAATCTTTTCTCATCCAAAAACATTCAAGAATCATCATAGGATTGAAAAAATTATAAATCTCCACCCAATATGAGCCCAAAAAATGTGAACATCATGAGGAATTTTCAATTTTGTTCTGCGGTAAAAGGTTGGTGGGTTTCAAATGTCCAAAATTCTAAGGCTGAATAAGGATGGTTAGGCTCATTTTGGAAGAAAAAATGCATGAATCTAATCTTCACGCAACATGTGGTATCCTCCTTACACTCCTCCAATGAAAGTAAGATTTAATCATTTTAATAATATCTTTTCCATCTTATTCCATCAATATTTCACCAAAACACTGACATTTATCTTCTTTTTTTCAAAAGCTTTAGATTGGGCAAAACTTTCTTCCATTAAGAGCTCAAGACAGGCACATCTCTCTTCCATTGAGAGCTCCAGATAAGCACATATCTATTTCATTAAGATCTCTAGATAGTCATAGCTACCAGAAAAACATTTCTCAGTAGCAAAAAAATATCTTTAGAGTTTCGATAACCTCCCCAAGAAACACCAGATGAAGTAGCACACCACAAGTCATCCCCCCCACACTGAAGTTCAACTAGATCATGCATTTATACATCTAGAGCAGGTTGGAAAGGGAAAATGGCCTATAATGTTACTATCTAGAAGGAAGTACATAGATACTAAGGGATCAAGAAAGATTAAATGTACAAGGTGGGCTAGAATAAAAAGGATAATAATGAAAAAGGGGTATTTCAATCACAAAAAAATACCTCAATCATTTCAATCACACTCACCTTAGCCCTAGTGTTTTGACAGAAATAGATCAAGTTCTGGTTCAGTCAAACAAGCATTCGTTGGTTCACTCAAGAGGTAGGATGAATGTGAAGAAGATGAAAAATGGGTTCAGAATACTCACGGGCAAGTGATTTTCAATATTAGGCAGCATTCATGTCATGGAATTCAGAATTCAATGGTTATTTCACAAATATTTGTACTTGAAAAAGTGTCTTTTTCAGCATTCATTTATAACCAGATTCAAGGGATCAATTGGTTCACTCATTTATAGGTTTTTTCAAAAATTACAAATATCATCATCTAAGCTCAGAAGTTGTTTTCCAAAATTTTAAATAAAACGCACTATGTATGAAAAATAAAAGAACACACCAAAAATTGAATGATAGAGAAGATGATATAGAAAAAATTATTTGAAATGAAATCAGAAAAAATCCTAATCAATCCAGCATGTTCCTCCCCCCACACATATTTTATGAAATTTCCTCATTGTGTAAAAAAAATATATGAATATGAAATTCATGAAATAAAAGACATTACCAAAAAATGTGGAAAGGAAAAACACAACCTTGTATCAATTGTATTCTACTTCATGAAGATGGATCTCCTCCCCTAGATAATCTTGAACATTCTCTCTAAACAGCTTCAACCTTTTCCCATTGACTGTGAATAGTGTCCCTTTTCTTGGTTCTTTAATCTGGATTGCACCAAAAGGAAAAACATGAGTAACAATAAAAGAACCAGACCATTTGGAATGAAATTTACCCAGGAAAAGCTTCAATCTGGAATCAAATAGAAACACTTTGCCTCCTTACATAAAGTTTTAATTGATAATAATCTCATCATTAAATGATTTGGTTCATTCCTTGTACAACCTAGAACATTAATATGCATTCTTTCTGATCTCCTCCAGCTCCTGCAAACAAAATTTTATTTCTTCTCCAGAATAAAAAAATTCATGTTAAATGTTTTAACATCCCAAAAATATTTGTGTCATAACTCAACTGGAAGGTGATAATACTTTCCATAGACTAATCTAAATGGTGACATTCCAATTGGGATTTTGAATGCAGTCCTATAAGACCATAGTTCACCATCGAGTCTCAAACACCAATCCTTTCTATTCGGGTTCACTTTTTTTTATAGAATTTGTTTTATTTCTCTGTTAGAAAACTCAGCCATTCCATTTGTTTGAGGGTGATAGGGTTTATAGACTCTATGATGAACTCCGTACTTCTTCAATTGTGATTCCAAATTCTTGTTACAAAAATGAGTACCTTGATCCATAATCAAGAACATTGGGATCCAAACCATGAAAATATATTTCCTTTCACAAACATGGACACAGTTTTGGCATCATCAGCACATGTGGGAATAACTTCTACCCACATGGATACATAATCAACAAAATAAAAATGTAAATATATCCAATGGAATTGGGAAAATTTCCCATGAAATCCATACCCGAAACATCAAATACTGGAAAAAAAACAAATGAGGATGTTGTGGAATCTCATTCCTTTTGGAAATTCTTCCTTGAAATTGACAATTTCAATATGTTTTTCAGAAATCAAAAGCATCTATAAAAATGGTGGGCCAATAAAAACTAGAATCAAGAACCTTTATTATAGTTCTTTGATGCCCAATGTTTCTTACACAGCTCAATGTGTTATAAAAGTTTAGGATATATTGAAATTCAGAATTTCTAATGCATCGCCTAATCATTTTACCACTACCAACATGCCACATGCAAGGGTCATCCCAAATTTAATGCTTTGAAAAACTCAAATGTTTAGAAATTTTATTCTTATAAAACCAGTGGGGAACATCATCAGAGGATAAATAATTCACCATATCAGCAAAGAAATGGATTCTCAGTTTGACAATCATACAACTCCTCAGCTAGAAAAGTTTTTTTAATTGGCAGATTGATCTGTGGATCCTCATTCATAACAGATGGTATCCTACTAAAATAATCAGCAACAAGGTTTTCACTTCCTCTATTTTCCTTTAGTTCAACATCAAACTCCTATAACAACAAAATCCATCTTAAAAGTCATGGTTTTTCATCATGTTTCTTCATAAAAAATTTGATAGTAGAATGATCGTGAAAACAATCACCTTAGAGCCCAGAAGATAACATCTAAAGTTTTCTAAACCAAATACAACCGAAAATAGTTCCTTCTCAGTTTTTGTATAGTCTGATTGGGCCTGATCTAATGTTGTAAAGGCATAGGCAATCCCATGAAATTTATTTTCCAACCATTGACTTAAAACTGCTCCAAGATAAAAGTAAGATGCATCAATCATGATTTCAAATGGCAAGAACCATTTGGGAGGTTGAATAATGGGAGGAGTTATCAATTTTTGTTTCATCTCCCCAAAGGAATGTTTACAATTTTCATCAAACACAAGTGGGGTGTCATTCTGGAGCAATCAAGAAAATGGAAGTGCAACCTTACCAAAATACTTAATGAATCTCTTATAAAAACAAGCATTACCAAGAAAAGATCTAACATCTCTGACGACTTTTTGTTATGGAAATGAAGAAATGACCCCAACTTTGGACTTATCAACTTGAATTCCATCCAGAGACACAACATGTCCAAGAACAATTCATTTACCCACCATGAAATGAAATTTTTCATAATTAAGAACAAGGTTATTATCAATGCATGTTTCAAGAACATGAGACATACCATCCAAAAAACAGTCAAATGATGATCCATAAATAGTGAAGTCATCCATAAAAACATTCATGCATGTTTCATGAAAATCATAGAAAATGATCATCATATACCTTTGAAAAGTTCCAGGTGCATTGCACAAACCAATGGGCATCATCCTATAAGAAAATGTTTTAAATGGGCATGTGAATGTGGTTTTTTCTTGATCCTCTAGTGCAATATGAATTTGGAAATAAGTAGAGAATCCATCAAGAAAAAAATAATGTGTTTTTATGACCAGTTATTCAAGGACCTGATCAAAAAATGGAAGTGGGATGTGGTCTCTCCTTGTAGAAAAATCAGGCTTCCTATAATAAATGCACAATATTCATTTATTTGCAAGCCTAACAAGAAAAAGATTACCAAATTCATTAATTGAGATTGTGAATCCCCCTATTTTGAGAACTACATGGATTGGAATCACCCGTTGACTATCAATTATGGGAAAAATAATTATAGTAGCAAAAAGGCTGGTAACATAATTCTTAACAACCTCTAAAAGTGTTGGATTCAACCTCCTTTGAAATTGTCTTACCGGTTTAACATTTTCCTCCATGAATATTTTATGCATGCACAATGAGGGGATGACTCCAATTAAATCGAATAGAGTTCATCCAATAGCTTTCTTGTGGGTTTTGAGGACTCATAACAATTTATTATCTTGGTCCTTTAAAAATATTTTGAAATTATAAGAGGGACTGTTTCATTTTCACATAAGAAAGCATATTTTAGATTCTCTGGAAGTAGATTCAACTCTATCTCATATAGGGTATTTTCATTGATCAAGGAACATTTCTCATAGGTGTGGCTGTATAGTGGGGTCCATATTTTAAAAAAAATCACCATGATGATAAAATTAATGTTCTCAGAATTTGTTTCTAGTGGAAAATTTTTAATTTCTCCTAGGAGACTACTGGCAGCACTATGGATTTCAAGAGAGACATATTTATCAATGTTGATATCAATAGAATCCTGAAAAGTAGTCTCAACATTCAAAGAATCATCATGATATTCCTTTTCCATTTCTTGTTGAATAGATTCACCAACAAAAAAGTTTCCATCATTGAAAATAGCAGTTGGTTTCTCATCACAGGGAAAATCATGGGACATATCAGTGGAAAACCAATAAACCATGTTCACTTGGGGGGATAAATGATCCTAGAATTGGTCTTTCGTGGATTGAAAAATATTTAAATGAATAGCCTCTCCTCTAAACATCTGTGAAATTGTTCCCTTGTGAACATTTATGATTGCTTTTTCACTTTTGAGAAATGGTCTCCCTGGAATGAGAGGTGCATAGTTACTAAACCGGTCATCTTCCATATCCAAGACATAGAAATCTATAGGAAAAATCATCTCTCTCACCTGAATGAGAACACCCTCAATGACACTAGTAGGCTTGGTGGTACATCTATTGGCAAGTTGAATAATGATCTGAAAGGGTTTCAATTCTCCAACATGAAGAGATGAGTAAACATAATGTTGCATAACATTGATGGAGGCCCATAAATCAAGCATAACATCCATGAATTCACATTTCCCAATAGTGTATGGAATTTTAAAGGTTTCTGTGTCTTTACATTTGAAAGGAAAGGGATATTAGATCATGGATGAAACATTTTTTCCTATGTTGACCCTTTAACCTCCTTTGAATTTCCTCTAGTGGGTACACATTTCATTCAAAAACATTGCATACCTTGGTATTTGTTTCACAACATCAAGAAAAGGTATATTTACCTGAGATTTCTTAAGAGTCTCCAAAACCTCATTATACAACTCTTTATCAGCACTTGACTTCATTGGTGGTTCACTCCTAGGGTAAAGAAATGGTGGTTTGGTTGTTTCTAGGATATTCTGAGCACATCTTTGAGAAACAAAATAGCCAGACATCCTCTTCCAATCCCTCATTGTTCATTCAAGAAACATTTATTCTCTTGAAATTGAGTTTCCCTTCAATGAGCATTCATAATTTCCATCATTTCCATTAGTGGTGGGATTCTCAATAATATTTTCAACAATAGGTTTTGGTTTCTCAATTTGAGGGGTATTCAATTTTTTTCCACTCCTAAGTTCAATTGCACTTTTCCACTCCTAAGTTCAATTGAACTCACATTATCCTTCCCCTTATCTCTCATATTCACTTGTGGATATGAGAGAAAACCTCCAATAATTTAATTTTTTATGCAACTAATATCTGAGGAAAGTTGACATATTTGATTCATCCTGGTATTCAGAATGTTTTGTTGTTGATCTTGTGTTTGTTTAATTGCCTCATGTTGTTTCCTCATTTCTTCTTTAATATTACTCTCTGAATTTTGAGAGGTAGGGGCAGGCTGAATGTTTCTTCCAGAATGAGCATTGGATTTCTCATTGAAATGTCTTGGTTGTGAATTTCTTGATATTACTTAGAAAAAGCTTCTATTTTGTTCAGGATGTTGAAATCATTCATTAGAGTGGTTGTTCTAGCCTTGAATGAAACGTTGATTTGATTGAAAGGGCCTTTGTTGGGTTGATTGAATGGGTTTTCCAAGAAAAACAACATTGCAGTTCTCTGAAGGTTCCTACATTTGAGGGCATTTTTTACTAAAATAGTCATTGAAAAAACAAATTCCAAAGTAGACATGCATTTGAAAAGATGCTTCATGTTTAGGTGGTGTTGATGGGTTATTGGATAACATCATTGACCTCACCATGGTGGTATGATCAGAAAGTTGACTCGCAATCATATTGTTTTCAGGACTAGAAATGGAGAACTCTTGGGAAGATTTCACATGAAGAAGGACTCTTGTTCCAGACTATTGAGTGTTTTGGGTCATGTTTCTAATTAATGTCCTAGAAGAAGTTGGTGTTTTTCCAACTCTATCCCCTCCTGTAGAATCATCAATCATGCTTCTATCAGTAAGACACAATCACTCATAAAAATATTGAATGAAAATTTGGTCACTGATTTGATGGTGGGGTAATATGAAACAATGTCTTTTGAAGTGTTCCCATTACTCATGCAATGTTTCACCTTGAGTTTTCCTAATTCCTCAAATCTCATTTCTAATGGATGAAGTTTTAGAAGAAGGAATAAATTTTTCAAGGAAAAAGTTCTTCAATTCATTCCAATCCCTAATCAAAGTAGAATGTGAATAGTAAAATAATTCTTGGGAAACTCTTTCTAATGAAAAAGGAAATGACCTCAACTTCATTTGATTTGATGCAACTCCCTAGGGTTTCATATTGACACAAAGATAAAAAAAATTCATGACGGTGTTTGTGTGGATCTTCCCCAGGAAAACCATTAAATTTTGGATGTTTTTGAATGAAACTTTATTTAATTTCAATCCCAGTAGGTGCATCATGATATTCAATAGGATTTTATTGATTTGAATCATAAGATGATTCCAATTCTTTTAAGGTAATATTTTCAGCCATTGGAATTTTAGTTTCAACCAGGTTTCCTATAAGAGAGTTTCTAGAAGATTAAAAACATGGGACAAGGGGATTTATGGTAGCACTATACCTAGAGTGAAAATTTCTATCAATTTCAGAATCCAATGGGAACAAATTTTTGTTATAATTTCAGGTCATGCAAAAACAATTTCCACACAAATCAACTCAAGAAACCTCCCCAGAAATGGCGCCAGTTGAAATGAGGATTATTTGTCAGGAAATCCTAAATATAAATTTTTTTCCCCAAAAACAATTCAATATAGCAGTCCCTGTATTGTGTCTTGAGGAGGTTCCAATTTGAGTTGCAAAACTGTCACTTTTTTTGTTTGATTGCACACAAAATGGAAATTTGGGGATTTTATTAAAGAATCATGAACAGAAAAAAGCTATATGGAATGATAATTTACGAATGAGAAAGTAAATTTATAGGAAATAAAATAAGTTGAAACCATAATCAATACAGTGGTTACAGACAAGCTTAACCACCCGAATACTCCCCTTTTTGTTGTTTAAAATTATCTCCCTAATGAATCTCTCAATGCATACCCAAATACCTCTGGATAAACACCTTATATTGCATTGAAATCATATTAAAACCACAATATGATTATTCCCCTTCTATATAAGTGATCCAATAATGTGAAGACCTCCAAATAATCAAACCTATTCAAAATCACTATGCTCAACGGAAAGACCTCACAGAAGAAATTTAAATGGGGAAATTGATTATTTTATTTCATAGATTGGGAAACCATTTGAAACAAACAAGTTGAAAATAAATTCAATAATGAAAACAATCGTTGTCATGAAAGAAATTTATGTTCAAGAGACATGTAATAGAGATTACATGTGAAGATCAAAACACGAAAGGGAGTGTCTGTCGGTTATTGTCATCCACAACCACGTGGTGATAATTCTCACATCACTTGAGCAGCCCACATCATCTCAATTCTAGGAAGTGTGAACACAATCATCATCAATGTCTCTACAAATCCAACCCCCCTGAAATGAAGTAAGATATGGGAAGATAAGGGGAGGAGGGTTCGAAATTCTTCTGTCTGGATTTTTTCTATCCAAATTTGGCTTATGTTTGGAACACTCCCATGCTGAATAAACATCTAGAACCTTCAAAATAGTTGTTCCAAATTATATCCTCTGTCTTTCCTGCAAATTTCAACTTCTTTGGAGACATGATTTTAAAGTTAGTAATTAATTACTCAATGGCTCTTGCTCTGCCCTAGGAGACTCTTAATCTCCCGCATAAGTGTTTCGCTCTCATAGTTCTATAATGATTGACTCTAACCTTGAAACTCATCATGAACACGCTCCGTGGAGTCTTCTTTCACTACCAGTTGGAATTAATATCTTTGGACACATGTATAATAATTTATGCATCATTGGTTGATGTGGGCTCCACATATCCAAACTTAAAAACTTTTCCCAAAGAATGATTTATTTGGGCCCTTAGATAGACGATTTAGAACTTGGTCCAGTTGACATATGTGAAGACCATATTCAAAGGGTGACGAAAAAAAAGTAATCATTCTAATTGGATAAATATGTAAAATGATATGCCCGAAACATCAAACTAGTGAAAAATGTTAAAAATCCAGAGTTAGGGAATTTTCACAATTTAGATCAGAAGACAACAAAATTCCGAAATTGATATAATTTTACACATAATGACACATTAATGAGGATTAAATCATTGAAATGTAGAAAAAATATATTGAAAATATCAGCTCTATCAGTATTATATTTATATTAAACTATCAAGATAATGATTTCATGTTCATGATTTTTTTATATGTGGATTTATTCCTATTGTAGTTTTCAAAAAGAGGTTTCATATTATATTATCATATTGTTTTAAATTATATCTTGATTTATAATATTTCATCTCAATAAAATGATTTATAGTTTCAGTTTTTCTTATAAAACATGATATTAAACATAATATTTATATAAATAAAAAATCACCCTAATATGTTTTGGGAGTTAGAAAACAAAAAAACATTCATTTTCACATATATTACTAACTCCAAATTAAACAAATTATACAGAATAAAATATATGTCAAATACCTTGATAATGAAATTTATTAATATGAGTCTATAATAAATTTAGTGGAGAACATATTATTTATAAAATTCATGTATTTAAATGTGGAATAATTCCTCAATTTTATATAATGATAATGAATGGAAAAGACATATATAGACACATATGACTATGTAATCACGAATTATCTACCAAATTGTAAACAATTTACAGATTTATGACTTGTCACTTCATTGAATAGATGAAATCTTTTCTCGGTATCAGGTAATAATTTCCGAATGTCATGGTACATACCCCTAACACATGGGTTTTAGTAACGAAATAGCCTAGTATACCATATGACTCGACACCTGACCTAACTCACCACAAGTCCCAACGAGAATTCATGATCTTCATTGGATGAAAACAAGTTATTATGTGTCACTTAAATCCCTTTGGGAATGATTTATCTCAACTAAATGAAAATATAGAAGAATAAAATAATTAATAATTCCAAAAACTCATAAACATGATATAATTCATAACTATGTAAAATAATCCAACCCACTAGAATATAAAAAAACTTAATAAAAAATAGAAATAACTAATATAGAGAAAATATATAAGAACATCTGAGAATAGAACATCTATCAACCAACACATGTTGAGCCCAAACCATCTCTATGCAACATTTGGTTTCCACCAACAAAAAACTAACTCCATTAAAGTCATGATGCTAGAAACTAAGTCCAAATAGAATCATTGATATGAAAATTAGTAATTGTCATCTAAAAGCTTTGTAGTACCACATAACGCATTGAAACAATGAAATGTGTTTCGAAATTAGATTCATAGATTCCATTTTGAGCATAAAATAAAATAATAATATTTTCAAATATTAAATATAAGAAATACCAAAAATATCTATCATCCCACCCAAAACTATCAACAATTTTTCAAAACCAAACCCAGATGTTTTGAATAGAAAACCCAAAATCTATATCCATATCAAATTTATATGTCCATTACTATTTTTCAAAACAAAAAATTTATTTTAATTAAATGAAGTTGATATCATTTTAAAATGTTAAGCTGGATTAAGACCTTTATTAATGCAATCATCCATGTTTAAAACCATCTAAATTACCCACACCCAAGATCCTTTAAATGAAAACCGGGTTTTTAGTACATCATTGAAATCACAATTTTAAATGAAGAAAACTCAACACCCCCATGGTCCAGCCACAAAAATTAGGATCTACACATCACAGAAAATTAATAATGAATCAACACAAGAGGATATTTCAAAATTGTCAATGAAATTAAATTGATATAATCTTGTACTAGATCAAACTTCCCTAAATCAAAAATCAACAAAACAAATGAATGTGTCTTCGACCATACCCAATGAATCATAATGTGCCAAGAATCTAACAATATTAGTGTATAAAAACTGTAACTAGCTGACTTCATTCTCTAAGTCCATACATTCATCCCACTAGCCATTATAATAATCACAAGTAAGAAAATTCCAAACATATCCCTTGGTCCCCTAATGAATGGTGGGAAACATGGGTCATGTGAACCAACTAAATGAGAACACTATATATTACACATTATAACTTATATCTCATTGCTAGTAAAGAATTGAGGCATAAAATCATCAATTTAATTCTATCCAAAAGTGATAAACATAGAAACACTCACCCCTCAATCAAATTGATGTGGGGCCAAATATCCATACATAACATTTCATCAAGGAATCAAAAGAACATTCCCAAAAGGGATAAAAACCTTAATCATATATTTCTCAAAAATCTACACAATGGTAAAAAAAATTATGCGGAAATCAAGGGGTTCCTCACTAAAACACAATTTAAAAAATATTTCAATTAGTCCATTAATAGTAATTCACAACTTATAATTCCAATTAATTCCTCATTCCATAAAATAATTTACAAAAACCATTATTAAATTTATAGAAAAAACATTTCCATTTAAAATAATTCAATTTCGACCTTATACAAGGGATAAATTCTTCCTAAATACAAAATACTGTAGAGTTCCATTATTTCTATAGAACTTTTTATAAATTACCACATAGAAAATTTTTTGGGTCTAGATAAAATTACCCGTTTTTTAAAATCATTTAAAGCTTACCCTTTATCATGGGTCACCCTATTTGATAACTAAAACAATGAAAAAAGTTTATCTATTTCCCATAAAATAATTTGAAATAATACACCATGTCCTTTTTTCGATGGGTAAAACACATTCTCATTTTAAATCACCACATAAAATCCACAAAATAACTAATTTCCAAACCAACTAGAGTTCAACAGCTCAATTCTAACTAAATTCCATTTTAAACCATGTTTTGACTAATTGAAAACTGAAGCTGGGTAAATAAAATTTAAAATACAGGGAAACCATTTCATAAATCCATGAGATCACTTCAAAAATGCTAATTTAAGTAAAAATTTCCATTTCAAACATGAAAAAATGGAATTCACATAATAATCAATTTTGCCAAGCTGAAAACACCATGAAATGATCTCAAATCACCATAATGTTTTCTCGTATAATAATACATTCATAAAAATAAAATGTGAAAAGTCAAATCACATCCAAAATTAATCATTTTAATAGTAATGCCTACCTAAAATAGATGAGAAACAATCTAAAACCCATTGATCATTTTCTCTATCAATGTCATCCATTCCATTAGGAATAGAAATGGTGTCTAAAACACCTGGTCCTAAAATCCAAGAATGATAGTTACACCAAGAACCCTAAAATCAAAGAACATGATATTTAAGGTTCATGGGGGAAAATAAAACTAAGAGGGAATATGTGGAAGAAGTATGAAGATGGAAATATAGGAATAATAACCTCAAATACTCTTTGAAAATTCGAAAATAATCCAAGAATCCAAGGGGAGGATGAAAATGGAGCTCCTCCCAAACTCTGAAGAGCCAGACGATGTACAAGAAAGGAATTGGGGATGAAATCCCTTCATAATTGAGATGTAAATTTTTAAGATTTCTTAATTTTTAAACACCTTGATTGGTAACAAGTTTCTTTAAATCGTGCAACAACCATGCAATTTCCATTTCTAAGTCCATGAGACTCCTCAAATAGTAGTCCATTGGAACTGTAGAGTTTAACAGGCCATGTTCAGACCATGCAACTTGGAACTATAAATAATTGTAGAACACACCACATACTTGTTCCATTGTTTCTTTAAATATTCATAAGTTAGGAACTACACCCCATAGACACTAAAGACCATGCATGATTTATCTTAAGAGACACACGAATTAGATATATTCATGCACATCCCACGTTGATAAACCATGTGAAATTTATAATGGACATAAATTTATATTTACAAATGAAGTCCCTATGGTTTCCCTCTAACTTTTCACCCTAACTATTCATTTTAGGAAATCCTCAAAAATTTCTATGTTCGAATCCAGAACTCCATGGAAACACAACTCAGACATCCACTTCGAAAAAGAATAAAACCAATAAGAACACAACAATATGATGTTGTCATATATTTCATCAATCAATAAGAAAATATTATCATCATATTATAATGATTCTATTTATTTAACATATCACATATAAAATACAAGATACCCTTCTCTCGACTCATAACAATCATTTATCCACTATCCTGGAATTCATATTTGTATCACCAACATTTATACTTAGAAATATATACACTCATCATTTCAATGAAAAACCATAATGAATACATTGACAAAAAATTATTTTACCTTAATTAAATCCATTCTACCCCTTTAAAAAATTAAATATGATTGACTTTAGTTTGTTAATATTTCATCTTCAATAAAGAGATATCTTAGTCAAGTCAAAAAAACTCTACAATTTAATATACTGTTAAATATTTAATTCATATGATAACCATAATCCAAGGTCATCATAAGATTTAAAAAATTCATTATTATTTATTTTACAATCAATACTACAATATTTAAAAAATACATCCCCAAATTCATACATATACTCATTATCTATATAGTTTAAATCCTATCATAACACATGAATATTTTAGAGAGACATTATCATGCATATAAAAATCATATATCCCAATCACTTTTGACGAGCCTCCACTATATCCCAATACACTCAAAAATTAAATTAATACTCAATGAATTTTCCTTTCATATCCTTATCAGGACACCATAATACCCAATGTTTTATTCAATTTTATGGAAGTTGAGTGTGGAAAAAATGTTTCAAATATTATATTTCAATCCTGAGAATATAATCACCACTCTAGTTTTAATTCCAAATAATGAGACTATTTTTCAAAATTATATCTCTAAAAACACAAATAATAAAACTAGACATTAAATCAATTAAAATTATTTTGTGTAAACATGTTTTTAAATATATGAATCCTCAAAACATATCTACCATAATCTTTGGAAAATTACACCAATCATTAATGTATAATATCAATAATTGGATGATTCTTCCTCAAAAATTGGTTATAAAGTATAAATTATAATCATTTCAGTACACCTCAATAATGTCCCCTCTTCTAGAAAGGTAAAAATTAGCACATTGGATATCATCACCATTAAAAAATATTTACTTATTTGTTTTCTACAAAGTAATATCATTACATAAAAAGGTCCTATATATAAATAAATAAATATATATATATCATTATGAAGAATTATATCCAAATTATTCTCATTTAACATAGTTTTAATACCTATCTTAAATCAAAATCAATAAATTAACATCACCAGATACTAATAATCATATAGATCTCAATTGTTTCATTTGTCTCAGCCTCCATAAATATTTGAGCTTATGAAATTATTATCATGGTGGGTGACTCCAAATATAAGCCTAAAATTTTTATCATATCATTATTGACTATATATTTCATGTAAAAAGTGATAATTCCGGTCTTAAATTTCTTATTTACCTATAATATCATCAAATTAAAATGTCACATGAATAAAATGAAGAAATAATATTAATCCATACATAGTATATAGAAGAGGGGAACAAAAAATATATAAAATAATTACTTTATTTAATTATGTTGAATGAGTACCACAAATCATTGATACTTCTATCTAATTATCTACATTGGAACTCCAAAAATACCTATCTCTCTAGTGAAAAGATTGTTATGTCATAACATTTCATAAGTTATCTTTTTCTCAAAATTTTATGTCAAAACCACCAAAATATAATACGACCTCTAAATATAGATGAAAATGGCCTAATTTCTCAATAAAACATCTATTTATCCAAAAAAATAATACTTCCATTCAAATAAATTATATATTTCACATAAAAAATAATGCATATATCAATTAATTTTTCTTCAATATACGCCATAGAAACTATATCAAAATTTAATCACATAAATAACACATTTTAAACATGAGCTAAATCAATATAATTCATACCTCTTTATATTATACCAAAATTTTCTCATATTAATTTTTCTCAGTCATGAGTTATTAATAATAGTTTTACCTAGGAAAAAATATGTTACATGCATCCTTTGGAACATTACCTTTTTAGGAATAAATGAACAAAATTTTATCTATAAAAAATATTCTATTTTGCAATAAGTAAACCCCACATGTACCTATATATTGAATCATGTGGAATAACCTGATACTAATTTTTCATGTCTTGGTATATGAGTAAGGTAAATCTCTAATACCACCTCTAATATCTTGATGTCCAGAGTCATTTGTAACTGTATCCACTCAAATAATAAGATTCAATACCATTAAATGTAACTTTTCACTACTACAATACAATATCATCTACCATTGTAAAAATAAATAATAAAAAAATATTATATACACCATTCCTTATAATAAAAATGATCACAGATAAATATAGTGTAATATAATAAATATACACATATAAATATATATTTCCAAATAGATTTAATGTATTATTAAACTGAGAATTGGGAAAAACAATGTGGTTGTGCTAATGAGGAATATAAAAAAATTATTTATCATAACCATCATTATTATATTTTAGAAAAAATCTTCCCCCACCCACACTTTCTAATATATGTGAACAGATAAGTAAAAAAACAATTTTTCCTGAAATGGAGAGAAATGATTTCTAATATAGCTATATCATGTTGTGAGTTGACTTCAAAGACCACTCATGTTAATGTGTATCAGCAATATATTAATTACCGAAAAATATAAATACCTCAACACACATCATCAACTAACATATTAACATCCACACATAAATTCATATCAAGATACCTTAATCACGCCACCACCACACCCATTGAGCTAATGTGTGTGTCTGTCTGAGCTTTTATATTTCCAAATACTAGAATAAGAATGATACATGTGAAAATTGCCTTATTATTGGCCTCTAGGAACCCATGATCTCAGCACAATGTCTCTATTTAATCCTTAGAAAGATTGGGTAGGATAACAATCATAACACACTATCCATCTAGAGAATCATGGTACACCTCCCTCAATAGATGTTGGAACTCATTCAACCCACACATGAATGGTATTCTCATAAAATAAATGTAATATCATAAAATAATGATATGATATCTCATGTACCACTATAAATTCCATATAAAATTAATCTACAATGATACATCTCTATATCATTATAAATTATCACCTCCTTTGATAATCTTTGTTAAACCTATAAATATGGGTTGGAAAAGAATATGCACTCAGTTCCATATCATCCACGTACATACCAATTTTTTCTATGAAAATGAGTGTAAACACACAGGTGAATCGTTGCTAACCTCAAGATTTGGATACTGGGTGTAAATAAGAATAAATATATAAATGTGTCATCAATGGTCTTTAACCCAATTATATGAGTGAGTATCTAAATAGGTAAATGTATATATCAT
Organism: Viscum album; assembly: GCA_963277665.1. Classification (NCBI taxonomy): domain Eukaryota; kingdom Viridiplantae; phylum Streptophyta; class Magnoliopsida; order Santalales; family Viscaceae; genus Viscum; species Viscum album. The sequence continues at coordinate 2,082,554,310 of OY728126.1, forward strand.
TATCAAAGTCTAATCTATGTTACTGGGTGAGTACCATAATAGACTCTCTAATTCACTATCACCATCAATATATACTAAACACTAGACATCCTCATGGATAAAAACAAGTTTGAGTGATAAAAATAATAACAATACATAATTTCTGATTAATATATATGTTGCAAGGAAAATTAATAAAATTAGTAAAAAATCATCAAAACATTTTCTAGGGTTTTCATATCCTTATAATTTCATAATCTAATTACAATTTACCACAATATGAAAGATCATTAATATTCACCCAATTACCTAATTATTTTTAACAAACTACAATTTAGTATGTGTTCACATTACATGAATTATATATTCTAAAAATAAAATAAAATTCTACTATATATTATAGAAATCAATTAAAAAGATAAATCACAATTATTTTTTTCATTAGAATAAATCATTACATAAAAAGTATAAATACATTCAATAAAATAAAAAATTAGTAAAATGTGATAATGGAGAAAAATATAAACAAAATGATATGAAGCATTAATTATTCAATATCATAGTCTCTAAAGAGAATTATACCACCATGTTTTAATATATATTTAATGAAAATAAATTGAAATATGATAGTAATTTTGAGGAATAAATGAATAATGTGGATGAGTTATTATTTGACATGTATATAAGTTTATATATCAGAAAATAATGGTTAATATAACCATTGGAGTAGTTGTTACATGACCATTTAATATAGTCATTATATGACCATTGAGGTATTACTATATAATCTTGGAAATATGTGGTAAGATATTCATTATGTTATAAATTAGGTATGAGTAATATTTTCAATGGGATACTTACTAAAAAGAATTTTATTTATTTGGAATAAAAAAATATTTTTATCTAATGTTTATGCATATTAATTTAACATGATTTATTATTTTGATCTATTTATGTACTAATTATAGATTTTTTAATTTAATATTTTTATTCATTTCATGGATTTATATTGACTTATTTTATTTTGATAATATTTGAAATAATAATCATATGTTTTGAAAACTATATGTGGTTTTCCATTAAAAATATTTTATCTTCTAAGAAAATAATTATATTTAAAATATTATCAGTTTTTATTTAAAACAATAAATTATCAATATTTTTTTAATAAAGAAGAACAATTATACATTTTTAATAATAATTAAAAAGTTGGATGGAATGTATTTAAAAAAAAAATATAAAAAACAGCATATGATAGTGAGTAGTAAATTTGAAGTATAAGGACTATTTTTGATAAAAAAAATTTGTATAAGATTATAAATTATAATTTATTTTAAATTTATTTCAAAAAAATATAAATAATTTCAAAATTAAAAATTTTAATTCATTATAGATATATGTTTAGTGATAAAATTTTATTCGAATCATTATTAAAAAATAAAATTTTGAATTCAAATTAAATTAAAAATATCATTATTTTATAATTATAATAGATTTTCACAAAAATTGAGAAATATATAATGTATTTTGGAATAATTGAGAAATAAAACAATCTTTTCAAAATATAAATAATTAAATTTCACTTGATTTTAATTTGAGTAATGGAGTTGAATTTCTTTTAAAAAAATAGACTCTATGTTTAATGTGAACTCTACAATCCGTAATTAAATGTGTTTTTAGACTGTTATGTTTTATTTTATATCATATAAAATACGTTGGAATATTTTACATACCTAAAAAAATTAATTTTTAAATTAAATATATGGATTTAAATTTATTAGAGCTTGATTAACCCATTTGATCTTTTTTTTAAATGGTGTTTGGGTTCAACTAGAATTTTACTACCAATTATAATATTTGTAACTAAAATTTTATAGGCAATAATATAAATCTATATAATATAGTTTACATGATAAGGAACTAAAGGTTTTAGTTAAATATTATATAATATATATAAGTTAATTCACATGAAAAGACTCTTGTACATACACATATACAATATGGATGTTTTGCTTACGTGGTATAACTAAAGTAAAAACTGGGGACTTATATATAACAGTGTGAAATTATAAGTATATTATATAATTTCTAATAAATATATGAGGATTAAAAAATTAAATTTATCTCAATTTTAAAATTTAAAAATTATATAATAAGATAATTATCTAAATGTATACCTTGTGCTTGTGTTGCGTAAATACAATCAACAATATTATCTTAAATATACTATATTGATAATAATGAGAATAAAAAAAATTCATTAATGTATTTGTATGATAAAAATACTAAACTATAATTTTATTTTAGAATTTAATTTCAAAAATTATATAATAGGGTAATTATTCAATATATTGACAAAATTACCACTTATTGAACATGCAATATTAGAAAAGTCAAAAATAGAGTATTTAAAATATATAAAGTGGTAATTTTAAGAGTATATAGATATTTTTATGGTTTTTAAGGATATTTAACCATGGAAATAATTTATTTAAATGTTAATATTTGAATACACAGATTTTACAAATATTTATACGGTCAAATTAAGAAATTAAAGGTGAAGATCCTTATAAATAATATTTTTTCATAAAAATAATAATAAATTATTATAAAAACAATATAATGAGCAATAATAGTATGTGAAATGGATTAAAAGTATTTTATTCTCTATTTATTATCAACATTACTGTAAAAAAATATATATTCTTTAACCTTTAAGGGCTAAATTTTTTTAGTAATGCCATAAAATCTTATTTATAAAAATATTTTTCCTTAAACCAATTCTAGAATAAATATAATGTTATAAATTCAATACATATTCAAGGAAAATTAATTTTACTATAATCCTTTAAAAAATTATATTCTTTTTTCATAATAAAAAGTCACAACGCCTTCATTATGAATAATATACATAAGGGATGCTTTGACTCTTTAATGTCAGTATATTAATTTTCATTATTTACTTTTTTAATTTATATTTATATTACTATTCTCAAATATTATATATAAAATTAATAACTTGTAATTTAAATTAATAAAATATTGTTATATTTGTATAATAACTAATTATAGGCAGTTCTATAATCAATCCTGTTTTATAATATGATTTTGTCTGGGTCAGTTAGACCGTGTTCATAAATGATACTAACCTATTTTTATAATTATAATTTTATAGGATTAAGAAAATATAAATATTAAATATTTTTGAAATAAAATTTTAATTTTATTTATTTTTATGGTTCTTGTACGGAAATGATCAAATTAATGTTTCTTATAAAGTGACTCATTATTATTCGTAAAGTTACCTAAAATGAAGAAGTTTTAGATTTCTACCTTATAAACCATACATGTAACTCCCATTAAATAAACATTTGAATTTATCATTCATTATAAAATTATTATTCTGGTATCTTGATCCTATTTTAGGTAATAAACATATGAATATGGAATGGTGATCAAGAACATAATAATAAAACTAACATTGAACTATAGATACTATATCCATATATTGAATGATATAAATAAACATTTACATATAAATAAGTATTAAATGAACATGAGGTATTCAAAATAAATTATGTAAATAACCTTTTCAAATTGCATATTATTTATCCAATGTTGACCACACATGGATTTAGTGCATATTCAGACAGGTAAAATATTAAAGAAATCTTTTTTTTCTATTGGTATCTCTTAGATTACCTATCCTTTCAATTGGTTCTTAATTTCTATGTTTTTAATATTATATTAACATTATTTAATTTTCTTTTTCACTCATTATGGATTACTTATGATTTTAGGAATGTATGTTTCTTCTATTTTTTTAAAATTTCACACTTGTTCAATGTTTTTTCCCCTTTATTATATTTTTATTAGATAACTTTGTATAAATGTTTTATTCTGATTTATTATTAATATAATTTTTTTCCTTTTTAATACATTTAGATTCTATTTAATCATATTTATTTTTCATATAACATTAAAATGAAAGATTTTTTTCTTCATTATGTTTTATAAAATTTCTCATCTTCCACTGAATCATTTTTCTTTTACGTTAATATCATTTTTTATAAATATTCTTATTAAACTAATACATCTACTCATATTTATTCTATGATTTCATTTTATTTTCCTATATATAGGTAATTAGTTAACCCATTATATCTTTTCCATCTTCGATTCATGGGGTAACTTTGATTTGCATACTAATGTTTTGAAATGCATTGTCCTTTTTTATTCTTGTCATGGTTCTTTGACATTATAAATGATGATCGATGAGAAAAATATATATCCCATTAATCCTTTGGGTAATGATTTATTCTCTAGATAGTTTATATTGGAATTAACTAGGTAGATTAATAAATTATAAGGGACTATGCATGATGTGAATATAATGTTCCTAAAATAATTCATGGTTATTATATTATCATTCTTCATGAAAATGATTTTTATTTATGATAATATTTCAATTACATAACAATAATTATAACAATTTATTTTAATATTGGATATAGGTTTATGATATAATATTAGTTCAATGTATCCTCTTATGAAAATGTTATGAACTATATTTATCCTCGTTAATTTTTTTATTTCAATGAATAATTTTATTGTTCTATTTTTTACACCATACAAAAAATTATATTCCCATCCTATGTTTCATAATCATTTTTATATGGAATAAGGATAAGTATGAATAAAAAATTAATAACTCATGTAATAATGTGTTTTTATACAAATATAATGTTACATTTTATAGGTACTATATCACGTATAAATGGATGTTTATTAGGTGTAGATGAGTTTTTATTATTTATTATTGTTAAGGGTTAAATTTCATAAATATTTAAAACACTAAACATTAAGGTCTTGGTAATGTGATTAATTATAATATTTATAGAAAAAACATAAAAATATAGATTTTTTCCATCATTAATATTGTTATGAGAGTAGATTTTATATAAAATTAGATTTGAATATGTAATCATATGAGTATAATTTAAATTAATTAGAAACAATTAGTGGTCAATATGTTTTTCAAGGATCATAAGCATGTTTTCCTAAATAATAATTACAATTTTTATTTTAAATATATTAAATTTATTCATGTCATAATTATAGGTTATCTATACCCAAGTTGATGAGTATATTTTTTTACAATATCATGTGTACTGATATCTATTCAAGATATTTTTCTTACCATAATAGTGTTATCCTTTTCTACAAACACTATGTATATGTTAGTATACATGGATTACTATTCATATCAATTTGATATAATTTTCCAGTGTTATAAGTAAAACCCCAAGATATTATAATGGTATTCTTAAACATATATTTTTTATGGTCTAGATACACGATATTAATATGATACTAATGATGTTTGACTATCAGGTGTTAGTAGATCCTAAAAATTTAGGCTTCTTCTCATTAGGATCATGCTTGGTGATCTATAAATGAGGTGAATATAATGAATGCCCTACCAATAGAAACACATCATATATTTAGTTTCATTATATGATATTATCTGTATATATTTTGTATTGGTCTCTTAGAAAGAGATCATTATCAATGTGAATCATTTGATCAAAAATGATTCTTCATGATCAAATATATGAAATTTTGCTTTTATGGAGTGGGATATGGTATTGGGTGAATCATTGGTGGTATAAAATTGATTTAATTATTAAGATAATAATTTTCACCTATAAATATAAGATGAAGTGGTATTTGGAAACATGAATTTTATATTTGTGCCTTGAATAATTCATTTACAATGGTAGATGAAGTAAATTGAAACTAATATTGAAAAAACAATATAAATAAATCATTAATGGATGATGAAAAAAAGTGTACATCCTAATTTTTATAATATCATGAGACAAAGGGATTATTATATATAGTGTTTCTTTATAAGAGGTAGTGATAACTATGACTTATCTTTATTTCTTTAAGGTCCATGATTTTTTTCTATGTACCACTCTTGGTCTATGAGTATTACTCATTACTAACATGATTTGATCTTAAAGGATCACCCATAAAGTATATCCTCACATTCCATGAATTTTGAAGAATTGGATTTTAAGATGAATTTTACTCTATATATGTGGGTTATGAAAATTATAGTTTTAATTATCCCAAGTACATGATGAATAAATAAAATTATATATTATTTGGGATTATAATTATCTAAATTAAATTTATTTCTCAAGGTGTTCACAATTTATTTTAGTATAAAATTGAATAAATGAAAAATAGTTTTTAAAATATATATTATTTATTTAGGGATCATTAAACAAAATCAAGATGAAAAATCCTATTAAATGGTCCATTATTCATCAAGAGATATTTAATAGTCCCATAAGCCTTTGTCAATATATTTGTTACATAACCGGCATATTTACTAAGTCATTATTTTTATATTGGAATGGTTTAAGAGAGTTAACTTGTGTAAGGGAATAACTAAACTTTTGGATAGTTAAGCCTAAATATTTGTGACATTTTTTCATCCATGAATATTAAGGTGAGTAATTTTCATCTATTTATTTTCTCCCTATTCAAATCTCAAGTTTTAGAGGGAGAATCCTAAAGTAAAAACATGATATGACTTATTTAGTCAAATGAATAAATCATTTGTTCTTCCTACAATCTATAGGGAATTAAAAAGAACATACATATTATATTATAGAACATGATAAATTAAAAAATATGACTCAAGAAAAATATTGAATATTTTTACGTTCTAAAGGGTTTATTATGTGGTTCCTTGGAGCTAAAATAATATATAGATGTTTTTATTACTCTAAGATCACATTGTTTCACCATTTTACCAATTTATTTATGTTTCTATAGAAAAAATTATTTTTACAAGAACCCCATGATGAACCCAGTCATTGGTAAACAAAATATAGTTTTTCTTTATAGATCTTTTATGAATGTTTTATAAATACGTGTTATGATTTATTTTTTACTCGAGTTAATTATATTTTGGGATATTTATAATATATTTTGGGTCCTTATATGACTGATGATTAGATAACTACTGGTTTTATAATTTTTCATTGCTTTATATATGAAATTTTATGAAATTTTAGATGTTTTTAAATATATTATTGGATATAAGAGAAATATTCACAACTATTATAAAATAAATTATATAAAAATATTTTTTTGTTCTGGTATTAATAATTAAAAAATCATTTATTATTAATGACATGGGTATGTAATCATATTGAAGTTTCATTATTATATTTTTGTCAAAAAAAATTGTGATAGATTGTATGGAAAATATCACACTTATTTTTTACCCCACATATATTATTTAATTGAAATCATTACTATAAAATCTCATTCAAGTTATTTGGATACTGTAGTAACCCCGAAAACTGTATCCTACAGTTAGTGTCTTTAGTATAACATTGGATTAAGATAAAAGAAAACATAGTACAAAGGGGAAAATACTTTAGTAAACTTGGTAAAATAGATAAATACATGATACACTTATTATATTTGAATACAAAATGTATAATATAATTTTTTTGAGAATAAATTTATTCAATCATTGAGCCATTCATATTAGTCATATTAAACTACCTTAAATACAAGGGAACAAAAAAAATAAGGGTGAGAGAAAATTATTAGTAAGGGTTAATTACAATGAAAGTAATCATGAATAAATGAATCATCATAAATATAGATTTAAAATATAGAAATTCAATATCCGAGAACACAACTAATTTCACTAGTTGACTAGCATAATCAATGGAAAGTTAAATAACATAAAAATAATTTATTTTCATAAATAAATTTACAATCATAAATTTATAAAAATCTTCCAATATTGAAATTTAAATAATTAAAAAAATCTATTAATAGATAACTAAAAATGAAATTCGTCAATGGATAATATCATTATAAAAATATCATGGATAATAATAATTGAACTCCAAATGATGGAAATTCTTAATTATTAGACATCATGTATCTTAGGTACGTGAAATGTTTACCATAAATACCTTTCATAATATTTAAAACCCATTAACAAAGGCTTTCCAAATGAATCATCCCATGAGACTACAGTTGCATCAGAGGACATTCTATAAGTAGTCTTCAACCCGTGTCATGGATGTCCAAATAATTTTTCATATATCAAATAATAGATTTAATTTATAAAAAATGTTCCTTATCATAATGTATATGTATTGTGTAACGAATATATATTTATCAATATTTCTTTAGAAGATAAAATAAAATCATTATAAACAAAATTTATTAAAATGGTACATGATTTATTAAATAAGAATATCCATGATTAATAATAAAGATATTTAGGGTAAAATTAATATGTAATAATCATAAAAAGGTTAATAATTCATAGAGAAGTTAACGAATTCAAAATGAAACAAATGAGTGACGCTTAATACTATATATTTTTTAAAATATTCATCAATCATCATTATGAAAAATAAGGATAATATCAATATATTCCCTTTAAAGTACTAATAAAGGTATTTTTCATTGATGAATATAAATATAATAAAATGGTCTTTAAGAACATCATAGAAGAAAATATCTTTTTAATTTTAATGAACATTTTAAAATTATTTTCCTACAAAATAAACTTAAAAAAATTTCTTCTTTAAAAATATTCTCTTAAATTTGCAGTGGAATATTAAAATAAATTATGGTAATGATAGTGAGAAATTACATAACTTTCCTAAAAGTTAACTGAATAATCTTTTTTCATTGTGAATTTTTTTTATGAAATTTTCTTATTCAAAAAATAACCAGAATAATCCTTTCAAGTTTTTGATAATATCCAAATGGGAATTGTTTTGAAAATGATGTAATATTACATTGGAAATTTTTTGAAATGAAATAAACATGTGAAAATATCAAAAATAAATCATTATTAAAAGGTTAAAAACGTTTTTTAAATTTTTTTATAAAACATTCTTTTGGAAGAAAACATATTTTTTACCAAAGAGATAAATTAATTCATTTTTTAATAAAAATAATTTTCAAATCATTTTAAGTAACAAATAGAGGGTAAATTGTTAGATTAAATTAAAATATTCTTAATAACACTTGGATAATAAAATTAATGGTTTTAATAATCAATGATCAAATAATTTCTATCACGACCCGTCCTCGGGGCCCGTGCCGTGACTACCCCAAGCCCGCCTTCCATAGGCCAGGGGCTGGCGACTAGCACCAATGCGTAAATCCCGGTAAAAAGGGAAGGCATTGCCTTTTTAAAGTAAACAAGCACCACAGAGTAAGCAAGCAGAAAAAGTAAACACTAAGTAAAAACTGAGTACAACTGTAAGTGCAGAAAGTAAGTGGGATAGTATACAAACCCGAACTGAAATTAAAGTACAACTCGAAAGGGAAAACAGCAACTGAAGAGTATAAGCCGCTACGCCGAGATGTCCCCTGGAAATCCCACCTGAAGGGTGGGTACAGATAGCTCTACTGCTCCTCGGGTCCCGTTGTCCGCTCCGAGCACGTCCCGCCCAGTGGTCCACCTCCAGGTACCGTCCTGTTCTGCAAGCCTCAGCCACGATCAATGATGTCTGTCGTTTTCAACCAACACAACGTAGTGCGAGCATAGCCCGTGTAGGGGTGAGTATAAGCTACTCAGTAGGGACCCCGAGACCCCCGAAGGTCTCCCAAAATCCACAATGGATAAACACAAAGGAAAGATACAATCACGAAGAAAAAACCGACACAGCTTAGGTATATTCCTATACATATACCTAAGTCATCAATTCCAATACGCTCCAACCTTTGAGCCCAAGTACAACTTAGTCCACATAGGAATGTATACGTATTCCACACAGGAAAGCAAAACGTAATCCACATAGGATAGCACAACACAATCCACACAGGAAGAAAACAGGATTCAGCTCACACAGGTATATTTCTTGGAAGATGATAGAGATGATCACTGGTCTATCTAAGTCTTCGGACCCACAAAGGATCGATAGGTACTAACCCCCGCTAAGACCCACACAGGATTGGTAGGAAACTAACCCCCGCAAAGACCCACACAATATCGGACCCACCCAGGATCTGTAGGCGCTGGCTCACACAGAACCGCTGAGCACTGACCTACATAGGATCGGACCCACATAGGATCGGTAGCACTGATCCACATAGGATCGCTGAGTGCTATAGTCGTCGTCATCGAATCCAATGAGGATCTATGCACAGTCGTCGTCACAGTCACAGTAGCAGTCGCATCCAGCTCTAGGGTTCCCGTACACAGCAAGCTCGTTCGGGAGGGTCCGCTCCATGAGCCAAGAGTCTGATACATACACTGACATATAGTCCAGAGTTGATGTATCCAAAAGTTCTGTATCGTCAATAGGAACTCAACGTCGCAGACGGCGCGTCGATCGGACGCTCGGTCTGAGAGTTATTGGCTTTTTCGTCCCAGGGGCCCCGTTGGTTTTTAAGGCAAAACCAACCTGACCGTACTCCACCTGCATCCAAACCTCGAGCGGTGTATGACAAAAGATCCGTCTCACTAAGAGGAACATAACAAAGTTGCTGGCACGTCAATCGGACGTACGTAGCTCAAGATATGAGTGTTTCCGCTCCGAGGGCCCGGTTGGTTTCGTGTACGAACCAACTCGGCCAAACTCAAAGTATTCCAAAACATTGAGTGTGATATTAAACGACCGTCTCATTCTAAGGATCGTGTCGCCGCTGACGGCGCGTCGATCGGAGGTCCGTAGCCCGAGTTATGGGCAATTGAATTCAATTAGTCCGAAAATGGGGGTTTCGGACCCGGACCGACCCGGACCGAGACCCCCCGGGCGGCCCAAACCGGGTCGACCCGCCCCGGGTCCGGGTTGGCCCGGCCCGTCCTGGAAGACCGGCTAGGCGCCAGTTCGGCTGGGCACAACGCGCCCAGCGCGCTGCCAGCTCGGCCTTGGGCCAAGTTGTTGGAAAAAGGGGGGCCGCCTTCCCCCCTTGTGTAATCGCCCCCCCCCCCCCCCCTCATTTATGGGGGGCTGTTTGAAGCCGGCCGGGGGAATTTAATTCCCTCAGCTTCTCCCTTTCTGGCCGGCCCGACCTGGCTGGCCGGTTCCTTCTCAACGGGACCTGCGGTGGCCGGTCACCTTGCTCTGCCGCGGCCCGGAACCGGCCGCGACCCTGGTCGTCCGGAGTGGTGCGACGGCACCGCACCCCTCCACCGCGGCCCCACTCCGGCCGCGACGTCTTCAGTTTTATTCGACGCGGCGCGACGGCGTCGCGTTCTTAAACTTCATTCCATGGCGCTGCGCGATGGAGCCGCGCATTTCATTCCGCAAGAATCCGCGTGGTGCGACAGCACAACGTTCTCCCGTACCAACCCCAAGGAACCAACATGAAAAAATAACGAGGAAGGTCGTCCATGTTTGTGCGGTCTGACCCCCTCGCGTTATTCGATAACAAAGGTTTAAATCCAAAAAGTTCATCAAGTTGGTATTCATGAACAAATAAAATAAATAAAACCCCTACCTCGGTTCAGGAACGGTGTTTGTCAATGAGTCGTGGTAGACGAGCGTCGCAGTGGTCGGGCGTCATGGAAAATGAACGTCGAGGTCGTGAAGCGAGGATTCAAAGTCGTTGACGGAGATTTTGTTGTGGAAAACCATTTCGGAAGAGACGACGCGTAAGAAGAACGCCGCGTCGCGGATACGACGTCGCGGATGAACCGTGTTCTTCGGCGGAGAAGTTCTTCGTTGAAGAACGGTGTTCTTCGCGTTCTTCATCGAGGTTGAAGAAGAAGAAGACTCCACGCTTCCCAATCCTCTCAAGGTTGCAAAATTCTAACAATAATAAAATAAGACCAAGTCTTATTTTATTAACATAACCTAACTATTTGAATTTCAAGAGTTTGGAATTAAGTAACTCACTTAATTAATTATAACAAGTTGTCAAAAATTAATGAAAGTGAGTTAATGTGGAGTTAGGAAAATGAGGGGTTAATAGGGGTTAGGGAGTTTAAGGAATTTGAAAAGGTGGGGGTTCGTGTGGGCCCCACCCATTCAAATATCCACACAAGGGAAGTTGGGTGGATGTGGGCCCACCACCAACTTCCCACGGGAGAAGTTAACCACATGACATGAAATAAAATTGATTCAACAATTTTATTTACTTTTTTAATTAAACGCCAAAAATTATCTTCTTCTCCCGCACAAATTCAACTACGGTAAAGGTTCCCTTAAGCGATTACCGGCATTGCGAGTTCATCGGTGCCATCAGATTTCAATTCTGAGCACCAGTTCAAAAGATAGGAAAACCCGCTCGTTCGTTCACTGAACGTACCCGAGCCAAACTTCGTAAATTGATTCCGGGCACTCCGGGCCTTGGAATCAAGTTCCGTCAGAAACCACGTTCTTGTAAAATCCCAAAGAAAATTAAGAAAAAATTTACCTGGAATTTTACGGGTCTTTACATTACTCCCACCTCAGGGATTTACGTCCCCATAAAGATACATCAAAACAAGGGAAACAAATGACGGTACTGAGCACACATCTGAGCCTCCCGCTCCCAAGTGCTCTTCTGGAGGTTCCCGTGCTGCCATCTGATGCGCACTAGAGGAATCGACCATCCATGTAGGACCCGCTCCTGTCGATCCTCGATCTCCACCGGGACCTCCGTAAAAGTCACCCCATCGTCAACGTCAAGCTCCCCATGGTCAATGATGTGCGTCGGGTCATGCACGTATCTCCTCAGCTGAGATACGTGGAAGACGTCGTGCACCCGGTGCAACTGAGGTGGTAGAGCCAGACGATAAGCCACCTCACCAATCCGACTGAGGACCTGGAATGGTCCGATGAAGCGCGAGGATAACTTGTCGCCCCGGCCAAATCTCCAAAATCCACGTCGAGGTGAGACATGCAAGAAGACGTGGTCACCATCCTCGAAATCTAGTGGCCTCCGCCTCCTGTCAGCGTAAGACTTCTGCTGGCTCTGAGCTGCCCTCATCCGCTCCTGGATGACCTGGACCATCTCTGTCATGGCCTAGACCATCTCCGGCCCCACAAGTGCTGACTCCCCAGGGTCTGTACAGCACAAAGGAGATCTACAAGGTCGGTAGTACAACACCTCATACATTGCCATCCCGATGGTGGAGTGGTAGCTGTTGTTGTATGAAAACTCCACCAAGGGTTGGTGGTCCTCCCAGCTACGACCAATGTTGAGGACACATGCGCGGACCATGTCCTCGAGAGTCTGAATGGTCCTATCCATCTGACCATCCGTCTGAGGGTGAAAGGCTATGCTCAGACGTAGCTGCATCCCGAATGCCTCTTGCAACCCCTTCCAAAGCCGGGAAGTAAAGTGAGCATCTCGATCGGAGACAATAGATGATGGAACACCATGAATCCGAACAATCTCATGAATGTAAAGATGCCCAAAGCTCTCCACTGAGCCCTGCTCTCTGATGGGTAAGAAGTGAGCCGACTTGGTGAGTCGGTCGACAATCACCCAGATGGAGTCGTGACCTCTGGAAGTGCGTGGAAGTCCAGTCACGAAGTTCATAGATATCCCATCCCACTTCCACTCCGGGACCTCCAAGGGTTGTACCAAGCCTGCTGGTACCTGGTGCTCAGCCTTCACCTGCTGGCAGGTGAGTCATCGAGAAACGAACTCTGCCACAGCCTTCTTCATGCCTGGCCACCAATGCTATCGTTTGAGGTCCTGGTACATCTTCTCCACTCCAGGATGTACCTCCAAAGGAGAATTTTGAAACTCTCTCAACACCACCTCTCATAAAGAAACTGGTACCAAGGTACGTCCTCTGAAAAGGATGTCGTGATCTGCTCCAATGGAGAAGCCATTAGGTGCCTGTCCTGAGGATATCTGTGCACGCCGTATCTCACAGTCTACGTCCCCATGTAGTGCCTCTCTGACCCACTGTAGTAGTGGAGGAGTGACTGTGAGAGACTGAAGGAAGGATGCTCCATCTCTATCCACGAAGGATATCTACAAAGCGGCTAGCTGCTCTATCGCCTCCTCAAGTAGCTGAATTCCAGTCCCCCTGCTGAGGGCATCGGCTACCACGTTCCCCTTCCCAGGAGTATAGACTATCTCAAAGTCATCGTCCTGGAGGAACTCGAGCCATCACCGCTGTCTCAGGATCAGGTCCTTCTGCGAGAAGATGTACCTGAGACTCTGGTGGTCATAAAACACTATAAAGTGCTCGCCCATCAGATAGTGTCACCATGTCTTCAGAGAGAAGACAACTTCTGCTAACTCCATGTAATGGGTAGCGTAGTTCTACTCATGCGGCCTCAACTGACGTGATCCATAGGCGATCACTGCCTGCTCCTGCATCAGGACACATCTGAGTCCAGTCCCTTATGCATCGCAGTAGACTACATACCCTACTCCCTCCTCAGGAAACCTCAAGATAGGTGCGCTGGTCAATCTCTGTCTCAGCTCCTGGATGCTCTGCTGACATCTTTCTGACCACAAAAAGGGTGTCCCCTTCTTCGTCGAAGATGAGAGTGGTACCGCAACTCTGGAGAAGTCTGGAATGAATCTCCTATAGTATCCAGCTAGTCCCAAGAAACTCCGCACCTCCGTCATGCTCTTGGGTGGCTCCCAAGCTAACACTGCCTCGATCTTTGAAGGATCCACTGCAAATCTATCCTCAGAGATGAAGTGTCCCAAGAAGTGGACCTCACGTATCCAGAGCTTGCTCTTCCAAAGCTTACCATAAAGCTGGTGCTCTCAGAGTGTGTCTAGTACAACCCGTAAGTTGTAGGCATGCTCCTCCTCAGTCGTCGAGTAAATAAAAAAGTCGTCGATGAAGACTACGAAAAATCGATCGAGGTATGGTTGAAAGATACTATTCATGAGGGCCATGAACACTGCTGGAGCATTGGTTATGCCGAATTGCATAACCAAGAACTCATAGTGGAAATACCGACATCTGAAGGCCGTCTTCTGCACGTCCTCGTCTCGAACTCTAAGCTGATGATAGCCTGACCTGAGGTCTATCTTTGAGAACCACCGTGATCCCTTGAGCTGATCAAAGAGGTCATCAATCCTCGGTAGCGGATACTTGTTCCTCACTGTCACCTAGTTCAGGCGACGGTAGTCGACACACAGTCACAAGCTCCCGTCCGCCTTCTTGGCAAGCAATATCGGGGAAGCCTATGGTGAAACACTGGGTCGGATGAACCCCTTTCCCTGCAAGTCCTCCAACTGTACCCGTAGCTCTCGAAGCTTGGTGGGAGCCATTCGATATGCTGGAGTTGATATCGGGGTTGTCCCGGGGTATATGTCAATATAAAAGTCTGCCTCTCTACGAGGAGGTGGCCCTGGAATGTCGACGGGGAAGACGTCCGCAAACTGATCCACTACTGCAGGAAAACCAGGACTCCACATGTCAACAGCTCCTAGGATGAGGCTAGCCAACTGATGAGTAATGGGTTGTCTTCTCCTCCGCGGAAGTCCATCCTGTTTTGCAAAGGCTCCCTTCTCACCGGTGAAGGTGAACCTACTCCTATCGGTTCGTACACATCGCAACTTGCGCCTAAAATAGTCAATCTATGCATGGACCATAGATAACCAATCAATGCCCAGGATGACGTCGTAAGGCCTCGACGCTGCTACAAGAAGATCCCATCCGAAGATCTCGCCTCCTAGAGTAAGCTCACATTGCTGGCACCAGTGCGTAATCATCGAGTCTGCTCCCGTAGGAGTCTCTAGCCGTAAGGATCGAGCCAACGACTCTGTCGGAATCTCCGAGCTCCGAACAAGGGCATCCGCTATGAAAGAGTGACTCACTCCTGTGTCTATAAGAACAATAGAAAGGGTGGAATACACACAGATAGTACCTCGAATCATCTTGGGCGTGCCGTGGTCGTAGGTCTCTGCTGCCTGGATCTGTGCCTGTCTCTACCCGCCAACTCCCTGTGGTCGGGGTGGACCTCCTGGTGGTGGTGGTGGTAAAGCCTCAAAGCGTCGCCCACCACCTACTGCTTGGCCAGCTCCCCTGCCTCGTCCGCCTTCTTCCTGCAGACCGCCACGGTCAACCCTATACCTCTGCCTCGGGGGTCCCTCAACCGTCTGCTTCTCCTCAGCACGACGTGTCGGGTAGTCACGAGTCATGTGGCCCTGCCCGCAGCATGAGTATCACTGCATGCCTCTCGAAAGACTGGCTCCGCGCTGTGTGCCCCGCACTGCTGATCCAGTGTCTTGAGGTCGTCCACCTGAGGGTCTGGTCTGCTTGGACCCATGAGTCATCCGTCGACTACCTTCTGTAGAAGACTCTGCTACGTGCCGCCCTGTGGTAGGTCTCGGCGCTGGTGTAGACTCACTAAAGAAAGCTCTCGATAAAAAGGGCTCGCTCCAGTACTCCTGTCTGAGTCGGAATGCTGAGGGAGATCAGTGATGCCCTGATCTCGTGTCTCAATCCCTGTTCAAAGGTCAGGGCCAGGAAGAATGGGTATTGTACCATGTCGGTCGAGTAGCGCGAGTGATCGGTAAATCTCACCGAGTACTGGGCAACCGTCATGCTGCCCTGTCGCAGCTGAAGAAGCTCCTGAATGCGCACCGCACGGAGGGTGGCTGGGACAAACTCTGAGTGGAAGAGGCTCTCAATGTCTGTCCAGAGTAGAGATGCCTCATCGTGCACCTGGAGCATCAAGCTCCACCATCGGCCCACTGCTACGTGCAGAAGGTTCGCAGCGACGATCACCATGAGGTCTGCTGGTGTCCTCACTAGCCTGAAAACTCATACGACTGCCTCCATCCAGTCCTCGGCTGCCTGGGGGTCCATCTCCCCACAGAACCTGGGTGGTCGCTGGCGTTGGAACTCATGCAGTGTGCTGAGGCGACGTGCATCGTCAGCGGCTGGTGCTGGAAGTATCGGGGGATCGGCGGGTAGAGCTACCATCGGTGGCACTGCTGACAATGGGCCCTACACCGAGGCCTCGTCGCTCGGTGGGCTGTCATCACACTCGACTCTCAGAACCCTAGATGGTTGCTGTCGTGCGGCCATCCTGAAAAGGAAACAGGTGCGCCACTATCAGAATAGTATACCTGGTGAGCTGATACAATGTAATCACAATGAAAACTTGAAACACACATGCAATCAATTTTTTCGTTCATTAAGTCAGAAATCAGAAGTTAGGGTCCTGGTATACGGATACGTCGGCCGCCACACCAACACTGGACTCCCTGGACTGATAACCACACCCAATACGCTAAACACTATTGCTTCACATAGAAAAGATCAGAGTCCGCGGTAGAACTGAACTCCTCTGATACCAATTTGTCACGACCCTTCCTCGGGGCCCGTGCCGTGACTACCCCAAGCCCGCCTTCCATAGGCCAGGGGCTGGCAACTAGCACCAAGGCGTAAATCCCGGTAAAAATGGAAGGCATTGCCTTTGTAAGGTAAACAAGCACCACAGAGTAAGCAAGTGGAAAAATTAAACACTAAGTAAAAACTGAGTACAACTGTAAGTGCGTAAAGTAAGTGGGCCAGTAAACAAATCCAAACTGAAAGTAAAGTACAACTCGAAACGGAAAACAGCAACTGAAAAGTAATAGCCGCTACGCCGAGCTATCCGCTAAAAATCCCACCTGAAGGGTGGGTACAGATAGCTTCATTGCTCCTCGGGTCCCGCCGTCCGCTCCGAGCACGTCCCGCCGAGTGGTCCACCTCCAGGTACCGTCCTATTCTGCAAGCCTCAACCACGATCAACGATGTCCATCATATGAAACCAACACAACGTAGTGCGAGAATAGATCGTGCAGGGGTGAGTATAAGCTACTCAGTAGGGACCCCAAGACCCCCGAAGGTCTCCCAAAATCCACAAAGAATAAACACAAAGGAAAGATACAATCACGAATGAACAACCAACACAGCTTAGGTATATTCCCATACATATACCTAAGTCATCAATTACAATACGCTCCAACCTCCGAGCCTAAGTACAACTCAGTCCACAAAGGAAATTATACGTATTCCACACAGGAAAGCAAAACGTAACCCACATAGGATAGAACAACACAATCCACACAGGAAGAAAATAGGATTCAGCTCACACAGGTATACTTCTTCGAAGACGATAGAGATGATCACTAATCCATCTAAGTCGTCGGACCCACAAAGGATCGATAGGTACTAACCCCCGCAAAGACCGACACAAGATCAGTAGGAAACTAACCCCCGCAAAGACCCACACAGGATCGGACCCACACATGATCAGTAGTAATGATCCACATAGGATCGTTGAGTGCTATAGTCGTCGTCATCGAATCCACTGAGGATCTCTGCACGGTCGTCATCACAGTCACAGTAGCAGTCGCAACCAGCTCTAGGGTTCCTGCACACAGCAAGCTCGTTCGGGAGGGTCTGCTCCACGAGCCGAGAGTCTGATACATCAACTGACACATAGTCCAAATTTGATGTATCCAAAAGTTCCATATCGTCAACAGGAACTCAACGTCGCAGACGGCGCGTCGATCGGACGCCCGGTCTGAGAGTTATTGGCTTTTTCGTCCCAGGGGCCCAGTTGGTTTTTAAGGCAAAACCACCCTGACCGTACTCCACCTACGTCCAAACCTCGGACGGTGTATTCCAAAAGATCCTTCTCACTAAGAGGAACATAACAAAGTCAATGGTACATCAATCGGACGTTCGTAGCTCAAGATATGAGCGTTTCCGCTCCAAGGGCCGGGTTGGTTTCGTGTACGAACCAACCCGGCCGAAGTTAAAGTATTCCGAAACCTTGAGTGCGATATGTCGAAACGACCGTCTCGTTCTAAGGATCATGTCACCATTGACGGTGCGTCGATCGGAGGTCCGTATCCCGAGTTATGGGAAATTGAAGCCAGTTAGTCCGAAAACGGGGGTTTCGGGCCCAGACCGACCCGGGCCGAGACCCCCCGGTCATCTCGAACCGGGTCGACCCACCCCAGGTCTGGGTCGGCCCGGCCCGGAACGGCCCGGCCCAGCCTGGCAGACCGGCCAGGCGCCGGTTCGACTGGGCACAGTGCGCCCAGCGCGCTGCCAGCTCCGCCTTCGGCCCACCTGTTGGAAAAGGGGGGGGGGGGTGCCCCCCTTGTGTAACCACGGCCCCCCTCATTTATGGGGGGCCGTTTGAAGCTGGCCGGGGGAATTTAATTCCCCTGGATTCCCCCTTTCCGGCCGGCCTGACCTGGCCGGCCGGTTCCTTCTCAACGGGACCGGAGGTGGCCGGTCCCCTTCCATCTCCGACACCGGCGGCCCGGCTAGCCGCCGGTCACCTTGCTCCTTCGCGGCCCGGAGCCGGCCGCGGCCCTTGTCGTCCGGGGCGGTGTGACGACATTGTGCCCCTCTGCCGCAGCCCCACTCCGGCCGCGACATCTTCGGTTTTCTTCGACGCGGTGCGACGGCGTCACGTTCTTAAACTTCATTCCACGGTGCGGCGCGACGGGGCCACGCATTTCTTTCCGCAAGAATTCGCGTGGTGCGACAGCACCACGTTCTCCCATACCAACCACAAGGAACCAACACGAAAAAATAAGGAGGAGGGTCAGCCATGTTTATGCGGTCCGACCCCCTCGCGTTATTCAATAACAAAGGTTTAAATCCGCAAAATTCGTCATGTAGGTATTCACGAACAAATAAAATAAATAAAGCCCCTACCTCGGTTCAAGAATGGTGTTCGTCAACGAGTCACGGAAGACGAGCGTCGCGGAGGTCGGGCATCGCGGAAAATGAACGTCGACATCGCAAAGCGAGGATTCGAAGTCGTTGACGGATATTTCGTCACGGAAAACCGTCGCGGAAGAGATGACGCAGAAGAAGAACGTCGCGTCGCAGATAATGCGTCGTGGAAGAACCGTGTTCTTCAGCGGAGAAGTTCTTCGTTGAAGAACGGTGTTCTTCGCATTCTTCGTCGAGGTTGAAGAAGAAGAAGACTCCACGCTTCCCAATCCTCTAAAGGTTGCAAAATTCTAACAATAATAAAATAAGACCAAGTCTTATTTTATTAACACAACCTAACCATTTGAATTTCAAGAGTTTGAAATTATGTAACTCACTTAATTAATTATAAAAAGTTGTCAAAAATTAATAAAATTGAGTTAATGGGGAGTTAGGAAAATGAGGGGTTAAGAGGGGTTAGAGAGTTTAAGGAATTTGAAAAGGTGGGGGGTTCGTGTGGGCCCCACCCTTTCAAATATCCACACATGGGAAGTTGGGTGGATGTGGGCCCACTACCAACTTCCCATGGGATAAGTTAACCACATGACATGAAATAAAATTGATTCAACAATTTTATTTACTTTTTTAATTAAACCCCAAAAATTAACTTCTTCTCCCTCAAAAACGCAACTACGGTAAAGGTTCCCTTAAGCGATTAACGGCATTGCGAGTACATCGGTTCCATGGGATTTCAATTCCGAGCACCGGTTCAAAAGATAGGAAAACCCGCTCGTTCGTTCACTGAACGTACCCGAGCCAAACTTCGGAAATTGATTCCGAGCACTCCGGGCCTCGGAATCAAGTGCCTTTAGAAACCGCGTTCTTGTAAAATCCCAAAGAAAATTAAGAAAAAATTTCCCTTGAATTTTACGGGTCTTTATAGTTTCATTCAATTGAAATTCAAAAATAACAATCTTTAATAAATTAATATTTTGAATTAAAGGATAAAAATGATTATAAAATTTAAGCAAGAATCAAGAAATGAATAAATTATTTGTATCAACTATAAGAAAAATAAAAAATTTATAAATACATGAAAATATAATAAAATTTTGTTAATCCAAAATTTGTATAATATTGATTCTAATGAGAAAGTAATATAACCTAATGAAAATAAATTGAGTTATGAAATTCTTTACCATGTGGTAATTCTTAAGATACACCCCATTAAAATAAATAATTCAAAATAAAACATAAAACTCAATGAATAATGATATATTCGTGATATTTCATGTCAAAGGAATAATATGTACTCCATATAAATAAATTGTGTGCTTAACATTACAATATGCTTCAATGAAATGAAATTTCGACAAAATCTCCTACCTTAAATATAATTTTGTTTTAAAGTTATTAAACCTCGTGTATTGTTGTTTTTAAAACATTATAAACCTATTAAATAACTATATTATCATTTATATTATCATATATTATACTTATATAACATTTTATTTCACTTTCATTAGTAATTTATCATTGTTTCGGTTGTTAATTTCCAGGTTTTCTCATACATTTTTCATCATGAATGATCAGATTCTTACAGTTATTATAATGATCTATAATATATATACATATAATAATGAAATAATTACCATAGTATTAAATAAATTTATCTTTTAAAAAAAATCATGAATAATGGTTATGAAAAATGAATTATGTTCTGATCATAGAGATGGTATGCCATACGAACTCATGACTAATGTTTCCATTTTTCAATAATAATTATAGGAATGATTTATATACTATTTTAACATTAAATAATGATAATAATATAATATATATACCATATTAAATAAACATATATATATTCAATGTGGTGTGGTGATGATAATACATCCACATCGCTTTCTGAATGTGGTATTCCACATGTACTTGAAAGATGTTATAATCATTACGTGAGTAATAAAAAAGTAATAAAATGATATATTTTTTTTCTCAAATAACAAATATTTAATTAATATATTTATTATTTAATTTATATTGAATTTAATCAATAATTTTAACTTTATCACCATCCATGTATCCATTAGGGAAAGATGAGTCACATCACTTTGTGAGGTGGTAGTTTGATGTACACATGAGAGATGTTATCATATCTCTTACGGAATGGATGGTAAAAATATATATACATTATATAGGGAATCTATAGGTATAAATATGTTATAAATATCCTATATATGCTTTATATCAATCACTATCCCTATCCATTAGATGTGGTAATTGAATAATAAATGACATCAGTTCACAAGGTGCTACTCTACCGTTCACACAAAAATTGCTTTCGTCCCCCATTTGATGGGATTGGAGATAATGGTATGTAATTATATTATTATAATTAATATATATTTATATTTAATATCATTAATATATTATATCATAAATTTTTAAATATAATTGAGGTAGGTGGATGGATAAATAAAATAAAAATGCTCGTTGAATAATTGTACCTCTTCTTCGGGTATCCTCTTTGTGTTTACACTATAGCCTTACTCATAATCGTTTTTACACAATATAAAGATTATAAGACTAATTAAGGTAATTTTATATGTTATTTAGGAAGTCATTGGATGATCTAAATAGGTTCTAATGTGTTAAAAAATTATGATAGGGGGTGGCCTTTTATTATTGAGGTGAGTGGAACATTTGTAATTTTTTGAAAAGATTCAATCATATCCACACTTTTATCACGAAAGAGGATTACAAAAAGGTCCATTTAATATCCTAGAATGTTTAATGTTCAAATATGTCTACAAAATGGGTGTTAGGAAAGTATATATGTCATTTTTAACCATTATCTTCTCTGTTGAACCCCTTAGTTAATCATGTTTTACCATAACTTTGGTAATTAATTTTTATTATTTTCATTATTCATTTAGGTGAAAAATTAAGTTGAAAATATTATATATAATAAACTATTATTATAGAAATTATTGACTATATTTTTATAAAAAATCAATGAAAATAATTTTCAAATTTTAATTTCATATTAATCCCATAGATGAGATAAGAAAACATGTTTTCAAAGATTAAATGTGAAAAAAGTTTACAATTTTTTATATAAATATTCTACATTAAAATAATTAAAATGATATAAATTGGATTAATTGATATATAATTGATATAATTATTCTATAAAACAAATTAATTATTTTATTTTACAATTTAAATTATTTAAATTAATATGTATTTTTCAAATTAAAATTAGTCGTTTTCACGATTCATCAAAAAATGAAACATTTTGGAAAAATACAAAAAAATCACCTTGAGATAACTAAAATATTATTATTTTAAAAATGAAGAATATTTTTTCCAATACATTATATTAAAGTGGTAAAAATTAATTTCGCGTAGTGTGTGTAAAGGATGACTAAATCGTCTTATATGAGAAAAACTGTTTTTCGAAAAATAATTTTTTCTATACATTTATTATTATTTTATATATAATTAATAGGTAATTAATAAAAATGGGTAAAATATATATTTTTTTAATTCTTTTAAACCTATTTATACCCTCCATTCTAATTTATCGTTGATAACTATCATATTAAATAATAATATTAACAATATATTATTGTTTAGTAAAGCTTAGTCTTGCATGAAATTTAAGATATAGATAAAATTATAGGTTATGTCTAATGAATGATAAACTCATTTTTGTGTGTAATATATTATATTGAAAAAAATATTCTTCTTCTATAATGATGTGGTGTTACATTCTCTTCACCATAAATAAATTATTTTCCTTACAATTTGAACTTTATATTGGTAATCCAGGGTTTGAAATTTAAAAATTCTATTGTCGAAAAACCTACATCATAAAAGGTTTACTAAAACATACTATTAATAATAGAAAATGGTATGTACCAAGGAAAAATAGAATAATAAATAATTATGTTTCTATGTATTATCTAATTGGTGGAAAGTGAATATATTGGCATAGAATAAAAGAAAATATAATTATAGAGAGTGATTAAGGTCATTGGTAATAAGAAAGTGAATGTCCAGTATAAAGTTATGGGCCAGAAAATAATAAATTTATTATGGTTTAAAATACTATATCTCTTATTAGATTTGTATGTAATGAGATAAAATTTTCATAAAATATATATTTACAAAAGTTGAGGAATTATATAACCATTAAAGAATATTAGGAAATATACTCACATGTTACATTTCAATTTAATAAGTCCAATTTCATCTTTTGGTTTTGCCTCAATAAATTTCAAATTCATCCCTTTCCCTATGAAATTAATATCCCTAAATTAATTTATTATTCCTGATGAAAAAAAATTAAATTTTAATGGATCGTAATATACATAAAATATTGACATGACTTTCCATTTATATCTAAATATTTTCCAAGACAAATATAGTTAGCGTATGTTACATAATATAATAAATTAATATCTAGATGTCAAAGGAAACACCACTGGATCATCATTAATATTTATTTTTTATATATTTTAATTAAAACCAATAACATATTAACTAGTAAAACATATAGTATAGTGGAAGGCATGAAACTGTTATCATCTTGTGGTCATTGGATCAAGCCACACCACCCTATTGGATGTGATGGGTTTCCATAAAGCATACATGTTATCATTCCTATAAAAATATATTAATATAATCCTTAATACATCCCCAAAAAATAATATATAATGGATTGTAATATAAGTAATCAATAAATAACCCTTTTAATATGTTTTTCAATAAAATCATTTTTTCATGAAAATGTAATAATATTATTTTACTATTATTGCAATATAATTAATTATCATATTAACCATAAATTAAAAAACGACATTAAATGTTTTTCTATTAATTGTAGAAGCATTATTCCTCAAAAAAATATTCATTATAACATGTAGTAAACCAATGGGTTTTATTACAACAAATTTCTCCCAAAATATCATTAATCATGTTATATTCCTACCAGAAAAAAATTAAAAATGGATTTTTAAGCCATTGAACTTTTCAAAAAACATTAATGCATAACCTATGATGGTATCAATAAATATTAAGTCAATAAAGGAATATATTATTTTAATTTTTAACACAATCATTATAAAGTTCATGATTCTTATCCCAGAATACAATTTTTAATAATACTTCTACAATTTAATTCCTAAATACAATTAAACAAATACTACATCCATTTTTTTTCAACACAGTACCTTCCTTGGCATAAGGGTTAACATTTAATTTATCCAAATAAAAACTAGGCTATATATAATTAATAAAAAAACTATAAATGCATCCTAATATTATATTTATTTCCCTTCATCTTACTCTTCATTTTTTCAGAAATTATTTTCTTTATTCCCTTTCATTCCAAAAATAATGAGTTTTTCAATTCCATTGAGACACATCTCTGAGTGTCTCTTTACACATTTATTACATGATTGAAATATTTCCTTCTTTTCTATATGGTATCTACCACTCGAGCTATTATAACAATTTATCATTCTATCCTTTAATGATTTAAAATGTTGATTAACATATAGGTTTCTAATAATATTTAATCATAACTGTTTAGGAATAATCATGATATCTTTCACTATTATAATCATTCAATTTGGTTGATCATGGTCACCACAATGTCCTTCTTGATTGATTTTAACATGATTTATATGGGTTATATCATTGACTAAAATCAAAAAATCAGAATGTAAGAAATAATAATCATTGTTAGTAAAACCATATAATCATCTATTGGATTTGAAAATCATGACACTCTAATTTCAATCTAAGACACCTTAGTTTTATACTAGTTCATTCATTCTCATCAAATATTCAAATATTTAATAATTGTTTATAAAATGAATTTGATTTATCCTTTTTATATCTATAGGTATTGTCAAACAAGGTTTGCCGTAAATATCATTGTCATACACCTTGTGACCATCCACTCAATACCAATATTCCCTTTTTTGAACTATTAACCCATGGTTTAAATATTCTAGAACTACATTCAAATGTAGTATCCAAATAGGGTTATATTTCCATGAAAAAACACATAATATCTACCTTACCAAAATTTTGTATGTTTTTCCTTTCTTGTACTCAAATTCAAAAATAATTTTATGTTCCATAATATATGTTATCCAAAATCTAGTTTCCATAGTTTTTACTAAACATACACAGATATCAAATGTGGAGATCCAAACCTTGTATCTTGGATCTTGTTTCTTCTTTAGATCATCATTATAAGATATAAGGAAACACATCCCAATGGACATATTAGTTTAGTAATATTTGTAAAATAGATATATAAATGATACCCATGATAAATTAGAATAAATAAATTATGGCATAATTTTTTTTCATGAATAAATTTATTCAATCTATAAAATACCTGAATATTAGTCAATGTAAACTTTATGGAATCCTGGGGAAAGGATAAAAAATATGGGTGAACTCAAATTCTCAGTACGGGTTCAGTAAAATGACCAAAATAATGAATATATTAATCATCATCAATAAGGAATTGAAAATATGGAAAGTTTAATATATCCACACGCATTCCATTTAAATAACTATCCAAAAAAATCATCCATAAGGTAAATAAGTGAATGCTCCTGCCATTTACTCAATAAACTGACTATCATAACTAAATAAATCATAATCTGTATGGAATAGTAAATAACACAAAATACATGCCATTAATAAAAAACTAAGAATGAAATAAATTTAGATATAATATCAGTGTGAAATTATCATGGATATTAATAAATTAACTCTAAATAAAGGGAATACATAAATATTAGACAACATGTTTCCCAGAACCATGATATGTCTACCAACAATACTATTGACAATATATTTTATAACATAATGTGTGAATATCCATTTAACTAGGGCTACCAAATTGATACGTCCCATGAGACAATCGATGAATCAATGGGATTTCTATAAATTTTATTTAACCCATGTCATGCATGTCCATATAATTCCCCAAATACTGAATAGTTGATTTAATTTATAAACAATGTTCCTCATCATAAATTACCATTATTGATTAAATAATATGGATTTATCAATATTTCCCGAGACGAACAAATAACATTCAAGGTCAATGATGTATGTTAAAATGGTTAAAGGATTAATAAATAAAAAGGAAAATGATAAATAATATGGATATTTATGGTAAACTCAATTTCTAATGATCACAAGGAATGGAGTATTTTAAGGGGATGTTAAAGAATACAAAATGAATCCAGGAAGTGAATTTCAATACTATCCTTGGTGAAAATAACCATGGACAATATAGAATAATAATTAAAATGATATCATCATATAAAAATTAATGTACGAATAAAGTATTAGATTCCTAGATAAATATAAATACCCTAAAATATCTTTAAAAAATCTTGATGAAAATATACGTTTTATTTTGAAAAAAATGGAAATAATTTTCTTTTAAAATTAATTTTTTTAAAAATAATAAAGTGTTTTAATTAAATTTGAATAGTAACATTAAAATAATTGATTTCCATGAGTGTGGTAAATTTTTAACATTCTTTAAAAAGATAAAATAACATTCTTTTTTCTCTATAAAAAATGTTTGGAATGTTCATTATTCAAAAAATTACAAGAAGATTACAATCATATTTTTGGTAAAAGACAAATGGGGATTGTTTTGACAAAGATATAATATTACATTAGAAAAAAATATATTGAGTATAATTGTGAGAAATTTTCATTAATAAAAAAATTTTAAATTATTAAATACATATTTAAAAACATTTTTATAAAACATGCTTTTTGAAGAAATCATATTTCTGACTGATGATAGAAATGAAGTCATATTTTATTTAAAAACATTTATCTCAAATATAAATTAAAAAAGAGTGGGATATTGAATGATTACTATAAAATATTATAATTAATAATAGGAGTATAAAATTAAATGATTTATTAAATGATTAATTTATAATTTCCTTAAATTTAAATTCATGAATAATAAGTCTCGATTAAAATGATATTGTAATGTAAACCCTTGCAATGATCATAATGTTGAAGTGATAATAAAAAAATGACTCTATTATGTGTCTCAACTATAAATCCACATAAAAAATTGGAAACACGAAAAATTATAATAAAAAATAAATACACACATAATATTATAATATTAATGAGAGAGAGTAACTAGTACAACCCAATGAAAATAAATTGAGTTATGAATGTAATTACCATTTGGTTATTTCAAATCCTAATCCCATTAGATTAAATAATTAAAAATTAAAAATATAATTCCTTGTATAATACATTAATTTACAGATTACATGTGAGTGTTTAATTATATACACCATATATAATCTCTTAAGTTCATAACATTATAATATGCCTCAATGAAATGAATATAAAGAGAAATGTCTTACCTTATACATCCTTTTGGTTGAAATTTTTTGAAACTCTTATATATTGGGTCTAAAATGTTGTTAACTTATTACGAAACCATATTAATATTTATAATATCATATATTACCCTTATATAAAATATATTTACTTGTTCATTAATAATCCTTTATTGTATCATTTATTAATTGTCTTGGTTCATCAAGTGTGTTTCATCATGAAAGATATGATTCTTAAACAAATTTTATTATTATATCATCTCACAAATAATAACTAGGAAATAATTATCATATTTTTTCATCAATATTACATTTAAAAACCATCATTAATAATGGTTTTGAAAACTTATGTACATTATGATCATGGAGACGTAAGGTTATAAGTATGAATGAGTAAAATTTACATTTTTCAATGATCATTATAAAAGGGTGGTAAGTAATATTTCACCGATTAATAATTATAATAATATAATATCTAACATATTATATACATATATATATCATCCATCTGATGATGTGATGAAAAGATAGTGATATCACTTCATGAATGTCATATTCCACATGTACACAAACAATGTTATTATCTTTACATAAATGGAAAGGAAGAAGAGAAAATGATATATATTATCATTAAATTATTAAAAATATTTAATTAATATGAAAATTAATTTATTTATATCACATATAATAATTAAATTAATCTTTATCACATTTAATGTGAAGTGTTAATGAAATACAAATTACATCAGTTTGTGACTCGGAAGCTTGTTGTACACCTCAGTGACGTTATCGTATCTCCTACAGAATGAAAGGTAAAATGACATACATGATATAGTGATACAAAAGGTAAAAAATTATTATAAATATAATACCTTTTCACTATATCCATCATCACACCCAAACATGAATAGTGGTGTTGAATGAATTAATTACATCAGTTTGAGATGTGGTAATCTGTCGTACACACGAACGAAGATTTCATAAAACATTTGATGGAAATGGTGATTTTTGTTTGTAATAACCATATTATGGCGACATATATATATATTAAATATATTTAGGTTACTATATCTACATGTTATAACAATAATTTTAGAATTCGGATAAAGAACTAAAACAAATATGCTCGTTGAAGAGCATTATTTCTTCTTTTAGGTATACTCCTTTCTTTTGAACTAATGCCTTTCTATGATGGATTTATTCACAACATTAGTCTTCTTATATTAGGGGAGAATGTTTTGAAATTTATTAATAAAATAATTTTGAAAATTAATTTGGTTTGAAGGTGTGAATAATAGCTGATGGGGGTGGCCTTTTATAGGTGAGGTGAGTAGCACATTTCTAAATATTTGAAAATATTCAATCATACAAACATTTTTTTATACTTTATCCTCTTAGTTTAACCCCTACGTCAATCAATTTTTACCAAAACTATGGAAATTAATTTTTATTATTTTCACTCTTCATTTTGGCCAAATATTAAGTTCATATTATTATAAATTAAAAATTTATTGTTATTAAAAATATTAAATCCATTTTTGAAAATTAAATTCATAGAAGTGGAAATTATTAATTAAAAATTAATCTCATATACAATAAGAGAAAGCAGGCTCTTATGTGAAAATGATCAAAAGTTTACAATGTTTTTCTTTCAAAATTATGTATTTAGATTATTCCAATGACAAAAACTATATTAATTAATATAAAATTTATCTAATATAACATTTAAACAAAATTAAAAACTATAATTTTACCATTTAAATTATTTAAACAAAAATGAAATTTTCAATTAAAATTTAATATTTTCAACTATTCATGAAAAATGATAATTTTTAGAAAAATCCTATACACTCACCTTATATAAATTTGGAAATTTCAATTTAAAAAATTAATTTTATTTTCCTGACTAAATTTTCTATATGTGGGAAAAAATATTTTAAATTATATTTTGAATGCATGACTAAACTGTCTTTTAGAAAGAAATATTTTTTTACCGAAAACATTCATTTTTATTTTAAATTACATTTAATTTTTTTATAATGAATAGATAATTAATAAATATTTTTAAAATATATATTTTCATATGTTAGTTAATAATATTAATACTCATCATTCTAATGTATAGTTAATAACAATAATTTTAAATATTATTATTAACTGTAAATTTTTTTTGGTAAAACACGGTATTGCATATACAACAAGCTATAAAAGAAACTCATTATAGATGGTAAAATAAGATAAGCTCATTGTTTTGAATAATATATTCTATTGAATATAATTTTGTTCTTTTTGAATATAATGATGTTACATAGACAATTTTCAATGTTCAAATAACTTGAAAATGATTATATGTTATAAAAAACTCAGGTTCCTTAATTCTAAATTTCCATGGATCATGGATTTTTTTCAAATTTAGAAATATAAACTTTTTCA
This sequence comes from Viscum album, assembly GCA_963277665.1. Taxonomy (NCBI): domain Eukaryota; kingdom Viridiplantae; phylum Streptophyta; class Magnoliopsida; order Santalales; family Viscaceae; genus Viscum; species Viscum album. The sequence continues at coordinate 2,082,584,790 of OY728126.1, forward strand.
CTCTCTCAACATGGAAAATTTTTATCAAGGAATTTATCAACTTTTTAAAATACATTATAATTATAAGAAACATAATTTTATTAAATAGGTTGTATCAGAGAGTGATCGTCGAGCAGCCAATTTTTTCCTAGTCTAAAATTTTTATCTTTTAATAAACTCTTATATTATATTTAATTAAATATTTTATAAAATTTTCAAATCTAATTCTATAAAATTATTTTATAAAATTCATGTTTATTTATATTTTTAAAATTATAGGTTTAAATTAATTCTTATAAAAAAATATATTATCTACGTAAAATTATATCTATTTATAAAATTTTTTATTTCAGAAAATATATAAAATATTTTAAATGTTTTTAAATTATTGTTGAACATTATGGTCCCTTTAAAAAATGAATGATGAAAAAATGATAATTATTGATCATGTTGAAGCTAGTGATAAAATTTTATAATTTTATTGAATATTTGTTTAATAAAAAAATATTATATTATATTACAAATTTAAAAGAATTATTTTATTTTAAGATTGAAGTATTATGGAATAATATAAAATATATTTAGAATTATTATTTTCACTAAGTAAAATATTAAGTAGGAAATTTATTTTTTGGGGGGATATAATAACCAAAATTTTATTATGTTTTCAATTTTTATAATTTATATTCCAGTAATAATTAAATTAAAATCTATTATATATGATGGAACTCAATTATAAAAAAATAAATGATCATTATTTTATTTTATTTGATTATAAAACATTACATGAAATGTATAAATATATTCAATAAAAAATATAATGGTATAACATATACAATGGTCTATAAAGATAAAAAAACAAGAATTATTCATCCCTAAATTCTCATATAATAATAATACCATTGTGTATAATTATTAATATAAGGGAAACCAATATAAATATGTTAGTAATTTTTAAAATGAAATAAGGGAATAAGATGAATGATGTTTAGATAATTATTTAATGTTTTATATAGGATAAGAATGGGTAATATAATTGTTTATATCTATATTACATGACCCCCAAGGGTCATTATTATATGGTCATGGGGGTTATATTATATGATCCTATAAAAAAGTGTTAATATATCTGTTATGTGATCAATGAGGTATGAATAATATTATCAATTTGATATTTTAAAACTAATTATGTTAATTTCATTCATGAAATATATATTATTCAATGGTTATGTATAAATCCTTCATATTATTTCTTATCATCAACTATTTATATAATTATTAAATATTTTAAATATAAAAATTTTATTCATTTCGTGTATTTATGTAGATTTTTAATGTTATGATAATATTTGAAATAACTATTTAATGATGTGGAAGATGAATGAGTATTTTCTGTTAGAAATAAATAATTTATTGAATAAAAATACCTATAATTTTTAATATATTTTGAGCTTTTATTTAAAAATAAAACACCTCTTGATCTTGGATTGGTTAAAATAAAATGAATTTCATATTTTAAATAATCATGTCATAATTGGGTGAATGTATTTTTTTACAAAAATATGAAAAACAATATTTGGTCATTAGTAGTAAATATAAAGTGAAATCATTAGCTCTTATAAAAAACAAGGTAGAATACTAAAAATTATCTTCTAATTTTAATTATTTATTTTAAAAACATTATATAATTGATTTTATAATTAAATATTTTGATTCATTGTGGTTATATGTTTATTGATACATTTTAATTTTAATTCAACTTAAAAAATAAGTGTACAAATTCAAATTACTTTATTTTACTAAATATTTTATAAAAATATAAAAAATATCATAGAAAAATTATAAATTTACATATTTTTTATCATATATAATATATAAAAAACTATTTTCAGAATTAAAATATGTAAATTCAATACTATTAAAGGTTGTGTAAAAGAGTCAAATTACTTTTAGAAATTAGAGTTCCAGCTCAATGAAAATTTTACATCCCCTTATGAAATGTGCATCTAAAAAGTTATGGTTTACTTGTGAATGGATTAGAAATTGTTATTATACAAAATAAACATAAATAATTAATTTTTTTAAGTAAATAAGTTAATTTAAATTTTTTATAGGTTGAGTAACACACTTGAACTTCTTGGTAAAATATTGGTTCATTTAAAATGTAATTTTAAAACCTATTATTATATTTTCATCTAAAATGATATATGATTTTAAATAAAATATTATAATTTTTTACAAGATAATAAACATAATAGTTAATAAAAATATCATCCCTTAAATATAAATTAATTTATACGAAAAGGTAATTATCCAAATTATTATGAAATATTGACACAAGGCATGTGCAACAAATGTAAATTCAAAATAAATATTTAACAAAAATACTGAGAATTTATAACGCTATGATAAACAATAAGGGAAAAATATTGTTATTAATAAAATATTTTTATTTCAATTACCGAATTTTAATATTATATGATAAAACAATTATTCAATAGTTTACCCAATGCTTAAAAAATGTATGAAAAATAAAAAAAACAGATCTTAAAAATATTATCATTATAAATTTTGATTATATACTATTAGGAATTGATATATAGAATAAAAAATTTGAAAATAATAAGATAATTAGTTTGAAAAAAATCTAATATGGTAATTATTCAAAATGCTAATTCAATGTTGATATAGTGATTCTTCCTTAGAAGAAATGTATAAATTAGAGGGTATAAAATATGTAAAGTGGTAAATTTAAGAGAAATTTTATATTTTTATGGTTTACAGGATAAATATTACATTATGTGGTTATTTAAATCATAACACTTTAAATCAAAAACATTTCATTTATTTTTATTCTTAAATTATCCGATTGACCTTGAAAATAAATATAAATGGGATTTTATGATCAAAATAATTTATAAATTAATGTAAATAATAAATCATTATAATGAGACATATGATAATAAAAAACAATCACAGAATCTATTTACCATTAATGATTAATTTTTTAGTTAAAAATATCATTCCTTAATATTCTTAGAATGAATATTTGTAGAAATGACAAAAATATTATATATAAAAAGGGTTTTCTTCAAATATTTCCAAAATTCAACTAATGTAATATTTTCCTTCAATCTTTCTCAAAATTTAATTCTACTATAATCCTTTCACATGCTTTGTATCCTTTGATCACAATAATAATACTCAAAATCATTATTAAAAATAAAATTCTTATGTTATGGTTCAACTCTTTAGCATAAGTTTCATATTCTCCATTATTTATTTTGATAATCTTCTTATTTTTCCCCTTGTTTAAAATTATTTACAATTTAAATAATATTGAATTAAAATCTATATAAAATATTAATATATATTGGGCTATAATAATGAAATATGTATGGTTTTATAATCATTCCATCTTTGTAGTTTCTTTGTGTTTGATTTTATTCAACCAGCTATATGAATGATGTTTCTCTATTTCCATAATTAGATTTATTGAGGACTAACAAAAAATTAATTTTAAATATTTATGATATATTATTTTAATATAATTAAATTTTATGGTTTAATATTGTAAGATTAAAATGAATTTTAATTATTAATTAATATTTATTGTTGGGAATGTTACCTGGAAGATAAAATATAATGATTTATTCCGTATCAACTAAAAATGTAACTCAAAAAATTTAATATCTTACAGTAAAAATTATTATAAAATTATAATTATTATACTTCCTAGATCATTTTAAATAATATAAACATATGAACACGGAATGAAGATTAAGACCATTATAGAAAAACTAGAATGTAACTATACAAACTATCAGCATTTGATGAACAATATAAATAATTTTTATCTAGTATGAATGTAATATATACTTATTATTGATTCATAATAATTGAAAAATATAAAACAAAATGTTTTTTATTGATTGATACTAATTCTAAGATGGTTAAACATGGATTTTGATCATATTCAAACAAGTTAGCAATTAAGGTAAGGGTTTTTATCTCAATCCTTATGATATTGTGTATAAATTTGAATAGATATTTTTATTTCATATACATGTTCATCTGGTTATATCATGGTTTTTCAATGTTTCTTTTTATTTAATGTGACTTAATTATGATGGTCGTCAGATAATTTTATTCTCTCTATTTTTACATTTCATACATAGTCTCTTTCACTCAAAATATTCATTAAACTACATTATAATGATTATATTGTATGTTTTCTTATTCAATATTATTAATAAATTTCTTATTATATATATACTTCTGTCTCATTCAATTTAATTGTATTTATTTTGCAGTACATCTTTACTAGTATTTCCATTACATTATTAATATTATATGAATGATTGTATTTATGCGTATATATATGTATGTCTACGTGTATACACACACACACACACACAGATATATATATATATATATTACATAATTGAATGATAGGTTTCTTTAGTACCAGTATTTTCATTTATATATACTCATATTGACCAACGCATATGTGTAGAACTGTATAAAACATTCTACTCCCAAGAAACCCATATTGGGTGTGTAAACATGGCCTAGCCATTTATAGTAATATGGAAACCAATCCTAAGGAATATTTTAATGGTTATGATGTCTTAGTGAATTTTTTATCATGTCCTGCGAATAGTGAACAAGACTAATGTGCGTCGGTATTTATGAACATTTTTTCACCTTGCACCTATTCACTGATAAGGAGTACCTACTTACGCTTTTATAAAAGAATATATGATATCTACACAATATATAAACCCATAAATAAGTTAAATATAATGTAACATAACAACTATTAGACATTCTATAGATGTTTTTAAAAACTATATCAATGAACATGATAAATATAATAAAGAAATGATATACGCGCTATAGTAAAGACTAGGTTAATCAAGATAATAAAACCCTGATACAATTAAATATGAAAAATATAAATAAAACTAATATCATGCTTTGAAAAAAGGAAACTATATCTATAATCAGAAAATAAAAAATTCATGATAGTAACTATGGATAAAAAGAATCATCATAGAATATAGATATTCATTAGGATTTGATTCATTCCAAGTGGTGGTTATAATAATATAATAGTAATAATTTCATAAAGTTTCCATAGGTTTTTGACCATGTTAGACACTAATGAGGGTTGGGTAGGTACCGATTACTGAAAAAAATAATTCAGTATGTTTACATCCAAGAAAGTGTTCAAAAATTATACACATCTCTATGGTAAGGATTATTCAATGTGTGTCCTATTATAGTAAGGGAAAAAATTTTCCTAACTAGAATTACATTTATAATAAATTAAATAGATGTTAATCTCATGGGTTTAATCACCCAATTATAATATCATCCTTCACATTAAAATGTTTACCAAATTCGTTAGATTAATAGGTTTTATTTGAGTAATCACGTTTCAAAGAGGAAATGTGTATGTATTAGAAAATAGATTTTGGTAAAACATTTAAAGGGATTAGAGGAGAGGAAGGTGGTAGGTTCAATTAAGAAATCATTTTCCAAAAGTAATCATTTATATTTTAAGTATTTTGTTATATAAAACCTCTATAAACCCTTATCAACCCCAAAGTAATTATTATGGTTTGATACTATGAACATAAAAAAATATAAGTCATTCTCTAATGTATCACATATCCACGCATCACAAACCAATCCATAACATCAACACCAGAGAACCCTCTTTACCATATGTTGAGTGTGGTTCATTAACTTATATATTAATTGGTTTTATGTATAATTTTATGATTCCTAATATAGTATAGTGGTGAAACCAAAGGAAGTAAACCAAGATTATTGATTAAAAACTCTTGATGGTTTAGGATTAGTGGAAACACGTAGATAATATGTTAAACTCAAGGGGAGTTTCATGATATCCATACAAGTGTTCTTATTTCGTCCCCTAATCAATGTCAAGTTGGGTGTTCAACCCATTAGGGTAATAATATTTGCTATTGTGTCTCAATAATGGATCACCCAAAACACATATTAAAATATATTGATCAAAAAAATTTAAGACTCATAAGTGATCAATAAATAAAAATTGGTTTAAAAAAGGTTTTAGTAGATGAAATCGAAATGGGTTTTCACTACTCAATTATTAACATGTCTCATCTAAAAAAATTAGATATATAACTAAATTATCAATTGATAGCATTAATTGATGTACTTGAATTATAATTTATCTTCAATAAAAATTTATAAAAAAAGGGAACATATGAAAATGAATTTTTGGGGAATCAAATTGTTGTCAGGAGCACATACTTATAGGAATGGAGATAATTCTAAGGGAAAGAGACAGTAAAATTAACCTAATTATTACCAAAAAATAATTATTACTAAGTAAGACCAATTACATGATATTTATTTCCAAGGGAAAACAAATACTATATGAAAATAAAATAAAATAGTCACCCAAATTATCCCAAAAATATAATTACCAATGTCTCTATGGCACCCCTGGATACAACTCATAATATGTAACATAAATATATGAATCCATTGGGAAAATAAAACCTCAGTGACATCCAACTAAAATAGTAGTGATTGGAAATTCATCAACCTGAAGATGCCTTTTAATTTAAAGAGAATATAAATACCCAAGAACAATTTTTATGTAAACCATTAATTGCTTAAATTCACTTTGAAATCCCTAATACACCATGGATGATTATAAGAAAACTAAGGAAAATTAAAAATAGATAAATAGAGGAGGGAAAAACAAATAATTTTGGCATATAAAACCCCAAGGATCCATCTTAGAACAATGGTAAATATGGAAGGAGAAATATGAATAATGAGAATCCATATGGGGTTCTCTAGAAGGCCAGGGGAAGAGAAATTTGAGGGAGATAGTACACTAGGTACCTAGTTCCACCTATATTTTTAAAAACCACTCAAAATATCCCATAAGAACATCAAATGACTAACTGGGCAATAAATATTATTCAAAAACCTCAATGTATTCATCCTAAAACATCCAAAACAAAATATAAATCCTTAAATAAGAAATGACCCCTTAATTAGTTTTATTAATTTAAATGGATGAATTATTTAACTAGATGAAAATTAGATACACTACCTTAACTCACTATAGGTATTATTATTGTAATTACAACCTCCCCTTCATATGACTTATCAACATTTTGAAGTATTAAATGGTGATTAACTACTTTTAATCTATCATTATGTCTTGAATTTATAATCCGATGCATCCACAAATATATGAGGAAAAAATTCCAGGTTTATCACATATTTATAAGGTTAACCATATTCCAAATCCCTAAAACATTAATAGTGAAAATATCACCCAAGAAAACTAAAATTGGTTAACCAAATTTACATATCTATTATATTCCCCCCAAAATATATCTCAAAATATATCCTTCAACTAAATTCAATCACTATAACCTGATTCAAATAACTAAAAATCCCAAAATTCTATATCCATAACAATTAATCCACAAAAATTAAAAATAAACAGTTATCTTTCAAAAAAATATAGTTATCTTTTATTCTTCAAATACATGATTCCTAGATTTCAAAATAAGAGGTCATCCATCATGAGGAATCTATTATAAGGGTAACACCATGAGTCCCATAAATATTCATAGACCATCAACTAATAAAAATTCAATTCATTAGACTCCCGACTATATTATTATACTATGTTTTTCTACACCTGATATACCATAACATTTTATTTTATCCAAAAGATAAATTTATCAAATGATTTCAAAAATAAAACTCATTATTTTATAAAAACATATTCATTCATTTATATAACAACACATTCAATTTTATTTTTTACAAAATAAAATTGATTTACATTTTCATAATATCATTCCTATAAAATTTTAAATATTAAACTTTATATTTTTAAAATTATTACATTTTTTAAAATAAAACAATGGTTAATAAATTTTTTATAAAATCCATATTCCAATTAAAAATCAATATAATACATGTCATTTTTAGAATGCCTTTTTTTATCCAAAACAAACCATTTGAGTAAACAATTTCTAATGAAAACATGTGTTTTTTTTCTCAAACATACTATATTTTAGAGCACCTTAATTTTAAATTTATTTACTCACCTCATATAATATTATATTAGTGAATGTTTCTATTTACATTGTCACATTATAAAAAATCTCTAGATGAACTTAGACTACATATAATAGATTGCATTTGGGGAAACTCCAAAATTAATGGAAAACATATTTAACTTATTCATTTTCAAGACACCCCAGGTAACACATTAGTACCTAGAAAAATACTTAGTGAGAAATGGCCACAAACAAGATATATTCCTCCATTGGTCTGATGCCTAGGTATACCAACGATACACTCAGAGAATGTACTCAATATCCCCAAGCTGGTGAAAAGAGTTGATTTCATATATTAGGATCCAATGGGAATGATTTTTTACCTTAAAAAACTAAAATAATAAATATAAAAAATTTTAAAAAAATGTAATGACATATACATTAGTTGGAAATGCATTCTAAATCAGATAAGTAGGAAAGTATAACAGACATCATGATAATAAATCAATTTAAAAGAAAACAATCCCTCTGCCCCCCCCAATATCTATCCATAGAAATCAGAATATTTTGAATTCTAAAAACTCAAAATATTTAATTTTTTTGACTCATAAGAGAATAATTAAAAAAGACATATTTTATAGAAACTAATATAAAGGAATAAAAATAAAAGTGACATATCAGATCAAGCTATCCATTTTGAATCAATATCAAAATCTATCAAACCCAAAATAACAAACACTCTATTTGGGTTCATTTAAAATTCTTATACATAAAATAAATATATATATTTGGGAGAAAATGATTCCAAGAAAGACTCATCCTTCCTTATCATATACATACCCAATAATTAACTGACCATATTTCAGAATTTATGAAAATACTTTTAATAAATATGTGTTTTATTTGAAAAGAAAATAAATTATCCCATCAATAGTATTTACAAAATTCATTATTATTTAATTTTTTATTTTTAATAATATTTTGGGAAGCATATAATTATCCTATTTCATTTCTATTGAAAACACTAATTTGAAAACAACGTTCAACACCATTTTAGAAACAAAACTTGAAAATCATTTTAATCATTAAATAATATATAATAATAATATCATAATTTAACATTATAGATTAAACATTTATACATTAAAATTTCTTTTAATAATTTTAATAAATGAATAATGAGTCAAATGTAATAAATTCAAAACCATGCCACATGGGTAAACCTTAGAAAACTATGGACTTGTTCTATCTTCCTAATATCTTCATACTCTAAGTCGTTATACTTTATAATAGTGTTCCCAAAAATGATCTACTAGGAAGGGCTATACAAAAGGCATTTTAGTAACAAAAATCCAGGTCACATTGTTTTTAGTCAGTGCTGTAGAATTATTAAAGGGTTATAGAGGGATGAAAAAACCTATAATGTCCCATACCAGAAATCCACTATACCATTTCCCTGAACAGAGTCTCTAAATGACCTCCATCATGCCTCCCCATATCGAAAAATATGTCGACTAGTAGTGTGGTTCAAATAATCCATGTGGGGATAGTATACACTCTTTACTAGATTAATCCTCATCATATAACAATGAGATAGAATAAATAATATGTAATAACCAATGAACATTCATAACAACCATTTCCCAAATACGGTGCAAGTCTACAACCAAATTGTAAATATGCCAGGTCATACTAGGTATGTCAAAAGTATAGGAAATCCAAAATAAAGACAAATAGTAGAATACCAATGATGGTCCTAACTCCATGTTTGTAACCTCAGTCATGAACATCCTAAGAACTACTTAACTCCCAAGCACAGGAGCCTTTCTCTTGTCTTGACCTATAACAAATATATATTCTCAGGTACCAAAGGACACTTGAGTAGGGTCTGAATATAACTCAGTTGGCCACCAACAACGGTATCTAAAAAATATCCAGTATAAATAGATAATGCATGCAAGTAATAAATAAATGATAAGTAAACAAAGGAAAAATCCTTTGAAATTAATAAATAATCGTTACTTTAACCATTTATATCATTATTACCACTCTATAATTTATGCCATCTTATATACATAATCAATTTTCTTCTTGGTATCCATGTGTTAGAAATTTACATCATTTTTTCAATGGCCTAAGTCGGTCAATTATCATGCATAAGGGTATAGTTCAAGTTCCCTATCTCACTAGAGATAAACATTTCATAACAATACATCACACTTTCCTTGGAGCCTCCATCCATATAATTTCATCGAAATAAGCTATTAGGGGCCTAGAGCATTAGCCCAAATCCCTAACCTGTGCACTCTAGGTGGGGTTAGAGCATCAGCCCAACCCAACCCATGGGAGGTGCCTTAGTCCATTATCCCTCCACCAAGACATGTGTACATGCCTATTTATCCCATTACAACACATATACCATATCCCAAAACCTACTCAATCAACATGTGAATTAATATTATTCCTTAATCTATTAACATATTTACAATTTACATTACAAACCCCATTTAGCCCAATTCACATTCTCATTCCCCAACCCATTAATAATGTTAAATAATTACCTATATATAAACCCATTTTACATATTCATTAACTCCCTTAGGGAATCCCATTTAACATATTCCTCAATTACCTAGTCATTACCCATTTTGAATGTCCACCATTTCATATGCACTAACTCTCTTAGGCATTTATAACATATTTCATAATATAATTGATCTAATTTCATTTAACACAATTAAACCATTTTCATGTCTTTCTAAACACCCCATATTTCATCATCAACCCTCAGAAAACCTTTTATTATTCCATTTTCATCCAAACCAAACAAAATAACATGATCTTCTTGGGCTCTACATTATCATATTCCAGCTCAACATGTAACCTTAAAAAAATATTGGATTGGAATATCGGCACACCCCATGGGTAGTCCTAAAACGATCAAATAATCCAAAATACATCCCATAGGGATAATTAGTGGTTCAATAAATAATTAATACAACCATTATACAAAATCTCACTAACAAAACCAAAATCAAAATAAGCTAGAAACAAGAACACAATCTCATATGCACAAATCCACTTAAAAACTATGGGATATTACTTATAGACCACCAACCTTGAATCCATTAATGAAATCACTCTTAAATGATTTCTTAGATCCATATTAAAACACCCATTGATGATTTAACTTATAATTCTAAAATTGTTTTTAGGGATTTGGAAGAAGAAAACCCATGATATAATCCCTAATTCATAAAAGAGAAGAAAGGGAAATATTAAACTTACCCAAAGCTTCTCTCCACAACCAAAGACTCTCTATACAACCAAGAAATGAGGGAGATTAAAACATTGGAACTTTTGATCTATTTTTTCATCAATAGGGTTGAAAGGCGAAGAAATAATGGGGAAATTAGGTGGGGATCTAAAAATAATGAGATGGAAAATCTATAATTTTTATCAAATTTAATGTGGTGCACAGTTTACCCACATGATTTTCCAAACCATGAAGAAACTATGCACAAGTCACATTCAATGGGAATTTGGGTATAATGGTTATCTAGGAATCCCCACAAGTTTTTAAAATCCATGCTCCAACCGTATGTAATTCCACTTTTTAAGCTTTCATGTTCATTATGGGGAGGTCTCATTATTTAATTAATTGTACGGAAACAGTGCACCTTGCACAGGTGACCTACTTTTCCTCCCTTTCATGGTCCAAACCCTCAGAACACCCCAATGGCCCATCATATACTGGGTGGATGTTTAATTATATAATTCTAAATGATTGAATCCAATATTTAAGCTATGTATTATTTCTAAGAAAATTGGGATCTTACAACCTCCCCACCTTATAATGGCTCATTCTCAGGATGATCTTCTTGAGAATCATTGATCTTTCAAGGTAAAAATATCGGGTCATAGATCCAACACATATGACTCCCATCCAGAAGTTTCTTATAAAAAATTAACCTTATACCATACACTTTTCCCAAAAGCACACCCTAACCACACAAAACCCTCTCTATTCCATCGACAAAATGACTCAGATATTTCTGAAGGACATTTAATCATCAAAACACCCATTAACCACTATAAATCCCTAGGAAATCCTAGGAAATGCTACTAAAAACATGGAATAGGTAAAATTTACACACAACATTATACCATCATGGAAGATCCAATTCGTACCCCATTGGTTTGGACCTCTTCGCTACTCAGGACCCAAATAATTTGGTGCCATTTTAATCTATTTTAAAAAATCAATTGGGGTCCAAAATTTTCCATCACCTGAAGGAACAACATGATCCTTCCAACAACATTTTAAACATAAATCAACCCATGATTCATGGTCTAATTGTCCCATTCTGTAATTGAATATTTGAATCACTCCAACATCACTCAAAGAACTCAACCGATCAAACCCAATCCAACACATTCTATAATGGACAACTCCCCTAAACAAGAATCACTTGATTCCATAAAACCTAAATCATCGATCTCAACATCAACCACCAACTTTACCATTGTGGTTCTATCCAAAATACACATTATCTCGCCCCTAAAATCATTTGTTTATTGCAAACCCCACTATCGAAAGGGTCCACCATCACCGCAAGTCAACTTCACAACATACACAACACATTTCCAACTAATCATGCACAAATATTCAAAAGGATTTCATCCAAAATTTGAATTAAAAATCTCTATTGAAACCACCTTGAATTAAAAATATACACCATCCATTCGTAGACTAATAAAAAAATGACCTCTCTGATTTTTACCATCATTTCCAAAAATGACATCCCAATATGAACATTTTACTGAAGGTGGGTCAAAACATACCACGTCTATTCCAATTACAATATTGTGTTAGACCAACCTGACTATATATTACCGGAAAATCCAGATTACACTATTGATATGATACTCCTTACACACAACCTTGAAAATCTTTTATTTAAGGAATACTTCCATTATTGAGGGACCTATCAGGGTCATTCCTTGAAATCCGGTAACTCTACCTTAAGGAATCCATTACCTTGGAAAATATCATTTTGCTCCACCACAACCATTAATATCACTAACTTAAGAACCATTTTCATATCTCCATGGATTTATTTCCATTGTGATATTTCTCAAAATCCATATCCATTATAAAATTTATCTCTTCGTTCCAAAATATCTATATAAGAAGGTTTGCAACTCACCCCTTGTGTACCACTTTTTAACTAAATCAGGTCTTCCCTGGTCGACTATTTTTATAACATCGAACTTCACTGTTGGTATGAAACTGAATCAAATGGAATTGGTTCAATAAAATTTATAGACATTCTAATGTCACCAAAATTCACCTACCCAATATCATTCACAATATTCAATGAAGTTATAGAACACATCATCCCTTGTGATAAACTGATGTCATGGCATACCACACCCTTCAAAGACTCAATCATATGTATCCTGAATTTTATTTGGAACCACCCTGAGCCCACAAAAATGATGGGATGGTTCAATATCAAAATACAAGTCCCACCTATCCTCCATGAGTAACCATTAATTCACCTCACAAGTTACTCATTGGTATTCGGATGCCACCACATTGTCTCCTTGCTGTGTACTACTCATCGAGGACTAACTTATTGCTCCCTACCCTTGGAGTTTCATTGCCATCACTTATATCACTGAATTTTGACAAACATGGATCACTTTTAAATCCTAATCTAAGCCATAGAATGTGGAAATGGTTATATATATTTTCATATATCAAAAAATAGAATCACATGATACTCATCTATGGCATCCATGAATGGTTCCCATGGTGTTTATCGATGCTCGGTCCATCCAGAGGACCTCACCTACAAAATTTCTATGGTGTACATCCCACAGTATATCTCCACATGTATATATCCATGAGAATATCCTCTATGACTTTGCAAATATACCCCAAAAACAATAATGTCAATTTCTATAAAATAAGAGATTTCTCATCATACCCAGGACAATGTCAATGTGTTGGGTATGATTGTCACTGGATAAAAGTACACTAAGAAGTTCTCTAATAACAATACCATAACTCATAATACACTGATTTCACATCCCAAAATAGAACACCATGACCTTATATGATTTTTGTCCTTCCATACCTAAATGTGTCTTCTCAACACTTAACCATCACCACCCAGTTGTGATTATCAACCAAGACTCACCACCACTCCAAAACGATTCACCAATATCCATGAACCAATATTTATTTTAGCACTACTACCAACACATCACTTGATTTCTTCTGATGTCACCTTGAAATTAACACCTAAATACAATAGTCCACTTCACTATCCAAAACCAGTGGTCTCTCACATAGCCACACTTCCAACTTCATTTCATCAAGAATTATGGTTTATTATATCGAGCCACCAGTTTACCCATACTGAATGGACTAGTGCCTCAACAAAAAAAATCCAAAATTTAGATCTCATCAGGTATCTCAAGGTATTTAACTTCCTACAACCACATGCATAGACCAAAATAGATAACATGAGACAATAAACACCATACTCTAGCCCAACACCAGCTCACTCACCTGGTCATGCCTTCTATTGTGTCATCCCGATTGGCCCCAAGGAAATCTCAACATCTCACCCAATGACCAAACCATTTTTAGGATCAATCCGAAACACATGACTACCATTGTAATGCTCTGACCCTATAATCATAGAGTTAGTAAATTATTTTAATTCATCAGCATGATTACAAAGATTCAATTCCTGAAGAACTAATCAGTTTAGAAGTCTTGGAATATAAATTACATATAAGAACATAACATTACAATTTATAACATAAAAGATATCATAAATAATCATTTGATAATTCCATTATTCTCATATCTTAACCCCTAATATCAGTCAAAATTAACTTCTTGTCACCCTAGTAAAGTAAAATATAAGAAAGGGGTGATGTCAGATGCCTAGTAAGGTTAAATAACTTTTCGAAAACTATAAACTTTTAGTGCAAGATGTATAATAAAAATTGAATTTTATTTAAAAATAAACATGAACATAATATTACAAAAATAAAACATTACCATAAAAACATTCTCATGCATAATATACTAGTTGAATAATCAAATGTAACATCAATAAATAATCTCATAATGATGCAATTCATAATGTCGGATATCATAAACACAAATTCAATTCCTCGTGCCAAGACCCTAAATATAAATTTTTTCATGGACTTGTGAAAAGGAACTAGTTTTTCTCAGGAGACCTACCGATTCATCGAGGGGCTATAGCAGGCCCTGCCTGTCACTTACTAAGTCCAATTCATTCCTCATATGAAAGGTGTGAAACATAACAAAATCATTTCTATTAAAACCCGCATACGAAATGTCAATATCTTAACCATAAACCATGAATGGTATAAAAATAGCACATGCATAGTCAAACATATAATAACACATTCAATACAATATGGATTATTGTATTATAATAAATCAACCTTAATCAATAATAATATCCAGTAAAGGATATTGACATAGATTAACAAGATAAGTAAAACTCATCAAGGGAAATATAACTTTTTTCATGAAGTCATTTAAATGTCAAACAATTTATTAAGGAAGTAATGTAAAAGAGATTTTTTAATCAAAGTTTCCCACACCACCTTGGATCTTTTTAAAGAAATTAACATTTTAAAATATTCATGTCCATAAAAAATAAATCCTTAAAACAATTTTTGAAAACATGGACATTAATTAAATAGATTTCGAAAAATAAATATTTAAATTATTTATAATGATGATATTGTTAATGTGTCCCTTACATAAAACCATAAAATAATAATTTTGATTAAAATTATATGAAATATGGACATGGTTGATAAATAATTCCCATAATATACTGACAAATAAAAAATATCGAATAATAATGAGATTGAGGAATTACCCCTTACATTGTGCTTTTGATTAGTCGAGGGTACATTTAACCTCATCTATAATTTCCATAGTATGTTATTAAGTTATAAAATTACCATAATTATATTTGTGATATCATATATGATTCATTTACGACTTTATGCTACACATTTAATAATAATTTCCATGTTTATGTAACATTTCATGTAATAATCGCTTTCTTTATCATACATCTTTTAACTTGTTATTATTGATCGTATCACATATATCATGATTTAAATACATAAAAATTATTAAACATGATTTATATATCATATATATTCAGAATATAAATATTTATAATAGATAGATATATGAAATTGAAACACTATTCATAGAGATAGTAGTCTATATATATGCATGAAAATCCTTTTTGTTTTCTTATCATATAGTATGAAAGTAAGTAAAGGACATATATTTTTATACAAAAATAAATAATATTATAATAGAAATATTATTTCATATGTGTCACAATTAATCAATATATTTATATATATAAATTCTTTAATGTTGAACGTTGAAGATGAATTTCATAGCATCGTGGAGACTATAAGTCGTACGTACACACGAGTGACAATATCATTCTATTGATGGTGAGACAGTTGTTAATTAGATGGTATATTATATATAAAGAATTAATAACCTGTTATATTCATTATTTAAATTAATTATACTCATTATTATATCCATCCAAATAATATAGTGTTGAATATCAAACTACACCACGACGTGGAGAGGGTACGTCGTACGTACGCACGCATGGTGACTTTTTCATTCATAGGGTATATAGAATAATTAATATGGTTGTACCATATTAGTAATAACATCTCATAATTTAGAATTTAATGGAGTTATTATTTTATTATGGTAAGAACAAAGATATAGGAACGAGAAAAGGAAAATAACATTGAAAGAGGTGATAAAATAATTACCTCTTCTTCAGGTGTTACCTTTTGATTTCAACTATAGGGCTCCTTAATTTGTATTTCTGATCAAATTAAGGTCACTATGATGAATTTATTATAGTTGATAGGATATTTTGTTAGGGTTTGGCTGAGGCAAATGGCTTTGGAGGTGTAGATTAAAAAGAAATCGAGGTGTCCGTTTATAAGATAGGTGTGGGGCAGTTTAGGAAAAGCTTGAAATATTTATTTATTATAAAATTATATTAGGATTATAATAACTCCAAAATGATTTATTTATATTATAATGTGATTATAGGTATCGATCATCTAAAACAATACATTTTAACCTGTTTTGGTCATAAATTTAACCTTATCTTGTAGATTTAACCCTTGGTAAAAATAAGTTATCTCTTACCGTGTCCTCTTGTATTTTTATACTACATGGTTAAAAACATTACAATAAAATGCCAAGATAACCTAAAGTGGAACATTTATGAACTTTTTATCACTTTAAATGTTATTTTTCTGAACTCTATATTTTTATGATTTTTATATCATTTAATAAAATAGTATTTGTTTTGAAAACTCATTTATGTCATTTTTCACGCTAATTTGTAATTCATTTTATAAAGCCATATGAACTTGATTCCTTATAACCAAAGGTATTAAAACATTCTTAATATGTTAATTTCATACATAATATTCTTTTATGTAATAAAAAATTCCAAATTAATTTTTTTTTGAATATTTATAATATCATCTATTTGATTTTTTCATTATTAAGGAAAATATTGCATCATTATTCTGTTACAAATAAATCTATTTATATCTTTTCTACAAATTAAAAATAAAAAACCAAAATTTAAGAAATATTTTTATATTTATAATTAATATTTAGAGTCTAATTTATCTTATGTATACTTGTATATTAAATTATTTGTTATTAAAAGTGGAATTTGACACCATTAACTATTCTTTAAATAAAATATAATAAATGTCCTAATCTGATACAAGTTGTATAAAAAGGATCATATTTTTGTCCTATGTTTGATTTTGGTTGATATACAGTTATCCAATAGAATTACGACATGTTTTAGGGTAATTTTATGTTATTATAATACTATTTTTACCTTTAATTACACTATATACCTTTAACCGTGGTAAATAAAATTCAAAGGTTTCTATTCAACAACAATTATTTTTATCTTATTGAACCAGATTTTATATACTAATGACAATTGTGCATGATGGATATTCAAAATTCATTTCACAAAAGCGTTAAAATTATGTTTTATTCTAACTTGTAAATGTGCCTAGAAGGTGGGTAAATGTCCCTAGAAGGTGGGTAAAAATATTATAAAAAAGTTAAATTAATTTTTATATATAGTTCTATTAAAAAATTACTAAAATGAATTAAATTGGGATAATATATGTATTATGTGTCTATTTTAAAAAATATGACAATTTTTTATTAAAAAATTTTTTAAATGAAAAAGTCGGTTTTTATGTACTATGCAGTATTTTTTACTATTCTCCAAAAATTTAATGTCTTCAGAAAAATATAGAAAATTGAATCTAAGATAATTTCGATGTTATGAATTCAAAAATATAGTCTATTTTAACAAATTAAATTTTTAGTAGTTTCTAAAATTAATTATATTATTATTCACAAAAGACATAAAAATTAGTTCTTTTAAGAAAATAGTTTTTCAAAATATATATCTATTTTATCAAGACTTATACATTTCATTGTAAATATTTTTTATTTATGTGAAATAATTATAAATTAAATTTAAAATTTATTTTTTTACTATTTATTTTACAATATTTAATTGATAAATTTATATACCGTTTAAATAATTATAATACTAATGTGTTGTTTCACAAAAACTCAATCTTGCATATAACACAAGACAAGTCAGTGTTGTATGAAATATAATATATTAACCTAAGTTAAGTAGATAAATTACTATGAAATATTTAGGTGTTACATTCTCTCCTCCTTCAATAAATTGTGTCATCGCAATTTGACATTGTTCTTCAAAAATAAAAGGATGAAAATAGAAAATACATTTGTCGAAAACTCACATAGGAAATAGGGTTAATAAAATATAGTCATAATAAGGGGGAAAGTGAAATGAGAAATTCAACACCAAATTAGTATTTGTAATAGCATAACACTGGTAGCAATTAGAATCACATAATTAGAGGAAAAAGTTAAATATTTATAGGGAGTGACTGAGGTCATCAATAACAAACAAGTGAATAATAAATGTAAAATTGAGGTCCTTAAATCCATAAATCTATTATGATTTAAAGTATCATTAGATCAAAAAAACATAAGGTGTTAGGATAAAACATTTATTTTAGATACATTTTTTTAAGATGATGGATTCATTTACTTCCAATATAAGATCTCATGAAAACATACATGATTTCATTTCCAATCATAAGCATAATTTCATTATTTGGTTGTTATTTGATCTATTTTCACTTCTTCCCGTACACAAGAAAATGAATGTTCAAGATTATTTTTTACAACTTACGTGCATTTGATAAATCATAAAGTCCACTACTATTTCCTTAATCATCTATATGTTTACTGAAATCCCAAATGTTAGGTATATGTATCCAATAAATTATACTTTAACCTCAATCAAAATTTCAAGTGCTCAACTTACTCCATTTCATCTTACACACATCCAAAATACTTGTGTGCAAACTCAATGTCCAAAAATTAATAGGGGAGGTAAACATAATGACGATCTATTTTCCCACATAATAACATGTAACTACCTTCATCATGTATGATATTAAAACATGGTAAGACCCCAAATTACCATAAAACCTTATTGAATAAATTTATTCTCCCTTATTCATTATAGAATGATGGATATACTCTTTAAATCCAAAATTTTTGTAAACTCCAAAAATGGTGGAATAAACAAAAAATTAATAAGTTATAAGGTAGTCAAGAATATCCAATATAAATTATCCAAATTAATCATATCTTATTCCAAAATCACATCTTCAGTATTAAGACATAATTAAAGAATATATTTCTCTCAAACATGATTTTTACTAAAAGTTTAGCTTCATACTAATTTTATTTTCTTAGTACTATACAATATCTAATCCTCAATGAAATAGTACTACAGTACAATCCTTATTTATTTCCATTCTTCATATAACCAGTACATTGATGACACAATACTCAAATGACATAATTCTTCAATCTGGAAATACAAATACATTAATTATTCAAAGACGACTGTAGTAAATACTTATGCTTGTCCTTGATCCCTCTAATTCATTTGTGCTATATTTCCTTGATGCATAGGAAATTTATTTGTGTAATTTCCCATTTCACTACAGTTGAAACAATGAATACTAGAATTTTCATTGTTCCCTTTTCATTATTTTTCCTGATGACCATTTTCTCCAAAAATATAAAATACACCGAGTCATTTCAATCACTTCCCAGGGTGATTTTTTCCACAACTATGACATATGTGGAAATCCTTCTTTCCCCTCTTCCCTTTATCCATCATTCTCTCATCCATCCTCTTCTTCTCTAGCTTCCCTTAAAAACTATAGGGCTTAGATAATTCTTTACTTATCTTATTAAAACATGATAATATTCCACCATATTATGCGAATACATGGGTGGATACTTCTATTAGAAATGCTAGCTTAAGACCATGAAAGATAGGATCCTTATAAATCGTTGGAACATGTGCATTGGTGGGGTAGTCAGTCCGTCAACTAGGCACCATTTAGAAAAAAAATTCATACATAGATTATGTTATAAATCATAATTCATGATACTAAACTAGTGAAATACATTACATAAATTTTAAATTTTATTCATATATAATCCCTAATCATAAATACAGTTCCATTGACGATATATTTTATAATAAATCTTATATAATTGTTTTTAAAGAAAAAATAAATTATCATAAGCATATCCCCCAGAAATGTCAAAACAGCTGTGCAGTATGGCCCGTTGTCATGTTCCTGGTTATCCCAAGTAATGATTGGAACACTTTGTTGGAGTTTTCACCCCGAGTTACATCCGTTTGAGAACCAGTTTCACTTTTAGTGTCTAGACAAGGATGTATCTTCTATGAATACCAACATAATTTCTATTTTAAAATTATTGGATTCTCTTCAATACATATCCTCAAATTATATCTTTGGGTTATGATCCCAAATATTAGTTTTCTAAATCTATTTAAAAGGTTGTTGATAAATTTCCTCTGATACCAACTGTAACACCCCAACCCTAGAAGCCCATACTCGGTGCATTATTTTAATACATTGGAAGGATTACATGGATTCAAGTCCCGAAGGACTGATCAATTTCACAATCTTCGAAAAATGATTACGTACAAGAACATAACATTACATATTATAACATAAAACATAGAATAAATAATCCTTTGATAATTCCATTATTCCCCTAGATTAACATTGTATATCAATAATAATACACTTATTATCACCCTTGTAAAATAAAATATAAAAAAGGGGTGATCTCAGATGCTCGGTAAGTGTAAATAATTTTTCGGAAGCTATAAAATTTCAAGGATTGATGTATAATAAAAATAGCATCCTTTTAAACATAAAATTGAACATAATATCTATAAAAATAAAAAATTACCATATAAACATGCACATGGATATTATACTAGTTGAATAATTACATGTAACATCAATAACTAATCTCATAATGATGGAATTCAAAATGTCAGACATATTAACCACAAATTCAAGGCCTCATGCCAAGACCCTAAATATAAATTTTTTCAAGGATTTGTGCAAAGAAACTAGTTTTCCTCATGAAACCTACCAATGCATCGAGGAGAAATAGTGGGCCTCACCCATTACTTACTAAGTCCAATGCATTCCACATATGAAAAGGTTGAAAAATAACTAATCATTCGTATTAAAACTAGCATAAAAAATGTCAATACCTTAACAATAAACCATGAATTGTAAAAAAATAGCACATCCACAATCAAACATATCATAACTCATTCAATACAATATAGGATATTTTATTATAATAAATCAACTTCAATCAATAATAATATCTAGTAATGAATGTTGACATAGTTTAAAATGATTAGTAATACTCTTTTAGAGAAATATCCCTTTTTTAGGAAATCATTTAAAAGTAAAATATTTTTTAAAGGAAGTAATTTAAATGTGATTAGAGCAAAAAAATTAATATACCACTTTTAAACTTTTTAAATTATTTAATCCTTAAAAACAATAATGTCCATATAAAAAAATCCTTAAAATCATTTTGAAAAACATGGACATTAATTTAATAGATTTAGAAAAATAAATCATTTAATCATTTAAATTGATTATATAGTTAAATATTCCCTTCCATAATACCATAAAATATTCCATTTGAAACTCTTTTTATGATACATGGTCATATAGAATAAATATTCCCCATTAAATACTTACACATAAATAATCTCGAATAATAATGAGATTGATGAATTAACCCTTACCTTGAATATTCCTTTAGTAGAGGGTATGTTTAATCTCCTTTATAATGACCAAAGAATGTTATTAAATTATACCATAACCATAATTATATTTATGATATCATATATGATTCATTAATGACTTTTAACAACCCATTTAATAATAATTTCTATGTTGAAGTTTCATTTCGGGTAATAATCGATTTTTTTATTGTACATGTTTTACATTGTTTTTCAGGATTGTATCACATAGATCCAGATTCACATACTTCCAGAATATAAAACATGATTTATATATCATATATATTCAGAATATAAATATGTATAATAGATAGATATATGAAATCGAAACACAGTTCATGGAGACGGTAGTCTGTATGTACGCATTAACGTTTTTTCTGTTTTCTTATTATATTATATTGAAGTAAGTAAATGAAATATATTTAAATACATAAATATATTTTATTAAAGTATAAACGTTATTTAATATATATCATGATTAATATATATATATTCTTGAAGGGTGATCTTTGAATATGAATCTCATCTCGTTGTTGAGACGGTAAGTTGTACGTACACACGAGCGAAATTATCATTATATTGATGGTGAAAAAGAGGTTAATTACATGTTATATTATACATACAGAATCATGAAATTGTTATATTAATTATTTAAATTAATTATACTCTTTATTGTTCCTATCCAAATAATTTAGTGTTGAATAAAAAAATACACCATGACGTGGAGACGGTAATCCATACATACACACGTTTGGGGACTTTGTCATTCATAGGATGGATAGAATAATGAATATGGTTGTACCATTTTTATAATAACATCTCATAATGTATAAGTTACTAGATTTACTATTTTGTTATGGTAACAAAAAATATATAGAAACTAGTAGAATAAAAGAACTTTGAAATAGGTGACAAAATAATTATCTCTTGTTCAGGTGTTCCTTTTGATTTGAACCAAAGGGATCCTTACGATGTCCTTAATTTCAATTTAAAGCTTCTAGGATGAATTTAGTGTAGTTGAAATTAGATTTTGGTAGGGTTTGTCCAAGCCAAATGGCATTTGAGGTGTGAATTAAAATGAAATGGAGGTTCCCTTTTTTAAGAGAGGAGAAGCGTACTTTAGAAAATGATTGAAATATTAATTTATTATAAATTTATTTTTGGATTAAAATAGCTCCAAATTTATTTAATTAGAGGATAATATGTGTATTGGTCTAAATCATCTCAAACAATAGGTTTTAGACATGTTTAGGTCATAAAATTAATCATATCTTTTATATTTACCCCTTGGTCAAATAAAATAACCCTTACCATGTCCTCTTGTATTATTATACTACATGGTTAATACCTTTACTATAAATTGCCAAGAGAACATAAAGTGGAACAATTTTTACATTTGTATCACTATCCACATTATTTTTCCAAACTATATATATCATTGATTTTTATATAATTTAATAAAATAGTATTTGTTTTAAAAACTCATTTATGTCAATTCTAACACTATTTAGTAATTGATTTTGACTGAAAGATAACATTTTTATTTCTTTTGGGAGATCGACATACACAGAAAAGGAAAAGCATCATGGAGGTCTAAAGTAATGCAACCCCAACGAATCATTTACAACAAACTTCATCCCCTCACTAGGAAATGATCCCAAATTAAAAAAGGAAATTGTACCGCTATTAGATGTATCCATTGACGCCAAAAAATCCGCTACTGTGTTTCCATCCCGACATGTATGCGATATCCCTGTGTGAGACCCCATTATCTCTTTGCATCTCTTGACAGCATAAATAATACTCCAAGGAATTCTTCCTATGTCCATCAGCACTCGATACCGAAGAAGGGAATCAGTCTCCACTGACGAAAAGAAAAGTTGCCTACTGGAGCACATGTCCAGACCCTTGGGCAAAGCCAGGGCCTCCGCCTGAAGTGAGTCGCCCTCCCCAAATGAAGCAGTGAAAGCTGCCCACACTGACCCAGATTTATTTCTCACGACACCACCCCCCATGCATCTCTCCCCCGCACAACGACCAGTCTGAGTTTAACTTTAGCCCTTCATTCGGAGGGCTCACTGAATCCATCGACCCTGCCCTACACCACTCGACTGATGTTCTGTAGATAGAGGATGTACCAAATCACTTACCAATGGCGCCGAGTGACAGTCAGGAGATACCCAAAGCAGATCCCTAACATTGTTTTTCATTTTGAGTAGAATGCAGGTCAAGGATCCCGAAGTGCATTTATGCCTACCATCATTCCGGGCCTTCCAGATTGTCCAACACCCAGCACTTAGGATGATTGATCTGGCCATTCTCTCAGCCCCTTGGTTTCCAACACCGCTAAACAGCGCCTGCAGAAAATTTTCAGGAGAGCCGTCATAACCATTCCAACCGAAGAAGGCCCCATAAGTCTGCCAAATCCCTCTGGCCCATTCACTATCATAGAAAAGATGCCCAACTGATTCTCGGTTGAAAGCCCGACAGCACCAACACCTTGAGGCCATGTTCACACTGATTCCTTGCAAATTATCATCTGTAGGAAGGGCCCTGTTCTGCACACACCACACCAAAAAGATAAATTTTTAAGGGATATCTTTGCATCACAAGGACACCCCCCTGGATCTGCAGTCCCAACGCTCGTCGTCACGTGATCAAAATCCTTGATGGAGAAGGCACCCGACGAAGAGCCTGTGAAAACCAGTCGGTCATCCTCATCTTTAACAACAATAGAATTTAAAATTTCAAATTGACTGGCATCAAGAATTGTTTGTAATAACCTTGGGTGAGTAATTTCCTCTTTAAAAGATAAATCCGGGGTAGGACACCCCGGCAACCACAGCCTGCCCACCCCCCAGTCCTGCTGCCAAAAGTTGATATTCCCCCTACCCACAATCCATCGGGAGTTATGCTGAAGAATTTACAGATATGGGAGAGTCAGGTTCCATATCCTCGATGATTTCCTTCTTTAAATATTCACATTCCGACCATAAAAATCCTGCATGATTCTGCCCCATAAAGATTGGCCTTCCATTGCCTCCCAAGCTAACTTAGCATGGAGCCCCTACATGGCATTTGATACACTTTCATATTGATACCCCCTTCAGATATTAGTCTTGAAAACCATTTCCCCGAAGCCCAATGATGCCTACCATCCATCTGACCATCCCAAATGAATACCCCCATAATCCTTTCCATCTTGGAAATTACACTTTTTGTGACCTTTAGAGTAGAAAGAATATGCTTAGGGATGGAAACAAGAACACTGTTGAGCAGAGTGATGCGGCCTCCAAAAGAGAGAAATATGTTCTTCCAGTTGTGGATACCCCCTGAAATTTTTCTTATAAGATTGTCAAAGTGATGCACCCTCAGGGAAGAGGGACTAATCGGAGCTCTGAGGTATTCCAAGGGAAAAGATCCCCTTCCCACGCTCAAGCCGGCTCTCAATAACCTCCCCTCCTCAAAGGGATCCCCCTTGATGTAAAGAAGAGACTTTTTTCCATGTTCACCTACAGCCCACTCCACTTGAAATATTCCTTTAAAATCTTGTTAAGGCCCCTAACTGATCTTTTACTTCCATTGATAAAAATTATGGTTTCATCTGTTAACATCAGGTGGGAAATTCTCCTAGTGGCATACCTATTGTGATAAGGAAGGATATTGCCTGAGCTGAGCCCTTTATTAATGTTACAACTGAAAGCATTTTGTGCAAGAATGAAGAGAGTAGGGGATAAAGGATCCCCTTTCCTAAGACCACGATATGTCTTGAAAAAACCAAAATGTTTTCCCATGAAGGAAGTGGAAATCCAAGCTGAGCTAAAGCAACAAAAATGGAGGTCTATAGTCGAGTTGGAGAACCCCATACAAGCCAGGACTCTGAGAACAAAACCCCATTCCATCCTATCATACGCCTTGTTCATGTCCAATTTAACCACCAAATTTCCCCCAAAAGACCTGTTATTGATTCCACTGATCATTTCTTGGACCATACTTATCGCACCCTGAATTGAACACCCTTTATTGAAACCATGTTGTTCTAGATTCATCCACTCATCCAGGTGAATGGCCAATCTCTTATTGAGGATACTGGCTAGGATCTTGTATGGTAAGTTAGTCATACTGATGGGTCTATATTTATCAATGGACTGAGGATTATTCACCTTTGAGATAAGAATCATTTTAGTAGAATAGGAAATACACGGTAAATCCCCTCCCAGGAAGAAATCCTGAACAACCCGAACTAGATCCCCATTGATAATCTCCCACGAAGCCCTGTAGAAAGACCTAGGAAACCCATCAGGCCCTGGGGAACTATCTGGGTTCAAGGTCCATGCCCCTTCATGCACTTCATCCTCATCACGATTTTTCCTTAATTCAGCATCAACGCCCTCTGAAACACTTTTAGAGAGACCCTCAAGAATCTCAGAATCCCCACTTGGATACCCCCTGCCATGGTAGGATTAAGAGCAGCTATTAGAGATTTAATAGCTGAATTAATCAAAACCCCAACATCCTCCCGGTCTATGTAGAAGGATCCATCCTCCCTGCGGATATTGGGCCTCTGGACATGCCAGCGTTCCTTGATGCAAGCATGAAAATACCTTGTATTCCGGTCCCCCTCCTGAATCCATCTCACCCGAGCTTTCTCTCTAGCCACCCTTTCCTGTTTAAGCAGATTATTGGATAAAGAGTCCTTCTTCCTTCTCAGCTCATAAAAATGGAGTCATCCGATTCTTGTTCCAATCTTTTCTCCAGTCAATCCACCTCCTCACTGATCTTAGAGACATCATTTTCGCGGGCCGGGATGGTTCACCTCCAGCAGCGAAGAAGATTCTTAACCCTCTTATGTTTATTGTGAAAAGTAGTCCATGGATTCCCCCGATATTGAGAGTCCCAAGCTTCCTGGACCAATTCTATGAAACCCAGTTCCTACACCCAAGATGTGGAAAACATATCATGTTTCTCTCATGGCACCCCTGCCACCAGGGAAATGCGAAGCGGGGAATGATCAGACAAACTCCGAGTCAAGTGAGTGACTCCGGAGTCAGGGAACATAGATATTACAACATTGTTCATCAAACATCGATCATGTCGATAGTATGAACGCCTCCCCCGACGTTGGTTATTGCACTAGGTGAAGATACATCCCTCAAACCCCGCATCCAACAAGCCGCTTCGAGCCATGAAAGAAACGAAAGATTTACTGGCATTCTTGGGGAAAACTATACCCCCTTTTTTCTCCTCTATACTAGCCATAATGTTGAAATCTCCAACAACAATCCAGGGAGCCTTAGTAATTGATTTTTTTTGGTCATAAAAACCTAATTTCATCGAACCAAAGGAATTAAATCATAAAAAATATGTCAATTTCTTCCAGAAAATTCATGTATGGCATCAAAACATTCTCATTTTATTTATTTTAATATATATAATATCATTTATTTTATTCTTTCGTTAATATGGATAATACTGCATTTTTATTATGTCATAAATAAATTTAAATATTTCATGTCTAAAAATTAAAACTAAAATACCATGATGTAAGAAATATTTTTGTGTTTATAATAAATATTCATAGTTTAATTGATCTTATTTATATCCCTATATTAAAAATGTTTTAGTTATTAAAATTTGAAATTGACACTTTTAACTCTACTTTAAATAAAATATAATAAATGTCCAAATCTAACAAAAGAGGATTAAAAAGGATCATTTTTTTGTTCTAAGGTTTAATTTTGTCTAAATAAACCTATCCAATATAATTAGGAAATGTTTTAGGGTAATATTATATTATTATAATATTATTTTTACCTTTAATTACCCAATTTTCCTTTAACCATGGTAAATAAAATTCAAAGTTACTAGTCACCAAAAAATATTTTGATCCTATTGAACCACATTTTACTTACTGATGACAACCATGAATGTAGGATTTTTGAAATTCATTTCACATAAGTGGTAAAATTACATTTTATGCTAACTATCAATTGTGCCAAGAATGTGGGTAAATGTGCCTAGAAGGTGGGTAAAAAGATGTTAAAAAAGTTCAATGAATTTGTATATATAATTATATTACAAAATAACTCAAATGAATTATATTGTGATAATATATGTATTATGTAAGTATTTTTACTTTAAGATAAATTTTAATAAAAAATAATTATGTAAATGAAAAAGTCGGTTTTTACGTACGATTCCGTATTTTCACTATTCATAAAAAATTGAATATTTTCCAAAAAATACAAAAAATATACCTTAAGCAAATTATGATATTCCGAATTCAAAGAATAAGTCTTTTTTTTCAAAATATAATTTTTGGATTTTCTACAATTAATTTTATTATAGTTTGAAAAATGACATAAGTAGTTCCTTTGAGAAAATATTTTTTTCAAAATATGTAACTATTTTAACAAAACATATAAATTTAATTTTAAATATGTTATATTTGTGTGAAAACACTATAAATAACAATTAGACTTTATTTTTTACCAATAATATTACTACATTCAATTGAAAAATAAATATATCATTTAAATAATTATAATATGAATGTGTTGTTTCGCAGAAACTCAGTCTTGCGTATAACACACGCCATGTAAGTGTTGCGTACAATATAAGATATTAACATAATTTAAAGAGATAATGTAATATGAAATAGTGGGGTGTTATAACCATCACCTTGGGTGTAACCTTTATAAAAGAGAAATCAATCTACGATTCATCCACCCATGTCTCATTCACCTTAAACCATTATAAAGGCCCAACTAATCATCATCTAAACAAATGGGTCATACATCCAAACCAAAAAATCCTTCAAAACTATCCTTAAAATCTTCTACAATCACTCAGGTTCCCTTTTAATGAACCATGTCTCAACTATACCATTTATCAAAATGCAATGACACTCATTATTTGTCAATTATATATCTGAATGGTATAAAATTATTCATATTCTGAGATGCCTAAAACATTGGTGTGACCTCCCTCTAGGTTAATCCTAATTTTCCCCAGATTGTAAACTCAACTCACAACTCAAATATCACCTTCCCAAAACCATTGACCTTCACATTAAACCCTTTATGAAAAATAAGAACGTTTCCAATCTCTAAATATCCACTTTTTCCCCATGTCCCCAATAGAACACACCAAATGATATACCATTATCTCATGAGTCACTCTCCGGGGTCTAATAATATCCACTACCCAACTAGGGTTAAGGGTAACATGTCACTATGTAATCTATCTAAATCATATTCATCAAAATCGCATCAATTTTTCACTCACAGGTGGCTCTCCTAGCCCTGTTCCAGAACACTATGACCATTGAACCTCCAATACATCCACATTACGCCTCATTCCAAGAATAATCAATCCCCTAAGTCAACCCCACAAACCAACAAACTCACTTCTAGGGTCCAAAACACCACTCTCAAGGTATGACCCCACACGATGTTTACCTCGCCTGGCTGGGTGGTGGAGTACACGGTCATGTACTCCATCCCGTGTCCGTGTATCCCTAGGATACACACCAAGCTCCGCGTACCCACCTTTGCCGAGCTGTACATGTCGTGCCGCCTAAAGCCGTGTAGACAGTCCCGTGTCCATGTACTACCCAAAGTACACGCCGAGCTTCAGGGAAGGTCCAACACGCCGTGTGTGTAACACCCGAGACTTTTATCTTATATAAATCATCAAAGGAATCTTTTTCTACACAACACTTTCTTGGCTTGCTTTACACGCAATCGCGACCTTCCTCGATAGCTTGCGTCGTACGCAATACCGAGTTTCACTAAACAAGAATATGCTATTAAAACTAGCCATTATGAATAGTAATAACCACTTTTTGAAATTTTATAAATTTTATTTTTCAAAATGGACTTCATTTTTGGACTCAGAATATCGAAATTAGCCAAGGGTGAAATTTTGGTATTTTTCTGAAAACTTTCAATTTTTGATGAATAGTGAAACCACTAAGTGGTAGGTTAAAAACTGAATTTTTTCATAAAACATAATTTTACCGCTTCTGTGAATGGAATTTCGAAAATCCGACAGACACGGTTGATATCAGTAAGTAAAATGTGGTTCAATGAGATAAAAATAATTTTTTGGTGAATAGTAACTTTTTACTTTTTTTTACCGCGGTTAATAGTAAATAAGGTAACTAAGGGTAAATATGATATTAATATTACCCTAAAACATGTCCTAATTCTATTGGACAAGTTTAATTCGACCAAAAACAAACTTAGGAATAAAATATGACCATTTAGGCCCACTTGGATTAGATTAGGACATTTATTATTAATTTATTTAAAGAAGGGTTAAAATAGTTAAAATCAAAGTTTAATAAGTAAATCATTTTTAATATGGGGTTATACATAAGATAAATTCGATTTTAAATATTCATTAGAAAGCTAAAAAGATTTCCTACATTATGGTATTTTATTTGTAATTTTTAGACATCAAATAATTTAATTTATTTATGACACAAAGATGATGTAGTAATTATCTTATTAATGAAATATTGACATAATTGATAATATAAATACCAAAATAAATGTAATTTAAGACTTTTTATGAATTCCACTAATTTTATAGGTTACTATGATATATTAGTGTTGATTTAATCAACTTGGTTCGAACATATAATTCTGTTATGACTTTCACAAAAATCATATATCAAATAGTGTCAAAATTGACAGAAAATAGTTTTTAAATAAAATATTATATTATTAATTGTTATTTTATTATTAAAAATCTATGGTTAGGCCAAATGACTTAGCTAAGGTTATATATATTAATAATAAACAATTTTTGGTTCGTTTGGCATGTTATAGTAAGTGTATTGACCATATAGTGAAAGAAAACAAAAAGACATGGTAAAAGATAAATTATTTAACTTAGAGTTAAATCTAATTGATAAGGTTAAAATAATACCCTAAACTTGTCTAAATCCTATTGGATGATAGGATTTAGACCCATCCCCACTTTAGCTTCTAAATAAGACCCTTTGGAACCATTATAAACCGATTTTGACTTTAATATAAAATAATATTTTGAGATATTCCTAAGGTGCCCCTCTCCTCCCTTATAAAAGGGCACCTCCTCCCCCTCCTCCTCACACCAAATTGAGCACTCATGCTCGGCCAACCCCGGCCATTTTCTCCTCTCCACTTCCCTAGAATAATACTAGAGGTCCTGGTCTTCTTCAAAGACCAATATTAGTTCCCTAAGTGGAGGATTCAAAGAAGCGTTCCAAAGAAGAGGTAATATCCATTACCGATCTTTTCAATTTCTTTCTTCTTCAACTTCTTCTTCTTTATTTGTTTCATGATAAAGTAATAACCTAATTATTACTTACATACTTATATGTTATTATAATTATGAAACAACCCTAATTCACCTTCTATCCATCCTACGGAAAAATGAAATCACCGCGCGTGCGTACGTACGGAATACCGTCTCCACACCGTGGTGTAATCTATTTTCCACCATCACTTTACAAGGATGGGTATAATGTTGTAATGAGTAACTATTTATTATTATTATAAAGTAATATTGATACTGAAATAATATATATATATACTCCAATAAAATTCCACGATCATAGGAACGATATCATCACTCGTGCGTACGTACGGAATACCGTCTCCACGATGTGAAGCGACTCGTTCTACATGATCATCATTACATAGTAATTATATAAATGAATTGAATGAATAAATATGATATATGTTACACTAATACCATTCTGGATATAAGGTATCTATAACCTTAAAATAAGAATAAGAATTTATTCGGAAAAACACGCATAAGAACAAAAGGCAATAAAGACCCGAGTAACAAGTAACAATGAAATATTACTAACAAGAAGCTAAGAATATGACCATATATGATATCATATCAATATGTATGATTCTGGAATAAGTCAATAACATTATTTAAACTATTATACAGGAGCTTCGGACACGTACAAAGAAAATCGGACCTAAGGTAAGGGAAATATCACAATCTCGCTTTTATCCGAGATTGTTTATTCGTAAGTATTTACTGGGGTTTATTTTATCATCCACATCCATGTTTCCTCAATATGTAATATTATTTCCATCCAACTAAAATTGTTTAAATCCAATTTTACCCTTCGGTGAGTTTTTAGTAACGAATATGAAAGGAATCTTTTGTCATTTTTCGTACGAGGTACTTTTTGACTTTTCCGACAAAAGTACGAAGAATGTATTTTTAACTTATACGGCATGAATGGATTTTTAAAACATTATTTCCAAGAAGCTTCCTTTGAAAGTTTTCATGTTTATTTT
Organism: Viscum album; assembly: GCA_963277665.1. Classification (NCBI taxonomy): domain Eukaryota; kingdom Viridiplantae; phylum Streptophyta; class Magnoliopsida; order Santalales; family Viscaceae; genus Viscum; species Viscum album. Next base: position 2,082,617,562 of record OY728126.1, read on the forward strand.
TAATCAACTTCTTTTAGTTTATAATTGTATGACATGTTAAGAAAAGAAAAGTGTTTTTGAAGAAGAAAGGATATTTTCCTCAAGAATGGAGTTCAAGTGTTTTATCAAAATTATTTTCCATCTAAGATAATAAAGGGTTCTATTTTTATCCCTTTAATTACATTGATTTGATTATGTTGTGAGGGAATTATTTTTATGAAGTCATTTCCCTTATAAGATTTGTTTTATGATGTCATGATGTTTCAAGAATCCCATTTTTGTTACATGTGTTATGCGATGATGTATGATTTATGATTATGTGGCACACATAAGAAAGGATTCATTATAAGATGGGTGGGACCTATATCTACCTCCAATGAATTGGGTAAAGATTTTATATCTCTTGAGATAGACAGGGCTGGAACGGTAGGTTATACCGGTTCAGTGAAACAGGACTGAAACGAGGGTTACTCGATTCAGAAAGGGACTTTGTCCACTAAGATAGTCTTGGAAATGAGTCATGACTAACAAGATATGATTTTCCATGATTATGTGTGCATGCCACAAAGTTTTAAGTTTCATGTTATGATTATGGTGATATGATTTTCACTTCTATGATTTATTCCATGTTAAGATATTATGATCTCTTTTGCAGGTTATGATTTTCAAAAAAATATGATATGATTTTTAGTTCCTTTATTTTCCCTTGCTGAGCATTTGAGCTCACCCTTTTATGTTTTCTTTTCCCCAGGTCAGGAAGATGGATATTAAGTAGAATATGCTAAAAGGGACCCTAGATATGATGAAATAAATGGGAGACACTGTAGAAGATTTATGAACCAGTTGTTTATGTTTCCCAGTTTCTAAAGACACTATACCTATACGGTCCTTTGTGTTTTTGTCATATTTTGTAATAAGTTTGCTTCAATTTTGAAGTATTAGAAATGTATGTAAAGTATGGGTCGTTATAGTTGGTATCAGAGGAAAGGTATAGTCAACCTTTGGAAACTAGGATGTGAAAGACTTAGTAAGAACCCTAAGGATAAGTCTAAGCATAGAACACGATCTTAGTGTTTTAGAAATGGCCTTGATTAACCTAGGATAAGACCTTAAGCATGAAAATTTTATTCTTGAATTATGTGGTTTTCCTATTATAATTAGTGTTTCTCACACTATTCTTCTTGGTTTTAGTCAATGGATGGAACCCGAAGGAACCGTGTTAATGCGGAATGCGATGGGCAATGCAATGATTGTCCCCCTGAGAAACCAAACGATATGGGAGCTGGAATGCAAAATCTTGTAGCCATGCTCACACAACTTTCTCAAGCTATGAATCATGCAGGACTTCCAAACGAGCAAAGGAAGGAGCAACATTCTGTTGAATCCTTCATGAGGCAGCGTCCACCTTCTTTCAGCGGGTCTACTGATCCATTAGTTGCTGAACAATGGATTAGTACTACTGAAAATATATTTTCAGTTCTTCAATGTTCTGAACATGATAAAGTCATCCTAGCAGTGTATCGTTTGGAAGGAGATGTTGATCAATGGTGGAATCTTATTAAGAATTTGAGGCAAAGGGATGAAATTGAGTCTATGGAATGGGATGAGTTCAAGAACTTATTTTTCAATAAGTACTTCCCTCGTATTCTCCGAACAAAGATGGAGAACGAGATCCTTGAACTAAAGCAAAGGGATGATGAATCTGTTGGTACCTATGAAGCAAATTTTACAAGACTTGCAAGGTACACTTCTGGTATTATTATCCAACCTGAGAGTAAGATCGATCAATTCTTTAGTGGCTTAAAACCAAGTCTTCGAAGGGCATTAGCCATAAGGGACTTCAATAGCTACGAGGAAATCGTTCGATGTGCTCTCAAAGTCGAGATGGAGATTGGAATAACTCATCAGTCACATGGGTTTGATAAGAAGAGGAAGATGGAATTCAAAGAAAAATCTAAAGAGCACACGGAAAAGATGATGAGCTTTTCCTTATGCTCAAAGTGTGGAAAGAAACATGGAGGGAGTTGTCTTAAAGGGACAAGTAAATGTTTTAAATGTGGAAAGGAAGGTCATCGGGCATTTGAATTCTGTGATAATGGGAAGAAGATGTCTAATGATGCAAACAAAGGAAGGGATACACAGAATGAACCTACTTCACTTCAATGTTTCAAGTGCAAAGAGATGGGGCATTATGCCAATCAATGCCGAAATCCAAGGGTTGATGATGATGGTCGACGTCAACAAAATCTTAAGGCTAAAGACAAAGGAATGTCACATGAAATTTCTATCAGCGATGTGGAGTACGATAACGAAGTGGTGAAAGGTACACTTACCATCCACTCTAAAGTAGCAAACGTTTTATTTGATTCTGGATCCACCCACTCTTTTTTTTCTGAAAAATTTTCTAAGAGTATCACCGTACCACCTCAACAATTAGATGTTGAGTTAGCTGTGACAACACCTAATGGCACAACAGTCGCATCAAAAGTTTATAATTCTTCTCCGATCGAAGTTTGTGGGAAAGTGCTTCCTGCAAATCTTGTGATCCTTCCTTTAGTGGAATTTTATGTGATTCTTGGCATGGATTGGCTTTCTCTACATGGAGCTCATATCAATTTCCAAAGAAGGGAAGTCACATTTCATATTCCAGATCAATCTACGATCGTATATCAATACAAGGATGAACATAACCTTCCAGTGGAAATTTCTTCCATCTTATGGGTATTGATTCCACTAAATGAAGGTTATTTATCTCAAATGGTTGGTGAGAAACTCACGATTAAGAATATGCCCATTGTAAGGGAGTTTGATGATGTCTTTCCGGAGGAATTACCGGGTCTTCCACCAAATCGTGAAGTTGAGTTTTCAATAGAACTCGTACCGGGTGCTTTGCCTATTTCAAAGACACCTTATAGAATGGCCCCAATTGAGTTTCATGAATTGAAGAAGCAACTCCAAGAGAATCTTGATAAGGGATTCATACGCCCCAGTGCGTCACCTTGGGGAGCACCTGTTCTATTTGTTAAGAAGAAAGATGGATCAATGAGACTCTGCATTGATTATCGAGAACTTAACAAGATCACTATCAAGAAAAAATATCCTCTCCCACGCATTGATGACTTATTTGACCAACTACGCGGAGCTCAATACTTTTCCAAGATTGATCTTCGTTCAGGGTATCATTAATTAAGGGTCAAAAGGGAGGATATACCAAAGACGGCTTTCCGTACAAGGTATGGACACTATGAATTTATAGTGATGCCATTTGGTCTTACTAATGCCCCTGCTATCTTCATGGATCTAATGAATAGAGTCTTTAGAGACTATCTTCATCAATTTTTGGTAGTCTTTATAGACGATATTCTTGTCTATTAAAAGAGCAAGGAAGATCATGAAGATCACTTGAGAATTATATTGAAGACCCTGAGAAAGGAGAAGCTTTATGCAAAATTTACCAAGTGTGAATTTTGGCTTCAAAAAGTTGCATTTTTGGGTAACATAATCTCAAAAGAGGGGATATCTGTGGATCCAGCAAAAACAGAGGTTATCGAAAGATGGTCGAGACCAACAACAGTAACTGAGATCCGAAGTTTTCTTGGTTTGGCTGGATATTATCGACGTTTTGTAAAAGAATTTTCACGATTATCTAATCCACTCACCAAGTTGACTCGGAAAGGAGTTAAGTTTGTCTGGACAGAGGAATGTGAAGAGAATTTCAAGGAGTTGAAAAGAAGGTTATCCAGTGCACCTGTACTCACACTGCCTTGTAGTGGAGAAAGGTTTGTGATCTACAGTGATGCATCCAAGAAGGGATTGGGGTGTGTTTATATGCAAAATGATATGGTGATAGCCTATGCCTCACGACAGTTGAAAATCCATGAGAAAAATTATCCAACACATGATTTGGAGTTGGCTGCGGTAATATTTGCATTAAAGATTTGGAGGCATTACCTTTATGGTGAAATGTGTGATATTTATACTGATCATAAAAGTTTAAAGTATATTTTCACACAAAAGGAGTTGAATATGCGCCAAAGAAGACGGTTGGAGCTGATTAAGGATTATGACTGCTCAATCCATTACCACCCTGGGAAAGCAAACAAGGTGGAAGATGCATTAAGTCGACAAGACCATGCTAGTTTATCCATGATGAGGATCACAAAAGATCCAATATTTATGGATTTACAAAGGATGGATCTTGGAATTATAATGGAAGGGGAAAAATCTTATCTTTCTCAAATGAATGTTCAACCATATATACATGTGAAGATTAAAGAGGCACAGAAAGAAGATGTCGAGTTACAAAAGAAGGTGAGAAATGTTCCTGAATTCAACCTTGATTGTGATGGGATAATAATGTTCAGGAATCGGGTTTGTGTTCCTTCCATCACCGAATTAAAGAAGGAGCTGCTGGATGAGGCTCATAGTTCTTCATTCTCTATTCATCCTGGAAGCACGAAGATGTATAGGGACCTGAAAGAGTAATTCTGGTGGGATGGCATGAAAAGAGATGTTGCTGAATATGTCTCTCGATGCTTGGTTTGTCAACAAGTTAAATCTGAGAGACAGAAGTCTAAGGGGATGTTACAACCATTACCCATACCCGAATGGAAATGGGAAAACATCGCTATGGACTTTGTCACAGGACTTCCTAAAACATCCAAAGGCAATAATGCTATCGGGGTCATAGTTGATCGTCTTACAAAGTCTGCACACTTCATTGCTATTAGAGAGGATTTCTCTCTAGATCAGATTGCCAGGATATATGTAAAGGAAGTGGTAAGATTGCATGGAGTACCACTTTCTATTATATCTGATCGGGATCCGAGATTTACCTCGAAGTTCTGGCGAAGTCTTCAGCATACTCTGGATACAGAGTTGAGTTTCAGCACTGCTTATCATCCCCAGACAGACGGTCAGTCTAAGAGAACAATTCAAACCCTAGAAGATATGTTGAGAGCTTGATCTATGGATTTCAAAGGAGGTTGGGATCAACACCTACCTTTGGTGGAATTTTCTTATAATAATATCTTTCACTCCAGTATTCAGATGGCTCCTTATGAAGCTCTCTATGGAAAGAAATGCAGGACTCCAACTTACTGGGATGAAGTTGGGGAAAGAAAGCTATTAGGACCTGATCTCGTTGATGAAATGGCAGAAAAGGTCAGATCTATTCAACAACACATAAGAGCAGCTCAGATTCGACAGAAAAGTTATGCCGACAACCGAAGAAAAGACCTAGAGTTTGAAGTGAGTGATAAAGTGTTCTTACGAATATCTCCCTGGAAGAGGGTTATGAGATTTGGAAAGAAGGGGAAGTTGAGCCCTAGATATATCGGTCCTTTCGAAATACTGGATCGTGGTGGGAAGGTAGCTTACCGATTGGCGCTTCCACCGAATCTCTCTCAAGTTCACGATGTGTTCCATGTATCTCTCCTGAGAAAGTATATACCAGATCCTTCACATGTACTCAGCTCAGAAGTTGTACCGCTGGAGCAAGATCTTTCTTATGAAGAACAACCGATAGAGATTCTGGATCATAGCGAAAAATTCCTACGAAACAAGACCACTCGCTTGGTGAAAGTTTTATAGAGGAACCACCAACTTGAAGAAGCTACATGGGAGATTGAGGATATGATGAGGGAGAAATATCCTCATCTGTTTGTTACAAAGTGACGAATTTCGAGGGAGAAATTATTTTTAAGGGGGGTAGAATATAACACCCGAGACTTTTATGTTATATAAATCATCAAAGGAATCTTTTTCTACACAACACTTGCTTGTCTTGCTTTACACGCAATCGCGACCTTCCTCGATAGCTTGCGTCGTACGCAATACCGACTTTCACTAAACAACAATATGCTATTAAAACTAGCCGTTATGAATAGTAATAACCACTTTTTGAAATTTTATAAATTTTATTTTTCAAAATGGACTTCATTTTTGGACTCAGAATATCGAAATTAGCCTAGGGTGAAATTTTGGTATTTTTCTGAAAACTTTCAATTTTTGATGAATAGTGAAACCACTAAGTGGTAGGTTGAAAACTGAATTTTTGCATAAAACTTAATTTTACCGCTTCTGTGAATGGAATTTCGAAAATCCGACAGACACGGTTGATATCAGTAAGTAAAATGTGGTTCAATGAGATAAAAATAATTTTTTGGTGAATAGTAACTTTTTACTTTTTTTTACCGCGGTTAATAGTAAATAGGGTAACTAAGGGTAAATATGATATTAATATTACCCTAACACATGTCCTAATTCTATTGGACAAATGTAATTCGACCAAAAACAAACTTAGGAATAAAATATGACCATTTAGGCCCACTTGGATTAGATTAGGACATTTATTATTAATTTATTTAAAGAAGGGTTAAAATAGTTAAAATCAATGTTTAATAAGTAAATCATTTTTAATATGGGGTTATACATAAGCTAAATTCGATTGTAAATATTCATTAGAAAGCTAAAAAGATTTCCTACAATATGGTATTTTATTTGTAATTTTTAGACATCAAATAATTTAATTTATTTATGACACAAAGATGATGTAGTAATTATATTATTAATGAAATATTGACATAATTGATAATATAAATACCAAAATAAATGTAATTTAAGACTTTTATGAATTACACTATTTTTCTAGGTTACTATGATATATTAGTGTTGATTTAATCAACTTGGTTCGAACATATAATTCTGTTATGACTTTCACAAAAATCATATATCAAATAGTGTCAAAATTGACATAAAATAGTTTTTAAATAAAATATTATATTATTAATTGTTATTTCATTCCTAAAAATATAAGGATCGGCCAAATGACTTAGATAAGGATATATATATTAATAATAAACAATTTGGGGTTCGTTTGGCATGTTATAGTAAGTGTATTAAACATATAGTGAAAGAAACCAAAAAGACATGGTAAAAGTTAAATTATTTAACTTAGAGTTAAATCTAATTGATAAGGTTAAAATAATACCCTAAACTTGTCTAAATCCTATTGGTTGATAGGATTTCGACCCATCCCCACATTAGCGTCGAAATAATACCCTTTGGAACCATTATAAACCGATTTTGACTTTAATATAAAATAATATTTTGAGATATTCCTAAGGTGCCCCTCTCCTCCCTTATAAAAGGGAACCTCCTCCCCCTCCTCCTCACACCAAATTGAGCACTCAAGCTCGGCCAAACCCTGCCATTTTCTCCTCTCCACTTCCCTAGAATAATCCTAGAGGTCCTGGTATTCTTCAAAGACCAATATTAGTTCCCTAAGTGGAGGATTCAAAGAAGCGTTCCAAAGAAGAGGTAATATCCATTACCGATCTTTTCAATTTCTTTCTTCTTCAACTTCTTGTTCTTTATTTATTTCATGATAAAGTAATAACATCATTATTACTTACATACTGATATGTTATTATAATTATGAAAAAACCCTAATTCACCTTCTATCCATCCTACGGAAAAATAAAATCACCGTGCGTGCGTACGTACGGAATACCGTCTCCACGCCGTGGTGTAATCTATTTTCCACCATCACTTTACAAGGATGGGTATAGTGGTGTAATGAGTAACTATTTATGATTATTATAAAGTAATATTGATACTTAAATAATATATATATATACTCCAATACAATTCCACGATCATAGGAACGATATCATCACTCGTGCGTACGAACGGAATACCGTCTCCACGATGTGAAGCGACTCGTTCTACATGATCATCATTACATAGTAATTATATAAATGAATTGAATGAATAAATATGATATATGTTACACTAATACCATTATGGATATAAGGTATCTATAACCTTAAAATAATAATAAGAATTTATTCGGCAAAACACGCATAAGAACAAAAGGCAATAAAGACCCGAATAACAAGTAACAATGAAATATTACTAACAAGAAGCTAAGAATATGACCATATATGATATCATATCAATATGTATGATTCCGGAATAATTCAATAACATTATTTAAACCATTATACTGGATCTTCGGACACGTACAAAGAAAATCGGACCTAAGGTAAGGGAAATATCACAATCTCACTTTTATCTGAGATTGTTTATTCGTAAGTATTTACTGGGGTTTATTTTATCATACACATCCATGTTTCCTCAATATGTAATATTATTTCCATCCAACTACAATTTTTTAAATCCAATTTTACCCTTCGGTGAGTTTTTAGTAATGAATATGAAAGGAATCTTTTTTCGTTTTTCGTACGAGGTACTTTTTGACTTTTCCGACAAAAGTGCGAAGAATGTTTTTTTAACTTATACGGCATGAATGGATTTTTAAAACATTATTTCCAAGAAGCTTCCTTTGCAAGTTTTCAAGTTTATTTTTAATCAACTTCTTTTAGTTTATAATTGTATGACATGTTAAGAAAGGAAAAGTTTTTTTGAAGAAGAAAAGATATTTTCCTCAAGAATGGAGTTCAAGTGTTTTATCAAAATTATTTTCCATCTAAGATAATAAAGGGTTATGTTTTTATCCCTTTAATTACATTGATTTGATTATGTTGTGAGGGAATTATTTTTATGAAGTCATTTGCCTTATAAGATTTGTTTTATGATGTCATGATGTTTCAAGAATCCCATTTTTGTTACATGTGTTATGCGATGATGTATGATTTAGGATTATGTGGCACACATAAGAAAGGATTCATTATAAGATGGGTGGGACCTATATCTCCCTCCAATGAATTGGGTAAAGATTTTATATCTCATGAGATAGACAGGGCTGGAACGGTAGGTTATACCGGTTCAGTGAAATAGGACTGAAACAAGGGTTACTCGATTCAGAAAGGGACTTTGTCCACTAAGATAGTCTTGGCAATGAGTCATGACTAACAAGAAATGATTTTCCATGATTATGTGTGCATGCCACAAAGTTTCAAGTTTCATGTTATGATTATGGTGATATGATTTTCACTTCTATGATTTATTCCATGTTAAGATATTATGATCTCTTTTGCAGGTTATGATTTTCAAAAAAATATGATATGATTTTTAGTTCCTTTATTTTCCCTTGCTGAGCATTTGAGCTCACCCTTTTATGTTTTATTTTCCCCAGGCCAGGAAGATGGATTATAAGTAGAATATGCTAAAAGGGACCCTAGATATGATGAAATAAATGGGAGACATTGTAGAAGATTTATGAACCAGTTGTTTATGTTTCCCAGTTTCTAAAGACACTATACCTATACGGTCCTTTGTGGTTTTGTCATATGTTGTAATAAGTTTGCTTCAATTTTGAATTATTAACAATGTATGTAATGTATGGGTCATTATAGTGTGAATGGGGTCACACGCCGTGTGATCCTTCTCTGACCCCGAAACCCTAGCTGCCACCATCAGAACTACACGGCGTGTTCTTCCGAAGTACACACTGTGTATTCTGGAAATTTCCAGAAACGCGGAACTCCACCATCGCGCCTCTCATAGTGATCTGATCCTTGATCCGGCCATCCGATCACCATGAAACCTTTAGGTTTTGGTCACCCCGACACCACGAAGCTGTTTCTGACGTTTTCGGGCCTCCGATCAGCTCCGAAAACATGATTGATATGCCTGCGTGAAGAATGCTCGGAGAACGCCCTTTCTGATGTGGTCCTATTTGTCTTCCGCCATCGTCGCCGCACCTCCTCAAGAATGTTGCGATGTCGAACCTTTGGTTTGGTATCGTTGTGTCATAGAACGGATGCGTAACGATCAATTTTTCATCGCCCTGCAAAGAACGCGAAGAACACGCGGGGAAAAAAGAGGAAGAGATCTAAATAAACAAATTAAGGAACGAACCTCTGTCATCGTTCGTCACGGTGTTGATCTGCTCCCGTTAATAGGTTTAAACAGATTAGAGATCAACATTAATATAAAGCATGGATTAATTCCCCAAACACATCCCAAAGAAATCCCTCCCGCATGAATGTACGAATCCGCGGATCAACTTTTTTGTGGTTGATCCGCGTTCTTTGTTTAAATTAAAATACGGGGAAAAGAAAATCAAACCAACAACCCATACCTTTCTAAAGGATCGATCGTTGATGAAGGCGTTGTGCTACCGTTGTCATCGAGATCCTTCAACGTTGTTTGGCGTAGAGATTATCGGCTTCGATTTGCTGTTGTTTGCCAACGCGTCCTCCTCCGCCCAAGCTCCAAGAGAAATCTATCTCTTTTTCTCAACTCGCAGGGTTATGAGGCTAACCCTGCGAATTTTCCATAAGAATGCATTTATTGGGGAGGATTAGGTCGTGCTCAAAAAAAGTAAACATTTTAAAATAATAAAATAAATTCTTAATTTATTTTATTCCCATCAAAGAGATTTCCTTTTTAAAAACCTCCCAAATTAAATTTTGCAGTCGACCTGTGCCGGTTGAGGTTAGAGTCATTCTTAGGCAAAGTCATCATCTTGGACACAACAGTTCACTCAGATTTTTAATCCAGGCATTCATTTGGAAACTTAAACAACCACGCACAAGTGCCGACTCACTTAACAACAAAAAAAAAATTAAAACAACCATTCTGGGCTCACTGGACATCGGAATGATGTGTTGTCTTCGCGCCCGGTCTCGAAATAATTCCATTGAATATTTAAAAATAATAAACGGAAAATTCGATACATTACATTCTCCCCACCTTGGGGCTTTACGTCCTCGAAAATCCAAAACATAGGCTACTCAAAAAGATGATGGCACTGGGCACGGATCTGGGCCTCCCGCTCCCACGTTCTCTCTTGAAGATTCCTGTGCTGCCACCGGATGCGCACTAAGGGAATTGATTGCCCACGAAGGATCCTCTCCTGCCGATCCTCGATCTCCACCGGGTTCTCAGCAAAGGTCACTCCATCCTCGATGTCCATCTCTCCCCAGTCGATGACGTGCGATGGGTGATGCACGTACCTCCTCAGTTGCGACACATGGAAGACATCATGTACCTGATGCAACTGTGACGGTAGAGCCAGGCGGTACACCACCTCGCCAACTCTTCCCAGCATCTGGAAAGGTCTGATAAACCTCGGATATAGTTTTCCGCCTCGGAAAAAATCTCTGCAACCCACGTCGAGGTGAGACCTGAAGAAAGATGTGGTCTCCCTCCTTGAACTCTAGAGGCCTCCGTCGTCTGTCAATATAAGACTTATGCCGGCTCTGTGCAGTATTCATCTGCTCCCGGATGACCTGCACCTTCTCTGTGGTAGCTCGCACTAACTCTGCACCCATGAGTGTTGACTCGCCGGGGTTGGTCTAGCAAAGAGGTGACCGACAGGGTCTCCCATACAAGGCCTCGAACGGTTCCATGCCAATGGTGGAGTGGTAGCTGTTGTTGTACGCAAACTCCACCAGTGGTAGGTGGTCCTCCCAGCTGCGACCAAAGTCCAAGATACAGGCCCGCAACATATCATCCAGAACCTGAATGGTCCTCTTCAGCTGACCATCTGTCTGGGGATGACACGCTGTGCTCAAGCGTAACTGAGTCCCAAAAGCCTCCTGCAATCCCTTCCAATACCGAGATGTGAAGCAGGCATCTCGGTCTGAGACTATAGTCGAGGGGACGCCATGAAGCTAAACTATCTCCTGTATGTAAAGGTGACCCATGCTTCCTACGGAGCTCTGCTCCTTGATAGCTAGTAAGTGGGATGACTTGGTGAGTCGGTCAATGATTACCCAGATGGAATCATGCCCCTTGGATGTCTGTGGTAATCCCATCACTAAGTCCATCAATATTACATCCCACTTCCACTCTGGAACTTACAAGGGGTGAGCAAACCCTACTGGAACCTGGTGCTCAGCCTTCACCTGCTAGCATGTGAGGCATCGAGAAACAAACTCTGTTAATGCCTTCTTCATGCCTGACCACCAGAACTGTCGTCGGAGATCCCAGTACATCTTTTCTACTCTATGATGTACTACCAAAGGGGATGTATGAAACTCCCTCAGGTCCTCCTCCTGGAATGCTACTGGTACAACAGTGCGTCCTCTGAAAAGAAGTACGTGCTCTCCACATTGCGAATATCCACCAGGAGCATGTCATGTGGATAACTGAGCACGTAAGGTCACACAGTCGACTTCCCCATGTTGTTCCTCCCTAACTCACTATAAGAGTGGAGGGGTGACAACCATCGACTGTAGGTAAGCTGTATCCTCTCCTTCCACAAAGGATAACTTTAACGCAACTAATTGTTGTGTCGCCTCACTCAATAGCTGTGAGCTCGACCTTCTGCTAAGAGCGTCTGCCACCTTGTTCCCCTTCCCAGGAGTATAGTTGATCTAGAAATAATAGTCCGGGAGGAACTCTAGCCAACGCCTCTACCTCAGATTCAGATCCTTCTATGAGAAGATGTACTTGAGGCTCTTGTGGTCAGAGTAGACAATGAACCGCTCACCCATATGGTACTATCGCCACATCTTCAATGCGATGACTACCGCTGCTAACTCAAGATCATGGGTCACATAGTTCTGCTCATGCGGCCAATGCTGGCACGAACCATAATCAATCACCACGTGCCTCTGCATCAGGACACATCTGAGCCTGGTCCCTGATGCATCGCAGAAAACTATGTACTCGACACCCTCCTCCAGCAATCTCAAGACTGGGGCGCTCGTCAAACTCCGTCTTAGCTTTTCAAAAGCATGCTGGCACTTTTCTATCCACATGAAGTATAATGACCCATACTTTACATACATTTTTATTACTTCAGAATTGAAGCACACTTATTACAACATATAACAAAACCAAGAAAGGACTGTATAGGTATAGTGTCTTTAGAAACTGGGAAACATAAACAACTGGTTCGTAAGGCATCTACTTTTCCTCCCATTTATTTCATCATATCTAGAGTCCCTTTTTGGCATATTCTACTTAATAACCTTCTTCCTGGCCTGGGGAAATAAAACATACAAAAGGGTGATCTCAAATGCTCAGTAAGGGTAAACAAAAGAATTATAAATCACATCATATTCATAAGAAAATAACATTTTGGAAATCTTAACCTGCAAAAGGAATCATAATTTCATAAAATGGGATAAATCATAGTAGTGAAATGAAATCCCAATAATCATAACATAAAACATGAAACTTTGTGTCATATTCACATAATCATGGAGAATCATTTCCTATTAGTCAAGACTCATTGCCAAGACTATCTTAGTGGACAAAGTCCAGTTCTGAACCGAGTCACCCTCGTTTCAGTCCTGTTTCACTGAACCAGTATAACCTACCTTTCCAGCCATGTCTATCTCATGAGATATAAAATCTATACCCAATGCATTGGAGGGATATATAGGTCCCACCCATCTTATAATGATACCATTCTTATGTGTTCCACAAAATCATAAATCATACATCATTTCATAACCCATGTAATAAAAATGGGAATCTTAAACATCGTGACATCATAAAACAATTCATATAAGATAAAGTAATTCATAAAAATATTTCCATGACAACATAATCAAATCAATGTAATAATAGGGATAGAGATAGAACCCTTTATTATCTTAGATGGAAAATAATTTTGATAAAACTCTTGAACTCCATTCTTGAGGAAAATATCCTTTCTACTTCAAAAACACTTTTCCTTTCATAACATGTCATAAAATTCTAAACTAAAAGAAGTTGATTAAAAATAAACATGAAAACTTGTAAAGGAAGATTCTTGGAAATAATGCTTTAAAAATCCATTCATGACGTAAAAGTTAAAAAAAACATTCTTCTCGTACTTTGGTCGGAAAATTCAAAAAGTACCTCGTACGAAAAACGACAAAAGATTCCTTTCATATCTTTTACTAAAAACTCACCTAAGGGTAAAATTGGATTTAAAAAATTGTAGGTGGATGGAAATAATATTACATATTGAGGAAACATGGATTTGGATGATAAAATACACCCCATTAAATACCAAAGCATAAACATTCTCAGAGAAAAATGAGATTGTGATATTTCCCTTACCTTATGTCTGATATGCTTTGTACGTGTCCTAACCTCCTGTATAATGATTTAAATAATGTTATTGACTTATTATAGAATCATACATATTTTTATGATATCATATTTGGTCATATTATTAGCTTCTTAGTAGTAATATTTCATTGATACTTGTTATTCGGGTGTTTATAACTTTTTGTTCTTATGCGTTTTTTGTCGAATAAATTCTTATTCTTCTCTTTAGGTTATAGATACCTAATTTCCATAATGGTATTAGTGTAATATATATCATATCCATTCATTATATTCATTTATATAATCATTATGAAATTAAGATCATGTAGAACGAGTCGCATCACATTGTGGAGACGGTATTCCGTACGTACGCACAAGTGATGATATCATTCCTATGATCGTGGAATTGTATTGGAGTGTATGTATACTATTTCAGAATCAGTATCACTTTATTATAGTCATATATAGTCATTATTTACACCATTATACCCATCCAAGTAAGGTGGTGGTGGAAAATAGATTACACCACGGCATGGAGACGGTATTCCGTACGTACGCACGCGCGGTGATTTCTATTTCTGTAGGATGGATAGATGGTGAAATAGGGCTGTTTCATACTTATAATAACATATCAGTATATTAGTGATACTAATTATATTGCTTCATAATGAAACAACTAAAGAATAAGAAGTGGAAGAATAAATAAAGATGAAAGAATCGTTAATGGGCATTACATCTTCTTTGAAGTGCTTCTTTGAAACCTCCTTTTACGGCACTAAAATGGGTCATTGAAGAAGACCAGAACCTCTAGGATGTTTCTAGGGAAGGGTATAGAATAAATTGGCATGGTTAGGCCGAGCTTGAAGGCTCAAAGTGGCGTGAGGAAGAGAGGGAGGAGGTGCCCTTTTATAAAGGAGGAGAGGGGCACCATTGGAATAACTAAAAATATTATTTTATTAAAAAGTAATTTTCTGTTTTAAATAGCTCCAAATTGATTTATTTAGAGGCTAATGTGGGGATGGTTCGAAATCCTTTAATACAATAGAATTTAGACAAGTTTAGGTTCCTATTTTAACCTTATCATGTAGATTTAACATTAAGTTAAATAATTTTACTTTTACCATGTCTTCTTGTGTTCTTATACTATAAGGTTAATAAACTTACTATATCAAGACAAAAGAACCCAAAGTTGTTTATTAGTAATATATATAACCTTATCTAAGTCATTTGGCCGAACCTCATATTTTTAGGAATAAAATAACAATTAATAATATAATATTTGTTTTGAAAACTATTTTATGTCAATTTTGACACTATTTAGTAATTGATTTTTGTGAAAATCATAACAGAATGATAAGTTCCAAAAAAGTTAATTAAATAAATACTAACATGTAATTTTAACCTAGAAAATTATTGTAATTCATAAAAAGTCTCAAATTATATTTATTTTGGTATTTATAACATCAATTATGTCAATATTTCATTAATAAGATAATTACTGCATCATCGTTGTGTCATAAATAAATTTAATTATTTAATGTCTAAAATTACAAATAAAATACCATTATCTAGGAAATATTTTTAGCTTTCTAATTAATATTTATAGTCGAATTTATCTTATGTATAACCCCATATTAAAAATCATTTACTTATTAAACTTTGATTTTAACTATTTTAACCCTTCTTTAAATAAATTAATAATAAATGTCCTAATCTAATCCAAGTGGGCCTAAATGGTCATATTTTATTCCTAAGGTTGTTTTTGGTCGAATTACACTTGTCCAATAGAATTAGGACATGTGGTAGGGTAATAATAATATCATTTTTACCCTTAATTACTCTATTTACTTTTAACCTTTGTAAAAAAAGTAAAAAGTTACTATTCACCAAAAAAATTATTTTCATCTCATTGAACCACATTTTACTTACTGACATCAATCGTGTCTCTCATATTTTTAAAATTACACTCACAGAAGCGGTAAAATTTAGTTTTATGAAAAATTCAGTTTTTTTTACTATCACTTAGTGGTTTTACTATTCATCAAAAATTGAAATTTTTCAGAAAAATACCAAAATTTCACCCTAGGGTAATTTCAATATTTCGAATCCAAAAATGAAGTCCATTTTGAAAAATAAAATTTATAAAATTTCATAAAGTGGTTATTACTATTAGTAACGGTTAGTTTTAATAATATTTTAATAGTATATCATTGTTTAGTGAAACAGGGTATTGCGTACGACGCAAGCTATCGAGGAAGCTCGCGATTTTTTGTAAATCAAGACAAGCAAGTGTTGTGTGTCGAAAAAGATTCCTTTGATGATTTATATAACATAAAAGTCTCAGTTGTTACATTCTATCCCCCTTAAAATGAATTTCGCCCTCAAAATTCGTCACTTTGTAACAAACAGATGAGGATACCTCTCCCTCATCATAACCTCAAGATCCCATGTAGTTTCTTCTAATTGGTGGTTCCTCCATAAAACTTTCACCAATTGAGTGGTCTTGCTTCGTAGGACTTTTTCGCTGCGATCCAGAATCTCTATCGGTTGTTCTTCATAAGAAAGATCTTGCTCCAGCGGTACAACTTCTGAGCTGAGTACATGTGAAGGATCAGGTATATACTTTCTCAGGAGAGATACATGGAACACATCGTGAACATGAGAGAGATTCGGTGCAAGCGCCAATCGGTAAGCTACCTTCCCAACAAGATCCCGTATTTCAAAAGGACCGATATATCTAGGGCTCAACTTCCCCTTCTTTCCAAATCTCATAACCCTCTTCCAGGGAGATATTCGTAAGAACACTTTTTCACCCACTTCAAACTCTAGGTCTTTTATTCGGTTGTCGGAATACCTTTTCCTTCGACTCTGAGCTGCTCTTATGTGTTGTTGTATAGATCTAACCTTTTCTGCCATTTCATCAACGAGATCAGGTCCTAATAGATTTCTTTCCCCAACTTCATCCCAGTAAGTTGGAGTCCTGCATTTCGTTCCATATAGAGCTTCATAAAGAGCCATCTAAATACTGGAGTGAAAGATATTATTATAAGAAAATTCCACCAAAGTTAGGTGTTGATCCCAACCACCTTTGAAATCCATAGAGAAAGCTCTCAACATATCATTTAGAGTTTTAATTGTTCTCTCAGACTGACCGTCTGTCTGAGGATGATAAGCAGTGCTGAAACTCAACTCTGTATCCAGAGTATGCTGAAGACTTCGCTAGAACTTCGAGGTAAATCTCAGATCCCGATCAGATATAATAGAAAGTGGTACTCCATGAAATCTTACCACTTCCTTTACATATATCCTGGCATGCTGATCCATAGAGAAATCCTCTCTAATACCAATGAAGTGTACAGACTTTGTAAGACGATCAACTATGACCCAGATAGCATTAATGCCTTTGGATGTTTTAGGAAGTCCGTTGACAAAGTCCATAGTGATGTTTTCCCATTTCCATTCGGGTATGGGTAATGTTTGTAACATCCCTTTAGACTTCTGTCTCTTAGCTTTAACTTGTTGACAAACCAAGCATCGAGAGACATATTCAGCAACATCTCTTTTCATGCCATCCCACTAGAAGTACTCTTTCAGGTCCCTATACATCTTCGTTCTTCCAGGATGAATAGAGAATGAAGAACTATGTGGCTCATCCAGCAGCTCCTTTAATTCGGGGATGGGAGGAACACAGACCCGATTCATGAACTTTATTATCCCATCACAATCAAGGTTGAATTCAGGAACATTTCTCACCTTCTTTTGTAACTCGACATCTTATTTCTGTGCCTCTTTAATCTTCACATGTATAGATGGTTGAACATTCATTTGAGAAAGATACGATTTTTCCCCTTTCATTATAATTCCAAGATCCATCCTTTGTAAATCCATAAATATTGGATCTTTGTGATCCTCATCATGGATAAACTAGCATGGTCTTGTCGACTTAATGCATCTGCCACCTTGTTTGCTTTCCCAGGGTGGTAATGGATTGAGCAGTCGTAATCCTTAATCAGCTCCAACCATCTTCTTTGGCGCATATTCAGCTCCTTTTGTGTGAAAATATACTTTTATCTTTTATGATCAGTATTAATATCACACATTTCACCATAAAGGTAATGCCTCCAAATCTTTAATGCAAAGATTACCGCAGCTAACTCCAAATCATGTGTGGGGTAATTTTGCTCATGGATTTTCAACTGTCTTGAGGCATAAGCTATCACCATATCATTTTTCATAAGAACACACCTCAATCACTTCTTGGATGCATCACTATAGATCACAAACCTTTCTCCACTACAAGGCAGTGTGAGTATAGGTGCACTGGATAACCTTCTTTTCAACTCCTTGAAATTCTCTTCACATTCCTCCGTCCAAACAAACTTAACTCCTTTCCGAGTCAACTTGGTGGGTGGATTAGATAATAGTGAAAAATAATTCACAAAACATCGATAATATCCCGATAAACCAAGAAAACAACAGATCTCAGTCACTGTTGTTGGTCTCGACCATCTTTTGATAACCTCTGTTTTTGCTGGATCCATAGATATCCCCTCTTTTTAGATTATGTGACCAAAAAATGCAACTTTTTGAAGCCAAAATTCACACTTGGTAAATTTGGCCTAAAGATTCTCCTTTCTCCGGGTCTTCAATATAATTCTCAAGTGATCTTCATGTTCTTTCTTTCTCTTTGAATAGAAAAGAATATCGTCTATAAAGACTACCACAAACTGATCAAGATAGTCTTTAAAGACTCTATTCATTAGATCCATGAAGATAGCAGGGGCATTAGTAAGACCAAATGGCATCACTATAAATTCATAGTTTCCATACCTTGTACGAAAAGCTGCCTTTGGTATATCCTCCCTTTTGACCCTTAATTGATGATACCCTGAACGAAGATCAATCTTGGAAAAGTATTGAGCTCCGTATAGTTGGTCAAATAGGACATCAATGCGCGGGAGAGGATATTTGTTCTTGATAATGATCTTGTTAAGTTCTCGATAATCAATGCAGAGTCTCATTGATCCATCTTTCTTCTTAACTAACAGAATAGTTATTCCCCAAGGTGACGCACTAGGGCATATGAAACCCTTATCAAGATTCTCTTGGAGTTGCTTCTTCAATTCTTGCAACTCAATTGGGGCCATTCTATAAGGTGTCTTTGAAATTGGCAAAGCACCGAGTATGAGTTCTATTGAAAACTCAACTTCACGATTCGATGGAGGACCCGGTAATTCCTCCGGAAATACATCATAAAACTCTCGTACAATGTGAATATTCTTAATCGTGAGTTTCTCACCAAACATTTGAGATAAATAACCCTCATTTAGTGGAATCAATACCCATAAAATGGAAGAAATTTCCACTGGAAGGTTATGTTCATCCTTGCATCGATAGACAATCATAGATTGATCTGGAATATGAAATGTGACTTACCTTCTTTGGAAATTGATATGAGCTCCATGTAGAGAAAGCCAATCCATGCCAAGAATCACATCAAATTCCACTATAGGAAGGATCACAAGCTTTGTAGGATGAACTTTCCCACAAACTTCAATCGGAGAAGAATTATAAACTTTTGATGTGATTATTGTTCCATTAGGTGTTGTCACAGTTAACTCAACATCTAACTATTGAGGTAATACGGTGACATCCTTAGAAAATTCTTCAGAAATAAAGGAGTGGGTGGATCCAAAATCAAATAAAACATTTTCTACTTTAGAGTGGATGGTAAGTGTACCTTTCACCACATCGTTATCGTACTCCACATATCTGATAGAAATTGCATGTGACATTCCTTTGTCTTTAGCCTTAAGAGTTTTTTGATGTCGACCATCATCATGAACCCTTGGATTAGGCCATTTATTGGCATAATGTCCCATCTCCTTGCACTTGAAACATTGAAGTGTAGTAGGTTCATTCTTTGTATCCCTTCATTTGTTTTCATCATTAGACATCTTCTTCCCATCATCATGGCATTCAAATGCTCGATGACCTTCCATTCCACATTTGAAACATTTACTTGTCCCTTTAAGACAACTCCCTCCATGTTTCTTTCCACAGTTTGAGCATAAGGGAAAGCTCATCTTCTTTTCAGTGGGCTCTTTATATTTTCCTTTTAATTCCATTTTCCTCTTCTTATCAAACCCATATGACTGATGGGTTACTCCAATATCCATCTCAACTTTGAGAGAACATCGAACGATTTCCTCATAGATATTGAATTCCCTTATGGCTAAGGCCCTTCGAAGACATGGTTTTAAGTCACTAAATAATCGTTTGATCTTACTCTTACGTTGGATAATAATACCAGAAGCGTACCTTGCATGTCTTGTAAAATTTGCTTCATAGGTACCAACAGATTCATCATCCTTTTGCTTCAGTTCAAGAAACTCTTTCTCCATCATTGTTCGGATAATACGAGGGAAGTACTTATTGAAAAATAAGTTCTTGAACTCGTCCCATTCCATGGACTCAATTTCATCCCTTTGCCTCGTATTCTTAATAAGATTCCACCATTGATCAGCATCACCTTCCAAACGATACACTCCAAAGATGAATTTATCATGCTCAGAACATTGACGAACTGAAAATATCTTTTTAGTAGTACTAATCCATTGTTCAGCAACTAATGGATCAGTAGACCCGCTGAATGAAGGTGAACGCTATCTCATGAAGGATTCAATAGAATGTTGCTCCTTCCTTTGCTCGTTTGGAATTCCTGCATGATTCATAGCTTGAGAACGTTGTTTGAGAATGGCTACAAGATTTTGCATTCCATCTCCCATAACGTTTGGTTGCTCAGGGGGACAATCATTGCATTGCCCGTCGCATTCCGCATTAACACGGTTCCTTTGGGTTCCAGCCATTGACTAAAACCAAGAAGAATAGTGTGAGCAACACTAATTATAATAGGAAAACCACATAATCAAGAATAAAATTTCACACTTAAGGTCTTATCCTAGGCTATTAATGGCCATTTCTAAAACACTAAGATTGTGTTCTATGCTTAGACTTATCCTTAGGGTTCTTACTAAGGCTTTCACATCCTAGTTTCCAAAGGATGACTATACCTTTCCTCTAATACTAACTATAATGGCCCATACTTAACATACATTGTTATTACTTCAGAATTGAAGCACACTTATTACAACGTATAACAAAACCAAGAAAGGACCGTATAGGTATAATGTCATTAGAAACTGGGAAACATAAACAAATGGTTCATAAAGCATCTACTTTGCCTCCCATTTATTTCATCATATCTAGAGTCCCTTTTTGGAATATTCTACTTAATAACCTTCTTCCTGGCCTGGGGAAATAAAACATACAAAAGGGTGAGCTCAAATGCTCAGCAAGGGTAAAAAAAAGAAATATCAATCACATCATATTCATAAGAACATAACATTTTGGAAGTATTAACCTGAAAAAGGAAGCATAATTTCATAACATGGGATAAATCATAGTAGTGAAACGAAATCCCAATAATAATAACATAAAACATGAAACTTTGTGGCATACAAACATAATCATAGAGAATCATTTCCTATTAGTCAAGACTCATTTCCAAGACTATCTTAGTGGACAAAGTCCATTTATGAACCGAGTCACCCTCGTTTCAGTCCTGTTTCACTGAACCGGTACAACCTACTGTTCCAGCCATGTCTATCTCATGAGATATAAAATCTTTACCCAATGCATTGGAGGGAGATATAGGTCCCACCCAACTCATAATGATACCATTCTTATGTGTGCCACAAAATCATAAATCATACATCATTGCATAACCCATGTAATAAAAATGGGAATCTTAAACATCGTGACATCATAAAACAATTCACATAAGATAAAGGAATTCATAAAAATATTTCCATGACAACATAATCAAATCAATGTAATAATAGGTATATAGATAGAAACCTTTATTATCTAAGATGGAAAATAATTTTGATAAAACTCTTGAACTCCATTCTTGAGGAAAATATCCTTTCTACTTCAAAAACACTTTTCCTTTCATAACATGTCATAAAATTCTAAACTAATAGAAGTTGATTAAAAATAAACATGAAAACTTGTAAAGTAAGATTCTTGGAAATAATGCTTTAAAAATCCATTCATGTCGTATAAGTTAAAAAAGAATTCGTCTCGTACTTCTGTCAGAAAAGTCAAAAAGTACCTCGTACGAAAAACGACAAAAGATTCCTTTCATATCTTTTACTAAAAACTCACCGAAGGGTAAAGTTGGATTTAAACAATTGTAGGTGGATGGAAATAATATTACATATTCAGGAAACATGTATGTGAATGTTAAAATACACCCCAGTAAATACCAAAGTATAAACAATCTCGGATAAAAATGAGATTGTGATATTTCCCTTACCATATGTCCGATATGCTTTGTACGTGTCCGAAACTCCTGTATAATGATTTAAATAATGTTATTGACTTATTACAGAATCATACATATTTTTATGATATCATATTTGGTCATATTATTAGCTTTTTAGTTGTAATATTTCATTGCTACTTGTTATTCGGGTGTTTATAACGTTTTGTTCTTATGCGTGTTCTGTCGAATAAATTCTTATTCTTCACTTTAGGTTATAGATATCTAGTTTCCAGAATGGTATTAGTGTAATATATATCATATTCATTGATTAAATTCATTTATATAATCATTATTAAATGAAGATCATGTAGAACGAGTCGCATCACATCGTGGAGACGGTATTCCGTACGTACGCACAAGTGATGATATCGTTCCTATGATCGTGAAATTGTATTAGAGTGTATGTATACTATTTCAGAATCAGTATCACTTTATAATAGTCATATATAGTCATTATTTACACCATTATACCCATCCAAGTTAGGTGGTGGTGGAAAATAGATTGCACCACGGCATGGAGACGGTATTCCGTACGTACGCACGCGCGGTGATTTCTTTTTCCGTATGATGGATAGATGGTGAAATGGGGTTGTTTCATACTTATAATAACATATCAGTATATTAGTGATACTGATGTTATTACTTCATAATTAAAAAACTAATGAAGAAGAAGTGGAAGAAGAAATAAAGATGAAAGAATAGGTAACAGACATTACCTCTTCTTTGAAGTGCTTCTTTGAGACCTCCTTTTGGGGCCCTAAAATGGGTCTTTGAAGAAGACCAGAACCTCTAGGATTTTTATAGGGAAGTTGAGAGAATAAATTGGCAGGATTTGGCCGACCTTGAAGGCTCAATGTGGTGTCAGGAAGAGAGGGAGGATGTGCCCTTTTAGAAGGGAGGAGAGGGGAACCTTTGGAATAACTAAACATATTATTTTATTAAAAAGTCAAGTTCGGGTTTAAATAGCTCCAAATTGATTTATTTCGAGGCTAAGGTGGGGATGGGTCGAAATCCTCTCATACAATAGAATTTATACAAGTTTAGGTTCCTATTTTAACCTTATCATGTAGATTTAACATTAAGTTAAATAATTTTACTTTTACTGTGTCTTCTTGTGTTCTTATACTATAAGGTTAATAAACTTAATATATAAAGCCAAACGAACCCCAAGTTGTTTATTATTAATATATATAACCTTATCTAATTCATTGTGCCAAACAGTAGATTTTTAGGAATAAAATAACAATTAATAATATAATATTTGTTTTAAAAACTATTTTGGTCAATTTTGACACTATTTAGTAATTGATTTTTGTGAAAATCATAACAGAATTATAAGTTTTCAAAAAGTTATTTAAATCAATACTAACATGTCATATTAACCTAGAAAATTATAGGAATTCATAAAAATTCTAAAAATTATATTTATTTCGGTATTTATAACATCAATTATGTCAATATTTCATTAATAAGATAATTACGGCATCATCGTTGTGTCATAAATAAATTAAATTATGTAATGTATAAAAATTACAAAAAAACTACCATTATGTAGGAAATCTTTCTATCTTTCTAATGAATATTTTTAGTCCAATTTATCTTATGTATAACCCCATATTAAAAATTATTTACTTATTATACTTTGATTTTATCTATTTTAACCCTTCTTTAAATAAATTAATAATAAATGTCCTAATCTAATCCAAGTGGGCCTAAATGGTCATATTTTATTCCTAAGGTTGTTTTTAGTCGAATTACACTTGTCCAATCGAATTAGGACATGTGTTAGGGTAATAATAATATCATTTTTACCCTTAATTGCCCTATTTACTTTTAACCATGGTAAAAAAGTAAAAAGTTACTATTCACCAAAAAAATTATTTTCATCTCATTGAACCACATTTTACTTACTGACATCAATTGTGTCTCTCGGATTTTTGAAAATTCCACTCACAGAAGTGGTAAAATTAAGTTTTATGAAAAATTTAGTTTTTTTAACTACCACTTAGTGGTTTCACTATTCATCAAAAATTGAAAGTTTTTAGAAAAATACCAAAATTTCACCCTAGGCTAATTTCGATATTGCGAATCCAAAAATGAAGTCCATTTTGAAAAATAAAATTTATAAAATTTCAAAAAGTGGTTATTACTATTCATAACGGCTAGTTTTAATAATATTTTAATAGTATATCATTGTTTAGTGAAACTCGGTATTGTGTACGACACAAGATATCGAGGAAGCTCGCGATTTCGTGTAAAGAAAGACAAGAAATTGTTGTGTGTCGAAAAAGATTCCTTTGATGATTTATATAACATAAAAGTCGAGGGTGTTACACGAAGGGTTTCCCCTTCTTGGTCAAGGTCATCATCAGTGCTGATATCCTGGAGAAATCAGGGATGGATCTCCGATAATATCCTGCCAACCCAAGGAAGCTTCGCACCTCAATCATGCTCCGAGGTGGATCCCATGCAAACACATCCTCCACCTTGGCTGGGACCACACCTACTCTATCTGTTGAGATGACATGTCCCAGAAAGTGGACCTCCGAAATCCAGAACTGACACTTTGAGAGATTTCCATAAAGCTGGTGCTCTCGGAGTACATCCAGAACCATCCGAAGGTGTCTCGCGTGCTCCTCCTCTGACGCCGAGTACACAAGGATGTCATCGATGAAGACCACTACGAACCGGTCCAAGTACGGCTGGAAGATCCGGTTCATCAACCCCATGAACACTTCGGGGGAGTTCATCATGCCAAAGGGCATCAACAAGTACTCATAGTGACCGTAGCGACATCTGAAAGCCGTCTTCGGTATATCCTCATCCCGCACTCGCAGCTGGTGATAGCCTGATCAAATATCAACCTTCGATAACCACTGATCCCCTCTTAGCAGATCGAAGAGGACATCAATTCTTGGCAGTGGATACTTGTTCTTTACAGTCACCTGGTTCAGGCGCCGGTAATCCACGCAAAACCTCAGACTCTTATCTGTCTTCTTGGAAAACTAGGCCGGGGCCGCCTAGGGTGAAACTCTAGGTATCACAAAACCCTTGCTCTGCAAATCCTCCAACTGCACCCTCATCTCGCGAAGCTCTGCGAGAGCCATCCGATAAGACGATGGGAAAATCGGTGTCGTCCCAGGGTGTAAGTTGATGCGGAAGTCAATTTCCTGGCGGGGAGGTAACCCTGGAACATCTTTCGGAAAGACGTCCTCATACTCCGCCACCACTGCTTGAAACTGAGAGCTCACAACATCAACTGTTTCGAGGGTAAGGCTAGCCAACTCATGAGTGATCGGTTACCCCCTCCTATGCATGAGCCCATTTTGTGTTTCCTGGGTTTCCTTTTCTCCGATAAAGGAAAACCTTGTTCCATCACGGCAGACACACCGCACTCTTCGCCTAAAACAGTCAATCCGGGCATGGACCGAAGATAACCAATCCATACCGAGAATGATGTCATAAGGCCTCAACGCTACCACCAAGAGGTTCCAACCGAAACTCTCACCTCCAAGGGTAAGATCACACTGTTTTCAAAGGTGTGTGATCGTCGAGTCTCCTCCCGTAGGTGTCTCTAAGCGTAGGGATCGAGTCAACGGTTTTACCGGAATCTCGAGGTTTTGTACAAGACATATGGCTATAAGGGAATGACATGAACATGTGTCTATGGGTATGGCAGCAAAGGTAGAAAAGACAAAGATCATACCTTGAATCATCCCTGGAGCCCCTGGGTCATATGCCTCGACCACATGTAGTTTTCCCTATCCCTGTCCCCCAACTCCCTGAGCCTGGTGCAGACCTCCTGGGGGTAGTGGTGGAATTAATTTGAAGCGTCTACCACCACCTGCAGCTCTCCCAGATCCTCTGCCACGTTTTCCACCAGGAGGACCTGCCTGCTCCGTTCTTTGCCTCTGTCTCGGTTGTCCGTCCACCACTTTCCTGTTAGGAGCCCGACATGTCGTGCAATCTCTAGAGAGATTCCCCCTACCGTCACATGTGTATCATCGCTTCTCCCTAGGCTGACTAGATCTAGCCTCAGAGCCCTGGACAGTCGATCCCCTGTCCTGGGTCCTCCTATGACGTCTCCCACGTCCATATCCCTGCATCTGAAATCGGCTCCCTACTGCCGGTGTCTCCGCACCTATCTTCCTATTGATGACTGCTGGCGGCAGTCTCTGCTCCGCCTAGAAGCTCTCGATCACCAAGGCTCGCTCGAGCATTCTAGAATAGGTCGATATGCATAGAGGCACGAAACTAGCTCCGATGTCTCGTCGTAGACCTCGCTCAAAGGTCCGAGCCCTGAAGTACTGATCCATAACCATATCCATCGAGTACCTGGAAAGGTTAGTGCACCTCGATGAATAGTCATCCACCGTCATACTGCCCTGCTGGAGCTGAAGAAGATTCTGGATGCGCACATCTCTCAGCGTAACCGGAGAGAACTCCTCCCGGAAGAGTCGCTCAAACTTTATCCATTAATGATTCTCCTCATCGTGAGTCTGCGTGGTCAGACTCCACCATCGTCCTGCAGAACCCTGAAGAAGGCTCGCTCCTAGGATCACCATCTGGTCTGCTGGTGTCCTCACTAGACGAAAAACTCT
The DNA here is from genome assembly GCA_963277665.1 of Viscum album. Classification (NCBI taxonomy): domain Eukaryota; kingdom Viridiplantae; phylum Streptophyta; class Magnoliopsida; order Santalales; family Viscaceae; genus Viscum; species Viscum album. The sequence goes on from OY728126.1 coordinate 2,082,644,493, forward strand.
AGTCACCGCCTCAATCCAGTCCTCAGCTGCCTGAGGTTCGGGCACGCCTCGGAACATGATGGGCCTCTATCTCTGAAACTCGTGGAGTGCGCTAAGCCTACTCTTCTCGCCAGTCGGTATTGCAGGTACCAATGGATGCTCTACTGGAAGTATAGCAGGTGCACCACCTGGTGGCAACGCCTGGGGGGCTGGTCCCTGTATCGAAGCCGCATCACTGAGGGGGTCATCCTCATGATTGTGCTGCTGAATCCTAGCCCCTACGTGTCACGGAGGAATCCTGTAAAGAAACAATATGTGTCACGGTCAATGAGTATATCTGGATAGCTGAAACCAAGGATATGGAAGACATAACCCATTCCTATATGATGCATATACCTTTTATTTCCCCACAACTAGTGTTTTCATGAACCGGGTCGAAGAGCGGGTTATCAGAGTCCTGGTGTATGGATACGTCGGCCGCCGCACCAACACTAGAGTCTCTGGCCTGAAAGCCGAACCTGAAACACTCAACATTGTTGCCCTAACCAAACTCATAGACTCTTTGTCCTAGGGTAGAACCGACCAGCCTCTGATACCACTCTATCACGACCCGTCCCGGTGGGGACCGCATCGTGACTCCCTAAGCCCGCCTCCAATAGGCCAAGGGCTGGTGACTAGCACCGAGTAGGCATGTTACTAACATGGGAGGCATTGCCTAAGTACCTGTACACATACACACATCTCCAATCCCACAAATGATGAAATGTAAAACACTAAGGAATAAAAATGCATGCATACAACTAAACCCAACCAGTAGAGTACGACGAAAGGTAGAGTACTGTAAAAGTAAACTGGGACTGAATAGAGGCCCACCAAAACAAGAGTCTGAAAAACAGCAAAGTCCTACCTGTAATCACCAAGGTACTGGGACTGCTGCTCATAGCCGTAGGAACGCCTCAGCCTATAGGAAACTCAGAAAGCTCGGTCCTGTCCTGGTCCGCCCTGGACTCTGTCAAAAGGCTTCTCATATGCACAAGACACCAGATGTGAGGGCAATTCCCGTGCAGGGGTGAGTATAACAATACTCAGTAGAGGACCCAGAAAACCACAAAGTAGTACACAAACTAAAGGTACAGTCATCTATGCATAATATATGTTTACAGAACATATAAAACTAACCAGATATACTCAAAACCCAGGCTTGTGGTCTAGAGACAAGTCACACAATCGCATACCCCCGCAAGGGATTCCATTCGAAGATTTTCGTGATGTGCTCGTTCCGAGAGAACACACTCCACGAGTCTTATAGTTCGGATGACATCCGTCTGAGAAGTGATGTTCATTGGGAACCATCACAAGATGTAGCAACACTCATTACGGGAGACATACTCTTGAGTGGAAGGGTTACGATAGATAGAAGCACTAATTATGGGAGACACACTCCTAACTGGGAATGATCTCGATACATAGATGAGGATCACTGCCAGGGCCATGGCGGATACTGCGAAGAATCCAAAATTCACATGCAAGGAAGATGATCAATGCCCTGTAAAGTTGGTCACGCCGATGCCTGACTCTTCCTAGGGTCTGGAATGGATAGAGGATCTCGATCCGGGCCTCTCGGATGGATGCCCGACTCTATCACAGAAAATTCCTCCTGAAGGGATCATAATCCGGTATGAGGGAATGATGCCTGACCTTCAGGGAAAAGAAGAAGGGGAACTAACCCAAACAAATGATGTTCAAGGCACGGTGAACAAAAAAGGACCAAGCTGTTCTCTAAAACGTATACGGCGTGTAAAAATGATACACGCCGTGTTGTCCGACCCCAGGTACTGCCCGTGTACAACAGCCCGTGTCGTGAGGCTGGTCATGTAGAAAACATAGTACACGGCGTGTAGTACGGAGTACACACCGTGTTTGGGTAACTGGGGTTGGCTACGTGTACTCTGGCCATGTGCGCGTACACGATCACCAACCCATGTACTCCAACCCGTACAATCTGTACATGGGGTGACCCATGCTGTTTACCTCTCCTGGCCGGGTGAGGGATTACACAGTCGTGTACTCCATCCCGTGTCCATGTATCCCTAGGATACACGCCGAGCTCCACGTAGCCGCCTCTGCCGAGCTATACACGCCGTGCCTCTTGAAGCCGTGTAGACCATCCTGTGTCCGTGTACTACCCAAAGTACACGCCGAGCTTCGGGGAAGGTCCAACATGCCGTGTGACATGGGTCATACGCCGTGTGATCCTTCTCTGACCCCGAATCCCTAGCCAACTCCATCAGAACTACACAACGTGTTCTTCAGAAGTACACGCCGTGTATACTGGAAATTTTCAGAAATGTGGACTTCCGCCATCACGCCTCCCGTGGTGCTCTGATCATTGATTTGGCCGTCTGATTGCCATGAAACCTTCAGGTTTTGGTCACCCCGACACCACGAAGCTATTTCCGACATTTTAGGGCCTCTGATCGGCTCCGAAAACATGGTTTATCTTCCCGCGTGAAGAACGCTCAAAGAACACGCTTTCCAATCTGGTTTGATTTGTCGTCTTCCATCATCACCGCACCTCCACAAGAACGTTGCGATGTCGAACCTCTGGTTTGGGATCGTTGCATCGCAGAACGGATGCACAACGATCTGTTGTTCGTCGCCCCGCGAAGAACGTGAAGAACGCGTGGGAAAAAAGGTGGAAGAGATCCAAATAAACAAATTGACGAACGAACCTCCTCCATCGTTCATCACGGCGTTGATTCGCTACCGTTAATAGGTTTAAACGGAGCAGAGATCAACATGAATATAATGCATGGATTAATTCCCCAAAGACATCCCAATGAAAACCCTCTCGCAAGAACGTATGAATCCACGGATCAACTTGTTCGTGGTTGATCCGTGTTCGTCGTTTATATTCAAATATGGGGAAACAAAATCAAAACAACAACCCCTAAGTTTTGAAAGGATCTATCATTGACAAAGTCATCGCACTGCTGTTGTCTTCAAGATACTTCAATGTTGTTTGGCGTAGCGATTCTCGACTTCGAATCATCTTCCTTTGCCAACGCGTCCTCCTCCGCCCAAGCTCCAAGAGAAATCTCTCTCTTTTTCTCAACTCACAGGGTTATGAGGCTAACCATGCGAATTTTCCATAATAATGCATTTATAAGGGAGGATTAGGTCGTGCTAAAAAAAAGGAAACATTTTAAAATAATAAAATCAAATATTAATTTATTTTATTCCCTCTAAAAGAGCTTTCCTTTTTAAAAACGTCTCAAATTAAATTCTGCAGTCGACCTGTGCCGGTTGAGGTTAGAGTCATTCTTAGGAAAAGTCGTAGTCATGGACGCAACGGTGCACTCAGATTTTTAATCCATGCATCCATTTGGAAACTGCCACAACCTCTCACAAGTGCCGACTCACTTAACAACAAAAAAAAAGTTCAAACCACTGTTCTGGGCTCACTGGACCTCGGAATGATGTGTCGTCTTCGCGCCCTATCTCGAAATAATTACATTTAAGATTTAAAAATAATAAATGGAAAATCCAAGACATTACACACTAGGGATAAAATTTTCATAACAATATATCACACTTACCTTGGAGGCTCCGTACATGTAGTTTCATCATATGAAACCATTAGGGGCACATAGTATCAATTAAAGTCTCTAACCCATGCATTCATGGGTAGGAATAGAGTATTAGTTCAACCGGGCCCATGGGAGGAGACTCAATCATTTATCCCACCACCAAGACAAGTGAAAATGATTATTTATTCAATCACCACATAGATACCATATCAAAAATCATACTCAAAATAATACACATAATAATCAAAATACATAAAAATCGACAAGGGAATTAATATTGACACCATAACCCATTAAAACACTTACCATTTGCATTACATATCCCATTTAGCCCAATTCCCATTATCATATTATATCCCATTAAGCTTGTCTAATAATTCCATTTATATTGACCCATTTAACATATTCATTAAATCTTTTATGAAATCCCATTTAATATATTACTGAATTTTCAAGTTGTTACCCATTTAACAAGTTCCCAAATTCATTTGCACTAACCGTTTTTTGAATTTATAACATATTTTATAAGACAATTGATTCAATCTCAATGAACAAAATTAACCCATTTTCATTTCATGCCAAATAGTTCTTATCTCATCATCAACCCAAGGTGAAACTATTATTATTCCATTTTAACCTAACTATACATATTAATATGTTATTTATAGGCTCTATGATATCACACATCAACTATGCACTTAACCATACAAATTTCTGGGTTATGAATGTTGGAACACCCCATGGCTGGTCCTAAATCTTTCAAGTCATCCTAAACAAATTCCATGGGGATAATGAGGGGTTCAATTCATCATTTAGATTCCCGTTTTACCATATATCACTATGGAAGCCGAAATCACAACAAATGGGAAATAAGAATGAAATATCATTGCACAAATCCACTTAAAACTATGCGATTTAACTCATATACCACTTATATTGAATACCCCATTGAACAAACTTCTAATAAAGGCCTTATATAAGGAATAAAACACCCCAGGAATCTTCATACTAAAATCCACCAAAGGAAAGGGATTTAGGGATTTAGAAGAAGATAACCCATGATATACGCCATTATTTGGAAAAGATATGTAACGGGAAGATTAGACGAACCCAGAGCATTGATCTGCAACCAACGGAGGTCCAAAATGCCTAGAAATGAGGTAGATAGAACCTTGGGAAGTCATGGTCAATTAGTTTCTTCTTATAGGGTTAATATGGGAATAAATGAAGGAGCAATCAGGTTGGTATCCCAAACTCAATCGATGGAAAAAATATAATTTTTTCAACTATTAATTTGTTGCATGGATTACCCACATGGCATTCCAAACTATGTGAAAACCATTTTCAAGAAACTATTTAACCTAGGTTGGGTCACACTGTTACCTGGGAATCCCTACATGGTTTGAAAAATCATGTGTCAACTGTGTGTAATTCCACTATCCAAGGTTTCATAATTTTCCTAGAGAGGCTTCACGAGTTAGACCTTTTTTCCTTCATGTCATTCCCTAAACCCCCAGAACACCCATGAGACCCATAATACACCTCGTAAACATTTAAAAAACTAATTATAAGGGATTAAAAAAATTAAACAAGTACTTACATCCATGAAAACCAGGATATCACAATACATGTGATACCTCAACCTAGCGTATTATTCCAAGTCATCCCACCTAAGTACTCAGGGTTCCCATGAGATGTTATTATTTAAAATACATAATATTTAATTAATAAATTATCCTTTCATCAAACGATTTCATGTAATTTAATTATTCGTATACCACAAGGCTCATAAAACCATTTTAGTTCACAAATCAAGGAGAAAACAATTTAAACACCAAAGAGATATATAATAAATCACCAAAACTACCATAAAATTCATTTAATTAATTTAAATACCCTTTATCAAATTACAAAAGTAGAATAACACATGCCAACTATGCTATTATAATTCACATGAGGACTTATTTGAAAAACCAAGTTCAAGAACTAATTTTTAGTTGTTAAGGTATCCACCTCTTTATTCCCATATACAATTACACACATTTATATGTTTCACTTATTCCAAAAATTTCACATTTTTCCATGTGAATTTTTAAAATTTAATATATATATCTATCTGTGTGTGTGTGTGTGTCTACTAATATATATATATATATAACCATCCGAACTAGAAAAAGGAATTTACAGAACCTTGCATTTATTTTATTTGAAACCAGTCTTAAAATACTTTAGTAATATTCTGAATTTCATTTATTATATTAAATTTGGATTAATAATTTAGTATATAATTGAGAGTTTAATCTAAAATACCAAAATACCTTTTAAAATCATAAGATATATCTATAAATTTCATTCATGTAATTTTTTAAATATGTGATGGGAATTGTAAAATAAATAAGATTTAAACACAATATCAAAATGGAAAGATTCTTTTACATTTAATAATATAATGTATGAATATATTTTTATATTTTTAATTCAAATAAATAATTATAATACTACAATTAATCAATAAGAGGATGATTTTAAAATTCATTTAATTAAATTTTCAATAATTAAAGTTTGAAACATGGAGTAATCTTACATAGGATATAAGAGAAATTTCCCACCGTAAACAAAACTACTAAAACATGACATATGAAAACATTAGCATGAACTAAAGAATAAAAATTAATGACACCCCCCAATACCGTAGGGATTGAAAAACATGAACTCTTATTAAAAGTAATGACGTGAACCCTAGAGAGAGAGGGAGAGAAGTCCCAAGGGAGGGATGCAAATTCACTTACCCCACGATTATATAATGAACGAGTCAAATATACAACCTAAAATCACAAGGAGATATGAAGTTGGAAGTGGGGAGAGGCACACATGAGGTATCCCTAACTAGTAATTCATTGGGATTGTCTAATAGGGTGATAAGGGTGTGGTGATTGTGGGTTAGGTCATTAAGGGTATCGAAGAAAGTTTATATTTTCTAAAATGGTTGAATCACATGATTGCAACATGATTTACCAAACTGTGTTCCAATTGTGCACCCTTAATTAGGTACAGTCGAATAACCCAAATTGTTTGACAAATCATCAAACAACATTGTTAATAAATTATATAATGATTTCAACCTCACATGCACATCTACCACATGGTTTTTCCTATTGTGTGGTCAAACTACGTAATTTGAAAAAAATGATTAAAATTTTTATGTTTTTCCAAAAATATATAACCCTATCCTTAAAGATAGAAAAATATAATTAAATAAATTTACTAATTTAGTATATCAATGATGGGGTGTGTCAGAAAACATATTCCATTCTCAGTAATATCAAATAAAATAGAAGGATTATAAATGGAATAGTAAATAGAAATTAATCACTTTTATAATTAGTATGGATATATATATATATATATGAATAGAACCAATATTTATTATTTTTATTTAACACTAAACAGTAAGTTCCATTTAAAGACATAAACATTCATTTTCAATTCAACGTTAATAATGGAAAACTGGTTGTAGATAATATAAGTAAAAATATCATATTCGAGAAGCCAGTTAGTGATCTATATTAACATATTCCTTAGATATATATATATATATATATATTTGTTTATTATTTTTCAATTAAATAAATCCTCTAATCGATTACATTAATGAAATAAAAAATCATAATAATGTACACGATTTGGAATTACATAATGCATGTTCCTATCTATTAATAAATATAACAATACATGTATCCATAATTTATATTGACTCTATTTCTTGTCTAATATGTACACCATGAATTATAATCCATCATATTTATGGAAGTTTATTGAAAAAATCTCTCAAACCTATAGTCCATGACCCAAATAGCTCTAGTTACTAATTCTTTCTCCATAAAGTGGTTCACAAAACCTTTTCATGAGTAAATTATCAAGACTCTATGATCCAATATCCTATAAAAGCCACATGATTCTTGATCCTATATATCCTTCTAACACTATTATAATTCCACTTTATAACATCCATTACCCAGATACACATACAACACATGAATATTTTATTCTATAACAACAGGAGAACCCCTAGATCCCCAGGGGAAGGGGGCTACCACCGAAGGACTAAGGAGATTTTCTGAAAATAGTTTTATTTAATTTATTAATGATAATATTTATAGATATATTCTTCTAAAAAGTTTAATGACCCATCCATAATTTTAAAATTCCAAAATAACCCTAAACAAAAATTCAAACCAAATAGGTCAGGTTTGATAAAAAATGAACGATTATTATTCAAAACCTTCTCTAAATGAATTCATCTGAAAAAATAGAATTTGATATATCAATGTATATCCATGAGAAGAAATGATTCAAACATGGACTAAAAATTGAACCAAAAATATATATAAGATAGAATCTATAAATGACCATTGAGAACCTCTAACAGCTCTAAATCCACTGTTTAAACCTATCTTGCTTCCATATCCAATATGAAAAATATTTATATTGATAGAATAACACTTATTCTATAAATTAGAAACATATATAATCACTTAAACCCAATATATACCATTCATGATAATTGAACCATGTAAATTTTTAAAATATATATATTTTTTATACATTAAATCGATAAACGCCTTTATCATCCTCTGATCATATGAACATGCCAAAGATCCTTGATAGGTAACCAAATAACTCCATCCTCTATAGTGTATCCATGGTGTAACACCCCAAGCTTCTACAGTACGCTTCTCTTTGAATAATGTGATAGTGTGTGTTGTACGCAACATTGAGTTCTAACACACCACAACCAATCAAACTAGCTATTATGAATAGTAATACATACTTTTTGAAATTATATATATTTTATATTTCAAAATGGACTAAATTTTTGTATTCAAAATATCGAAATTATCCTAAGTTGAATTTTTGGTTTTTTTATGAGAACTTCCATTTTTTATTAATAGTGATAAATACTTAAAAACAACTTTTTTAATCAAAATAATTTATAGTGATAAATTATATTATTTAGTGGTTTTAAATTATAATTAGAATATATTTTTACCATTTTATCCAATGGTGTTCTTTAGAATTAATTTCACTTTTAAATTGGACATAAACAATTTTCAATCTTTTGATATATATTGTTTCTTAAAAACACGATTTTTGTTGTAACAGTGGGAATTAATTATAAAATTAATTAATACAACTTATATGTTTGGAATTTATTAAAATAGACATCATTTTTTAATTCAGAATATCAATTATAGCTTAGGTTGAAATTTTGGCATTATTCAGAAAAACTTCAATTTTTGATGAATAGTGAAACCACTAAGTGGTAGTTAAAAAACTGAATTTTTCATAAAACAAAATTTTACCGCTTCAGTGAATGGAATTTCGAAAATCTGAGAGACATGGTTAATATCAATTAGAAAAATGTGGTTCAATGAGATGAAAATAATTTTTGGTGAATAGTAACATTTTACTTTTATTTACCACGGTTAAAAGTAAATAGGGTAATTATGGGTAAAAATGATATTAATATTAGCCTAACACATGTCCTAATTCTATTGTACAAGTTAATCTCGACATAAAATAACCTTAGAAATAAAATATTATCATTTTTGTCCACTTGGATTAGATTTGGACATTTATTATTATTTAATTCAAAGAATAGTTAAAAGAGTTAAAATCAATGTTTATTACTAAAACATTTTTAATATAGGGTTATACAGAAGATAAATTCAATTGTAAATATTCATTAGAATACTAAAAATATTTCATACATAATTATAGTTTATTTATAATTTTTAAACATTATATAATTTAATTTATTTTTGACACAATGATGATGTAGTAATTACCATAATAGTAAAAAATTAAAATAATTGATATTATAAATACCCAAATAAATATAATTTGAGACTTTTAACGAATTAAACTAATTTTATAAGATAATATTCCATGTTAGTATTGACTTAAGTAACTTTTTTAGAAGTAATCATTCTGGTATGATTTTCACAAAAATCAATTATTGAATTGTGTCAAAATTGACATAAAAGAGTTTTTAAAACAAATATTATATTATTAATTGATATTAAATTCTTAAAAATCTAAGGATCGGACAAGAGACTTATATAATGATATATGTATCATTAAAGGACCACTTGGGGGTCTCTTGTATGTATATATTATGTTTATTAACCATATAATATAAAAATACAAAGAGACATTGTAAAAGTGAAACTAATTAACTAAGAGTTAATACTTAAAGATAAGGTCAATATAGTAGCCCAAACCTGTCTAAATTCTATTGGTTCAGTGGTTTGCGACCCATCCACACCTTAAACTTTAAATAATCCACTTTGTAGCCATTATAAACTGAATATTAATTTATTGTAATATAATATTTCTAGCTTTTCCAAAGGTTCCCCTCACCCCTCTTATAAAAGGTCACTCATCCTTCTCATTAATTAACACCTTCAAAGCCTTTTGGTTCGGCCAAACTCTGCCCAAATACTCTCTCAACTTCCCTAACTTTATCCTATAGGCCTTTCTTTAGTCAGAAAGCCAACTTAAGGAGCCCTTTTGATCAAATCAAAAGGAAGAACCTGAAGAAGAGGTAATGTTTTCACCACCCTTTTTCAAATTCATTTCTTCTTAAACTTCTTTTTTCATTGTTATTACCATTCTAAAATAATGAATGAAGTATCTACTATATAATGTAATATTATTATAAATATGGTACAACCATATTCAGTATTCTATCCATCCTTTTAATGACATGTCACCATATGTGCGTACGTACGGCTTACCGTCTCCATGTCGTGGTGTAATTGTTATTCAATATATTATTATTTGGATGGCTATAATAATGATTTGTAATTCATGTAAATAATCAATATAACATGATAATGATTCTGTATATATGATATACCATCCAATTATATATTATTTTAATATCAAAAGAATGATATTCTCCCTCGTGCGTACGTATGGACTACCGTCTCCAAGAACGCGATGAGATTCATTCTCCATCGTATCCATTCAAGTATAGTTATTATTTGAAGATTTAAAAATAATGTTTAAGTACTTGATATCATTTTGGATATGAATAAGATACAACCTATCCATGAAAAATATTGCATATGTAAAAAAACATATAAAAAACGATTAAGTTAACACCCGAAACAACGATAATACTAAGATATTATTAACAAATCAATGTTAAAAGATCAGATATGATATCATATTAATATATATGATACTTGTATAATTTAATAACAATTATTTCACCATTATACAGGAGGTTAACCTACCCCCAAACCAAGGAAAAGTACAAGTTATGGGTTATTTCATAATCTCTACATTATCCGAGGTAGTTTATACGTAATAATCTAATGGGATCTCTTTATCATCCACATCCATGTTTCTTGAAAGTGTATTTCAAAACATTCTTACTATTTTAAATAATATGGGTTAAAGTAATTTATACCCTTGTTTGAATTTTTATAATATATTTATAAAGGAATATTTCGGTCATTTTCCAAACAAGGTCCTTTTTAACCTTTTTTACAGAATTAAGGTAAGAATGTCTTTTTTTAAATTATACGGCGGGTGCGGTTATTTTCCACCGTTATGAAATCTTCAATGCTTCCCTTAAAAGCATATATGAAAATTTTCAATGTAAAGTTTTTATTTTATAATTATGTGACTTTTAAATGATTCAAAAAAAGGGATATTTCTCTCAAATAGTTTTGATTTCATCAATGTCAACATCCATTGATGGATTTTCAGCTTATTTGAAGTTGATTTATTATGATACAAAACATCCATATTGTATTGATAGTTTTGTGATATGTTTGACTGTGGATGTGCTATTTTTATACCATTCATTGTTTATGAATAAAGTATTGAAATTTTTTATGCTAGTTTTAATACGAATGTTTATGTTATGTTTAAACCTCTTCATATGAGGAATGCATTGCACTTAATAAGTGACGGGTGGAAACTGTTATAGCTCCTCGATGCATCAGTAGGTCTCATGAGACAAACTAGTGTCTTGGAATAAGGCCTTGACAAAATATTATTTGTAGTCTTGGCACGAGGCCTTGGCTATGTGGTTATGATAGTCTGAAATTATGCATTCCATCATTATGAAAGTGGTTATTGATATTGCATTTCATTATTCGATTAGTAAAATATCCATGTGAATAAGTAAATGGAATTATTTCATTTTATTTTTTCCATACTATGTTGAGTTCATGTTTAAAAGGCTTTTGTTTTAGTTATACATTTCCTTAAATGTTTATTGTTATTTAAGAAAGTTTCCACTATATTGTTATCCTTACTGGGAATATGAGCTCACCCCTTTTCTATGTTTTATATTTCCCAGGATGTGAAGAAGTAAATTATGAATGATCTGCAGGGACATTATGAGGGGATAAGAGCGTAGACTATGGAGACTATGTTGTTGTAGTTTTCATTTTTATGATGTAATGTAAAACTTTATGAATATATCTAGTGTTTCCAAGGCTACTAAACTAATCAGTCTTTCGAGATTTTATCTTTCTTGTGATCATGCCAATTTTATGTAATAATGCACCGACCTTAGGTAACTAGGGTCGGGGTGTTACAGTTGGTATCAGAGGAAGTTTAGTACAATCCTTGCAAGATATATTTAGATAAAATCTGATTAGAGCATGTAGACCTAAGATGAACTTTGAGGATTGGTATACAAGAACTTTCTAGAATTTTGGTATTGAAGAGATTTTGTGAGTTTTCCGAGAAATACATCCCTGTCTGGATACGAGCAGGTAGAGGCAGCTCTGGCACAGATGTACCTAGGGGTAAAACCCGAAAACACCGCTTTGAGCTAGACTCGAACGGGAACTGGTGCATGACAATGGGCCTTGCTGCACTCTTGGTTACGACACTCCCGGGGGATATTTTTAGGATAAATCTCATCTTCATTAAAAATAATTGTGAAGGGTTTATGACTATATACTTCCTCAAAGAAATTTTTTTTATGATTATGTATTATATCCATAAATAGTTCAATTTATGTTAAGTGTTTTATAAGTATGGAATTGTGTATTTTGATTCATAAACTGATCTAGTTTATGCCATTGTATAGAAATTGCGCCTAGTGGAAGAAATGGAAACCATATCAATGCACGCACTCCATGTAGGGATTACCCTCATGCTCAAGATAATTATAGTAGAGTTGGTGATGCAACTGGTGCCGATCAGCTAATCACCATACTGGGACAACTCACCCCGATTATGAATAATAACCTTACCCGTATGGAGCACCCTGATCTGTAGTGTGGAGGATCAATGTTAGATCGATTCATGAGGCCACAACGACCAACATTCAATGGGAGTAGAAATCTCTTAGTAGCTGAGCAATGGATAAATTTCCTAGAAAAATATTCCAGGCATTAGGGAGTAGTGAAAGGGAAAAAGTTATCATGGCAGTTTACCGCCTCACTGGAGATGATGATCAATGGTGGTCATTGATTCAAAACATGAAGGAAGATGATGAAGTATCAAATATAGAATGGAGGGAGTTTAAAGACCTTTTTTTAGAAAAATAATTTCCCAGTGACCATCGAGCAGATATGGAAAGGCAATTTCTGAGTATGAGACAAAAGGAGGATGAGAATGTCGTAAAGTATGGGGCTATCCTTAAAAGGTTATAAAGGTATGCAGGAGATTATATACGTAACCCAAGAAGTAATATTTATCATTTATTTGATGGGTTGAAACCATTTCTCTGTCGAGCATTAGGTTCACAATACTTTTCATCGTATGAAGACATTGTCCCATGTGCTGTCAAGACTGAAAAGGAATTCTCTAAGTCTTATGACTTTAAAGAAATGAAAGAGAAGAAGAGATCTACTAATCAATCTGGGAATGGAAATAAGGGTAATAAGGGAAAGGATGAATAACTCTCTTGTGGTAAATGTGGGAACAAACACCCCGGTACTTGCTTGAAGGGAATGGGTGTCTCTTACAAGTGTGGTGAAAAAGGCCACCAAGCTCATGAATGCAAAGGGAAGAATGAAGCTACCAATGTTCAATGCCACAATTTCAGGGAGATGGGACATTATTAAAATGAATTTCCTAAGCATCAGGGGAACTTAACTCAGAAAAGGACAAGGGATCAAGGCCAAGATTATGCTATCACTACTGTTGAGGTAGAAGCTCCGAAAGACATGGTGGTAGGTAATTTAATGGTTTCCTCATGTTTAGAAAATGCAATATTTGATTCTGGATCATCTCATTGTTTCATATCTTCACAGTTTACTATGAAAATTAGATATTTCCAATTTGATTTAACAAGGGAGTTGTCAGTTAAAACTCCTATGGTAAGTATCATTGGAACAATGTTTTGTGAATCCGTCTCCATTAGAGAACCTAAATGTTCTTTGTTTGTTGATCTCATCGTCATAACTATGATTGAGTTTGATATAATCCTCAATATGGATTGGATTTCAGACTATGATGCGAAGATTTATTGTAAGAAGAATGAGGGTACGATTTTTGATGATGATGATAAGGAACACCTTATCTTTAGATCAGAATCTTCACCACCTAATTATTATCTAGATTTACCCCCAGTAGCTCAACTAAAATCAATTATTAGAAAGGAATAGAATGAAATGACTGTGGGTGAGGAATGTATTGTTCAAATAGAGGATGTACCTATTGTGAAAGAATATGTAGATGTGTTTCCGGAAGATTTACTTGGACATCCTCTAGAATGAGAAGTTGAGTTTTCCATTGATTTAATTCCTGGATCAAGGCCTATATCGAAGTCCCCTTATAGAATGTCCACTGTAGAATTAGTTGAACTAAAGAAACAACTAGAGGAATTGAGTAATAAGGGATTTATTCGCCCTAGTGTTTCTCCATGGAGAGCCCATTTTTTTTTGTTAAGAAGAAAGATGGATCTATGAGGTTATGTATCGACTACAGGGAGATCAATGCTATAACAATAAAGAACAAGTATCCCCTACCTCGCATTGATGATTTATTTGACCAACTACATGGAGCTCAATAATTTTCAAAGATTGACCTTCGATATGGATACCATCAGTTGTGTGTGAAGAAGGAAGACATTCCGAAGACATCATTTCCAACCAGGTAGGGGCATTACGAGTTTACAGGAATGCCTTTTGGATTGACTAATTCACCCTCTGTATTCATAGATCTGATTAATAGAGTTTTCAAGGAATATCTAGATGAATTTATTGTGTTATTTATTAATGATATCTTTGTATTCTCCAAAAACTACTAATGTCATGAAAATCACTTTCTCATTATCCTGAAGACTCTGAGAAGACATGAATTATATAGGAAGTTTAGAAAGTGTGAATTCTGGCTTCAGGATATTTCTTTTTAATGGCCATATTTTCTCTAAAGATGGAATATCTTTTGATCCTTCTAATAACAAGTCAATCCAAGAACGGCCACCACCTACGAGTATAACTGCGGTACGCAGTTTTATTGGTTTGGCAGGTTATTATCGACATTTCGTCCAGAATTTTGCCCGATTGGCTAACCCATTAACGAAGTTCACACGTAAAGGGGTTAAATTTGTTTTGAAAAAATAGTGTGAAGAATGTTTCGATGAACTTAAGAGAAGATTAGTCAATGCTCATATATTGACTCTACCATCGGGGAATGATGGGTTTGTTATTTATAGTGATGCATCGAAGAAAGGACATGGTTGTGTCCTTATGCAGAATGATAGGTTTGTTGCCTATGCATCACGACAGTTGAAAATTCATGAGAAAAACTATCCTACTCATGATCTTGAATTAGCAGTTGTGATCTTTTCTTTGAAGATATGAAGGCACTACCTCAATGGTGAAAAATGTGAGATTTATACTGATCACAAGATTTTAAAGTATATTTTCTCACAAAAAGAACTCAACATGAGGCAAAGGATATGGCTTGAATTACTCAAGGATTATGATTGTACGATACACTACCACCCGGGGAATGAAAAAAAGGTGGTAGATGCTTTGAGCAGAAAATATCATGGAGTTTTGGACAATATGAGAATTGAAAGGGATCCAATTTTCATGGATCTAGTGAAAATAAACATGGGAATAACCAGGGAAGGTTAAACATCAATTATTTTTCAAATGGTTGCCAAACCATCTTTACTAGAAAGGATTAAGAGTTCTCAAACCGATGATGAAGAATTTCAAAAGAAGATTAAAGCTGGGAATGATGGGAGATTGAGAGACTTTGTGTATGAAGATGGGATTTTGAAATTCGGGAAGATACTTTGTGTTCCTGATATACCTGATCTAAAAAGGGAATTGCTGGATGATGCTCATAGTTCCAATTTCTCAATACACCCTGGGAGCACCAAAATGTACAGATATTTGAAGGAAATATTTTGGTGGGAAAACATGAAGAGGGAGATTGCTGATTTTCTGTCAACATGTATGGTTTGTCAACAAGTGAAAGCTGGAAGGAAACAGCCTGGTGCCGTATTGCAACCTCTTCCCATACCAGAGTGGAAATGGGACAATATTACGATGGACTTTTTCATGGGGCAACCAAAAACTCCTAGAAGGAAAGATGCAATATGGGTCATTGTTGATCGTCTTACCAAGTCATCACATTTTCTTGCTATAAGGGAAGATTTACCACTTGAACGACTAGCAAGACTATATATTAATGAAGTTGTGAGACTTCATGCAGTACCCCTATCGATTGTTTTTTATCTTGATCCCCGTTTTACTTCAAGATTCTGGAAAAGTCTTCAGAAAGCCTTGGATACTGAACTTCATTTGAGAACTACCTACCACCCTCAAACAGATGGAAAATCAGAACTAACTATTAAAATCATAAAAGACATGTTGAGATCCTACTCACTTTACTTTCAGGGTATGTGGGATCAATATTTACCTTTGGTAAAATTTTCCTATAACAATAGCTTCCATTCCAGTATTCAGATGGCACCATATGAAGAGTTATATGAAAAGAGATTTCGTACACCAACCTGTTGGGATGACGTTGGTGAAAGAAAACTTTTAGGCCCAGAACTAGTGGAGGAAATGATGGAAAAGGTGAAGGTAATCCAAAATCACATTAAAGCAGCTCAAAGTAGGCAGAAGAGATATGCTGCTAATCGAAGAAAGGATTTGGAATTTCATGTCGGTGATCATGTTTTTATGAAGGTATCATCATGGAATGGATTCATACGTTTTGGTAATAAAGGTAAATTGAGTCCCAGGTACATCAAATCTTTTAAAATTCTAGAACGAATTGGGGTTATAGCTTACCGATTGGCAATGCCGCCAAGTCTCTCCAAAGTTCACTATGTGTTCCACATATCTCTATTGAGGAAATACATGTCTGAACCAACGCATGTACTCACCTACAAGGAATTATAACTGGAACCCGATCTGTCTTATTGCGAAGAGCCAGTCAAGAATCTTGATATGATAGAACAAGTGCTGAAAAATCGGACGACGCGTCTGGAAAAAGTTTTGTGGAGAAACAATAAGATGGAAGAGGCAATGTGGGAACCCGAGGAACTTAGGATGAAGAACCACCCGAGTCATTTCATGCGGTAGTATTCTAGAAATTTCTAGGATGAAATTATTTGAAGGAGGGGAGAATGTAACACCCCAAGCTTTTACGGTACGCTTCTCTTTGAATAATGTGATAGCGTGTGTTGTACGCAACATCGAGTTCTAACACACCACAACTAATAAAACTAGCCATTATGAATAGTAATACCTACTTTTTGAAATTATATATATTTTATATTCCAAAATGGACTTCATTTTTGGATTTAGAATAGAGAAATTATCCTAAGTTGAATTTTTGGTATTTTTTTGAGAACCTCCAATTTTTATTAATAGTGAAAAATACTTAAAAACAACTTTTCTAATCAAAATAATTTATAGTGATAAATTATATTATTTAGTGGATTTAAAGTATAATTAGAATATATTTTTACCATTTTATCCAATGGTGTTCATTAGAATTAATTTCACTTTGAAATTAGACATAAACAATTTTCAATCTTTTGATATATATTGTTTCTTAAAAACACGCTATTTGTTGTAACAGCGGGAATTAATTATTAAATTAATTAATGCAACTTATATGTTTGTAATTTTTTAAAATATACATCATTATTGAATTCATAATATCAATTATAGCTTAGGGTGAAATTTTGGAATTATTCAGAAAAACATTAATTTTTAATGAATAGTGAAACCACTAAGTGGTAGTTAAAAAACTGAATTTTTTATAAAACATAATTTTACCTCTTCTGTGATTGGAATTTCGAAAATCCAAGAGACACAGTTAATATCAAGTAGTAAAATGTGGTTCAATGAGATGAAAATAATTTTTGGTGAATAGTAACTTTTAACTTTTATTTACCTCAGTTAAAAGTAAATAGGGTAATTAAGGGTAAAAATGATGTTAATATTACCCTAAAACATGTCCTATTCTATTGGACAAGTGTATATCGTCCAAAAACAAAATTAGGAATAAAATATTATCATTTAGGTCCACTTGTATTAGATTAGTACATTTATTATTATTTAATTCAAAGAAGAGTTAAAAGAGTTAAAATCAAAGTTTATTTACTAAAAATTTTTAATATAAGGTTATACATAAGATAAATACGATTGAAAAAATTCATTAGAAAGATAAAAAGATTTAATACATAATGATATTTTATTTATAATTTTTAGAAATTAAATAATTTAATTTATTTATGACACAATGATGATGCAATAATTACCATAATAGTGATAAATTAAAATAATTGATATTATAAATACCCAAATAAATATAATTTTAGACTTTTAATGAATTACACTAATTTTATAGGATAATATGACATGTTATGATTGACCTAAGTAACTTTTTCGAAGTAATAATTCTGTTAATATTTTCACAAAAATCAATTATTGAATAGTGTCAAAATTGACATAAAAGAGTTTTTAAAACAAATATTATATTATTAATTGATATTAAATTCCTAAAAATATAAGGATCGGCCAAGATACTTATATAATGATATCTGTATCATTAACGGACCACATGGGGGTCTCTTGAATGTATATATTATGTTTATTAACCATATAATATAAAAATACAACGAGACATCGTAAAAGTGAAACTAATTAACTAAGAGTTAATACATAATGATAAGGTTAATATAGTAACCCAAACCTGTCTAAATTCTATTGGTTGAGTGTTTTTCGACCCATACCCACCTTAAACTTTAAATAATCTACTTTGGAGCCATTAGAAACAAAATACGAATTTATTATAAAATAATATTTCTAGCTTTTCCAAAGGTCCCCCTCACCGCTCTTATAAAAGGGCACTCCTCCTTCTCATTAATTCACACCATCAAAGCCTTATGGATTGGCCAACATCTGCCAAAATACTCTCTCAACATCCCTCACTTAATCCTAGAGGCCTTACTTTAGTCAGAAATCCAACACAAGGAGCCCTTTTGATCAAATTAAAAAGAAGAACCCGAAGAATAGGTAATGTTTTCACCACCCTTTTTCAAATTTATTTCTTCATCAACTTCTTTTTTATTTGTTATTACCATTATAAAATAATGAATATAGTATCTCCTATATAATTTAATATTATTATAAATATGGTAAAACCAGATTCAGTATTCTATGCATCCTTTTAATGACATGTCACCATACGTGCGTACGTACGGCTTACCGTCTCCACGTCGTGGTGTAATGGTTATTCAATATATTATTATTAGGATGGCTATAATAATGATATGTAATTCATTTAATAATAAATATAACATGATAATGATTCTGTATATATATGATATACCATCCAATTATATATTATTTTAATATCAAAAGAATGATATTTTCGCTCGTACGTACGTACGGACTACCGTCTCCACGAACGCGATGAGATTCATTGTCCATCGTATCCATTCAAGTATAATTATCATTTGATGATTTCAAAATAATGTTTAAGGACTTGATATCATTATGGATATGAATAAAATACTACCTATCCATTAAAAACATGTCTTACGTAACAAAACGTATATAAAAACAAGTATGTTAACACCCAAAACAACGATAATAATAAGATATTATTAACAAATCAATTTTAAAAGATCATATATGATATCATATTCATATATATGATTCTTGTATAATTTAATAACAATTATTTCACCATTATACAGGAGGTTAACCTACCCCCAATCAAGGAAAAGTACAAGGTAAGGGTTATTTCACAATCTCTTCTTTATCCGAGGTTGTTTATACGTAATAATCTACTGGGATCTCTTTATCATCGACATCCAT